>CM035845.1:222189289-223454283 GCA_020510985.1 Pholidichthys leucotaenia | reverse complement strand
ATCTAAAAACCACGTACCTTTGCCAGCATACTTCCTGGTGGTGCCCGGGCAAAAGATACCACAAGGGTTTGAGTACCCTTTAAAGGATGCCAGGAGGAGGAAGTATGTAATGGTTGAGTAGAGGGGGAAGATTGGTGGATTTATTATGTAAATAGGGGTTTATACTATTTATTGTATTATTTATGGTGTTTATTTATTATGTGTACTTTGTAAATATTGTAGGAACTATTTATGTATTTATGAATCTCTTTTTAGATACTATTGGGTATGTGTGGGAATGTGAATATTTATTGTCTTACCTGGGGCATTGGTATGTTCCAATTGGACTCATTATCTCACTAAGTATATTAACAGGTGTTTTTCATTTGGTTGGGGGCTGGGTGTCGGATGTTCTAACGTCAGTTGTTGCCTGCACAGTGTCTGTAATAAATGGGAAAATACTTGTTGCAAACTTTGGGGAGTCTCGCTCTTCTGTGATGTACCTTGACCGCTCGGCAAGTTCCTGACAAATGGTGTCAGAAGTGGTCCGTTCCCACTGCCGTTGCTAAGAAGATAAGCACAGTCTGACAAATGACGTCAGAAGTGGTCTGTTCCCACTGCCGTTGCTAAGAAGATAAGCACAGTCTGACAAATGGCGTCAGAAGTGGTTCGTTCCCACTGCCATTGCTAAGAAGATAAGCGCAGTCTGACAAATGGCGTCAGGTATGGTCCGTTCTCACGGGTGTTGCTAAGAAGATAAGTGCAGCCTGACGAGTGGTGTCAGAAGTCTTCCACTCCCACCGCGGCTACTGAGAAGAGAAAGTGGAAGGCATGACAAATGGTGTCAGAAGTAAAGCGGACTATGTGACGTATGGTCAAAAGAAAGTGTTGTTAAAGTTAAGGAGTGACAACACTGGACAGAAGGAGTGATGGCCAAAAGAAATTTGAAGAAGCAACAGGAGTAATTAGAGGACTATGAAGCAGGTATGGCAACTGAGGAGCAGGGGGCCAGTGAACTGGACAAGCTGGAGGAATTAACAAGCTTGGTGAAGTCCTTGGTGTGTTTGCAGACATCCAGAGATCATCAGTTAGAGGAAGAAGCCTCTTTTCAGGAGCAAAGATGGCAGACTATGCAGAATCAGTTTCGCCAGATGCAAACACTGGCAACGGAGTTGAGAGAGAAGTATAGGGCCTTTCCCACTAGCACGCTTTAGCGCGACACGGGACGGCTCAGCACGCTTTGTACACTTTTCCACAAGCCCCAACATGGTTTAACAGCCGCGATTCTCAGCCCCGCTGAAGGGCAGGGTACAGCAGTGCTGAGCTGTGCCGTGTTGTGACGTTAACAGACTGGTCGCCACTGATTGGTCAGGTTGTAACCGCCCCTCTCCTCCTCCTCATCTACCAAATCTTCACGACCTTCTCAATAAAGTTTTTGAAAAAAAAAAAAAAAAAAGAATCTTCACGACCGCCTTTACTCAGCACGCAACCACTGTTGGCGGTTCCTTTTCAGTGTATTGCTGTGCTATTTTCATTTATTATTCTCTATCAAAAATGGCTTCGCGTAATAAGGGTGTTCCATGGACCAGTAAGGAGCTGCAGTGTCTGTTCACTGCATTGTCAGACGAACGTATTCAGCGCGAGTTAGACGGAGCCGCCCGGAATGAAAAAATATACTGGGAGGTCTCGACATCGGAGTCCTTTAACGGTGAGTTTTAATTTTTTTTTATTGTGCGTTTTTTCGCAAATATATTCGGTAAGACGCTCAGTTTATTTATGCAATAAAAAAGCTGTTCATTTGTGGATGGATCGCTGCTTTATTGCAGCACACTGCGGACTAAAGCTTTTATTGTAATTATTCATGTGAACAATACGCTGAAATAAGCTTATGTATTCTTGTTAAAAACTATTGTCTTTTCTGTATATATTTCGTGCTGTATTTTATTGTGTGCATTTTCCTTGTAGAATCATCCCATGCGTCCGCCGCGACAGCCCGCACGGATTAATTCAACCGAGCCTTCCTGACCCACAGCTGGCAGAGACACCTTCATTCTACCGAGCCTCAGCACTCAGTGGTCGGCGTGTATAAAATGTCGATTAACCTTCATGTTGTGTTGCAAAGTTTTTTTTTTTATTTTAATATTTTGTATATAATAAAATGGAATTGTTTTGGAAAGTGTGGTTTGTCTGTTATAACACTGAATTATAAAACAGTATAATTACATAGAAATTCCATTGCCTAGTCTGATCAAAATGATGCTGAGGGTCAACCATTGTAAAGGTAATGTAATTTTTAACTAGACCAAAAAAGAAATCTTTTTGTAAGCTTTCTGTTCTTTTTATTGAAATATCATAAAAAATTAGCACCAAGTCAAAGGTACAAGTATATGTAAATTGAATGTTCTATCGGCATTCCAAATTCAGAGATTTACAACACTTTAGAAGGAGTGTAGCATCATCTAAACGGAAAATAATAATACCGTTGTTCCAAACGTTGACCTGAAGGTGAAAAACATGAATTTTTTTAATTCAGTACATCCAAAATGCCCTAGGATGTGGTGTTGGCCAGTGTGCCACTGTCTCATTATTTAATACGAATAAAAACAAGTTTCAGCTCATTATTTCTAGGTCATTTGGCAGTTAATTCAAAACAAAAGTGACTTGTGTTGTTGCAGCTTAATTATGAGATAAAATTAATTGTGAGATAAAACCACAGAGCAAGCAAGGCAATAATCCTTGGATCCTCCATTTTTTGTCTCGTGTAAATAAGGACTCAGTCCGGTGCATAACATCACGGGAGTGTGGCCCCGCCTCGCTGAGAATCTGCTGCTGCCCCGCAACACTGTGCTAATGGAGACAGAAGCATTCCGAGCCGTACTGAAGTGAATCGAGCCGTACCGAGGTGTGCTGGGCTAGTGGAAAACAGGCTTATGAGAGCCGAGCTGAACGCAACGGTGACAACGACGCTTCGGGGGAAGTCTCCAGGGTGATGGCCAGTCGGGTTGGCCTGCAGGAGGAGCTACTGCTGCAGGTGCAGCTTAAGACAACGCAGATGCACCGCGAGCCCAGGCTGAATGCGTTCTCTCCCGACGACGATATTGAACACTATCTGGCGACGTTTAAAAGAATTGCTACAGTCTGCCGCTGGCAAAAAGAAGAGTGGGCTATTCAACTGGTTCCTCTGCTCACAGGTAAAGCACGTAGTGCGTATGTGCTTATGGACATTTCAGACACAGAAGAGTATGAGAAAGTGAAAGAAGCAGTTTTAACGAAATATGAAATAACACCAAACACCTATAGAAGAAGATGTCGTTCCCTGGACATTCATCAGGATGAAACCCCTTGTGAACTTTATGTACGTCTAAAAGATCTGTTTAATAAACTGATTAAGCCAGAGACCTCAATGATAAAAGACATTTAGGAACTGATGATTCTGGAGCAGTTTCTGCAGATCGTGGACCTGGAACTAGGAATCCGGATACGAGAGCGGGACCCCGAAGACCGCAGAGTGCGCTGCTCGACTTGCAGAAGTCTTTCTGTCAGCCAGATCTGGGAGCAGGAGACCTACTTTCAGCTGTGACGGCTCTTTCACCACACGGAGTAAGTCTAATGGGGGTGAAAGGGGTGGTTAAGCTCAGGTTAGACCATATTCCAGTTCCAGTCAGGTCACAAATGGCAAACACAATGTCAGTAAAAAGTCACGTTTTTTTTTTTTCTTTAATCAAGATATATGCTGCTACTAGTGTAGTAAAATCGGTCACACTCAATATACATGTCCAGCCACAAAGTAAAGTAAGCCTTCACTCTTGTGTTCAATTCCAAGACCCACCTTCTCAGCCCCAGTTCAGAGAGAAGTATATGGAACAATGGTGTTGCTTAATGGTCAGTGTGAAGAGGCCCTGTTAGACTCTGGCTGTTTTCAGACTGTTGCTCTGCCCAGTTTGGTCCCTAGAGATCTGTGGAGTGAGACTACAGTGAATATCAGTTGTGTACATGGGGATAAGAAGCTGTATCCGACCGCTGAGGTCTATTTAATGGTGGGGGGTCAAACTTATCTCCTTCCTTTAGCCCTTGTGCCTTATTTGCCATATGCAGTTATTCTTGGCAATGATGTTCATACAACAGGTCAGGGACGAACAGCAAACTGAGGAGGGACAGGCAGGTGGCGCTAATGAGCAGAGGCTAAATGCACCTATGGAAAGAGAATGTAACATGGTCACAACTAGAGCCCAGAGGGCTGGCAATGTTCTCCAGGAGTTACCCTTTTATGATTCTGGGGTAGGGGCAGGCCCAATTAAGCAGCCACAATCCAAGGCCCAGAGAAGAAGAGACAAGGTTTTAGCTACAGTTAAGAACTTGGGTGAAGAAATACCACAGCTAAGCCAGTCAGTAGACTTTGACATCCCTTCTGACATAGCTGCGCTGCAGAAGGCTGACCCATTGCTAACACCTTGGAGTAGATTGTTTGGCTGAGGCCGTGTATGTGATCAAAAATGGCATTTTGTATCAATAGCAAGGGGAAGTTATGGCCATAGCTTTGCCACAAGGCCTCACACAGAAGGTTATGGAGTTTGGACATGCTGTTCCTTGGGCAGGTCATCTAGCATTCCAAAAAACATTACAAAGAACTGCTAGAAGGTTTGTGTGGCCGGGAATGTACACCCAGATTAAGGAGTTCTGTGCATCATGTGAAACATGTCAAATTACATCACCTAGGGGAGTAGCCTGTGCCCAACTTCAGCCATTACTAGTCATTGGAACACCTTTTGACAGAATAGGGATGGATATAGTGGGCCCCCTAGAGAGAAGCTCCTCTGGTAGATACATTTTAGTTATTTGTGACTATACCACTCGGTACCCAGAAGCCTTCCCGTTAAAATCTATTAAGGCTAGGCAGGTTGCCAACTGCCTCATACAACTATTTTCAAGGGTAGGCATACCTAGAGAGGTCCTGAAAGACTGTGGAACAAATTTCCTGTCAAAACTGTTGCAGCAGGTATATAAGCTGTTGGGTATAAAGGGAATTAAGACCACTCCATATCACCCTCAGGCAGACAGACTGGTTGAATGATTTAACCAAACTTTGAAGAACATGCTGCAGAGGTTTGTTTCCAGTACGGGCTTTGATTGGGACCAATGGGTGCTGTATTTGTTATTTGCCTATCGGGAGGTGCCCCAGGCTTCAACAGGATTCTCACCTTTTGAACTACTGTATGGTCGTCAGGTGAGGGGTCCACTGGACTTGTTAAAGGAGCACTGGGAGAGTCCACTGAGTGATCAGGACAATGTGGTGTCATATGTTATTAAAGTCCTTGTACGGTGACATTTTTTTATTGAACTAATAAACTGATTGTATGAAAATATTCCATTCTGGCCATTCCCGTGATTTAATATGTGTCACCAGCCTCCATAAATGACTTTATTTGGTAATAGCCCATCTTTCACTTAGTGATGCTGCAGTACCGCCATCTGTCGATAGGGGCGGGCAGTAGTGACGTCAGCACAGGAAGAAGTGAGGGTGATATTGCCTGCCTGTGCTGTGAGCCTCATCAGAGAAACATTCCCATCAGATCA
Organism: Pholidichthys leucotaenia; assembly: GCA_020510985.1. Taxonomy (NCBI): domain Eukaryota; kingdom Metazoa; phylum Chordata; class Actinopteri; order Cichliformes; family Pholidichthyidae; genus Pholidichthys; species Pholidichthys leucotaenia. Next base: position 223,448,730 of record CM035845.1, on the reverse strand, counting down.
CTACAAGGCATTTTGCCTACCAAGATTAGATTTGTGAAAAATGATATTTAAATAAAGTTTTGTAAAATCATATATTGAGTTTATTAATGTTCATGTCAATTTTATAATTCTAATATTTCAGCATTCATCAAAGTTGCATGTCATATACATTTGAATCATTTTTCTACCATTTTATGGTATAAAATTCGGGTTCCATTTTTAAAAGCACATTTCTCTTAAAATCTTAGGCTTATATTTGTTTGTCTTAGCAAAATATGTTGCTTCCCTAACAATTGAAAGCTGAACTTTCATTGCTAATTGGAAATTTCTTCTACTTTTACATGTTTGATTTTGAAAATCTAGATACATGTTGCTCAACAGCATCAGCTTTGATGGGACGCTGAAATTTGGCACTCAGTGTGGCAGGAACTCTGGCTTGTACAGAGTGCCACTGCTCCCATAAGTGGGTTGGATCAACCAAGGTTTTGTTGAACAGAGTATTCATCAGATCATCCACATATTCTGAAAAAAATATATTCAATAAAAATTAGACATCCATTTGACTACAGTATGAAATACAAATTTGACCCAAATTAACATAATTTGATAAAAGCTATGAAATGTGAAAGTTGAATGAAGACCAACCCTCCACCCACTGTAAATATCATATACAAGCCTAGAAAATGATACTAATATTTCTTATACTCCCCGAAAGTTGGATTAACTTTCTTTGCTTGCAGTGTATATCCGCCTTTTTTGGGTAATTTTGGGTATTTTATCACAATGATTTATTTTTGGACATATAAGTGATCTGTCTATCAGCAGAAACTCTATGTAATTGGCACTGTTATTATAATTGCATTTCATATTTTTGGTCACATATTGCATCTCCTCACCTTGTCAACATTCCAAGGAATGAGAAGTGTACACTCTTTGGTGCAAAATGAATAATCAGACTGTGGAAAGCCTCCACATTTGAAGTTTGCTGCCCTGGACTCAGCTTTCGCACATCCCTGAGGACCCGTGTTTTGTTGATCATATCAACAACTTTTTCACAGCCCTTTGTCCCTGAAATAAATAAATTGTAGGTGTGAGATATGTGACCAAAAATGATGAAAATCAATGGGATAATAATTTTTATATATATATAATACATGCACTGTTGTTTCATTGTGTGAAACTGTTTTTTGTGTTAGGTTGCAGTCTCTCAGGAGCTGTGTATGTAGTGCTCGCATCTTTGTATTTGTACTACGCAGGTGTGCGCGCAGCTGAAGCCGCTGATGAGCGGCGAGTCGTGACACAAATTGCATCTTATTCTCGAAATCGCTGTCAACGAAATGTCTACTGCACATGTTGGGTGAGTTACCGACATCATTCCAATTTTTTCGCGTTTTCTGAACGAATTTCACCCATGCCGTTCTGATTTTCCCAAGGACGGGAAATTCAAAAATACTCACCGCATGCTCCGCTGGTATAACGTCGCACCCGTAGACAACACAACGCCAAACCATAATTAATTCAATTCCTGAAATCCTGATCTTAATAAATAATCTATTTGTAATCCACAAGTACTCCGAGAAATATCCGTAATCGCCGATTTTAAAACGTAAACAACAAACAATGTCCGCCGAGCGTGTGCGTGTCTCTCCCTGTGATGATGTCACACAGTCAGTGGCCATCTTAGCCGCTGATCGCTCGGCTGAGCCAGACAGCTCTCAAGGACAGCGTACTTCAAGAGCGCATTGTCACCTTATGCGGCATTTGTTGACACCAAAACATGTGCGGTTCAAATTAGCTCGTCTCACACAAAAATTTAAGATATGATATAGCAATATTGAATTTTCGTCCGGACAAGGCCTTTAAGATGAGAGAAAGACTGGATCAGATGGCTGCTTTGGCTCAGGAGCACATGAGGATGGCGCAAACTAAGCAAAAGACTTGGTATGACAAGAAGTCCAGAAAGAGGGTTTTTCATCCAGGTCAGCAGGTGTTGCTACTTCTTCCCTCTTGTGACAGTAAGCTGTTGGCTCGATGGCGGGGGCCTTATGAGATTTCTAAGAGACTAAGTTCAGTGACATATGAACTATATATGCCTAACGGAAAGAAAAAAACATCAGTTCTTTCATGTTAACTTGTTGAAGGAGTTTCAGCAGCCTGTCCATCAGCAGCGGCAGCCTGTTCTTCAGCAGACACAACATCAGCTCCTCATTTGTGCGTCTGAAGTGGATGAGGAGAGAGAACAGTCTTTTCCCACAAATTGGACAGAGCCTTGTTAAGTGCAGGTGTCTCATTTGCAGGTTTAACAGCAAAGAGAGTTAGAGGCACTATTGGATCCAGAACTGTTTCAGAAGAGACCTGGTTTCACCACATTGGTTCACCACAAAGTTTATTTAAAGAAAGAGGCTGTTCCCCGTAAGAAGTGTTACAGGATCCCTGAACGTTTGGTCCCTAAACTGAAGAAGGAAATTGATTTGATGTTGCAGCTGGGGGTGATTGAGGAATCAGTCAGTGAATGGTGTAGCCCTATTGTGTTGGTCCCCAAAAAGAATGGCTCCTTGAGGTTCTGCATTGACTTTAGATACCTTAATGCAGTTTCTAAGTTTGAGTCATACCCCATGCCCCAAATTGACGAGCTATTAGAGAGAGTGGGCAGGGCTAGGTTTACTTCCACTCTAGACCTAAGCAAGGGGTATTGGTAGGTGGCCTTGGCATCGGAAACCAAAAAATTGACAGCCTTTAAGACACCTTATGGCAGTTTTCAGTTTAAGGTTATGCCATTTGGCCTCCAGGGGGCACCTGCAACTTTCCAGAGACTCATGGACCAGGTATTGAGAGGGGTATCAGGCTTTGCAGCTGCCTATTTGGATGATGTGGTCATCTATAGTCAGACCTGGAAGGAGCATTTGTTGCATCTTCAGCAGGTCCTTCATTTAATTAAGATGGGGGGTCTGACCATTAATCCATGCAAATGTGCATTTGGACAGCAGCAGGTGGAGTACATGGGACATATGGTTGGACAGGGGGTCATTAAACCACGAGTGGGTAAGGTGGATGCCATTCAGGCCTATCCTGTGCCTACTACTAAGAAGAAGGTGCGGTCATTCATGGGTTTGGTAGGATGGTATAATAAATTCATCCCCCATTTTGCTGAAAGAGCAGCAGTTCTCACTGACCTCACTAAGGCTTCAGCACCGACTAAGGTAAAATGGACAGAGGAATGTGGTAAGGCCTTCAAGGATCTGAAGGGTGCTATTTCTGGTGAGGAGGTTCTCTACAGTCCGGATTTTGCCGGTCCGTTTATTCTACAAACTGATACTTCAGGAGTGGGTATTGGAGCAGTACTTCTCTAGGAGGTGAAGGGAGAGAGACATCCAATACTGTTCTTGAGCCGTAAGTTGTTGGACAGGGAGACAAGATACTCTACGGTGGAGAAGGAGTGTCTCACCATGAAATGGGCAATTGGGTCTCTGAGATAATATTTGCTTGGGCGTCATTTCACTCTAGAGACAGATCATCGGGCCCTACAGTGGCTGAATAGGATGAAGGACACCAATAGTCATCTCACAGGCTGGTATTTACCCCTACAGCCTTATGACTTTACTGTTCGGTATATGGCAGGGAAAGCCAACCTTGCGGCAGACAGCCTCTCCACAGTACATGACTCTTAGAGTACTGTACTCTCGGGATGGGGGGGAGGAAATGTGACGATGGAGTGTCGCTACTGCTATGGACCTCTTTAATTAAGCACTATATTATATGTGTAAAAGGATTTATAATTTTAAATGTTAACATGTATTGTAATGTATAAAATGCACATATAGTTTGAGATCTGTTTGGGTGAATTGAAGTCCACTTGTGTGAGATAAAATACTAATGTTAATTATGTTAATTGGGTGAGGCAAATGAATAATCTAAGAACCACGTACCTTTGCCAGCATACTTCCTGGTGGTGCCCGGGCAAAAGATTCCCCAAGGGTTTGAGTGCCCTTTAAAGGATGCTAGGAGGAGGAAGTATGTAATGGTTGAGTAGAGGGGGAAGATTGGTGGATTTATTATGTAAATAGGGGTTTATACACGCGTGGACAAAATTGTTGGTACCCCTCTGTTAATGAAAGAAAAACCCACAATGGTCACAGAAATAACTTGAATCTGACAAAAGTGGTAATAAATAAAAATTCTACGAAAATTAACCTATGAAAATCAGACAATGCTTTTGAATTGTGGTTCAACAGAATTATTTTAAAAAACAAACTCATGAAACAGGCCTGGACAAAAATGATGGTACCCTTAACTTAATATTTTGTTGCACAACCTTTTGAGGCAATCACTGCAATCAAACGATTTCTCTAGCTGTCAATGACACTTCTGCACCTCTCAGCAGGTATTTTGGCCCACTCCTCATGAGCAAACTGCTCCAGTTGTCTCAGGTTTGAAGGGTGCCTTCTCCAGACGGCATGTTTCAGCTCCTTCCACAGATGTTCAATAGGGTTTAGATCAGGGCTCATAGAAGACCACTTTAGAATAGTCCAATGTTTCGCTCTTAGCCATTCTTGGGTGTTTTTAGCTGTCAGTTTTGGGTCATTATCCTGTTGCAAGACCCATGACCTGCGACTGAGACCAAGCTGTCTGACACTGGGCAGCACATTTCTCTCTAGAATACCTTGATAGTCTTGAGATTTCATTGTACCCTGCACAGATTCAAGACACCCTGTGCCAGATGCAACAAAGCAGTCCCAGAACATAACAGAACCTCCTCCATATTTCACAGTAGGGACAGTGTTCTTTTCTTGGAATGCTTCATTTTTGCGTCTGTGAACATAGAGCTGATGTGCCTTGCCAAAAAGTTCCAGTTTTGTCTCATCTGTCCATAGGACATTCTCCAGAAGCTTTGTGGCTTGTCAACATGCAGTTTGGCAAATTCCAGTCTGGCTTTTTTATGATTTGTTTTCAACGTGGTGTCCTCCTTGGTCGTCTCCCATGAAGTCCACTTTGGCTCAAACAACAACGGATGGTGCAATCTGACACTGATGTATGTTGACCTTGGAGTTCACCATGAATGTGTTTAGAGGTTGTTCTGGGCTCTTTTGTTACCATTCATATTATTCGTCTCCTCCTCCGGCCACGTCCAGGGAGGCTGGCTACAGTCCCGTGGATCTTAAATTTCTGAATAATATGTGCAACTATAGTCACAGGAACATCAAGCTGCTTGGAGATGATCTTATAGCCTTTACCTTTAACATGCTTGTCTATAATTTTCTTTCTAATCCCATGAGACAACTCTCTTCTTTGCTTCCTCTGGTCCATGTTTAGTGTGGTAAACACCATGTCACCAAACAGCACAGTGACTACTTGTCATCCTTTAAATAGGCCGACTGACTGATTACAAGTTTGTAGACACCTATGATGTTAATTAGAGGACACATCTTGGTTGAACATGTTCCTATGGTCACATTATTTTCAATCTTTTCTAGGGGTACCATCATTTTTGTCCAGGCCTGTTTCATGAGTTTGTTTTTTAAAGTAATTCTGTTGAACCACAATTCAAAAGCACTGTTTGATTTTCATTGGCTAATTTTCATAGAATTTTTATTTATTACCACTTTTTGTCAGATTCAAGTTATTTCTGTGACCATTATGGGTTTTTCTTTCATTAACAGAGGGGTACCAACAATTTTGTCCACGGCTGTACTATTTATTGCATTATTTATAGGGTTTATTTATTATGTGTACTTTGTAAATATTATAGGAACTATTTATGTATTTATGAATCTCTTTTTAGATACTATTGGGTATGTGTGGGAATGTGAATATTTATTGTCTTACCTGTGGCATTGGTACGTTCCAATTGGACTCATTATCTCACTAAGTATATTAACAGGTGTTTTTCATTTGGTTGGGGCTGGGTGTCGGATGTTCTAACAGCAGTTGTTGCCTGTACAGTGTCTGTAATAAATGGGAAAATGCTTGTTGCTTGTTGCAAACTTTGGGGAGTCTCGCTCTTCTGTGATGTACCTTGACCGCTCGGCAAGTTCCTGACACCTCGTCTATATGAGCCATTTTGATGAAAGGCCTCAAGTCCTCCAGAAAGCCTCATGTGGCCATCACTACCTGATCGCATCTCCACCAGGATCCTGAGGGTCTGCGCCAACCAGCTATTTCCTGTACTGAAACACCTGTACAACCGTAGCCTGAGTCTGGAGAAAGTACCGGTGCTGTGCAAGACATCCTGCCTGGTTCCTGTCCCCAAGAAGTCATCTCCAGCTGACCTGAATGACTATCGTCCAGTTGCCCTCACATCTCATGTGATGAAGGTCCTGGAGAGAGTTGACTTTGCCCATCTGAGGCCGCAGGTGAAAACGTGGCTGGACCCTCTGCAGTTTGCTTATCAGCCCCATTTAGGAGGTGAAGACGCTGTCATCTACCTGCTGCAACAAGACCATTTGCACCTGGTTGGAGGAGGAGACACTGAGAATCACACTCTTTGATTTCTCCAGTGCCTTTCACACCATTCAGTCACTGTTGCTGGGTGAGAAACTGCGGGTGATGAGGATCGACAGCTCTGTGATCTCTTGGTTTACTGACTACCTGACAGGCAGGCCACAGTTTGTCCGGCTGGGCCGTGTCTTGTCTAATGTGGTCATTAGTGATATGGGAGCGCCTCAGGGGACTGTGCTTTCTTCTTTCCTCTTCATCTTGTACACCACTGACTTTCAGTACAACACTGAGTCATGCCACCTGCAGAAATTCTCTGATTACTTGGTTGTTGTTGGGTGTTTAAGAGGGGGAGATTTGGGAGTGTACAGGGCACTGGTAGACAGATTTGTGGAGTGGATCGAGTAGGATCACCTGAGGCTGAACATCAGCAAGACCAGAGATTGTGATTGACTTCAGAAAGAAGAGGACACCTTCACAGCCATTGCAGATTAGGGGGGAGGATGTGGAATTAGTGGAGGACTACAAATACCTGGGTGTCATGATCAGCAACAGACTGGACTGGCAATCTAACACCGATGCTGTGTACAAGAAGGGGATGAACAGACTACTTCCTGAGGAATCTGAGATCCTTCAATGTGTGCAACAAGATGTTGGAGCTTTTGTATGAGGCCATTGTCGGGGGCGCCATCTTCTTTGTTGCTGTCTGTTGGGGTAGCAGTATCAGAGCCAGCAACACCAACAGACTTGACAAGATTATCAAGAAAGCTGGCTCTGTAACTGGTCTCAGACCAGAGACCTTTGAGACTGTGGTGGAGAGGAGGACACGCAACAAACTGCAATCCATCATGGACAATCCTGATCACCCCCTCCATCACACACTGGACAGACAGCGGAGCACTTTCTCCAGCAGACTGCTACAGCTTCATTTCCAAATGGTTAGGTACAGGAAATCCTTCCTGCCATATGCCATTTCACTGTACAATAACTCACTCTAATGTTGAATTCTGGTCATAACTATGCTGCCAAACTGCACCTTACAGTCTAACTGGTACCTCACATTGCACCCTGTGCCTGATAGTCCTGTTTTGTACAGCGAGCACAATTCATGTATCTAAATGGGCCATCATCTATTCATCTGCGATGTATATAAGTTATCTAGACAGTTTCATGATACCGTGATACCATGGTCAATAAACCAGGTTTTTGAACTTTTGGCCGTATGGAAATGAAATGGAATGAAATCAGCATCTACATAAAGCTTGTCAGCAGAGGGAAGTGTGAAGTGCTCTAAAATTTCCTGGCACATGACTGCGCTGACTTTAGACTTGATAAAACACAGTGGACGAACACCAGCAGATGACATGGCTCCCCAAATCACTACTGACAGTGGAAATGTCACACTGGACCTCAAACAACTTGGATTTTATGCCTCTCCACTCTTCCTCTGGGACCCTGATTTGTAAATGAAATGCAAAATGTACTTACATCTGAAAAGAGGTCATCTGCTGCTGTTGATCCACTGTGTTTTGTCCAGTCCAAAGTCAGCGCAGTCGTCTACCAGGAAATTTTTAGAGCACTTCATGCTTCCCTCAGCTGACAAGCTTTATGCAGATGCTGATTTCATTTTCCAGCAGGACTTAGTACCTGCTCACATTGCCAAAAGTACCAAAACTTTCTTTAATGATCATGGTATCACTGTGACTTTACTGGCCAGCAAACTCTCCTGACCAAAACCTATAGATTCTCTATGGGGTATTGTCAAGAGGAATATGAGAGACACCAGACCCAACAATGCAGATGAGCTGAAGGCCACTATCAAAGCAACCTTGGCTTCCTAATACCTCAGCAGTACCACAGGCTGATCACCTCCATGACATGCTGCACTGATGAAGTAATTCATGCAAAAGGAGCCCCGACCAAGTATTCAGTGTGCACATAGACATACATTTCAATTGGTCAACATTTTTCTTAATCATTTTTTTTAATTTAATATAATATTCTAATATTTTGAGATGCTGAATTTTATGTTTTCATGAGCTGTAAGTCATAACCATCAAAATTAAAAGACACTTGAAATTTAACACTCTGTGTGTAATGAATCTAATATGAGTTTCCTTTTTTTTTTAACTGAATTACTGAAATAAATCAACTTTTCGATGACATTCTAATTTTGTGAGATGCACCTGTATACAGTAGCATTGTTGCTTTCAGCAACTATGATTCTCCGTGCCTATTGTCACTCTAAGTCAGGGACGGGTAACTGGCAGCCTGTGGGCCACATGCGGCCCACCCCTCATCCGCTATGGCCCGCCAATCCATTTCCAAAAATCAGTTATTTATTTACTGTATATCACGTTTGACGTATTTGGAATTGCATTCTTAAATGTAATTAATTCAACCCCAGGGCTCTGTCCAAGTAGTCAAGTGAGAGAGCGAGGGTGAGGGAGTCACAGATAGAACAGTGCACCGGTGGAGAACGTGTTTTTAAGGTATGTTGTCTGCTAAGACCACATTAATAGGCTGTAAACAGCAGTAAATGTACAAAGTAGGCTGCTTTTAAACAAGAATCAATACTACTGACAAGCTGAAGCATTGATTCTTCTTTGGCAGGTGAAGCCTTATGGAGCTCAGTCTTTTCTTCTAGTTGTGCAGGAAAAGATTCAAAGCTTTGAGGCTTCTTTCTAAAGAGCGTGACTGAAGCACTGACAGTTTCTATCCCATGTCAGCAGTAATAGTTCAGAGACTGTGACCATTATAACCTGCTGATTTTTTTTTAATTCATTTATACCAGTGGCGCTTAAACTTTATTTTTTATTCCCCAGACGATTTACAAGTCCACCTACCCAAAGCTATTTCTTTGCCCGTCCACATTCACAATGAATCCAAGAGCAAGCTAAGCCTCATCATATTTCCTTTTCTTCTTGGCTTTTTTTGTTACTTATCGTGTGAAATTTCTCTTTGGTCATCATTTTGATGGAGAGAGTTTTAAGGATTAAGTCTTGATATAATTTTATCCATCCATCCATCCATCCATCCACCCATCTTCTACTACTTAATCCTTTTTAGGTCAGCCGGTGGGGGGAGGGGGGCAGGAACCGATCCCAGCATCTCTGGGTGAGAGGCAGGGTACACACATGTAAATCTGGCCCTCGGGAAGTGAGTACCACCAAAGTTCCCCATCCCTGCTCTAAGTTACACTGTAATGGCCCATGTTAACACAGCAAGTATGATTAAAACCAGACAAATTGGCGAAAGAAAAAAAAAAGATGTTTTCTATTCTTTTAATATGTCATCAGCACTAAGCTAACAGCTTTAGCAGCGAAAAAAAACACAGACCATTCAAACTTGCATAAATGTTTAAAATAACTAACAGGTTGAGGGTCTGAAATATGGTTCACCAGTGTGGATACAGCAGTATCCTTATGAATAAGCATTTTGGTGAAACACAAATTGTACTTTGCTGTTTTGTAATTAATTTGTAGCAAAATGACCAGAACAGAGCAATAAGTTTGGGCTAGAATTCTCTGGAACGTTTGTAAAACTAAACTTTTGCCACTTTTCTGTTAGAGATTCATCCTTTGGGAGTTTGTGTAATGGTCCTGTTATTGCCTTGCATCACTGGAGTGTGCAGCTTCACCTCAGCATGTTTGCAGACAGCTCTCAATCGCTGAGATGTGTCGTAAACGAGAGAACATGAGGGCAGGAAACAGGGCTGGATTGGATCAGTTAAGCTGGCCAATAATACAGCAGTGGGCGGGTATCAAGACTGGGTTCTCCTTTAATGACATATTGTAGCAGACCCAGAAGAGTTACAACGGTTCCTTACAGATGATATAAAGGCTGTGTGTTTATAAAGAGAAGTGACTGTTTTAATGTTTATTTGATAATCTTGTGACCAACAAGCATATTTTAGAAAGTTAAAACCTTCAAAAATACCATTCTGCACCGAATGGGACCTTTATAGAAAATTAAACAATAGCACTCTGAGGCTTGTGCAGTTTCCCCCACCTCTGTTTTCTTTAAAGGTCCCACTATCTTACTCAAGGAGAGCAGTTTTCAACTTTTCCATATAATTACACTGGTCAACACCAAATTTATTGTCTAAGTTTTTTTTTTAGCTGATTTAGGACAATTTTGATGTGCTGAATCCAAAAACCACATAGGTTTTGCTCAAGCAGGTCAACTTTTTGAATTATGGCCACATGTTTTATACGTTTTTGTTTACATGTACGGGTATTTTCGCTTTATGTGATGCAAAGTTCTTTTTTATGTCTTGAAAGTCTCTGAATTTTGAACAATGATGATGTAACATTCAATTTACATGTACTTACCTTTATATAAAGGTAAGTACATGCACAGTACTAAGTACTAAGTAAGTACAGGTTTTTACTTAGCACCTGACTGAGAGAAACGGATGTCATTTTCGGATTCAGCGGTGCAAAATTGTCTTAAATCAGTTTAAAAAACTCAGACAACTTACAAAAAAAATATTTTTGTAACCCTGTGTTATAAGGGCAGAATCAAAGTATGATAACTCTGTCATCCATAAATACACAACGGAAATAGTTTTACAACATCCGGAATTCAACAGGTGACTTTCATTACTCAGTACAAATTGTTTCTGCCAAAGAAAGTGAAATAAGCATCAGGTTATGAGACTAAACTATTAAATGAAAAATAAAACATAAGTCAGCAGCTATAACTCCAGGCAAATATCATCAGATTAGAGCCAAATTGCAATATGTGCATCACCAGTGTATGTCAAATAATGGTACCAAGTTTCAAAACATTTGGAACTAAACTGTAAGAGATGCTGATTTCACAAATTTGTGGGACAGACAGATGGACAAATTGACATGACCATAACATAATCCCGCTTTGGTCTACGAATGGTGGGGCATATACAGGTGCATCTCAAAAAATTAAAATATCATGAAAAGTTCTAGATTTTTGGTCACTCATTTCAGAAAATGAAACCCATATATTACTGTATATAGATTCCTTAAACAGAGAGTGACATATTTCAAGTGTTTATTTATTTTAATTTTGATGATTATGGCTTACAGCCATGAAAACCCCAAATTCAGTTTCTCAAAAAATTAGAATATTATATAAAATTAATTTTAAAAAAATAGTTTTTTAATACAAATGTGGACCGACTGAAAAGTATGTCCATGTACACGCTCAGTGCTTGGTCGGGGCTCCTTTTGGATTAATTATTGTATCAGTGTGGCGTGGCATGGAGGTGATCAGCCTGTGGCACTGCTGAGGTGTTATAAAGGTCCGGGTTGCTTTGATAGTGACCTTCAGCTCATCTGCATTGTTGGGTCTGGTGTCTCTCATCTTCCTCTTGACAATACTCCATAGATTCTCTATGGGGTTTAGGTCAGGAGAGTTTGCTGGCCAGTCAAACACAGTGATGACATAGTCATTAAACCAGGTTTTGATACTTTTGGCAGTGTGTGTGTGTGTGTGTGGGGGGGGGTGCCAAGTCCTGCTGGAAAATGAAATTAGCTTCTCCATAAAACTTGTCAGAAGAGGGAAGCATGAAGTGCTCTAAAATTTCCTGGTAGGCGACTACGCTGACTTTGGTCTTGATAAAACACAGTGGACCAACACCAGCAGTTGAGATGGTTCCTCAAGTCATCACTGACTGTGGAAACTTCACACTAAACCTCAAGCAACTTAGATTCTGTGCCTCTCCACTCTTTCTCCAAACACTGGGACTTTGATTTCCAAATGAAATGCAAAATTTACTTTTATCTGAACAGAGGTCATCTGCTGGTGTTGATCCACTGTGTTTTATCAAGACTAAAGTCAGCGCAGTCACCTACCAGGAAATTTTAGAGCACTTCATGCTTCCCCCTGCTGACAAGCTTTATGGAGAAGGTGATTTCTTTTTCCAGCAGGACTTGGCACCCCCCCCCCCCCAACACACACACACACACACACACACACACACACACACACACACACACACACACACACACACACTCTGCCAAAAGTATCAAAACCTGGTTTAATGACCATGACATTACTGTGTTTGATTGGCCAGCAAACTCTCCTGACCTAAACCTCATAGAGAATCTATGGAGTATTGTCAAGAGGAAAATGAGAGACACCAGACCCAACAATGCAGATGAGCTGAAGGTCACCATCAAAGCAACTTGGACCTTCATAACACCTAAGCAGTGCCACGCTGATCACCTCCATGCCACACCACATTGATACAGTACTTAATCCAAAAGGAGCCCTGACCAAGTATTGAGTGTGTACATGGACATACTTTTCAGTTGGCCAACATTTCTATTGAAAAACTATTTTTTAAAATTAATTTTATGTAATATTCTAATTTTTTGAGAAACTGAATTTGGGGTTTTCATGGGCTGTAAGCCATAATCATCAAAATTAAAATAAATAAACACTTGAAATATATCACTCTCTGTGTAATGAATCTATATAATATATGGGTTTCACCTTCTGAAATGAGTGACCAAAAATATTGGTCACTATATAAACTTTTTCTGATATTCTAATTTTTTGAGATGTACCTGTAAATGAAAGAGACCATATTCAACCTGCAATCCCTCTACATGAGAGACAATCTGGTGTTTGCTATCATCCCAGAAAAAACCACAATGAAAACCCCGGACCTCCATGGACCGCCACCTTATCGTGGTGGAGGGGTTTGATTGCCCGGATGATGGTCCTGGATGTAGGGCCAGACTGAGAGCGATCCAGTAGATCTCCGTGGAAAACGTTACATTAAGGACCCAGTGTACCCAAAGGAGGTACATGGGTCTGCCCTCCAGTGGGCTGACCACCTGCAGGAGGGATTAATGTGAATGAATGAATGAATGAATGAATGAATGAATGAATTTATTTCGGATAATACAGTACAGGTTGAAGAAACTGTATAATATAACAACAAGGTCAAATTAGACAAAGACTCCTTCTACTAAACAATTCCACGTGAGTTATCCGAAATGGGTGATGGCTGAAGCCGCAGCTTATATTGCCCACCCATATTCCATCCAAGAATTCAAAGAAAAAAGAGTAAACAAGACAAGAGTGATTACAATTTAGAACAAAGCTAAGACAAAGTGTGACTGAGAGAAAAAAAAAGAAAAAAAAAAAGAAAGAAAACTAAGCTAAGCTAAGTTAAGCAGTTACTATTCGAGACAAATCTAAGACAGAATGTCACAGAGAGAAAAAAAAAAACTAAGCTACAACACAACACAGGCTGGAAATGTCAATCCTTATGTGAGTTTACATGTCGTCTTGTAAATATGTTTGGAGTATTTCTTCCTTTAGTTTTTGTTTAAATTGTCCAAGCGTTGTACATGATTTTAATTCAGGTCCAAAATCGTTCCATAATCTGACTCCTTGCACTGAAATACAGTGTTGCTTGGTGGTTGTTCTCACTGTAGGCTTTTGAAATATACATGTTCCTCTGAAGTGATATCGTTTCTCCCTTGTTTGGAACAACTTTTGGATATTTGCAAGCAGTGATAAATTCTTCACTTTGAACATTATTATTGCGGTTTTAAAGTCAACCAGATCTTTCAACTTGAGAGTTTTTTGTTTAAGAAAAAGTGGGTTTGTTGGTTCCCTGTAAGCTGCTTTGTTTATTATTCTAATAGCTCTCTTTTGAAGCATAAAGACTGGATATATGTTTGTTTTATATGTATTTCCCCATACTTCATTACAATATGTCATGTATGGGAGTATTAATGAATGATACAAGGTGTATAGTGTGGGTTGATTCAGCAAATATTTCACTCTGTGTAATATTGCAATTGATTTGGAGACTTTACCTTTAATATAATTAATATGTGACTTCCAACACAGTTTGTTATCAATTATTACTCCAAGGAATTTGGTTTCAGATACCCTTTCAATCTCTACACCATTTACACTGAGTTTGGGTACTGGATTGTTGTGATGGTTGTTAAAGACTATAAATTTTGTCTTACTTAAATTGAGCGTTAATTTGTTTGAATCAAACCACAGTTTAAGCTTTCTTAATTCCTTCCCGAGTGTATCCAGAAGTTGTTCCAAATTGTTTCCACTGCATAGCAGATTAGTGTCATCGGCAAACAATATTAAGTCCATTTTTTCTGAAACTTTGAAACTGCATATATCGTTTATATACATATTGAATAATAATGGTCCCAAAACTGAACCCTGTGGGACTCCACAGGTGACCTTCAGCAACTCTGAGTTTTTGTTGCTAACACATACATACTGATATCTATTCTTTAAGTAACTACTTAACCAGGACAGTGCTACACCTCTAATACCAGAATTTTGTAGTTTCTTTAATAATAAATTATGATCTACTGTATCAAATGCTTTTTTAAGATCTAGGAATACTCCAACTGAATACTCTTTATTTTCAATGGCTGTTGATATTTTTTCTGTAAATTCCATTAGGGCATACGCAGTTGTCCTCTTGTGTCTGAACCCATATTGCTGCTCACATAATAAATCATTCTTCAGTATGAAGTTGTCAATTCTCTCATAGAATATTTTTTCAAGTATCTTGGAAAATTGTGGTAATAGTGAAATTGGTCTATAGTTTGAGAGTTCCCCTCTATCGCCCGTCTTGTATATTGGAATTACTTTAGCTATTTTCATTGCATTGGGAAAATACCTGATTGGAGAGACAGGTTGCAGATATACGTCAGTGGTTTTACTATGCATTCGATAACAGTTTTGACTAGTAGCATGTCGATACCATCACAGTCAGTAGATGTTTTACTTTTGAACGATTTAACAATTTCAATGACCTCTCTTTCGTCTGTGTTCTTTATGAAGATGGAGTCTTTTACAGCAGTGTTATTGCATATTGTATCACCTGTTGGCACCGTAGTGGGTATTTCTCGGGCCAGTTTAGGTCCAATGTTAACAAAAAAATTATTAAATTCATCTGCAGGTGAAGCGATATTCACACTCTGAGTCGTTTTATTATTTTTTGGAATATTAGTTGGGTAGCTTGTATTTCTGCTTTTATTTCCAAGGATACTGTTGAGTATTGTCCATGTATTTTTAATATTGTCTCTGTTTTTCTCCAGTTCTTTACTGTAATAGTCTCTTTTACTACATCTTATTATATATGTTAACTTATTTTTGTATGTTTTATACCGCTGCTCTGCTTCTTTTGTTCTTTTCTTTAGGAAAGCTTTATATAATGAATTTTTCTTTTTACACGCCTTTTGTAGTCCTTTGGTTAACCATGGCTTATTAGCAAATTTGTGTTTAAGCTTTTTTATTACTAATGGGCAGTTTTTTTCATAAAGAGTGGTTACAATGTTTATAAATGTGTCATAGGCTTCATTTACATCTGATACATAGACTTCTGTCCAGTCTTGCTTCAGCAAGTCCTCTTTAAGAGAACTGATTGCATTTGGTGATTTGTGTCTGAACGATTTTGAAGTTTTTTCTGCGTTGGGCCCCGTGTGGCCATGGATAAGTGCAAAGGTTGGCAAGTGGTCACTTATATCATTTATCAATAATCCACTTTCTATTTTCTTATCGAAAACATTGACAAACAGGTTGTCAATAAGTGTAGCAGAGTGAACTGTGATTCTACTGGGATGTGTTATTGTGGGATATAGACTCATGCTGTACATAGAGTTCATGAACTCTGTAACTACATTTTGTTGATGAGGATTCAGTAAGTCAATATTGAAATCTGCACAAATTGCTACCATTTTCTTACTAGTAATATTATTGTACAGCTCGACTAATTTATCTCTGAATGTCTCAATGCAAGTTCCTGGCGTTCTATATATGCAGCTTATGATTAGATTTTTTGTGCTACAGTGCATCTGGAAAGTATTCACAGCGCTTCACTTTTTCCATATTTTGTTATGTTACAACTTTATTCCAAAAGGGATTAAATTCATTTTTTTCCTCAAAATTCTACACACAATATCCCATAATGACAATATCAAAAAAACTTTTTTTTTTTTTTAATTTTTGCAAATTCATTAATAATAAAATAAAAAACTAAGAAATCACATGTACATAAATATTCACAGCCTTTGCTATGAAGCTCAAAATTGAGCTCAGGTGCTTCCTGTTTCCACTGATCATCCTTGAGATGTTTCTGCAGCTTAATTGGAGTCCACCTGTGGTAAATTCAGTTTATTGGACATGATTTGGAAAGGCACACACCTGTCTATGTAAGGTCTCACAGTTGACAGTGCATGTCAGAGCACAAACCAAGCATGAAATCAAAGAAACTGTCTGTAGACCTCTGAGAAAGGATGGTCTCGAGGCACAAATCTGGGGAAGAGTACTGAAAATTTTTTGCTTCTTTGAAGGTCCCAAAGACCACAATAGCCTCCATCATCCATAAATGGAAGAAGTTTTGAACCATTAGGAGTCTTCCTAGAGCTGGCCGGCCGTCTAAACTGAGCGATCGGGGGAGAAGGGCCTTAGTCAGGGAGGTCACCAAGAACCCGATGGTCACTCTGTCAGAGGTCCAGCATTGCTCTGTGGAGAGAGGAGAACCTTCCAGAAAGACAATCATCTCTGCAGCAATCCACCAATCAGGCCTGTATGGTAGAATGGCCAGATGGAAGCCCCTCCTTAGTAAAAGGCATATGGCAGCGCACCTGGAGTTTGCCAAAAGGCACCTGAAGGACTCTGAGACCATGAGAAACAAAATTCTGTGGTCTGATGAGACAAAGATTGAACTCTTTGGCATGAATGCCAGGCGTCATGTTTGGAAGAAACCAGGCACCGTTCATAACCACTCCAGTGGTGGTAGCAGCATCATGCTGTGGGGATGTTTTTAAGTGGCAGGAACTGGGAGACTAGTCAGGATAGAGGGAAAGATGAATGCAGCAATGTACAGACACATCCTGGATGAAAACCTGCTCCAGAGTGTTCCTGACCTCAGACTGGGGTGACGGTTCATCTTTCAGCAGAACAACGACCCTAAGCACACAACCAAGATATCAAAGGAGTGGCTTCAGGACAACTCTGTGAATGTCCTTGAGTGGCCCAGCCAGAGCCCAGACTTGAATCCAATTGAACATCTCTGAAGAGATCTGAAAATGGCTGTGCACCGATGCTTCCCATCCAACCTAATGGAGCCTGAGAGGTGCTGCAAAGAGGAATGGGCCAAACTACCCAAAGACAGGTGTGCCAAGTTTGTGACGTCATATTCAAGTAAACTTGAGGCTGTAATTGCTGCCAAACGTACATCAACAAAGTATTGAGCAAAGGCTGTGAACACTTATGTACATGTGATTTCTTCGTTTGTTTTTTTTAAATAAATTTGCAAAAATTTAAAAAAAAATCACATTGTCATTATAGGATATTGTGTGTAGAATTTTGAGGAAAAAATTAATTTAATCCCTTTTTGAATAAGGCTGTAAAATAACAAAA
This sequence comes from Pholidichthys leucotaenia, assembly GCA_020510985.1. NCBI lineage: Eukaryota > Metazoa > Chordata > Actinopteri > Cichliformes > Pholidichthyidae > Pholidichthys > Pholidichthys leucotaenia. Next base: position 223,430,913 of record CM035845.1, on the reverse strand, counting down.
TGTGGAAAAAGTGAAGCGCTGTGAATACTTTCCAGATGCACTGTATGTGAACTGGGCGGAAGTCTGGGCTTCTCTGCCTGGATGGAAAACCCAGAACAGCTGATCACCAAATTCTTGACCACACAACTTAAAATACCCTCATATCTGATGTGACTATTAGCTCCATAAGCTACCTTGTATATTCACTAACAGCAGTCACCACAACACAGTCATTACTCACTTCTCAATTAACTCTTTCTTTCTCTGGTAATTTTTTTCATTACTACTCTTACTTGAATAATTAATGTTAAAGGTAATGCTACTTTTGCTTGAGTACAACTTCTGGATACTTTATCCACTTGTGTCATTTGTATAAAGACATGTTGCTGTTGATAAATGTAAAAAAAAAAAAAATCACTTTGCATTAAATATTTTATTTTCTGCTGCAGCAAAACAGGAGTTATGTGACTGTTTCTTTTCTTCACTGTGAAGAGGGATTGTTTAAAACAGCTGTTAAAGCCCACTTGAATGGCTTCCTTTTGGATGTAATAAGATGCTGAGAGTGCAGCTAATCTCTATTCTTTGGCCTAAGTCCACTGTTTAACCAGAGACATGAATGTATGACGGGTAAATGGCTTTTCCGTCTGTCCTGGAAGCGGTCTGCTCACTTCAAAGGCAGAAGGAGAAGAGTGGTGCACTAAATCCCTGTCTTCATTTAACTTTCTCTTTTCATTTGGGTCTCTTACTTTTGCCTTAACCCCTCTTTTCTCTTTGTAAAGTTCAGGATGTTAATAGTAATAATAATAACTAGAATAATTTGTGCCCTTTTTTAAATTAAATTGTTTCTTTCTGAAAAGTTAAAATTTAATGCCCCACCCCAACTCTCTCTGTATGTTCACATTTCCATCGGCCTCTTGGCCTTTCCTTTGGCCCTCTTAAATCCTTTAAATAGTGGTATTGGTTACAAACCTTGAGAATCAAGGTAAGGCATTGAGAGGCTTTACCAGCAGGACAAAAAAGAGGGGGTGTCTTTTTAACATGAAGGCAAAAGTAGTGGATCAGAAAGCCAACTCAGACAAAAAAGGGATAATCCGTAAAATCTGTCCGGGTCAGGGGTTAACTTCCAGCCAGCCATGTGCGTCTAGGCATGTGTGTATGAGGGTATTGCCTTAAGGAGCCTGTGGAGGAAATGAGGGGAGAGTTAAAGGGGGTGTTTATCCTCTTTAAACTCACTTCACAGCCATCACACTGGGGAGTTCCAAATGAGGAAACAGAGAGAGATGGGGATTGAGTGCTGTCTGACTTTCCAGCACACACACAATGCACATGCTAATCATTGTGAATTCTAATTAAGTTTCACTCATTTTGCAATCAAATGGAAAACATACAGTAATTGTCTCTCTTTACAGCCAGCGAACAGCTGCTTGATGTAGATGTTTTCATTAAAATGTGGCACTGTTTTATTGGTTGGTAAAGAGCTCTGATCATCTGTACTTTGTATAAATATTCATATGACTTACAACTGAAAAATTAAAATTATAGTTTTTTGTGATTCATCACCATTGTGTGCATCATACATAATTAATTCACATGGCTGCATCGTGATTTTACTTTCTAGATGAGAAAAGGAAAATCTTGATTTCCTTTAAATTAATGTGTTCAGTGTAATATATACAGCTCCAGAAAAACTTCCTCATCAAATTTATCACTTTATCTGGTTTTACTATTTATATGTGTTTGAGTAAATTGAACAGTTTTGTTTCTCCAGCAGAGTGCTACAGCTCTGCTGCCGAATGGCCAGGTACAGGAAATCTTTTCTGCCACATGCCATTCCACTGTACAGTAACTCACTCTAATGTTGAATTTTGGTTCTAACAATGCTGCCATACTGCACCTTACAGCATAATTGGTACTTCGTTTTTCACTCTGTGCCTTATAATCATTCTTTGTACAGTCAGTACTATCCATAGACTAGGGGTGTCCAATCATGTGCCATGGAGGGCCAAGACCCTGCAGGTTTTACCTCCAACCAGTGTCTTCAACAGCAGAATTCACTGAATTTCTTCCCACTGATTGCTGATAAGTGAAAACACCTGCTGAAGAGACTGGGTAGAAGAGAAAACCTACAGGGTCTTAGCCCTTCATGGCACATGATTGGACACCCCTGCCATAGACTAATAAGGATCATCATCTATTTAACCTAGTAGCAGCCTATGTTGTATATTAAGTTATCTCAACATTTTTACTTTACTTCCCTAGGTAACTCTTTTTTTCTATTATGCTGTGTGTATTTCTGTTGCTTGGGTGGTCTGTGTCATGCTGCTGTTGCACTGTAATTTCCCAGTTTGGGATCAATAAAGTCTATCTATCTATCTATCTATCTATCTATCTATCTATCTACTACTTCCGGCGCCACACAAGTAGGCTGCCTTTTTGCAACAGCAGATCAATTTCTTCCTATTTCTATTTACCATCTGGCTCTCTTGATAATCTTTCTGATCCAGCGACACCTTTATTCCATCACAGACACGTAGATTGCCCAAATGTCTCCTGAGCCAGCGGACAGAGCCATTGTTTGTTGCAGGAGGCAGTACAATAGAGACCAGCTGTTAGCACTTAACCGGCCCACGATGCTAACGTAAAAACTCGACATACCGGGAGAAATAAGATGGAAATGGCGTGGATGTCGAGCTGGAGTAAGACGGAGGGCGAGGAATATAAGGTACAGACCCGTCCTCCCATTCGTTATTATGGGGAATGTACGATCGCTACTCAATAAGACTGACGAGCTAGCGACTATCTCCCACTACGAGAGCGTGTTCAGAGAGATTAGCTTGATGTTGTTTACTGAGACGTGGCTAACAGAACTAGCAACAGATGCTAACATCAAACTGGAGGGTTCCCACGCAATACGGGCAGACCGGACACCAGACAGTGGGAAGGCAAGGGGCGGGGGAGTGATAATGTATGTCAATAACAGCTGGTGCAGACTGGGGTATATCACAGTTAAACAACAACACTGCAACAAAGACATTGAGTTGCTAGCTGTTAGCATGCGGCCTACCTATCTCCCGAGGGAATACTCACATGTGATCTGCATTGTTATTTATGCAAATCCGACGGCGAACGTTGGGACAGCGCGTGACGTCATTCACTCAGTAACTGGCAGGCTGCTGACAGAACACCCAGATGCTCTTCTCCTCATCTCAGGTGATTTCAACCATATTTCACTGTCCCCCATTCTACCCACACTAGAGACACTAGAGACACTAGAGACAATAAAACACTGGACTTATTCTATGCAAATACTAAGGAGGCGTACACCTCATCACCACTTCCCCCACTCGGGAGATCAGATCACAACTTGGTTCATCTCCTGCCGGTGTACAAACCCCTAGTGCACAGACAACCTCCGGTCATGTGCACAGTGAAGTTATGATCTGAGGAGGCAGTGGACGCTCTAAAGGACTGGTTTGAAACCACTGCCTGGGAGCAGCTCTGCGATCCACATGGTGAGGACATCGATGGCCTCACTCACACCTTCACAGACTACATCAGCTTCTGTGTGGACAACACCGTACCCACCAAGACCGTATGGTGTTGCTGGAACAACAAACCCTGGATCAACCCTGAGATAAAAACACTTTTGAAAGAGAAGAAGAGGATCTTCAGGTCGGGGAACAGGGAGATGCTGAAGTCCGTACAGAGGGAGCTGAGGAGGAAGATCAGAGAAGGCAAGGACAGCTTCAGGAAGAAGATGGAGGACAAGCTGCAACAGAGCGACATCGGCGGGGTCTGGAGAAACCTTAAAACCATCTCTGGGCTCCAGAATACCTCCTCCCAGGCCACGGGGGGCAGGGTGTGGGCGAACAATCTGAACCTGTATTTTAATAGGTTTGACCAACCGCCCTCCCCCCCGCCTACACAACAACCACTGCTGCCTCTAAAGTCATCGAGACCTGCTGTCCACACCCCACTCCACCAACACCCCCCCACTCCCAACACACAGCCCCCCAACCTGACCCTCACTAAGACCCAGGTGAGGACGGAGCTGAGGAAGATCAAGGCGAAGAAGGCCTCGGGACCGGACGGCATCAGCGCGAAGCTCCTCAAGTCCTGTGCAGACCAGCTGTGTGGGATTGTGGAGCACATCTTCAACCTGAGCCTGAAGCTGGGGAGGGTACCACAGTTGTGGAAAACATCTTGTGTGGTACCTGTACCAAAGACTTCCCACCCCAAAGACCTGAACAGCTACAGACCAGTGGCCCTGACGTCTCACATGATGAAGACCCTGGAGAGACTGCTCCTTGCTCACCTCCACCCCCTGGTGGGACCAGCGATGGATCCTCTCCAGTTCGCCTACCAGCATGGCATTGGGATGGAGGATGCAGTGATCTTCCTCCTTCACCGTTCTCTGTCCCACCTGGAGAAGCCCGGGAATGCGGTGAGGATCATGTTCTTTGACTTCTCCAGTGCTTTTAACACCATCCAACCGATGATCCTGAAGGACAAGCTGCTGTGCGCAGGGGTGGACCAGCACCTGTCATCATGGATCCTGGACTACCTCACTAACTGGCCACAGTTTGTGAGAACCCGGGATTGTGTGTCCGACACGATCATCGGTAGCACGGGGGCCCCCCAGGGAACGGTTTTGGCTCCCTTCCTGTTCACCCTTTATACTGCGGACTTCTCACACAACACAACACACTGCCATCTACAGAAGTTCTTTGACGACTCTGCGATCGTCGGCCTCATCTCCAACGGAGATGAAGCTGAATACAGAGGACTTATCCAGGACTTCGTGGACTGGTGCCATCGGAACTGCCTCCAGATCAACGCGAGGAAAACTAAGGAGCTGGTGGTGGACTGCCACAGGCAAGGACAACCCCTCACGGCACCAGTAAACATTCAGGGAACAGACATTGAGATGGTGACATCCTACAAGTACCTGGGTGTTCATCTGAGCAATAAACTAGACTGGTCACACAATACCGACACACTCTACAAGAAGGGACAGTGCAGGCTGTTCCTACTGAGGAGGCTCAGGTCTTTTGGTGTACAAGGGGTGCTGCTGAAGACATTCTACGACACGGTGGTGGCATCAGCCATCACTTTTGGAGTGGTCTGCTGGGGCAGTGGCATTACAGCAGCCGATAGGAAGAGACTGAACAAACTGATCAAGAAAGCTAACTCTGTCCTGGGGGAACACCTTGACCCAGTGGAGGAGATAGGAGAGAGAAGGATGGTGGCTAAACTGTCATCTCTGCTGGAGTCCGAGTCCCACCCTATGCAAGACATACTGAACACACTGAGGAGCTCATTTAGCAGTAGACTACATCATCCTAGGTGTGCAACCGAGAGGTTTCGCAGGTCCTTCCTACCTACGGCTGTCAGACTGTATAACCGAAGCAGGGCTGCTCTCAGAGATAGCAAAAAAACATGACGACCTAATAGGATTGAATGCAAAAGACACAACAGACTTACACAAATGGTCCCCTCCAGTATACAACTAGGACAATATCAGTTGCTACGGAGGGTGACAATATGTATGGGTACATATTCATACTATGTAGGATAACTAAGTAGATGGTTATGCTGTTTATTCCATCTAGCTACAATGCTCCACACTGTGTATATATATTTATGTGTGCATATGTATATTCACTGCCCTTTTTTTCTTATCTTCTTAATTATTGCTCTGAGTGTTGCTATCCCTGTGCTGTTGCAATCCTGGAATTTCCCCATTGTGAGACTAATAAAGGCTTATCTTATCTATCTATCTATCTATCTATCTATCTATCTATCTATCGATCTATCTATCTTTCTATCTTATTGTCTAACCTACTGAAAACAACTCATCCAGATTCCAATTCAAAATATCATGATTTAGAGCATTTATGTGCTGAAGATTACAACTGGCCAAACCAATAAAAAAGATGTTGTTTTAGATGTGCTTTTTATGCACTTTCAGATCAAATAATACAGAGAAAACACGTTCATGTTCATTCTTAATCACTACAATACTTAAGTTTTAATTAAGGAAGAACTCAAAAATCTGTATTTGTGCAATAACTGATTTTTATTTATAGCTTGCATACGTCTTACTATGCTTAGAAGATCTCCTAATCAGTTCCTCTTTAAGTAGATTGAGGTGTCCTTGTGTTGGAATTAAACAGATACTCAAAGTAAATGGCTGCCGCAGAGATGCTAATTTAGGAAATGTTTTGCAGTAATATCCCATTTTTTTTTCCAGAGCTTTATTTTTAAAGTGAAAAGTGTGTGTGCGTGTGTGTGTGCGCGCGCGCGCGTGCGTGTGTGTGTGTCTATCCATTTTCCTTGTGCTTTGACAAGAGGTTAGCAGCACTAAAACAAACCTCAAGTGAACCGTTTGTCTGATTTTCACATCAAAATAATGAAATGCGATCAGGGTTCACTGTGCTGTGCCAGGGAGCATCCAAGTTCCACGACTGTCAAGGCACACTTCAAAGGCTTGTGGCCTTCTTGCACTTTGCCTGCCCTGGCCTCTTTGAATGGCCGGATGACATTCCTGGGTTGTTTCTTTTCTCTCTCGCTCTCTCTTTTTTTTTTGTTTCTTTTGTGCCACAACATCTAGCCATGGCAAAATTACAGCAGATTTTCAAAAGTGGAAAAACACACTTTTATGGCTATGGACAGAAAACTGGATGAAGAAGGTGCAAAGAAAAGATACTCCAATAGCTAACACCTGTTCCTGGCACAAACCTGAGCAAAAGCACTTGCTATAAATATAACAGAAAAAAGCTGTAAGTGGTTAGACTTCTTTCAGACCAAAGCGAGGTGGAGATGTCAAGAAAAAAAGCCAGTGGAAACAAATTACTTTCAATGTCTCTGCTCTCTTCAGTAAAGCTAAACAGAAAGAAAACATGGAGCAGCAAAAGGGGGAGCCAGAACAATTAGGAACATCCTCTTTATAACAGGAGAGGAAGGCGGATTATGTAAAATGTGGTCCTAATTTTGAGAAACATTACCACCAACAGCACTGATAGAAGTTACAGTTGTCTTAACCATGAACCCATTTGTTTATGGCAATTACTGCGCACTATGTGCTGCTCCCAGTAAGAAAACAAGCCACATGTGTACAAGTTGTGCACTGAATTGTGACCATATTTTAAACACTGAGTTCTGGTCTTTTAAAATGGAATATATCACCTCAAGTTAAACATCCACCACTTTTCTTGTGCTTTGTGGTACCCATCTGGTCCCAAGCCGAGGCCGTAATATGTTGCTGCTTAGTCAGGGCTCTTCTGCATCATATTAAGTGATGTTTTGAGCCATAGCATTCCTCAACCTTCAGCTTGTGTCTCTTAGGTAGTCTACTGTGTAGTCTACAATCCACTGTGTGCAACACAACCCCAAGTCATAATAGATTCACCTCTATGCGGAACAGTTTGCAAAGGGTCTTTTGCATTAAATGATCCTCATTTATTTTCCAAGCATACCTTTACTGATTGTGGCTGAAGAGTTCTATTTTTTACTTCATCAGGCCACAGTGCTTGTTTCAAAAACAGTGGTTTCTATTTTTGATTTTGTGATGAGGACACATAAGGTATTCTCCACGGACTCTTCCATGAAGGTCTTTTTTGCAAGTACTGCCGCACAGTGAAATGACACACCACCACTACTGAGTTTGCTAAATCTTTCTGCAGTTTCTTTGCAGTCAAATAGGACTTCTGATTTGTCATTATAACCAGCTTCCATGCAATTCTGTCTGAGAGTTTTCTTGGTCATCTAAATCTCATCTTTACCTTTCATTTCCCCTCAAATGTCCTCTCTCAATTATATTTTGTACTGCAGAAACTAAAAGTTGAACAGACTTTGCTATCTTCTTGTAGCCTTCCCCTGAACTGTGGGCATCAACAACTTTCATTTCCCATGGATTATATAGCCGTTTAGAGGAACACAAATTGCTGGGAATTTGCATAACGTTTGGAGAGTCGGAGACTAGAAAAAGCTTTGAAACAAGCACCAGTTGTCACTTCCTGACAGTTGCTGACATGACTAATGAGCTGATTTAGATTAGTTTGTAAAATCTTAGAAAAAGAATACAGATACAAAGGAAGAATTAGATTGCCCAAACTTTTGCACATGCCACAGTTATGTTTTGATCAAAATGTATTAATTCATTTGTTTGTCTTTTAAAGCAGCAGTCTAAGCAGAGATACCCAGACTTCTTTCACCCCAGTCACTGCCTCCAGCTCCAGTAGTGTGGTCCCAACCCACATGAGAGACATGTTTTTGTTTTTTTGTTTTTTCCAGCACATTCTGGGTCTACCCCAGGGTTTCAGATGGGACACGTTCAAAAAAATCACACCTAGAAAATCTCCTCATCAGTTGCCAGAGCCACCTGAGTTGGATCCTGTTGACATGGAAAAGCTGCAGCTCTACTCTGACCCCTCTAAACTATTAATATACTTGCTAAGCTTCATTGTGAAACATGCAATTAAGCATCTGTTAAGCCATCTTTTTTTTTTAATTATTATTAAAGGTGCTTTTTAGATAGGGGTAATTGCTAATTGTAAATCTACAGGTTGAGAAATAGCTTGGGCAAAAGTGTGTAAATGTAATGCTTAATAGTTACTTGCTAATAAACAATCATCTTCTGTTGGATATTTGTTCAGTTCAGCTGCATAATGAACAGTAGGTCATAGTGTTTCATTGTTGCAATGCTAGCACAGTTTAAAGTATTCCAATGGGGTAAATGCCATGAATTTAGTGCTACTGGTGTACTGCTGAGTAGTCATTTTATTTCTGGGGGGCCTGCAGCCTGTGGCATCACTGCTGTCCCTTTCATTTGGAAGCGCTTGAATTGGTGTGGGTGGATGACTGTACATTTCAATATCTCATCCATGTGCAGTGTGTATCAGCCTTTGTGCATCTTGCATGTGTGGTGGACTGATCAGAAGGCCAAATAAAAGGATATCACTGTAATGAAAGTTGACACGTGAGATGCACGCACAGAGAAGATATGAAATGAAGATAAAGGCCTGGTCCTGATTGTTAGTTTTTTGTAATCACTCTCATACTTGAGAAAGAGATACAGGGACCGGCCAACTGAATGAATGACATGCATACAAATAACAAAAGACAAGTCAGTGTATCAAACTCAAATGTACTCTTTAAATCTTTCAAATGTGGTTGTGATATGGAGAGAAGTATCACTTTACTTCTTTGGGTCATCAAATGTAGCCTGCAATCACTGGCATGGGTTACTAGCAGACCCTCCCAAAACACAGAGAGGCAATATGGCAGGATAGTCCTGTGGTTAAAAAACCTGTCATTTATCCAGAATGAGGCTTTAACTCTCATTCAACATACTTTGGAAAAGCCTTGTGTTGAGATGTCCAGCTGAATCTTAAGACCAGACTGATGACTGGCGAGGGAACCTGGATTGCAATCACAGTAACAGCTCATTGCAATGTATAAATGTAAGGACCTCAGTGCTGCATTTGACACGGACAATCATAATATTTTACTAGACCGGCTGGAAAACTGTCTGGGACTTTCTAGTACAGCACTTAGCTAGTTTGAGTCCTATTTAAAATACAGGGACTATTTTGCGTCTATAGGTCACTACAAATCCGAGCGAACAAAAATAACATGTGGAGTTCCCCAAGGTTCCATTTTGGGACCTTGTGCTTTTCAACATCTATATGCTCCCAGTAGCTCAAATCATAAAAAACAACAAAACACATTACCATAATTATGCAGATGATACACAAATCTACATAACCATCTCACCAGGAGACTATGGTCCAATTAAAACCTTGATCAAATGCATTGGTCAAATTAAATAGTGGATGTGCCAGAATTTTCTTGAGTGAAACAAAGACAAAACCAAAATAATACTTTTGGAGCCAAAGAAGAAAGACTCAAAGTTAGTACTCAGCTTCAGTCAATGATGCTAAAAGCCAACAGCCAAGCCAGAAATCTGGGTGTGGTTCTGGACTCAGATCTGAATTTTAACAGCCACATTAACCCCTTGCACTCTGGTCAATTTTCCTAAAAACGCCAAAAAATAATGTGCCCAAAGTAAATCAAAAGCTGTTCTTCAACCCTTTGCAGCATCTTCATGGGGTTGGTCTCATTTAAAAGAAAACACTTTGAATTTTTTGGCAAAACAGTCATAATCTCTCTAAGTGCTCCGGCCACTGAGTTACAGTCATCTAAACATAGTGAACTTGAAGAAAATAAATTTGGCCTGGGTGCTTTTTTGGATATAAATGCTTGCAAATAACACACAGCTTCAGATCCGGGCTGGAAAATGCAACAGAAATGTAGAACCAAGTGTTATCCAGCTGAGGTCCAAATTTTGTAACAATACCACAAAAAATGAATATATTACACAGCTTTTTCCTCAGGCTGTTCCCAGGCGTGGAACTGTGCCAAATTTGTCCTGTTGCACTGACACCAATTGTGATGAAGTGTTTTGAACGGCTTGTCAAACCACACATTACAGCCTGCCTCCCTGCATCACATGACCCGCTCCAGTTTGCATATCGTTCAAACCGCTCCAAGGAGGATGCTATAGTCTCCACCCTACACTCTGTCATTACTCACCTGGACCAGAAAGACACCTACGCCAGACTCCTGTACATTGATTTCAGTTCAGCATTCAACAGCATTATTCCCCAGAGACTGATGGAGAAATTACTCCTTCTCTGTCTGAACATCGCCACATGTCTCTGGATCCTAGATTTCCTGACTGAGAGACCTCAGTCTGTCCGGGTTGGAAACAACATCTCCAACTCTGTCACTCTGAGTACCGGAACCCCTCAAGGCTGTGTACTCAGTCCACTGTTGTTTACACTTCTAACACATGACTATGTATCCAGACATGAGGAGAACCAGATTATTAAGTTTGCAGATGACACCACGGTGGTGGGACTTATTCAGAGGGATGAGGAATCAATGTACAGGGAAGAAGTGAGAGACCTGGAAGGCTGGTGCAGGGACAACAATCTGGTGCTCAACGTGGACAAAACGAAGGAGATGATTATCGACTTCCGGCGGTCACAGCCTGAGCACGTCCCCCTCAGCATCGGCGGCCGTTTAGTGGAGAGAGTGGAGAACATCAAGTTCCTCGGAGTGCAGATCTCGCAGGACCTGACCTGGAGCAAGAATTCCTTGGGGATCAGGAAGCGGGCTCAGCAGACACTGCACTTCTTGAGGAAACTCAAACAGGCCTCTCTCCCCATCTGCATCCTCAGGACCTTCTACAGAGGTGTTGTGGAGAGTGTTCTAACGTACTACATTGCTACATGGTACTCCAGCTGCAGTATGTCAGACAAAAAAGCCCTGCAGAGGTTAGTCAAGGGGGCTGAGAGGGTAATTGGAGTCTCCCTCCCCTCTGTCCAAGAACTTTTTCAGAACCGTTGTAGGAGCAGGGCACTGAATATTGTCAAGGACCGTTCTCACCCTCTGCATAAACACTTTGAACTTCTTCCATCTGGTAAACGATTCTGGAGCAGCAGAACCACCAGACTGATCAACAGCTTCCTTCCACAAGCTGTCAGGATGCTGAACAGTTGACCCGGAATCTCTCATACACACTACTGCACCTACGGACATTTTGTATATTATTTGTATATTATAGTTAGTTTTTTCCCAAGTATGTCTCAGGGATGTGAGAATGGATGGGGGGGTGGGGGTGGGGGGGTGACGCTATGTGTGAGTGTGTCTTAAATCATGCTGCTTCTATTTATATGGATGCCGAGAGAAACGCAATTTCATCTCGCCTGCACTACAGTTGTATGTACAGCAATATGACAATAAAGTTTGATTTGATTTGATTTGATTTGAAAAACTCCATCAGACAGCTGCAGTTGTTTCAGAATGCTGCAGCTCGAGTCATCACTTAGACCAAGAAACTAGATCACATAATTCCAGTTCTAGTTCCAGATCTTTACACTGGCTTCCTGACTGTCAAAGAATAGATTTCAAAATATTGCTGTTGGTTTTATAAAGCTCTGAATGGTTTAGTGCCAGAATACTTTTCAGATCCACCCAGAGCCCTCAGATCATCAGGGTCAGATCTACTATCTGTGCCCAGAGTTAGAACCAAACATGATGAGGCAGCGTTTAGTTTTTAAGCCCCTCACATATGGAACAAACTCCCAGAAAGCATCAAGGTTGCTGAAACTCTCAGCTGCTTTAAATTCAGGTTAAAAACTCTCCTATTTGCCTTGTCCTTTCAGTAGAACAATTGTTAATCTCCTGCAATACACTGTAAATTTGTATTTCTGTCGTATTCTATTTTACCTTGTTTTTGTTTCCCTTTAATCCAATGACTGTGGATGGTGCTCCGTTGCACCGCCAGCCCCTAGTGATGAAGGTTTTTTCAAGAAAATATTCAGTTCAGATGTCAGAGATTTCCAAAGCTATAACTTGAAAGTTGCAAGAGATAATGGCTTACTATCAATTAGAAAGATGTAGAATATGATACAAAGTTTGAGATAGGAGTAAATTTACGCATCTAAGTTGCATATTGCTGCGGCAGCCACTTTGCCCTTTTTGCAGCATCTTGGCAGTTATTTTCTCTTCTGTGGGCATTTTTGCTTTCTCTCCCACATCCAGAAACAGATATGATTATCCCACCTCAATAACACTTTTACTCCGCTGCTATTTATGTTATACGACGACATGGAACTGGAGCGATTGTTTTCGCCAGCCACATGGAGATGGGGGGGGGGGGAGCAGGTGAACATCAGGCAGCTTCGCCCACCATCTGTTATAACAAAATGTGAACATTTACCTTTGTAAGCTAAATAATCTCTTTTTTGAATCATAGTTGGCAAATTTGGGAGCAAATGCTCCTCCATCCGCAGCCGAGTACATCCACAGGAATCCTTAACGTTCAAATGTGCTTGTCTAAAAATTTCTTCCTCTTTGGTGTAAATAAGGATGCTTCTATGTCCGCCATAATTCCTCCAAGGCAAGAGCAGTAAGTTATACATGTCTGCCACCTTGGAAGGTGGAATTCTTAGTACAACTGGGGAGTGTTTGGCATGCCACAGTCACAGATGCAGTGCACATCGCAGCACTGTGCCTGTCACAGTGGTGGCGCTATCCGTTTATGCAATCAACAATGTGAAAGGGTTAATTTACTTTTTAGCTTGCTTTTAAATTCTTATGTATTCCTTTTGCAACTTGCTGTAATGCTTTAATGTTTTAATGTAAAGCACTCTGAATTGTCTTGTACACAAAATGTGCTATACAAATAAATTTACCTTGCCTTCCCTTGCCTAAGGAAAAACAGTGCAATAACAACTATAACAATATAGCCACAAGCGGTGATCGTGAGGTTGGTCTGCTTGATTATCAGGTCAAGCAGATGTACACTTCAAGGTCTTATAACAGCATTAAAAACCTATTTTTACTTTTTAAAGTAGCACTATGTAGCTTTTTTATTCCAGGTAGGAACACTGAAAAGACTACAACTATGACCTCAATCCCAACAGCCAATCACAGAATGCTTTGTTGTTATCGGCTAAAGTTCCCTGTGATTCATTTTTGGGGCTGAGGTCATAGATGCCATAGTTATAGTCTTTTTGGTGTTCCTACCAAGAACGGCGCTGTTGCAGGCAATGCGGGCCCACTCAGGCTATGGAAGAATTGACATTCACTTGGTTAAATGTTGGTGTATCGTCAAAATAATATTGCATATATTATGTTAAGGGGAAACTCTTACATAGCGTTGCTTTAAAATGCAAAAGCAGAAGGATGCTGTACTTAAGTTGTTCAGAAAAACTTTCCTGGCAAGATTTCAACCTGGGACCTCCAGCATACCAAGTCATCACTTTAATCACACCACCACACAACTACTCCTGATGTCAGTACTACGAAGCAGGATTTAGGCTTATTGACATAACTTTGGGGTTAACCCTGGGCTTTCTCTTCTACGAAGCTGGTTCACTTCTTAAGCTAAGGTCACAAAAAGTCTTACGAACAATGGCTTCGTAAGAATCTCCCAGTTCCTATGAATTCTGGAATTTGCAGAATTTTTTTTTTTTTTTTTTTTTGAATGCAAAAGATGCAATAGACTTACACAATGGTCCTCTCCGGCATACAACTACGAACATACCGGTCGCTATGGAGGGTGAGAATATGTATGGGCACATAATCATACCATGTAGGATAACTAAATAGACGGTTATGCTGTTTCATCCCACCTAGCAACAATGCTCTGCACTGTGTGTGTTTATATATTTACATATTTATTCCATCTAGCTACAATGCTCTGCACTGGGTGTGTTTATATTTATATATCTATATATTTATTCCATCTAGCTACAATGCTCCGCACTGTGTTTTTATATATCTACATATTATTCCATCTAGCTACATTGCTCCGCACTGTGTGTGTTTATATACTTGCATATTTATTCCACCGAGCTGCAATGCTCCATACTGTGGGTGTTTATATATTTACATATTTATAATATGTAGATATATAAACACACAGTGCGGAGCATTGTAGCTAGATGGAATAAATATATAGATATATAAATATAAACACACCCAGTGCTGAGCATTGTAGCTAGATGGAATAAATATGTAAATATATAAACACACACAGTGCAGAGCATTGTTGCTAGGTGGGATGAAACAGCATAACCGTCTATTTAGTTATCCTACATGGTATGATTATGTGCCCATACATATTCTCACCCTCCATAGCGACCGGTATGTTCCTAGTTGTATGCCGGAGAGGACCATTGTGTAAGTCTATTGCATCTTTTGCATTCAAAAAAACTATTAGTTTGTTACGACTTTTTGCTATCTCTGCGAGCAGCCCTGCTTAGGTTGTACAGTCTGACAGCCGTTGGTAGGAAGGACCTACGAAACCTCTCGGTTGTGCACCTGGGATGATGTAGTCTGCTGCTAAATGAGCTCCTCAGTGCATCCAGTATGTCCTGCATAGGGTGGAACTCGGACTCCAGCAGAGATGACAGTTTAGCCACCGTCCTTCTCTCTCCTATCTCCTCCATCGGATCAAGGCGCTGCCCCAGGACAGAGCTAGCTTTCTTAATCAGTTTGTTCAGTCTCTTCCTATCGGCTGCAGTAATGCCACTGCCCCAGCAGACCACTCCAAAAGTGATGGCTGATGCCACCACCGTGTCATAGAATGACTTCAGCAGCGCCCCTTGTACACCAAAAGACCTGAGTCTCCTCAGCAGGAACAGCCTGCGCTGTCCCTTCTTGTAGAGTGCGTCAGTATTGTGTGACCAGTCTAGTTTATTGTTCAGATGAATACCCAGGTACTTATAGGATGTCACCATCTCGATGTCTGTTCCCTGTATATTTACTGGTGCTGTGAGGGGCTGCCCATGCCTGCGGCAGTCCACCACCAGCTTCTTAGTTTTCCTCGCGTTGATCTGGAGGCAGTTCCGATGGCACTAGTCCACAAAGTCCTGGATAAGCCCTCTGTACTCAGCTTCATCTCCGTTGGAGATGAGACCAACGATCGCAGAGTCATCAGAGAACTTCTGTAGATGGCAATGTGTTGTGTTGTGTGAGAAGTCCGCAGTATAAAGAGTGAACAGGAAGGGAGCCAGCACCGTTCCCTGGGGGGCCCCCGTGCTACTGATGATCGTGTCGGAAACACAGTCCCGGGTTCTCACAAACTGAGGCCGGTTCGTGAGGTAGTCCAGGATCCATGATGACAGGTGCTGGTCCACCCCTGCGCGCAGCAGCTTGTCCTTCAGGATCATCGGTTGGATGGTGTTGAAAGCACTGGAGAAGTCAAAGAACATGATCCTCACCATATTCCCGGGCTTCTCCAGGTGGGACAGAGAACGGTGAAGGAGGAAGATCACCGCATCCTCCACCCCAATGCCATGCTGGTAGGCGAACTGGAGTGGATCCATCGCTGGTTCCACCAGGGGGCGGAGATGAGCAAGGAGCAGTCTCTCCAGGGTCTTCATCAAGTGGGACGTCAAGGCCACCGGTCTGTAGCTGTTCAGGTCTTTGGGGTGGGAAGTTTTTGGTACAGGTACCACACAAGATGTTTTCCACAGCTGTGGTACCCTCCCCAGTTTCAGGCTCATGTTGAAGATATACGTCACAATCCCACACAGCTGGTCTGCACAGGACTTGAGGAGCTTTGCGCTGATGCCGTCCGGTCCCGACGCCTTCCTCGCTCTTTATAAGTGTTCCTTGGGATCTTCCTACGGTATACTTACTGCCATCTTATGAAAATTTTTGTGCAACTCACGGTACTCTCAACTCATTGGAAGGAAGATCTTACAGCTTTCGGCAAATTTTATCAGCACAAATGTCACACGTATGATGTACTTCTGCCTCACTACTGCCTTACGCACACTGTACGAATCTCTGCATGAACTGGGATTCGTACGCCGTTTCCTAAAACTGCTGTAAGGGGCCCTCAAGAACAACTTAAGGTGTTCTTGAGACATACTTCATACATCAGGGGTTTCCGTGGGGCATTTATAGAAATCTTGGGCAAGACCATCGACCTGGCCATGAACTTACGAACGTTGTACGAATGCTGGAATCTCGAACAGCCGCCTTAAGAAGAGCGTCCAAAAATCATTCAAACAGTGTTCACAGCCATTCGTAAAGGTATTTGTGACCATAGCTTTACTGGGATAGATCACCATGGCAACTTACAGTATTCTGTGAAGCTAACCTGATCAGGACCAGGTAAAGGTTAAGATCAAGATAAGAGCTCAATGCCACCATCCATCCATCCATCTTCTACCGCTTTTCCGGAGGTCCGGGTCGCGGAGGCAGCAGTTCAAGCAGAGAAGCCCAGACTTCACTCTCCTCAGCCACCTGCTCCAGCTCTTCAGACAGGATACCAAGGCGTTCCCAGACCAGCTGGGAGACATAGTCTCTCCACCGAGTCCTGAGTCTGCCCCGGGGTCTCCTCCCAGTGGGATGTGCCCGAAACACCTCAAGTGGGAGGCGTCCAGGAGGCATCCTAATCAGATGCCCATACCACCTCAACTGACTCCTTTCAATGTGGAGGAGCAGCGGTTCTACTCTGAGCCTCTCCCAGATGACTGAGCTCCTTACCCTGTCTCTGAGGGTGAGTCCAGCAATCCTACGGAGAAAGCTTATTTCAGCCATTTGTATCCATGATCTTGTTCTTTCGGTCATTACCCAAAGCTTGTGACCATAGGTGAGAGTAGGAACGTAGACTGACTGGTAAATCGACAGCTTTGCCTTAGAACTCAGCTCCCTCTTCACCACAACAGACCGGTACAATGTCCGCATTACTGCAGATGCTGCTCCAATCCGTCTGTTAATCTCTCGCTCTATTCTCCCCTCACTCGTGAATAAGACCCCAAGATACTTAAACTCCTCCACTTGGGGCAGGAGCCTATCCCCAACCCAGAGAGGACAATCCACCTTTTTCCGGGCTGAGGACCATGGACTCGGACTTGGAGGTGCTGATTCTCATCCCAGCTGCTTCACACTCAGCGGCAAACCGTCCCAGCAAGAACTGTAGGTCATTGCTGGATGAAGCCAACAGGACAACATCATCTGCAAACAACAGAGATGAGATCCTGTGGTCACCAAGCTCAATGCCACTCTTCAGCCAATTAAAATCCTTTGGAAATTGACATTCACCTCCCCTGGAGTTTGAGGAAACATTCTCCTCCATTAACAGGACACCGATATTATTTAACAGCATAAGCTCCTCCGCAGGGGTCAGATCCTGCTGGGGGTCGCCTGTCTTTTTTTCTTGCTGCAGCCAATATAAAATCATTTTACTGTGCATTTCTCTGATTAGCTATATTATCTCAGCACTGACTGTACAATAAGATATCCCGCACTTCAAAATTCAAGATTAATTTATTTATGTTAAAATAACATTTAAAAAAAAATCATGGTTCTTACACTTATCAGTAAGTAGTTCAGTGCAGGATAAAGGGCGATAAAATAATAACCTAAAAAGTGCAATATTACACTAAGGTAGAATAAAATAAACAGCTTAATTTAGAAAAAAATATACAGCTATATTTTTAAAGGAGCATAAGCAGCCGGAGGGGGTGGGCAATAAAAGTAGACTTGTCCTTGATCTGATTATCCTTTATAATTTCCAAACTGCCTCCTTATAGGGAAAGGAAATATTTGGAAGACTTACTACTCTGAATCATATTATTTATAATTAGGTAGCCTATATTTTGAAGGCCATTATTTGCTCTCATCTAACTAACTACTAACTAACTAACCTGCACTTATATAGCGCTTTTCTAGTCACAAAGACCACTCAAAGTGCTTTCACTAGTACTAACCCTCTATTCTAAGGGCCTATAGGAAACAGATATCTAGGGACAATTTAGAACAACCAATTAACCTAACATGCATGTCTTTGGATTGTGGGAGGAAACCGGAGCCCCCGGAGTAAACCCACACAGCACAGGGAGAACATGCAAACTCCATACAGAAAGGTTCCAACCCCTGCCAGCCTGGGGATTCGAACCAGGAACCTTCTAGCTGTAAGGCAACAGTGCTAACCACTGCACCACCGTGCTGCCCTCATGTGTGCTGACCCCACTGCTGATGTGGTATAAAAGGTATATTGTTAACTGTATAGCCACTTGCTCATGAAAGTGGAAAAAATATACAAAATTATTAAGTAACCTATGTCATCAGTATCAAACGGAGCAATGGACAGTAATATCAAGAAGTTAGGTAATATCTTAAAAAATCACTTGAAGCAATCACAATGCTTTTTTTGCTGTGCTTTTTTCCTGCTTTGACATCTGTAGCTGTTTATTTTTTACCTTGTATTACATGTTGGTACTCTTCATATTTAACCTATTTAATCCAACACTTTTTTCTTCATCAGTGACATACTCCGCTCTTCCTCTTCATTCTCTCTTTTGGTCATCTGCTGCGATCACTGCCTCTTTTATGTGAGTGCACGCGCAGCCAGATAGATTGACCCAGGGTTTACTTATCAAGTTGGTAACAGCGTTTGTAGTACAGACAATCTTGATCCAGAATGTCCGGGTTAGTGATGCCAGGTAACTTAAAGATACTGGGTATGTTGAACCTGCTTCGTAGTACAGGCCTCATGTCTCACTCTAATTTTCTCATCTGATAAATGTTCCATTGAAAGGGATTCCAAGTGCCTCTATAGCAACAGCATTTAAAACTTAAAGTGTACTAAACAAGTTTTAAAATGCACAGGAGAGGGATGTTGTACTTCATAAGAACAACAGTTTACTAGGAAGAGTTGAACCCAGGTCTCCAGCATGACAGCATTTATCTTAACTACAACACCACATGACTGCATTGGATCACATAGTGACTTTCTCACACACTAGCAAAAAGTTCCAAAGGCTGATATATAGTCCAAAATGATGAATTTTGGCACATGAACAGAAGTGCATATAAAATCTGGTGTTTTGCTGAAGAATACTGTTGTGATGGTAAGTGTGAAGTTTCATCAAGTTCATTAATCAGTCCCTGGGGACTGTTGGCCCCACGACCTGGCCTCCGGATAAGCAGTAGAAGATGGATGGATGGATGGATGAACTTCCCGAGGGCCAGATTTACATTAGGGCTGGGCAATATGGCTTTTAACATGTACAGTGATCCCTCACTTATCGCGGTTAATGGGTTCCAGAACCGACCGCGAAAAGTGAAAAACCGCGAAGTAGCGTCACCCCTAATGACGTCATCCATAAATAATACGTACGTTCATTCTCTCACTCTCTCTCTTTCATACACGTACACACACACATGTGTGTGTGTGTACGTGTACATACATACGTAGATGTAAACAAAGTGTACATAAATATGTTTTTAGAACTCTTTTATTCTTATAACAAGATACGTAACTCAAGATGAAAATGATTTACTGCACAGGTTAATGAGAGCTTTACTGCTCCTCAGGTGACGCCTCATCGTGAGGTGCTAGAGGCGCAGGATCATCGAGGGCAGCTTCCGGTAGAGCTGGAGGAGGCGGCTTAGTGGCTCGACGGGAAGACTATTTCGCACAAAATGGCACAAGAGAACAGCAAAAAGTTCCACGCGGCGAGACTAAGTAACACGAGCGATAAAAAGCAATGAATGCGGTCTTCCTTCCCTTCATGGGTGCTCGGCAGGGAGAGGAGGTGGGTGAAACGTCTCAGCCAATCAGCTTGCGGGGTGAAACGTCTCGGCCAATCAGCTTGCGAGATTTCCGAGCCGAGCCAACACGAGAACAGCGAACAGAGAGTTGTGCGGCTCTCCGTGTTGACACCTGATGGTCTAATGTAGTCTCCCTGCTTTCTGCTAGCGCCCGCCCATTATTTCTCAATTTTTAATTTTTGATGAATATTTTTGAAAAATCCGCGATGCACTGAGGGCGCGAAAGGTGAAGTGCGAAGTAGCGAGGGATCACTGTATTGCAATACGTTTAGGGTTTTATCGCTATACACGATAAACATCAAGTTATCCTGAGATTGCCTCCAAACCACTGTATAAATGTAAAACCTTTGCATAAAATGACACCCGCATGAAAACAGAAACGGGCCCATTAATTGTATTGTTTTAAATTGGATACAAAAAGGTGGTGGTAGCGGGAAAAAATCAAGTTAAATTTAGCAAACTTTATTGAACCAGTCAGACAAAATTATTAAGTAACCTATGTCATCAGTATCAAACGGAGCAATGGACAATAATATCAAGAAGTTAGGTAATATCTTAAAAAATCATTTGAAGCAATCACAATACTTTTTTTGCTGTGCTTTTTTCCTGCTTTGGCATCTGTAGCTGTTTATTTTCATAAATTTGCTGCATCATCCTTGCCTCTCGGAGCATGCCATAGGTAGAGAAAGGATAGCCCTGGTGTTGGCTCTGCAATGGGAGAACCGTGAGTTGGAGAACAGTGCCACCAGGAAGCCTAGATCGGCACCGACAGGGAGGCACTCCCGGGCCTTGGTCCAATCGGCTCCTTGCCAGGCTCCAGCTCCGGCTCCATCTCCTGCTTCACCTGCTCCAAGACGTCGTCTCCCGTTGCAGACCTCCACTCCTCCCTGAGACAAGGCCGTACCGAATTGGAAGGAGGAGAGTCACCGGGTCCAGACGCCGCAAACCTCCCGCCATCATCCAGCTACAGGCCGCCGGAGGAAATCCTCCATCTCTCAGCCAGCAGCTTCCTCATCACCGTATCAAAAAGGAACTACAGCAGCATCTGCCTCTAGGTTTTCCTCGCCAGCTGTTTCGTCAGTTCCCTCTCCCTGGGTCATCGCTGCTGTTTCCCTCTTCTCCACGGCGCATACTCTCACTGCTGAGAGCCTGGCTGTCTCTTCCCCAGTTTTGCCTGTCATCGAGGCTGCAGAGGCGGCTCCTCCATGTTCTCCGGGGGGGTGGGGTGGGGGGTGGCACTACCACCGCAGCCACGGAGAAGGATGAGACTGGGCCTGTTGCAGCAGAAACCACCGTGACCCGGGAAAACAGGCAAGTGCCTTTTCATTCTTTATCATCATTATATGAGTTACCTTGCCTGATTCCTGGGGGTGAGGCTCAGTCATTGCAGTCCACTTAGTCTTCACCGCCAGCTTCAGCAATAAAGACTTCACCTGCTCTCTCTGTGTCTCCTCCTATGCCCCCTGAGTGTCCACCAGTTCCAGGATTAAGCAGACGGAGGAGGAGCCTACGGCCCTGGAGAACCTGGTTCCAGCCCTGCAGCCATGGCCTGGACGGAGGGACAGCACTGCCTGCAATCTGGAGCTCAAAAGCAGCAGTTTCTAAAGAACAAAATTGTGGGAAAAAAAACAGACCTGGCAACGACTCTGAAATGAAACATAGTGTGTGGAGGCGGGGAGAAGTGCCTGAGTGCAGCTCTGTGGTGCACTGCAGCTGTATGAGAGGAGAGAGGAGAGGAGAATGCTCACGCTTTGCGATAGTTTTTTTTTAATATTGCGCATAGTAGAATGTATTGATATAACAGATATATTTGTTGCATCGCCCAGCCCTAAGTTATATGTAAACCTTCTGGGGGGTATTATTTTCTGCAAAGTCAAAAGTTTTACAATTAAAACCAAAAATGCAGATGAAAATAAAGGTTACTCAGTGTTTTACCATATTAGAATTAAAATTGCTGATAAAATTATATCTGCCTGCAATAGACTGGCAATCTGTCCAGGGTGTTCCCTGCCTCTTGGCCAAAGATGCTGGGATAGGCTCCAGTGCCCCCCCCCCCACACACACACACACCAAATAAAAAAAAAAAAAAAAAAAAAAAGGATTAAGCAGTAGAAGATGGATGGATGGATAAAATTATATCTGTCATAAATTGCCCCTCAGGGCAGAGAGGAAGACCCAGACGCTGGACTGCTAGTTTGTGATATTTATTGGGAACACAAAAAGTCCAAAACAGTGCACAACACAAAGTCCAAACTGAAAACAAAGCAAACTTAGGAAACAAGGTTCACCAGCACAGGGGAAGGGTACTGGTGGAGAAGAGTACCTTAAGACTCCAGCAAGGAGAAAGTGAAATAACAGTCTTTAAACAGAGCTGGACACAAATGAAACAAATGATGGCAGGTGTGGATACCATGAGCGGGCAAGGAGGAAACAATGATAACAAACTTGGATCAGCTGGGAGCAATGAGAGGGAGAGACAGGACTGAAAGCTGACAGGGGCACCGCCCACAACAGAGCAAAAAAACAAAAGTGCCACTGACAGCTGCAGCCCCGAGGAGAGAGAAAATACATCAAAATATAATGAGATATAAAATAAAGACAAGAAAACCCAAACATATAAATAATAACACTACAATGAAGGCAACCAGGAAAATAAATCATACTAAGAAACAATACAGAATATGTGAAAATAAACCAAAGATAAAATAACAGGAAAAAAACTCAAAAATACAACACCATACAAATATAGGGGAAAAAAGGCAAAGAGACAGAGCACGGCAGGATCTCCCCATGCTCAGAATGTGACAATATCATAATCTAATTTTTAAAGCTATCAAAATGATGAGCAAAAAGAAATTCCGGACGATAATAAACAAATGGAAATATGACGAGGCTTAGCTTGCTCTTGGATTTATTTTGGGTGTGGAGGGGTAGGAAAAATAGCTGTGTGTAGGTGGACTGTGTAATCATCTGCCTCCCCAAAATGGGGATTGAAACAATGTCAGTGCTTCAGTCATGCTCTTTAGAAAGAAACTGTTATAAAAGGGATTTATAATAGTGAGCGGCATGATGACGTAGCCTGCTGGTGTCGTCTTCACTCCGACATACATAAGGGAGGAGCTGGCCACGTTTTGTCTCTTCTGCTGGCATTTTCACTTAGGGGTATAGGAACTCAGGGCTCAGTCATTAACATGCTCTATATATTTGACATTTATGTAATAAAGTTCAGTTCCAGCACAGCATCCTTGTCCTTCTTCATTCCCAGGTTTGTTGACATAACATGTGGCAACGAGAGTAAAACCATGGAAGTGTGCTTTGGGTCACTTCGACCGTTTCTGGAAAACCCAGGCAAGCCAGCCGTCTCGTGGCACCGCTGGTTCTACACATTTAAAGATTATGTCGACGCGGCTGGCCTGGATGGCGCTGACAATGAGAAGCTGAGAAGCGTACAGATTCTCGATCTGGGTGAGGAGGAACGGCGCATGCGCCGTACTCTGGATCAAGCAGACTCATTTGGCAAATGTATGATTCTGATAGTCAAAGTCAAAGTCAAAGTGCCTTTATTGTCATTCCATTGTTAATGAACAATGCAACGAAATTGAGATGCTACTCCCCAAAAACAAACTATAAACAAACTATCACACTCACAGTTCACTCATCCCTTTAACATTCTTATAATTACAACAATAATGCTTGAAATAAAATTACCTAAAAGTTGAATACAATATGTACGTAGCAATAATGAAAAACATCCTGAGCGATAAATATAAAAGACCAGCTTATGCACACAGGGTTGTTGCTACAAAATAACCTAAAATAACAAAAACATATCAGCAGTCTGTGCGTGTTACATAAATCCATTCAAAATAAGTACTGCTGCTGGGAAAAAACTATGATTAAACCTGGTAGTCTGGGTTTTATGGGATCTGTACCGCTTTCCCGAGGGGAGCAAGTGAAAGAAGTCATGGCCTGGATGAGCACAGTCTTTAATGATGGCAGTAGCTCTTTTGAGGTACCGAGACCTGGAAATCTCTTCCAGAGAAGGGAGAGAACAGCCAGTGATTTTTTGCGCAGTCTCGATCACTCTCTGGAAGGCTTTGCGGTCTGCGGTTGAACAGCCCTCATACCAAACCGTGATGCCATATGACAGAATGCTCTCAATAGCAGAGCGATAAAATAAAACCAGCAACTGTGCATTCAGGCCATTCTTCTTGAGGAGCCTCAGAAAGTGTAGACGTTGTTGAGCCTTTTTTATCGTAGCTATGGTGTTAACTGCCCAGGTAAGGTTGTGAGAAATATGAACACCCAAAAACTTAAAAGCCTCCACCCTCTCCATACGCTCCTTGCCTATATATAGAGGATGCGGTTCACTGCTATGCTTCCTAAAATCAATAATGAGTTCAGTAATGAATAGAGAGACATTATTACGGTTGGACCAACATTATGGCCCGAAGAAATGTTTTCTCAACTGTAAATGAGTGGCAGGTGAGTCAACTCAATGTTAGTTGAGCTGAGTCTTAGCAAGCATGTGCGCCTTCGGGCACTTAAGCAATGACCTAGTTGGTGCCAAGCTAATGAGTGGATACAGCACAGAGAGTGACCACAGCATGGAGGAAGAGCACAGCACAGAGAGTGAACACAGCAAAGCTAGGCTCATCAACCCCACACCCTACGGGGACAGTGTCAACATTGTGGGCCCCGAAGGCTTGTCAGGACTGCAGCGTGTGGTGAAGCTAGACAATGTCAGTGTGCCAATGTTGGTGGCCACCGCTTCCTCATGGTCCCTTTTGAACAAGGCCACGGTTAGGAGGCTCACCCCCCGGTGACCTGATGCGGTGATGTAATCAGACAACGAATACTCCATGACTGGCAGGAACATCACCTTCACTGTGCAGTATGGCGAAAGGAAAATCCCCACAATCCAGTTCCAGGAGACATGCCAGGGTGATAACATTATGGGGTGGGATTTGTTCTGCGAGATGGGTTTCACCCTCACGGTCCCAAGGCAGACTGTCGACAGTCCAGGTTCATTATACCCAGACTTCACGGATGTATAAGTGCAGCCGAATAGCACAGCCCAGAAAGCAAATGTAGCATAGAGAGTGAAAACAACACGGGGAATGAATACAGCATGAAGAGTGAAAACGACATGGAAGGAGGGCAGAGACCGGACCCACCTCAGATCCTCGCACAGCATGAGTTTACGGGAGCCGCTATATAGTTGCAGGAGAGGGAGCCCACACACACAGAGAACCCCGACACACAACAACCCAATATGAATGTTAACTGTGACAACAACGACAAATCACCCTGACCTAAACCAGCTCCAGACAAAATTGAGAAAGAACTGGACTGCTTCAGAATTCTCTCTCAGCACCAGTCTACAGGAGCCACGATTAAGCCAACAGGTGAAGAGTCTGTGACACAACAGTGTAGCATCATTGTCTCCTCAAATCAAGACAGAAGATCACTTCTCTCCATTCTACAGGAATTTCACTTTATTCCTTATACAGGAATACCACTTTTCTGCATTTTACAGGAATATCACTGGCTTTCATATCGACTCATCCAGGCCTCATCTAGGTCTGACTAAAGATGTTTGTTTTCCCAGGACCCCAATGTAAATAGTTGCCTCTTGCAGAGATTGTAAGGATCAGAATTTGCTTTTAAAGGCTCAAAGGAACATAAAACTCAGGAGACCAGACCTCCAAAGTGAACACTGCATTTGAATAACATCCTCCTTTACAGGAAACCAATGCTCTTAAAAGGGTCATAAACGGCTTAATCAGACAGGTTTATAACCCCCGATGTTTTCCAGATTATCTCTCCCAGATACCATGGACCTAAAAGAAATCATCTACAGCTCAACAGTACCTCCTAGCGGATACCTACGAAATGTGTTTCAGTATATAGGATGACTTTTTAATTTGTTCTAAACATTAAGTTTCTTTCAGCTTATCCTCTTCTCCCCTGGATCCTAAGGACACTGAATATCATCCCTTTTATCACCAACCATGGTTTGCTGTACTACATTAAGCTTTGATCTAAATATGAATGCATGTATTATAATTATATATAAGAAATATTATATTCATGAGTGTTATTCAAACAAATGTAATATTGGAGTAATGGTATAAATGCATGATCACCAAATATTAGCCAAGTCATTTAATTTAGTTAGATTTTATATTGAGCACCTAATTTCATAAGAACTGACTGAGTGTTGATTTTTCTCTGCAATTTCATGGGATGGTGTCTTCGTTTGATTGGCTGCTCTCAAACAAAGAAATGTTCTCACATTGGATGGCAGCCATTTCAAACTGCTTTTGATAAAGTCAATTGGTCAGTCTTGCGATCGACATCACCAGTTTACAACCAGGCGGGGTAACTTAAAAAAGTAGTTGAAGCTGCTCTGCAGTTAGAAGAGATTGGAGATTGAGAGAGAAAAAGATTCAGAAAAAACACTGGATTAAGAATTAGAAACACAGAAAAGAAGAAAGAAAGAGATTTTGAGAAAGATTAGGAACTAAATTAAGATTAAAGAAGCAGAATCGTAATCTAGATCTCAGAGGAAGATTTTATTCCACTGTTTCAAGGTCCCGTGTAGTTTTATTTTATCTAAAATGTTCTGTGTGAAGTTTGTCAAATCCTGCATTAGTTTTTCTGGTTACTGAGGAGAAATCACCTTTTCTTTAGAGCTCGCTTTTTCAGAGAATCAAATTCTCAAACTTTTTCCTTCACCTCAGAAGCCATTCATATCCTAGTAAATGTTTTTCTCATTTTTTTTTAATGACTTTTCACGCCGTTAAAGTGGACCTTTAATTTTCCTAATTTAAAGTGAACAGAGACTGTGTTTTTGGACTCTCTTTCTGGCCTCATACCTGCCTGACTGAGAAGTGGTTCCTTCAGTTTTTGGGTCTATCCCGCTACAAGAGACTTCACCTATTCGGCTGGACTCGTTTCCAAGGACTTTTTCACGCCGCTCGGGGACGATTACTCGGCTGCCCTTGTCCTGAACGAGCCCCCGGCTGGGCCAACACTTCTGACTGCTGTGAGGAAGCAACGCAGCAGCCGCTTCCTCCCAATGTCCCGACCCTAAACTCGGCCGGTACCGACCCGCTGAACACGTGGACCTTCAGCTGTCTTGTGAGTGAGGCTCATTTTACTATCTGCTGGGTTAAAAAGTGATGTCCGAACAATTAAATTACAATTGAATATGGCCCGTATTTCAGGGCTCAATTAGTCTCTCAGCCACAGGATAAAGCTGTAAACTGAAGGAAAACTCTTAGTCATTTTTAAGTAACTGCCCTTAATTTTTGTAGATTAATTCAGAAGTCATTTTTAGATAATTAGCTTATGAATTTTCCCCATAAAATTGCGTTGTTTTGTTAAACATTTCAGCCTTCATTTGCCGTTGAAACATAAGTCTGGCTCCTCCTTGGTTCTACAGAGGTGTAACGCTGGATTTTATGTTCAGGAATCCAATAACAGTTGATGTGATATCGTACACTGTTATCATTTGAATCTGTTTATCCATCATTTGAATGCCATATCATGTAACCTGAATGAGTTTAATAAAAGGGTGAATGAGAGAAGTTGAAGCATTTTCACTTTCGCATATATCTGTTTCCTAATCACGGCAGGAAAAGAACTCACTGAAACTTTGAGACTGATTCATTAAGTAATTGAAGGTACAAAATTAAATAAAATTAAAGTTAATATTATTGTCCATTGTGACTGGTGCCCCTTTTATGAGTGCTTTTATTTAATTTAGCGGGTGTAGAAGTGACGGTTTAACTCCGCCCCCTTTCACACCCACGATTAAATAAAATAAATAATTCCTGTACCTTTTGACAAATATCTTATTATATAATCCCATTACAACAGGACGTAGCAGAACCACCACAGTCTGGTGAACGCCCTGCAGCAAACATGAGTACCACACCGTTACAGCCACAATGCAATATGCAGCCGTACAGAGCGCCACTCACGGTGATGAACTGGGTTCAGGCCCATGGAATCAAGCGACCGGGCTCACAGTAGGCTGTTACATCCTCACCACTATTGACACGCATGAAGATAGCAGCACAGCTGGAAATAGGATCGAGACAGCAAGATGGCCGTCCGCGGGAGGTGAGAGCAGCTGCTGCAGATTGGGATGCAGCATTGGAGCCAATCCAGCTGGTGTGGGATCCCGGCCGGGACAGTGTTGACGAGCCTGCCATGGCTTCAGAGGGATGGCACCCGGTCCTGCTGAAATTGGCGCCACCAGGGGCGTGTCCACCATGAGCCCACTACAAGGCCCCTCAAGGAGAACTGCCTTCTCCATGGAAGACTGTGAGAAAAAAAAAAAGACTGTCTAAGTATCAGTGCGGCTCAAAAGAGTGGCAGAATAATCCACTCAGCTGTTTCGGGTCCAGCGGTGGCCCACCTGCTGACCCTAGTTCAGTAGTTAAATGGTTATGCTAAATTGGGAAGGATAATAATTAATAAAGAAAAGGGAAAAAGGGATTTATAACAGTAAGCGACATGATGACGTAGCCAGCTGGTGTCTCGTCATCAAGCTGACATACATAAGGGAGGAGCCAGCCATGTTATGTCTCTTCTGCCGGCACTCTCATTCTGGGGTATAGGAGCTCAGGGCTCAGTCATTAACGTGCTCTGTATATTTGACATTTACTGTATGTAATAAAGTTCAGCTTCAGCACAGCATCCTCATCCGTCTTCATTCCCAGGTTTGTGGACATAACAGAAACCTCAAAGAATCTTTTTCAGCACAATTAGAAGGAAAGCTTACGAGCTCCATGAGGCTTCACCAGCAATCACTACTGAGAAGCTGTACCATTTATTCTTGTTTAAAAGCAGCCTGTTTGTACATTTATTGCTGTTTACAGCCTATTAATGCAGTCTCAGCAGACAACACATATCTTACAACACTCCGGTGCACACTGCTGCACCCTTTATATCCCTGTGACTCCCTCACTTTTACTCCACCACTCATACAGAGTGGCACCTAGGTTTCAATTAGCGCTCCCTCTGCTAATGGACTCTATAATTGAATTTAAAAATGCAGTTCCAAATATGGTTAAATGTGATATAAATAAATAATTTGATGTTTGGATATGGATTGGCGGGCTGCAGTTAATCAGGTGGCCCATGGGCCAAAAAAGTTAAAAAGTTAAAGATTCTCCTCACTTACCAATCCATGCAGATATCTACACCCCACCCACTGCCCGACTTTCATCCAGACGGCCGATTTGGAAAAACCCTCCCCCAGCTGACTTTACCATCCAGACAGCTTGGCAAGAGGAATGGGAGACCAAGGAGGTCCCAAACAAACAGCTGGTGATAAACCCCAACCAACAGGTCCCGGGCACCAACCTCCCAAGGAGACAGTGGTCTACACTCAATCGCTTCAGGACTGGACAAGGCCCCTGCTTGGCCAGCCTTCACAGATGGGGCAGTAGCCCTAGCCCACTGTGCGCATGTGGAGAGGAGCAAACAATGGAACACATCATAGAGGCTTGCCCGCTCCAAAGACTGGAAGGAGGATTACACACCCTCCATACAGCAAACCAGGAGGCAACTGCTTGGCTTAAGGACTTTGCATTCGCTAAATAAATAAATAACTTGTGAATAAGACTCTGAGACACTTAAACTCCTCTACTTGGGGCAGAAGCTTGTCACCAACCCTGAGAAAACAATCTGCCGTTTTACGGCTGAGAACCATGGACTCGGATTTGGAGATGCTGATTATCATCCCAGCCGCTTCACACTCAGCAGTAAACCGTCCCAGTAAGACCTGTAGGTCACTGCTGGATGAAGCTAACAGGACATCATCTGCAAACAGCAGATGAGATTCTGTGGTCACCAAACATGACA
This sequence comes from Pholidichthys leucotaenia, assembly GCA_020510985.1. NCBI lineage: Eukaryota > Metazoa > Chordata > Actinopteri > Cichliformes > Pholidichthyidae > Pholidichthys > Pholidichthys leucotaenia. The sequence continues at coordinate 223,400,904 of CM035845.1, read as the reverse complement.
CCCTCCATTCCTTGGCTACACCTAGAAATCCAGTCCATAAAAATTATGAACAGGATCGGTGACAAAGGGCAGCCCTGGCAGAGTCCAACTCTGACTGGAAACAAGTGCAACTGAGTGTTGGCAATATGAACCAATCTACCACAATGGTCATATAGAGACCGGATAGCTCATAGCAACAAGCCCAATATCCCAAACTCCAGAAGCACCCCCACAAAAAACCATGAGGAACATTGTTGAATGCCTCCTCCAAGTCCACAAAATACATGTAGACTGATTGAACAAACTCCCATGAACCCTTGATGATTCTCGAGAGGGTAAACAGCTGGTCCAATGTGCCACGGCCAGAACAAAAACCACATTGTAACTCCTTAATCTAAGGTTCGACCACATGCTGGACTCTCCTCTCCAGTACTCTGGCATAGACCTTCCCAGGGGGGCTGAGGAGTGTGATCCCCCTGAAATTGGAACACACCCTCTTGTCCCCCTTTTTAAAGAGAAGACCCACCACACCAGTTTGCCATGCCAAAGATACTGTCCCCGACTTACATGCAATGTTGCAGAGTCATGTCAACCATGACAGCCCTACAGCATCCAGAACCTTCAGGAACTCAGGGCGACTCTTGTCTACCCCTGGGTCCCGGCCACCAAAGAGTTTTTTAACCACTTCGGCAACCTCAGCCCCTGTGAGGGGTTAGTGAACCCGCTTGTCCTTAAGCTCAATTCATCCATCCATCCATCTTCTACCACTTTGCCAGAGGTCCAGGTCGCGGAGGCAGCAGTTCAAGCAGAGAAGCCCAGACATCCCTCTCCTCAGCCACCTGCTCCAGCTCTTCAGAGAGGATACCAAGGCGTTCCCAGACCAGCTGGGAGACATAGTCTCTCCACCGAGTCCTGGGTCTGCCCCGGGGTCTCCTCCCAATGGGACGTGCCTGAGACACCTCAAGTGGGAGGCGTCCAGGAGGCATCCTAATCAGAAGCCCATACCACCTCAACTGACTCCTTTCAATGACTCCACCCTCCAGTGGGCTCACCACCTGCAGGAGGGATCATGGGGGTCCGGTGCTATATGGATTAGGTGGCGGTCAAAGGCGGAGACCTTGGCGGACTGATCCCAAGCTTTCTAAACTGGCTTAAGCTCAATTCAATTCAACTTTATTTATATAGCACCATTTCACAACAGTCATCTCGTAGCACTGTCAAACTATAGAGGAAAACCCACAATTACAGAGAGACCCTAGTAAGAGGTCATCCCCTTTGAGCAAACACTTGGCGATGGTGGAGTGGAAAAACTCCCTTTTTAGCAGGAAAAAACCTCTAGGAGAACCTGGGAAGAGAGAAGAAGAAAAGAACAGACATGTTCAGAGCAAACAGCATGACAGGGACTCAATCGAAGGGAGAAACCAAACAGATGTTAATGACCAGGAAAAATATTACATTGAGAGTGAAGAAAGGAGTGAATCACAGTGCATCGCTGGTGTCATGGGGAATGAATAAACCCACAAGCGAGAGTAGATGGTGCACTTTTATTAACATACACAAAGAAAATAACAAGTCAAACAATGTCCACAATACAGAGAGATGAAAATGCTGAGAAAAGGGCCACCAGACAAAGAGGGGGCTATCCGGATGTTCTACAGCCGGAGAGGAGAATGCCTAGTGCTACCGAACTGCTAAACGTACAACAGGGAAAGGCGACAGCCTAGTGCCGATGCAGCGATAGCACAAAAGGGAAGGCAAATGAACACTTACGGCTGGAACAAATTCAGAGTTGTCCAAGAAGTCTGGTAGATGAGGATAGGAAGCTGTGGCAGCCGCGAACACCCAGGGATTGATCATCTGAAGATGCTGGGCTGAGAACGTGAAGGGAGTGATACGTCATTCATGGAGAGCTAGCTGCAATGAACGAGGGTGAATGCCCCAACAAATCTCCCTCCTCAGAAGCGGCAAACATATACTCCTGAAGCTAACAAGGAAAGAGATTGCTGTTGCGAGAATGCATGGGCAAGACTGATTGACACCAGGTGTGTGAGAGAGCACGTAAGAGCGTGTGAATGGGAATGAATGAAGCGTGTGCATGTGTATATGTGTGTGTGGTGTGTGTATGTGCGTGAACACCGGTGACAGTGCAGCTGGCGGTACTTGACGGGAGGAGGGGGCGTGCCAGAGCTGTCAGGAGGAAAACTAGGCCAAAGCATAACAATAAGTCAGAACTGGGTTTGGCCTCCAAACCCGGATTCATGACAGTTGGAGGTTCCCCAGCTGTCTAAACCTATTAGCAGCATTACTAAGGGAGGGTTCGGGGTCACCTGATCCCACCCTAACTATAGGCTATGTCAAAAAGGAAAGTTTTAACCCTATTCTTCAAAACAGAGATCAAGTCTGACTCCCGAATCCAGATTGGCAGCTGATTCCAAAGGAGAGGAGCCTGATAGCTGAAAGCTCTGCCTCCCATTGTACTTTTAGAGATTCTAGGTATTACAAGTAATCCTGCATTTTGGGAGCATACTGCTCTGTTAGGATGATAAGGTACTATCAGATCTTTTAAATACAAGGGGCCTGATCATTTAGAGCTTTGCAAGTGAGGAGAAGGATTAAAATGGATTTGCTGTAATATAGTACTATAACTTTAACTAATTACTATTTAGGTTCATATTAAATCAATTTGATATGGACTTTAAATGTGGTTTAACAAGAGCTGCATGAAAGTTTCAGACAGCAACAATTACCTTTTTTATCTATGGTATAGGCTTGTCATATAAGATATGTAAAAGTGTTCTTAAATTTGTGCTCAGGTCATAATCTTGTTTCCCAGCTCATGGAAACCAGACAGTAACATTTAGAGGACAGCCTTACCCCATGGGGAACAGGAATATGAAAGAAGTATTTCAGGAGATCTGAGCATCGTCAGTGAACTTGTAAGAAATGTTGATGTCAATCCTTATGGCCTTGGAGAGCATAAAATGTATACTATATATGGGTTAGGTTACACTTCTAGTTTAGCAGGAAGAGGATAAGAGACTAAAGTATATATCATGACAGAGGTTGCACTGCAACAGTGAATTGTTTTGAAGAAATATGTTTTAGAAACATCCAAGTCATGCAGATTTGCAGATTTAAAATTCTGATTTCTTTCTTGTATTTAATACCAACACATTTTAACTATATTTTTTTCATCAAATTATACAGTATGTAACTGTGAGTAACAATTTTAGATTAACAATATGACTAATAGTTGTATACTCAACAGTAAAAATGGCAAAAGAAATTAAGTACGTTGTACTATTATACAAAAAATTATTATAGATTTTTTGTTTGTTTGTTGTAATGCTGCTCAGGCTGTATAAAACTTTTATTCTATTCTTCTATTAATTGTGATTTTTTTACACAAATTAAATCGTAAACATAATCAACATAGTCATTTATATGTTCACAAAGAAGTGCATTGTAAGTGAGAGAAAACTTTTAGAAGTGCTCTGTTAACAAATAAACTGACATTTTTTAAATCATTCATCCGCTGAGTGTCAAAAATGGCCTTTGTTAAGGCTGAATAGAGGATGCCAGTCACGGACAGTGAGTTTTTGCACATTTATTCAAAGAACGACGTATGAAACAAAATACACAAACACGCACACATACACGTAATCTGGGGAACACTCAGAGGAAAACACAGATGTGACCACTGTCTCTGGATCAAAGAATGTGACAAAAATGCCTGGGGACGCAACACCGCTGCAAAGAAAAGCTACATCGGTCTGCTTAAATAACACTGCCCCAGATAAAAATCAGGTGTGGGTACATGAGTGAGAACGTATTCACAAGTGATAGCTGTGCAGCCCGTAAACCAGTTTGACAGCCGGAAGCTGCACAGCACTGTTAAAATAAAAGTACAGACCAGAACTAAATATACAGAATAAAACAACACAACCCCAAAAGATATAAACAATGCCATAACTACAAAATGACACACAGTAACTAGACAAAACTGTAAGAACACAACTAAGAATACAGGAACTTATAAATGAACAAAAACCAGACACAAAGACCATAATAAACAAAGACCAAATGAAACAGAAAAGGACTAAACTTAAGACTGGAACTGAGCACGGCCCCCAATCGTGCTCAGGATCATGACAGCGCCCCCCCCCCACAAGTGGTGGATCCCAGATACCCCAGGGCAACATCAAAAAGGAAAGAAAGCCCCCCCACACACAAAAAGAAGGCCCCCCAACAAGAAAAACAACCCACCCTGGGTGGGAGGAGGGGGAACCCAGGCACGGAGGGACCAAAGCAAAACAAGAAAAAAACAACCAAAAAAACCCACTCATGTCCCACAACACTGAGCAAGGAGGTGAATGGGACTCTGGGGCATTCACGTGCCACCATCAAGCAGTTTCGGTGGCCTGTTAAAGTCCCAAAGCTGCCGAATCACCCAGTGGAACAAATCAGGTGGTCTTCCAGACTCCCAAATTCCCCTAAGCAGATGAAGAAGCTTGTTGGGTGGCCTTCCCAGATCCCTGGGCCAACGGGCCACTGAGCATGACACTCCTGGGGGCAGCAGATGGCATAGCACGTTGGGTGGTCTCCCTAAACTGCGGAGCCAACAGACTGCGGGGCACAACACACCCCCTCCTGGAAGTGGTAGCTGGAACCCATGCCCCCTATGGCCCGCTTGGACAGCAGCATGGAAGAAGCGGACCCAGGGCTGCGGACCATTGGTTTTCGATGCTAGTTGCTGACCAACAGCGGAGCCAGACGGTGAAGACAGCAGACCAGCGAGGACATCAGGGGAAGGGAGCACCCAACCCGTGATGCAGCTAACCGGCAACAAGAACTGTTCCACGGGGATCCCCAGTGGCACCCGAAGACCCTCTGTGACCCCAATGAAGGCAAAGGGTCAATGATGACCTCCGACGACAGCAGGGGACCCTCCACGGCCTCGGGTGGAGGCAAAGCACTCATGGCGGCCTCGGGTGGAGGTGGCAGTGACCTTGGACTGAGGCATACCACCCATGGCAGCCCCGGGCAGAGGCATAGCACCCACGGAGGCCCTGGGCAGAGGCGTAGCACCCACAGATGCCCCAGACTGAGGCGGAGCACGCACGGATGCCTCGGACTGAGGCGTAGCACCCATGGGGGCCCCGGACTGAGGTGCAGCACCCACAGAGGCCCTGGGCAGAAAGGTGTAGCACCCATGGATGCCCCGGACTGAGGCATAGCACCCATGGTGGCCTTGGACAGAGGCGTAGCACCCGCAGTGGCCTTGGATGGAGGCGTAGCACCCGCAGTGGCCTCGGACGGAGGCGTAGCATCCGCGGTGATCTCTGGAAGGGAGGAAGGACCTACAAAGATCCATGGTAGGGAGGAAGGACCCACAAAGATCTCAGGATAGGACTCAGGCAGAAAACAAACAAGCACCGGGTAAGAGTCATCGGCAGCGGTGGAGCCCGGCGAAGGGAGGTCAAGTGTAACTGACGGCTGCATTTGCCCTCCCACCCCCTCCCACCACCACCACCGCCACCAAGAGCCAGGAAAGATTTCTCTTGAACAAAAAAGGGAACTTGCCTGAGCTCGAGCTCCACCACTGCCCAGGACTCTGGCGATTCCAGCTGAGACATCTCGGCCTTCACCATCTGGGCAACCTCTCTTGATATGACCACCTCAGGAGAAGGAGAAGAGAGAAACACTGGAGAAGAATCACAGGCAGAAGTGGAGCCCAGTGAGGAGAGTTCAGGAGCAGAGGATATCTGCTAGTGATCCTCCCCACCAAGAGCCAGACAAGAATTCTCTGGATACATAGATGTTAAAACAGAACAGAGCACCTGCCTGGACATGAGTTCCACTGCCATCCAGGAAACCAGCAGCTCTGCTGTGTGCTGTGACGACCCAGGCAGCAGGCATGGTGGCTGAGGAAGCTGGTGACCCTCCAGGCATGGCGGCTGGCACTGGCGGAACCCCTGATGAGGCGACGGGCACTGGTGGACCTCCAGGCATGGTGGCTAATGCTGGCAGACCCTCTGACGTGGACCCTCTGACGTGGACTCTCCCACGTGACGGCTGAAACAGGGAGAGCTCCAGCGCAGCATGACGGAGCCAGAAAACGCCTCTTCGATGGTACTGGGTCCCACAATGCCAAGCCCAGGGGACCCTTAATTAGCTCAAGTTTCGGGCCATGGGGGCCGTTCATCTCTCATCCGGGATATGGCTGCACAGCTGAAACTGGATCCTCCAGAACCGCTGACCTCCTCTTCGTCCAGCGGCTCCCTCCCAGGACCGGTGGACAAACACAGAAAACAGGGGAGGACATGGGAAAAGGAGGAGAAGACTGCAGCAGCAGGCGGAGAAAGCTCAGCCAGAGTGAGTGACTTCTGCTGAGACCCCCCATCGGAACAAGGCAAGACAATTCATTTCCAGATGTTATAGAATGAAAAGATACTCGCCTGTGTTTCCTAGGTGTGGTGGTGGCTGCAACAGGTGGCCCAGAAGACTCCTCCCTACTGGCCATAGGGGCTGAGGACACCAATGTAGATCCTAGCTGATCTGGCCCAGCAGGCTTGATGACGGAATGAGTTGGACATCCTCCCTAAACTTGGACCGCAAGTTCAGGAAGGAGCCACGGCTTATAGTCCAAAAGCAGCTCCGCCTCTGCCACCAGAACCCACTGGCGTTCCTCCAGCTCCTCTGCCGACGGTGCAGGCCACTGTGCGGGAGGGGAAGGCGGGGCTGCTGCTGCTGGGGAACGGCGAGAGGTTCGGGGTTTCTGCACTCGGGGCCTCTCCCTTGTTGGTGCAGGCATGGCTGTGGAGAAGGTTTCCCCCAGCCCATGGAGCATGGACGATGGGTTAGTAATGGAGAAGAGAAGGTCTGTGACCTCCGGATGGCTCCACAGGCTGAGGCATGCTTCAAGCACTTGTGCGGCTCCAACCAGACACTCCCGAGCTGAATCGGGAGTCCGAGAAACACAAACCTCCAATAAGATGTTCTGTAGCACATTTACAATCCAACACTCCACCCCGCTAAGCCCACACTGACTGTAGTCCGAGAGCGCTGCCATGCCAGCGAAAAAAAAAAAGATCTAACGGAAAAAATACGGGAGGGAAAGGGAAAGCAGAAAAACTCACTGCCGCTGGCATCTCATTCTGGCAGGGGTTTTCTGTCAAAAAATGGCCTTTGTTAAGGCTGAATAGAGGACGCCAGTCATGGGCAGTGAGTTGTTGCACATTTATTCTCAGAACAAAGTACAAAACAAAACACACAAACACGCACACTTACACATAAACTGGGGAGCACCCGGAGAAAAACACATACATGACCACTGTCTCAGGATCAGAGGATGTGACAACAACATCTGGGGATGCATGACCGCTGCAAAGAAACAGCTGCATCGGTCTGCTTAAATAACACGGCCCCAGATGATAATCAGGTGTGGGTACATGAGTGAGAACATAATCACAAGTGACAGCTGTGCAGCCTGCAAACCAGTTTGACAGCTGGAAGCTGCACAGCACTGTCAAAATAAAAATACAGACTATAACTAAATAATACAGAATAAAATAACACAACCCCAAAAGATATAAGCAATACCATAACTACAAAATGACACACAATAACTAGACAAAACTATAAGAAAACAACTAAGAACACAACAACTCATAAATGAACAAAAAACAGATACAAAAGATCAAAATATACAAGGAACAAACAAACAGAAAAGGACCAAACTTAAGACTGGATCTGAGCATGGCCCCCACCTGTTCTCAGGATTATGAGAAATGAGCTCAGGAAAAAAAAAAAATAACTGCTGTGAATATGATGAATTGTTCACAAATTTTTCAAAAAATCAATAAAGTACATTATATTTAATTTAAACAAAAATTTAATTAACTTGCAAAATTTGATGGTAAATTCACTCACGAAAATATCTGCATGATCATTTGGATGAGATGGCTGGCTTTCTTTTCCACTGTCTCTGACGCCAAATCATTTCAACCACATAAGCGCTGCGATAAATAAAGCAATCAAAAGCTGGGCAGAGAGCTGTAGTGAACGTGAAAGAATGCAGATGTCAGCATTTCAAACCTGCCACAAATTGGCAGTTGTGGCACAGCTGAGGTTTTTACTGCTACCACCCACTCCAACACTCCCTCTTCCTCCCCTACAGCTGAGAACCCTACCCTATCACTTTCTAAGTATAGTTGTAAAACAAAATTTAACAACTAGCCTGCTGTCCAAGCTGATACAAAACATTTTATCTTTGGTCTGAAAGAGAAAATCCCTCATATACAAATATCAAAATGCATTTGTTATTATGGCGCCAGAGGCAGGGTGGCCGTACCAGCAGCAACTCTCACGTGTCTTTGTGTTTCTATCTGTTTATTCCTGTATATAGTGTGTCTCTTATTAACCAGGGCTCTGTAGGAATACTCGGACTAAGACTGGACCAACTTGTTTCTCTATTTTAGCACGGTCTTTCTCTAGTTTTCTTTTCTCTTCCTCGGGCAATGGAGATCTACAGAGGTGGTGGCGGACGCATTGTTTACACACACGAACAGCTGATTGCGCTGAGGAGGCCGGCGCCTGGAGCGCTGCGGCCGGCAGTGAAGCCCCTCATCCCGGTTGAGCTGAAGAGGAGACGCCGCGGGCGAAGGGCTGGAGCGAAGGTGAGGAGGAGGAGGAGGAGGAAGCATAAGCCGGCTGTACCGATGGTCATCACCGGGAAAGTGCGATCGCTGGGAAATAAAACAGATGAGCTTACAGCGCTGGTCAGGATGTAAAAGGAATATCGTGAGTGTAGCATCATGTGTTTTACAGAGACGTGGTTACACTCACAGATCCCAGATGTAAACGTAGCGATTCCTGGCTTCAAGACTATACGGGGGACAGAGACGTGAAAAGCAGCAGGAAAAAGAGAGGAGAAGGATTGGCACTTTTCGTTAATGAACGGTGGTGTCATCCTGGACATATTTATGTGAAGGAAAAGTGCTGCAGCCCAGATCATTGAACTGCTGGCTGTGAGTATGAGATCTTACTATATGCCGCGAGAAATGAAGTGTGCCTTAGTAATTATTGTCTACATCCCTCCGTCAGCTGATGCAGCAGTGGCCTGTGACGTCATCAGCTCCACTGCGGCCACATTACTGGAGAAGCACCCAGATGCATCCATGACCATCACAGGTGACTTTAATCATGTCTCAGTGGGAAAAACACTACCAAACTTTCACCAGTTTGTTGACTGTCCCGCCAGAGAAAATAAAACACTGGATTTACTGTATGCCAATGTCAGTGATGCATATAGTGCCACAGCTCTACCCCCCATTGGCAAATCAGATCACTGCATGGTCATGTTAACACCCAAGTATGTCCCCCTTGTGCAAAGGCAGCCTGCTTATACACGGACTGTGAGGAGGTGGACACAGGAGGCTGTTGATGCACGACAGGACTGCTTCGAGATGATAGACTGGAGCGTACTCTGTGAACCACATGGGGTGGACATAGACAATATGACTGACTGCATCACAGAATACATTAGATTCTGTGAAGACATGACCATGCCAGCAAAGACTGTACACTGCTTCTCCAACAACAGATCATGGGTCACCAGTGACCTGAAAGCACTTTTGAACAAAAAGAAGAGAGCTTTTAGGGCTGGAGACAAGGAGAAGCTGAGGAGAGTGCAGCATGAGCTCAGAGAGATGCCGAGGAGGTGCAAGGACAATTATAGGATGAAGCTGGAAGATAAACTCAGGCAAAAACAACACTAAAGATGTGTGGGAGGGAATGAAGAAAATAACTGGGTGCAAGGGGAGAGTCAGGCAGCCATCTGGGAGCCAGGAGAGAGCTGAGGAACTGAATCTGTTTTTTAATAGGTTCAACTCACAGTCTGTCACCCCAGCAACACAACCAGACCCCCACACACCCCTCCCCACCCACCCTCCTGTGCAGAACCTCTCTCCATCTCCCCCCTCCTCCTCCTCAGGAGGCACCAGGACCCTCCCTCACTTCACGGTGACTACAGACCAGGTGGAGAAACAGCTGGAGAGACTCCATCAGCGGAAGGCGGCGGGCCCTGATGGCATCTCCGCCAGGACCCTGAGGACCTGTGCCAACCAACTAGCTCCGGTACTGAATCACCTGTACAACCTGAGCCTGAGTCTGGAGAGAGTACTGGTGCTGTGGAAGACATCCTACCTGGTTCCTGTCCCCAAGAAGTCATCTCCATCGGACCTGAATGACTATCGACCAGTTGCCCTCACATCTCATGTGATGAGATGTGAGGTCCTGGAGAGACTGGTCTTAGCCCACCTGAGGCTGCAGGTGAAGACGTGGCTGGACCCTCTGCAGTTTGCATATCAGCCCCATTTAGGAGTTGAAGACGCTATCATCTACCTGCTGCAACGAGCACATCTGCACCTGGATGGTGGAGGAGATACTGTGAGAATCACTTTTTTTGATTTCTCCAGTACCTTTAACACCATCCAGCCACTACTGCTGGTTGAGAAGCTGCAGGTGATGGGGGTTGACAGCTCTGTGATCTCCTGGATTACTGACTACCTGACAGGCAGACCACAGTTTGTCCGGCTGGGCAATGTCTTGTCTGGAGTGGTGGCTTGTGATACGGGAGCTCCACAGGGGACTGTGTTCTCTCCTTTTCTCTTTACCTTATACACCACTGACTTTCAGTACAACACAGAGTCATTCCACCTGCAGAAATTCTTTGACGACTCAGCTGTTGTGGGGTGTATAAGAGGAGGAGAGGAGGGGGAGTACAGGAAACTGGTAGACAGATTTGTGGAGTGGACAGAGCAGAATCACCTAAGGTTGAATGTCAGCAAGACCGGAGAGATGGTGATTGACTTCAGGAAGAGGAAGAAGCATTCTCAGCCACTGCAGATTGGGGGGAGGATGTGGGAGTGGTTGAGGACTACAAATATCTGGGTGTCAGGATCAGCAACGGGTTGGACTGGAGATCCAACACCAATGCTGCGCACAAGAAGGGGATGAGCAGACTCTACTTCCTGAGGAAGCTGAGATCCTTCAACGTGTGCAGCAGGATGCTGGAGCTTTTCTACCAGACCGTTGTCGCCAGCACCATCTTCTTTGCTGCCGTCTGTTGGCGTAGCAGTATCAAGGCCAGAGACACCAACAGACTTGACAAGATTATCAAGAGGGCTGGTTCTGTAATTGGTCTCAGACCGGAGACCTTAGAGACAGTGGTGGAGAGGAGAACACTAAATAAACTGCGATCCATCATGGACAATCCTGATCACTCCCTCCCACCACACACTAGACAGACAGTGAAGCACTTTCTCCAGTAGACTACTACAGCTTCACTGTCGAACGGCCAGGTCCAGGAAATCTTTCCTGTCACATGCAATTTCACTGTACAATAACTCATTATGATGTTGTATTCTGGTCATAACAATGCTGCCACACTGCACCTTACAGACTAACTGGTACCTCACATTTCACTCTGCTCCTGATAGTCCTTCTTTGTACTATGGGATGATTCATGTGTTTATACGGGTCATCATATACTAAGCTATGATGTACAGTATATTGGTTTTATAGTCGTGTTAGTTTTTAATTTCCATGGGTAATCCCTTTGTCTGTCATGTGTGTGTTTCTGTTGTTTTGTTGTCTACTGTCATGTTGCTGTTACACTGTAATTTCCCAGTTTGGGATCAATAAAGTACATCTATCTATCTATCTATCTATCTATCTATCTATCTATCTATCTATCTAACAAGCACACACCCACTTAAATTTGCAAAAAATAACAATAATGTCTGCACTTGGTGAATTTATTATTTAATGCCATTCACGAGAAGTGTTGTTCTCTAAGCTGCTGATCCTTTTTAGGATCACTGGATCTGTATCCTTCAGGAAAGAGACAGGATAGGGTACGCAACAACAGAACTTATGGCAGTTATGCAGCATGGAGTAGCAAATTCAAGGGGTAGCTTTAGATTTTATGCAGCAGCTTGGTGGCACAGTGGTTAGCACAGAGGCAGTACAGTAAGAAGGTCACGGGATCAATTCCACCCCTGAACATCATTGGTTCGATCCCATCCCCTGACCATCAGTGACCCTTCTGTGTGGGGTTTGCATGTTCTCCCCATGTCTGCGTGGGTTTACCCCAGGTACTCCAGTTTCCTCCCACAGGCCAAAAACATGCAAGTTAGGTTAACTGGAGACTCTAAAGTGGCCCTAGGTGTGAATGTGTGTGTGAATGGTGAAGGGATTGGTGCCATACCATGGCTGCCTCATCCATCCAGGTGGGTGCCCTGAATTTCCCTCTGGGGATCAATAAAATTATGCAAAACATAAAAACCAAAGATAATGGACAGTTACAACAATTCTTGTGATGATTCGACAAGATCCTCTTTGGTTTCTTTACTGGCTTTGTCTTGATATCCATTCTGAAAATACCAGCTAGACTGCTTTATCTTATAGTTAGCAGTTGACAAACAGGTAAAACAGCAGAAAAGAAAATGCAGAGCAGCAGAGAGAAGCTGGAGAAAAACTAAATTAACTGTTCATTATCAAATTCTATGAGAACAATTAAAACTTTATAATAATACTGTAAAGCAAGCCAGAAACTTCTACTTCACCAAAATAATAAATAATCACAAAAACAATCCTAGAATGCTTTCCTCCACTATTGATCACCTGATCAACCCTGATTTTAAGAAGTCCAGCATGATGTCAACAGACTCACTATGTGAAGACTTTGTAGATCACTTCGGAAGTAAAATAGATGTTATTAGATCTAATCTTTTATCACAAGATACTGTTTATAGTACTGTGGATCCTCTGCTTTTATCTGAGAAAATGTTGGAGAGTTTTGCCCTGGTTTATTTATTTATTTATTTATTTGCTTTATTAAATCAGGACAGTGCACATTAATCAACATATCAGCATTATGCTTCAATGTAAATGTGCCAGAATTAGAACAATAGCTAAATTTCATCCGTAGTCCTAAGGCAGGTTTCACATACACAGAACACAATTCATAAGACATGTTTACAGATATGTCACATCTAATAAAACAATGCATGAGACAGAATAGACAACATATCACAGCTAACAGGACAATCCATGGACAAAACACACAAAACATAAAACAAAAATAGACACATTTTACACGATACCCCAATAAATCCACAAATGATAGTTGATGATGATGGTTGATGCTGAAACTCTTGGTTGAGTTTTCTCCCAAGTCAATCCAAAAACCTGTCTTTTAGAGCCCGTTCCCACATCACTTTTAAAAACATTCTTTGGATTTTTCCAGGAGGAACTTTTAAACAAAATGAATTACTCTCTCCAGATGGGTGTCTTCCCTGTTGCCTCTAAAATGGCAGTGGTTAGACCCCTCCTGAAGAAAAGTCATTTAGATCCTGAAATCCTCAATAACTACAGATCAGTATCCAGCTCACCATTTTTGAGCAAAATTTTAGAAAAACTTGTTTTACTCAGTTAAATTATTTATTTTTTTTTAATATTAAATAACATATTTGATGACAAGCAGTCTTGTTTTAGGATGAACCACAGTACAGAGACAGCCCTGGTAAGTATCGTTAATGACCAAAGGCATAATATAGACTCTTGTAGAATTTCAGTCCTGGTTCTACTCTAAGTGCTGTTGATACAGTAGACCACCTGTGCCTCTCGGCAACGTGGGCTCCCCTGGGCGGGGGAACTTCTTTGGACATGGGGGTCTCCGCGGTGTGCGACAGAGGAGCTGGGGTGGCCCCGCTGTGGGGGTGCATGAGGGGGCTCGCGCCGGGGGGCGCGGGTCGGTCTCTGCCCCGGGGGGTGGGGTCGCTGGCCTTCTGGTGCCTGGGACCCGGGGGCTGACTTTGGCCCCGCTGGGGGGTGGTGGGGGTCGGGCGGGTCCGGGGGTGTGGGCTCACCGCGCCTGCCGCCGAGCAGCCTGGCCTCCCTTGATCGTCCCTCCGGGGGTGGATGCCTGGCTTTCCTGGAGCTTGCTGACTTCGGGGCTGGGGGTTGGTGGCACTGCCTTGCCTGCTCAGGGCTCCCGGGGGGAGAGCTGCTGTGACCGGCCCTCTGCTCGTATGTTTCCTGACAAACCACTCACATGCACACACTTATTTTGCACGCGTTCTCATATATATGCACACAGACATACACGCACAAGTGTCTCTCCTTTAACAGGTGCGGAAACCAGACTCGTGTTGAGACATTTTCGGTGGAAGAAGCAGTTTTACTTTTGTTTGTTTTAGTTGTTGTTGGGTTTTTTTGCTGTTGTTTTTTTTTTGTCTGTTCCCCTCCCTTTTCTTTTCCCCCTTCACACACTTCCTTTCCCTATTCCCCATCCTGTTGGGTCTTCCATGGGTAAAACAATTAAAATAAAGTATTAAAAGTTATTACAGGAGGAGTTTACAACAATATACAATACACAGTTAGGTACTGTATAAGCTCCTCTTGGCAAAGTAAATCTGTTTTGGCACAATAAGGGTGACAGATCCCTGTTCTGTTTGCCTAGCTGCCTGACAGGACAAAAAAAAAGACCACCTGTGATGACTCACTCTGGGCCGTTATCATCCACAGCTGAGCACACCGGCTCCTCATCAGGCCAGGGCTATATAACCTCACTCTGCCTACAGGCCTGCACGGAGCTGTCTGTCTCCCCGGCTTTATGAAGCTCTTCCTACGACTTCCAGCCAAACCTCTCCACGATCGTCCACCTCACCACCTCGGTATCTATGCTTGGAGGAAATCCTCTCCCAACCAAGTAAGCCTCCCCTTACTCACCTGTTCCTTGCTACTCCCCTGTGCACAGGCAGAATCTCCCGGTGGCGGAATTGTCCTTCTCTGCGGTGGTCTCTGCTCTCTCCTCTTCAACTTCTACACGGTTACAACGACGCTGGGACAGCGGGCGCTGTCTTCCTGGCTAATGGGTGCTCACCATCTGCCTGGAACAGTAAGCCACAATTATAACCCGAGTGATTACCCATCTCGCTCCTCGCTAATTGTGTGCCTTGCTCTGTCCATAGGGTTGCCAGGCTGCACGGCACTCTGCTCACTCCCAGCTACTCGGCGTCTCCAGCCCACACTCATGTACACGACACAACACATTCACGCACTCACACACAAACACTGGTTCAGTAAAGATAATTGTATCCATTCCTGAGTCCGCATCTGTTCCCTGGGTCAGCCATTATGTCACTACGGCTCCATCAGAACGACCCAGCGAACAGCGCGTTAGCGCAACAATTTAACAACTTAGAGGCTCGAGTGGATCAGATTGCTTACCAACAGCAGGTTATCTTGAATTAGTTGACCCAAATTAACAGCCAGTTGGATCGCCTGGCAGGGCAGCAGACGTTTCCACCGGTGCCAATCAGTGCTACAGTTCCCGCTAGCTCCTCCGCTAGCCAGGCTAGTCAAGCTACCCCGGCCCGACTCACTCCTGTTCCCACACCCTCCCACTTTAGTGGAAAGCTAGGGGAGGCTCGTGGGTTCCTCCTCCAGTGTGAGATAGTTTTCCAGCAGGTTCCGGGGGATTTCACCAACTGATCAAAGCCGGATAGGTTATGTTACAAACCTATTGGAAGGGCGAGCGCTAGCTTGGACATACGCTGTGATGGCTAGGGCAAGCTATGCTAACTTAACCTACAGCCAGTTTGTTAGCGAGTTCAACGAGGCATTCGACCACTCCGACCGGGACAATGTGCTCACCACCTGGCTGTTAAATCTTCAACATGGGGGCAGGTCCGTGGCGGACTATTCTGTCGATTTCCGGGTGGTAGCGGCGGAGGTGGGGTGGGAAGATGCCTCGTTGTGTAGTATTTTCATCAGGAGCTTGAGCCCTAGCCTGCGGGATGAGTTAGCCCACTTGGAGAAGCCAGAGAAGCTCACGGTGCTTATTTCTCTTGCCATTAATTTAGATAATAGGCTGAGGGAGCGGGCATCCAAGCGGAGGACTTCCGGTCGCTCGGGCACCCAGGCCTTGCGCTCCCCCCAGACCCCGTTACTGGCCTTGCCTTCCCTAGAGTCAACTGACACACAGGAGTCTATGGGACGAACTAAGCTTTCACAAGCTGAAAGACAGCATCGTAGGGAGCTAGGCTTGTGCATGTACTGTGGTAGTGAGGACCACGAGTAAGAAGCCTGCCCCATTCGGCCAAAAGAGGAGGTCCGTCCGTCGCAATAGGGAGACTCACGGACCAACCTCGGCTGAATCCCCTCTCCAAATGTATGATACCCATCAGATTCATACACAATAAGACTGAACATTGCACACACGCCCTGGTTGACTTGGGAGCTGAACAGAGCTTCATCTCGGGGGGACTGGCAACCCGACTGGGGCTTCCCTGCCGTCCTTTGAAGACTCCCCTATGGCTCATTGCTCTATCCAGAGTGCCATTAGCGATTGTGACAAAACAAACGGCCCCTGTCTCAGTTATCATCTCCAGAAATCATTGGGAGGATCTCAGCTTGTTCGTCCTGTCATTTGCCTCCTCCCCGGTCATCTTGGGTTATCCCTGGCTCCGGCTCCACAATCCCTCCTTTGACTGGCGCGCAGGAAACGTGGTGTCCTGGAGCTCCTTCTGCCTCAGTGCTTGCCTCCAGTCCACCGCATGTGCTCCCTCCATGCCGTTGGTTGCCCCCGTCTCTCCTCCTCCCGATCTGTCCAGGGTGCCCGCCGAGTATCACGATCTGGGGGCAGTCTTCAGTAAGTCCCAGGTGTTGTCTCTTCCCCCCCCACCGGCCCTATGACTGTGCCATCAATCTCCGGGCTGGGGCCCCGTTGCCGTCGAGCCGCCTCTACAGCCTGTCGGCGCCAGAGCGGGAAGCAATGGAGGCATATATTAAGGAGTCCCTCAGCTTGGGCATTATCCACCCGTCTTCCTCAGCAGTAGGGGCCAGGGGGTTTTTTGTAGGGAAGAAAGATAGGTCCCTAAGGCCGTGTATAGACTTCCGTGCCCTCAACGAGATCACCATCAAGGACAAGTATACGCTGCCTCTTATGGACACGGCTTTTGATTACCTCCAGGGGGCCTCGATCTTCACCAAACTGGACCTCCAGAACGCATATCATCTGGTGCGGATCAGGGAGGGGGATGAGTGGAAGACTGGTTTCCGAACCCCAAGCGGCCACTTTGAGTACCTGGTGATGCCGTTTGGGCTAACCAACACGCCGGCCGTCTTCCAGAGACTGATCAGTGATGTACATCGTGACTTCCTGGGATCATTCATCTTTGTCTACCTCGATGACATCTTGATCTTCTCCCGATCCCTGGATGAGCACCGCGTTCATGTGAGGCGGGTCTTGCAGCGACTCTTGGAGAATAAGCTGTACGTTAAGGCTGAGAAATGTGAGTTTCACGCCTCCAAGACCTCATTTCTCGGCTTCACCATCTCTCATAATCGGGTCATCCCGGACCCCAACAAGGTGAAGGCCATTGTGGACTGGCCTCCCCCCTCCTCTAGGAAGCAGCTGCAGCAATTCCTGGGTTTCACCAACTTTTACCGGCGCTTTATTAATAACTACAGTGTCATTGCTCTTCCCCTCACCCACCTCACCTCCCCAAAGATGGCTTTCCGGTGGACGGAGGAGGCTGCAGCCACGTTCGCCGAGCTCAAGACCCGGTTTTCGTCCTCCCCCATCTTGACTCAGGTGGATCCCGTGCTACAATGCTTGGTGGAAGTGGATGCCTCAGACTCTGGGGTGGAGGCCGTGTTGTCCCAGTGTTCTCCGATGGATGGGGAGGTCCGGCAGTGTGCGTTTTTCTCCCACCGACTGTCCCCGGCAGAGAGGAATTACGACATCGGTGATAGGGAGCTCCTGCCGGTTAAGCTCGCGCTGGAGGAGTAGCGTCACTGGTTGGAGGGGGCCGGCCAACCCTTCGTTGTTTGGACAGATCATAAGAACCTGGAGTACCTAAGGACGGCCAAGCTTGCCAGGCCCGCTGGTCCTTGTTCTTCAGCCATTTCAACTTTACCATCACCTACCGTCCCTGGTCTAAGAACACTAAACCTGATGCGCTCTCCAGGTAGTTCTCCCCTGACACAGCAGAGGCGCCCATTCTCCCAATCCTCCCGTCTTCATGCATCGTGGGCACCCTCTCGTGGGAGATCAAGGAGAGGGTCCTGAAGGTGCAGGAGGGGGAACCGGACCCGGGCGGGGGGCCAGTGGGCAAGATGTTCATTCCATCCACAGTTTAAGGTGAGGTGATCCACTGGGTCCACTCCTCCAGACTGGCATGCCATCCAGGGGGTTCTCACACAGTCAGGATTCTCCAGAGGTCGTTTTGGTGGCCATCGCTCCGGAGGGATGTCACCGATTACATCCGCGCCTGCCCTCAGTGCGCCACCGGCAAGACCCCTTCCTCTCCTCCGGCAGGGCTGCTTCATCCCCTTCCTGTTCCTGGCAGACCTTGGTCACACATCGCCTTGGACTTCATTACCGGCCTCCCTTCGTCCGATCAACACACCGTCATCCTCACTATCGTGTATCACTTCTCCAAGGCTGCCCACTTCATCCCCCTACTGGGACTTCCCACGGCGAAGGAGACGGCACGTTGTCAGGCTTCATGGCATACCTGTGGATATCGTCTCTGATCGGGGGCCGCAGTTCGTGTTGCAGGTATGAAAGTCATTCTGTAATACTCTGGGGGCTACAGTGAGTCTGTCCTCCGGCTACCACCCTCAGAGCAACGGCCAATGTGAGAGAGCTAGCCAGGAGCTTGAGGCTGTGCTGCGGTGTGTGGTCTCGTCCAATCTGGCCTCATGGACCGCCCAGCTTCCATGGGTCGAATATGCCCATAACTCCACGGTGTCTTCAGCCATCGGCATGTTCCCTTTCGAGGCCTCCTTGGGCTACAACCCCCGCTCTTTCCCGAAGAGGAGGGGGACATTGCTGTGCCATCTGTCCAGGCCCATCTGAGATTCTGTCGGCGGATATGGAGGGCGGTCTGAATGGCGCTTCGACACACGGCAGACCAGAACTCCTGAGTCGCTAATCGCCGCAGGAGACCGGCTCCAACCTACCAGGTGGGTCAGCAGGTTTGGCACTCAATGCAACATATTAACCTGAAGGGTGAGAGAAGGAAATTGTCGCAACGGTTCATTGGTCCATTCCCCATCGAGCAGATTGTCAATCCAGTTGCTGTGCGCCTGTCTCACCCCCCCCCCCCCTCCGCATCTGTCCCACATTCCATGTGTCCCAGATCAAGCCCTTCTTTTCCAGTCCTCTCTGTCCTCCTCCCAGGTCTCCACCTCCACTGGTCGTGATCGACGGCGACCCGGCGTGGAAGGTCAACTCCATCCTGGATGTCACCCGCTGGGGTTGCAGCATGCAGTACCTGGTGGACTGGTAGGGGTATGGCCCTGAGTGGAACTCCTGGGTGCATCCTTCCTTCGTGTTGGACAAGCAACTCATCAGGGACTTCCACCAGACGGACCCAGGTAGGATGGATCGGGTGCCAGGAGGCAACCCTTGGGGGGGAGTACTGTGATGACTCGCTCTGGGCCGTTATCATCCACAGCTGCGCGCACACCGGCTCCTCATCAGGCCAGGGCTATATAACCTCACTCTGCCTACAGGCCTGCATGGAGCCGTCTGTCTCCCTGACTTTATGAAGCTCTTCCTGCAACTTCCAGGCAAACCTCTCCGTGATCGTCCACCTCGCCACCTCGGCATCTACGCTTGGAGGAAATCCTCTCCCAACCAAGTAAGCCTCCCCTTACTCACCTGTTCCTTGCTACTCCCCTGTGCACAGGCGGAATCTCCCGGTGGCGGAATCGTCCCTCTCGGCGGCGGTCTCTGCTCTCTCCTCTCCACCCTCTACATGGTTACAACAACGCTGGGACAGCGGGCGCTGTCTTCCTGGCCAACGGGTGTTCACCATCTGCCTGGAACAGTAAGCCACAATTATAACCCGAGTGATTACCCATCTCGCTCCTCGCTAATTGTGTGCCTTGCTCTGTCCATAGGGTTGCCAGGCTGCACGGCGCTCTGCTCACTCCCAGCTGCTCGAAGTCTCCAGCCCACACTCATGTACACGACACAACACATTTACGCACTCACACACGAACACTGGTTCAGTAAAGATAATTGTATCCATTCCTGAGTCCGCGTCTGTTCCCTGGGTCAGCCATTATGTCACCACCATATTCATTTTAATGAGACTAAAGGATGTGGTTGGCCTCTCTGGTACTGTTCTAAATTGGTTCAAGTCCTTTCTCACAGACAGGAACTTTTTGGTAAGTATGCATACATGTTCTTCTAGAGTCTACAGAATAATTTGTGGGGTGCCCCTAGGTTCAATTTTAGGTCCAGTACTTTTTAATCTGTACATGCTGCCACTTGGGGATGTTATCTGGACACATGGCGTTAATTACCATAGTTATGCTGATGACACACAACTGTATATCGCTGACTCCTGATGACATGGAACCAATTAACACCCTTTTTAACTGTATTTTAGACATTAAATCATGGGTGGCAGCAAACATTCTTCAGCTTAACCAAGACAAAACTGAAGTTTTAGTCATTGGTCCTGAAGCTCAGAGAGAGAAATTTTCATCAAAATTACATAGTTTGTCCTTTACCCCATCCCAACAAATTAAGAATTTGGGCATCATTTTAGACTCCGAGCTTGGTTTTACTCTACACAATAAAAATGTAACACAAACAGGATTTTACCATCTAAAGAACATAGCCAGAGTCCGCACACTTCTCTCTCGAGCAAACATGGAGATACTGATGCATGCTTTTACCACCAGCCGTATTGATTACTGTAATGCCCTGCTCTATGGTCTTTCCAAAAAGATAGTTTCAAATCTGTAGTTATTACAGAATTCAGCTGCATGTGTTCTGACAAAGACCAGACAGCAGGCTCACATCACATTGATTTTAAGGTCACTGCATTGGCTCCCCATATCCTTCAGGATCGATTTTAAGGTTCTTTTACTGGTTTATAAATGTCTACACGGTCTTGGGCCTTCTTATTTATCAGAACTGCTTTTGACAAATGAGCCCCCATGGCCCCTGAGGTCCTCTGTCACTGGTTTTCTAATTATCCATACTGTCAGAACATGCACCTGCAGTGAGACAGCTTTTAGTTCCTACGGCCCATGTCTGTGGAACAGTCTACCAGACAACATCAGGGCTACTGAAAGTGTTCAAGTTTGTAAAAGCAGGCTCAAGACCTACTATTTTAATCTTGCTTTTGATTAGTTTCCCATTTTAATTTTCTTAATTTCTCATTTTAAAACTGCTTTATGTTGTTCTTGTTATAATTATTCACTTTGTTATTAAATACTATTACATTTTAAACAGTTTGAAAACCAGCCACAGGGGGTGCACAAGCAAGTGTACTCCTAGTGCTGGTCCCAAGCCCAGGTAATTGGGGAGGGTTGTGCCAGGAAGGACATCCGACATAAGACTTTTGCCAAATCAAACATGCGGATCACAATGAATGAGACTTTCATACCGGGATGGTCGAGGCCCAGGTTAACAATGACCACCACTGGTACTGATTACCAACAGGGTGCGGGTGGAAATTAGGCTACTGTTGGTTGAAGATCGAGGAGGAGGAGAGGGGGAAGGCATGTTAGAAGTGAGAGCGAGAAAAGGAAATGTAGATGTGTGGAGGTGAGAGTAGGGATGTTAAATGTAGGGACTATGACTGGTAAAAGCACAGAGTTGGCTGATATGATGGAGAGATGGAAGGTAGATGTACTGTGCGTTCGAGAAACCAGATGGAAGGGAAGCAAGACTCGGAGCATTGGAGAGGAATTTAAACTGTTCTACCATGGTGTGGATAAAAAGAGAAATGGAGTAGGAGTAATCTTGAAGGAAGAGTATGTGAAGAGTGTCCAGGAAGTAAAAAGGGAGTCAGACAGAATCATGAGTTTGAAGCTAGAAGTCAAAGGTATGATGTTGAATGTTGTCATTGTGTATGCCCCACAAGTTGGATGTCAGGTAGACGAGAAAGAGGAATTCTGAAGTTGGATGGCATGGTAGAGAGTGTTAGCAGGGAGGAGAGAGTGGTGATTGGAGTGGACTTTAGTGGGCATGTAGGTGAAAGGAACAGAGATGAGGAGGAGGTCCTGGGTAGGTATGGTCTTAAGGAGATAAATGTGGAAGGACAGTTGTGGATTTTGCTTAAAGGATGGAAATGGCTGTGGTGAACACATACTTTGAGAAGAGAGAGGAACATAGGGTGACTTACAAGAGTGGAGGAAGATGTACACAGGTGGACTACATCCTATGCAGAAGGGGAAATCTGAAAGAGATAGGAGACTGCAAGGTGGTGGCAGGGGAAAACGTAGCTAGACAGTATTGGATGGTAGTCTGTAGGATGACTTTGGAAAACAAGAAGAGGAAGAGAGTGAAGGCAGAGAAAAAGATTAAGTGGGGGAAGTTACAGAAGGAAGGTCTTACAGAGTTCAGGAAGGAGTTGATACAGGCTCTGGTTGGTAGGGAAGAATTACCAGATGACTGGGAAAGTACAGCAAATGTATTGAGGGAAACCGGTAGAAAGGTACTGTATGTGGCATATCCAGTGATCAGAGGAAGGAAGATAAGGAGACGTGGTGGTGGAATGAGAAGGTGCAGGAAAGTATCCAAATGAAGAGGTTAGCAAAGAAAAAGTGGGATAGTCAGGGAGATGAAGAAAGTAGACAAGAGTATTTGGAATCTAGGCACATGGCAAAGAGAGAGGTGGCAAAGGCACAGGAAAAACCATGTAGTGAGTTATATGAGAGGCTAAACACTAAGGAAGGAGAAAAGGACTTGTATTGATTGGCTAGACAGACAGATCGAGCTGGAAAAGATGTGCAGCAGGTTAGGCTGATTAAGGATAGAAATGGAAATGTTCTGACAAATGACGAGAGTGTCTTGAGAAGGTGGAAGGAGTACTTTGAAGAGTTGATGAATAAAGAAAATGAGAAAGAGGGGAAGATGGATGAAGGAAAGATAGTGAACAAGGAAGTCCTGAGGATTAGCAAAGCGGAAGTGAGGGCAGCTTTGAAGAGGATGAAGAATGGAAAGGCAGTTAGTCCAGATGACATACATACCTGTGGAGGTATGGAGATGTTTAGGAGAGATGGCAGTGGACTTTTTAATCAGATTGTGTAACGCAATCTTGGAGAGTGAGAAGATGCCTCAGGAGTGGAGAAGAAGTGTTTTGGTACCAATTTTCAAGGACAAAGGTGATGCTCAAAGTTGTAGTAACTACAGAGGTATAAAGTTGATCAGTCACACTATGAAGATATGGGAAAGAGTTGTTGAGGCCAGGTTAAGAGGAGAGGTGACAATCAGTGAGCAGCAGTATGGTTTCATGCCAGGAAAGAGTACTACAAATGCATTGATGGAGAGTATTGATGGAGAAGTATAAAAAAGGAATTTTATGTCTTTTGGGTTTATGTGTTTTGTGTTGCTTGCCATTTTTCTGTTTGTGTTAGTGTCAAGTTTTTATTCTGTATTTATTTTTATTTAGTTTGTTATTTCATTCTGTATTTCTCATATGTCTCCTTTCCTGTTGACAGCTGTCAGGAGCGTGAAGCTTGTTTGGGTATGCCCTGTTAGCTGTCAGTTGGGTTGCCTCCCTCTCACGGCCACAGTTGATCCTAATCATTTATCTTCACCTTCTCCTGCCCGTTCAGGCACCCACATCTGCTGTACATTAAGTTAATGTACGGAGAAAGGAGTTACTTATTTACTGTTTGCCCGGTAAGCAAACAGTAAATAAGGTACCCATTGATCCCATTCTGAGCCCGTTTCAGAAACAAATTTCCGCAGCATATTTTTAAGAGTCTGATTAAATCGCTCCAGTAGTCCATCAGTCTGCGGGTGATTAGGGGTGGTCTTAATGCCCTTAATCCCCAACAGCTTATACACTTGCTGCAACAGTCTGGACAAGAAATTTGTTCCACAGTCTGTCAGAACTTCTCTAGGTATGCCTACCCTTGAAAACAACTGGATAAGGCAGTTAGCAACCTGCCTAGCCTTAATAGATTTCAGGGGAAAGGCTTCTGGGTACCGAGTCGCATAGTCACAAATTACAAGAATGTATTTATTACCTGAGGATCTTCTCTCTAGGGGGCCAACTATATCCATCCCTATTCTATCGAATGGTGTTCCAATAATGGGTAATGGTTGCAGTTGGGTGCGTGCTACTCCCCTAGATGCTGTAATCTGACATACTGAGCATGTCGTGCAGAAGTCCTTTACCTGGGTATACATTCCCGGCCACACAAACCTTCTAGCAGTTCTCTGTAGAGTTTTTTGGAATGCTAGATGACCTGCCCAAGGAATAACATGTCCTAGATCCATAATTTTTGGTGTGAGGTCCTGTGGTAAAGCTATGGCCATAACTTCACCTTGCTGTTGATATAAAATGCCCTTTCTAATGACATACAAGGCCTCAGCCAAAAAATCAATTTTACCCTGTTTCACACCCTCAATCTCAGAGACTTTATCAAACCATGATTTAAGTGTTGGGTCAGCTTTCTGCAGTGTAGCTATGTCAGGAGGGATGTCAAACTCTACTGACTGGCTTAATTGTGGTGTTTCTTCACCCAAATTCTTTGCTGAATCATAAAAAGGTAATTCCTGAAGAGCATTGGCAACCCTCTGTGCCCTCTGTGCCCTCTGTGCCCTAGTTGTCACCATATTACAATTTTTCACCACAGGTGTATTTACTCTCTGTTCAACAGCGCCATCTGCCTGTCTCTCCTCCGTTTGTTCCTCTCTAACCTGTTGTATGATGTCCAACAGAGTTGGAACATCATTGCCAAGAATAACAGGATGCGGCAAATCAGGCACTAGAGCTACAGGAAGGAGATAAGTTTGACCCCCTACTGTTAAATAAACCTCAGCGGTCGGGTACAGTTTCTTATCCCCATGGACACAACTGATGTTTATTTCTGAGTCATTCCATAAATCCCTAGGGATCAAACTAGGTAGTACAACTGTTTGAAAACAGCCTGAATCTAACAGGGCCTCTTCACACTGACCATTAAGCATCACTTTTGTTTTATATACTCCACTATGCACTGAGGCTGAACAAGTGGGTTTAGGAACTGAACATAAAAGTGACGGTTTCTGATTCCTTATGGCAGGACATGAGTATTGGGTGTGACCGATTTTATTGCAGTGATAACAGCGTATATCCTTATTTGCAACCACTCGTGACTTTTTGCTATTATCATATTTGCTGTTTGTGATCTGACTGGGCCTGGAATACAACCTATTTCGAGCTGGGCCACCCCTTTCACCCTCATTAAACTCACACCGAGTGGTAAAAAATCTGTCACGGCCGAGAGTAGGTCTCCTGCTCCCAGACCTGGCTGACAGAAAAACCTCTGCCAGACGAGCAGCGTCCTCTGCAGTCTTCGGGTCCCGCTCTTGTATCCAGACTCCCAGTTCCGGGTTCACCATACGCAAAAACTGTTCCAAAATAAGCTGTTCCATAATGTCTTTTAACGGTAGGGTCTCTGGCTTAATCCATGTATACAACAAGTCTTTCAAACGTATATAAAGTTCGCGAGGGGTTTCGTCCTGATAAATGTCCAAGGAACGAAACCTCCTCCTATAAGTGTCAGATGTTATTTCAAATTTACTCAAAATAGCTTCTTTAACTTTTCCATAATTATCTGTGTCAGCCACATCCATCAAAACATATGTGCTCCGCGCTTTACCTGTAGGTAACGGAGCAAGATGGATAGCCCACTCTTCTTCCCTCCAGCGGCAGACTGTAGCGATCCTCTCGAACGTCGTCAGGTAATGTTCTATGTCGTCCTCGGGTGAGAGAGGATTCAGCCTGGGCTCGCGGTGTACTGATGTCCTCCTCGGCTGCACCTGCAGCGGCAAATCTTCCTCCTGCGGGCCGACCCGACTGGCCGTCACCCTGGGGTCCTCCCCCGGAGCGCCGTCGTCACCACCATGCTCCGCCCGGCTCCCGTACTCCTCTCTCAGCTCCGCAACCTGCGACTGTTCCCAACGAATTTGTTCATTTACAGCCTGCCACCTTTGGTCATGGAGAGCGGCTTCCTCCTTCCTCTGCCGGTCTCTGACCACCAGCGAACGTACCACCAATTTCACCAGGCTCGTTAGCTCTTCGAGCTCGCCCAGTCCGCTGACTCCCGGCTCCTCATCCGTCATACCTGCATCCAGGTCAGACCGCTCCTCCTGCCTCACTTTCCTTCTGGCCATGGATTCCTCCATCCACCGAACGCCACAGCGTCCACAGCACGGACCACCGCTGCCACCAAATGTGAACATGGTCCATGCTCCTATTTGAGGTACTCTGCACCATTGCATGGCGCAGCATCCTACTCTCAGCTCACCACTCAACATGTAAGTGCTTAGTCTATGGGCTACGTGTATATCTGTTTATCCCCAGGTTCAGCCGGTGATCACTCTCGCCTTAGCCAGAGCTATTTTGCTGACCTGTGTTCCTTACCCTCCACAAGTTTTCTGTTATCTCGTTATGATCATTTAATAAATTCTACAAACTCACAGCTGGCATTTGGTTCCTTTTTTCCCTGCCCTGAAGGATGAATTATGACAGTCCATTCACATGTTACATTAAGTTTACATGTAATCACGCCATGCAAAAAAAAATTGCGTTTGATCTGAATGCACCTTAAGTACTTCTGCCACTAACAGTGGTCTGAACATACTAAATTTGAAGAAAATGCAATTTGCCTGTTTTTTTTTTTTAAATACATATGCTTGTAAATAACATACAGCTGTGATATATTAGCTGGAAAACACAATAGGAATGAAGCACCAAGTGTTACTGGGTTCATATTTAAATGCTGTAACTATACCACAAAAAAAAAAAGAGAGAGTATATTACACTGTATTTTTCTTAGGGTCCAACCAGCATTTTAAACTGCCAAACTGTGTTACATAACATGAAAAACCATGAACTTCTGAATGTTCCCTGGAGGTGCTTTTTTGATAAATTTTTGCTTGGGGAATGTGTTTTAAAGAGCGTGTGCATGACCAACCCGGTCTTGTGACACTTTGTTACATCAAGAAATTCTTTGGCTACACAATACTTCAGGCATCAACAGACTCAGTTGCAAATGACTTGTTTTGTACGCATGAAAATTGGGACTGTTACTTCATGATAAGTGGGCACTCATTTGCTATTGAAGGAATATAAGGGATGCTCCGATCGGGTCAGATGAGGTGTCAGTCAAAACCGAAGTGGCATGTGTGTCTTTTCAGTTTCTGTTTCCACCACTATCTCAATTGGAAAAGTAGTTTTTACAGAGCAGGGGTGTCAAACATACGGCCCACGGATCAAATCCAGCCTGCCAAAGAGTCCAAACCGGCCCGCGGGAAGAATTTGCAAAGAATGAAAATTAAATAATAGAAAACATGAGCTGCACTTTTTCAATAAAGTATCTGCTATTCCCAATGTGTCCATTTAGGATTACACAAGAGTATCAGACACAAAAGTCATCCTCAATTTCCACTGAGGGAGTCTGTTACGCAGGTTGGGAGGACAGAATTTGTTCCAGAGTTTGTTTGCTCCAAGGCAAACTTTTCCCACTTACCTCTGTTATTATCCCTTGTGGCCCATCACTAAAAATACGTATGCAACAATTCTTTTTTTTATGTATGCCGGATCAGCACACACTGACATGTCATGGTATTTATTGCGGGGGGGGGGATTCTCTGCCTATTGCAGAATGTATTTACGTTCTGAAGCAGTTTTTCTTGTCACAAAATCTTTTGAACACGTTCAAAACAAGAGAAGTTGCGGTGTCTTGCCAAAAAGTGATGGACCACCAGAAATCGATTGGTTCGCCACAAGAGCGCACCTCGTTCGGCTAAAGCTGTTTCTCTTCTGATTCTGAGATTGACTGCTGCTTTTGAGCAAAATGGACGTAACTTTTTGTCCATACAATTAGCGAAGTTATGTCTGTGAATATTTAATGTGGTGAGGGATTAGTCATAATTTTAGCCCCATGGGTTTTGTATTAGAATAATCAGATATGACATTTTATCCTGTAGCAGCTTTTAATGTTTTTCCTTATATGTTAAGAAAAGTGTGTTGAAATTAACAAAATCATGTATAATTATGTAAAAGTCAATAAAGCTTTTCTTTCCCATGAAAGAAAAGCAGCGCCCCTTGTACACCAAAAGACCTGAGTCTCCTCGCAGGCTGTTCCTGCTGAGGAGACTCAGGTCTTTTGGTGTACAAGGGGCGCTGCTGAAGTCATTCTATGACACGGTGGTGGCATCAGCCATCACTTTTGGAGTGGTCTGCTGGGGCAGTGGCATTACTGCAGCCGATAGGAAGAGACTGAACAAACTGATTAAGAAAGCTAGCTCTGTCCTGGGGCAACGCCTTGATCCGATGGAGGAGATAGGAGAGAGAAGGACGGTGGCTAAACTGTCATCTCTGCTGGAGTCCGAGTTCCACCCTATGCAGGACATACTGGATGCACTGAGGAGCTCATTTAGCAGCAGACTACATCATCCCAGGTGCACAACCGAGAGGTTTCGTAGGTCCTTCCTACCAACGGCTGTCAGACTGTACAACCTAAGCAGGGCTGCTCGCAGAGATAGCAAAAAGACGTAACAAACTAATAGTTTTTTGAATGCAAAAGATGCAATAGACTTACACAATGGTCCTCTCCGGCATACAACTAGGAACATACCGGTCGCTATGGAGGGTGAGAATATGTATGGGCACATAATCATACCATGTAGGATAACTAAATAGACGGTTATGCTGTTTCATCCCACCTAGCAACAATGCTCTGCACTGTGTGTGTTTATACTGTATATTTACATATTTATTCCATCTAGCTACAATGCTCTGCACTGGGTGTGTTTATATTTATATATCTATATATTTATTCCATCTAGCTATAATGCTCAGCACTGGGTGTGTTTATATTTATATATCTATATATTTAAGATAAGATAAGATAAGATAAGATAAGCCTTTATTAGTCCCACAACGGGGAAATTCCAGGATTGCAACAGCACAGGGATAGCAACACTCAGAGCAACAATCAGAAGGCAAGAAAAAAAACAAGCAAGCAAGAGCAGCTAATAAACATATGTACGTATTACTATAAAATATATATATATACACACACACACAGACACACAGTGCAGAGCATTGTAGCTGGATGGAATAAATATATGAATATATGAACACACAGTGCAGAGCATTGTAGCTAGATGGAATAAATATGTAAATATATAAACACCCACAGTACGGAGCATTGCAGCTAGCTACAATATTTATTCCATCTAGCTACAATGCTCCGCACTGTGTTTTTATATATCTACATATTATTCCATCTAGCTACATTGCTCCGCATTGTGTGTGTTTATACTTGCATATTTATTCCACCTAGCTGCAATGCTCCGTACTGTGGGTGTTTATATATTTACATATTTATTCCATCTAGCTACAATGCTCTGCACTGTGTGTTCATATATTCATATATTTATTCCATCCAGCTACAATGCTCTGCACTGTGTGTCTGTGTGTGTGTGTGTGTGTGTGTATATATATATTTTATAGTAATATGTACATATGTATATTAGCTGCTCTTGCTTGCTTGTTTTTTTTCTTGCCTTCTGATTGTTGCTCTGAGTGTTGCTATCCCTGTGCTGTTGCAATCCTGGAATTTCCCCGTTGTGGGACTAATAAAGGCTTATCTTATCTTATACTACTGTTTGTGCATTATTTACCTCCTATAATTATACTGTATATTGTAAGTAGAATCCATAAAATGCATGTTTCATCTGCCAAAAATTCATTAAGGCTCCCAATTTGGATTCAAACATTTTATCTGCCAAAAAATTGCTTGATTTGGTTCTTCAAGGTTGAATTGTGAAGATTATAATACATCATGTTCTGTCCAACTTGTGAAAAGTATCAACAGGCTGTTATAGCTTGTAAATATGTTATTTCAAATGCCAATTTTTTTATTTTTTTTTTTAACTCATTTGTACCCGTAGGTAGATTTGGTTTGCAGTCTGGTGACAAGCCACCGGCTGCTGGTCGCTGCGTGCGCGAGCGCCCTAAACCTACATGTTTTTGGTATGCGGGAGGAAACCGGAGAAATCCCGGAGTAAACCCACGCAACACGGGGAGAACATGCAAACTCCACACATCTCACTGTTGGTCGGGGGCTGGGATCGAACCCACGATCCCCGTGATCCCCCGGCCGAGGGTAAACTGTGCTGCTGCAGTGCTAAACCACTGCGCCACCGTGATTTGGGGTCTTAATGTTGATTGAAGCAGTTTTCATGCTTTAAAAACAACTTGATTTGGTTGTTCAGGGTTAAATTGTAATTATAATACTGTAATTTGCTCTGTCACATTTGTGAATAGTCTCAAAGAGCTGTTATAGCTTATAAATACATTATTTCACCTGCCAAAAATTGATCAAAGGTTTTAATGTTGACTGAAACAGTTTGCATGCTTTTAAAATTATTTTATTTGGTTCAGGATTAAATTGTGACTATAATACTGTAATTTGCTCTCTCGCACTTGTGAAATAGTCTCAAAGGACGATAATTCAGTATTTTGCCTGCAATAGTCTGGATTGAAACTCCAGAAATCTCATCATAACCGGTTTATTCATGTGCATGTAAACATGGTCAATGATCAGGTTTACATATACACTAATAAACCAGCTATGATTGGATTTCTGCAGTTATCTGATTATTCAAGTGGCCGTGTAAACAGAAAAATCTGATAAAGGCCATGTAACTGGGGTCATTACTCCAACGCATCCAAGTTGTTAATTCTTTCTAAAAGATCAATGGTTCAATAAATATAAACATTTCGTAATGTATTTGTACTTCTTTGTACTAAATTTGGAGTTGCCATTAGGTTGCTTTGCTATTATTTAAGTGGTCTGGCCCACTTGACATTAAATCCTACGGTATGTGACCCCCAAGCTAAAATGAGTTTGACACCCCTGTTATAGAGCATAAATAAACCAGGGGTCACCAACTAAGATTGCAAGAGGTCCGATAAGTCAGTCCTCCTCCCCAGCTGAGGTCTGAATTAGGGCTGAAGATCTTTAGGCACCTCACAATACAACACTAAAACGATTCTCGATACAGTTTTTGTTTGTTTTGTTTTCAGGATTTTTTTTTTCCTTTCACTGTGTGACAGCTTGGTACTTTTAAAGTGTTACATCATGACCATAAAATTACTTCAAACATCTTTTAACCCCTTGCACTCTGGTCAGTTTCCCTAAAAACGCCTAAAAATAACCTACCCAAAGTAAATCAAAAGCTGTTCTTCAACCTTTTGCAGCATCTTCATGGGGTTGGTCTCATTTAAAAGAAAACACTTTGAATTTTTGGGCAAAACAGTCATAATCTCTCTAAGTACTCCTGCCACTGAGTAACAGTCATCTAAACATACTGAACTTGAAGAAAATAAAGTTCGCCTGGGTGTTTTTTTAGATACAAATGCTTGCAAATAACTCACAGCTGTCAGATACTGGCTGGAAAATGCAACAAAAATGTAGAACCAAGTGTTATCCAGCTGAGGTCAAAATTTTGTAACAATACCACAAAAAATGAATATATTACACAGCTTTTTTTTTCTCAGGTTTGTTCCCAGGCGTTTTTGAACTGTGCCAAATTGTGCCAAATGGCACAGTTTGGAAAAACGTCTGTAACTTTTGAAGGATTCAACATAGAAGCTTGATCTTGGGCTCTAATGAAAGGTGACACTCAGGGCTGTGGGGGTGTGTGTGGGGGGGTGTTTATTCATTCATGAATGAATGAATGAACAAAAAAGAAGCATGCCACGTAAAAAATGTGTGGCCTTTTTTTACAAGAAAAAATAACCTACAGTGCAATAAAAATTATACTAAAATATCTGCAATGTAGAGGATAACAACCCCCCCTCCCCCCCGCTACAGAGGAGCTCGGCGCACAAAAAACAGTCCATCAATGGTCCGTCATGTGGCGATGACGCACCGTTGTAATTACTGATCGGTCAAAAGTCATTTTTATTACTATTTTCAGTGATAAAGAATAATTTAGCTTATAACACTTACCTGTCCACAACAGCAGTGTCGTTGGCGAACATCTGTTCCTCATTGTCAGACGAACATGAAGCTGGTCTGCTTGTTACGACTCGTGGTTCTGGTCACACGACCCGGTCAAACCATAATTCCATGATTGCGGTTTTGGCGAACGATTTTTCAAAACAAATAAGAACAGTAGTAATAAAAAAAACTGGCGAATGCTACCGTGACACACAGCGGCTTACACAAAACAGATTTTACACACGGGACGCACGCGTTTCAATCGTCGAACTTCTCTGCATCAACTGGCTCGTTGTATTCGCAGTCGTTGGTAGGCGGGTCCTTCTTGCTAGGTTTTCAGTCATTGGTTCTTCAAGGTTTCAGAAACCCAATTCAAGGCTCTTATTAGTCGAATGAGAGATCAATCAAATCTAAACCAATCAAAACACGCCTTTGTCTTTCTGTTCGCGGCTGTGTCTGTACTGGAAGAACGGAAATGCAGCTTTTTTTTTTTTTCAGTGCGCACTGAGACGCACTAGGACGCAGAGACGTGACCACCCGCGGTATCCCGGAGTGCAAGAGGTTTAATTAAAGAAATGGAAGAGAAATATAACAAGTCACATGGATAAATTTATCTGAAAATGTGCTTTTAAGAAACTGTCTTCCTTTTATGGACATTCTTTCAGACGACCACAGCTGTCTCCAGCAGGCCAATAACATTTGCTTTTAAACATTATTTTATTAAGCTGATGTTTTAGCTGCTTTTAGCTTTGTATTTTTTTTTAACAAAAAATCAAATAAATTCTTTGATCAGTTTCACGCAAAACATGTAATAATTTAATCATAATAATACAGAAGACGACTAAATGCATTTTTTTACTCCAAATAAATAGCTCTAAAATTCTAAAATCTACAATTTAAATCCTAAAAATGTGAAGTTTTTCAGGAGAACACAAACTAAATTACATACATTAAAAAAAATTAATATCTAAAAAACAAAATCTTACAGAAAGTCTGCCTCTATACTGTATTTTCAGTATAAAAAAAGGTTTCAAGCTGCAAGCCTAAAAAGGGACAGAAAATACAACTCCATATTACAGAATTCCTCTGAGGTTTTTTTTATGTCAACATTGTTCTTATCTTTTTAACCTCATTTGTGTCTGTCTGGGTAACACTCTGTCACAGAGAGAGTGGAGGTGGATGTGTGTGTGGCACTTTTCATGTTCAGTAACACACAGAGCAAATTATTGTTTTTACATGATATCAGGGGCTCATGGAAATTACCTCCATAACCAGCGAAATTGGACACGGTCTCAGGGAAGATGAGGAGGAGGCATGGGACTTTCCGTCAACAGACCCCTAGGTGGACGCGTACCAGCGGAGGCAGACAGAGTGGCGGTAGATACAGTTTCACAGCAGTGCTTCAATCCACGGGTACACACTGGGAAGGAAGTGTGGCTGTCCACCTCATGTGACGTTCACAGCGAATGGTGATTTTGACTCCCGCTGCATCCCCCGGAGAACATCCAAGGTCTCAAGCCGCAAAATGTCCAGGTGGCCACCGATACAGCATTTCATTTCTACTTTTTCATATGGTTAAAACAAAACAGTATCAATTTTCCTGAAATTAAAAAGCTTTTGGATCCGGATGGAGGACTAGCGGGATCCGGACCAGAGTCCACCAGTTGGTGACCCCTGGTATAAACAAAAGAACTACTGGATGTCAGTTGGCAAACAATGTGCCAATTTTATGGATATTGATCCCCATAATAATGTGGATGGACAATAAATCTTACTACGCTGTATCTCTTGGACCTTTGGCAATGATACAGCACTGGGTTTATTGGTTTATTATTGATTTTAGGAATTCAAGGAAGTTTGATTGGTCATTCACTGCTATACTGGGGTTTTTTGCTAGATCGTTTGGTACACTACTTACTTCTACTGTTTAGATTGTACCTCAGCTCTGTTTGAATAACCAAACAGATTAAATTCTAAGCTTTCAAATGATGTATGGCTTGACTACCAACTCCAAATAAGTTTACTACAGTTCACTGTGTGGCAGCAGGACCAAGATAACCCCCTCACAGGATATTGGATTGCCGCTAAATAATTGTTGAACCTCTGATTCTGGCGCAAAAATTGTAGTTTATACTGTGTGAGAGTCGTAAAAGATTGCTGTTGCAACAGTTTCGTTAAGCTACGGTCACAAAGATTCTTATGAACTATGGGTTCGTAAGACTCTCCCAATTGCTAAGAATTCTGGAGTTTGCAGATATTCGTAGAGGGAGGCATAGTTTCTTACAGTTGCCATTCTATTTGCAAGAGCAACTTGAGGCATTTTTGAGAAATGAGGTGCTTTTCTGTGTTACGATGGCCCTAGAGTTCCTACATTGTTCGTAAGGGTGCCTTTGGATCTTCCTGTGGCATACTTACTGGCATCTTACGAAAATTTTTGTGCAACTCACAGCACTCTCAAGTCATTGGTAGGAAGATCTTATGGCTTTTGGCACATTTTGTTGGCACACATGTCACACAAATGACTTATGAGGGCCTCACTACAGCCTTACACATACTGTATGAATCTCCATACAAATGGGGATTTGTACGGCATTTCCTGTGACCACTGTAAGGGGCCCTCAAGAACAACTTAAGGTTGTTGAATTCTTGAGGTGTACTTAAGGCCTACCCACACTCCGCAAGAAGAGATAAATTTGTTCTCTCTCCCAGGGCTGCAAGTGATAGGGAAATCGTATTTCTAGTTTTGTGGTGAACACTCAATGGACCTGTTGGACCGGTTCTGTGACTCGCATTTCAGGTCAGAACAAAGGCAGGAAGCTTAGCCTTGTTATGCAAAGCTGAAGACTGTGGGGGGTCGATTAAAGGATGCGTGGGAAACAGTGGAAGTGATATCATGGAGGGAAATGCATTGTGACTGTCTTTATTATGCCAGGTGGTGAAATGCATTGTGACTGTCTTTATTATGCCAGGTGGTGAAATGCATTGTGACTGTCTTTATTATGCAAGGTGGTCTGTGGGACATGTGATCTATGAGGTGTGAAGTCCCTGATATTTAAGGACGAGAGCTACTGTTTCATACTCTCTCTTTTTTCTGCTTTGAATTGATGGAGATGTGAATAAAGCTGACTCTGAGAAAGAACACTGCTTCGTCATTTTCACATCTTCCACACTGGTGACCCTGAGACGTATCATGGAAGAAAGAAATTCCCCCGGGCCAGCCGCATCAGGAGCCCCCAGCCAAGCAAACTCTGCTACAGTCCAGCTACCGGACTTCTAGCAGAACAATCCACGCTCCTGGTTCAACGCAGTTGAGGCGCAGTTCAACCTCCGGGGGATATCGGTAGATGTCACGAAATTCTACCACGTAGTCGCAAAGCTGGACAACAACACGGCCCAGCATGTGGAGAGCCTGATCGACCAGCCGCCGGAGAGCCACAAATACGACGTGTTGAAGGCTGCACTCATCCAGCAATTCACCCCCTCGGCGGAGGAGCGAGCAGAGAAGCTCCTGGCTCTGATGGAGGGGGAAAACGACATGCCCGCGAGCCTGATGGAGAAGTTGTTGAGGTTGAAAGACTCCGACGATGATCACTTCATTTTCACCCACCTCTTCCTCAGGACCCTGCCGTCAGCAGCGAGAGCGGATCTGGCCAGTTCGCCACTGTTGGCCCTACGGGACTACCGTGCGCTGGGCTGAGAGGCGCAGCGGATTGTCAACGCCACCAAGCGGCACGCAGCCACGGCCGCTGCAGCGGAACTCGGTGCAATGACCGCAGACGACAGGAGGCCAGAGACAGCGGTGCCAGACTCACCGATGACGGTGGCGGCAAGGGCCAGGGAGTGTGGACCGGATGTCTTTTGTTTCTACCATCGCCGCTTCGCAGAGAGGGCACACAAGTGTGTACCGCCGTGCCAGTTCGGGCGTTCAGGAAACGCCAAGACCGGGGGTCGGTAGCAGCCGCGGCCCTCGGGGAAGAGAACAAGCTGCTCTACTTGTCGGACGCACGCTCCGGGAGGCAGTTCCTCGTCGACACAGGCTCCCAGTTGAGTTTCATCACTCCTTCCTACGCGGACAGACTGGCGGGTTCCGGAGGTCCCCTGGTGACAGCGGCGAACAGCTCGGAGATTAAGACCTTTGATGAGAAGACTCTGCTTCTGTCTCTACACAGCCGTGTATATGAGTGGACTTTTGTTGTAGCAACAGTAAATTTCAATATGCTGGGGGCTGATTTTTTGTGCTCACATGGGTTGTTGGTTGATCCTGCTAACAGGCGCCTGGTTAATGCATTTTCTTTTGA
The DNA here is from genome assembly GCA_020510985.1 of Pholidichthys leucotaenia. Taxonomy (NCBI): domain Eukaryota; kingdom Metazoa; phylum Chordata; class Actinopteri; order Cichliformes; family Pholidichthyidae; genus Pholidichthys; species Pholidichthys leucotaenia. Next base: position 223,364,569 of record CM035845.1, on the reverse strand, counting down.
TTCTGTCCCCTGTGAAGCGCGAGTGGCCCCACCTACAGCACAAGCCAACGTCACAACAGCAGGCGGTAAGTTCCACACACTGCTCTCTCAGTTCCCAGAACTCACGGTTCCCACATTTTCGGCAACAGTTGCTAAGCACGGGGTGGAGCATTTTATTACCACTACCGGACCGCCCGTTTTTGCAAAAGCTCGGCGCTTGGACGCAGTTAAGCTGGCCATAGCGCGCAAGGAGTTCGCCAACCTGGAGAGGTTGGGCATTATCAGACATTCAAACAGTCCGCGGGCTTCCCCCCTACATATGGTCCCGAAAGCTGACGGATCATGGCGCCCTTGCGGGGATTTTCGCAGGTTAAACAACGCTACAGCGCACGACCGCTACCCAATCCCACATATCCAAGATTTCTCGGTTCATTTGGCAGGGGCGAGCATTTTTTCTAAAATAGACTTGGTCCGCAGTTACCACCAAGTCCCAGTGCACGCTGAGGACATACCCAAAACAGCGGTAGTAACTCCGTTTGGTTTATTCGAGTTTTTACGCATGCCATTCGGACTTAAAGGGGCTGCTCAGACGCTCCAATGCATGATGGACGCGGTTCTTCGCGATCTCCCTTTCGTGTTCGTCTACCTGGACGATATTTTAGTAGCCAGCGCGTCCGAAGACGAACACGAAAAACACCTGGCCACAGTTTTCCGAAGGTTGGGAGATCACAGGTTAATAACCAACCCAGCGAAGTGTCAGTTCGGGGTGGCGCAGATCGATTTTTTAGGACACCGCGTCTCCCCCGAAGGAGCAGTTCCGCTGCCTGACAAAGTGCGCGCTGTGGCAGATTTTCCCCGGCCGCAGACAGTCAGGGCGTTGCAGGAGTTTTTGGGAATGGTGAATTTTTATAACCGTTTTCTCCCCTGCGCGGCGCAACTCATGCAGCCGCTGTATGCTGCGCTCATAAAAAAGAAACCCGCGGATAAGATTGAGTGGTCCCCGGAGCGGGACCAAGCGTTCTCGGAGGTTAAAGCAGCCTTGGCAAAGGCTGCGTTGTTGGCACACCCAGACCCAACGGCCCGCATAGTGCTCACCACTGACGCATCAGATGTGGCCATAGGCGCGGTCATGGAGCAACATGTAGCCGGGGTTTGGCAGCCCCTCGCATTTTTCAGCAGGACCTTGCGCGATAGCGAACGTAAATAAAGCGTGTTCGACAGGGAGCTGCTCGCTCTCCATTTGGCCATCCGCCACTTTCAGTTCTGGCTGGAAGGATGCGCTTTCACCGCGTTCGTTGATCACAAGCCGCTAACATTCGCGATGGCCAAGGTCTTGGAACCATGGTCAGGCCGGCAGCAGAAACAGCTGGCCGCGATATCAGAGTTTACCACTGATATTCAGCATGTGGCGGGCAAACTCAATGTAGTGGCAGATTGCCTCTCGCGCGCTGTGGCGGCCCCAGTCAGCGTAGGGTTAGATTATGCAGCCATGGCCGCAGAGCAGGTTAATGATGCGGACGTGCGCGTGCTCCAGTCTGGACCAGCAGGGTTAAGGCTGGAGAGCAGGGTGCTGCAAGACGATATGCCCCCCCCTAATCTGCGATGTCTCCACTGGACGGCTGCGTCCAGTGGTACCGGCCGCGTGGCGCCGCCGCGTTTTTGACTCGGTTCATTCTTTGGCGCACCCTGGAGTGCACGCGTCGGTCAAAATGGTGGGAGAGAAATTTGTTTGGCCGAGCCTCCGCAAACAGGTCAAAGAGTGGGCAGCAGCCTGCACAGCGTGTCAACGAGCCAAAGTACACAGGCACACGAGAGAGCTCCTTTGGAACCGTTTCACATTCCGGCCAAGAGGTTCGATCACATTCATGTGGACCTCGTTGGACCTCTCCCGCTGTCACAGGGGTGCACACATCTTCTGACAATGGTGGACCGCACCACGCGCTGGCCTGAAGTGGTCCCGCTGGCATCAACCACGTCCGAGGAAGTGGCGCACTCGTTTTTAACAGCTTGGGTGGCGTGCTTCGGCATTCCGTCGGACATTACGTCCGACAGAGGCCCTCAATTTGTTTCCGAGCTTTGGTCGACAATGGCCCGCAGCCTGGGTGTCACAATTCACCGCACAACTGCATACAATCAGCAGGCTAACAGGTTATGCGAACGTTTTCATAGGTCATTGAAAGCGGCTCTCAGAGCGGCACTGACGGATACAAATTGGGTTGACAAGTTACCATGGGTGTTATTGGGGTTGCATTCTGCACCTAAAGAGGATCTAGAAGCCTCCCCAGCGGAGCTCGTGTTTGCGCAGCCACTCCGGCTGCCTGGGGAGTTTCTCCCAGATAACCCTGCGCCAAACGCCTCCCCGTCTCAGCTGTTGCGGAGTAACATAGAATCAAGCACGCTGCCCGGCCCCACGCACCACAGTTTTCCATGCATTTTTGTGCCTAAAACTTTGAAGAACGCAGAGTTTGTTTTTGTTAGACATGATGCGCATCGAACACCGCTGCGACCGCCTTATGACGGACCATTCAGAGTGCTAGAAACAGGGGACAAGCAGTTTTTGCTAGATTTGGGGGGTAGGGAAGAGAAAATTGGCATAGACAGACTTAAACCCACTTTTGTGGTGGCAGAGGAGGAAGTGCTGTTGGCAAAGGCCCCGCGGCGAGGTAGACCACCATGGAGGGTTTCACACAGTAATGTTTCCCAAAGTAATGTTTCCCCAGAACACCCGCAGAGACTGACAAAGGGTTTCCGCCCCCAGACGGCAAATCCCCGGCAGGACAGCGCCGCAGAGACTGTGAACCCCAGCTACAGCAGATTCGGCAGGAGGCTGAAGCCTATCCAGCATGTGGACTGATGTGTATTGATGCTATCACGGCATGCATGTGGTTATGTTCTTGTTGTTCTGTTTTTCTAAAATGCTGGGGGGGCTTGTGTGGTGAACGCTCAATGGACCTGTTGGACCGGTTCTGTGACTCGTATTTCAGGTCAGAACAAAGGCAGGAAGCTTAGCCTTGTTATGCAAAGCTGGAGACTGTGGGGGGTCGATTAAAGGATGCGTGGGAAACAGTGGAAGTGATATCATGGAGGGAAATGCATTGTGACTGTCTTTATTATGCCAGGTGGTGAAATGCATTGTGACTGTCTTTATTATGCAAGGTGGTCTGTGGGACATGTGATCTATGAGGTGTGAAGTCCCTGATATTTAAGGACGAGAGCTACTGTTTCATACTCTCTCTTTTTTCTGCTTTGAATTGATGGAGATGTGAATAAAGCTGACTCTGAGAAAGAACGCTGCCTCGTCATTTTCACATCTTCCACAGTTTATTCTTTAATTATGTTATTCTGATATTGGTATGACATGACATTTAATCATTATTCTGATATCCATCCATATGTGCCTTAATTCTTTGTACTGAGTGTGTATTCTCCTATACAACTGATCTTGTGACCAGCATGTGCTTTCTGAGGTTAAAACCCAGTATCTCCTTAGTTAAAGACCTGGTGCCAGTCAGTCTACGGGATGACCTTCTATATGTCAGAGTATTACTGTGTTCTTGAATTATCTGTGCAATTGTTATGTCTTGTTATTCTGCTGACAACGCAGGCTGGTGCTTTGTGTGTCTGTGATAGTCATTTGTCATAGATTAGATATGTAAACAGTGGCATATAAGTCCAATGTCTCTGTCAGAATGTTTATGTACTTTCCACTTGGTACTTCCAGGTGTAAAACTGTGTCCCTGAATAAGAATAAACCTTTTTTCTCTTCTGACCACAAATGCCATCACCTCAGGTCTTTGCCTAAGAATTTCTCTAACAAACTGGTCCTTTGAGCCGGATCCAAAATCTCTCCACTGACAACAAGAAGGCAGCCTCTGGACAATGTGCACGCTGAAATGACAAAGAAAGACCTCCCCCCCCCCCCCCACCAGCCTATGGTTTTGGCAGAAGGCCCAGGGGTCTTCACCCTGATGCCAGCAGGAGTGACAGACCGGATCACAAGGATGGCATGGGCGAGCACGACAAGGAAAATCCCTGCTATCCCTGTGCTGTTGCAATCCTGGAATTTCCCCATTGTGGGACTAATAAAGGCTTATCTTATCTTATCTTATCTTATCTTATCTTATCTTAAAAGTGTTAGAAACAAATTAACTTTTATCCTTGATGTAAAGATTTTTTTAAATAAAAATAGTAAAATATATATTTAAGCTTAAGGGGAGTGATACAGAAAATGGGGGTAGTGTCCCCTGATTCAGAGAAAAAAAAAAAAAAAAAAAGGAGTGGGGTTGAGGCCCCCTGGTAAAAGGAGTTTGAGGCTCTTTAAAGCGAATGACAAAACCTAAGGCTATCTGGAGCAGTCAAAACACTGTCCATGGTTTTTTCACATTAAAAATAAAAAGAGAAGGAGGTTCAAGGCCTTCTATGGTGTAGCTATGTTTTTTTAATAAAACAATAAAGACCAAAAGCATCAGCATAAATATAAAATATAAAAATGAATGAATGAATGAATGAATGAATCTTTATTTCTGATAGATAAGATTAAAAGATTAAAAGAAAGGAACAGAATAATATAACAAGGAGGAAAAAAATCCAACAAGGCCAAATTAAACAATAACTCCTCGGATTATACAATTCAACATAAATTATCCAAAATGGGTGATGGCTGAAGCCGCAGCTTATATTGCCCACCCATGTTCCATCTAAGAATTCAAAAAATAAATAAATAAATAAATAAATAGATAAAAATGAAAGTTAAGTAAAATAAGTTAAACCATAAAAATAAAATAAAATTTTAAAAAAGAGAAAGCATGGGTAAATCCCAAAGTAAAAGTTTAGATAAAACTAAACTTCCTGATCGCAGTAAAACAAGTAAAAGCTGTGCAAAATGTTGTACACCTTCCAACACTGAAGATCTGGAAATTTACTGCCATGTTTGGAAGAGAGATCAAAAACTAATGTATCAAAACGATCCTGCCAATGTTAACAAGTTGAAAGTGTGGCAAGGAAAGTTTGGATAATTGTGATCAGCTGGTTACAGCTGTTCAGAGAAAAAGTAAGGGATCTAAGAGAAAAAAAAAGCTGAAAAGTACGGTTTAGAACAAGCACAAAACTAGAAAAAAGAAGCACAAAATAGAAAAAAAGAGTTTACAAAAGAAAAGCAAAAAACAAGAAAAAAAAAACATTAACCATCTAATATATCCTCTGTTTGTCTCTCCTAATGAGGAAACTTTCATGCGTGTCATGAATTGCCCCTTGGGGAAATAGAGAAGGACCCAAGCGCTGGACTGCAGTTTGTGGTATTTATTAAGAAAACACAAAATCCATAAAGTGCACCAACAAAACTAACAACAAGGTGAAGATGGGATGAAATATCGGAATACATGTTGAAACGGGGATGGGTTCCAATGGGGATGAGAATGATGAGACTGTGACAATGAGTGAATGAACAACCAGTCTTAAATAAGGCAGGAGATCAATCATGGCAAATGGTACAAGGTATGAATCGCATGAGCGGACTGGATGTGAAAGTGATTACAATCAGCTGCGAGTCATGAAGAGAGGAGATTGGGCTGACAGCTTGACAGGGGCACCACCCAAAACCAGGGTAAAACCCAGAAGTGCCACTGACAGCTGCAACCCTGGAGAGAGAGAGAGAGAGAGAGAGAGAGAGAGAGAGAGAGAGAGAGAGAGAGAGAGAGAGAGAGAGAGAGAGAGAGAGTTGAGTTTGAGTTTTAAAAATTCCCTTTATTGTACAATTCAAAAATGTAAGATCACCAATACCATCATCCCACCACGTGTCTCACATTTCAAAAGTGCAAACATAACTCATCCCCCTCTCCCACAGAACACGAGAGAGAGAGAGTTTTGAGTTTTAAAAAATCCCTTTATTGTACAATTCAAAAATGTAAGATCACCAATACCATCATTCCACCAAGTGTCTCACATTTCAAAAGTTCAAACATAACTCATCCCCCTCTCCCACAGAACACAAAATATTCCCTACAGTCCATCTATTGGTGAATACCTCCAAATTGTCCACCATTTTATAGTAAGAGTACTCCACCTGGAGTCTGGCTTTTAACAAAGCCTTGAAAACAAACACAGGATCTACATTGCCAGTGTTAGTAGTCCGATTTTTCCTTGTCAGCCAGATGGCAAGTTTAGCAGTACCAGATAGGAAGTTTATCAAAGTGTGCACAGACCTCTTTGCCACTTTACACTTTGGACCGTAAATGAACAAACCAAAAGAGAAACATTCACCCAAATTATGAAACCACACTTTCAGAAGATCAAAAAGGCCAGATAAACGAAAACATTGAGCAAACAAATGCTCCAGGGTCTCAACTTGGGAACAAAACAAAATTCCTTCCCCACATTAGGATCCAGGTGTGCTCTGTATTTATTCATAGCTATTGCCCCATGTACAATCCTCCACTAGAGATTTGCCGTCCGTTTCTCAATAGGGAGCTTGTACATGGACCACCAGCTGCCTTTTGGGGAGAATACCGGCCCCAAAAACCCCGCCCACTTCGACTCTTTCACCTCCGTCAGAGAGCGCAGATTCAGAACTTTCACACAGATGTGATACACCGACTTCTTCCCTACAAACTGGAACTTGCCCAGATGAGGATTTCCGAAGGGCAGCAGGTGATCGTCCCCTTCCTGCCACTCTCCCACAGCTGGACTTATGGAAAGGGCAGGAAAGTTGGACACAGTGTCCTCATCCCATTGAGAGGAAAGAGTGCGGTTTTCCGCAAACGCTCTAAGAGGTCGTGGCAGGGCAGCACACACTTCCTTCACCACCCTATGCACCAGTCCGACAGATGTAATGTTGGCACTCCGCCCCAGCGTTTCTATCAACGTGGTTGACATCTTCATAAGATGACCAAGCTTGATACAGCCTGCCTCTCTTAAACAAGTTCGCAGACTAACAGATTGCAGCACTTGAGTGTCCATGAATTGATTGAAAAACAGTGGTTCCTTGAACAGCCACATGCCTGGTGTCTCCACAGGAATGTGGGCTACGGTGAAGACTTGCCATGCATGCAAAACAGATGTATAAAAAGCAGAAAGTCCAGTAAGGTCCACCTCCCCGGACTTCACGAGGAAAAGCTGCTTATCATAGCCCAAGCGGCCAACTCGCCTCAGGAGCAGTTTTGCAGTGTCCATCCAGCAGAGGCCACATCCATAAAGGAGCCGTTGCTCAGTCTGAAGCCTAAAACAGACGATCTTGGACTGTATGTCCAACAGGCCCTGTCCTCCCTCGGCAACAGGCAGGTAGAGAACAGCTGCACGAACCCAGTGTCGACCAGACCAAAAGAAATCCACGATGATCTTCTGAACCTCCTCAACCAGGCTCCTGGGCAGTGTCAAAGCAATAAGCCTATGCCAAAGAGCCGAAGCGACCAGATTATTGGCGACCAGAACCCTTCCCCTATATGACAGCTGTGGTATCAACCATTTCCATTTAGAAAAGCGAGCACACACCTTCTCCTTAATTCCCTCCCAGTTCTTGCGTTCAAAGTCCTCAGAACCCAAAAATACCCCCAACACTTTGAGACCGGCTTTCCCCCACAGAAGACCTCCAGGTAGCTGAGGAATGTCCTGATGTGACCACTGCCCCACCAATAAACCCTCACTCTTGGCCCAGTTTACCCATGCAGAAGATGCTCTTTCATAAATTAATAAAGTCCACCAGATGCTGTACATCCCTGTGGGATGTGATGAAAATGTTGACATCATCCGCGTAAGCAGACAAGACGGTTGGACGACAACTACTGGAAGGCCCCGGCAGAATTAAACCACCCAGCTGAATGCGCAACCTGCACAGCAAAGGCTCAATAGCCAAGCTATACAGTTGACCCGAGATTGGACAACCCTGCCTTATTCCCCGACATACAGGGATTGGCCGACTCAGCCCTGCCCCCATCTTTACCAAACACTCAGCTCCAGTATACAACAGATTGACCCACCTCAAAAACATATTGCCAAAACCAAACCCCTTCAGTGTGGAAAACAAATAAGAATGGTCAACCTTATCAAAAGCCTTCTCTTGGTCCAAAGACGTAATACCAAACTCATCATCATAAATCATAACATTTACTGAGATGAAGAACGTCACGTACGAGAAAACTATTGTCCATAATGGTTCGGTCAGGAATACAATACGTTTGATCTCTATCTATGATTAAATCCAATACATTTTTCAGTCTATTTGACAGGGCTTTAGAAAGCACCTTGTAGTCCGTGCAAAGAAGAGCCACAGGCCTCCAGTTTTTAAGCAAGGTCAAGTCCCCTTCCTTAAGCAGCAGAGATAGTACTGCATGCCGGCAGGAGACAAGTAAAGTTCCAGTTCTGTAACAGGCAATTAGAACGTCATAAAAGTCTGATCCGATAATATCCCAAAAATGCTTAAAAAAGTCAGAAGAAAGACCATCAAGTCCAGGTGCACGTCCCAGAGCCATTTGATTAACTGCTACAGGCAACTCATCCAAAGTCAGTTCACAGTCCAGAGCAGCCCTGTCCTCTGGGCTGAGCTTGGGAAGACCTTCAAAGAGTTGGTCTTGAGATTCTATGCAACATGGTTCTGCACCAAACAGGGCCCCGTAAAAATCCATTGCATGGCTCCTCATCTCAGATGGATTTGTAGTCATTTGACCATGTGGGAGTTTGAGTTTTAAGCAAGTCATCAACTTCTTTTTGCAGCAGACTCCTCCAGATTGAAGAAAAAAAATGTTGGGGCATCCATGTCCTGCAGGCGAGTAAACCGTGACCTAACAAGTGCCCCCTTCACTCTTTCCTGCAGGAAAGAGCTCAGGGCTGATCTCTTCTCCTGCAACAGAGGACCTGCGGCACAATCCTGATCCCTAACCAAACTGTCCTCCAGTCTCTTGTCAGCGTCCTCATGTTCACCGATTTTGGTTTTGATGATGGCAGTAGAGTTTGCAGTATACTGTTGACAAAAAATGCAAATTTGCACCTCGCCAACCTCCCACCACTGTTCCAGGGAACTAAAACAAGGCTTCGTAGTCCTCCAGTGTTCCCAGAAACACACAAAATATTGACAAAAAGTGGTGTCCTTAAGGAGCTTGTTATTGAAGTGCCAGTAAGATTTAGTTCTTTCCCCTGGTGAGCTAATTAACACCACAGAGGCCAGATGATGATCTGTAAAACCGACGGGACTTATGTTACTGTGGAGGATTCCCGGGGCAAAAGTTTGAGAAACATATATTCTGGTTAATCTAGCAGCACTGACTATATCAGGGGTGTCCAACCATGTGCCATGGAGAGCCAAGACCCTGCAGGTTTTCTCTTCTACCCAGTCTCTTCAGCAGGTGTTTTCACTTATCAGCAATCAGTGGGAAGAAGTTCACTGAAATCTGCTGTTGAAGACACTGGTTGGAGGTAAAACCTGCAGGGTCTTGGCTCTCCATGGCACATGGTTGGACACCCCTGGACTATATCATCTGTGACTCTGACCCAGGTATACTGTCTAGTGTTTGCATGTTTAACTCTCCATGTATCCAAGAGGTTGAACTGTACAGTGATATTTTTTTAAACTTGAGAAGACTGCAGATGAGGTTCTGCATTAGTGCGATCCAGATTGAATTCCAAAGTACAGTTGAAATCATCAGCCACAATAAGTTGGTCTTGGTTTATAGCTCTGCAATGCTTTTGCCAGTGTATTGAAAAAGGCAACTCTTTCAGAACTGTGATTTGGAGCATAAACGTTGATCAAACAAAACACGGAATTCCCTATTTCGGCCCTAACAAGGAGCAGCCTGCCCTTCACTACCTCCACCACAGATAAAACTGTTGCATTTGCAGATTCCCCAAACAAAATGGCTACTCCTGCACTAAAATTTGTACCATGACTGAGTGAAAAAGGACCCTTCCACCACAAGCCCCAGTCCACTTCATCTGCTGAAGTGGTATGAGTTTCTTGCAAAAACAAAATGTTAAGATTTTTTTGTCTAAACAGGTTACCAATTAATCCCCTCTTATGATTGGCCCTCCCACCATTGATGTTTAAGGATCCTAATTTTATGGTTTGCATAGAGAGATAGATGTAAGGAACACCGTGCTGTGCCCTTGTAAGTTATTTCATCTGTCGGCTGCCCTTGACCTTTTGTCCTCCAGCTGATTTACGCAGGGCTGTTAGGTGCTTTTTAAGGCGAAAACGTTTTCTTTCATCCAGGAGGTCAAGACCAACCTGCCTTTTTAGCACATTAACAGACCTAATAAATTTATCAGTGTCACTGAAGTAATCAGTGACTTTAATGGCTCTGTTATAGGTTTCATCCAGAAAAACATTTATTTCTTCCAATGAATACAAACTCGCGTTTCTACTGCAAGTTGCCCCAATAGACACAGTGTTAGACACAGTGTCAGAATCAGAATCCATTCCCTCGTCAGCACAACGTGGCTGACTGTTTGATTCAGCTGGCCCAGCTGATTCATCATGAGCTATATTTTCCTGAACGCCACCTACAACAGCTGACTGGCGTTGTTCCGTTGGCTGCTCTGAAACGGAAGCAGCCACCGGAACCACAGCCGCTGATGTCACAAGCTTTTTCTCACAGCTAGATTGTGACGCACCATCAGTGACTGTTTGGGCGTCATCACCAGCCACGCTCGCAACCGTAAGCTGGGCTGCGGGCGCCACAGCCGGGCTGTCCACAGACACAGCAGCAGGTTCCGGAGCAGGACCGGTGGAAGGCCCCACCACGTCGTCTGTAGTAGCAGCGGGAGCGGAGGCCGCACCGCCGGTTTCAGCTGCGGCTTCATCAGAGCCTCCGGCCCGCTGCTTGTGCGGACAAGCGAACTGTTTATGGCCCACGTCTCCACATTCAAAACACTTCATCTGTCCTGAGCTCGCATACACCATGTAGGAGCCGTCCCCATGTTTGACCCGGAAGGACACTTCTAGTGTTTGAGTGGGCGAGTCCAAAAACATGAACACCTGTAGCCTGAGTGATTTTACATGTTTTAATTTGGTATCCTTGCATCCCAAACTCACAGTTCTAAACAGGCCCGCAAACTTCCCAAATCTGCGGAGCTCCATCTCCAACTGCTCGTCAGTGATAAAAGGAGGAACACCTGAGACGGTGATACGCGTTGATGGGACAGATAAGGGGGACACCTGTACATACGTATCTCCAATAACAACACCGCTTCCAATCAGAGTGTGGACATCCTCCTCAGCAGCCAGAAACACAGCTACAGCTTTATTCATTCGGGACGCAAAGCAGATCGCATCATGTCCCACCTTCTCACCCACAGCAAGAAGGACCTCCTCCACAGTAACGCCGCTATCCGGGGGAACGATCCTCACCCCCTGGCAGATAGACGGAGAAAGAGAGAGAGAGAGAGAGAGAGAGCGAGAGAGAGAGAGAGAGAGATTTGATTTTTGATTTTTCAACACACCTTTATTGTCACAAATTCAACAGAAAAACACAACAACTAAAACAACTAAAAGAAGCAATGGAAAAGAAAAATGTCTCACTGACAAGAAATCAAAGACACAAGTAACCAAACAAGGAAAACTAAAACAAAAAACTTGCTTCTTACATCAGGATTATACCATAGATAATTTTCCCCTCCTTAACACAACACAGGATGTGCTTAAAGCACCACATAGCCTCAAAGGCTTCAACATTCTGCATCAGATGATAGTAATTGTAATCAATCACTATTCGAGCCTTAATCATGCCAACCAGCATGTCTTTTACATTACAATCCAGCAGTTGTTCAATTTTTCTCTTCCTACTAACATAAATAGCCATTTTAGCCTGACCCAGGATGAAATTTAAGAGTTCACTCTTTTTCTTAGTCCTCTGTCTACGTATATGGAAAGCCCAAGATAAAATCTGCTGGGAAAAGACTTCTCCAAACAGATAAAACAGCTTCCCCAAAAAAACAAACAACAATTGCAGTCTGTTACAGTCCAGAAAACAATGGAACACAGTTTCTTTCTGAGGACAAAATGGACAAACCTCAACAACATTTGGGTTTAAAAGAGAGATAAAAGCATTTACAGCCACAGCACCATGTAAAACTCGCCATTGTAGGTCTCCAACCTTCTTAGTTAATGGTGGTTTATAGAGTGCTCTCCAGGCAGGCCTCACCTCAGGACCCAGACCCAAGTGTTTCCTCCATGGTGTATCAGCTCGACCTTTTAACTTATTCACATTTAGAATTTTCACCAAAAGTCCATACATTTTTTTACCAGGAGAGTCACAAATGTTAATGTGCTCAGAGTTTAAAAACACACCAGTGCCATCTTTAAAATCAGGAGATAAAATACTAAAAGGAAAAGGTTCATCAGCAGTTTGTACAGAGTTTTCGCAGTGTAAAACAATAGCAGAGTGTTCTTCTGCAGACAGGCAGTCTCTCCAATCTTTCAACAAGTTCATTATAACTCTGACTGAAGAGACGCCAAGAGCCGAGCACAGGGCAACAGCATTGTCCAAGTTAGGACCACATAAATTCACCAAATGTCCCAGTGTTGTAACCTTTGCAAAAATAAACTTTTTTAAAACAGAAGGTCCTAAAACATTGCCCACATCAAAACGGGTCCCGAACACAAGTGGTTCCTTTAAAAGCCAGAAAGGCGACAAGGAAGCCTGGGGAGAGTTCTTTTTAAAAAGTCCCCAGATTTTAAAAGCACTTTGGTAAAACTGGGGAAGTTCTGGGAGTTTTGGGCCCCTTAAATCCATTAAAAGCAGCGACTCCTCTAGTCCAAGCCCTCCACAGCGAGCCAGGACAGCCCTGGCAATAGGTCTCCACACAAGGTCAAGGGGGCCACTCAGCAGTCGCTGAATGAACTGCAGGCGAAAGACAGCCCCCCTGCTGGCCAGATGGATGAGCCCTTGACCACCTTCTTCCCTCGGTAAAAACAGGATACTCTGTGGAACCCAGTGAAGACGGTCCCAGAAAAAGTCCACGACTATAGATTGCACTCTGGCCAGCAAATTGGGTGGAGGGTCCAGACAAGACAGTCGATGCCACAGCATTGAAGCAATCAAGTTGTTGATAATTAAAACACGACCTCTGAAGGACAAGTTTGGCAGAATCCATTTCCATTTTTTTAGTCTTCCTTCAGTTTTTTCTAAAAAACACTCCCAATTTTTCTCAGTAAAAGTCTGATTTCCTAAAAACACACCAAGATATTTAAAACCACCTTGTGTCCACGAGAGGCCACCAGGTAGGGCAATTTTTTGTGGTCTCCCCCCCACCACAACAGCTTCACTCTTACCCCAATTCACTCTCGCTGAGGAGCACTCACCAAAAAGATTGACAGTTCTTAAAAGGTAGTCTACATCATTTTGATTTCTTGTAAAAACAACAACGTCATCAGCATATGCAGACACTTTAAAAACAGAGTCAGAGTTGGGGACTTTAAAACCAGTGAGGCCTTGCCTTAGTTTACAAAGGAGGGGCTCAATGGCAAGAGAGTACAGCATACCTGAGAGGGGGCAGCCCTGTCGGACACCCCTCTCAACTTTGAAAGGAGCACTCAAACCACCATTAATCTTAAGAATACTCTCAATGTCTCTATACAAAGCCTGGATCATGGCGATGAACCCTGAGCTGAAACCAAAGGCCTCTAATGTCTGCCAAAGGTATGGATGTTCAACTCGGTCAAACGCCTTTTCTTGGTCTATTGAAATAAGACCAAGTTCTTTGACCAATGAGCTGGAGAGGTCCAAAACATCACGAATTAAAAAAATGTTGTCTGTAACCAACCTACCAGGTACACAGTAGGTCTGGTCTACATGTATGACCTGCTCCATCGCCTTCCTCAGTCTGGTAGCCAACACTTTGGAGAGAATTTTGTAGTCAGTACAGAGGAGGGCCACCGGACGCCAGTTCTTAATGTCTTTCAAGTCGCCTTTTTTTGGAAGGAGGGTGAGGACTGCTCTCCTACAACTTAGGGGCAGGTGACCCTTCCGCAGACTGTCAGACAGTACTTCCAGCAAGTCCTCACAGATCTCAGACCAGAACGCCTTGTAGAACTCCGCTGGTAGGCCATCTATCCCTGGGGCTTTTCCACACTGAAGAGACTGGACAGCCACTGCCAGTTCTTGCAGAGTGATCCCGCTCTCCAGCTCCGCATTCACGCTAGCCATCACCTTTGGCAAGTCTGTCAAAAAAATGACTCAGTGCATGTGGATTCTCAACAAATTCTTTTTTAAAGAGATCCTTGTAGAAAGCAACTGCAAAGCGACGGATCTCCGCAGACTCATGGATCGGCCGCCCGTCCTCGGAGCTGAGAGAGTGGATCATCCTCCTCTGACCATTATTCCTCTCCAGACCAAAGAAAAAATGAGATGGAGCGTCCATTAGTGCGATGTTCTGGAACCTACTGCGTACCACAGCGCCCCTGGCAGCCACTCCCAGTAGGTCAGTTAAAACAGACTTTTTGCCATTGAGGGCCTCAAAATGTCCTCTTTCTCCTGTGGAGCCTGCCAAAGACTGCAGCTCCACTACTTCTCTCTCCAGGTCCCTGACAGACCTGGCCAAGTCTCCAGAGACATTGCGAGTATACTGTAGGCACAGATTCTTTATTTGGCTCTTCCCTACATCCCACCACTGCTGCAAAGAACTAAAATTTGATTTTGTTAATTTAAAATTACTCCAAAAAAACATAAAAGCAGTTTTAAAACTGTTATCCGATAAAAGTGACGTGTTAAAATGCCAGTATGCACTACTGCACTTTATATTCTTGATAAAAACACAACACTGAACCAGGGAATGATCTGTGAAGCCAACAGGGACTATAAAAGCACTTTTAAAAATGCTAAAATGGTGCTTAAAACTGTAAACCCTATCCAGTCTAGCTAAGGACAAAATATTGTCCTTTCTATGGCTCCAGGTGTACTGTCTAGCCTTGCCATGAAAATTCCTCCACACATCACACAGATCATGAGCTTCTATGAGACCTTTTAAAACTCTGTTGGATGCAGCATGTGGCTCTGGGTGATTCCTATCCATAAGAGGATTTCCTGTACAATTAAAATCACCTCCCACAAATAAAAAGTCATCATTACTGCAATTTTTGATCGTGTCATCTAAAATATTTAAAAAGGCCAATCTTTCTGTGCCTACGGTTGGAGCATACACATTTATAAAAACAACTTTCACATTCTCAAAAACAGCTCGAACTTTTAAAATGTGGCCTGCAATTATCTCATCAATGTCATAAGAAAGTGGAATAAAATCTCGAGAAAATAAAATACCCACTCCACCACATTTACTGCTTCTATGACTAAGAATAATTTCACCCCGAAATTCCCTCCTCCAGTCAGCAGCATTGTCCTCAGAACTATGAGTCTCCTGAACAAACAGAACATTAATTTTCTTGCATTCTGCAAGAGTAAAAACACTCGCTCGCTTGGACATTTCTCTTGCCCCATTGATGTTGAGTGTGCCAAAATTAAAACTACACATGTATATAAGAGGGCAAAGCCAATATAAAAACAGAAAAGAAAGAATGAGCGATAAAAGACTAATCATCCTGGGCAATTTGGTTCTTAACTTTTAGCACAAGCTTTTTTAGTCTGTAGATCTCCTGATCAGTGAAACTTTCCTGCTCAAGCTCTCCCCTATTTTTCATGTAGACCCGAGCAGAGTCAACAAAGCGTTTTAGATCAGGGAAGAAGCTTTCAACTTTAACCATTCTGACCCCCTTAGTGTCCTGCAAAAACTTCTGTATTTTTGTGAAGGGGTAACCGCCTCCACTGGCCACATCATCACTGCTTTCACCATCACTCTCTATCTCAGACCCAGCATAAGAATCTGGCTGAGATAGAGAAACCTCAGAACTGTCTTTAACAACCCTTTTTACTTTGCTCCTCTGCTGTTTGGTTTCCAAATTCTTCCGCTTGATGGAGGTTTTACATAACTCCTCATCTAATTCGATGTCATCCTCATCCTCCAACACTGACTCAGCCACCCTGGTAGCTGTCTCTTCCTGTCTTTCGCTCACCCTGTGCTGTGCTTTTATATTCATCTTTCTGGTCCCACCATCTACCTGGGCCTCATTCGACACCTCTGTCTGACCCTCAGCATCATCCCTCTCGGTAATATCACCCTTGTCTGCAATGTTGGTCTGTGCAGCAGCCCCGCGATGTGCTTTAACTGTTGTTGCTGTTTCAGTTATGATCGACAGGCTGGCTGCGGAGGGCGGCGAAGCCGCCCCGCCGCCAGACAGCCTCGCGGCCTCGGCCGAAGCGCCGCCGCCAGACGGCCCTGCGGCTCCGGCCGAAACGCCCGACGGCGCAGTAGCACCGTCAGCCTCGGAGGGCGGCAAAGCCGCTCCGCCGCCAGACGGCCCCGAGGCCGCACTAGCGGCCCCCCCCGAGTGATCACCCCCCACTCCCTGAGGGCATGATCGAATCAAGTGTCCCTCCATTCCGCAGCCGAAACACTTCATAGGAGGTGACGTGGATGGTATAATCAAAGCCGTCAATCCGGTATTTAAACACGAGGTTGAGGCTTTCCTCGCTATTCTTTAAAATCATGAGCACCTGTCGCCTAAAAGACATGACATGCTTTAAACGCGGGGACTTACAACCGAGAGGGATGTGCTTAATCGGGGACAAAAGCTGCCCGTGTCTCGACAGCTCCTTCTCCAACAGCTCGTTCTTTAAAAATGGTGGGACATTTGAGATGGTAATTCTCTTCGCGGGATTTACCAGAGACAGAACAGGAACCAGTGTGTCTTTAATCACAACCCCGCTCTCCACTACCCGGTTAACTTTTTCCACACTATCGAGGAAAATCACCACGGCACTATTCATTCTCGAAGCTGATCTAACACTTTCATAACCGACCAGCTCCCCCACAGCCAGACTACATTCCTCCACTGAGCAGCTGACAGCCAGTGTCAGTTTGACAGCATGCCGGCGTGTCAGCGTCTCGAATCCGGAGCCTCGCTCCAAAACCATGCTGACCAGCAGAGCTGGCAGCAGAAACCCCCCTCCCAAAACGCCTACCCCACCCCAGCTACAGAAAACAACAAAACTTAAGATTATTTAACAAAAAAAACACCTTAAACACGAAAAGATAGAGAAAAAGTTGAAAATAATTCACTCACGCTGTCACACGCTCTCAGCTCGCACTCACGACCACACCCACTCAGAGAGAGAGAGAGAGAGAGAGAGATTTGATTTTTTAAAAGGTCCTTAATAAACATATTTTTCCATCATTCAGTACAGTTTCTATACCATACCATATTACAAAGAATTATTCCCCCCAAAAATGCCCAAACAAAAGCTGCCCATCACGGACTAAACAAAGGACATCTTCAAGGGACCAGAGGGTCCTAAAACCTTCCACATCCCCATTCCCCATGAAAAACTCAAAATCCAGCCTTATTCTGGCTTTAAGTAACCTCACAAATAAAATTTTGACATCAACATCATTCTCAACATTCTCAAGTTTCCTTCTCCGGCTTACATAAATAGCCAACTTTGCCTGCCCTAAAACAAAGTTCAGTAGTTGACACTTCTGTTTCAAACGATGATTGTACATAAAACCACAAATAAAAACCTGCTTGGAGAAAACTTTCTTAAAGCTGTGAAAAAGTTCTGTGAGTAGTTCAAAGAGACCATTTAGACACTGGCACTCAGTAAAACAATGAAAAACTGTCTCTCTAGAGGAACAGAAAGCACACTGATCACTGACACTGCTGTTAATCACAGAAACAAAAGCACTGACAGCTATAATGCCATGCAGGACCCTCCACTGTAAATCTCCATGCTTCTTAGGAAGAGGGGCTTTATAAAGAGCCCTCCAGGCAGGTCGATGCCCTTTTATTCAGTCTAAAGTAGGCTCTCCATGGAGTGTCCACACAGGTGTTCAATCTGTCCTTGTTGAGTGCCATCACCACAAACAAGTCTGTAGAGTGCCTTACCACTGGCTCCTCCAAAGTCCACACCAGTGGGAGCAGAAAATGCCAGTAAGGAGCTAGGAGAAACATCAAAGTCCATATGAAGTGTGAGGGAGGGAAAAGGGTCTGTGCTTTCTGGCTGCAGCATGCCTTTGCTAAAGTCCATGTGTAGGGAGCGTTCAAGTCCATGAAGCTCCTGTTTCCAGTGTGCAAGTAGACTGCCGATGAAACGATTTGATCTAAAACCGAGATGTGCTGCTAAAGCTGAGGCAGTTGTTGAGGCCAGGACCAGCCAGTTCCACCACTTGCTTCAGAGTGAGAGGATTCCTGGAACACAGCCTATCAAAGAAGGTCCTTACAACTCCTGGCAGGACACCAAGACGACCACCAAAAACCAGCGGCTCCCTCAACAACCAGTGGAGGGAGTTGCATGGCCCTCTTTGTTTTTTAAAAAGAGTCCACACTGAAAACAGACTGCGGCAAAAACTGGGTAAAGACAGTGCACTAGAGTTCTTAAAATCCATTAAAAACACAGACAAAGGTGGGCTCACGCTGCCAGATATCAGGGACTATTTTATAGCTGCACAAATTAAAACTTTAGTAGAGATATGTAACCCAGTCTACACTGCACAATGGAAGGAGATGGAATGCCAAATAACAAGTGACATCCCCCTACAGGCGATAATAGGGAACAATGCCTTAACTAAACTCTTGAATAACACTAACCCGTGGATAGAGACACCGCTAAAAATTTGGTTTAAGATAGTCAGAGAGAATCAAGCCAAAGAGCCCTATCGACTTCTGCAATGGATCGCCTATGATCAAGACTTTACCCCCAATAAAACAGACACTAGATTTAAAGAGTGGAAAGAGAAAGGGCTGATAAAATATTACGATTTTTTTAAGGGGCAAACTTTAAGAAGTTTTGAGGATTTGAAAAAACAAGGTCTAATAAATCAAGATCTTTACAGGTTCTTTCAGCTTAGACACCACATAAACAATATACTTAAAAAGGAGGATTTGGAAAGGGCCCAGTCAGGTGTTCTGAAGGTCTTCTTAATGGCATATAAAGGGATCCCAGGGATCAGATACATCTCTAAAATATACCAAGGTCTTCAAGACTTAAAAGGAGACAACACATCATATATAAAAGAGAGATGGGAAAAAGAGGGGAATTTCACTTTACAATTGGAAATATGGGAAAAGCTAAATAGACAGCAATGGAAAAGTACCTCACCCCTGCAGTGGAAAGAATTTGGATGGAAAAACTTGGTAAGATTTTTCAGAACACCTGCACAAAACAAATTTACCCATAAGGGGTTGAACTGTTGGCGCTTGTGTGGTGAAAAGACTGCAAATCATTTTCATGTGTTTTGGTCATGCCCAGTTATCCACCAATATTGGACCAACGTACAGACAATATTGGGGAAAATATTCAAAATAACAGTTCCCTTTTCTTTTGTAACTTTGTATTTGGGTTTACTACCGGACTCACTGGAAAGACGAGGAGATAAATACTTATTCAATGTTTTAATATTGGCAAGTAAAAAAGCCCTAACTAAAAATGGATGCTGAAGGACTGTCCTACACCTGAAGATTGGATTAACGTGATTCAAGACATTTACTCAATGGAAAAGTTGACATTCGCACTGAGACAGGACATGGATGGGTTCATGAACTTTTGGCAACCCTGGATCGCATATGTGTCTTCCATTAGATCTAATCTTTGACAAATACCATTTCAATAATGGTCCCGCTCTTTGTTCCAATGCTACTCAGTTGCTCTTTTACTTTTAATTACTTAATTTTCTGTTTGTTTGTTTTTTGCTGTTCTGTTTGTTTGTTTATTCAGTTTTTTTTTGTTTTTTTTTATTTAATTCTCCTTAATTTCACTTTTTCTTTCACTTTAAAAAAAAGGGGGTGTTGTAATAACTATCCTACCAATGTTGTCAAATAGCAAAAAATAAGGGAACATGTGATGAAAATGTAAACAATGCAATGCTGTAATGACCTGTATACCCTTTACAAAAACTTAAATTAAAAAAAAAAAAAACACAGGGAGGTCTAGCCTAAGCCCAAGGACTCTCTGTAAGATAACACAGGCCAAAGGCCTCCACACCAGGTCTCGGGGGCCCGTCACCAGTCTCTGTATGAAAGTCAGTCTAAAAGCAGCACCTCTACTAGCTAAATGAACCACTCCTTGCCCCCCTTCCTCTTTGGAAAGAAATAACAGGGCTTGAGGGACCCAGTGGAGTCCACCCCACACGCCCCCCCCCAAAAAAAGTTCACCATAACAGATTGAATTTTGGACAGCAAACCAGCAGGGGGGTCCATGCACATGAGGCGGTGCCACAGGGATGAGGAAACAAGATTATTTAAAATGAGCACTCTTCCTCTAAAAGATATTTTTTGGCATTAGCCACTTCCATTTATTCAGTCTCCCATTGATTTTCTCTGTGACCCCGTCCCAATTTTTTTGCTCAAATTGCTGAGTTCCAATAAAAACACCAAGATACTTGAATCCTCCTTTTTTCCCAATTCAGCCCACCAGGCTGCGTAAGCTGATTTTCTAGTTTTTCCCCCACCATCAGAGCCTCGCTTTTTCCCCAGTTTATTTTTGCAGAAGAAAGTTGGCCAAAAAGATTAACACTCTTAACCAAAACATAAATGTCACTCTGCTTGTTTAGCAGAATGACTACATCATCTGCATAGGCCCACCAGCCTAAACGTGGCTTCACAGCCAGGAAACGTGACTCCTGGTAGGTTCCTTCTCAAACAGTGAAGCAAAGCCTCTATGGCAAGGGAGGACAGCATCCCTGAGAGAGGGCAGCCATGCCGAACCCCCCTCTGGACTTTTAAAGGGGCAGATAGCCCCCCATTTATCTTCAGTACACTCTCAGTGTCACTGTACAAGACCCGTATCCTGGCTATGAAGCCAGGGCTGAACCCAAAAGCAGCTAGAACTTTCCATAAATACTGGTGTTCAACCCGGTCAAAAGCCTTTTCCTGGTCTATTGAAGTCAAACCAGTTTCCACAGCCAATGAACCAGAGACCTCCAAAACATCCCAAATTAAAGTGACATTGTCACTAATCAGCCTGCCAGGCACACAGTAAGTCTGAGCTACATGAATGAGCTTCCTCTTCACCTTTTTCAGTCTTCAGGCCAGAGCTTTTGAAAGAATTTTGTAGTCTGTGCAGAGCAGAGAGACTGGCCTCCAGTTCTTTAGGCTCTGAATGTCCCCTTTTATTGGCAACAGCATGATGATGGCCCTCCTGCAGGTTGTGGGTAGGGTGCCCCTTTTCAAACTATCTTGGAGAACCTCCAGCAGGTCTGGACCAAGCAGGGGCCAGAATTCCTTAAAAAAGTCCACAGAGAGACCATATATGCCTGGTGACTTTCCATTCTGGAGGCTCATTAGCGCTGCATGCAGCTCAGACAGAGACAGTGGAACATCCAAGCCGGCAACAAGGTCCTCTGAGAGCACTGGAAGACCACCAAGGAAACTCTGGCCCAGTGATGTGTCTTCCCTCCACTCTGCTTTGTACAGTTCACTGTAGAAACGAGTAGCATATTTCCTGATCTCTGCTGCTGTGGAGATTGTTCCCCCATCATCGTCCAACGAGAAGTGAATGAGCTTTCTCTTGCCATTTTTCCACTCCAGTCCACCTCCACTAGGCACTGGAGAGCAGGGTCCACCTGCGTCAGGACATGGGACGACGAAAACTCCCTCTTGAGTGTATTGAATGCAGCCACGGCCTCCTCCGTCCACTGGAAAGGGATCTTCGGGGACGTGAGACAGGTCAGCGGGTGAGCCACCACACTATATTTAGGCACGAAGCGGTGGTGAAAATTGGCAAACCCCAAAAACTGCTGCAGTTGCTCCCTGGACGGGGGGTGGGGGTGGGGCAATACACCACTGCCTTAACTTTGGCCGGGTCGAGGAGAACCTGGTTGTACAAGATGACAAAGCCGAGGAAGGACGTCCGCTGAATGTGAAACTCACACTTCTCGGCCTTCACATACAATTGGTTCTCCAGGAGTCGCTGGAGGACCCGCCTCACATGCACCCGGTGTTCCTCAAGTGATCGGGAGAAGATGAGGATGTCATCGAGATATACAAAGACGAAGGCGCCCAGAAAGTCCTAAAGGACGTCGTTGATTAAGCGCTGGAAGACGGCCGGAGCGTTGGTCAACCCCTACGCGTTGGGTAGGTACAATTTAGTAAACCAAGAAGCCCCCTGGAGAGAGTCGAAGGCCGAGTCCATGAGAGGCAGGGTGTATTTGTCCTTTATAGTAATGTCATTTAGGCCCCTGAAGTCAATACATGGTCGCAGGGAGCCGTCCTTCTTACCAACGAAGAAGAATCCCGCCCCCACCGCTGAAGAGGATGGGCAGATGATCCCAGAGCTGAGCGACTCCTTGATATATGCGTCCATCGCCTCCCGCTCCGGAGCAGACAAGCTGTACAAACGGCTCGACGGAAGCGGGGTGTCAGCTCGGAGATTGATAGTGCAGTCATAGGGGCGGTGGGGGGGAAGGGACAGCGCCTGAGATTTACTGAAGACCGCCCCCAGGTCGTGATACTCCACTGGTACCTTGGACAGATCCGGGGGAGGAGACACAGGTGGGGCCACAGACACAGACAGGACGCATGCCGCGGACTGCAGGCATGTGCTGAGGCAGAATGAACTCCATGAAGCGATGCTCCCTGTTTGCTAGTCAATGAGGGGTTGTGCAATCAAAGCCAAGGATATCCCAGGATGACCGGGGAGGTGGAGGAAGGCAGCACCAGAAAGCGCAGGTCCTCCCGGTGGTTCCCAGAAACGATCACCGACACCGGGGCAGTCTGCTGAGAGATGGCTGTTAAAAGGGCCTTAGATAGGGCAATCAACTTGAGCGGTGGCTGGAGAGTTTGACATGGGAGCCCTAACCGGGTTGCCAGGTCTCCTGATATGAAACTCTGCTCAGCCCCTGAGTCAATCAGTGCATGAGTGGAGTGTTCAGGGTGTTTATAAATGAGTCGGATGGGTACGAGACAGCAGGTGAGGGGTTTTGGCTGGGAAACGTCCGTGAGGCCCCCTACTGTGACCCACGGACCTCCTCTTTTAACCAACTCGTACAGTTAGCCAAGTCATGTGAACCACTACCACAATAATAGCACAACCCTAACTCTCTACAGTGCTGTCTCTCAGCGGGCAGAATCTTAGAGCGCCCAATTACGATATCCTCCTGGCCTGGAAGTTCATCCGAGGAGGGCAGGGCCAACTGAGATGACTGTGAGGAACAAAAAAACTGCGCGCTCAAGCGGCTAGAAGCTCTTCGCTCGGCGGCTCGTTCCCTCAGCCTGTTATCTAAGCTAATGGTAAGTGATATTAGCTCATTCAAACGTTCCGGTTTATCCCATGTAGCTAGCTCATCTCTTAGTCCCGGGCTTAAGCTACGGATAAATATGCTACATAGTGAAGCGTCTTCCCACCTGACCTCAGCGGCTACTACCTGGAAGTCGACTGCGTAATCCGCGGCGGACCTACCGCCCTGCCAAAGGTTTAGCAACCGTGTAGTAAGCACTGCGTCCCGATCGGTGTGATCAAACACTTCGTGAAATTCAGCCAGGAATTGTTGATATGTTAAACTGGCGTAGCTGGGTTTAGCCATAATGGCATAGGCCCAGGCTAGCGTCCTACCTTCTAGCAGATAAGCTACAGTATGTAGTCTATCTTACTATGGTCCGTGGGAAAATCCCCCGGTACCCATTGGAAAACCGTCTCACATTGTAAGATAAACCCCCGGGCCTCCCCGAGCTTCCCACTGAAGCGAGCGGGTGTAGGCACCAGTGTGAGATGGGTTAAGTGAGTCTGGCTAACCTGGCTAGGCAGGGGACTAGCGGGGCCCGATGGCGCCCCGGAAGCCAGTGGGAACGCCCGCTGTCCTTCAAGACGATCCAACCGGCTGTTAATTTGGGTCTATTGAGTTAGGATAACATTTTGCTGGTAAATTAACTGCTCAACCCGAGCGTCTAGGATGTTAAGATGGCGTGCTAGCATGCTGCCCGCTGGGTCGTCCTGATGGAGCTGTACTGACATAATTTCTGGACCCAGGGGACAGAAGACAAACTCAAGGAGTACAATTATCCTTTTATTCACCCAAAGTGTTGTGTGTGAGTGTGTGTATGCATAATGGTGTGTGGAGTGCTGGTGTCGTGCTGGAGCTGAGCAGGTCCTCGTTCTGTCTGGCAACCCTAAGGAGACAAAGCAGAGGTATTAGCGCTGCACAGTAGCAGGAGGTGTAATTAAGACTGCCGCTTACTTGCAGGTGACAATGCTGAGCCGCAGCTTGTCCTGTGAGCGGCTGCCAGGGGAAGAGTGTCCAACTCGGTGACAAGGAGTGGGGAAGAGCCTCGCTGCCGCCGGGGAGAGAAGGTCCGCTGCCTGGGGGGTCCACCTGTGCACAGGGGAAAGGAACTTGGCAAGGTGAGTGCTGAGATTGCTTACGTGTTTCAACGTGATGCGCTTGGTCCTACAAGGAGCCTAGTTGAGGCTGTTGACGAGAGACGTTTCTCCGCTGATTTGGCAGACAGCTCCGTGCTGAGTCGCTGGCAGGCTTGGTTCTTAAAGCCTGCTGATGACTGGCGACAGGTGTGCACGCAGCTGAAACAGATGATGGCCCTATGGGCACCATGACACAGTCCAAAAAAGTACTGGGACGGGGAGTCCATCAGAGCTACGTCCATGTAGCGTGAGCGGACCAGAGCACCTTGTGTGGTGACCCCTAGCAAGCTAGCCAAGGTTGACCTTTTTGATTTAAGAGCCTCTAAGTGCTCTTGTTTTCCTGTAGAACTGAGCAACTCCTCTAGATCTACCACCTCAATCTCCAGAGCTTTCAAGGATTTGGTCAAGCTACGAGTGACATTTCGAGTGTGCTGTTGACAGAGTTGTTTGATTTGTGCCTTACCAAAATCCCACCACATTTGGAGAGATTTAAAAGAGGTTTTTTGTTCCCTGTGTGACTTCTATACACCATGAAAAAACCCTTTAAAAGACACATCATTTAAAAGTGCATTATTAAAATGCCAAAAAGCACTCTTACACTTTACATTTTCAATAAAAAAAGAACAAAACAGCAGGCAGTGATCAGTGAAACCAACAGGACAGATACAACTATTTTTAAAAATACTCATTTGATGTTTAAAACCATAACTAGAAAAGCACTCGGAGAGCGCAGATCTCCGCCAAGCGCCACAGTTCCCCCCATACAGTGTTTGTGTGTACGTTTTCAGATTCCTTGACCATGAAAACATATGAGTAGCAATTGGATTCACAATGATAGGATTAGTGGTTCAGTAGTTATTCACGAAAATCGCATTTTCCGTAATGGCGGTTTTCTTCTGGACGGTGATCCGGATCACCACCAAAATCTAATCATCTGTAGGATACCCCATTTCTGACAATCTGTGAAAATTTCATGAAAATCCGTCCATAACTTTTTGAGTTATGTTGCTAACAAACAAACAGACAGACAAACCAACGCCGATGAACACATAACCTCCTTGGCGGAGGTAAAAATGGTCTAACCTAGCCATAGATAAAAGGTTATCTTTAACATGGCTCCAGGCGTACTGCCTCTGGTCCCCATGATGTGATCTCCACACATCGGCCATTTCGTGTGCCTTCACCAGTTCCCTCAGCCTGTTGGCAGAAGCAGGGTAAGGCTCCTGATGGTTCCTGTCTAGTCTGAGGTTTAATGTACAATTAAAATCACCCCCCAGAAATAAAAAACTATTCGAATTACAGGACCTAACCGTATCCGATAACACATCAAAGAACCTGATCCTCTCTGCTCTCTGTGTTGGCACATACACGTTTATAAAAAACAAGTTCACGTTTTCAAACTGTACCTTTAATAAGAGTAACTGACCTTTCACCACCTCTTCTACCTCATGACAGAAAGGCACACAACCCCTAGAGAAGAGTACGCCCCCCCCCACACACACACACTGTTATTAGACTTGTGGCTAAAAAAAAAAATGCAGCCATCCCACTCTTTTCTCCACTGGTTCTCAATATCTACAGTGCTGCGAGTCTCCTGTAGCATCAGCAAATCAAGCTTCTTTAAATTAAAAAGCTTGTATAAAGAGGCCCTTTTTACATCATCCCTGACCCCATTAATATTAAGAGTGCCAATTCTAAGGTGAGGCATTAAAAAGGATAAAAATAAGGTACAGTAAAAAAAAATACAGGTAGCAGAAAAAGGAAAAGACAAACTAAGAGTCAACATGACTGTTAGTTATTTGTGCTTTCAGTTTAAGAACAAGTTTCTCTAAACGATTTATTTCCAGATCAGTGAAAGTCTCATTCCCATCATTCAGTTTCATAAACTTGCGAGCTGATGCCACAAATAATTCCAGATCTGGAAAGTAATTTTTGACTTTCACAGCTCCACTCCCCTTAGTCACTTGAAGAAACTTCCTGATCTTTGTAAAAGAGTAGGAGCTTTGCTCCTCCTGCGTCTTCATCAGCTCAGACTCAGCTTCACCGTCATCAGAAGCACTCTCATCCAGCACTTCCAAACCCCCCACCCTGCTAGATTTAGCAGAGCTCTGCAAGTTTTCATCACTTTTTCTTTTTTGTGCAGCTTTAAAGGCATCGTCCTCAACAAAATTATATTTCTGCATTTCTTCATCAACTGCAGCATTTGCCATGCAGTGTTCACTCAGTGTGTCCGTCACAGCCCCGGTCTGCTCCTCCTCTGCCTGCAAAGTCTGTTCATTCACGTTTTTTTCTTTAACTACACTCTTTTTGCCCTTCACCTTTTTACTCTGGGTGACAGGCTCGTTACAATGATCAGAGCTGCCACCAGACAGAAACTCCCCACCATCACTGTTTGGAGGAGCAACCATTGTGCCCGCCGTGGCTTCCCTCGCCATGGCCGCCGCCACCCTAGCAGAAGGGGATGGCGCCGCATCACATGTAGCGCTACCCTCTGGACCACCAGAAACACCAGCGTCACCTTTCTTACTCCCAGTATTATTCATGTTAACTTTTTCAGGACATGATCTAATAACATGGCCTTCTGCACCACATGCAAAACACTTCATAGTTTCAGGTGTTGCAAAAACTAAATAACTAAAGTCATCAATCTTGAGGTTAAAAGACACGTTCAGTTATGCAGAGTTGTCTTTTAACACCATAAAACACTGCCTCCTGTGACACACGACATGATTTAGCAGGGGTAATTTACTACCCAGAGAGATCATTCTGATGGGGGAAACACCTTGGCCAAAACGGGACAACTCTCTCATCAGCTGATCATTTTTAATGAAAGGAGGAGCGTTAGAGATGGTGATCCTCCTAGAAGGGTTCACCAGCGGTAAAGCAGGAGTAAAAGTGTCATTTATAACAACTCCCTGTTCCACCACCTGATCAGCTTTTTCAGTTCGATCCAGAAAAATGACAATTGTGCTGTTCATCCTTGATGGTCAGGAGAGATGGCTAGCTGTCAGCTGCACCTGGCCCTCCCCACCAAGAGCCAAACAAAATCTCTCCAAAATAGAAACAGTGAAAACAAAGGACAGCACCTGCTTGATCTCAGGCTCCACCGCTTGTCCAGGACTCTGTCGATCCAGGCGATGACGTCTGGGGCCAGGCCCTCTGGAGACCCAGCTTCAGCTCTGCTGCAGCTGCCCCAGCAGCAGGCATGGTAGAAGAGGCAGTCCCGAGACCTCCCAGCGAAGTGACCCACGGGGGTGTCTCGCCTGGCATGGCGACAGGAGGTTGGTTCCCTGCTGGCGCTGGATCCTGCTCTGGTGAAGCCAGGGGACACTCAATCATCGGCACAGCCTCCAACTCGCTGGTAGCGCTCTCCCTCCATCCGGACCGTGGCTGAGGGGATGGAACCAAGTCCTCCAGGGCCACAGCCTCATCCAGCGTCTGGCAGCTCAATCCTGGGGCCAGCAGACACTCAGGGGGCAAAGGAGGAGACACGGAGAGAGCAGATGAAAGGTTTATAGCTGCAGCAGACAGTGAGGACTCAGAGGACTGCACAGGCTGAGCCCCACAACCACGAAACAGGCAAGATAATTCATGTGTCATTGAAGGATAATGAAAAAACACTTGTCTGTGTTCCCGGGGCATGATGTTTTCTGCTGCAGCTGGTCTTAAGTCATCCCTCTCCGTGGCTATGGTGGTCAGGGGCCCCTCAGTGGATTGTGGAGGACCCACCCTTGCAGACACGGAGATGGGCGGAGCCGGAGAAGAAACAGTCGGACCATCAGAAACGGGAAGGAATGCCAAGGAAGAGCGGTAGGCAGCAGCTGCAGAAAAGGAAGAAGCTGACGGGACAGCAGGAGGGGAACAATGCAGAAAAGGCACTGCTGTGGGAGTTTTCTCCCTCTGCGAAGGAGGGGCTCCTGACAGGGAGCTTGAGGCATTCTTCCGGCAGTCCGGAGCTTGATGATGGCGTCTTGGAGCTGGCAACATGGGAGCTGGAGCGGGAACTGGTGACTGACAAGGAGCTGATGAGACTGGGACCCAGGGACACTTCACTGCTGGCACAGGCCTAGATTTCTTCCGGGAGCTCCTCACCATCCCTCTGCTCTATCGCTGTTGGTCCACCACCAGCGAAATCCTCTCCATCCCCTCAGCATGTTCCACCAGCTGAGGGCACCGGCGGGCAGTCGCCTCCACGAGTCCCAGGTACCAAAGGGCATCTTTGGCCATTGGAGCCATGCTGGCATTGAAAATGAGATCATCTATCTCCTTCAGCTTTCTGCAGACCTCCCATCCCAGGTGCATTGGGTACTCACATCCACCCATTGAAGAGGTGTAGCCGGGAAACATGATGAAAGTAGCTCCGGTGGAAAAAAACAGGTGAAAGGGAAAAAAACACAAACTGCAGCAGCTGGGTCTCAAATTTGTCAGAATCTACTGTCATGAATTGCCCCCCGGGGCAGAGAGAAGGACCCAAGCACTGGACTGCAGTTTGTGGTATTCATTATGAAAACATAAAATCCATAAAGTGTACCAACAAAACTTGCAACAAGGTGAAGATGGGATGAAGTATCGGAATACACGTTGAAACGGGGACGGGTCCCAACAGAGATGAGAATGATGAGACTGTGACAATGAGTGAATGAACAACCAGTCTTAAATAAGGCAGGAGATCAATCATGACAAGTGGTACCAGGTGTGAATCACATGAGTGGACTGGTGGTGAAAGTGATTATAATCAGCTGCGAGTCATGAGGAGAGGAGACGGGGCTGGCAGCTTAACGGGGCACTTCCCACAACCAGGGTAAAACCCAGAAGTACCACTGACAGCTGCAACCCCGGAGAGAGAGAGAGAGAACAAAATAGAAGGAACCGGTAAAATACAAATATAATGTGAAAACTAGAACTGTGACAAATAAAGACTGAAGGAAAAATACAAGTAAACCCAAATATGTAAATAACAAAATAACAATGAACATAAACAGGAAAATAAGTCACACTCAGAAACAATACAAGATATGTGAAAACCAACCAAGGATAAAATAACAGGGACTAGCACTCAAAAATACAACATCTATGCAAATATGGAAAAAGAAAATGAGACTGAACACGGTGGAATCCGCCGTGCTCAGATCGTGACAATGTGGGGCGGGA
This sequence comes from Pholidichthys leucotaenia, assembly GCA_020510985.1. Taxonomy (NCBI): domain Eukaryota; kingdom Metazoa; phylum Chordata; class Actinopteri; order Cichliformes; family Pholidichthyidae; genus Pholidichthys; species Pholidichthys leucotaenia. The sequence continues at coordinate 223,335,056 of CM035845.1, read as the reverse complement.
CAAGGCAAGCTCCTCCAGTCTTCCCTCTGCCCTGCGTCACTCTGCACCCCAGCAAAGCTACCCCAGCACCGCCTCTTCCTCCCCCTCCATCCAACCGGCAGCACCTCCCTCCACTTGCTCCACTGAAGAAGCTCTGCCTACCGCAATATGCACAGGTGACGTCAAACCAATCCAGTTTCCGACTCCTGCCACATTGGCAAAGGCAACAAAGTCAGCCATACTGGCCAGTGTAACTCCAGCTGTGGTCAAACAATAAAAAAAGAAGAAATGAAGGAAAACCCTTTAAAGGACGAAAAAGACGTAAGTGCCTTTCCTCTAATTGAAATTCACCTATTGCACGTGCCCACTGCAAGACGCACAAATGCACGCACAACACCACAGAAACATACTCAAAGAAAGGTAGAAAAAAGCAGATAAAAAAGAGAAAGATAAGCCTACTCCTGTCTGTTTGGTAGTTGCTAATGTGATGGGGGGTCGGGGCTGTTTGGGTTCTCTGCTCTGTGTTTACTTCCAACAGAGGGGTACCGGCGGACACCGGTGGAGGTTGTGGACATGCTGCTCGTGGTGGACGTGGGGAGGTGCTGGTGGCAACAGGTATTCAACAACAGGAATGACTGCTTCAGCTGTGTTCAGGGAGGAGGAGGGACTGGAGAGGCTCAACTTATGGGGCAAAGTTGACTAAGATAAGTGAAAACACAAAAAACCCACAGGCACCATAGTCACATGTAGATGAAGCAGAATGCAGAGTGTTGAACAGTTTTTAGCTCTTAATGTCAAACCAGAACTTACTCTCATGATTAAGAACAAATTTCTCTGTTCTTGAGGAGTATGTAAAGACCTTAAGGGCCAACATCTTGCATAGTTCTTACATTGTTCCTATGGCATTTATACGGCTGCCCTACAATGAGGGGTTTTCGTGGGGAGTTTGTAGAAATCTTGGACAAGACCACCAATCTGGCTACGAACATACGAACAGTCTATGAATGCTGGATTCTCCTACAGCTGTCTTAAGAAGGCCAGACTAAATGGTCTAAAAATCATTCGGACGGTGTTCGAAGCTGTTTGTAAGGTTATTTATGATCGTAGCTTTACCAAAAATATAGTTTTAGTGCAAGAGTTTGGAAACTCATCTTACAATATGATTGCTGCTATAAGAGCAAACATCTGATTAAAATATATTAGAAATGCTGCAAACACTGGCTGGCAAGATGGTACCTGAATGTGTGTGTGGGGGGGGGGGGGAGGTTGGGCAAGAGAAAAAAAATAAAACAAATACAATCTAATGAAATTATAGCAGTGTTTTTGTAAAGAGGGTGCACACAACGGTGTACGGACAGTGTACATTGTTCAATTTTGTGGCTTTTCCTACAGTTCAATGGGAGTGCTCATCAGTAAACACACATTAATACTTGCATTGTTCCAGTTTTATCAGATTCAGTAATTTTAGCTCTAACTTTAAACTCAGATCAGAAAACACCATCAGACATCAAACGACAGATGGTACAGAGGTTCAAATGAGAATACAAATGTGAAGTCAAGAAATCATCTCACAAGCTGGTGTTTGCAACTGTCATTTGTAACACATGCCAAAAAAGAGAATGAGAAGAAAAAAAGCCTCCGACATGGAGGAATTTGGCACTACAGAAACTATGTTACGGAATGAGGGGAAAGACAATGGAAAGACAATGTCACAGGCTGAAATAAGCCAGTGTGGCCAGTTTTGACAGATCATGTCAAACACATCATGGATCAGTGCAGGGGTTCCCAAACTTTCCAGCCCACAACCCCCAAAATAATGGTGACAGAGACTGGCAATCCCCACTATCCCCTGAGGTGAATGAAACATAAAAAAAACAAACAAAAAAAAAACGTACACACAGGACTCACGCACTAATAAGTGTAAACAAACATGGGCATAACAACACAAAAGGACATAACAGCCTGACAGCCATGATATGATTTTACATATAACAATTTACTAAACGATTAAAGCAGAATAAATTAAATAATTTCCATGTAATTTAGGAGTGAACATTGTTGCTGTCGTGCAACAATGTTCACTCCTAAATTACAACAGTTCCTCTCGATACTTGCGACACTTGGAGGAAGGCTGGTCTGACTGCTTGTGGAGCTCTTTACAGTGCTCTCCTCCTTCTCCTCCTCCTACCCCTGCACCAGACGTCGGCCTTTCTGGCGGCATGTCTCCGCTCTCCTCTTCTGCCATCTCTGCTGGCCTCTCTGCCTTGTCTTTGGTCGATATTAACCAACATTTCATTTTTAAAAATAATATCCAGGGCTTAAAGCGTAATGTTGTGGAAGATGAATCAGACGAGATACGAGCTGCAGACACACAACTTTATTCCTCCAACAAGCAGAACAGAATGAACTCTGGGTGCCAAAGTGAATCCCCTTATACAGCTTTGTTCCCGCCCCAGGCACCTGGAGTACACACATTTACATACAGGAAAACAGCGCATGACTCAAAACAATACTTTCATGCCTGGTATCCCAGGTGTGAACCTCGTCTTCCACCCAACACAATACATTTGTGCCTGGCATACCAGGAACATGAAGGCTCATCCTCATTTGGTTTATTACCCCCCGACGCTCTAGCGTCGGTCATTGCCTCCTCTCTTTTCTTCTCCTCATTTCCATCTCTCACCCTCTACCCCTTATTCCCCAAAGTCATTGGGTGGAGAAAGACCTCCCGTTGTGGTATCACAATGTGTTGATTTGAGCTGTTCAGATGAAATCTACTGGTGCACACTGACCTGTGTGTGACTTGTAACGTTTCTGTGGCGCAGTTAAAGTGATATGTCACCTGAGTAATCACCTAAGGAGGATTCTGAAAATCATCTCGCGATCCCCCCTTAGCTTCTCGTAACCCCCACTTTGGCAATCTCTTGATCAGTGTGGCATGATGAAGACTTTGACGATCTGTGGGTTTGCAGTCAGCGTGGAAAGAGAAAGAAGGCAAATGACAAAAGCATGAAGAGAGGAGTCACGGAATAAAAAAAGAGAGGAGAAAAGCAGTAATTAAGAAATACCTGATTTAATCTTATTAGAAAATTGTGCACATTAAAATATCCTTCCCACAAAATGAGTTATTACAGAAAAAGGTTGACACTACATAACTGCTAATCATTGGAATGATTTGTTTTTACTTTTTTTTGTCACTTTTTACGCTGGAACCATGCAGTCATGCCAGAGTTATAGATGCTGGAAAAAACAGAGATAACAAAACAAGAGGGATGGATGCATAACAATGCAAGATCACTCATTTGTCAGGATTTGTCATTTGGAGAACACAAACAAACAGCTTAATGCAGTTTTACAATGAAGACTCCAAAACATCTGATTTTCGGTTGAGTGAACACTGGCATGTTTTGCTGCTGCTGTTCTCCGGTTCTTTTAACTATTTGAACTTATTAGTTTTAACTTACTTGTTTTGTTATCTCTGAGAGTTTTCTTGTTTGGACTGAATTGATTTATCTATGGGCTACTCCTATTGCAACTGATTTTTACCTCTTGTCCACACCTGGCTCCTCCCGTCATCTGGTGCCCGAAACAACTATGTGAATAAAGGGGTTATGTGTGTGGTCCATGCTCGCCTGGGCTGCCCTGTCCTTGGTTCATCATCCTGTAACAGCATTGCCCCAGTATTCTGCCACTGAGCTCTTGCGAATGCAGTTCCACCTGTCTGTTCCACCACCTGTGGCCCTTCACCTCCACACGGACATCGCTGTTCAGCCTCGCTGAAGATACATACACTGAGTATCCCATCGGCACTTCAATTACATCGACAGTCATCCCATAAAGTCCATTTGGTCCACAACTCATCGTCCTCCCCGTAACACCATCCATGCTGTTGACCACAGTGAGTTAGCCTGGCTAGCTTGTTCGGCTAACCCACCGTCAAACATGGTAACATCAGTCTCAACTTTAGTCTGCTCTACATCAACTCACTCATGGGCAAGGAACATTTCGTCCAGGACCTCTTCTCAGACCATAAGTTGGATTTTCTCTGTTTATGTGAAACATGGCAACAGCCTAATGACTTCACCTCTCTAAATGACTGCACTCTTCCAGGGTTTGTTTACACCTGCTAGCCCCATGGCTCCGACCATGGTGGGGGTGTCACTATGATTCACTGCGAGAGGTGGAAAGTCTTGCTGGCGTCTACTCCAACTTTATACTCATTTGAATGTTCACCATCACAACTCATTGGCACTATTCCCACCATTATTTGCACTGTTTATAGGCCACCCAGGTCTAACAAGGACTTTTGAAATGACTTTGCAGCTCTCATCACTTATTTTTCCATAATATCTCCTGACTTTGTAAACCTTGATGATTTCAGTATTCACCTAGACAATGAAAATAACACCCTTGCCAAAGAATTTACATCTTGCTTGGACAGTTTTGGACTCCATCAGTATATTAATTTTCCCACCAACTGAAAAGGTCATATGTTGGATTTGGTTTGCTGTTCTGGTGTCTCTCCCACTGACTGTAAATCTCATTTTATCCCCTTCTCCAACTATATGCTCAGCTCCTTTAATATAAATTTACCAATGTTCAAAACCAACCCTCCCCCTTATATTACCTTCAGGAAAATTAGGGATATTAATCTTGACACCTTTTCATCTGCAATAAATTGCCTCCACAGCTCACCTAGCCACTCCAGCTCTGATCAGTTAGTCTCCAATTACAGTAATAATCTACATAATCCTCTCAAAACCTTTGCTCCCTGAAACAGAGAACCGTTTCTTTTTCCTGCTCTGCACCCTAGTATATTCACTCCCTACGTGAACTCAAGGCCAAACGACATCAGCTGGAATGCCTTTTCAAGAAAACTGGACTAACCACTCACAAAGAAATGTACAATAATCATATCTTGCTCTACAAGGACTCCATTGCATCAGCCAAATGGACATACTACTCTGATCTATTCTTTTCCGATAAAGGCGACTCAAAGGCACTCTTTTCTCTCCTCAGCATTGCCACAAGGCCCCCGGACTCACTCCCCTCTCATATGCACTCACCTGGCTTCTGTAACTCTCTCATGTCATTCCAATATCCATGAACAGCTTATGTCTGATGGAGCTGTAGTTTCTGGAGTGGATTCCCCAATTTCTTTTCCTTCCGTTATTCATCCCTTCTCGTTTTACACTCCCCTCCATAACCGACAAATCCAAGCTAATAGACAAATCCAAATCATCCACTTGTCAGCTTGACCCCCTCCCTACTTTTCTTGTTAAAGCCTGCCTTCCTTCACTGGCTCCTTTGATTACCACCATTATTCACTCTTCCCTCAACACTGGAATTGTTCCATCAACACTCAAAACAGCTGCTGCTACATCTTTATTTCAAAAACCCGGTGCAGACTCATGTCATTTTAATAACTTCTGACCAATCTCTAATCTCCCCTTCATCTCCAACATTCTTGAAAAAGTCATTGCCTCTCAGCTCCACACTCACCTCAGTAATAATAAGCTCTATGAACAATTCCAGTCCAGTTTCCGCCCCCTCCATAGTACTGAAACAGCGCTAATCAAAATCATTAACAACCTCCTGATGACTACAGACTCTGGTTTATTCACCATATTTATTCTCCTAGATCTCACTGTGGCCTTTGACACCATTTCTCATAGCACCCTCCTAAATAGACGGGCTTCCATTGGTATTACCCACACTCCCCTCACTTCATTCATTTCTTATCTCTCTGGCAGTACTCATTTCATCCAAATCAAATCCCACATCTTGAGTCCATTTCCCATTTTTGTAGGTGTTCCCCAGGGCTCTGTCCTGGGGCTCCTTCTCTTTATTATCTATATTGGTCCACTTTGTTACATTTTCCACAAATACAATATTCATTTCCATTGCTATGCAGATGACACCCAGCTCTACCTCTCCTCTAAACCCAACTCCACACTGCCACCTACCTCTCTTTCTGACTGTCTCTCTGATGTCAAATCATGGTTTACCTCTAATTTCCTCAAACTCAATGGCAATAAAACAGAAATTCGAATTGTTAGTACATCCTCCACCTTAACCAAATCCCACAGTTTCTCCATTGATATTAATAACACTCGCATCTGCCCTTCTCTTCAGGTTCAGAGTCTGGGAGTCATCTAGACAGCACTTTATCATTCCACTCTCATATCAGTAACATTACTCAATCCATCTATTTTCATTTCATTAATTCATTCATCTTCTTCCGCTTAATCCTTTTCGGGTCGCGGGGGCGCTGGAGCCTATCCCAGCATCTTTGGGACTCTGCCACCGCATCGCCAAACCACCTATTTTCATATTCATCATATTAACCGACTGCATCCCTCCCTCGGGCAGCGTGGTAGTAGAGTGGTTAGCATTGCGGCAGCACAGCAACTCACCCTTGGCCGGGGGATCCTGGGTTTGATCCCAGCCCCCGACCAACAGTGATCTGTGTGGAGTTTGCATGTTCTCCCCGTGTCTGCATGGGTTTACTCCGGGATTTCTCCGGTTTCCTCCCACATGCCAAAAACATGCACGTTAGGTTAATTGGCATCAAACTGGGGATTCTAAATTGTCCTTAGGTATGACTGTGAGAGTGAATGGTTGTCTGTCTCTCTGTGTTGGTCCTGCGATGGACTGGCGATCTGTCCAGGGTGTACCCTGCCTCTCGCCCAAAGATGCTGGGATAGGCTCCAGCCCCCCCGAGACCCGAAAAGGATTAAGCGGAAGAAGATGGATGATTATTGCATCCCTCCCTCCGCACACTGCTGCAATTATCATCCATAGCCTTGTCACTTCCCACATTGACTACTGTAACTCACTTCTCTTTGGTCTCCCAAATAAATCCCTCCACAAGTTACAGCTCCTTCAGAACTCTGCAGCCCAGATCATCACTCGTACCCCATCCATAGAACACATCACTCCCATCCTCCAACAACTTCACTCGCTCCCAATAAAGGACAGAATAAACTTCAAGGTACTGCTCCTCACCTTCAAAGCCCTCCATAATCTGGCCCATTCATACTTGTCTGAACTCTTCTATATTGTCACCCCTAGTCACTCGCTCAGGTCCTCCTCTTCCCCTCAACTCAACATCCCTTCTGCCCACCTCACCGCTATGGGGAATAGAGAATTTAGTCACTCTGCTCCACGACTATGGAACTCACTCCCACCTGACATCTGAAACATTGACTCTCTCCCATTATTTAAATCCAGACTCAAAACTCATTTGTTTAAACAAGCTTATTATCTTTGATAATTTACTGTTTAATTCACAGTTTTCAGTTTGATAATCAAGTTTAATTATTGAATTTTAAATCTGTTTTTAATGTTTTAATGCTTTTTTTATAAGGTGACCTTGGGGGTTGAAAGTCACCTAGAAATAAAATGTATTATTATTATTATTATTATTATTATTATTTGATTTTGTATACTTTATTGATCCCCAGAGGGGAAATTGAGGGCATCCACCTGGATGGATGACGCAACCATGGTATGGCGCTATCCCTTTACCATTCACACACACATTCACACCTAGGGCCACTTTTAGAGTCTCCAATTAACCTAACCTGCATGTTTTTGGCCTGTGGGAGGAAACCGGAGAACTCCTGGAGTAAACCCACGCAGACACGGGGAGAACACGCAAACTCCACACAGATCACTGTTGGTCAGGGGCTGGGATCGAACCAGGGATCCCATGACCAAGGGTGAGTTGCTGTGCTGCCACAGTGCTAACCACTGCGCCACCAATTATTACTATTACTATTACTACTACTACTACTACTACTACTACTACTACTACTACTACTACTACTACTACTACTACTACTTTAATAAGTACTTGATGACAGTACAGACAATCAAAACATAAAACTGCACTTACTCCACTTAAGGGCCTTTTCCACTAGCCTCGCTTAGCCCTACACTGCACCACTCAGCCCGCGTTTGAGCATTTTCCATTAGCCCCAGCACCGGTTAGCAGGCGCTATTTTAGTACCTGATCCAGGGCAGGGTCTAACCGAGCTGAGTAGGGCTGAGTATGGCTGTGATGTGACTTTAACAGACTGGTCACCGCTGATTGGTCAGGTCGTAACGTCACGAAAGCGACTTTTTCTGCTGAATTTACTACACGACCGCCATTTGTAGTTGTTCAGCCAGTGAACACAATGCGCCCCTTTAATACTGTATTTTCACACTCTGAAGATGTCTTCTCGTAAGGCTATCCCCTGGTCAAACGAGGAGGTGCGCAATTTTCTTGCTATATTAGCCGACGATCGCATCCAGCGCGAGTTGGACGGATCTACTAGAAATGAAAAAATATACCAGCAGGTGTCCAAGCAGATGGGTTCCCAAGGGCACATCCGTACTGCCAAATAGTGTCGGGAGAAGCTGAAAAAGCTGAAAAGCGATTACCGAGCAGTGAAGGACCACAATGCTCGAAGTGGAGCGGATCGGAAGGAGTGGAAGTGGTTCGCTGAGATGGACGCGATCTATGGACATAGGCCTGCTAGCAATGGCAGAGACATTGGGCTCAACACGGCCACGGTCACAGCCTTGGAAACCGTGGATGGTGAGTGTTGTTTTGATATTGCGCGTCTTTTCGCCAATTTATCCTTTCTGTGCCAAGCTCACTGTTTTTAAGAAATAGGAAGGTTGTTAGATTGTGGGTAATGGTTGTTACTGAGGCCTGCCTGTTGTTTTGCAGCCAACTGCAGATTCACGCTTGCTTTGTGTTAAGTATTAGCGCGAACAAAACGCTGAATTACGCTTATTGTATTCCGGTTAAAAACTTTAGAGTGTTGTGTACATGTTGCACTTTGGTGTTAAGTTTTAAATTGCGTGCATTTTCTTTCTAGAATCGCAGTTAATATCACAGGGGTCCACCTCAGTGGACATGGACACACCAGACTCTCCTGCGTCTGCCTCTGCGTCTGCGTCTGCCGGAGCGCCAGCTGGATCGACTCCGATGTCAGCCACATCACCAGCTCCATCTGGATCACATTCAAGTGCCGGTAAGGCACAATAACCCCGATTTTTTTTTTTTGTTGAAACAGGTCCAGCGGAAACCAGGGTCGAAAATCCATCCATCCATCCATCCATCTTCTACCGCTTAATCCTTTACGGGTCGCGGGGGGGCTGGAGCCTAACAAGTTATGTACCAAATTGATTAATGCAATTTCCTGTAGCTGCATATTAATTAATTGAAAATGTCTTTTTAAATGTACAAAAAGGTTATCATACCTGTCAAGGCATACCTCATGCCTCCTTTATTGAGGGGGCTTTCACACCTGTACTGAATACTTAAAAACTGTATTTATCGGCAGATGAAAGAAAACTGAACCAAAAAAAAAACAAAAAAACTAAACAAACAGCAACTGCAACATGAACTATTTCAAACATATTTATTCAAATGTACACTTATATGGACACAATCTTGAGCCACAACTTTTTGGTAATGTGAAAATAATAAGCCAAGTAGAACAAAAAAAATTTAAAAAAAATAAATAAATAAAAAATAAATGATATTAATAATAAATAAAGAAAAATAAAAAAAAATTTTTCCAAATTTACATTAGCACAAGGTAGATTGCTTAATTTGAAAGTACACAATAAGAATTATTCTGAATATAGTTCTTAAATGTCAGCTAGATACTGTATATACACTTGGAATTAAAGAGTTTTTAATTGTCAGCTTTGTTACACTAATGCACTTGGATGAACTTGAAAAAAGAAAATGTTCACTGATGCTGCTTGTCATAGTTCCAAGTAGCAGCCTTTGCTGACTAGCATTTCTGAAGTGGCAGATCAGATCAGGTGGCAGATCAGAAGTGATCTGCCACCAATGGGGATAGATTGTGCTCTGCCACAAAAAAATGACAAACCATCACTTCTGCTAGTGATGCATTGGATTTGGAAGGAGTCGGTTATCTCACTGGCTGAAAATGTTCATCCATCCATCGATATGTTTTCGATTTGGCTACACAGTTTTTGTGGCCCTGTGTAGCGAAGTGCGACTTCAGGTCGAAAATCCCCGATGCAGTCACTTTTATGCTCCTCCTACATGGAACACAGAAGGAGTGTGTAGGGCCCTCTGGAGAAGCCTTTATCCATCCAGCGATTCCTCTCTGTTCCGGAGCCGCAGGACAACAGAAGGTGCGAGGCCATCAGCATAATGATCAGTCCACACCTCTCACTTTTGTGATAATTGCTCACGCTGAGCACTCTGACAGCCCCGTACGCTGTGGGGGTCACACACGACGTGTTCCTCCACACTCTCAATAATTTTTTTCTCGTATATTTTTCTTTTTGGCGTACATAAATGGCAATACGCCCGTATTTGCTAAAATTGCATTTTCCCCGTATTAAAATACGGCGAAACCATATCACTTGACAGGTATGGGTTATTCTTTGGCCTTCACTTATCGGTGATCCACAACCCAGTCCCATTTTTAGGTGTGGTGATTGAAGTGCTGTTGTAACTCCTGTTTGAGAAAAACAAATAAAGCTCATGAACTGCCGTTGAAATCAACATGCTTCATTGAAATGCTTCACGTCAGCTGACTGTATTAACCCATTCAGATTTCTGCGGCAACACTACAAGCAACTATTTTAAACATTACCCATCCATCCATCCATATTCTTAATCTTAATTCTTTTTAGTTTTGCAGGGGGGCTGCAGCCGAAGACAGCACACTGTGTGTTGCAAAATCCGCTCTACTGAGGGGCAGCAACATGACAGTTCAGCTTATATACAGCAATGAAGCATAATATAATAGTGACATTCCACCACAGACTTGCACCAGTGTAATTCCATAATATATGTAGTGATCCAGCTTTAACAACCATGCCTTTCTGTCTTTCAATGTAGCCAAGAGGAAAAGGAACAACACCATCGCTGACCTTACATCAGCGATGGTCCAGATGCATGACGAAGAGATGCAGCTCTTGGAACGGCAACATGACCAGCGGCAAGAACACCATCGGGAGTACATGCAACATTTGCGACAGGTGGCCGCAGATGTGCGGGCAGATGCACATGAAGCCCTGGAGCAGGACGCTGCATTGCGAAGGGAAGAGCTCGCAGAAATGTCCACATTCAACCGAGATTTCCTGACCCTATTTGGCAGGCTGGTGGACACATTTAGCAGTCGGCGTGTCTAACCATGTCTCCCCACGCCCAGTCTGTTTTTTGGTTTGTAAATTTTTCTTCGGGAATAAAATTGTATTGTTTGCATCAAAAGTCTGGTTTATCTGTTATGACACCGTATGAGAAAAGCCAATAATTACATACACATTCCATTCTCTGTTCACTCCACATGCTGCTGTTCATCAGGTCAGGTGTATAGCCTTCTAATGGTAATTTAATTTTTAACAACACAATGAAACGTAACGTCTTGGTAGGTTTTTTTTTTATTTTAAACAAATTTGCAATGCTGAATCCATTTCTCTCGAACGGGTACATTTTTTATGTTATAAGCAGTTGTACAGGTGTACTTTAACTTGTACAGTAGACACTGCTAAAGGTAAGTACATGTAAGTTGAATGTTGCATCACCACTCAAAATTTAATAAATTAAGAAGGAATCTAGCAAAAGTTTGGCACTAATAACAGTAGACAAATCGGACAAGGAGACACAACTGTGTTTTTGTTGCACACAACTGTTGTTACCAACAAGTTGTGCCAAATTCATATTAGCTTTGCATTTCCACCAAAGCCAAAGTCGCTTGTCTGGCAGCATTTTTTGAACATGCTCTGTAAGGTGTTTCTGCATGTAATTCACAGTACCACAACTGTTGTTAACAACAACTTGTGCAAAATTTATATTCCCTTTTCCCAGAAATTAAAAATCAATTTGTAAGTAAAAGTGGGAGACCTTTACATGGGAATATGACATGTATCAGCACATGATTTATAGTTCAATTTGCATTTCCACCTAAGCAAAAGTGGCTTGTCGAGCTGGATTTTTGTGAAGATGGCCTGTGCGGTGTTTCTGCATGTAATTACCCGTACCTTAACAGATAAGCGTTATGAACAACAGAGGACAGGTAGATGGAACATGCACAACATTTTATTTACAAAAAACATTTTTGAAATATGTATGCACATAAATGTGGACGAAATTTCATTTCTACCTATTGCTAGACAAGTACTGCATCACAGCATCTCGTATATCGCCACCCTGCTCCTCTGCTCCCTGGGTCGCTGCCACCACTGGTTCATCTACTCCATCATCCAACGTAGTGTCATACGTCTCTCCATGACTCTCACACAGATTATGCAGAGCACAACAAGTCAGCACCATAGATTTCACCAGGTTCATGTCACAGTCATTCCTTTTCAGAAGGCAGCACCACCTTCCCTTTAGCCTGCCGAAAGCATTTTCCACAACCACACGTACTCGACTAATGGTCTGGTTGAACGTGTGCTGTTCTGCAGTCAGCCGTCTGGTGTCATGGAATACTTTCAACAGCCAGTTTTGCAGTGGATATGCAGAGTCTCCGAGGATGTAGTAGCCCACACGTACCGCACCAATGTTCCTGATGTGAGGTGGGAAGAGGTTTCCCTGACTGGCTAAATCCCACAGTGTAGACGGTCTCAGCACCCTAGCATCATGCATGCTCCCTGGCAGCCCTGCAAACACATTCCAGAACAACCCCTTTCCATCAACAACACCTTGAAGGATTATGGAGTGCCAGCCTTTACGATTAAAGTAGTCGGTGTGAAATTGTTGTGGTGCTATGATGGGTATGTGGGAGCCATCTATAACACCAACACACAATGGAAGCCCCCACCAATTCTCCATGTAGGCCGAAATTTCTGTGAACCTCCCTTCATCCGGAAAACAGAGTTGTTCTGGAACCAGCAATGACTCTGCAGCTGCACAAAAATCCTGCACACACCTGCACACCGTTGTGATGCTGACTCCAAACAGATGGCCTATAGTGCGGTACTCTGAACCGGTAGCAAGCTTCCACAGTGCAATGGCCACTCTCTTCCTCACAGGCACACATAGGCGGAATGTTGTATCTTGACGCTCCATGCGTGGATGCAATTTGTGCCACAGGTAGGTAAAAGTATCCTCGGACATCCGGACGTTTTGCAACCACTCCGTGTTTGAGAAACCGGGAACAATATCCTCCCACCACTGCGAGGCACGGTTGACTGTCCACACCGAGGGTCTGCAGCGATTATTTTGCAACGAAGCAGCCAACTGAAACACACACACACAGCATACATAATGTAATGCATTTAATACCATTGACATGGCGACATAAAAATGCGGGACATAAAACTGACATGACTATAAAATGACATTTGCAAGCATTAGCATGTGTTAACTTACCAAAATACGCTCCCTCATGTGTCGAGCATTTAAACTCAGAGTTGCAGCTTCATATTCCAATACGGCAGCCGAGAGCCTCCTGTACCTTTCCTCCAACCTTTGTCTCAACGCACGTCGTGTCAGTGCACATCGTTGTCTTATATGACTCAATTGTCTGGCTTTCATTGTTGTAAAAAGCCACAGAGCGAGAAAAATGAAAATCCTCTCCTCGTCATCAGCCATTTTCTTTGTTGTGGAGGATTCGGTCACGTGTTTCACGTCACGAGAGTGTGGCGCCGCCTCGGCGCCACCTCACTGTTCAAGAAATCCCACCCACCGCAGGTGTGCCAGCAGGTGTGCCAGCAGTAATGTCGAAAAGCAACCGAGATAGAACCGAATCGAAGTGAGTCAAGTCGGGTTTTCTAATCGGGGCTGAGCGGGGCTAATGGAAAAGCGCCTTTTGTGTTCCTGTCTAAGTTTTCTTTGCATTAGTCATTTAAAGTGAGAATTTGATCATCAGATTCATGATTTGACTATAAAGCATTACACATTATCTCTCAAAAATTAAGCATTATCAACGCAATAAAGAAATGAACACAAATCTTTATGTAAAATATTAATGAAAAGCATATTTAGAGAAAAACATCACAAGGAATCATTAGCTGTCATCTACAAAAACTATTTTTTTCTCTCTTTCCTGTTGGGCTCCTTTTCCTAATGCTACCTTTTCTATTGTTTGTTTTTTTTTAATCTTTTGTTATCACAGATAAAGAAAACCACGACTCAACAAAACTGTGTCTTTGCAGAAAAAATGTGAATGACATTTAATGTATAGTTGGAATGCAACAGGAAATGTCAGCAAAACATAAATAAATAAATAAATAACGCAATGCCTTCTCCTTAAGTGGTCATTTTCAACTCACAGTGGTTTTTCTGGAAGTCACTTTTCAACCACAATGGTCAGTACTTTCAATATAATGCAGTTTAAAAAGGAAAGTAATATACCGTATGTATACCCCCAGTGTCATGAATATGCATAGAAAGGGCATATTTGCCCATAGTTAGAAAACGTGAAATATATATGGAGTTTTACATGAAATGAATAAGCCTTTCACTGGCGCAATACAACTTCATTTTGGCAGAGACAAGGTACAGCAAGTAGTGGAAACAGCACCTTGTAGTGGTTGTGTCAATAAGTACTTGCAGGGAGAAGGCAGAGGGCAGCATTGTCAAAGGACTTTTAAAGATGTTTTAAACTGAGGATTTAATCCAACTATAACATTAACCAGTACTTTAAAAAGCGCCTCATCCTAACCTTAACAATGTAAAAAATGCTGGCTTGGTTGAGTTTCTTATCTCGCAGTCGGATACAGTGGAAGAAAAAAGTATTGAACACGTCAACATTTTTCTCATTAAACATATTTCTGATGGATTCTGATTGACCTGAGATTTTCACCATTTATCAGTCACAACCCAAGTAATCCATACATACAAACACATCAAGGCAACTGTGTTCACAAAACAAGTTATATTAACCCCTTGCACTCTGGTCAATTTCCCTAAAAACGCCTAATTTCCCTAAAAAATAATGTACCCAAAGTAAATCAAAAGCTGTTCTTCAACCCTTTGCAGCATCTTCATGGGGTTGGTCACATTTAAAAGAAAACACTTTGAATTTTTGGGCAAAACAGTCATAATCTCTCTAAGTGCTCCTGCCACTGAGTAACAGTCATCTAAACATACTGAGCTTGAAGAAAATAAATTTCGCCTGGGTGTTTTTTTGGATACAAATGCTTGCAAATAACACACAGCTATCAGATCCGAGCTGGAAAATGCAACAGAAATGTAGAACCAAGTGTTATCCAGCTGAGGTCAAAATTTTGTAACAATACCACAAAAAATGAATATATTACACAGCTTTTTTTCTTAGGTTGTTCCCAGGCGTTTTTGAACTGTGCTAAATTGTGCCAAATGGCACAGTTTGGAAAAACGTCTGTAACTTTTGAATGATTCAATATAGAAGCTTGATCTTGGGCTCTAATGAAAGGTGACACTCTGGGCTGTGTGTGTGTGTGGGGGGGGTGTTTATTCATTCATTCATGAATGAATGAACAAACAAGCCCCCACACACAAAGAAGCATGCCACGTAAAAAATGTGTGGCTTTTTTTTACAAGAAAAAATAACCTACAATGCACTAAAAATTATACTAAAATATCTGTAATGTAGAAGATAACAACTCCCCCTCCCCACCGACCCCTGCTACAGAGGACGGACATCGCCCATCGCTACATGACGGAAAGTGGGGACGGTGCACCGCGGTCTACTACACACAGCTGTACTAAAATATCTGCAATAATATCTGCAATCTGCTACAGAAGAGTAGCGGGGGGGGGGGGGGGGTTCACGGTCCAGACGCGCCGCACGAACTGTATCCAGTCCGTGCGCCGCGGCGCACCGCCGCAGTCTACTACACACAGTTGTAATTTACCGATCGGTCAAAAGTCATTTTGATTACAATTTTCAGGGATAAAGAATAATTTAGCTTATAACACTTACCTGTCCACAGCAACAGTGTCGCTGGCGAACTTATCTTCCTCATTGTCAGACGAACATGACGCTGGTCCGCTTGTTACGGACTCGTGGTTCTGGTCATGCGACCCGGTCAAACCATAATTCCATTATTGCGGTTTTGCGCTTCCATGATTGTGGTTTTGGTGAACGATTTTTCAAAACAAATAAGAACAGTAGTAAGAAAAAAAGACTGGCGAACGCGTGTGTGTCACCCAGTGGCTTACACAAAACAGATTTTGCAAAGGAGGCACGCTTTCGAACTACTGTGCTTCAATTGGCTCGCTGTATTCGCAGCCGTTGGTAGGCGGGTCCTTCTTGCTAGGTTTTCAGTCATTGGTTCTTCAAGGTTTCAGAAACCCAATTCAAGGCTCTTATTAGTCGAATGAGAGGTCAATCACATCTAAACCAATCAAAGCACTCCTTTGGCTTTCTGTTTGCGGCTGTGTCTGTAGTGGAAGAACGGAAATGCTGGGGTTTTTTTTTCTCAGTGCGCACTAGGACGCACACTAGGGAGCCCTCGTGCGCCCTAGGACGCAGAGACGTGCCCGCCAGCAGTACACCGGAGTGCAGGAGGTTAAGAAAAAGTGGAATGGCACAGGGAATAAGTATTTATTGCTGTCATGGTGCAGAGCATGGTGGGAGAACCGTACTCACGCTTTCAGTTTATTTCTAGTTATTTTCTGTTTTTTTACTACTTCATTTTTATTATTGTATTTGTGTATGGTTTTGTTTGTTTGATGTTCTGAGTCTGGCCTTTGTCTCTGTTTGTTTTGAGTTGTCCCATTATCATAATCTTAGTTTGGTTATTATAGTCTTGTTTATTTAGTCTTTGTATTAATGAATCATCTTGTATTTCAAATTATATCTCTCTGTGTTTTGACATGAGTCTACTCTCGCCTTTTTCTTTCATTTCTGGTTGGTAACATCGGTATTTATTACTATGATATTTTTAGCATCTCTTGGTTTTGTATTTCCTCTTGTCCTCACCTTGGTGGTTTGTTTTAATTTCCTCCTTGTGTAATATTTGGTTCGAATCTTGCTTTGTAATCATTTCATATTTATAGTTAGTTACTTCTGACATCATTCCTCTTGTGGTTTTATTTTGATAAGGTTCTTTGTTTAATTCCTTTTCAAGTTCAGTTCATGGTCTGTCACAGCTGTTATTATTTGAGTTCTTTATCCTCACTCCTGTTACCCACACATGTTTATCACTTGGATAATCGTTCTTTGTCCTATTTAAGGGACGCTGCTCCGCAGCTTGGGGCAGCATCCTTCTGTCATAAACTGCCCTTCAGGGTGGAAGGGAGACCCAAATGCTGACTGTGAGCTGCAAACGTTTAATAATAAAAAAAAAAAAAAGTCTAAACTGGAACAAAAAATTTATGAGACAGGATTCAAAGGCAGGATAACACAAGGTTCAAATAACACAAAGCGGCGACGATGTGGAGTGCACGATGGGAGACAGGGTAGATTGGCGTGGGACACACACTAGGATACAGAGAGCTCAAAGATAACAAGACGTGGAACTCACATCTGGAACTAAGTGAAGGATGCTGCTCAGAGCTGCGGAGAAGTGTCCCTTAAATAGGACAAAGAACAATTAACCAAGTGATCAACAGGTGTCATGAATCGCCCTTTCCCAGGGCAGCAGGAGACGCCAAACACAGACTGTGAGTTTTGCACATTTATTAAACAGAAAAACACACAAGAACAAAATACATACTTACAGGTAAGAAGGAGAACCAGCGGATGCCCGGAGGATATGAATAGACGGGGACTCTGTCTGGAGAGGGCCAGGATGTAACACTAACGTCTGGATAACAAGACCGCTGTGAAGAGAAAGTCGAACAGCCGGTCTTAAATAGCCCCAAACAATTGAGAACAGCTGTGGGATCATGAGTGAGGATGACAAACTGGAGGCAGCTGTGACAGCCTGCAAACAGAATCTGACACCCGGAAATTACGTACGAGCTGCCAAAGTGCCTGCACAGATCGAGATGACTAAATAAGAAAAGAATGTAGAGAAACTAATAATGAAATAACCGTAAAGCAAGTAACAAACCAGACAATACAGAAAAGGGAAAGAACCACCAAGGAAAGAATAACATAACCCCCCCCCCAAAAAAAAAACAACACATACAAAATAAAACAAAGACAAAACTATATCTAAGAATACAGACTACTCATAAATAAACAGAGGAGAATAAGAACCCAGAGGCAAACTAAGGAAATACATGAAAATCAAGAAAACAACTCATTCAACAAGAATACACTAAAAATGATGACTAAGACAAGGACCAGACAAACTAAATAAACACTTAAAGAGAAACTGGGGAGAGGATAATCACCATCCATCATAGCAGTCTGTCGTGGGCGACAATGACAGTTTCATTTAGGTCTGATCAGATTCCTCCACACAGCTCTGTCCTTAGCCTTCCGCTGCCAGGAACTCCTGTCTATGTCCAACTTCTTCAAGTTTCTTTTTACAGTGTCTTTAAATCTGAGCCTTGGTCCACCCTGATTGCTTTTGCCCTCGCATAACTGTGAGTAGAGTAACTGCAGAGGGAGACGCTGGTGGTCCATCCTGTCAACATGTCCGAGCCATCTCAGTTTCATCTGTATTAGCATGTCCTCCATTGATGGTAGACCAGCTCGTTTCAACACTTCTATGTTGGTTATCTTATCTTTCCAGGAGATGTTCATTATGGCTCGAAGGTGTCTCATCATGTACGTGTGGAGTTTCTTCACCTGCTCTCTATAGACAGTCCAAGTTTCAGCACCGTACAATAGAGTAGCCAGTACTGTCGCTCTGTACACTTTGCATTTCACACGGTTAGATACATGTCGATTGTTCCACAGCCTCTCCCTCAAGTTTCTAAACACAGCGCTCTCTCTTCCCATTCTGAGAGATAGTTCATCCTCCAGCCTAGCATTCTCTGAAACAGAACTCCCTAGGTACTTGAAAGTCTTGCACTTGACTAGTGGCTCTGTACCAATGCTGATCTCTTCTGGTAGTGATGTTGATAATTGGAACTTTGGTGGTTGATAAAGGCACTCTGTCTTCTTGATGTTGATTTGGAGGCTGAATTGGCTAGCTGCTCTTGCAAATTTCTCCACTAAAGATTGCATATCTTCCATGCTGTGTGCAACTAGAGCACTGTCTTTGGCAAAGAGCATTTCTCTTACTACTTTTATCGATGTCTTACTCTTGGCTTTAAACTGTGCCACATTGAACAAGTCTACTTCTTTCCTTGTTTGAATGTATACTCCTTCTGAAGTGTCTTTGAAGGCCACCTCAAGCATGGCTGCCAGATATAGCGAGAAGAGTGTAGGTGCCAGCACACACCTTAGTTTCACCCCGTTGCTTACTGAAAAGTCTTTAGATACTGAACCACTCATTGCCACGTTTGCTTGCATACCTGTATGGAGTGCCTCGATCAGGCTGACAAACTTCTCTGTACAACCATATTTCTTGAGTACCTGCCAAAGTCCTTGTCGCGAAACAGTATCGAAGGCTTTACTGAAGTCTATGAAGACTACATAAAGCAGCATGTTCTGTTTGATACACTTTTCTTGAACCTATTTCAAGCAGGAAATCATGTCCATTGTGCTTCTTCCACTTCTACAGCCGCACTGGGTTTCCGGTAGTACATTCTGCAAGATGCATTCACTGAGTCTGTTAAGTAGTACACGTGAGAGAATCTTACCAACAGTGGCTAGTAGTGATATACCTTGGTAATTTCCACAATCTTTCCTGTCACCTTTCTTGAACAAAGGCACAATACTTGCATCCTTCCAGTCTTGAGGTACTTTCTGGGCATCCCATATCTCTTGGATGAGCTTGTGCAGGCAGTTGGTCAGCTGAATACCACCAAATTTCCACACTTCTGCTGGAATTCCATCCCTTCCTCAAGCTTTACCATCCTGTTTTGTCCTGATAGCTGCCATTAGTTCATCAAAATTTGGTGGTTCATCCAGACTTGATACAGCTGGTTGCTGCACTAGAGCTTCTTTAGCCTCTTCAGTGAGATCTCCAGGGTTGTTTAGTAGTTGGTCAAAGTGGTCTGCAAATCTGTCCAGGATCTTGTCTTTCTCCTGCAAAACCGTTTCACCATCCATAGCCTTTAGTTGGATCAATCCTCTTGGTTTAGGGCAGTAGATTTCCCTCAAACCTGTGAAGAATGTTTTCATGTCCTTCCTGTCTGCTGCAGTTTGAAGTTTCTCCGCTTTTTCATCCCACCAGTTGGACTTCATCTCTCTGGTCCTCTTCCGCTTCTGAGAGAGAGCAGACGCTTTTCTTCCCTCTCCCTCCTAATCCTCTCCCTTCTGATCCCAGCTTGCAATGTCACTCTTCTCCTGGCTGAATCTTAATCCAAATGGAAATTATGGATCTGGAAAGCGACTTATATGCGATTGTCACCACTTTAAAAAGTAGAAGATCGGGTCAGGGGGAACCCAAGGGAGACTCATGGTATTGGAATTCATGTGTCTGTGTGATTCGACTGAGATTGAACTGATCACAGGATCTTCTGTTTGGCCCCTGGAGTTTTCCTAGTGTATCGAAATTATCTGGGTGAGCTAATCAAATGCGGACCCCGGCGTAGCTCCCTTAACAAATTCAACAATTCGTCCAGCTGGGGGGAGCACTGACTGTCAGCGGCAGGATTAACATGGAATTTACTATCTGGCATGCATTGAAGAGAGAACGAACTCTCTGGACATGTTTTACCTATGTTTCGGTAGGTGGATAACATCTGTGGATCGCTGAGTGCTCTCCAGAGAATGATCTAAAGTATGATTCAAGCCTGTATGAAATTGAAGCACAGAATCGAAGAGAGAGAAATTTTTTATTCTCTGAGTGCACTGTGCAGATTTGACCTTGTGTTTTGGCGCCTTTGTTTACATTCCTCCTCGATGAAGATAACGCTGGGAAGTGGCTTATGTCTACCCATACATCAACAATCAGTTGTTGTCGTCAGCGGATTGGTCTCTCGAGGACATTGCCCATGTGCCTTCTGCAAGGAAGAGGAAAAGAGAGACAGACTCTGATCTCTGACTTGTTTATAAGTCACATGATTATAACATCTATCCACTGCCTGGAGGCGCCCTCTGCTGCTCACTAACAACTGTTACACTCACACTACACAATGACATGCAAATATACACACACTGCTCTCCCTCCCTCTGCTGTGTGATTGTATCTATCGTCTGCTAATGTGCATAGAGGGTTTTTTTCTGTGTAATCAAAATTTGGCTCATAAGCTTATATGAGCTTATACGAGCGTGATTCTGATAACTATGTTTTTTCTCTCTGCCTATTGTGTTTCCCCCCCCTCCCCCCTTTACCCCCACTGCAGACAGGCGCCTCTATGGCTGCCGTGTCATTGGATGCGCCTAATGTGCGCGCCCAATGTCAAGTCAAATTCCTTGTGTGTTTACTTGTAAATATACTTGGCAATAAAGCTGATTCTGATTCTGATTCTGATTCTGATTCTGGTGTACTTCTGTACCTCACTCTGAGCCTTTGAGTATTTCTTCCTCTTTGACCTTGTGTTACACTGTAGGTTTTCCTGCCTAGCTGTATTCCTCGCTACTAGTAGTTTCTTCAGGTGTTCATCATGCTCATCAAACCAATCTTGATGTTTCCTCTCAGGGTAGCCTAATACATCACTCGCAGTCTGATACACCGTATCCTTCAGTGTTGCCCATTTCTCTTCTATGTCATTCTCTGAGTTGTTGCTGTCCCAGTCTTTCAAATTTTCATCCACTTCCTGTGTAAGTTCTTCCTGCTTCTTTTGGCCTTTCAGTGCACTAGTGTTTAGCTTCCGTGGCGGCTTCGCACCCGTCCTGCAGTGCTGTTTTCGTCTGCAAATCCTTAATCTAGATCTCAGCATAACACGATCAGTACCACAGTCCGCGCCTCTCATTGCTCTGGTGTCCAGTACATCCCTTATGTCTCTTAGCCTGACTATGATGTAGTCTAATAAGTGCCAGTGCTTGGATCTTGGGTGCATCCATGTCTTCTTGTGTGTGTCCTTGTGCTTAAATAGAGTGTTGGTTATCACAAGGTTGTACTCTGAACATAGTGCAAGTAGAAGTTCTCCATTAGAATTACACTTGCCTACTCCATGACTGCCTAGCACTCCTTTCCATTTCTCAGTGTCCGAACCAACTCTGGCATTAAAATCTCCAACGAGTATCAGCCTGTCATCAGTCGGTACATGCCTGATAGTCTCACGTAAATCACTGTAGAACTCTTCCTTCACCTCCTCTGTGTTGGTCATTGTTGGGGCATATATACTGATGAGTGTGGCATACATCTTCCGCTGTAGTGGGAGTCTCATAGTCATTATCCTGTCGTTGATTGGCACCGGTTCCTCATCAAGCATTGCTGCTATCTCTTTTCTAACTGCAAAGCCCGCTCCTGCTTCTCTCCTTTCTTGAGTTGATCTCCCACTCCAAAAGAAGATGTACCCATGATCTTCCAAGCTATCATATCCAGGGAATCTTGTTTCACTAAGTGCAGCTATGTCTACATTGTACCTGTTCATTTCCAGGGACACAAGCGCGGTCTGTCTTTCTGGTTGCTGTGATGTTGTTCTGTCCAACAGAGTGCGTACATTCCATTCTGCTACACACAAGGCTGCTGTTTTCCTCTTGTTTTGTCTTCCTGCTCCTAGCTTACTTTTCACTGCCTGTCGGAGTGTGAACAGATGAGCGCAGACCTTGTAAGCCCGGGCGACATCCGAGCCGGTATGAGTTGCTTTCTGATTGACCATTTCATGAAACTGCTTGCAAAGTATTTGAGTACTGCTAGCTTTTGCTGGACTAGCAGCACATTCTTGGCAGATAAAGGTATTATCAGTGGCAAGGACAAGCTAAGACAAACTGACTCCAGTATCTGTTGCAGTGACTGACCAGATGATAGGTTTCTTTATCTCTGCTCTTTGTGTAGTGCATGTCAAAATGCACCGACTGGCACAGTCCACCACAGACCTTGCAACAGATGTGTTTATCTGCCAGGATGTCCAGTCTCACCCTGTGTAACTGGTAGTGGTCCACCACAGACCTGTGGCAGATATTGTTTTTAGTTCTGCCAGGATGCCTTGTTTCACCCTCCATGCCCTCGGAAGGGCGGGGATGCCGGTTAAGTCGCCGACGGCCCGACCCATGAGACAGGTAGTACCGGTTTTCATGGTTATCCAGTAGCAAGCAAGCCAATGCCTGACCTGACACACACACACAAAAAAGGGGATGTAAGTCTCAGTTAAAAGCTGCCAATTTCTGACCAAAAAAAGTGGAATTCTATGGGTACGAAGCTGCAACTTTAGCAAAAAGACAAAAGAAGGTGTAAATTTCCAACTGTTTACAACCTAAAACACTGCAGATATAAGATTTGAGTAAAATGCTGTAGATTTAAGCTTTTTTTAACTGCAAATTCAAGAATAAGAAAAGTTGTAAATTCATGAGGAAAAAGCTGCAAAATTATGAATAATAAAAAGCTGCAAATTTTCAAGTAAGAAGCTGCACATTTCTGAGTAAAATGGCTCTAACTCTGCAGGGAAATCCTGCAAATTTATGAGAAAAATCCTCACATTTACAAAAGAATGTTTCTAATTTACATGGAAAAAGGATGTGATAAATTGGCGTGTGCTGGCCATTTTTTTTTAAAGGACAGCCATGAGGAGGAACTAAGCGGTGATGTTCGGAGGTGTTAAATTCTGCAGATCTGCATTAATCAGCTGGGAAAAGGAGAAGAAGAGGAATAGGTGATCCCCAGCAGAAGAAATTATCCAGTTAACCCAGGAAGAGTAAACACATGACACCCCATGACACCTAACAGATCACCCCCCCATGACATCAGTGGGAACAGCTGGGCCAAACTTCACACCTCTGTCAATTTACATGTTCCCTTCTGAGGATAATACAAACTAATAAATACTACAAAGGAGATCCATGGACAGTCTGAAGTGTGTTCCTGGTGCTCCCCCCAGGCTCCACTTCATGACAGAGCCCCTCCCTCAAAGGGTGGAATCCAGACGCCCCAACCTTAACATCAAAAAAGACAAGGGACCCACCAACACAGACAACCCCCCCCCCCCCAACAAGAACAAGAAAAAATAGCCCACCCCAGGAGGGAGGAGGGGGAACCCAGGCATGGAGGGACAGAAACCTAGACAAAAAATACACTCATGACCAAGAGAACAGAAATGGTGGTAACATACTCTAGGTTCCTTGACTGAAAAAATGGGGCAGATTGGGTGGTCTCTCAGAGTCCCAAGACCACCAGAGCTTGTGCTGGAGCAATTTGGGCAGCCTCCCCGCATTCCAGGACCAACCAAGTAGAAGGTGCAGTCCATCGGGTGGCCTTCCCGCATTCCAGGACCACCCAAGCAGAAGGTGCAGTCCATCGGGTGGTCTTCGAGGATTCGAGAGCCAACGGACCACGACACATGATACCCCCCATCCCCCGGAGGGGGTAGCTGGAACCTTTGCTTTCCACGGACCGCAGGAGCTGAGGGGAGGAAACCCAGTGAGAAAGGTAACTGACTAGTGGGGACCCCCAGCAACACCCAATGACTCCCGATGATTACCAAAGGAGGTGAAGGATTCATGACAACCTCAGGTGAAGGCGGGGGACCCTCGATGACCTCGGGTGGAGCAGAGGATCCTCGACGACCTCAGGGGGAGACGGAGGACCCTCGGCGACTCGGATAGAGGCGGAGGACCCACGGCAACCTCGGGCGGAAGTGGAGGACCCACAGCGACCTTGGATGGATGTGAAGAACCCACAATGACCTCCAGCGATGATGGGGAACCTGTGAGGAACCCAGGTGATACAAAATGGCTGACCCGTGAGAACACCCGGCAAAGAAGACGGTCAATCAGCGGGGAGCCAGACGAAAGCAGAGAGGAAGGATCCACCATGACCTCTGATGAAGGTGGAGGACACTCAGCAGAATCAGGTGATGACTCGAGCAGAAGAAGAGAAACAAAAACCAGATAAGTGTCACTGGCAGCAGTGGAGCCCGGCGAAGAGAACTCTGTAGCAGAGGGCTTCTGCAGCTGATTCTGCCCACCATGAGTGAGACAATATTTCTGCAACACTGATAATTTAGACACAGAAAGGAGCACTTGCCTTGGCTCAAGCTCCACCACCATCCACGACACCGACGAATCAGGCTGGGACATCTCAGAACCACTCATCTGGGCGTCTATTCCCAACATGGCCACCTCGGATGAGGAGGAAGGAGAAAGCACCGGGTTACTATCACCGGCAGCAGTGGAGCCTGACTAGGAGAATTCAGGAGCAGAGGGCATCTGCACCTGATTCTCCTCGCCACGAGCAAGACAAGATTCCCCTAACACTGATAATTTAGAGACAGGAAAGAGTACTTGCCTCGACTCAGGCTCCACTAACTAAGAATACAGAACAACTCATAAATAGAGGCAAATAAGAACCCAGAGACTAACTACGGGAATACATGAAAATCAGGAAACAACTAATTGAACAAGAATACACTAAAAATAATGACTAAGACAAGGACCAGAGAAGCTAAATAAACACTTAAAGAGAAACTGAGGAGAGGATAGTAATACAAACTAATAAATACTACAAAGGAGACCCATGGGCAGTCTGAAGTATGCACCTGGTGTTCTCCCGGGTTCCACTTCATGACAACAGGTGTGGTTAACAGCAGGTGAGGATAATGAACTCAAATATTAACAGCTGTGACAGACCACGAGCTGAACTTGAAAAGGAATTAAACAAAGAACCTTATCAAAACAAAACCACAAGAGGAAAAATGTCAAAAGTAACTAACTATAAATATGAAATGATTACAAAATGAGATTCACACCAAATAATACATAAGGAGGAAATAATAACAAACCACCAAGGTGAGGACATGAGGAAATACAAAACCAAGAGATGCTAATAATATCATACTAATAAATACAAATGTTACCAATGAGAAATGAAAGCAAAAGGTGAGAATAGACTCATATCAAAACACAGAAAGATATACTGTAATTTGAAATACAAGATGATTCATTAATACAAAGACTAAATAAACAAGACTATAATAACCAAACTAAGATTATGGTAACGGGACAACTCAAAACAAACAGAGACAAAGGCCAAACTCAGAACATCATGCAAACAAAACCATACACAAATACAATAATAAAAATGAAGTGGGAAAAGAACAGAAAATAACTAGAAATAAACTGAAAGCATGAGCATGGTTCTCCCACCGTGCTCCGCACCATGACAAGTTCATGATGAAAAAGAGGTGCAAAAAGGTATGGAAAGCCAAGAAACCAGCTGAAATCCATCAGAATTTAGCAAGCCATCCCATCCCCCATAAGCACAATTAATTTCATCTGGTTAAATCCTAACTGATAGCCTTTAAAAAGGTCTATGAAAATCAGATGGTCACACCACAAGGAACTCATGATGGGTACAAGCAGGTCTCTCTAGACCTTTGCAACCTTATTACCTCCGCCAAGGAGGTTATGTTTTCATCGGCGTTGGTTTGTCTGTCTGTTTGTTTGTTTGTTTGTCTGTTTGTTAGCAAGATAACTCAAAAAGTTATGGACGGATTTTCATGAAATTTTCAGAGATTGTCAGAAATGGGGTATCCTACAGATGATTAGATTTTGGTGGTGATCCGGATCACCATCTGGATCCAGGAATTTTTTAAAGGATTCTTTTTTTAAATTCTTTTTTTATTATTATTATTTAACATTGCGAGATAGGGCCATTTTCAATATTTTTTCAATATATTTTTTTTGTGTGTGTGTGCATGTAACTCTGCCAAAAAGTCATCAGAACACTTGGACAAAAAAAAAAAAATACAGGACAACATGCCCACAGGGGAACTGTGGCACTTGGCGGAGGTCTGCACTCTCCGAGTGCTTTTCTAGTTGTTGTAAAGCAATGATGGCATTGGTTACAGGCGCATTTCTAAACTGCTGAATGTTCCAATGAGCACTGTTGGAGCCATCATTTGGAAGTGGAAAGAACATCATTTTATCATAAACTGGCCACAACCAGGAGCTCCTCGCAAGATTTCTTACAGAGGAGTCAAAAAAAAAAAAAAATAACAGAAGAGTTATCCAAGATCGAAAGACTACCCATGGAGAGCTCCAGAAAGACCTGGAGTTACCAGGTACTGCTGTTTCAAAGAAAACAATAAGTAATGCTCTCAACCAACATGGGCTCTATGCCTGCTCACCTTGTGAGACTCCATTGCTGAAGAAAAAGCATGTTGAAGCTCTTTTAAAGTTTGCTGCACAACATTTGGGTAAGCCAGTAAATTACTGGGAGAATGTTGTCTGGTCAGATGAGACCAAAATTGAACTTTTTGGATGTCACAACACACAGTATATTTGGAGGAGAAATGGCACTGCACATCCTATCATGGTGTGGGGGTGTTTTTCAGCACATGGTACAGGCGGACTTCATATAACTGAAGGAAAGATGAATGGACAAATGTTTTGCTGCCCTCTATCGGCACGCACCTTTTTGTTTGGAGTTTTTGTGTTTGAGTTTTCACATTGTGGGGCACTGTAGTTGGTATGTGTGTGAGAAGCTGATGCAGCTCTGAGTATCAGACACGTTGGAGCAATTCTGTCATCATTTCACACAGAGGTAGGAAAATATATGCCTGTAAGTACATGAGTACATGTTGAGTTATATGAATATGTATGTTATTTGGTTAAAAGGCACCGTTTATGAAGGATAAAATAATCACGGGCTGATGCTAATGTTCGTTAGCATCTATATGGCAATTTCCATTCATGTTAGCATTGAGCTAATATCACGTGCTAACTATTTTCTGTTGACTGTAGAAGCTTATGTTAGCCATGGTGTGTGCTATTTTACGCTTGTTTTGTGCTGAATCATCTATTTGACATGAAAAATGGACATTTATGATTTAAATGTATTTTTCTTTTTCTTTGTATTGCAGTTTTACAAGTTTGAATTCTTCATTTCAAAGGCTAAATAAATGACTTGTACCTACCTACCTGCCTATCATTTGGAGAACTGTTAGCTATCTGCCAAATTAAACACTCATGTTTCAAGGAGGACCTGGTCCTTCAAGCCGGAGACATCCTTGATAAGAACCTGCTGCCATCTGCCAAAATACTGAAGATGAAACGAAGGTGGACATTTCAGCAAGACAATGATCCCAGACGCATAGCCAAGGAAACTCTCAACTGGCTCCAGAGATGGAAAATAAAACTACTTGAATGGCCCAATCAGCCACCTGACCTGAATCAATTGAAAATCTATGGAATGACTGAAGATCAGAGTTCATAGAAGACTCTCAAAGAACCTTCAATATTTGAAGACAGTTTGTGTACAAGAATGAGCTAAAAATCATTCTTAAGCAATGCCTGCATCTAGTTTCTCCATGCAGGAGGTATCTGGAAGCTTTTATTACCAACAAAGGCTTTTCTATGAAATATTGAATAAATTTCACCAAGTGTGTTCAACACTTATTCCCTGTGTCATTCCACTTTATTAAATATAACTTGTTTTGTGAACACAGTTGCCATGATTTGTTTGTATGTGGGGATTATTTGGGTTGCTACTGATATCTGGTGAACATCTCAGGTCAATGGCTACATCAAAAATGTGTTTAATGAGAAAAATATTGACATGTTCAATACTTATTTTCCCTGCTGTATATCCAGACTCTACCTGCAAGTACCATAGCAGTAGCTTTGTGAAAGAGTGTTCTCAGAAAAAAAAGAAAAACAACATGTAGCAAAGTTTTTAAAATTAACTTATAATGGTTTTGAAAATCAATTCAGGGAGTTTCATGGTAAAGGGTTAGAGGGGAAATGTGCATAAAAGAGACCCTCTCCCTAACTATTACCCTAACTATGACAACCCAAAACATATGTAATTAATGTGTGAAGATAGTTTAATACAAACACAGAAGTGAAATTAACATTTATGTCAGAGCTAAAACAGGAACATGTTGGTGCAAACTATGTTGCCTTGTAAGTGCTTTTCAATGCCTTCTTCTGCCGCTCACCTTGGTATATGGAGGAACATGGTCATAGTCTGGGGACTGCAACAAACTACTGTACTACTGAACATATATCAATTGGAGAAATAGTTTTTTTGTTATGCACTGGAGATGTGCTGAAAGCTGTGAAAAAAAGGTTTATGTGTCTACATTAAGCTCTTCACAGCTGCAAGCCTCATGACATGCTGCAGTTTTATACACCAAAGTCTTCAATCAGGAACTCATTAGAGAAGCTGATAAATATTATTTTTTTACTGTCACAAAGCATTTCTACTGTAATTAAAGACTTTATTATAGAAACATAACCCTGCTTCATTTAGTGTGTGCAACAATCTCGTTCAGTGGGAAAACAAATCTCCCATAATCTATTATTACCTATTATTTATCTATTTATTTACTGTCTATTATTTACTGATTGAACTGAGGGACAGAGACTGAGGGTCACTGTTATTTAATGCCACAATTAAGCTTTTTTTCCTCCAAACATATGTGATTTATCTTCAGTTTGAGATGTAATGCAGTGTGTTTGTAAAGATGACCCCATGCTACTCAAAGTAAATAAAAATACTTATTTCAGGTACTTTTATTCTACAGTGAAATGAGCTGCTGCAGACATTTTAAAAAGATCCAAAATACTGCTTGTCAGTCACAAAATTTCTTATGTCAATTTGTTATCTTGATGTACAACGCTTGATTAACACCTCTATCAATGAGGTTATGAGATTAGCTGGGTTTATTAGCCAATTTGAATACTAATTTTAACATGTTCTCACATTCTAATAAGTTTCCCAATAAAATCTTTGGTTTCCATATTTTCTAAGGCAGAAAAATCCAAACAACCATAATTGACGCCTTCCACTTGCTGAGTTCTTTTCAAAATTCCATAGTGTGAATTAACATTGTCAATGAGATTCGTGCATGCAGAATATTTAACCTCATCACTCTCAAATTAATTTAGAGGACGTAGCGGAACGGCTGTGAAAATGCTTTGAGATGGCTTGTGTAAGATATTGCAGCCGAGGGAGGCCTGGGTCACAGAACTCATCAAGCTTTGAATTCCACTGATAGCTGCTTAAATTAAATGACTTGTTAAGGTGGATATTTTGGCATACAGAGCTTGATGAATGTGTATACAGGATGTCCACTGGTGGCAAGCACAGACTCATGCACACTGGTGACAAGGAAGCGGACCGTAAACTCAGTAGTCACTTTACACCGTAACACATCAGACATCTCTGTGTAGTAAAATAAAATGACTTAAATGTGGTCTAGAGTCAGATGTAAAATTAGAGGAGGAAAGAATCTTGGATGATGGGTAACATCTATACTGGAAGATTACGAGTTTACTTGTCATGGATTGTCAATTTATGCTGAACACCATCTTGATATTCCTGATATGTAATGCTAAATGATGATCTGTTGCCTTTTTTCGTATTGGCAATGCTAAACATTTGTACCAGTAGCAGAAAAAAGCGAGTTACGGGTGAATCCCAAGACTGCATACTGCCACCCATCCTAACAAGACAGTCACAGACAGTAGACTTCATCCCACTGTGCTGGATGTTCATAATGAATTACAGATAACTGCATTGCTTCACAGCACTAAGGTATAATGTATACATAGTCCTCGTCATTACACATTCATTTCTGCAGCGCAATGCAGGGTTCTTCAATAGATTTCCCGGAGGGCAAAAATATGTCAGGTATGCCAAACTGATGGCCAAGACCTCCCAACACCACCCCTGTTCCAAAACTCTGAACCTCAAAAAAATTACCTGAAACCTAAAAAAAAGAAAACAGCATGTGCAAATTTTAAAAACGAAAATAAAAATCTGAAGGCAAGAAAAGTAAAAAGAAAATTGATGTCTGAAAACATAAAACATCAGAAAAAAAGACCAGAGATGGCAAAATTTAAATCAAAGTGAAAATAAAAATTATTCCAAAGAGAATAAAAGATATATCTCCATCCATCCATCCATCCATCCATTCATCTAGGGCTGTTTCCTGCATTTTGGGGGCCCTATGCAAGATTGTTTAGGGGCCCCTGTTTTTGTAAGGCAGAGGAAGATAATTTGTGGCAATGTCTCAATCTGGCACATTTTAAGAAGAAAATGAACCAGATTTGTCAATCTAAAATTCAGATTAAAGATCTCAAGTTGACTCAAGCAATTTAAGCCTACAGGTAAATATTATGAGTGCATCTGAGTAAATTTGAATATTGTGATTTGAAATATTTTACTGAGGGTGTAATGTTTATTGAAAATATTAACGTTAATTATTTTTAATTATATTGCAAAAAAAAACTTTTTCACATGATTGTAATGAAATGCAATAATCAAAGGAAAACACTGATGATTGTCTACGTCAACAAGTGCAATGGATTTCCCTGAAAAATGCTTATTCTGGGGTTGGGGTGACGGGGGGGGGGGGGGGGGGGTTGTGAGCACAAATGGAGTAAGCCACAGATTTGGAGTTCCTGCAGACTTTTTCTAAATTCCACAGAAAATGACACTTTTTTTTGGGGGGGGGGGGGGGGACTTCCGGCGCCACACAAGTCGGCTGCCTTTTTGCAACAGCGGCTCAATTTCTTCCTGTTTCTTATTTACTATCTGGCTTCTCTTGCTAAACTTTCTGATCCGGCGACACCTTA
This sequence comes from Pholidichthys leucotaenia, assembly GCA_020510985.1. Taxonomy (NCBI): domain Eukaryota; kingdom Metazoa; phylum Chordata; class Actinopteri; order Cichliformes; family Pholidichthyidae; genus Pholidichthys; species Pholidichthys leucotaenia. The sequence continues at coordinate 223,303,470 of CM035845.1, read as the reverse complement.
TCCATCACAGACACATAGATTGCCCCAAATGTTTCCTGAGCCAGCGGACGGACCCAATGTTTATGGCAGGATACGGTACAACAGGGACCAGCTGTTAGCACTTAACTGGCCCACGAGGCTAACGCAAAAACTCAACATACCGGGAGAAATAAGACGAAAACGGCGTGGATGTCGAACTGGAGTAAGACGGCGGGCGAGGAATATAAGGTACAGTCCCGTCCTACCATCCGTTATTATGGGGAACGTCCGATCGCTACTCAATAAGACTGACGAGCTAGCGGCTATCTCCCGCTATGAAAGTGCCTTCAGAGAGATTAGCATGATGTTGTTTACTGAGACGTGGCTAACAGAACTAGCAACAGATGCTAGCATCAAACTGGAGGGTTTCCACGCAATACGGGAAGACCGGACACCAGATAGTGGGAAGGCAAGGGGCGGAGGAGTGACAAAGTATGTCAATAACAACTGGTGTAAATCGGGAGATATCACTGTTAAAGAGCAACACTGCAGCAAAGACATTGAGTTGCTAGCTGCTAGCATGTGTCCTGCTTATCTCCCGAGGGAATACTCACATGTGATCTGCATTGTTATTTATGCAACTCCGACGGCGAACGCTGGGACAGGGCATGACGCCATTCACTCAGTAACTGGCAGGCTGCTGACACAACACCCAGATGCTCTCCTCCTCATCTCCAGTGATTTCAACCATATTTCACTGTCCCCCATTCTGCCCACGTTCACCTAGTATGTCACATGCCACACTAGAGACAATAAAACACTGGACTTATTCTATGCAAACACTAAGGAGGCGTACACCTCATCACCACTCCCCCCACTCGGGAGATCGGATCACAACTTGGTTCATCTCCGGCCAGTGTACAAAACCCTAGTACACAGACAACCTCCGGTTATGCGCACAGTGAAGATATGGTCTGAGGAGGCAATGGACACGCTAAAGGACTGTTTTGAAATCACTGCCTGGGAGCAGCTCTGCGATCCACATGGGGAGGATATCGACAGCCTCACTCACACCATCACGGACTACATCAACTTCTGTGTGGACAACACCGTACCCACCAAGATTATATGGTGTTGCTCAAACAACAAACCCTGGATCAACCCCGAGATAAAAACACGTCTGAGAGAGAAGAAGAGGATCTTCAAGTCTGGGAACAGGGAGATGCTGAAGTCCGTACAGAGGGAGCTAAGGAGGAAGATAAGAGAAGGCAAGGACAGCTTCAGGAAGAAGATGGAGGACAAGCTGCAACAGAGCGACATCGGCGGGGTCTGGAGAAACCTCAAAACCATCTCTGGGCTCCAGAATACCTCTTCACAGGCCACGGGGGGGCAGGGAGTGGGTGAACAATCTGAACCTGTTTTTAATAGGTTTGGCCAACTGCCCCCCCCCCCACCTGCACACCAACCACTGCTGTCTCTACAGTCATCGAGACCTGCTGTCCACACCCCCTGCCACCAACACCCCCCCACTCCCAGCACACAGCCCCCCAACCTGACCCTCACTAAGACCCAGGTGAGGACGGAGCTGAGGAAAATCAAGGCAAGGAAGGCCTCGGGACCGGACGGCATCAGCGCAAAGCTCCTCAAGTTCTGTGCAGACCAACTGTGCGGGATTGTGGAGCACATCTTCAACCTGAGCCTGAAGCTGAGGAGGGTACCACAGCTGTGTAAAACATCTTGTGTGGTACCCATACCAAAGACTTCCCACCCCAGAGACCTAAACAGCTACAGGCCAGTGGCCCTGACATCTCACCTAATGAAGACCCTGGAGAGACTGCTCCTTGCTCACCTCTGCCCCCTGGTGGAACCAGCGATGGGTCCACTCCAGTTCGCCTACCAGCATGGCATTGGGGTGGAGGATGCAGTGATCTTCCTTCTTCACCATTCCCTGTCCCACCTGGAGAAGCCTGGGAACGCGGTGAGGATCATGTTCTTTGACTTCTCCAGTGCTTTCTACACCATCTAACCGATGATCCTGAAGGACAAGCTGCTGTGCGCAGGGGTGGACCAGCACCTGTCATCATGGATCCTGGACTACCTCACAAACCGGCCACAGTTTGTGAGAACTCGGGATTGTGTGTCCCACACGATCATCGGCAGCACGGGGGCACCCCAGGGTATGGTTTTGACCCCCTTCCTGCTCACTCTTTATACTGCGGACTTCTCACACAACACAACACACTGCCATCTACAGAAGTTCTCTGATGACTCTGCGATCGTCGGTCTCATCTCCAACGGAGATGAAGCTGAGTACAGAGGACTTATCCAGGACTTTGTGGACTGGTGCCATCGGAACTGCCTCCAGATCTACACGAGGAAAACTAAGGAGCTGGTGGTGGACTGCTGCAGACAAGGACAACCCTTCACAGCACCAGTAAACATACAGGGAACAGACATTGAGACGGTGACATCCTACAAGTACATGGGTGTTCATTTGAATAATAAACTGGACTGGTCACACAATGCTGACGCACTCTACAAGAAGGGACAGCGCAGGCTATTCCTACTGAGGAGGCTCAGGTCTTTTGGTGTACAAGGGGTGCTGCTGAAGACATTCTATGATTCGGTGGTGGCATCAGCCATCACTTTTGGAGTGGTCTGCTGGGGCAGTGGCATCACAGCAACCGATAGGAAGAGACTGAACAAATTGATCAAGAAAGCTAGCTCTGTCCTGGGGAAACGCCTTGACCCAGTGGAGGAGATAGGAGAGAGATGGATGGTGGCTAAGCTGTCATCTCTGCTGGAGTCCGAGTCCAACCCTATACAGGACAAACTGAACGCACTGAGGAGCTCATTTAGCAGTAGGCTACATCACCCTAGGTGCGCGACTGAGAGGTTTCGCAGGTCCTTCCTACCTACAGCTGTCAGACTTTATAACCTAAGCAGAGCTGCGCGCAGAGATAGCAAAAAGCGTGATGACCTAATAGTATTGAATGCAAAAGACGCAACAGACTTGCACAAAATGGTCCCCTCCAGTATACAGCTAGGACAATATCAATTGCTACGGAAGGTGACAATATGTACGGGTACATATTCATACTATATGGGTAACTAAATAGACGGTTATGCTGTTTATTCCATCTAGCTACAATGCTCCGCACTGTGTATATATATATTTATATATTTATGTATATTCACTGCTCTTATTTTCTATCTTCTAAATTATTGCTCTGAGTGTTGCTATCCCTGTGCTGTTGCAATCCTGGAATTTCCCCATTGTGGTACTAATAAAGGCTTATCTTATCTTATCTTAAAATTTTAAATTAGGCTGAAAATGCTCAAAATATAGTACCAGCAACTTAAATTGTAACATTCGCTTCATGAACTTCACGTATATGGCGATGAATCTCAGGAAATTCAAATACAAGGCCCATTCAACTGAGAAGTCTCACACGGCCCTTGTGAAAAGTTCAGAGAAGGCCGAACAACCTGTACCCACGGTGGACGTGACCATGGACAATGCAACAGAAAAAGCGGATATCCTATCTTCATTAAGAAAAAATATCTCCTCAGTGATAAGAGAGGAATTAAAGAGGGCCTTAGGGGATGACTTTCAATCATTAAGAAGGGAATTACAAGACCTGAAATCCAAAATTGCCAGTAATTTAACCGCTACCTGCACTGAAGCTAAACCAGTTGAGAGGTGAGGTAAAAAGCATAGAGGAGGGTCCGTCAACCTGGTCAGAGGAAATGGTGGCTGCACATACCACTATAACCACTCTCAAAAAGCATGTGGAATTACTACAGGAAAAATGCAAGGACATGGAGGGCCGAATGCGGAGAGGAAACATACGAATCACGGGAGTACCGGAGTATCCCGGCTCAAGCTCTCCAGCTGCTGTTTCCAAACTTCTGAAGGGAGTTTTCCACCTGGAGAAAGAAATCCCGTTCTAATGCTCTCACCGCAGCCTGACACAGAGAAGACCTGAAGAGAAGCCCTGTGTAATTATTGCCAGATTACACAGCAAGGGAGTGTCATGATTGGGACAGGGGCTGTACCTTTGGTTGGTTTCTAGACTGTCTTCATTATTAGTATTATTATTATAACCATATGATTATAATAGCTTATATATATATATATATATATATATACAGTGGGGCAAAAAAGTATTTAGTCAGCCACCAATTGTGCAAGTTCTCCCACTTAAAAGATGAGAGAGGTCTCCAATTTTCATCATAGGTATACCTCAACTATGAGAGACAAAATGAGAAAAAAAAAATCCAGAAAGTCACATTGAAGGATTTTTAATGAATTAATTGGTAAATTCCTTGGTAAAATAAGTATTTGGTCACCTACAAACAAGCAAGATTTCTGGCTCTCACAGACCTGTAACTTCTTCTTTAAGAGGCTCCTCTGTCCTCCACTCGTTACCTGTATTAAAGTCACCTGTTTGAACTCATTATCAGTATAAAAGACACCTGTCCACAACCTCAAACAGTCAGACTCCAAACTCCACTATGGCCAAGACCAAAGAGCTGTCAAAGGACACTAGAAATAAAATTGTAGACCTGCACCAGGCTGGGAAGACTGAATCTGCAATAGGTAAGCAGCTTGGTGTGAAGAAATCAACTGTGGGAGCAATTATTAGAAAATGGAAGACATACAAGACCACTGATAATCTCCCTCGATCTGGGGATCCACGCAAGATCTCACCCCATGGGGTCAAAATGATCACGAGAACGGTGAGCAAAAATCCCAGAACCACATGGGGGGACCTAGTGAATGACCTGCAGAGAGCTGGGACCAAAGTAACAAAGGCTACATCAGAAACACACTATGTCACCAGGGACTCAAATCCTGCAGTGCCAGACGTGTCCCCCTGCTTAAGCCAGTACATGTCCAGGCCCGTCTGAAGTATGCTAGAGAGCATTTGGATTATCCAGAAGAGGACTGGGAGAATGTCATATGGTCAGATGAAACCAAAATAGAACTTTATTGTAAAAACTCAACTTGTCGTGTTTGGAGGAGAAAGGACACCATATCTACTGTGAAGCATGGGGGTGGAAACATCATACTTTGGGGCTGTTTTTCTGCAAAGGGACCAGGACGACTGATGCGTGTAAAGGAAAGAATGAATGGGGCCATGTATCGTGAAATTTTGAGTGAAAACCTCCTTCCACCAGCAAGGGCATTGAAGATGAAACATGCTGGGTCTTTCAGCATGACAATGATCCCAAACACACCGCCCGGGCAACGAAGGAGTGGCTTCGTAAGAAGCATTTCAAGGTCCTGGAGTGGCCTAGCCAGTCTCCAGATCTCAACTCCATAGAAAATCTTTGGAGGGAATTGAAAGTCCGTGTTGCCCAGCGACAGCCCCAAAACATCACTGCTCTAGAGGAGATCTGCATGGAGGAATGGGCCAAAATACCAGCAACAGTGTGTGAAAACCTTGTGAAAACTTACAGAAAACGTTTGACCTCTGTCATTGCCAACAAAGGGTATATAACAAAGTATTGAGATGAACTTTTGTTATTGACCAAATACTTATTTTACTGAGGAATTTACCAATTAATTCATTAAAAATCCTTCAATGTGATTTTCTGGATTTTTTTTTTCCTTATTTTGTCTCTCATAGTTGAGGTATACCTATGATGAAAATTGGAGACCTCTCTCATCTTTTGAGTGGGAGAACTTGCACAATTGGTGGCTGACTAAATACTTTTTTACCCCACTATATATATATATATATATATATATATATATATATATATATATATATATATATATATATATATATATATAAAATGAGCTGAGGTACATCACTGATGATGTGTCCCAGTGCATCTATACAGTCATGTAAAAAAATAAGGACACCCTATACACCTTATACACCCTATAAGTGTGTAAGCCTGTGTATTTTTTAACATATTTGGACATATGGATTTTTAATATCAATGTTAAAAATACTGGGAGATTCATGTAATACAACTCAACAATTAAAAATGAAGTAAAGACTTTTTTCAAATTTTCTGTAAAATGTTATTCTAAACAAATAGTGAGGAATAAGTTAGGACACCCTCCATCTTTTTTAGGGCACCCCAACATTCATTGCCACTTAAAATGAAATAAATTTTAAAAAATGCAAATAAAAACAAAAACAAGGATAGACATAGATTTGTGAACATTTCTTACTAAAGAACTGAATATTCCATGGGGTGTCCTAATTTTTTCACACGACTGTAAATGTATCTTCAACATTTTGTGGCTGGCTTAGCCAGTGACACCCAGGAACAGACTGGATGACAACCAAGAACAGATTCGTGACAAGTGGAGAGACAGCTGACGGCTCGGAAAGATGGTATCAGGGCCAGGAAGGGTTAGCAGCCCTACCTGGTTCTTCCATGAAGAAGAACCCAACTAAGCTACAGATCCAAGTATAGAGCCATACCCCCAGGGGTGCCCGAGAGGGGGGGAGAATGAGCATCCCAATTGGATGGACCAATCGATGACGACCTCGGCAAATGAAACAATGACAACAATAACAGCAAAATGTATTTGTGGCAAGATCTGCAAAAATGCGCTCAGTCTTAAAATCCATCAGACCAAGATGAAATGCAAGGGGCAGGAGAGTGCAGCACAGCACACAGAAGATACTTCTGGTGAGATGCAAGAGGAGCCTGGCCCGGATACAGCCCACAGTGCCCAGAACCTCCAGGTGTCAAACTTTTCAGCTCTATGTGGAGTAGTCTTGTATCAGTGGATCGGGTGGCCAGCAGCAAACCAGAACAGTCTCTATTCCCAGTTTGATGAAGATGTGGCACAAATCATTATCACCACTGCAAAGGGCAATGTGGATGAGAGGCTCCAACTTATGACTACCATCATCACCAGCTTTGCGACCGAGAGATTCAGTGTTGAAGAGAGAAAGGCCGGTGGACCAAAGTACACCATGAACTGTAGGGCAGAGCAGATCCACTGGCTCCGCCAAGATCTTTGGGCTCTGGCAAAGTAGTATAAAAGAGTAACTGAGGAGGAGAAGCCGCCACTCGCTGAGCTCTGTCACATCTTAAGGAAGAAACTGATGACCCTGTGAATAGCAGAATGGCATAGAAGGTGGCAGAGGGAGAGAGCCAAGAAGAGAACAGCATTTATTACTAACTCCTTTGAGTTTACTAAACAACTCTTAGGGCAGAAGTGCAGTGGACCACTGACTTGCTCAAAGGAGGAAGCTGATAGTTCTTTGCATAATGCACTAAGCGATGCACAAAGGGAAAAAGACTTGGGACCTCTCCCCCTTCAAGCCATATTGAATGTATCTTCTCCATCAGTGGAGTTTAACATCAGTGAGCCTTCATGGAAGGAGGTACAAGAAGTGGTGAAAGCAGCCAGATCCAGCTCTGCACCAGGACCAAGTTGTGTACCTTATAAGGTGTACGACTTGGTCTGTATTGACTGTCCAGTATGTATTGACTGTCTAGAGCTTCTCAGAGTTCTCTGGAAGATCCTACGAGCAGTGTGGTGCAGGGGGAGAGTGGCAGCTCAGTGGAGGCAAGCAGAGGGAGTCTGTATTCCGAAGGAGGAAAAGTTTACCAAGCTAGAGCAGTTTAGAGTCATCTCATTTCTTAGTGTGGAGGGCAAGATCTTTTTCAGTGTTTTAGCTAAACAATTGACAGTCTTTCTCTTAAAAAAAAATGGCTACATCAACACTTCAGTTCAGAAAGGTGGCATCCCAGGAATTCCAGAGTGTCTGGAACATACTAGGGTCATCACACAACTCATCAGGGAGGCCTATGAGGGGAACGGTGATCTCATGGTACTTTGGTTTGATTTGGCCAATGGTCATGGTTCCATTCCGCACAAACTCGTGGAAACAACCCTGGATTGACACCATGTACCCAGTAAGATCAAGGATCTCATCCTGAACTACTATGAGAGTTTCAGGCTTAGAGTTAGTGCTGGGAATTTTACATCAGAATGGCGTCGCCTAGAGAAGGGGATTATGACTGGGTGCACAATCTCAGTTATCCTCTTTGCCCTTTCCATGAACATGGTAGTTAAGCTAGCAGAAGTTGAGTGCAGAGGCCCCCGGTCCAAATCTGGACCAGGGGCTGTCGCACAGATCTGGATCTGTGCGACAGCCACCCATCAGAGCCTTTATGGATGACCTCACAGTCACCACAACATCAATTCCAGGAAGCCGGTGGATTCTCCAGGGCCTGGAAGAACTCATATCTTGGGCCAGAATGAGTTTTAAACCATCCAAATCCAGATCCATGGTGCTGAGAAAGTGAAAGGTGGTTGACAAATTTCAATTTCAACTGGATAGCATCACAATTCCATCCATCACTGAGAAACCAGTCAAGAGCCTTGGTAAGGTTTTTGACCGTAGCCTCAAGGATATAGCTGCAATCAGAGAGACCATGAAGAACCTGGACTGTTGGTTCACCAGTGTTGATAAGTCAGGTCTACCAGGCCGATATAAGGTCTGGATTTACCAACATGGCTTCTTACCTCAAGTCCTATGGTCACTTTTAGTGTATGAGGTAACTTTGTCAATGGTGGAGAATATGGACAAGAAGATCAGCAGTTACCTCTGTAGATGGTTGGGTCTGCCACGTAGCTTGAGCAGCACAGCACTTAATGGGAAGAGAAACAAGCTCCAGCTCCCTGTCAGTACTCTTGAAGAAAAGTTCAAGGTGTCGCGCACAAGGGAGGCCTTGTTATACCGGGACTCCAAGGACTCCCGAGTAGCATCAGCTGGCATTCTTGTCCAGACAGGTAGGAAGTGGAGTGCTCAGGAAGGTCTGGAAGTGGCTGAGTCATGACTGAGACATAGGGCTTTGGTGGGCACTGTAGCCATGGGCTGAGCTTGTATGTGAGCCATCACCCAGCCGCAGTATGACAATGTCCATGGCAAAGAAAGACGCCAGATGATCTTAAATGAAGTTCGAGCTGGTGTTGAAGAGGAGAGAACCACCAAGATGCCGGCCTTGCGGCAACAGGGTGCATAGACAAGGTGGGAAGGCACAGTTGAGAGAAAGATTTCCTGGACTGCGATCTAGCAAGCAGAATCAGAACAAATCAAATTTTTGATACGTGCAGTCTATGATGTTCTTCCCAGCCCTACAAATCTTTACATCTGGGCAAAGAAGGACTCACCAGCTTGTTCTCTGTGCTCACGAAGGGGTTCCCTATAACATATTTTAAGAAGTAGCCCAACAGCCCTGAGTGACAGTCGCTACCACTGGCGGCACGACCAGGTCCTCAAGTCCATGGCAGAAACCATCTCAAACGCCATGGCTAACAACAAGCTGGTCCACCAGCAAGGAAACATCAGCTTTGTCAGAGCTGGAGAGCAGCCACATATTCAGCCCAAACCTGTACAGACATTGCTGAACTTGGCATTGGACTGGGAGCTTCAAGTAGCTCTGGGGAGACAGCTGAAGTTCCCAGACCACATCACAACAACTTCCTTGAGACCAGACATGGTATTAACATCTATCGCCTCAAAGCAGGTTTTGCTGCTAGAGCTTACAATTTCTTGGGAGAATCGAATTGAAGAGGCAAATGAATGCAAGCGGGCCAAATACCAGGAGCTGGTGGAGCAATGCAGGAGGGCAGGCTGGAAGACTCGCTTTGAGCCCATTGAAGTGGATTGCAGAGGCTTCGCTGGTCGATCACTGCATAAGGTGTACACACTGTTTGGTATTACTGGGGTCGCTGGAAGAAAATCGACCATGGAGGCAACAGAAAGGGCCTCCAGAGGGCTGTGGCTCAAGAGGAGTCATTCGTGGGCCAGTACTGCTGCTGGGACACAAGCCAGGGCCTGATCAACTCTGACTGGGTCGCCTGAGTGAGGGTGTATGATGTTGAAAGACCCAAAACACCCAATAAGCTCAGGTACATCACTGATGATGTGTCCCAGTGCATCTATAGGTGTGTCTTAAACATCATTGCGTCGTTTTAGCCGGATTCTTAGCCTTCACACATGGCTCCAGTCTGCTTCTGCAGCATGTGGTTTTATTTTTATTGACAATTTTACCCTGTTCTGGAACCGTATGTCATTTTATTGGAGAGATGGTATACATCCAAGCAGGCTGGGCACTCACATTTTAACAGACAATATATTTTATTCTGCACGGACAAGCAGAGCGCTCAGCTGGAGCAATTAGCATAACAGTGAGATGTATGGACTGATATCAATAGGCAGCCTCTCTTTGTCTAATCCCGGCGCCAGTAATCTTGCTATTGATATGCGTGACTCTAATGCAAATGTCCATGCCTTCCTGCTTTTTACTGTGATGTTAATGTGCCATGCATGCATTGTCTGTAGCTGGGTATTTAAGTGAACTGCATATCGCTTGCTCTCTCTCTTACTACACGCATTGCCTGTTTGCTGACTAGAGACTGAAGGCTCACTCCAGCACACTTACACAGCGCTGGAGTGAGTCCTGTGATGGAGGATGAATAAAACACCCTTTTAAACTTCAGTTCGCCGTGCCTGCACTTATTCCGTGCCTCCACACTGGGTAACTCTTATTTCATCCGCCACACGGCGACGGTTTGCCGCTGAGTGTGAAGCGGCTGGGATGAGAATCAGCACCTCCAAGTCCGAGTCCATGGTCCTCAGCTGGAAAAAGGTGGATTGTCCTCTCTGGGTTGGGGACAGGCTCCTGCCTCAAGTGGAGGAGTTTAAGTATCTTGGGGTCTTGTTCACAAGAGAGGGGAAAATGGAGCGAGAGATTGACAGATGGATCGGAGCAGCATCTGCAGTGATGCGGACGTTGTACCGGTCTGTTGTGGTGAAGAGGGAGCTTAGTTCTAAAGCAAGGTTGTCGATTTACCAGTCAATCTACGTTCCTACTCTCACCTATGGTCACAAGCTTTGGGTAATGACCGAAAGAACAAGATCGCGAATACAAGTGGCTGAAATGAGCTTTCTCCGTAGGATTGCTGGACTCACCCTCAGAGATAGGGTGAGGAGCTCAGTCATCCGGGAGAGGCTCAGAGTAGAACCGCTGCTCCTCCACATTGAAAGGAGTCAGTTGAGGTGGTATGGGCATCTGATTAGGATGCCTCCTGGACACCTCCCACTTGAGGTGTTTCAGGCACGTCCCACTGGGAGGAGACCCCGGGGCAGACCCAGGACTCGGTGGAGAGACTATGTCTCCCAGCTGGTCTGGGAACGCCTTGGTATCCTCCCTGGAGAGCTGGAGCAGGTGGCGGGGGAGAGGGAAGTCTGGGCTTCTCTGCTTGAACTGCTGCCTCCGCGACCCGGACCTCCGGAAAAGCGGTAGAAGATGGATGGATGGATGGATGGATATTTTATTCTGTTTTAACTGCTCCGTCAGCCTGACTGTCTCCCACTGTAAGTTCATTTTACCCACAAGCTGTGCTCCCCTCCCCACCACACTCCACTACTCCCTGCACCAGTCCTCCCACCACGCAGGATTCAAACTGATGGAGTAAACCATGAGAATCATGTCAAATTAACTCAAATACCCAACAAACCACCTCACACACCAACCCATCAGTAATTACTATGGCACTTTTAAATATTTGCTCCCTTTTAAATACATCTTTTATTTTTAGTAATTTGATTTTAGACCATAAACTGGACTGTTTGTTTTTAACTGAGACGTGGCTGGGTACTGACGCATCAGTTGTTCTCACCGAGGTCTCTCCACCCAATTTTAACTTTTTATTTTCTACAAGTAGGGGTCAGAAAGGTAGTGGAACTGCAACAATAATCTCTAGTGACTTTAATTATAAATAAATAAAATTTAACGAGTACACCACCTTTAAATATCACACCTTTGTTTTTAACCCCCCCCCCCAGTTTTATGCCTTTCAATTTATAGACTACCAAAACCATGTGCTGTGCATCATTTATCAATGAATTCTCTTACATGCTGCCCAATCCAATCCAATCCAATCCACCTTTATTTATAAAGCACTTTAAAAACAACCACAGCTGACACAAAGTGCTGTACATCAACAATAAATAAAATATAAAAACATAAGACATAAAAAGAATAAAATGCAATTAAAAAATACAATACAGCACAAATAAATAGTAATCATACCATAAAAGCAACAAAAGCAAGTAAAATCAGTGTCTCAAACTGGGTCAAAAGCCAAAGAATAAAAATGGATTTTAAGATGAGTTTTAAAACTGGACAGTTAAGGGGCTTATTTGATGGACAAAGGGAAATTGTTCCACAGTTTAGGGGTAGCAACAGAAAAAGCTCTGTCCCCTCTGAGCTTCCTCTTCAATTTCGGAATCTCCAGGAGCAGCTAATCAGCTGAACTGAGAGACCGAGCAGGGGTGTAAGGATGAAGGTGCTCAGGTAAGGTGGGGCAAGGCCATTTAATGATTTAAAAACAAATAAAAGAATTTTAAAATGAATCCTAAAGTGTACAGGCAACCAGTGGAGGGAAGGTAAAGTGGGTGGAATGTGGTCCTTCTTACCTGTTCCAGTTAAAAGACGTCAACCATCCATGCAAAGCATAACAACATAGTCATAGCTGGTGATTTTAATCTTCATATAGATGATGCTTGGAACTCCTTTTCCAGTAAATTTTTAAAACTTCTTAACTTTATGGATTTTAAACAACACACGACACAGTCAACACACAACAGAGGACACACCTTAGACCTTGTCATCACCTGTGGCCTGTCCACTAATGTGTCCTCTGTTGTACTTGGCTGTCTCAGACCACTTCCGTGTGTTTTTTAACATTACCAGTTTCATTCAGCGAGAGACCCTGGTGAGAACTGTGAGGAAGTGCCATCTGACTTCTGAGTTGGCTGCAAATTTTATCAGGGTTTTAAATGACACTCCTATTGAGGTTTTACCTGCATCATATGATTTTATTACTGACAGTTTTAACCATAAACTAAAATCAGCACTGGACTTAGTTGGACTATTAAAAACCAAAACCACAAAAACTAAACCTGTTCCACCCTGGTGGAATGACGAGGTAAAACAGCAGAAAAGAAAATGTAGAGCAGCAGAGGGAAGGTGGAGAAAAACAAAATTAACTGTACAATACCAAATTTTTCGAGAACAACTGAAACTATATAAAAACACTCTGAAGCAAGCCAGAAATTCCCACTTCTCCAAAATAATAAACACTCACAAAAACAGTCCTAGAATCCTTTTCTCCACTATTGATCATCTGATCAACCCTGATTTGAAGAAGTCTAGCATGATGCCAACAGACTCACTATGTGAGGACTTTGCAGGCCACTTCAGAAGTAAAATAGATGTTATTAGAGCCAATCTTTTATTACAAGATACTGTTTTTAGTACTGTTGAACCTTTGCTTTTATCTGAGGAAATGCTGAAGAGTTTTGCCCTGGTTGATGCTGAAACCCTTGGCTGAGTTTTCTCCCAAGTCATTCCAACAACCTGTCTTTTAGGCCCCATTCCCACATCACTTTTAAAAACATTAATGAATTACTCTCTCCAGATGGGTGTTTTTCCTGCTGCCTTTAAAACGCAGTGGTGAGAGTCCTCCTGAAGAAGAGTCATTTAGATCCTGAAAACCTTAATAATTACAGACCAGTACCCAACTTAACATTTTGGAGCAAAATTTTTGAAAAACTTGTTTTTACTCAGTTAAATTATTTTTTAATATCAAATAACATATTTGACCAGTCAGGTTTTAGGATGAACCACAGTACTAGGGACATGCCATATTGTATCGTTCACAATAATACCGGTATAAATTTTGATACCGGTGTAAAAATTAATTTTGCAATATTTGGGGTCTGCTGCGTGACATCGTCACACCGTTACGCTTTCGACGGCAGTTATAAGAAATGGCAAAACAAACATGGCGCGGGAAGCTGTAGTGCAGAAGTCAGACCATCTACAGCCAGTTGAGGTGAAATATTTAAGTTTCACTTTTTGTTTCAGACTGCTGTCATGTTAACAAAAAATGATGCGGCAATGTAAATAATCTGCCTGCATTTTTTCCGCATGTCAACAACACCACTTGAGCAGTATTAATGTCAAACAATGTGCTGCTCAAAGTGACTGTTGTATTTTAGTTCAGTTTTGGCTGCTTCATTTTGATTTTGTTCAACCGTCCGAAGAGGGGAGAAAAAAAAACAAAAACATCTGTTCAGTGCAAGGACAGCTGCTGTTTATAAAACGGAGAAATACGAGTTGTGTTTTTTTTTGGGGGGGGGGGTAGTGAATATGTTGAGGGTAAATAACACTGGCCTTTGAAACTGTCCTTTTGCATAAATTTAAATGAAAAAAACTATAGTATGTAACATCACAAAAATATCATTATCATGAAAATTCACAAAAATATCATATCATTTTTAGGCCATATTGGCCACCTCTACACAGTACAGGGACAGCCCTGATCAGGATTGTTAATGACCTAAGGCACAACTGTTATGTATGGTAAAATACCTTGGGTAAAGGATGAGGCAAGATGGCTGGACAAACACAGCTTTATTGAAGATGTAGAACAGCGGTAACATGGTAGGCACCAGGCAGAGGGCACCGGTCAAAGAGGCCACAATATGGATGGCCTCTGGTATTTATAGGGCGGTGTAGTGACGGGACAGGAAGTACCCGTCACTACACCGCACCTTACAATAAGGTGCTGGAACACAACATCACCTTTCCTCCCCCGCTTAGAAAAGTCCAAAACCACACACACAATTAAGACCCTCCCCAATTTGGGACCTGAAACACGCACTAACATAACGAAAATCAACGTACTGAAATGGCCTAACACATTCACACAACATAACCTAAAATAGGGCTGACGGGTGGATTACCATGCAGCCCACACAGCACGGTGGATTATTCTGCCACCAGAAAAACTAAAGAAAAAGAGTCTGTTATCAAACTAAAATCACTGCCGTGTTCCTAAACTAAACAATAATACACAAAATAATCCCATTTTCCAACATACATATACATAAGAACATCAGAACTGTCAACATACATATTTACAGCACTGTTCCTTGGGCAGGAGGAGTAGAACTGGCATGGGGGGCCCAGGGCAGCCCCTCAGCAAACGCACCCCTGGATGCGGCAGGCCCTTGTGACAACTGCTGATCTTCCGGATGAAAGCGCCTCTCCTCTTCACCACCGACTCCCGTTCTCGTCCATCCGAGTCACCTGAAGTCTCTTCCCGGACATGCCAAAGCTGACTGGCATGCCTCGCCGAGCCATCAGACAGCTTAAAGTATGCTGCGCCTAGCTTAGCCACTATGTTCAGACACTCGTGATGTTTCGCTGGCTGGTATCTGGCCCATCTTCACCTTGGACGTTTTTCACCCCTAATCCAAACCAAGTCCATAACCCTTAGTGTGGCTCAGCTGGGCCTGAAATGGTGCTGCTGAGCATGTGATTTCACCATGCTCGATGGTCTAGCCCCAACCTCTTCTGAAGTTGTCGTAGCGGTCACCATCGTAGCTGCAGATCCTCCATCCCCCTGCAGTCAAGCCCTGGAGGCATCTGGGGCTAGCATATTGGTGTCACTCCCTGGCGCAGGGGCTTCACCACCACACTCCGTACCCCCCTCTACCATTTCCAGAGCGCTGGCACTGAGACCATCCTGTGCCGAACCTGAGTGAAGCTGGTCATGCTTGACCACTGTGGTGTCCGTTAGCTCTTCGTCCCACACAACATCCTCATCGACCACTGGAACCGGAGGGTTCCACTGGCCACAACCCGACCATTCTTCCCCAGCGTCGTCTTTAATGGCAAAACCCAGTTTGTAGAACAAGTCACAGCCCATGATGTTGTCACCTCGGGCTGTCACATGGAACGTGAAGTCAACCATCGTCGCAGACTTGTACCGAACTGTTAACTCCAAAGTCCCAACTGTGCCCAGCCTGCCACCTCCACAACCATAAAGCGACGCTGAGTTACCTCTAATCCTGTAGTGGGGGAAAAACTTCCTCACCTTGGCCCAATTCAGCAACGACCCCTCTGGCCCACGTCTAGCAGCAGCGGCACCTCCATGCCGTCCAGTTCCACAGTGCAGAATGTGTACCCGTTGGTACTGGGGGACACCGTATGGATGGTTGTTGGGGGGCAGGCAGAGTGATTTCCTCCATGGGCTCTCCGGCTCAGATACGCGACACACTCTAGCATAATGGTTCAAGCGTCCAAATCTGCTACAACGTTTCCCTCTAGCCAGGCAGTCCTTAGCCTTGTTGTGGTGTGTCGTGGACCCACAACTCTTGCAATGGGGTCTTCCCGGAGCAGATCTTCTGCTGGCAGCATTGGCTTCCATAATATTGTCATCCAAGCTATCCTCTTTATCCGGGTCCACAACATTTGCCATGGCAGGAGGCTCCAGTGGTGACTGTGACTGGTGCCAGTTTAGCTCTGAAGCTAGCTTGTCTGCAGCCTCCAGCTGGAGAGCTAGGCTCAACAGCTCTGGCTAGCTTTAAGTCATTTGGGACTGTGAGTAGCCTAGCCCACCATGCGGTACTACACATGTGCTCCACAAGCTGGTCACATATCAAGTCATCTTCCAACGACCCAAAGCGACACTCACTAGCTAACTGCCTTAAGTTGGCGACAAACTGATGAATAGGCTCACCCACTCGTTGATGTCGCTGCCAAAAGTGAATCCTCCGGACAGTAATGCTATCCGGGGTATGAAAGTGGTTTGCTAGCAGCTCTATGATGTCTTCAAAAGAGTCCAAAGCTCCGAGTGTGCGCAGGACTCACTGGCCCTCAATACCCAGGTTGTGAACAAGTAGCGCACATGCTCTTAGTTTGTCGAGTTTACCCAGGTCGAGTGCAGTGATGTACGTCTGGAAAGCCTCAAATCACATTGGCCAAGGTACCGGCGGCTCGCCCGGGAGCTCGAGCAACTGGCAAAGTGGTGTAATACAAGCCTCCATGAGTTAATCCTTGATCGCCAAATGTTATGTATGGTAAAATACCTTGGGTAAAGGATAAGGAAAGATGGCTGGATGAACACAGCTTTACTGAAGTTGCAGAACAGTGGTAACACAGTAGGCACCAGGCAGAGGGCACCGGTCAAATATGAATGCCCTCTGGTATTTATAGGGTGGTGCAGTGACGGGACAGGAAGTGTCCATCACTACAGCACACCTCATAATAAGGTGCCGGAACACAACATCACAACAACATGGACTCACACAGAATTTCAGTCCTGGTTCTACTGGATCTAAGTGCTGCCTTTGATACAGTAGACCACCATATTCTTTTAACCAAACTAGAGAATCTGGTTGGCCTCTCTGGTACTGTTCTTAATTGGTTTAAGTCCTACCTCACAGACAGAAACTTTTTGGTAAGTATGGATACATGTTTTTCCAGAGTTTACAAAATAAATTGCGGTGTGCCCCAAGGTTCAATTTTAGGTCCAATACTTTTTTTTATCTGTAAATGCTGCCCCTTGGGGATGTTATCAGAAGACAAGGTGTTAATTTTCATAGTTATGCTGATGATACACAGCTGTGTATCGCTGTGTCTCCTGATGACATGGAACCAATCAATACCCTTTTTAACTGTATTTTAGACATTAAATCATGGATGGCAGCAATCTTTTGTCAGCTTAACCAGGACAAAACTGAAGTTTTAGTCATCGGTCCTGAAGTTCAAAGAGAGAAAATTTTACCAAAATTACATCATCTGTTCTTTACCCTATCTCTGTATGTGAAGAATTTGGGTGTCATTTTAGACTCTGAACTCGGTTTTACTCCACACATTAAAAATATAACACGAACAAGATTTTACCATAAAGAACAAAGCCAGAGTCTTCCCATTTCTCTCTCGAGCAAACACGAAGATACTGATGCATGCTTTTATCACCAGCTGTATTGATTACTGTAATGACCTGCTCTATGGTCTTCCCAAAAAGATAATTTCAAATCTGCAGTTATTACAGAACTCCGCTGCATGTGTTCTGACAAAGACCAGACAGCAGACTCACATCACGCCAGTTTTAAAGTCACTGCATTGGCTCCCCGTGTCCTTCAGGATTGATTTTAAGGTTCTTTTACTGGTTTGTAAATGTCTGCACAGTCTTGGGCCTTCTTACTTATCAAAACTACTTTTAACATATGAGCCCCCTCAATCTCTGAGGTCCTCTTGCACTGGTCTTTTAATTATCTGTACTGTCAGAACACACACCCATGGTGAGGCTGTTTTTAGTTACTATGGCCCACATCTGTGGAACAGCCTGCCAGAGAACATCAGGGCTGCCGAGAATGTTCATGTTTTTAAAAGCAATGTTTTTAAAAGCAAAGTTGTAATACATGGTTCTCACTGCTTTATGCATCACCAAGAAAACTATCCTTATGAATTGGAAATCAAGAAATAATTTATGTACAACTCACTATAAGAACCTCCTATTAGATTATGTTAGTCTGGCGAGAATGTCTGCCTCCCCTAAAAACCAACTAGCTGAATTCAATTCTCTCTGGCCCCCGCTTATTGATTCTATAACTTGAGGGGTGGCAGGCAGCGGCTCGCTCTCCTTGATGCCACTGATAGATGGCTGCGCCCTGACCTTGGGGGGGTTTCTGTGATCCACTGAAGTCGGTGTCTTGGGCACCTGTCCTGGGCTGGGTGTACATCTGGCATGGGGACAGGGGGTGCGGGGTGGGTCAGGGAGGTTGTCCATGGCCCCGGGCTGGCCGGCCTTACCTCCTGGGTGTGACTGGGTCTGGCCTTGGACCCCTGGTGCTAGGGGGTCTGAGGTCTGGTGCACGCCGGTGGTGTTGGTCGGCCTTGGCGTGTCCCCACATGACATGGCTATGCCTTTCCAGGGGCCCTGGGCCCTCCGGGGGCTGGTACCTGTGTCCCCTGGGGGGGGGGGGGTTGCCCCCCATCCTACGGGGTCTGTGTGTGTGGGTATATATGTGTGTGCATGCATGCATGAATGTGGGTGTGTGTACGCAAGTGTATGTGCAGGTTTGCGAGAGTGTGGGTGTGTGTGGGTTTCTGTGTATGTGTGTGGTATGTGTGGGTTTGAATATGGGTGTGTGCATGTGTGTGTGTGTGTGAATGTGTGTTGTGTGTAACTATGCGAGGGTGTGTGTGGGTGTAGGTGGGCATATGTGATGGTATGTATGTGTGTATACAGTACCTCACAAAAATGAGTACACCCCTCACATTTTCATTTAGGGGTGTACTCACTTTTGTTGCCAGCGGATTAGACATTAATGGATGTGTATTGAGTTATTTTGAGGGGACAGCAAATTTACACTGTTAAACAAGCTGTACATTGACTTCTTTACATTGTATCAAAGTGTCATGTCTTCAGTGTTGTATCATGAAAAGATATAATAAAATATTTACAAAAATGTGAGGGGTGTACTCCCTTTTGTGAGATACTCTGCATGTGAGGGTGAGCGTGTGTGTGTATGTATGTGTGGATGCAAGTACCTGTGGGTGGATGTGCGGGTGTAGAGGGTCTGTATGTGAGGGAAAGACCTCATTGGATAGCGGGGGCTCGGGGGGTGGGGTGGGCCGTCTGGTGGTCGGGGGGGTAGCGGTTCATTTGCTGCTCCCCCTGGCCATCCTGCCGTTGTGTCCCAGGGCGAGACGCTTTGTTCACATTGCCTCTGGTGTCTGTGGTGCCAGGTATGGGTGTGTGTGGGTGTTCGGTGGTGGTCGGGAAGGCCGTTGGTGCGAGTTGGCAGCCATGTTTCCGTCAGTTTGCCCCGGAGCGGCTGTGGCTGCAGGGGCAGTGGTGGTGTCTGTCTGGGGTGGAAAGTGGGTGGGCTCGCTTGACATGTGGATCGCCGTATTATTATTATTGTTATATATGTTTGTGTACATGCATACAGGGTGTGTACAAGATGTGTGAGAGTAAGTGTGAGTGTGGCTGCTCCATCGTGCCTGCAGTGCTGGTGGGCATTGGGGTACGACATTGGCGGGTCCTGGCTTGAGCGGCCTAGCGGCCCTCGCCCTGGGATGGAATCTGGGGGTAGTGGGTGGCTTTCAGAGCCAGTTTGGGAGCTGACTTCTAGGGGGACCACGCCCCTCACAGTTTTAAACCCCCCCCCCCCCCCCCCAGCAATTCTGGGTGGATCATACATCTTATTGGATACACTTAGGGTTTTGGGGTGGGGTGTGCTGTACAGTGTTGGTGAAGAGAATCCCTCTGCCTACTACTGTGCCGAGGGGCCACCCTCACCTCAATTTTAATTGCACTGTAGACACCGAGGGCTTGGGGGGGATGGAAGCTCTGCTGCCAGTAGCAATGGGTAGTGGTGCGATATCACACTATCCCTGCAATTTTAACTGCACTTTGGTGGTTCACACACCTGTATCCAGTCACACTATACAACTAACACTCACACATCATGATTTGCGAATGGAGGTGGGCGTCTTCCTCCACCCCTGCTGCCCTCCTTCTGCCAGGGGCCTGGGGCCTGGCTGGTGACCTCAGGCCCATCATGTTGTCGTCATCCCAGGGCACTACAGCAAGTGAATAGGTGCGAGCAAGGGAGTGAGCGAGAGAGAGAGTGAGTGAGCAAGTGAGAGCAAGTGAGTAAGTGAGAGTGAGGGAGTGATGAGTAGTGATGGTGATGGTGAGTCGGATTTGTGTGGTGCTTTGCATGTCGGGTGGCATCTCTGGACACATGCGGTGGGTCCATTGATCGTTTGCTGCGGGCAGGCATTGGTGGCGGTGGGCTGCTTCTGTGGCCGCAGCTGCCCTGGGGTGGGTTGGCGGGGGTGTCCCCGGCCACTGCCAGGCATTGGTGCACATTTGTGCCCACTGCATCTGCACCACCGCTGCCCCAAGTGTTAAGGGTGAGTGTGTAAGAGAGAGCACGAGTAAATATGAGTGAGTCAGAGTACGAATGAGAGTTTATATACACTACCGTTCAAAAGTTTGGGGTCACTTAGAAATGTCCTTATTTTTGAAAGAAAAGCACTTTTTTCAATGAAGATAACTTTAAACTAATCAGAAATACACTCTATACATTGCTAATGTGGTAAATGACTATTCTAGCTGCAAATGTCTGGTTTTTGGTGCAATATCTGGATAGGTGTATAGAGGCCCATTTCCAGCAACTATCACTCCAGTGTTCTAATGGTACAATGTGTTTGCTCATTGCATCAGAAGGCTAATGGATGATTAGAAAACCCTTGTGCAATCATGTTAGGTCTACAATGCTGTAATTACTGCAAATGGAGGATTCTTTGACGAAAGCAGTTTGAAGGAAAAAATTATTATTTCAAATACAAATCATTATTTCTAACCTTGTCAATGTCTTGACTATATTTTGGTAAATAAGTGTTACTTTTCATGGAAAACACAAAATAATTGTTTGGGTGACCCCAAACTTTTGAATGGTAGTGTACGAATGTGCAAGATTGGAATGGGAGCGAGACTGAGCAAGTATGGGAGTGGGTGAAAGTGAATGAGTCTTAGTTAGGGGTGTAATGTACATGTATTTGGATTTGGATTTTTCGGTACGGCACCTTTGGTTCGGTGCAGAGGTGTACCAAGGTTTCACACGGGCCATGTTGAGTAACAGACAGGAAGTGAAATTGCCTCGCGCCGTACATGTAAACAAATGCCTCTGACAAGCAAACGTCATAGCTGGCTGTACAGAGAAGCCAGAGCTTGAAGACGCTCTTCATAAGTCTGTCTGGGAACACTTTGGCTTTCCGGTGAAATATGTCAACAGACAATGGCAAGCAAATAAGACGAAAATAGCATCGGATATGCTTTCGGCAGTATGTTGAACCTGTTTACTCATGCAATCAGTGCAGCACAAACCCCCCCCCCCAAAAAAAAAAAAACTAGCACGGTCCAAGTGCAGCTTCCAGCAGCATTTAGACAGCCTCTCCAGGGCTTTTCAGATTGAGCCAAAGCAATAACAAATGCCATTGGTGTTTTTATAGCAGCGGATCTAAGGCCATGTTCAGTTGTTAAGAACACTGGGTTTAAACACATGCTGAAGGTAACTGAGCCCTGGTATGAAGTTCCTTGTTGTGCCCACTTCAGCCAGAAAAAAATACCATCATTTTAAGAAAAAGCTAAATCTGTTAATGCTGCACTTTAGACCTGTGTTTTTCAAGGCTGCCCTGGTATGTTCAGATTTTTGTGGGACATTATTTAATTTAACTTCTTAATTGTCCAAAAAAATTGCAAATAGTTTGCTGTTGTTGTGTATGGGTGCCTTCAGAACCTATACACAACAATGATAAATTATTTGCAATTTTTTTGACCAATTAACAAGTGAAATTAGATAATTAATTTCCCACAGAAACCTGAACATACCAGAGCACCCTGGTTAAAAACACTGCTTCAGGCAATAAGGAAATTTAATTTCCTAAAAATAAAAGAATAAGTCAGATTATTTAAACTTCTATTGTTGCACTTGTCTGCATCATTCATTTGCTCAAAAGAGAATTTATTTATTTTACTGTATACATTTTATTTATGGGAGAATTTACTGCTGGCAGTTTACAGGGATTTTTTGTCAAAGCTGTTCCCGCTTATACAAAAAATGAACAGTTTTATGTTTGCATTTTGTTTCCTTACTGTAACGAAAATGAACCAAACCTCGACCTTAAAACCAAGGTATGTACCAAACCGTGATTTTAGCGTACCGTTTCACCCCTAGTCTGAGTGTGAGAGTATGAGTGTAAGATGGTGTGAAGGAGAGGACGAGTGAGAGTGAGTGAGTGTGAGAGCATGAGGGTGTGAGTGCGTGAAAGTGAGTGTATGTGTTGGTGGGGGAGTGCTGGACTGAGGGGATGGCACCTCCTGGCCACGTGGGCTCCCTTGGATTGGGGGGCTGGCCTCCCATGGGGCTCCCCGCACCTTTCTGCCGCCTTCCCTTGGCATGGGGACCTAGGGGCTCCTGGGGGCACAGATCGGGGGCACTGGGGTGGGCACGGGCCCGCTGTGTGTGTGTGTGTGGCGGGGGGGTTGGGGGCCCGCATCTCCGGCACGGGCCGGTTTCTGGCCCGGGGGGGGAGGGCGTTGACCTTCAGGTGCCTGGGGCTTGGGGCTGGCATTGGCCCCACTGGGGGTGGGGGGTGGAGGTGGGCTGGTTGATGGGTGGGGGTGCATTGCGCCAGTCACTTCGCTTCCCTCGGCCGTCCCTCCTGGGGCAGTTGCCTGGCTGTCCTGGGGCTTGCTGGCTCCAGGACATTTGTGCTCTGTGGTTGGTTGGTGGAGCTGTCTTGCCTGCTCGGGGTTACCGGGATAGGGGGTGTTGCTGTGACCTGTCGCCCTCTTTGTATGTTTCCTGGCAAACCACTCAGACACACACACTCACTTTGCACGCGCTCTCATACACGTGCATGCACACACATGTGCACACACACACATATGTCTCTCTGTTCTTTTACAGGTACAGATGCCAGACTTGTGATGAGACCTTTTCAGAGGAAGAAACAGTTTGCCTTCTGTTTGTTTCAGTTGTGTCAGTTTGTTTGTTTTTTTTTTCTGTTTTTTCCTCTCTCTTTTCCCCCCTCCCCACCCCTCACTTCCCCACACCCCCATCAGGTCCATCATGGGTAAAACAATTTAAATAAAGTATCAAAAGTTATTACAAGAGGAGTCTATAAATAATATACAGTTCATATATTTGTGCTGTATAAAGCTCTTTTTGGCAAAGTAAATCTGTCTGGCACAATAAGGGAAGCAGATTTCTGTTCTGCTTACTTAGCTGCTTGACAGGACAAGGGGAAGAAAAATAAATAAATAAAATAAGCAGGCTCAAGCCCTCATATTTTAACCTTGCTTTTGACTAGTTTCATATTCTAATTTTCTTAATTTCTGATTTTAAACTCATTTTATGTTGTTCTTGCTATAATTAGTCAGATTATTTAATATTATCACATTTTAAACTGTTTTGAGTTAAAATGTTTGTGGAGGGAATGTTTATGATTATCTTTTTATTAACAAATTATGTATCTTATTATTATTATTAATTATTGATAGCTTTATTCATCTTATTATCCTGTCCTAACTCCAGTGTTTCCTCATAGGGGGCCCTCCCACAGGGGGTTGCCTGGTTCTAGCTGGAGGGCAATGACCTGTGACTGCCTTCGCCCACCCAATGGCTAGTCTTGGGCAGTCGCAGAGGTGGTGTCCTTGTAGCTGTGGACTTGGCACTTCCCTCGTGTTGATGGCTCCCTAGGATGGTGCTTCAACACCTGGATCCTCGGCGCTTGGCCATGTCTCACATTCATGAGTGTGTGTGTGTGTGGGGGGGGGGTGAAGATGTGGGGGGGAGGGGTGTAATTGTGTCATATTTTTAATTTGTAAAGCACTTTGTGCTACAACTTTTTGTGTGAAAAGTGCTATATAAAAAAAGTTTTGATTGATTGATATTGTTTATTTTGTACCTTATCATTGTTTCTGAGTTGATTCTTATTTTGACGGTTCTCTTTGTTTACGTCCAGGGCTAGCTCAGTTCTTTTCTCTTTAATTCTTCATAATTAATCATGGCTGTTCCTTATTTTGTAAATATTGGGTTCTCTATTTATTTCCATCGCTTTTCATTCCTCGTTGTTGAGTCCTAGTCACTCCTGGTGTGTTCCTGCACGTTTTCTCCTAGCTACTGCCTTGGCGTTTCCTTCAACTGCAAGTTGTATCTGCCATTACGGCTTTATTTAGTGTTTTCAGACCACAAGCTGTATTTGTTATTACATCATGTCTAAAAGTTGCCCTGCACATGAGTCCTCTTATATGCTCCGGAAGGGCAGATGTGACAGTGAGATGCAGTGGATAACCTGAGATAAGCCAGAGACTGAAGTGGGCAGCTCACTTACAATGGCAACCCAATCTCCATATTTCCAGATTACACCGCCAGCGTCGCCAAGGCAAGAGCAGCATTTACAGGAGTTAGGAAAATGCTCTGAGGAAGACTGAGGTTCGATACAGCATTTTTTTATCCAGCGAAACTCCACATTTCATATAATAATGAACAAAACGAGTTTCTGGATGTGGACAGAGCCATGGACTGCATGAGGGAAGCAATCTTGTCAGCCACCGAGACTGACGCCTGACTGACTATATCCTAACGTGAGTGTTATACATGACTGAAATTGTTAAAAGGACACCACATTTAATTTCTTTTATTTCATTCATAACATTATTAGCACCTCATTCGATGTGTCATTATAATGTTATGTCTTTTGTGTGCTAAGTCTTGCAGGAGCCCAGATGGGATTAGTCACCTTTTTCTGTTTGCTGTTTCCCAAGCAAAGGAAAGTGTTTTTTTGCTCTTCTGGCAAGCTGCTTGTTATTTTTGCAGCATGGGCCCCTGTCCCAAAGGATCGGTTTGTTTTCTGTTACCAAGATTTTTGGCTTTTGTTCTGTTTGTTGGCGTGCATTTCAATCCCACTGTTCCACAGGGATCTGGCTTCAAAACTTCAAAAAAGAGGGAATTTATTGTTTCTCGACTCGGTCATGTCTGACTGTCTTGCCCAATTTCTGCATTAATGTCTTACTTTTGTTCTGCCCCTTCCTTAAGTTTCAATGGTTTGGTGTTTTTCTTTTCAAGATAAAGGTCCCTGATCACTCCTCACGGTTGGTAACCCCCATCTGCTAAATATGTTATTCACACTTCCTCAACCATACAACTGTCAGGTTTTCCAGGCTGAGACCCAAAAGCAACATGGGTGAAGACAACAGATTCAGTGAACAATGATCTTTATTACAATAATTATGCAGAAAGTGCTATGGTGAAATAGAGCGGCGAGGATCTGGCAACCCTGCATGAAGGAGCAGAGACGGGTAAAAATGCTGAATGATCAATGATGCGCTATTAATACTGAATTGTGCTTACAGGCTCTTCCACGGTGATGGCGGGCACTGGGTGGAGAATCTCCAAGCCGAGAAGCTGATTGTTAGAGGTGAGGGCATCAATTAGGCCTTTTCTACCAAAACGGATCCAGTGCTTAACTGGAGCCAGAGCCTAATTGGCGCCAGTTCTTTGGTTTTCCACCGCCTGAAGCACCATTCCCAGGCTCTCAAAAGTGGGGCAATCACGGCCCCAACTCCTAGCTGGGCCAGCAGCAACACCAGTTTACGTTGGTTATGTCCACAGCCATGGGCGTGGTTAACTGACTAGCTTCAAAACATTACTGACCGCCATGTTGCTTTCCAAACAGAGGAGCAAGCGATGGATTCCAAAACCAAACAGATTTGGAGCGATGAGGACACACATTTCTTGGCTCTGTGGACATGAGCAGAAGTACAAGATAAGCTGGAGGGGGCCACTCATCTGATGAACTGTTTTGGGGATCGGCCAGCCAGCCAGACCATATTAACTTCTATGGCTGAGTCCGTAAAACTAACTGCTCAAAACACACTGGTAAGTGTATTGTCTTTAAAATGCCAAAAGTTAACGAATATACAGTATATACATATACTATATCCACTTGTATTGATATGTAGCGGCCATAGTGCGGATATTTTTTACTCACTCTTGTGCCTTTGGTATTTTCGATTAGCTATGCTAACAAGCTAACTAACAGTGCCTTTACTATGACCAAACGTTTGTCCTCGCCATAAAGAAATGAACAAGCCGTCTCTCCTGACAAATGTATATCGCTTGTATTGATATGTAATGGCCAAAGTGCGGATATTTTTTTAGTCACTCTTGTGCCCATAGTATTTTCGGTTAGCTTTGCTAGCAAGCTAACAGTGTTTTTACCATGAACGTTTCTCCTTGCCATAAAGAAATGCGTGTTTGAGAAACTAGAACAAAAATCTTGGCGTCTTACAGAATGCTTTGTTAGATTTCCAGTGCAAAATACGCTGTTTGTTCAGTATCAATACTGTTTATTGTTGTCTCAAATGACGTTAGTGGTGTTGTGGAGAGTGTAAATAATGGAGGCAGATTTATGCAGCAGACGATTTTATTCACTCTCACATCAGTCATACACAGAAAAGAATCTCACAATACACCATGGGTTCTCCTTTTATACCAACCACCCATCTCACATCTGCATGACATCTCACATCACAATACATTCATCCCTTCTGCCCCCAACTCCTTCTTCCTGCTACCTCACCATAATCTCCATAGCCATTGTCCTTCTCTGTTTACTCTCTGCATCCAGTCTGAGATGATTAACCCAGTCTCTACACCGCCCCCCAGAATCTCAGACCGAGTTTCAGTCCTCACGTCCTTTTGGCTTCAGTCTCCTCCCATATCTGCTGTAACGTGGGTTTACCACCTCTGCGGCGCTGCTGTGCCAGAGGGGGGCTGTGTCTGTCTGCGGGTGGGCCATGGCGAGGGGGGTTAACCCTTCGACTTGCCCGTGTGGCTGCTCTGATGAATCGTTTACCTGGGGAGCTCTCAGTGGGGGTCTTCTGCACCGAGGGGCCTGAGCCAACAGCACTTGCTCGTCCGCCAACACAAAGGCGGGCTTAAGTCTGTCTATGCATATTTTCTCCCGACGACCCCCCAAGTCTAACAAAAAATGTTTGTCACCTGTTTCCAGCACTCTGAACGGGCCATCGTAGGGTGGGCGCAATGGAGGGCGGTGGGCATCGTGCCTGACAAACATGAACGCCGCGTTCTTCAAAGTTTTTGGCACAAAAGCACGTGGAAAACAGTGGTGGGCCGGGCCAGGCAGCATGCCTGTGTCTGCACTATGCTGCAAACGCTGAGACGGGCAGTTGTCCGGCGTGGGATTATCTGGCAAAAATTCCCCGGGCAGCTGCAATGGTTGAGAAAAAACAAGCTCCGCCGGGGAAGCCTCTAAATCCTCTTTTGGTGCGGAACGCAACCCCAATAAAACCCACGGCAACCGGTCTACCCAATTTGCATCTGTCAGCAAAGCTCTGAGCGCTGCTTTCAGTGACCTATGAAAACGCTCGCATAACCCATTGGCCTGTGGGTTGTATGCGGTTGTGCGATGAATTGCAACACCCAGGCTATGGACCATCGCAGACCAGAGGTCTGAAACAAACTGAGGGCCCCTATCGGACTTGATGTCTGACGGGATTCCAAAACGTTCCACCCATGTTGTCAAAAAAGCGCGCGCCACGTCCGCAGACGTGGTTGCCGCCAGCAGGACTGTTTCTGGCCAGCGTGTGGTGCGGTCCACCACTGCCAGAAGGTGCATGCACCCCTGCGATGGTGGGAGGGGGCCCACGAGGTCCACGTGAACATGGTTGAACCTCTTAGCCGGGATATAAAACGGCTCCAAAGGAGCCTTCGTGTGTCTGTGTACTTTGGCTCGTTGGCACGCTATGCAGGCTGCAGCCCACTCTTTCACTTGTTTGCGCAGGCCTGGCCACACGAACTTCGCTCCCACCATTTTGACTGACGCGCGCACCCCTGGGTGCGCCAGAGCGTGAACTGACTCAAACACGCGGCGGCGCCAAGCGACAGAGACCACCGGGCGCGGGCGTCCCGTGGAGACGTCGCAGATTAGGGGGAGCTTGCCATCTTGCAGCACTCTGCTCTCCAGCCTTAACAATGTTGGTCCAGATTGGAGCGCGCGCACGTCCGTATCGCCAATCTGCTCTGCGGCCATGGCTGTATAATCTATCCCCACGCAGACCAGGGCCACTACTGCGCGCGAGAGGCAGTCCACTACCACATTCAGTTTACCCGGCACATGCTGAATATCGGTCCTAAAGTCTGAGATCACGGCCAGCTGTCTCTGCTGCCGGCCTGACCATGGTTCCGAAACCTTAGCCATCGCGAACGTTAGCGGCTTGTGGTCCACGAACGCGGTGAAGCTGCGCCCTTCCAGCCAGAACTGGAAGTGGCGTATGGCCAGGTGGAGAGCCAGCAACTCTCTGTCGAACGCGCTGTATTTACGCTCACTGTCCCGCAAAGCCCTGCTAAAAAAAGCGAGCGGCTGCCAGGAACCGACAACACCTTGCTCCACGACGGCCCCTATGGCCACGTCCGAGGCGTCAGTAGTGAGCGCTATCAAAAGTGCGGCTTTTGCCAGGGCTATTTTAACCTCAGAGAACGCCTGCTCTCGCTCCGGAGTCCATTCGACTCCGCCCGTGGGTTTCCATTTCTTGAGCGCGGCGTATAATGACTGCATGAGTTGAGCTGCGCAGGGGAGGAACCGGTTATAAAAGTTAACCATCCCCAAAAATTCTTGCAGCGCCCTGACCGTCTGAGGCCGGGGAAAATTCGCCACGGCACGCACTTTGTCGGGCAAGGGTATTGCTCCCTCCGGTGAGACGCGGTGCCCCAAAAAATCAATCCCCGTCACGCCGAACTGGCATTTCGCTGGGTTGATTATTAACCCGTGCTCCTCCAACCTGTTTTCGTCCTCGGACGCATTGGCCACCAGGATATCATCCAGGTAGACGAACACAAACGGGAGATCGCGCAACACCGCATCCATCATGCGTTGGAATGTCTGTGCCGCTCCTTTTAATCCGAAGGGCATGCGTAAAAACTCAAACAAGCCAAACGGAGTTATTACCGCTGTTTTGGGTATGTCCTCCGCGCGCAGTGGAACCTGGTGGTAACCACGGACCAGGTCTATTTTAGAAAAAATGCGTGCTCTGGCGAGGTGAACGGAAAAATCCTGAATATGGGGAATCGGGTAGCGGTCGTGAGCTGTGGCATTATTCAATCTGCGGAAATCTCCGCACGGTCGCCACGATCCCTCGGCCTTAGGAACCATGTGTGGCGGGGATGCCCATGGGCTGTTCGATCGCCTGATGATGCCCAACCTTTCCAGGTTGGCAAACTCCTCGCGCGCTATGGCCAGTTTAGCTGCATCCAAGCGCCGAGGTCATGCGAAAACGGGCGGCCCGGTGGTGGTAATAAAGTGTTCCACCCCGTGTTTAGCGATGGCCGCCGAAAACGTTGGGACCGTGAGTGCTGGGAACTGAGTGAGCAGTGTGTGGAACTTACTGCCTGGAGCTGTGACGTTGGCTTGTGTTATTGGCCCGGCCCCTCGAGCTGTACAGGGGAGAGAATCAAAAGACATTGCATTAACCAGGCACCTTTTAGCAACATCAACTAGCAACCCATGTGCACACAGAAAATCACCTCCCAGGATTGGGAAACTCAGTGCCGCTATGACAAAAGTCCACTCGTACATACGGCCGTGTAGGGATAAAGTCAGTGTTCTCTCACCAAAAGTCTTAATGCCCAAGCCGTTTACTGCTACCAGCCCGGGGCCGCTAGGTCCTGCTAGCCGGTCGGCGCAGGACGGCAGGATGATGCTCCTCTGGGCTCCGGTGTCTACGAGGAACCGTCTCCCCGAGCGTGAGTCCGTCATGTACAGCAGCTTGTTCTCTTCACCAGCAGTCGCAGCTGCTACCAACTGCCGGCCTTGGCATTTCCCGAGCGCTTGAATTGGCATGGTGGTACACATCTGCGTGCGTTCTCTCCAAAGCGGTGGTGGTAGAAGCAGAGTGTGTCTCTCTGGCGCTTCCTGGCCTCCGCTGCCGCTACCGTCGCCGGCTCCTCGCCTCCGCTGGTCGTCTCGCTGGGTTCCAACGCTGCCGCATTCACTGTGAGGGCTCTGGTGGTGAGGATGATCCGATCTGCCTCCTGTGCCAGCGCACGGTAGTCACGCGCAGCCAGCAACGGCAAATTGGCAAGAACCGCTCTCGCCTCTGTTGGGAGGTTCCAGAGGAAAAGGTGGGCAAACAGAAAATGCCCGTCATCCGTGCCCATTAACGCCAACATCTTCTCCATCAGTTCGACTGCCGAACCATCTTCTAACTCGGAGCGCCTCAGGAGCCTCTCTGCTCTCTCACAGTCTGAGAGTGTGTCAGAGAGCCGGGTCAGCGCGGCCTTGAGAGTCCCGTATTTGTCGTGGGCTGGAGGCTGTTGGAGCAGGCTCGCTACCTGCTGAGACGTGCGAGCGTCCAGCGCTGTGACCACATAGTAATATCTGGTGTTGTCTGCCGTTATTCCCCGGAGGGCGAATTGAGCCTCGGTGTGGTGGAACCAAGACCATGGGTCATGCAGCCAAAAGTCCGGTAGTTTGACCGAAACAGCGCACGCATTGCTGTGGGTTCCCGTCCGGGCCGTCTCTGGGATGCTTGCCGCGTTGCTGGGGCTTCCCGTCTGGGCCGACTCCCGGGTTCTTGCCTCGTGTTCCATAATTCATCAAGGGGTCACCAGTGTGGAGAGTGTAAATAACGAGACTGATTTATGCAGCAGACGATTTTATTCAATCTCACATCAGTCATACACAGAAAAGAATCTCACAATACACCATGGGTTCTCCTTTTATACCAACCGCCCATCTCACATCTGCATGACATCTCACATCACAATACATTCATCCCTTCTGCCCCCAACTCCTTCTTCCTGCTACCTCACCATAATCTCCATAGCCATTGTCCTTCTCTGTTTACCCTCTGCATCCAGTCTGAGATGATTAACCCAGTCTCTACAGTGTCGCCATATACTGTATCTTGAAATGCTCTTTTGAGAGAAAACGAGAACAGAAATCTTAGTGTCTTACAGAATACTTTTTTTTATAAAGACATCCAGCGTAAAATACGTTTTTTGTGGTATCAATACTGTGTATGAATGGGTGCCTTGCGTTGTGTTATGGGAGATTTTTCTACCAAAGACACTAGTAATATCGTCTTTTTTACTGTTTTGGTAATATTTCCATAATCTTGGTGTTATGGAACGCCCCTCGCAGGGCATTAATGAGACACTAGAGACCAACCAGTAAGTTTGCTTGTTTAATCAAATCAAAATCAAATCAAATCAACCTTTATTGTCATATTGCTGTACATACAACTGTAGTGCAGGCAAGATGAAATTACATTTCTCTAGGCATCCGTATATGTAAAAAGAACATATTTTAAAACAAACTCACACACCCCACCCCCACCCCAACACAGCCATTCACACATCCCTGAGACACATTTAGTTATTACAGTAATATTAACTTACTACAGTTACAGTTTAAAGTGATAATAAACGCCTATGTATAAAATACCAATTAAAGTGGCCGAGTGAGTCAAAGTGGCTGAGTGAAATAAATACTTAAAACTAACTAAAACTATAATATACATATACATAATGTCCATAAAGTACAGTAGTATGTATGAAAGATTCCGGATCACCTGTTCAGCATCCTAACAGCTCGTGGAAGGAAGCTGTTAATCAGTCTGGTCGTTCTGCCTCTGATGCTCCGGAATCGTTTGCCAGATGGCAGCAGTTCAGAGTGTTTATACAGAGGGTGAGAGTCGTCCTTGACAATGTTCAGTGCCCTACTCCTACAACGGTTCTGAAAAAGTTCTTGGACGGGGGTGTGTGTGTCTCCAATTACCCTCTCAGCTCCCTTAACTATCCTCTGCAGGGCTTTTTTGTCTGACATACTGCAACTGGAGTACCATGTTGCAATGCAGTACGTCAGAACACTCTCCACCACACCTCTGTAGAAGGTCCTGAGGATGCAGATGGGGAGAGAGGCCTGTTTGAGTTTCCTCAAGCAGTGCGATCTCTGCTGGGCCCGCCTCCTGATCCCCAAGGAATTCTTGCTCCAGGTCAGGTCCTGTGAGATCTGCACTCTGAGGAACTTGATGTTCTCCACTCTCTCCACCGAATGGCCGCTGATGCTGAGAGGGACGTGTTCAGGCCGTGACTGCCGGAAGTCAATAATCATCTCCTTCGTTTTGTCCACGTTGAGCACCAGATTGTTCTCCCTGCACCAGCCCTCTAGGTCTCTAACTTCTTCCCTATACATTGATTCCTCATCCCTCTGAATAAGTCCCATCACTGTGGTGCCGTCTGCAAACTTAATAATCTGGTTTCCCTCGTGTCTGGATACACAGTCATGTGTTAGAAGTGTAAACAACAATGGAGTGAGTACGCAGCCTTGAGGGAATCCGGTGCTCAGTGTGATGGAATTGGAGATGTTCAGACCCAGAAGCAGTAATTTCTCCATCAGTCTCTGAGGAATAATGGTGTTAAATGCTGAACTGAAATCAATGTACAGGAGTCTGACATAGGTGTCTTTCTGATCCAGGTGGGTGATGACAGAGTGCAGGGTGGTGACTATAGCATCCTTTGTGGCGCGATTTGAATGATATGCAAACTGGAGCGGGTCATGTGATGCAGGGAGGCAGGCTGTGATGTGTGGTTTGACAAAACACTTCATCACAGTTGGTGTCAGTGTGACAGGACGATAGTCATTCAGACAGAACACAACTGGTTTCTTTGCCACCGGTACTATGGTAGAGGTCTTAAAGCATCTGGGAACGATGGCCTGACTCAGGGAGATGTTATAAATGTCAGTCAGGACATCCGCCAACTCGCTCGCGCAGACTCAGAGCACACGTCCCGGGATGTTGTCTGGACCTGCAGCTTTACGTGGGCTGACCCTGATAAGGGTCCTCTGTGTGTCCGCTGCGTTGATGGTAATAGCTGGTCCAACAGATGGTGGAGATGGGCCAGCCCTCCCTCTGATTGTCGGGTTTGATGCTTCAAAACGTGCAAAGAAGTTGTTGAGCCTGTCTGGAAGCGAAGCGTCATCATCATTGACCCCTGCCTAGACTTATAATCCGTCAGCGCTTGAACTCCCTGCCACATCCGTTTGGTGTTCCCTGTGTCACAGAGGTTTCCCTGGATTTTCTCCACATAGGCACGTTTTGCCGTCTTAATTCGCTTTGAGAGCGTAGACCTGGATGAGCGGAGGGTGGTCCTGTCCTTCGCTCTGAAGGCTGCATCTCTGGCTGTGAGCAGCGAGCGCACCAATCCAGGGTTTATAGTTGCCCCGTGCAGTGAAGGTCTTCACTATAGTGATATCATCTTTGCAATTCGCGATGTAGCGGGTGACAATTTCAGCATACTCCTCCACATCTGTCCTGTCTCCCTGGGAGGCTGCTATTTTGAAAACCTCCCAGTCTGTGTGCGGAGAACAGTCCTGAAGTGCCGAGGCTGCACCCTCTGGCCAAATCCTGATTTGTTTCTCTACTGGCCTGCTGCGCTTCAGTAAGGGTTTGTAGACAGGCACCAGCATCACGGATATGTGGTCAGAATGGCCAAGGTGGGGGCGAGATGTTGCCTTGTATGCATCTGGGAAGTTTGTGTACACCAAGTCCAACATATTCTCTCCTCTGGTCTTAAAGTCCACAAATTGTTTGAACTTGGGGAGCACAGTCTTTAAACTGGTGTGATTAAAATCCCCTGCAACCACCACAAAACTGTCTGGGTGTGAAGTTTGAAATTCACTGATAATGTCGTACAGCTCTCTGAGTGCCTCATTAGCATTAGCTTTAGCATTAGCGCTAGGAGCTGTGTAAACAGCAGCTACAAACACATTGGTGAATTCCCTCGGCAGGTAGAATGGCCAACAATTCACGATAAGGAACTCCATCAACGGAGAGCAGTGTTTAGTTGCTAACGTGGCGTTAACACACCAGTTCTTGTTAATATAGATACACAGCCCCCCCCCCCCCCCGGCTCTTACCGGAGCTAGCATCCTCCCTGTCCGCCCGGAACGATGTCATCCCTTCCAGCTGAATGGCCGCATCAGGGATGTTGTTGTGGAGCCATATCTCCATGAACGCAGACACACAGCAGTCCCTCCACTTTCTGTGGGTTTCTCTCAGCAGACGCAGCTTGTCCAGCTTGCTGTCGAGGGAGCGGACAATGGAAAGTAGGAGCGACGGTACTGCTGGTCTGGAGGGGTTAGCCTTTAGCCTAGCATGAATTCCGGCTCTCTTTCCTCTCCTCTGTTTGCGTTTGCACCACTTATGCTTCCTCCTCTCCCGGGTAGCTGCCAGCAAAACCTCCGATAGTATTCCATGCTGGCGTTGAATGTCCAAGTCACACCTGAGCGCCGCAATTCTTGCAGCGTACATTACCTTGATGCTTAATAAGGTCTCTCGGTTGTAAGTTTTACAGAATGTACGTCTGGGATGATTAAAACACTCAAAACTCTCACACTCACTGATGCCTAGATGGGCCGCAGCGTCCATGCGCGCCGCCATCTTCCAAAAAGGCTTATTACTTATTAACAATAGACGAGAATGACAAAATAAACAGCCACGTGGGGCAAAACACGAACATAGACTAAGACACAAGATAATTGACTCAGAAGATAAACTATGAAAGGCAGTGAGGACCGAGCCTGCACTGTACAATACACACTTACGGGAGGATGAGCAAAGATGAATCACAGAAGAGACTGGAGTCGGGGATAGGAACTCCAGTCGCGTACACGGAGGCGCACGGAGTTGTAGGTCGCAGCGAAGAGTGAGCCTCAGCTGCTCCCTTATATGTAGAACAAAATCCAATCAGAAAGGGGAATGTAATTAATGGAATAACATACAGTTGTCACAGTGCCGGCTCAGCTTTGACAGCCGGAAGTCCCGCCGTGACGCTGTCAGAATAAAAGCCCTGGAGAAAGCCACATAACAAGACCCGAAATAAGATGGAACAGGGAAAATACTGAGCACCCCAAGCGCAGACAGGATCAGCGCTTAAGCCACCACACTTGGGCCATTTTTTTAATTTCACTCGTTTAATTGTGTGTTGTGCAACCATGTTTTATCTAATCCTTCTCTTACTTTATTGTGCCGTAGCCTGGTGGAACACCTACAATTTCATTGTACTGTACAACTGTACAATGACAGTGAAGCCTGTTCTATTCCTATTCTTCTATTCCATAATCAGACATGCAAGCTTTGCTAATACTGATATTGAATAAAATTGCCTTCTATGTCTGCACATTTAATGGAAGGCTTAAGTTGGACACTGCACAAACTAAAACACTTTTTTTGTGTTTACAGATTTATCACAGCTGGATGATGAGGGAGAACCACCCAGACCTGTGATGTCCAGCTCACCTTCACCAGCACCAACCTTGTCCTCCTCCTGCTCCTCCTCCTCTTCTCATCAGACCAGATTAAGTAATATACGTTCAGATCATGACCCATTCACACAAAGGAGGGAGTGAATTAAACCAATTATACTGTACACTTGAATTGAATGTTGTGATGCCACTAACAGTAAATGGATGTTGAATAGACACATTCAATCTTGTATTGACAATTCCTGCATTTTTTAGTGTGTGGTTATTTTATATTACTTATTTTTGTACTTTAAAACAGGGAAACAGAAGTGGGACATAAACACGGCCCTCCTTCTTGACTACCTGGAGAGGTCAGATGAGAGACAGCAGGAGCAGAGCAGGAGGGAGGAGCAGCTGACCTCCGCTTTGCTGCAAAGCATCCAGAAGATGAAGGACAGGACCAATATCCTTGTTGGACTGATGGGACACGTTGTGTCTGTGCTTGAGGGACTGCAAACAAAGTAGCTATCACAGCATTGATATTTTTGGCTGTGTGTACATAATATTTCATATGTAGCAGTCTTAAGTTTTTGAACATTTTTAAATAAAAGCTTTCTTTCCTTAAGTGTTTTTCTGCTTCTACATTAATTGTTATCCTCACACCAAACATATGCATGAAATGTAAAGCTATTTAGGACAATGCAAATCACTATAACATTGTAGTGGTGGGAAGTGAAAGTACAAGTACTGAATTACTGCAAGTTCATTTTTTCAGGTATTGGACAATATATCAGGTATTGTGGACTTACTCATATTTTTGACAACTTTTTTTCACATTTTCTAAAGAACAAGCAGCAACAAACTTTAAATCTATGCACTTTTTCTGTGGAAAACGTTCCAAGTTGCCAGCTTCAAAAATGATAATGAGTTTATATTCTTTTGACAATGTACCACATGACATTCTGTCAGCTCTGGTCAAGATCATTTCTGGGGAAAGTACTTTTAACTTGTACACTTTACAGTCTGTCTCTTGTTACCCCTACATGAATAAAAACTGGAATCAGTACTTTAACCAGAATAGATGACATACAAGTACAGAAGGGTATACCTTTCACAATTCTTTAAATGTGCTTATAAAATATATAAATACCTTAAAAGAGCGTACACTGAGGACTGATTGTGAGCTGAATGTTTTATTCATTAATTATTTTGAACTACTTCACGTTATATTTTGTAAATGACATGGCAGGCATTAAACAGGTTACTGCTGCCCGCTGTTAAAATACTCCATTAAAGCTGCCCTAATGTCATTCTATACTGGCATGGTCAGGTAGTGGTTGAACTGGAGGCTGACTGTGATCAGGTGTGTCTGGGAGTCCAAAGTTGTCACCTTGTTCCTCACAAATATTATCAAGCATGCAGCAGGTGAGCACCATTTTCTTGCTCAGCTCCAGGTTGCAGTCATTTCTTGTCAGGAGGGACCTCCACTGTCCTTTCAAGCCGTCGAAAGCCATTTCCACAACTGAACGTGCACGGCTCATCCGGTAGTTGTAGTTACATTGTTCAGGAGTAAGTCTGCTTGTGTCTGAAAAGGATTTCATCAGCCACTTCTGCGTGGGGTCGGCTGGGTGGTGAAATCCGGTGTCCTGCCAAAAAGTGATCACCGTCTGCAGGAGCCGGGAGCGCCCGCTTATTAAAGGTGTACTGCCTGGTCTCAGTCCACCTACAGTGTGTCTAAATGTTTTGAGGTTTTATCGCATCTGAAAAATTATAGTGTTGGCCAATGTGTTGCAATTTGGAAAACAACGTATACAATTTATCTGATTGCAATATTTATGTGCAAAAACATCATTGTTTGGAGGTACGTAGAATATATATTTATACAGTGTCTTCATGTATATATGCAGCAAATCTATGCATTTTTCCATGTAACCTTGTGACTGCATTATTTTAATTGCTTTTAATCCTAGATCAAGTTTGTTTCAGGTTCAAAATGCATCATAAGTGTTAAATATATCTTGTTATACCTAACTAAGTACTGTTTATCTGTTGAAATATATATTTAATGGCTAATATAAACCCATAACAATATGGCCCCTGGCGATCATTTTTTGGGCAGCTGATCACTTTTTGGCATGACATAACAGGCGACCTCCATCTCATAATGTGCCGTAACACCACCTATTACAGAACTGACATAAATATTATGTTTAAAAGTGTAGTCAATGCTCGTGCTACAGACTTGATCTAGCAATGGCTGATAACTGAAATACTGATAATTACTGGTCTCCTTAAACATAGCCGCCGTTGTCTGCGATTAAGAATAAAACTGTTTGGAATGGTAATACAGGTTTGGAATAATAAAAGCAGCACTCCCAAAGAGACAACAAACTCCTACATGTTGACAAGCTGTTGACAAGCTAGAGCTGCTGCTTCTTCTTCTGTGGTGTTCTGCGGGGTTGCATAAAGGCGCTTCACACTATGTAATGACGTAGCCCTGACGTAATCCCCGACTAGCTCCATATCGGTGGAAAACCAACTGGTTCTTATGAGGCACTACAGTTGAACTGGTTAAGCACTGGCACCAGCCCCAGTACCAAACTAGCACTGGCTCTTATTTTGGTGGAAATGAGCCCAATGATGCCGCTGGGGAGAAACGTGTGGGAGAGAGGGAGACAGGTTGGCCAGGCCTGGGAGAAGGGGACAGAGGTGTCAGGGACAGAGGACACAACATAGGTACTGTAAGTCAACTTACTTAGGGGAACGGTGAACGGAGGAAATGTGCACAGTCCAGGTAATCCAATTACAATCTGTAATCCAAGTCCAGAATCCAAGGGCAAACAGTAGTCAGAGCACGGAAGGCAGAACGGGGCAAACAAAGGTCCAAGGCATCAGGCAGGCAACAAGGTCTAAAGAAAGCAGAGGTCAAAACAGGGCAGGCAAGACAAGAATTCATTAACACAGGCAGGAATGTGATCGGGTTGTAGGTCTACGCGACCAGACAGAGCAATGGGAGAAGGTCCCTATAAAGGGTAACCCAAATTAGCAACAGGTGTGATCAGGGCTGCGGGAGAGTACTAATCAAGGGGAGAGGGAGAGGCGCTCAGAGCAGGCAGAAACCCTTACAACTACTACTACTACTACTACTACTACTAGTGCGAGAACACAGCAACAACACAATGTTATCCAATGCTTCCTCAGGTCCCATGATAAATATAACGCTTCCAGATCTCCCTATCAAGCATGGCCGTCCTAAGTTCTTGAGTGTCATGTAGGCCTGTGTCTCTAAGCAGTGTTGTTATGTAATTGGCCTTTTTTCCACCCCTCATTTTATTACCCTGTGTGGATTCCCAAAGTATAAGTGGGTTGGCTGCCATATCATCATGTCTTGCACAATGTCCAGACAGCTTCAGCCTTCTTTCTTGGATTTTGGTGGACACCCTAGGTAGGTCAGCATAAAGATCCACATTCCTCATGTTGTCTCTCCAAGAGATATTTAGAGTGACCCTAAGCATTCTGGCGTAGATACCATCCAAGGCCCTTTCCTGCTGTGAGGTTGATGTCTAGGTCTCTGCTCCATACAACAGTACAGACTAAACTTTGAGATTGGACGTCCATAGTTTTGTGATCCCATGTAGTGCTTTCAAAGATAATGCTTGCCTTGTGGAGAGTGTGGGAAATGAGGAGTCCAGTTTACGAAATTTGTAAACACTCTCAACATTCATACACAGAAAAGCAATGAATCAGCCAAACCAGGGTTCTCCTTATAAGCTCCACAGATCATCTCACATCTGCATGACATTTCACATCACACTGCATGATATCCAGCTCCACAATACATTTGCCTTCAACCCCCAGCTCCCTCTACCTGCCAACTCTCCAGGACGCCCTTGCCTATTATTCTCTTATGTTTAATCACTGCCTCTTGACTGAGATGCTGTCTGCAGATTCCCCCACAATATGCATCTCCACATCACCCCCCCCCCCCAGACAGAGTTTCAGTCACTACGTCTTTTGGGCTTCAGTTTCCTCCCATATCTGCTGTAACTGGGGTCTCTGTGCCGGCGGGGGGCTGCTGGACGTGTGTCTGACTGCAGGTGGGCCAAGGCGAGGGGGGGGGCAACTTCGTTCTGCCCGTGTGGCTGTCCTGGTGAATTGTTTGCCTGGGGAGTACTCCGTGGGGGTCTACCACACTGGGGGGCCCGGGCCAGCAGCACTTGCTCGTTCGCCACTACAAAGGCGGGCTTAAGTCTGTCTATGCATATTTTCTCCCGACACCCCCCCAAGTCTAGCAAAAAATGCTTGTCCCCTGTTTCCAGCACTCTGAACGGGCCATCATAGGGTGGGTGCAATGGCGGGTGGTGGGCATCGTGTCTGACGAACACGAACTCCGCGTTCTTCAAAGTTTTTGGCACAAAAGCACGTGGAAAACAGTGGTGGGCCGGACCGGGCAGCGTGCCTGTGTCTGCACTATGCTGCAAATGCTGAGACGGGCAGCTGTCCAGCCCGGGATTGTCTGGCAAAAATTCCCCGGGTAGCCACAGTGGCTGAGAAAAAACCAGCTCAGCCGGGGAAGCCTCCAGATCCTCTTTTGGTGCAGAACGCAACCCCAATAAAACCCACGGCAACCGGTCAACCCAATTTGCATCCGTCAACGAAGCTCTGTGTGCTGCTTTCAGTGACCTGTGAAAACGCTCACATAACCCATTTGCCTGTGGGTTGTACGCGGTTGTGTGATGAATTGCAACACCCAGGCTGCGGGCCATCACGGACCAAAGTTCGGAAACAAACTGAGGGCCCCTATCGGACGTGATGTCCGACGAGATTCCAAAACGCGCCACCCATGTTGTCAAAAAAGCTTGCGCCACGTCCGTGGACGTGGTTGCCGCCAGTGAGACTGCTTCTGGCCAGCGTGTGGTGCGGTCCACCACTGTCAGAAGGTGTGTGTACCCCTGCAACGGCGGGAGGGGGCCCACGAGGTCCACGTGAACATGGTCGAATCTTTTAGCCGGTATCCTAAACGGCTCCGAGGGAGCCTTCGTGTGTCTGTGCACTTTGACTCGTTGGCACGCTACGCAGGCTGCCGCCCACTCTTTGACTTGTTTGCACAGGCCTGGCCACACGAATTTCGCTCCCACCATTTTGACTGACGTGCGCACTCCTGGGTGCGCCAAAGCGTGAACTGACTCAAACACACGGCGGCGCCACGCGACCGGGACAACCGGGCGCGGGCGTCCCGTGAAGACGTCACAGATTAGGGGAGGGCTGCCGTCTTGCAGTACCCTGCTCTCCAGCCTTAACCCTGTTGGTCCAGACTGGAGCGCGCGCACGTCCATATCGTTAATCTGTTCTGTGGCCATGGCTGTATAATCTATCCCTACGCAGACCGGAGCCACTACCGCGCGCGAGAGGCAGTCCGCCACCACATTCAGTTTACCCGACATATGCTGAATATCAGTCGTAAACTCCAAAATCGCGGCCAGCTGTCTCTGCTGCTGGCCCGTCCATGGTTCCGAAACCTTGGCCATCGTGAACGTCAGCGGCTTGTGGTCCACGAACACGGTGAAGTTGTGCCCTTCCAGCCAGAACTGGAAGTGGCGTATGGCCAGGTGGAGAGCCAGCAACTGTATTTACGCTTACTGTTGCGCAAAGCCCTGCTGAAAAAAGTGAGTGGCTGCCAAGAACCAGTGACACGTTGCTCTACGACGGCCCCTATGGCCACGTCCGAGGCGTCGGTAGTGAGCGCTATCCGGGCCGCCGGGTCTGGGTGCGCCAGCAGTGCGGCGTTTGCCAGTGCTGTTTTCACCTCAGAGAACGCCTGCTCTTGCTCCGGGGTCCATTCGACTCCATCCGCGGGTTTCCGTCTCTTGAGCGCGGCGTACAGTAGTTGCATGAGCTGAGCTGCGCAGGGGAGAAAACGGTTATAAAAATTAACCATCCCCAAAAATTCCTGCAGCGCCCTGACCGTCTGAGGCTGGGGAAAGTTCGCCACAGCGCGCACTTTGTCGGGCAAGGGTATCACTCTCTCCGGTGAGACGCGGTGCCCCAAAAAATCAATCCCCATCACGCCGAACTGGCACTCTGCCGGGTTGATTATTAACCCGTGCTCCTCCAATCTCTGGAAAGCCGTCCTGAGGTGGGTTACGTGTTTGTCTTCGGATACACTGGCTACCAGGATATCATCCAGGTAGACGAACACAAACGGGAGATCGCGCAGCACCGCGTCCATCATGTGCTGGAATGTCTGTGCCGCTCCTTTTAACCCGAATGGAATGTGCAGGAACTCGAATAAACCGAACGGAGTTATTACCGCTGTTTTGGGTATGTCCTCCGCGCGCACTGGGACCTGGTGGTAACCGCGGACTAGGTCTATTTTAGAAAAAACGCATGCTCCGGCGAGGTGAATGGAAAAATCCTGAATGTGGGGAATCGGGTAGCGGTCGTGTGCTGTGGCGTTATTCAACCTGCGGAAATGCCGCACAGTCTCCACGACCCCTCAGCCTTAGGGACCATGTGTAGCGGGGATGCCCATGGGCTGTTCGATCGCCTGATGATGCCCAACCTTTGTAGGTTGGCAAACTCCTCGCACGCTATGGCCAGTTTAGCTGCGTCCAAGCGCCGAGGTCGTGCGAACACAGGCGGCCCGGTGGTGGTGATAAAGTGCTCCACCCCGTGTTTAGCGATGGCCGCTGAAAACGTCGGGACCGTGAGTGCTGGGAACTGAGTGAGCAGGGTGTGGAACTTACCGCCTGGAGCTGTGACGCTGGCTTGTGTTACTGGCCCGGCCCCTCGAGCTGTACAGGGGAGAGAGTCAAAGGACAGTGCATTAACCAGGCGCCTGTTAGCAACATCAACTAATAAACCATGCGCACACAGAAAATCAGCTCCCAGGATCGGGAAACTCAGTGCTGCTATGACAAAAGTCCACTCGTATGTACGACCGTGTAGAGATAAAGCCAGTGTTCTCTCACCAAAGGTCTAAATGTCCGAGCCGCTTACTGCTACCAGCCCGGGGCCGCTAGGTTCTGCCAGCCGGTCGGCATAGGTCGGCAGGATGAAGCTCTTCTGGGCTCCGGTGTTTACAAGGAAACGCCTACCTGAGCGTGAGTCCGTCACGTAGAGCAGCTTGTTCTCTTCGCCGGCGGTCGCAGCTGCTACCGACTGCCGGCTCTGGCATTTCCCGAGCGCTTGAATTGGCACGGTGGCGCACATCTGCGTGCGTTCTCTCTGAAGCGGCGGTGGTAGAAGCAGAGCATGTCCCTCTGGCGCTCCTTGGCCCCCGCTGCCGCTACCGTCGGTGGCTCCTCGCCTCCTCTGGTCGTCCAGCTGGGCTCCGACGCCGCTGCGTTCACCGTGAGCGCTCTGGTGGTGAGGATGATCCGGTCTGCCTCCTGGGCTAGCGCACGGTAGTCACATGCGGACAGCAACGGCGAATTGGCCAGGACCGCTCATGCCTCTGTTGGAAGGTTCCGGAGGAAAAGGTGGGCAAACAGAAAATG
This sequence comes from Pholidichthys leucotaenia, assembly GCA_020510985.1. NCBI lineage: Eukaryota > Metazoa > Chordata > Actinopteri > Cichliformes > Pholidichthyidae > Pholidichthys > Pholidichthys leucotaenia. The sequence continues at coordinate 223,260,310 of CM035845.1, read as the reverse complement.
CCCATCGTCCGTGCCCATTAATGCCAACATCTTCTCTATCGGATTGACGGCCAAACCATCTCCTAACTCCGAATGCCTCAGGAGCCTCTCTACTCTCTCACAGTCCAAGAGCGTGTATCGCCGAATCAGCGCAGCTTTGAGAGCCTCGTATCTGTCGTGGGCTGGGGACTGGTCGAGCAGGCTCGCTACCTGCGGAGCTGTGCGAGCGTCCAGCGCTGCAACCACATGGAAAAATTTGGTGTTGTCTGCCGCTATTCCCCGGAGGGCGAATTGGGCCTCGGTGTGGTGGAACCAAGAGCACGGATTGTGCTGCCAAAAGTCCGGTAGCTTGACTGCAACAGCGCACGCGTTGCTGGGGGTTCCCGTCCAGGCTGTCTGTGGGACGCCTGCCGCGTTGCTGGGGCTTCCCATCCGGGCCGACTCCGGGGTTCTTGCCTCGTGTTCCATAATACGTCTAGGGTCACCAGTGTGCAGAGTGTGGGAAATGAGGAGTCCAGTTTACGAGCAGACGAAATTTATTAACACTCTCAACATTCATACACAGAAAAGCAATGAATCAGCCAAACCAGGGTTCTCCTTACAAGCTCCACAGATCATCTCACATCTGCATGACATTTCACATCACACTGCATGATATCCAGCTCCACAATACATTTGCCTTCAACCCCCAGCTCCCTCTACCTGCCAACTCCCCAGGACGCCCTTGCCTATTATTCTCTTATGTTTAATCACTGCCTCCTAACTGAGACACTGTCTGCAGATTCCCCCACAATATGCATCTCCACAGCCTGGTCTTTATGCCTTTCTTTGTAAAAAAAAAAAAAAAAATCCAGGATCCATGATATTTGAAGTCTGATTTGACCTCAGGTGTTTCACCAGTAAGGGTCTGGATATTAGCAGCTTCTGTGTTGTAGGTCATGACCTCTGTCTTGCTTGTATTTAGTTGCAGTTTGATCTTCTTGCATTCCTCAGTCACACTTTCCATGCATAGACAGACTTAAATACTGTATATTGTACCTGATCAGAGTAGTGGCCTAGTTGGTAGAGCATCCGGTTGTGGAGCGGGTCATGGGCTCAAATCCCAGCTGGTCATATCAAAGACCATATAAAAATGGTACTTTCCACCTTCTAGCTTGGTGCTCAGCATAATAGAATGGGGAGAGGAAAGTTAATGCACAGAGCTACCAGAGGACTGACCCCCCACTGTAGCTTTCACTTCTTACAGTAGCTGTGTGACCTAGAGTCAGAGAAACGGAGATAGGCACCGCCCCATACACCACATGGTGTCCCACATGCTATGGAAGGGATTAACTTAATATTGTACCTCCAAAATTCTATTTTTTTGTCTGCATGTCTCAACCATTTGTCAGCAGCAAACTACAATTATTATCATTATCTCTGATGTTGCCTTGTATATATAGGGTCATCTAAAATTAAACACTATACCGCGACCCGAAAAGGATTAAGCGGAAGAAGATGGATGGATGGATGGATGGATGTTAAAGGCCTTCACAGCCCTATAAAGAGGAAAAAAGTCCTTAATCGGCTGAAAAAGTACAGGTGTCATATAGCATTTCTTCAGGAAACCCATTTATCAGATGCTGAGAATGATAAATTAAAGAAATTCTAGGCAGAAAAAGTATTTTACTCCTCACATCAATCTGGTAAAAAGAGGACAGCCTCCATATTAATTCACAGACAAGTTAACTTCACAGTAGACAATATCAAAAAAAGACTCAGAAGGTAGATCTATCATGGTTAATGGCTTCATTGATGGAATTCATGTATCTCTTATGAATATATACTAGTGCATTGTCCATAGAATGCAAGTATTCCTGTCGGAAACATGCATCCCAATCAGGCTTTACAGGCCCAAATGTACGCTGTGTTTGAAAGTGGAATACAAAGAGGTGCAGCCTATACAGTATGTAGGCAATCACACGTTAGACTTTGACAAATATAAAAGGGAGTAAATGGCACTAAGATTTATTTGATTGTGTGAATATTAATTACAGAATACCTAATTATTTAAAATGAATTAGACATCCAGTGTTAGTGACTGTTTCAGATCCTTTGTTTATTTGTTTGTCAGATCACTTATTTGTGTGATCTTTTATCACTTACAGTGGGGCAAAAAAGTATTTAGTCAGCCACCAATTGTGCAAGTTCTCCCACTTAAAAGATGAGAGAGGTCTCCAATTTTCATCATAGGTATACCTCAACTATGAGAGACAAAATGAGAAAAAAAAATCCAGAAAATCACATTGAAGGATTTTTAATGAATTAATTGGTAAATTCCTCAGTAAATTAAGTATTTGGTCACCTACAAACAAGCAAGATTTCTGGCTCTCACAGACCTGTAACTTCTTCTTTAAGAGGCTCCTCTGTCCTCCACTCGTTAGATGTATTAATGGCACCTGTTTGAACTCGTTATCAGTATAAACGACACCTGTCCACAACCTCAAACAGTCAGACTCCAAACTCCACTATGGCCAAGACTAAAGAGCTGTCAAAGGACACCAGAAACAAAATTGTAGACCTTCACCAGGCTGGGAAGACTGAATCTGCAATAGGTAAGCAGCTTGGTGTGAAAAAAAATTAACTGTGGGAGCAATTATTAGAAAATGGAAGACATACAAGACCACTGATAATCTCCCTCGATCTGGGGCTCCACGCAAGAGCTCACCCCGTGGTGTCAAAATGATCACGAGAACGGTGAGCAAAAATCCCAGAACCACATGGGGGGACCTAGTGAATGACCTGCAGAGAGCTGGGACCAAAGTAACAAAGGCTACATCAGAAACACACTATGTCACCAGGGACTCAAATCCTGCAGTGCCAGACGTGTCCCCCTGCTTAAGCCAGTACATGTCCAGGCCCGTCTGAAGTTTGCTAGAGAGCATTTGGATGATCCAGAAGAGGATTGGGAGAATGTCATATGGTCAGATGAAACCAAAATAGAACTTTTTGGTAAAAACTCAACTTGTCGTGTTTGGAGGAGAAAGAACACCATACCTACTGTGAAACATGGGGGTGGAAACATCATACTTTGGGGCTGTTTTTCTGCAAAGGGACCAGGACGACTGATTCGTGTAAAGGAAAGAATGAATGGGACCATGTATCGTGAGATTTTGAGTGAAAACCTCCTTCCACCAGCAAGGGCATTGAAGATGAAACGTGGCTGGGTCTTTCAGCATGACAATGATCCCAAACACACCGCCCGGGCAACGAAGGAGTGGCTTCGTAAGAAGCATTTCAAGGTCCTGGAGTGGCCTAGCCAGTTTCCAGATCTCAACCCCATAGAAAATCTTTGGAGGGAGTTGAAAGTCTGTGTTGCCCAGCGACAGCCCCAAAACATCACTGCTCTAGAGGAGATCTGCATGGAGGAATGGGCCAAAATACCAGCAACAGTGTGTGAAAACCTTGTGAAAACTTACAGAAAACGTTTGACCTCTGTCATTGCCAACAAAGGGTATATAACAAAGTATTGAGATGAACTTTTGTTATTGACCAAATACTTATTTTACCGAGGAATTTACCAATTAATTCATTAAAAATCCTTCAAAGTGATTTTCTGGATTTTTTTTTTCTTATTTTGTCTCTCATAGTTGAGTTATACCTTTGATGAAAATTGGAGACCTCTCTCGTCTTTTAAGTGGGAGAACTTGCACAATTGGTGGCTGACTAAATACTTTTTTACCCCACTGTATATTCATAATAGTGTATCTTGCACATTGGGGAGTGGGAGTTCAGTCATCAACCATCAATGGTACAGAGCTCTGCCTGCAGCGCACAAACACACACACACACACACACACACACACACACACACACACACACACCTGTTTGTTTGTATAACATAAAACATATTGGATGGATGGATATTTGTTCGTTGCTGTTCCTGTCAACCTGCTGTCAACCGGCTGTCAGCTCCTGTCAATCAGTAGATTTCTGTGTTTTGGTGTTTGGTTTTTGACTACTGTTCTGGCTTCTTATAACTGAGTTTGGATTACGGACTGGACATCCTCATTTCAACCCCTACCTGACTTAACCTTTTGAGAGTGAGATTTTGCGTGCCCCTAGTGGCAGAGCGCAGCACTGCGCCTGTCATCTCATTCTGACATGATCGGCTCCATTGAGGATTTGTACTGATTTGTACTGATCTGCCAGTTTCAGAAGGTGGCAGACATCCATTGGAGGACTCAATGGATGACACGTAATACACCAAAGAATCAGAATCAGAATCAGAATCAGAATCAGGTTTATTGCCATTGTTCATGTAGTACACAAACTAGGAATTTGTCTCGGTACAATGCTGCAACATTAAACATGATAAGAGAAATAAACTATACATGTAATAAAGTGTAGGATAAGATTAAGTGATACTGGTCAACAGTTAAAATATATATTAGCCAGCAGCAGATACTGTGGAGAACTATATAGTGCAGTCGGTAATGCAGGAAGAAAACGAAGAAGAAGAAGAAAAAAAGTAAAAAAGAAGAGTAAAAAAAAGAGTAAAAAAGAAGAAGAACTCCTCATTTCCTTTTCCTGTTTTTAGCATTGTAGCCCAGAAAGCTAATATGGCTGCCATCCGTCATCGTGCACCGTCACTTAGTCGGCTTTGTATACGGAAAATAGCCACAGGATACAAACGAAATTTATGTGGGCTAATCATAAGACTTTGTAGATGTGGTAGAGAGCGTAAATTACCGACAGAACGCAAAATAACGACCACGATGGGTGAAAACGCAGTGACCATGCCAGCCAGCCAGCCCTCCTTTGTCATTAGTAAGTGAAGAATTTCTGTTTTTTTCTTAATATTGTACTGATTTCTTGTTCATATACTTTGAAGATAAGATGATGAGGTACCTCTGTACAAAAAACGGTGTCAAAAGACTGAACCATTCTTTGTGTAAATACATCCAAAGTCCAGTTTTGACTGAGTTATGGAAGTTAAAGAGGTGCTGCGACATATGCAAATTAGATGCATAAATTTATTCCTATCTGAAACTTTAGATCATATTTTACATATTTCTAATTGACAGTAAGCCATTATCTCTGACCACTTTCAAGTTATAGCCTTGGAAATCTGAACTATTTTATTGACAAAAATATTTACCACTCTTGACCACTAGTGGTTATGTCACAATTTGGCGACAGACACATTCAAAGAGTTAAGACGCCGATAACCGCATTTATGGACTGGGAAAACGGGAGTGGAGCTGAGCGGCCCGCCACTCAGCTAGTTAGCCGTTTAGTCAACATAAATCATCCAGGATCATGGGTCCTAAGGAAGCTCAACAGGCTGAGGAGGTGGACAATATTAAAAAGTCGCTTGACTTCTTATAGCTGAAGAGGTTTCTGCTGTTAGGCTGCAGCAGAAAAATATTCTGGACCTGGTCAAGGAGGTAAAAGCGCTGCGGATCCAGAAAGCCTAGAAGGACAAGAGGCTGGCATATCTGGAGAGCAGAGTGGCTGACCTGGAACAATACACCCAGGTGAACGATGTGATCATCTCAGGGCTCCACATTAAACCCCGATTATATGCTCGGGCGGTGGCCACGGACAGCGGAGAGGGACTCAGTGAGCTGGAAGCCGAATCTACTGAGCAACAGGTGGTGGCCATCCTGCAGTCCAAAGGAATACAGCTGGACTGTAACACCATTGAGGCCTGCCACCCTCTGCCCAGGAAAAACAACAGTGACAAACCAGCTGTCATCATGAGGTTTGTCAACAGAAAACACAAGACTGCACTGCTAAAACAAGGTAGGAAACTGAAAGGAATGAACATTTACATAAACGAGCACCCTACAAAATAAAATGCAGAAATAGCCAGAAAAGCAAGATACCTGAGAAAGCAAAAACGATTCAAAACACCTAGACATTAAACTGTAATAAACATAAACATAACATAACATAAACATAAATAAACATCAAATTAAATGGATCACCTGAAAAAGCCAAAGTCATTAACATCCAAAATATTATGGAACTGGACAAATATCAATGAACATTATGAAATGGAGTCAACAGCAACATGAGATAACTGTAGGACACTGAAGGATCACACTCATGTGCATCAGGACATCAATGAACAGGAACAACAGGAACTGAAAGTTTTTGAATATATGGCTAACAACCCACAGGACGTGGAATGACATAGACCCTTACAACAATTTATTTACCTCCATCAATAATGACTGTAGTTACTACACAGATGAACAGTTTAACACAATGGTCATACCTGATATCAGTGATCCACTTCAACAGCAGAAGTCTCTGTGCCAACTTTAATAACATTAAAGATTATTTACATCAGTTTAAAGATCCATTCAATATAGTGGCAATATCAGTGACGTGGACTGTTGGGGGGCAGCCTCAGCGTTATTGGGGGCAAACACGGATCTGCGCTCTTACCCCTTGGTGCGGAAACTCTCTATCCCCGCTCCACCACAGCCACCAGCCTTCTCCTCTTCACTGGAGCCAGCCAACCTGTCGCTGGCTGTTAACTCTTTGAGTGTGTTTGTCGCCGAATTGCAACATAACCCCTTGTGGTCAAGAGTGGTAAATATTTTTTGTCAATAAAATAGTTCAGATTTCCAAGGCTTTAACTTGAAAGTGGTAAGAGATAATGGCGTACTGTCAATTAGAAAGATGTAAAATATGATCTAAAGTTTCAGATAGGAATAAATTTATGCATCTTATTTGCATAATGTCGCGACACCTCTTTAAATTCCATAACTCAGTCAAAACTGGACTTTGGACGTATTTACACAAAGAATGGTTCAGTCTTTTGACACCGTTTTTTGTACAGAGGTACCTCATCATCTTATCTTCAATGTACATGAACAAGAAATCAGTACAATATAAAAAAACCACAAAAAAAAAATCTCACTTACTTTTGACAAAGGGGGGCTGGCTGGCTGGCGTGGTCGGTATGTTTTCACCCATCATGGTTGTTATTTTGCGTTGTGTCCTTCATTTAAAGTCCCTATCACATCTACAAAGTCTTATGATTATCCCACATAAATTTTGCTTGTATCCCGCAGCTATTTTCCGTGTACAAAGCGGATAAAAGTGACAGTGACCGATCGCAGACATATTAGCTTTCTGGCCTAAAATGCTAAAAACAGGAAAAGGAAATGAGGAGTTCTTCTTTGGTGTATTACGTGTCATCCACTGAGTCCTCCAATGGATGTGTGCCACCTTTTGAAACTGGCAAATCAGTACAAATAGTACAAATCCCCAATGCAGGCAATCATGTGAGAGTGAGACAACAGGTGCAGTGCCACACTCTGCCACTAGGGGCACGTAAATTCACACACTCAAAGGGTTAATACCGTGGAGCTGAGTGATTTCAGTGGAAGTCGGTCTGCTTTCAGGGGACCCAGGAGGAAGAAGGATTAATAAGAAGGTGCCCCTGAGTCTACATGACTGATTCTCCGGTAAGTTCCACAACTGATCCTCGATTGTGTCCTGTGACTGATTCCTTGGTGGTTCCTATGCCTGCCTTCCCAGCCATGGCTCCATGGATGTCCCCAGTCGTATCATTGTTGGTGTTCCTAGTCGCGTCTCCAAGGGACCCTGCAGTCAATCTTCCCATTCTGGCTCCCTGTCGCACTTGTGTTCTTGAGTTGACATACCACCAGCCAGCAAAACCTGTGCTGGCAATGCAGTGCCCCCTCATCTAAAGCCCCTTTTCCAATAGTGTCACTTCGGCCCATTTCGGTATGGTACAGTACGGTACAGTTCGGCCCGCTTATGTTTCCACTGCACATGAAGTACCACTTGATGTGGGTGGGAATAGTTACAGGGAGGTGGCGCAACCCTCCCGTTACGTAAAACAAGCCTAATGGGCATAAAGCAAGCATAACATTACGTAAAACAAGTGACCCCGGCAAAGCACAATGGCAGGATACGAGGCGACTGTGTTCTCTGGCTTTTTTTGCCAGAGTAAAGCCAAAAAAGGAGAACAGAAGACAAAAGGCGTCGACACACTCTGGAAAAGTACTGGAGCGTTTAGGACACCATATAGAGCAGTATAAAGTGGAAGACATGAGGATACAAACTACATCACATATGAAGGTAAGCTAATGATTGCTAATGCTACTTTGTTTTTAAGTCCGCCGTACGACTTTGTAATGTCGGCAAGTTATCACTATTAGGTACTAAAATATGTATTCTCTGTGTGAGTTTCAGATGGCTCTCTTGTGGCAAAAGTATCACTTCAAACCGTGGGTCTGGACGTTCAGTACTGGCTCTGATGTCACCCCAGCTTCACAAACACGAAGTGGTTACGGAACTGCAAAATGTCTGTAGAAATGTTTAGCTTCCTGTGCAACAAATTGCTCTGATCTGTGTCAAAATCATGGAGAGACTGTTGAGACATCATGGGATTTACCTGTTGCAGGCAGTGGTGCCATGGCAAAACATGATCAGTTGCCAAACTCGATTGCCAGGTGCCATATTGTAGTATATGAACCGTAAAATATATATTTCAACAGGTAAACAGTACTGAGTTAGGTATAATAAGATATATTTAACAATTATGATGCATTTAAAGCCAAAACAAATGGATCTAGGATTAAAAGCAATTAAAATAACACAGTCACAAGGTTACATGGAGGAATACATGGATTAACTGGATATACTGTATATCATATTGAGTATTGCTGACTACATGTAGATGCTGTATAAATATATATTCTCTGCATCAACAATGAACTATACATGTTATGTAGTATAGCACCGGGAATTTTGACAATAAACCTTTGTACTTTTTGCAGATATGTCTCTTTTGTTTTATGTGTGAAGGTTACCACCAAGTGACACAAATTAAATACTAAAAGGTTGGAAAAGCTGTCTAAGAACAACCCAGCAGTTTGAGAAATCACTTTTGGTTCGGTGTAAGTCTGCCAAGAGAATTATGGATCATAAAGCAGTTTTTGTTAAAATGTTAAATCCCATTAAACCCTAACCCAGGGGTGTCAAATCATGTGCCACGGAGGGCCAAGACCCCACAGGTTCTCTCTTCTACCCAATCTCTTCAGCTGGTGTTTTCACTGATCAGCAATCAGAGGAAGAAATTCAGTGGAACCTGCTGTTGAAGACACTGGCTGCAGGTAAAGTCTGCAGGGTCTTGGCCATCCATGGCACATGATTTGACACCCCTGCCTTAACCCATTATTAGTAAATCCAGATGCTAATATGGCCCAGAATTCCTCCATAGACTGGTACTATCACAAAAGTGTGCAGTGTCTTCTGCACTAGCACATCCAACAATGCAGTCTTCAGTAAATAAAATAATTGATTTTGGCTACTTTTTTCTTAAAAATGAGCCATTATTTTCAACGTCACTGATAAATGGTTTGTACTGTTGACGCTTTTCCCACTGGTGTCTTAACAGACAAAATAGAAACTCGTGATGCAAACACATAAGTCACTAAATTGTTTATTACAATCGGCAACAACTTCCAGATTATTTAGAATATGCAAAATTCAAACTGTAAAAAAAAAAAAAAAGAAATTAGTATGGGTTACACACGCCGGCCACGCTGCTCAAGCTGGTCCCGGTTCACCAGATCTTCAGCCTGCATCTCTGTAAATAGTGAGGCAAGGTCCAGTTTGGGGTGGATCGTTTTCCCCTTGCCTAGATGAAAGACAGAAATGGGTGGTGGTTAATTAAAGCAAGTTTAAAACATATTTGAGAAATAAAGTTGTTATCAATAAAAGTTTAGCCACCACTGTGTCGCCCTGATTTCCAGTGTGGGTGGTGTTTTGTGCTTGTATTGCTGAAATATAAAAGGAAGCACTACAATGGGTCTGAATTATTTGTAATGTGTCCTGTTACTTCATGAGTTTAAAGATGAAAGACTATAAACTACACATATAAACTAAATTATAATGGTGACTGAACAACTCCCACACCCCAAAGTGCAAGATACACTATTATGACTATAACGCATAAAGGATCACAGAAGTGATCTGATAAAAAAATAAATAAATAAACAAGTGGTTTATTTTACAGTGGCCACTATTGGATGTGCCATTCAATTTCAATTATTCTGTAGTTAATTTTCACACAATCAAATAAATCTCAGTTCAGTCCCTTTCATATTAAGTGGAAATTGTGCTACTTTAAATTTGGCACTTTACCTACTGTATACTTTAACTTAAAAAGCAAAATATTTGACTATAAATAACAAGCTGTGCAACTTACCAGTCACATTACTGTGTCATGCCAAATGTAGCCATTGTTAGAGCAGATCCTGGTCGGACTCTACAACGAAAATGCACACAACTTAAGTACATGCACAGCACGAAAGTGCAACATGTAAAGAAACACCTTTTTAACCAGGATTACAACTAGCTTATTTCATCAGATATTGTCAACACAAAAAAGGGAACATACAAGGACGAACTTAGCACTGATGGCTAACTAGCTAGCTTATTGTTTGAACACAAGCAACAACGTGTGTGTACGTTGTTGTCTGTCCAAAGTGAACTTTCTACTGCTGGGATAAATAACGTAAAAGATGCATATTATCACATCACTCATCGTCCGCTATATCCTAATATCACGGCTTCAACTGCTGAAGTTGGGTCCTTCCGCGTCTGTACATTCAGCTCGGGTGGCTCTGTCTACTTCCCAGGGTGGCTCCATCTACGTCCCTCTGGATTCTCTCATCAGCTGAAATGCAAAGAGAACTCTGCTGGACTCCGGTGTTGATTTCTGTGGGTCTGATTTCTGTGAAGCCAGTCTCTCATTGTTGTTTATATTATATTGCTTGCTGGCTAGCTCACGGACGAATCTTTGCAAATGGCGGCTCGCGATTCTGTAAAGTCAGCCTCAAATGCCCCTCTCATGACGTTACACCCGGACCAATCAGTGGCCTGCAGTGTTTTTACATCACATTTTCGTGTCAGTACGGTACGCTTTGAACCCCAATCCAGCAGGTCCAAAAAATTGGGACCATTACCGTTACAGTCCCTAATGGAAAAGCCTACAAAGCGTACCATACTATACCAAACCGTACCAAACTGGTACTAGTGGAAAAGTGGGCTTAAGTTACCTCACTGTTCTTCAGCTCTAGTACCAGCTCCACACCGCTCCCTCGCTGCTGCCACCTGGTTGATCTCAGTCAACACCCCGGAGAGTTTGTCTGGTACTCCAGCAGCAGTTCCAGTGGCAGTGGAGCAGGGGGCAAGTCAAGTACCTTCTTATTTTTTAACACCTGTGGATAAAGTGTACTGCCTTGCTGCTGGTGAGGAGTCCCAGTCACAGTTCAATCAATCAATCAATCAATCAATCAAACTTTTTCTCAAGCACTTTAAAAAAAACTATAGCTGATAAAAAGTGCTGTATATCAGGAATAGATAAAATGAGAAGGACATGTAAGACATAAAAATAAATAAAAGACAATAAAATGCATCTAAAAAGGTATAAAACAAAACAAATAAAAATGACAATCATATAATAAAAGCAATAAAACAAGTAAAATCAATGTCTCATGCTAGGTTGAAGGCCAAGGAGTAAAAATGAGCTTTAAGATAAGTTTTAAAAGTGGACAGTGAAGGAGCCTGTCTAATAGGCAAAGGAAGACTGTTCCATAGTTTAGGAGCAGTGACAGAAAAAGTTCTCTCCCCTCTGAGCTTCCTCTTCGATCTCGGTATCTCTAGGAGCAGGTGATCAGCTGACCTGAGAGACCGAGCAGGAGTGTAAAAGTGAAGAAGCTCAGAGAGGTAAGGCAGGGCAAGGCCATTTAATGATTTAAAAACAAATACAAGAATTTTAAAAAGAACCCTAAAGTGCACAGGCAGCCAGTGGAGGGAAGCTAAAATAGGTGTAATGTGGTCCCTCTTATGTGTTCCAGTTAAAAGACGTGCAGCAGCATTCTGAACCAACTGGAGACGTAAGAGGGAAGACTGGCTGACTCCAAAATAAAGTGCATTACAGTAATCCAGCCGAGATGTGATGAAGGCATGGATTACTGTCTCAAAGTGATGTTTAGAGAGAATGAGTTTAACCTTTGCCAGTTGCCTTAAATGAAAAAAGCTGCACTTCACTACTGCAGCAATTTGACAATCTAGTTTAAAATCACTGTCCATCTTAAAACCCAGATTAGTAACAGTTGGTTGGACAAACCCTGTCAAGGGGCCCAGGTCAACGGGGGGGGGGGGGGGGACTCACAGGAGCCACTGGGTCCAAACACAATCACTTCTCTCTTCTTTTCATTAAAACTTAAGAAGTTCACTACCATCCAATCTTTAATGCCGTTAAGGCATTAAGAAGTGATTTGACTGAGAAAGCCTCCTTCTGCCTTATTGGAACACAAACTTGACAGTCATCAGCATTACAGTGGAAGGAGATGCCATGCTTTCTAAGAATTGAACCCAGTGGAAGCAGATAAAGTGAAAAGAGCAGAGACCATAAAATTGAGCCCTGTGGGACCCCACATGACAGGGAAGCAGAGGAGGATTCAGAACCAGCAAGGCTTACACACATGTTTCTATCAGTTAAATAGGACCTGAACCATTCCAATACAGTACCAGAAATACCCACAAGATGCTGCAGGCGAGAAATTAAAATGTCATGGTCCGCTGTATCAAAAGATGCAGTTAGGTCTAGCAGAAGAAGAGCCACATAATCACCAGAATCAGACATCAAAAGGATGTCATTAAAAAAACCTTAATAGTGCTGACTCTGTACTATGTAGGGTTTTAAAACCAGATTGGAACACCTCCAGGATATAGATAGATAGATAGATAGATAGATAGATAGATAGATAGATAGATAGATAGATGTACTTTATTGATCCCAAACTGGGAAATTACAGTGTAACAGCAGCATGACAGTAGACAACCAAACAACAGAAACACACACATGACAGACAAAGGGATTACCCGTGGAAAGTAAAACTAACACGAATATAAAACCTATATACATCATAGCTTAATATATGATGACCTGTATAAACACATGACTCATCCCATTGCACAAAGAAGGACTATCAAGAGAAGAGTGAAATGTGAGGTACCAGTTAGTCTGTAAGGTGCAGTGTGGCAGCGAAGCTGTAGTAGTCTACTGGAGAAAGTGCTTCACTGTCTGTCCAGTGTGTGTTGGAGGGGGTGATCAGTATTGTCCATGATGGATCGCAGTTTATTTAGTGTTCTCCTCTCCACCACTGTCTCAACAGTAGAACATATCATGTTCATCCAAAAAAGCCTTCAACTGGAAATAAATATTTTTGAAATAAAAGGCAGCTTGGAGATTGGCCAAAAATTAGCCAACACAGTGTGGTCAAGACCAGATTTCTTAATCAGGGGTTTAACTACTGCATGTTTGAAATTTGCAGGAACCACACCAGAAGATAAACTGTTGTTTAAAATGGTTAAAACTGACTGACCTATGCTAGGAAAGACTTATTTAAAAAATCGAGGATGGAGAGAATCACAAGTGGAGCCTGAGGGCTTAATATGATCAACAACATCCTGTAATTGTTGCAAGGTCACAGGCTCAAACTGATTAAAAACAGCAGAGCAAGGGACAGGCACAAATGGGACAGAGGCAGGAGTTGGGATGAGAGCCCTAATGGTGGTGACCTTATCAATAAAAAAAATGTAAAAAGTCATTGCATGTTACAGATGATGCTTCCATACTGACAGACGGTGAGGCATTAAGAACAAAATCAATAGTTTTAAATAACACACGTGGATCATGACAGTTTGCTGCAATAATATTAGATAGATATTCCCTTTTAGCCCCTTTAACACAATTTTGGTAGAGATACCAACAGTCCTTTAAGATTTGGAGTGATACCTGCAACTTGTCCTTCTTCCATCAGTGGTCAGCTTTGCGGCATTCCCATCTGGCTGCCTGAGTTCTGTCATTAAACCACGGCTCAAGTTTGGCTCTGGGCTGCTTAATTTTTAATGGAGCCACAGAGTCCAGGACAGTTTGGCAAGAGGAGTAAAACCAGGAACTGAGGTCCTCTGTATCAGAAGAAGTAAAATCCGGGGGAGCACAGAGCTGGGTAAAAGCACTGGAAAACTGGCCAACAGTGGAGGGGTTAAAAATTCTACAGCAGCGAGCAGGAGCGCAGGTTTTAACTTTGGTACAGGATAGACCAACATCAAATAAAATAGGCATATGGTCAAAAAATACAGCATTACCAATCTCCAAGTTAGACACAGACAAATCATGAGAGAGAACAAGGTCTAATGTATGTCCCTGTTCATGTGTGGGTCCACCAGGTAAAAACTGTTCCAGATTAAAAGAACAAGTGAGGTTTAAACAGTCATTCACCAGTGGCTTATCCGGACAGCACACATATGGATAGTAAAATCTCCAACAATAAGGACTCAGTTGAACTTCGGCATAATTTCTGCCAGAAAATCAGCAAAGTCATTCATAAAATCCTTACTGTATTTGGGGGGTCAGTAAATGACAGCAACCAGCACCGGGTCAGAGCAACCCACCTCAAATAAAGTTATTTCAAAACTGGGGAACGATGATGATAAACAGCACTGCTTACATTTAAAATTATTTTTATAAATAGTTGCTGTTCCCCCTCCTCGACCCGCCATCCGCAAGGAGTTAAAATAAAAGCAACCAGCCGGTAAAAGTTCAGAAAAAATGTTACAGTCACCAACACTCAACCAAGTCTTACATATGCAGAAGAAATCCAGACCATGGGAGGTGATGAAATCCCTGAGGATAAAAGTTTTATTTACCAGTGATCTGGTGTTTCCCAAGCCAATCCTGGCAGGAGCTGGGGCCTGTGGTGAAGCGGACCGGGGAGCCCGACACAGCAGCCTCAGGTTCCTGAGGTTCACGCTACGCTGGTGAAGCTGGGAAGAGCAGGGGCGGCGGGGCTGGGGCACCTCATCCAAGCTGGTCACAGGTACTAGGCAGGCACCAGTTGGATCCAAGGAGCACCAAGGCACAAACAAGGGAGAAGACAATCCATACTCTGCTTGGGAAATGGAAGAGGAACACGCCAGGCAGAGCTTAAGCTTTACCAGCCGACCACCATGTTTACTGCGGTGATGGTGGCACTTAAGGCAGGAGGATGGAACCGAAGCCTGGTACGGGAGAATGGGAAATCCCGATAAAACTGGGGACAAAGTTTTCTGTCCATTAAAGTCAGATGAAGCTAAGTCTTTAACAGAAGCGATCATACACCAGCAGTGACTTGATTTGTTGAGTGAAAAGGGTTAGACATAACAAAAATAAACACAGAAATGATAGAGGTAGATGATTAGCCACACACACTGGTGCCATCTTGCCCATCGCCAGTTGCTCACTGTCTCTGGGTCCTCGCCACCCGTTTCTGCTGCTGCTTCCATCTGTGTTCCATCACCCACCCCTGTTCTCTCTCCTCCACCAGAGGTTATCTCCACCTCTACTATCTCCACGCCAGAGGTGATGGCCACCTCTGTTGCCACGTCAGGGTTGGTGATTTCCTCAGCAGCAGCTATTCCTCTCCAGAGCTCTTCAGCAGCTGCTACTCCCCTTCAGATATCCATGCCAACAGCTGCATCTTCTCTTCTCTAGACCTCTACTGCAGCCATTGCTTTCTCACTCCAGTGCTCTGCTGCTGCTGGTTTTCCACTCCAGTGCTCCAGTCCTACTGCTGTGTCTCCTCTCCTGACCTCAGTTGCATCCCCACAGAGCACCATAGCAGCTGGCGCTTCTTTCCAGACCACTTCATCTGCTGCACCCCAGACCTCATTGGCTGTTCTGTCAGCTTTGCCCGAAGTCGCTACTGCTGGAGGTCCACTCTGCATCATCTGTGCTCCAGGGGGCCCACACTCTGCTGTTTCTTCCCCGCCGGGTGGTCCTTGGACTCTGGTCGGCCACCTGACAGACTGTCTTTTTCCCTGTTCGACCCTTAAGTGTGTTTTAGGTTGAGGTGAGGGACAAATGTTTCTCACCCGCCTACCCTAGTGTCCTTACTACCCACCCAGATTGAGTGGGGTTGCTTTTCTTTTTGTTTAGGGTCATCTACGATCCGCCCCTTAAAGGGGGCACTATCATGATCGTGTCCATACTCTTAAGTTATTCTTGCACTATTGTCATTGTCATTATTGTTATTCTGTCATTCTCAGTTACTGTGGTAAGGTTCTATGTATTATTTCTCCCCTTATTACCTCCATGAAAGAGGTTTTGTTTTTGTCAACGGTTTGTTTGTCTGTCTGTCTGCTTGTTAGCAACATTACTCAAAAAGCTATGAACGGATTTTGATGACATTTTCAGGAAAGGTTTGTAATGGCATGAGGAACAGATGATAAGATTTTGGTGGTGATCTGAGCGTACATACCTCCACCAAGGGCCTTGATTGTATTTGTGCAGCAGGATTACACAAAAACTACTTGATGGATTTGGATGAAATTTTCACCAGAGGTGGTACTTGGGCTAAAGAGGAACCCATTACATTTTGCTGATTATCCGAAAGTGCATACCTCTACCAAGGTTCTATCTTCTCACAATGCATTAGCAACATTACTCCAAAACTACTGGACAGAGTTTGATGAAATTTTCACCACAGGTGGCTCTTGGGCTATACACATACCCATTACATTTTGGAGGTGATGAATGCATATCTCCACCAAGGCTCAATGTCTTAGCAATAGCTTAGCAGGATTACACAAAAACTACTAGGTGGATTTGGATGAATTTTTTACCAGATGTGGTCCTTGAGCTAGAGAGGAATCCATTATATTTTGTAGATGATCCTAGAGCGTATACCTCTACCAAGGCTCTATCTTCTCACAATGTGTTAGCAACATTACTCCAAAACTACTGGACAGACTTTGAGGAAATTTTCACCACACGATCCCATTACATTTTGGAGGTGATCCATGAATGCATACCTCCACCAAGGCTCAATGTCCTAGTAATGGTTTAGCAGGATTACACAAAAACTACTAGATGGCTTTTTACCTTTGCCAAGATTTTTGCCTGAGGCTGATATGCAGTGGCAGGGTGGAGTTTGGGTGAACAACAGCCTTGGCGGAGGTATGCACGCTCTGAGTGCCCTCAAGTCACTGTTTCTGAGTTTACTCTTATTTTGAAGTTACACACTCCTAAACCTTGTGAGAATCCTTCCCTGAAGAGTGGAAGCTATTATAGCAGCAAAGTGTGGCTTTCCACAAGGTTTAGGAGTGTGTCTATGGGAATTTTTGACCATTCTCCCAGAAGCGCATTTTTGAGGTCAGGCACTGATGTTGGATGAGATGGCCTTGCTCACAGTCTCTGCACGAATGCATCCCAAAGGTGTGCTGTTGGGTTAAGGTCAGGCCCTCTGCAGGCCAGTCAAGTTCCTCCACACTAAACTTGCTCATCCATGTCTTTATGGACCTTGCTTTGTGCATTGGTGCCCATTCATTTGGAGGGGTGTCCCAATACATCTGTCAATATAGTATATATTCCTGGCAGTGACCACCAGCTCCCCCTCCAAAAAATGGTCCCCTTAGTTACTTTCCATTCTCCCGTTTAAGAGATCTCATACTTGCATCATTCTGTGGATCATATCAGCGACTCCTATTTTGTAATGGAGTAAATAGTGAAGGGACTGTAGCTGCTGAAAGTGAATGGACCATTAGAATAAAACATGAATACAATAATTCATAACTTCACTGTTTAGCAACACAAGTTTAACTGGGGAATGAACTTCTTCTAATTCTATCCCTCCCCAAATAACTGCTGCAGTTTGAGGTTATTAATAATCTTGCTCTAATGTGGCATAATAAACACGATGAAAAGTGGTCCTTAAGCGTCTAAAAAAACAAGTAAGCCACACCTCAATAATGTCAAGTATTTTACCAGATTGCAACCTGCAGCTGCATCTACCTCCTGTAGGAATGCAGGATAAAAAGAAGCAGTTGAAGCACTTATTTTAAAATCGTATCTTGGACAGAAACATAATTCCGTTGTCTCAAATGGAAACAGACACATGCTCACACATGTGTAGCATAAAGTCTATACAGCTGACTGATGACTAAATCAATCTGAAAAGAGGGAGAGAGTCAGAGAGAGAGGGCTTCACTCCCATAAACGAGCAGGCATTAATTTCATCAGCATGCTGCAAGGAGTCTGATGAGAAGGGCTTTAACATACACACACACACACACACACACACACACACACACACACACACACACACACACACACACACACACACTTTCCAAATGAAGCTTTAATGAGGGAGACATGAGTAGGAGAGTGAGTGAGGTGATGGTTGTAATGTCAGAGACAGTCTGTCCCACATGGTTCCCATAAGTGTGTGTCTGTGTGTGTTCTGTGTTAAAGTGTGTTTCATTATCAGAACGAGACCTAAATCCCCATCATCCCTCAGAGTGGAAATTTGTGGGGTCTGGGTAGTGGTGGGGTGGTGCTGCTGCAGATATTTAGACGCCAATGCACACACCCATAAGCACACACACACGTGCGCACACACACACGCACACTAGTCAAGAATATCTTGATCGTACTGTCAGCGATCAGCGCCAGTGCCCTCATCTTCCTGTCCAAGTCTGTATTTCACTCTCACCCTGTCCAACAGCACACACACACACACATTTATACACAAACATCTAACCACACACGTGCACATGTACACACACACAGACACACACAGCATTTGAGCTCTGAATGGGTTACATTACAGCGATCTGTCCAGCTGATGAGCTGTCTAGGCACATGGAGGATAAACACACACAACAGTAATGAGTAGATAAACAGCAATGCTTCACACACTACTGTTCTCCTTATGCCCCTTCTTCACTACCTGCCTATATTTATGCACCTTAAAATGAATTAAATGTGTAACAAATATAAAGTTTATATGTGTCAGGTTTCCATCAATGTTGGGGGCATTTTTAAAGCATATTTCTGAGTATCTGGTAAGAGAAAACAAAATTATCACTCAATTTCAAATTTTCAGCTACACTATGTATTTCCTACTAGGGCTGGGCAATATTGCTCAAAAATGTATCACTATATAATTTCTCTATATCGTGATACACAATACATATTGCGATATGTATTTTGTGTACTGAATGTCCTTCAAAATTTGGTTTTACTTACATTTTTATCAGAAATTTATGTATACACTACTCACAAAAAGTTAGGGATATTTGGCTTTTGGATGAAATTTATGGAAAAGGTAAAAAAAAGTTCATGCAACAGTGATATATCATGAAAGTAGGGCACTTAAGTAAAAGCATGCAGTGATGGTTTCCTCGTCTCAAACAATTTATTGAAAGAAAAGCCAACAACAGTTGTGGGTATACCACAACAAAAAATGTCACTGTCTCTATAACTTGTCATGTGCCCTTGAACATCAATTACAGCTTGACAACGACGTCTCATGCTGTTCACAAGTCAACTTATTGTCTGGTGAGTCTTGGCATTCCACTCTTGTTGAAGGGTGGCCCGCAGGTCTTTGAGGTTATAGGGTGCAGGGTTATGAGCCTCTACACGGCAACTCAGCTGATCCCATAGGTTTTCTGTGGGATTCAGGTCTGGAGAAAGTGCAGGCCACTCCATTTGAGGTACCCCAGCCTGTAGCAGCCATTCCCAAATGATGCAACCTCAATGAGATGGAGCATTGTCGTCCATGAAGATGACATTTGTCATGTATTTCCCTCCAGGACATATGAAAGAACTCACTCACAGAGAGACGTTTAACTGTATTGTAATGGAAAATAAATGCAACGTGAGAGCTGAAACACAAAATAAGCCACAACAGCAGTAGTACAGCTATGCTGGGGGAGGAAACCAAAACAGCAGTGAAGAGATACATGCTGTGACAGGAAATACGATGAGGACCCAACATAGAGATAAGGGAGTGACATCAATAAATAGGGGAGAACATAATTAGCTAATGAGGAACAGCCGTGAACAGTAATTAGTAACCGAGGATGAGATATGCTAGAAGGGAAGTAAACAAACAACATTGTCAAAATAAAGGCCAACTCAGAAACGATGATGACGTGGGGAAAATATACAACATACAAAAGTAACTGAGAAGGTGACATAATAACAGTGATAATGAAAACTGAGATGAAACTGAAAATACCAATGATGATAATAATAATAATGATGATAATAATGAGTCCATTGAGTACAGTGTACCCCACCTGGTATGGGGTTACCGGGGCCCCACCCTGGAGCCAGGCCTGGGGTAGGGGTTCGATGGCTAGTGCCTGGAGGCCGGGTTTCTGCCCATGGGACCCGGCCGGGCTCAGCCCGAAGAAGTTACATGGGTCCACCCTTCAGTGGGTTCACCACCTGCAGGAGGGACCTTGTGAGTCCAGTGCTATGTGGATCAGGTGATGGTCGAAGGCAGAGACCTTGGCGGTCTGATCCCAGGCTTCCTAAACTGGCTTTTGGGACATGGAATGTCACCTGTCTGGTGGGGAAGGAGCCTGAGCTGGTGCATGAGGTTGAGAAATACCGACTAGATATAGTCGGCCTCACCTCATCACACAGCTCCGGTTCTGGAACCAGTCTCCTGGAGAGGGGCTGGAGCTTGGCCTATTCTGTAGTTGACCCGGGCAAAAGGCTACAAGCAGGGGTAGGTATTTTTGTATCCCCCCCACCTTGCTGCCTTTATATTGAAGTTTTCCCCAGTGGATGAAAGGGTTGTTTCCCTGCGCCTTCGGGTTGGGAAACGGGTCCTGACCATCATTTGTGCCTATGCGCCAAATTGATGGTTCAGAGTGCCCACCCTTTTTGGAGTCTCTGACTGGGGTGCTGGAGGCTGCTCCTCTTGGAGACTCCGTTGTCCTACTGGGGGACTTCAGTGCGCACATGGGCAATGACAGTGAAACCTGGAGGGGGGTGATTGGGAGGATTGGCCTGCCCGATCTGAACCCAAGTGGTGTTCAGTTATTGGACTTGTGTGCTAACCACAGTTTGTCCATAACGAACACCATGTTCAAGCATAAGGGTGTCCATATGTGCACCTGGTACCAGGACACCTGAGGTCGCAGGTCAATGATCGATTTTGTTTTCGTGTCATCAGACCTGTGACCTCATGTCTTGGGTACTCGGGTAAAGAGAGGTGCAGAGCTGTCAAATGATCACCACCTAGTGGTGAGCTGGATCCGGTGGTAGGGGAGGATGCCACTCAGACCTGGTAGACCTAAACGTATAGTGAGAGTATGCTGGGAACATCTGGCTGAGGCCCCTGTCCAGGAGGTCTTCAACGCCCACATCCGGAAGAACTTCAACCATATTCCGAGGGAGTCTGGAGACATTGAGTCGGAATGGGCCATGTTCTTCATCTCCATTGTTGAAGTGATTGCCCCTAAACCTAATAACTGGTTGGGCCACCCATAGCAGCAACAACTGCAATCAAGTGTTTGCAGTAACTGACAATGAGTCTTTTACAGCACTGTGGAGGAATTTTGGCCCACTCATCTTTGAAGAATTGTTGTAATTCAGCCACATTGGAGGGTTTTTGAGCATGAACTGCCTTTTTAAGGCCATACCACAGCATCTCAATCAGATTTAGGTAAGGACTTTGACTAGGCCACTCCAAAGTCTTCATTTTGTTGTTCTTAAGCCATTCAGAGGTGGACTTGCTGTGTGTCCTGGTGCAGAACCCAAGTGCACTTCAGCTTGAGTTCATGAACAGATGGCCGGACATTCTCCTTCAGTATTTTTTTGGTAGACAGCAGAATTCATGGTTCCATTTACAACAGCAAGCCTTCCAGGTCCTGAAGCAGCAAAACAGCCCCAGACCATCACACTACCACCACCACCATATTTTACTGTTGGAATGATGTTCTTTTTCTGAAATGCTGTGTTACTTTTACGCCAGATTTAATGGGACACACACCTTCCAGAACGTTCAACTTTTGTCTCGTCAGTTCACCGAATATTTTCTCCAGAATCTTGGGGATCATCAAGATGTTTTCTGGCAAAACTGAGATGAGTCGTTATGTTCTTTTTTCCTCAACAGTGGTTTTCATCTTGGAACTCTGCCATGCAGGCCATTTTTGCCTAGTCTCTTTCTTATTTTAGAATCATGAACACTGACCTTAACTGAGGCAAGTGAGGTCTGCAGTTCTTTGGATGTTGTTGTGGGGTCTTTTGTGACCTCTTGGATGAGTCGTCGCTGCACTCTTGGGGTAATTTTGGCTGGCCGGCCACTCCTGGGAAGGTTCATCACTGTTCCATGTTTTCGCCATTTGTGGATAATGGCTTTCACTGTGGTTTACTGGAGTCCCAAAGCTTTAGAAATGGCTTTATAACCTTTTCCAGGCTGACAGATCTCAATTACATTGTTTTTCATTTGTTCCTGAATTTCTCTGGATCGCAGGATGATGTCCAGCTTTTGATTATCTTTTGGTCTACTTCACTTTGTCAGGCAGATCCTATTTAAGTGATTTCTTGATTGAGAACAGGTGTGGCAGTAATCAGGCCTGGGTGCGCTAGAGAAATTGAACTCAGCTTTCCAAAGATTTATTTCCACACAGGGCCATGTAGGTTTGTTTTTTAACCCTTAATAATAAACACCCCTATTTAAAAAAAACTGCATTTTGTGTTTACTTGTGTTGTCTTTGGCTGATATTTAAATTCATTTGATGATCTGAAACAGTTAAGTGTGACAATCATACAAAAAAATGAGAAATCAGGAGGGGGGCAAGCACTTTTTCACACCACTGTGTGTGTGTGTGTGTGTGTGTGTGTGTGTGTGTGTGTGTGTGTGTGTGTGTGTGTGTGTGTGTGTGTGTGTGTGTGTGTGTGTGTATGAGAAACGTTGTCCCCCTACTAACTCAGAAGCCACTTCACCAAGGGCTCTCATCTTTTGCATGGTGATGTCACAATATCCGAAGAGTGCAATTGACATGGTTTCACTGACTGCTTGACCATAAAAGAGGTCAAAGGTAACCTTTTTTAACTGACCTTTACCAGTGGAGGTGTACACCGGGGGAGAAATCAAGCGCACCTGACACATTTGGGTATACAGGTTACAGGTGCTGGGACACCAAAACTATATTAACATTTAACTATATTCATATTTACTAGTGTATTGCCCATAGAACCAAGTATTCCTGTCTGAAACAGGTATCCCAATCAGGCTTTACATGCCCAAATGTAGGCTGTGTTTGAAAGTGGAATACAGAGGTGTAGCCTATATGTAGGCAATCACATGTTAGACTTTGAGAAATATGAAAGGGAGTAAATGGCACTAAGATTTATTTGATTGTGTGAATATTAATTATAGAATACCTAAATACTGAAAATGAATAGGACATCCAATATTAGCGACTGTTTCAGAGCCCTTGTTTATTTGTTTGACAGATCACTTATTTGTGTGATCTTTTATCACTTATATTCATAATAGTGTATCTTGCACTTTGGGGAATGGGAGTTGTTCAGTCATCATAATAATTATTTTAGTTTATTCACTGTTCAGTGATGGAGTTCAGTGTAATATTGAATTTCTTCTGTGTAACATCAATAAGCTCATGCAGTACTATAACAGAACATGTGTATATTTGAGACCCACTGTAGTGCATCATTTTATATTTTAGCAATATTTTGTTATTTAAAGGTTTTTAAAACTTTAATGCTAAGATTGAGGCAGTGCTTATATATTGTCACGCTGGGGTGATACTGAGGCCAAATAATGATCTAAACCTTGAGGGCGTGACTGACAAAGACTTACAATGTGAGCACTGCCGCTCTATTGCAAGCGGTTTGTTTTTTATTGATGTGATTATTTATTATTATTATTGTTATCATTATTATTACTCCATACATCTTCTTCCGATAATCCTTTTTGGGTCACGGGGAGGCTGGAGCCTATCCCAGCATCTTTTGGCGAGAGGCAGGGTACACCCTCGACAGATCGCCAGTCCATCGCAGGGCCAACACAGAGAGACAAACAACCATTCACTTTCACAGTCATACCTAAGGACAATTTAGAATCCCCAGTTTGCTGCCAATTAACCTAACTTGCATGTTTTTGGCATGTGGGAGGAAACCAGAGAAATCCCGGAGTAAACACACCCAGACATGGGGAGACCATGCAAACTCCATACAGATCACTGTTGGTCGGGGGCTGGGATCGAACCCAGGATTCCCCGGCCAGGGGTGAGTTGCTGTGCAGCCGCAGTGCTAACCACTCCGCCATCGCGCTGCCCTCATTATTATTATTATTCCGCCTAAACCGTCACATTTTTGGCCCTCTAAATGTTAACCAAAACACTTTTTTTTCCACAAATACCTCAGACCCGGTGCAAAATTTTATAAACTGGAAAAAATATGTGCCCCATGCTGAAAATTTTCCGACGTATCCAGCGTATGGTTGATACATTCCACATTCGTGGAGCAAAGGTTGTAAGGCCTTCCCCCCATGTTTTTCTTTTTTTGTTACCTTTGCAGTCTGTACCATCAGCTGTCCATGCTTTTCTGATAGATATGCCGAAATGTCAGAACACCGGAGGAGGTGGATTCAATTAGCTAATCGCTCAAACCACCAAGCTCAGCTGTTTTTCATGATAAATCAGCCTCAGGGTAAAAGTACATTCCATGCATTATCTTTTTTTTTCACTTTATTGTAAATAACTTTTTATCACCATCAGTTAGCATGCCTTTGAGCCAGGTTGTGTCTGGCTGCTGCTTCTCCTGGCATGTTGTGTTGATTTGTCAGACCAGGTCCCGCTGACACTAGACAGCAGAATTCATGGTTCCATTTACAACAGCAAGCCTTCCAGGTCCTGAAGCAGCAAAACAGCCCCAGACCATCACACTACCACCACCACCATATTTTACTGTTGGAATGATGTTCTTTTTCTGAAATGCTGTGTTACTTTTACGCCAGATTTAATGGGACACACACCTTCCAGAACGTTCAACTTTTGTCTCGTCAGTTCACCGAATATTTTCTCCAGAATCTTGGGGATCATCAAGATGTTTTCTGGCAAAACTGAGATGAGTCGTTATGTTCTTTTTTCCTCAACAGTGGTTTTCATCTTGGAACTCTGCCATGCAGGCCATTTTTGCCTAGTCTCTTTCTTATTTTAGAATCATGAACACTGACCTTAACTGAGGCAAGTGAGGTCTGCAGTTCTTTGGATGTTGTTGTGGGGTCTTTTGTGACCTCTTGGATGAGTCGTCGCTGCACTCTTGGGGTAATTTTGGCTGGCCGGCCACTCCTGGGAAGGTTCATCACTGTTCCATGTTTTCGCCATTTGTGGATAATGGCTTTCACTGTGGTTTACTGGAGTCCCAAAGCTTTAGAAATGGCTTTATAACCTTTTCCAGGCTGACAGATCTCAATTACATTGTTTTTCATTTGTTCCTGAATTTCTCTGGATCGCAGGATGATGTCCAGCTTTTGATTATCTTTTGGTCTACTTCACTTTGTCAGGCAGATCCTATTTAAGTGATTTCTTGATTGAGAACAGGTGTGGCAGTAATCAGGCCTGGGTGCGCTAGAGAAATTGAACTCAGCTTTCCAAAGATTTATTTCCACACAGGGCCATGTAGGTTTGTTTTTTAACCCTTAATAATAAACACCCCTATTTAAAAAAAACTGCATTTTGTGTTTACTTGTGTTGTCTTTGGCTGATATTTAAATTCATTTGATGATCTGAAACAGTTAAGTGTGACAATCATACAAAAAAATGAGAAATCAGGAGGGGGGCAAGCACTTTTTCACACCACTGTGTGTGTGTGTGTGTGTGTGTGTGTGTGTGTGTGTGTGTGTGTGTGTGTGTGTGTGTGTGTATGAGAAACGTTGTCCCCCTACTAACTCAGAAGCCACTTCACCAAGGGCTCTCATCTTTTGCATGGTGATGTCACAATATCCGAAGAGTGCAATTGACATGGTTTCACTGACTGCTTGACCATAAAAGAGGTCAAAGGTAACCTTTTTTAACTGACCTTTACCAGTGGAGGTGTACACCGGGGGAGAAATCAAGCGCACCTGACACATTTGGGTATACAGGTTACAGGTGCTGGGACACCAAAACTATATTAACATTTAACTATATTCATATTTACTAGTGTATTGCCCATAGAACCAAGTATTCCTGTCTGAAACAGGTATCCCAATCAGGCTTTACATGCCCAAATGTAGGCTGTGTTTGAAAGTGGAATACAGAGGTGTAGCCTATATGTAGGCAATCACATGTTAGACTTTGAGAAATATGAAAGGGAGTAAATGGCACTAAGATTTATTTGATTGTGTGAATATTAATTATAGAATACCTAAATACTGAAAATGAATAGGACATCCAATATTAGCGACTGTTTCAGAGCCCTTGTTTATTTGTTTGACAGATCACTTATTTGTGTGATCTTTTATCACTTATATTCATAATAGTGTATCTTGCACTTTGGGGAATGGGAGTTGTTCAGTCATCATAATAATTATTTTAGTTTATTCACTGTTCAGTGATGGAGTTCAGTGTAATATTGAATTTCTTCTGTGTAACATCAATAAGCTCATGCAGTACTATAACAGAACATGTGTATATTTGAGACCCACTGTAGTGCATCATTTTATATTTTAGCAATATTTTGTTATTTAAAGGTTTTTAAAACTTTAATGCTAAGATTGAGGCAGTGCTTATATATTGTCACGCTGGGGTGATACTGAGGCCAAATAATGATCTAAACCTTGAGGGCGTGACTGACAAAGACTTACAATGTGAGCACCGCCGCTCTATTGCAAGCGGTTTGTTTTTTATTGATGTGATTATTTATTATTATTATTGTTATCATTATTATTACTCCATACATCTTCTTCCGATAATCCTTTTTGGGTCACGGGGAGGCTGGAGCCTATCCCAGCATCTTTTGGCGAGAGGCAGGGTACACC
This sequence comes from Pholidichthys leucotaenia, assembly GCA_020510985.1. Lineage (NCBI taxonomy): Eukaryota > Metazoa > Chordata > Actinopteri > Cichliformes > Pholidichthyidae > Pholidichthys > Pholidichthys leucotaenia. The sequence continues at coordinate 223,233,461 of CM035845.1, read as the reverse complement.
CTCGACAGATCGCCAGTCCATCGCAGGGCCAACACAGAGAGACAAACAACCATTCACTTTCACAGTCATACCTAAGGACAATTTAGAATCCCCAGTTTGCTGCCAATTAACCTAACTTGCATGTTTTTGGCATGTGGGAGGAAACCAGAGAAATCCCGGAGTAAACACACCCAGACATGGGGAGACCATGCAAACTCCATACAGATCACTGTTGGTCGGGGGCTGGGATCGAACCCAGGATTCCCCGGCCAGGGGTGAGTTGCTGTGCAGCCGCAGTGCTAACCACTCCGCCATCGCGCTGCCCTCATTATTATTATTATTCCGCCTAAACCGTCACATTTTTGGCCCTCTAAATGTTAACCAAAACACTTTTTTTTCCGCAAATACCTCAGACCCGGTGCAAAATTTTATAAACTGGAAAAAATATGTGCCCCATGCTGAAAATTTTCCGACGTATCCAGCGTATGGTTGATACATTCCACATTCGTGGAGCAAAGGTTGTAAGGCCTTCCCCCCATGTTTTTCTTTTTTTGTTACCTTTGCAGTCTGTACCATCAGCTGTCCATGCTTTTCTGATAGATATGCCGAAATGTCAGAACACCGGAGGAGGTGGATTCAATTAGCTAATCGCTCAAACCACCCCCCCTCATGGATCGTCACCTTATCGTGGTGGGGGGGTTTGCGTGCCCCAGTGATCCCAGGAGCTATGTTGTCCGGGGCAATTTGCCTCTGATAGGGTCTCCCAAGACAAACTGGTCCTGGGTGAAGGGCCAGACGAAGAACGATCCAACAGACTCTCATGATAAATTGTATATCAAAGATTCAGTGTACCCCGCCCGGTATGGGGTTACCGGGGCCCCACCCTGGAGCCAGGCCTGGGGGAGGGGCTCGAAGGCTAGCGTCTGGTGGCCGGGTTTCCACCCATGGGACCCGGCCGGGCTCAGCCCGAAGGAGTTACATGGGTCCGCCCTCCAGTAGGTTCACCACCTGCAGGAGGGATCATGGAAGTCCGGTGCTATGTGGATTAGGTGGCAGTCAAAGGCGGAGACCTTGGCGGACTGATCCCAAGCTTTCTAAACTGGCTTTTGGTACGTGGAATGTCACCTCTCTGGTGGGGAAGGAGCCTGAGCTGGTGTACGAGATTGAGCGATACCGGCTAGATATAGTCGGCCTCACCTCAACACACAGCTCCGGTTCCGGAACCAGTCTCCTGGAGAGGGGCTGGAGCTTGGCCTTTTCTGGAGTTGCCCCGGGCGAGAGGCGACGAGCAGGGGTAGGTATTCTTGTATCGCCCCACCTTGCTGCCTCTATATTGGAGTTTTCCCCGGTGGACGAAAGGGTTGCTTCCCTGCGCCTTCGGGTTGGGAAACGGGTCCTGACCATCATTTGTGCCTATGCACCAAATGATGTTTCAGAGTACCCACCCTTTTTGGAGTCTGTGACTGGGGTGCTGGAGGGTGCTCCTCCTGGAGACTCCATTGTCCTACTGGGGGACTTCAATGCGCATGTGGGCAACGACAGTGAAACCTGGAGGGGGGTGATTGGGAGGAACGGCCTGCCCGATCTGAACCCGAGTGGTGTTCAGTTATTGGACTTCTGTGCTAACCACAGTCTGTCTATAACGAACACCATGTTCAAGCATAAGGGTGTCCATATGTGCACCTGGCACCAGGACACCCTAGGCCGCAGGTCGATGATCGATTTTGTTATCGTATCATCAGACCTGCGACCGTATGTCTTGGACACCCGAGTAAAGAGAGGTGCAGAGCTGTCAACTGATCACCACCTGGTGGTGAGTTGGATCCGATGGCAGGGGAGGAAGCCATTCAGACCTGGTAGACCCAAACGTATAGTGAGGGTGTGCTGGGAGCGTCTGGCTGAGGCCCCTGTCCGGGAGGTCTTCAACTCCCACCTCCAGAAGAACTTCAACCACATTCCGAGGGAGTCTGGAGACATGGAGTCTGAATGGGCCATGTTCTCCACCTCTGTTATTGAAGCGGCAGCCCAGAGCTGCGGCCGCAAGGTGGTCGGTGCATCTCGTGGTGGCAACCCCCGAACCAAGTGGTGGACACCAGTGGTGAGGGGGGCCATTAAGCTGAAGAAGGAGTCCTATCAAGCTTGGTTGGCTTGTGGGACTCCCGAAGCAGCTGAGGTGTACCGGCAGGCCAAGCGGAGTGCAGCTCGGGTGGTTGCTGAAGCAAAAACCCGGGTATGGGAGGAGTTCGGTGAGGCCATGGAACAAGACTTTCGGTCGGCTTCAAAGAGATTCTGGCAAACTGTTCGGCGGCTCAGGAGGGGAAAGCAGCTCCCCGTCCACACTGTGTATGGTGCGGATGGGACACTGTTGACTTCAACTGGGGATATCGTCGGGCGGTGGAAGGAATACTTCGAGGATCTCCTCAATCCCACTGATACGCCTTCCACAGAGGAAGCAGGGTTTGGGGACGAGGGGGATGACTCGCCTATCACAGGGGCTGAGGTCGCCAAGGTGGTTAAAAATCTCCTTGGTGGCCGGGCCCCGAGGGTGGACGAGATTCGCCCCGAGTACCTCAAGGCCCTGGATGTTGTTGGGTTGTCATGGTTGACACGCCTCTGCAACATTGCGTGGAGGTCGGGGGCAGTGCCTTTGGCATGGCAAACCGGGGTGGTGGTTCCTCTCTTCAAAAAAGGGGACCGGAGGGTGTGCTCCAACTTTAGAGGGATCACACTCCTCAGCCTCCCTGGGAAGGTCTATGCCAAGGTACTGGAGAGGAGAGTCCGGCCGTTGGTCGAACCTCGGATTCAGGAGGAGCAATGTGGTTTTCGTCCTGGCCGTGGCACATCGGACCAGCTCTTTACCCTCTCGAGAATTCTTGAGGGTTCGTGGGAGTTTGCCCAACCAGTTTACATGTGTTTTGTGGACTTGGAGAAGGCATTTGACCGCGTCCCTCGTGGATTTTTGTGGGGGGTGCTTCGGGAGTATGGGGTATCGGGCTTGTTGTTACGAGCTATTCGGTCTCTGTACGACCGTTGTGAGAGTTTAGTTCGCATTGCCAACACTCGGTCGGAGTCATTCCCAGTGAGAGTTGGACTCCGCCAGGGCTGCCCTTTGTCACCGGTCCTGTTCATAATTTTTATGGACAGGATTTCTAGGCGCAGCCAGGGAATGGAGGGTGTCATGCTTGGTGACCACAGGATCTCATCTCTGTTGTTTGCAGATGATGTTGTCCTGTTGGCTTCATCCAGCAATGACCTACAGCTCTTGCTGGGACGGTTTGCCGCTGAGTGTGAAGCGGCTGGGATGAGAATCAGCACCTCCAAGTCCGAGTCCATGGTCCTCAGCCGGAAAAAGGTGGATTGTCCTCTCCGGGTTGGGGACAGGCTCCTGCCCCAAGTGGAGGAGTTTAAGTATCTTGGGGTCTTGTTCACGAGTGAGGGGAAAATGGAGCGAGAGATCGACAGACGGATTGGAGCAGCATCTGCAGTGATGCGGACGTTGTACCGGTCTGTTGTGGTGAAGAGGGAGCTTAGTTCTAAGGCAAAGCTGTCGATTTACCAGTCAATCTACGTTCCTACTCTCACCTATGGTCACGAGCTTTGGGTAATGACCGAAAGAACGAGATCGCGGATACAAGCGGCTGAAATGAGCTTTCTCCGTAGGATTGCTGGACTCACCCTCAGAGATAGGGTGAGGAGCTCAGTCATCCGGGAGAGGCTCAGAGTAGAACCGCTGCTCCTCCACATTGAAAGGAGTCAGTTGAGGTGGTATGGGCATCTGATTAGGATGCCTCCTGGACGCCTCCCACTTGAGGTGTTTCAGGCACGTCCCACTGGGAGGAGACCCCGGGGCAGACCCAGGACTCGGTGGAGAGACTATGTCTCCCAGCTAGTCTGGGAACGCCTTGGTATCCCCTCTGAAGAGCTGGAGCAGGTGGCTGGGGAGAGGGAAGTCTGGGCTTCTCTGCTTGAACTGCTGCCTCCGCGACCCGGACCTCCGGAAAAGCGGTAGAAGATGGATGGATGGATGGATGGCTCAAACCACCAAGCTCAGCTGTTTTTCATGATAAATCAGCCTCAGGGTAAAAGTACATTCCATGCATTATCTTTTTTTTTTCACTTTATTGTAAATAACTTTTTATCACCATCAGTTAGCATGCCTTTGAGCCAGGTTGTGTCTGGCTGCTGCTTCTCCTGGCATGTTGTGTTGATTTGTCAGACCAGGTCCCGCTGACACTCCGCCCAGTCTGCTCGCACACCTCATGGTCTCCACATATGGCAAATTATCCTTTAGACCTACATATTTATGGAAACTTTGTGGTATTTTTTTTAAGCATTAAATCTTCAATATTATCTTTTTCTAGTCAAATTTGTCATTTTTCAATTCCTTGTTTTGTCCAGGGAACACTGTGGTGACTGACAGGTCGTGATGCTGTGTATTATCCAGTCAGCATTGTCATGATGCCACGTATTGTCCAATTAGCATGGCCAGCACAGAGTCAATCCGAAACCCCGCCCACACTTCTTGAAGCCTGGGCAGGAAGAGACACAGAGCGGTGACAGAGTGGTGGCTAAACTTTTATTGATAAAAATTACTTATTTTGACTGAGTGACTCCATATTCAGGGATGCACACCGTCGTAACCTCAGGAAAACATGTATAATATTCTTAGGTCATTCTGAGGAACGGTTCAAGAGATATGTGTGGAACAGACAGACACACAGACAGAGATTTTGTGAATTTATAGAGAGATATTTATTGACTATGATTTGCTCATATAACTCCTGTTGAGGTGTAAACTGGGAGAAAAATCGAGTGCATCCCGGATCCGATTGCGCACACCCTGCAGCTCTCTTCCATACACCCGTCGGTGGAGTGTTGTCGGAAGGGGAAACAGAGATGGACTGCGCTGCTCTCTCGCTCTCCATACAATCATGTGGAGTGTCGTCGGACAGGAAAACAGATGTGTACAGTGTCGGTGTGCATCCCGACCAGAAAGCAGTCCATGTTAAAGCCTAATTTATGCCTCTTTGTGAAGCTTAATACTCCGTATGTTCACATGAGCATATTGTGCAAATAGGCTGTCTGAACTGCTTTTCCAACACAGCTGTGGAAGGAAATATTATGCATATACGTACTAACATAGGCTACTGTTAGCATTTTATTGCTGTTTTAGGTAAATTTCCCTTTGTTTTGGCCTTCTGTTATTATGATTTCTCCTATAGTTTATAGTTGCCACATTTCCCAGCATTAGTTTTTTTTACTTTGACATTTCCATTATGTTGGTGTCCAAAACTCACAACAAGGTGTTCAAAAACACATGATGGATACAATCTGGCTAAGGAGGGAAACCACAGTATGCAACAAAAATAATAAATCGTTCAATAAATAAGTAAACAGTCTATTCTAATACACATTATACCCTATTATGCCTTCCCATTAAAATATAATACTCCCTTTACAGGGAAATAAATCTGAAGTGTCTAAAATGGTCTTTGCTGCAGCAAGTTTATATATCACCTTCTTGCTCTTGCAATTCCTTTATAATTATGGTTACTCAGTATACAATGGATATAAAAAATCTACACACCCCTGTTCAAATGCCAGGTTTTTGTAATGTAAAAAAAAAAAAATGAGACCAAGATAAATCATTTCAAAACTTGTTCCACCATTAATGTCACCAAACCTGTACAATCCAATTGAAAAACAAACTGAAATCTTTTAGATTAGATTAGATTAGATTCAACTTTATTGTCATTACACATGTATGAATACAAGGTAACGAAACACAGTTTAGCATCCAATCAGAAGTGCAAAGGACAGCAGTGCAGTATATACAGTAATTGACAGTATGTGCAATTTAAGCAAATATATGCAGCAGTGCAGAAAGTTAAGAGTACTGTTATGTGCAAATAATGTACAATAAGTTAGATGGGCAGTTATGTACAGGTGAAGATGGTAAGAGATGATGGTAAGAGAGTCAGCGGGGAACTAAGTTCAATAACGTGACAGCTGTTGGAAAGAAACTGTTCCTAAACCTGCTGGTTCTAGTCCGAAGGCTTCTGAAACGCCTTCTGGAGGGGAGAAGCTGCAACAGTCCATGAGCAGGATGGTTGGAGTCCCTAAGAATGCTGCGTGCCCGGCGCAGACATATTTTCCTGTAGACGTCCTCTATAACTGGAAGTGGAGTCCCTGTGATGCGTTGGGCGGTTTTCACCACCCGCTGCAGCGCCTTACGGTCAGCGAAAGAGCAGCTCCTATACCAGACTGTGACACAGTTGGTCAGGGTGCTCTCTAACACGCAGCGGTAGAAGTTGCCCAGGATGTCAGTTGACAGATGGTTCTTCTTCAGTGTCCTCAAGAAGAAGAGGCGCTGATGGGCCTTCTTGATCAGGCTGGTGGTGTTAACTGACCAGGACAGGTCCTCCGAGATGTGGGTCCCCAGGAATTTGAAGCTGGGGACACGTTCAACAGCTATGCCATTGATATAGATGGGGTCATGTGTCTCTCCCCTCTCCTTCCTGTAGTCCACTATGAGCTCCTTGGTTTTGCTGGTGTTAAGGAGCAGGTTATTGTGAGCGCACCAAGTAGCCAAGTGCTCAACCTCTGCCCTGTAATCTGACTCATCATTGTCCCTGATGAGTCCGATCGCCGTGGTGTCATCTGCGAACTTTATGATGGAATTGGATCCATACATAGGCCTGCAGTCATGGGTGAAGAGGGAGTAGAGGAATGGGCTGAGCACACAGCCCTGTGGTACACCAGTGTTGAGTGTGATGACGGAAGAACGGTTGGGGCCTGACCTAACATGCTGGGGTCTGTTGGTCAGAAAATCCATGATCTAGTTGCAGGTGGAGGTACTGATTCCCAGGTCCCCAAGTTTAGTGATCAGCTTGGAGGGGATAACTGTGTTGAATGCTGAGCTGAAGTCAACAAACAGCATTCTTGCGTAGGTGTTCTTGTCATCCAGGTGTGAGAGTACATAGTGCAGTGCTGTAGAAACCGCATCCTCTGTACTCCTGTTGCTCCGGTAGGCAAACTGGTGAGGGTCCAGTGTAGGGGGCAGGCATTTTTTGAGCTGTGCCAAGACCAGTCGCTCAAAGCACTTCATGACTATGGGCGTCAGTGCCACAGGGCGATAGTCATTTAGGCACGATGGTGTTGAATGTTTCGGCACTGGTACTACAGAAGTGGTCTTGAAGCACGCTGGTACCACGGCCTGGGCCAGGGACAGGTTGAAGATGTCTGTGAAGACCCCTGCCAGCTGCTCAGCGCATGCCCTCAGCACACTCCCAGGAATGCCATCAGGGCCAGCAGCCTTACGTACGTTGACATGACTCAGTGTGTTACGGACGTCGGTGTGGGTGAGTGTGAGGTGGTGGAGGTCGTCAGAGGGTGGGAAATTGATGTTCTTTTTGTTATTGTCCTTGTCAAAACGAGCATAGAAGTCATTTAGCTCATTGAGAAAGGGCACAGTCATGGCTATAGGTATGGAGTTGCTGGGCTTATAATCAGAGATAGCTTGAATGCCCTGCCACATGCGTCGGGGGTCAGAGTCCCCAAAATGTTCCTCCACCTTCAGCTTGTAGCTGTGCTTGGCCTTCTTGATGCCCCTCTTCAGGTCTGCCCTGGATGAACTGTAGGCCTGTGCGTCACCAGATCTAAAGGCATTGTTACGTGCCTTTAGCAGAAGCCTCACTTCTCTGTTCATCCACGGTTTCTGATTTGGGTACGTGGTGATCTGTCTTTCCGTGGTGACACTGTCAATAGTGGTGTTGATATGGTCCAGGACTGAGTGGGTGTAAGAGTCGATGTTTATGTGGGAGCCACAGGTAGCCTGAGAGGTGAACATACTCCAGTCTGTGTTCCTAAACTTTTCCTGGAGTAGAGTCAACCCCCTCTGGCCACACTTTGATGGTCCTCACTGATGGCTTCACCCGGTTGATGAGTGGTTCATACTTGGGGGTAAGGAACAAAGATAAGTGATCAGACTGACCTAGGTGGGGGAGGGGAGTTGCTGTGTAGGCTCCCACAATACTGGTGTAAACATGGTCCAATGTTTTGTCCCCTCTTGTGTGACAGGAGACATGCTGGTAGAATTTAGGAAGCACTGTCTTGAGGTTAGAGTGATTAAAATCACCCGCCACAATAAATGCTGCCTCTGGGTGTGCAGTTTGTTGTTTGCTAATAGCTACATGCAGTTCTTTCATAGCAAGCTTAGCATTAGCATCCGGAGAAATGTAAGCAGCTGTTATGATGGTACAAGTGAACTCACGTGGCAGATAGAAAGGTCTACATTTAACCATGAGAAACTCCAGGTTAGCTGAGCAGTGTCTCTCAACAGTGACAGAGTTCGTGCACCAAGCCTTGTTAATACAAATGCACACTCCCCCACCTCTGGTCTTACCGGAGTCATCTGCTGCTCTGTCTGCCCGGAGCGTGTGTAGGCCGGCTAGCTCAATAGCATTGTCGGGTATTCCACTGTGTAGCCATGTTTCCATGAAAATCATGATATTGCAGTTCATAAGTCTCTTATTGTTGGTGATCCGAAGCCGTAGCTCATTCATTTTGTTCGCCAGTGACCGTACATTAGTGAGGAAAATACTGGGTAGAGAAAGCCGGTGCGGTGTTAGCTTTAGCTTGGCTCTTAGCCCACCGCGCTTCCCCCGCCTTTGTTTACGGTCTCTACGCCGCCTGCGAGCACTTCCGGTCTTGCCAAGCGTCGGATGTTCTCCGGAGCTCAGGGATGAGACGTAGGTTGCTGATAAAAAGATCATTATCGTTATTTTGTAATCCAATGTCCAAAAGCTCATTTCGTGTGTAAGATGTGAAAGCGAAGCTGTTCTGAACGAACAGACCCGAAATGAGCAGAAATAACACTGCTAATCCACAAAATCTGAAGAGACGCTGAGCCTCATGTTGTGCACGCGCCACCATCTTTTAAGGGGAAAAATAAAACATAAAAAACTTACAATGACCTGGTTGAATAAACATGCACACCCTTAAACTATTACTTTGTTGCAGCACCTTTGGCTTTTATTACAGCACTCAATCTTTTTGGGTAGGAGTCTATCAGCGTCACATCTTGATGTGGCAATATATGCCCACTCATCTTTGTAAAAATGCTCCAAATCTGTCGGATTGCAAGGACATCTCCTGTGCACAGCCCTCTTCAGATCACCCCACAGATGTTCGATCGGATTCAGGTCTGGACTCTGGCTAGGCCATTCCAAAACCTTAATCTTCTTCAGGTGAAGCCATTCTTTTGTTTATTTGGATGTGTGCTTTGGGTCATTGTCGTGCTGAAAGTTGAAGTTCCTCTTCATCTTCAGCTTTCTAGCAGAAGCCTGGAGGTTTTGTGCCAACACTGACTGGTATTTGGAACTGTTCATAATTCCACCTTGACTAAGGCCCCAGTTCCAGTTGAAGAAAAAACAGCCCCAAAGCATGATGCTGCCACCACCATGCTTCACTGTAGGTATGGTGTTCTTTTTATGATGAGCAGTGTTGTGTTTGCGCTGAATATACCGTTTGGAATTATAGCCAAAAAGTTCAACCTTGGTTTCATCGGGCCGTAACACATTTTCCACCATGCATTTCGGAGATTTCAAATGTGTTTTTGCAAAATGTAGTTGTGCTTGGATGTTTTTCTTTGTAAGATAAGGCTTCCATCTTGCCACCCTACCCCATAGCCCAGACATATGAAGAAGACTGGAGATTGTTGTCACATGTACTAAGCAGCCAGTACTTGCCAGAAATTCCTGCAGCTCCTTCAATGTTGCTGTCGGCCTCTTGGCAGCCTCCCTGACCAGTTTTCTTCTCATCTTTTCATCAATTTTGGAGGGACGTCCAGTTCTTGGTAATATCAGTGTTGTGCCATAATTTCCCCACTTGATGATAACTGTCTTTACTGTGTTCCATGGTATATTTAATGCCTTGGAAATTCTTTTTTACCCTTCTCCTGACTGATACCTTTGAACAATGAGATTCTCCTGATGCTCTGGAACAGGGGTCACCAACCTTTTTGAAACCAAGAGCTACTTCATGGGTATCGAGTCATGTGAAGGGCACCAGCTTGACACACTCCTCTAAAATAACAAATTGTGTATATATATATATATATATATATATATATATATATATATATATATAAATAATTATCAATAACTTAGAGAGGGTAACAGACAAGATCAATATTCAACACTTTATTTTTATTAATCTCAGCAATTGTTCAGATTATCACTTCGACATTTCATTAAAAAAATGTCCAGTTTTCACCAGTCCCTTTTAACCATAAAAAACTAAACCCTTTTAATTCATGAACTATGTTGAACCATGTTTGAAAAAGTTATGCAACATTTAAGAAAAATCATCTTTCATATTAAATAAATCTTATCACATTTTTAACTGAACAAATCTGCTGCAATTCTGCTCAAAATCTGTTACATTTAATAAACACACTTTTGTGTTCTTCTTCACTGGAATTATACCCATACAGTTCTTGCCAAGAATCATGCTTGAGTAATAACCAGCACTGTCCTTTCATGAGAAGAAGCTAAACAGCGCTGAGTGCTTATATGCACGGTGGCGCAGTGGTTAGCACCGCGGCAGCAGTTTACCCTCGGCCGGGGGATCGCGGGGATCGTGGGTTCGATCCCTGCCCCCGGCCAACAGTGATCTGTGTGGAGTGTGCATGTTCTGGTTTTTCATGCAAAAACATGCAGGTTAGGGAGTTAAGGGGCGCTTGCGCACGCAGCTGGTGGCTTGTCACCGGACTGCAGAACAAATCCACCTACGGGTACAAGATAAGTCCAAAAAAAAAAAAAAAAAAAAAAGAGTGGGTAGTGAAGTGTCGCTCCACATAGTGGCGCTTCGCCGTCGCCCCGCAAATGAAACACACGCAGCTTCCTTTCACGGTAGTAAAAAAGAACTCTTCCTCCCGCTCACTTTGAAAATGATAAATTTTCTGTCTTTTTTTGCCATATTTTTGGCCTAGGAAACTGCACTCCGCCCACCATCTTCACTGCCCGCTAGCTTACGCTCCACAAGCGCGAAGGTTTTGTCATGCACACGATACTGACCTTTGAACTAGGTCAGAGTTCACCTTAACTTTACGTATAATAAACATATTTTCATTTTTTTATTTTTAAGACATTGTCATTTTAAAATCTATATAAATGCAAGTGTGATTTTAAAAAATAGCGGCAGAAAAAATTACATCTTAGACGCAGCTCACTTGCGAGTTGTGCTATTTTTAGAACAGGCCTGCGGGCGACTCATGTGGTCCCTGCGGGCGACATGGTGCCCGCGGGCACCGCGTTGGTGACCCCTGCTCTGGAAGCTCCCTGGGGACCATGGCTTGTGCTGTAAGATGTGACTACAAAAATGTCAGGAAAAGCCTACTAGAACAGCTCAACTATATTTGGGATTAATCAGAGGTACTTTAAATGGTGGCAGGTGTGTGCTGACTCCCATTTAACATGAGTTTAAATGTGACTGGTTAATTCTGAACACAGCCACATCCCCAGTTATAACAGGGTGTGCATATTTATGCAACGAGGTTATTGTAAGTTTGTTTTTATTTTTTATTTTTCCCCTTAAAAGATTTCAGTTTGTTTTTCAATTGGCTTGCACAGGTTATAGGTCACATTAATGGGGAAAAAAAGTTTTGAAATGATTTATCTTGGTCTCACTTTTTTTACATCACATAAACCTAACATTTGAACAGGGGTGTGCAGACTTTATATCCACAGTATAACAAATGCATTGTGTCCTGGTGTATTATGTGGCCAAAACTTGCTTCCTATTTGCTATTTCATTTTCATTAAGAGTAAACTATGCATGCCACATTCAGTGGGTAATGTTGCTATAGTGTTTTATATATGAGGGGGGCTGAAAAGTTCACAGTGGTCAAATTTGAACAAATGTGGTTTATTTTTCAACTGCAGGGATCCAAGCGCTGCAACACTGATGGAAGAAGTACTGTATGTGGACTGAAGGAGTGATTATGTTGAAACACAAACCACATTTGGTCAGTTTTGACCACTATGAACTTTTAAGCCTATGAACTTTTCAACACCCCCCCCCCCCCGCGTATAGCAGTATCAAAGGACATCATGAAAATACATGATGATGCACCCACCATACGTTAAATGTACATTAAATCCTGTGTGTGTGAATAATCCAGAAACACATTTATATTTAAACCCTGAATTAAAACATAGGAGGGGTATTCAATTACAAAATCAGCTGGGCCACAATTTGAAACCAAGACATGTAACTGGGCCACACATGTTCAGGGAGCTATTGAATGACAAATTTCAAACCAACACAGATCAATATGATGCATAATATGCACTTTTTATTCATTGTCTAGGTTTTAAATGAGCGCTTGGCACATGATAAAGGCACATGAAAAGAGCATAAAAACAATAACAGTGCTGGGGTTGAGCAGAACTCAAAGTAGTAGAAATATTTTTTCCTCTTGAACAACAATTAATGCCGTAAATAACCATTTTGGCCACATCTTACTCAGGCATACCTCAAAGTGCATAAAAACTCAATGTGCACTGTTAGTAGCATTAACATTTGTTTCCCTTCCCTGATTGATGGAGCCTTGAGTACTTTTATCATGTTTATAGTCAGCTTCATGTGTGCCTGTGTTTATGTTTATGTTGAATGTAATTGTGGTTTGTAAATATGGATGTCACCTGACTGCAAAACAAATCTACCTACGGGTACAAATAAAGTAACCTGAACCTGAACCTGAACCTTCTGAAATAAAATATAGTACATCCTGGTCATAACTGACCTTTACACATCACAAAGTGCATTTAGCTGAATAAAAAATGAACTGTCAAACACTTCATTGGCACAACCCCCCCCCCCCCCAAAAAAATGATTACATTAACAAACATTGTGTCATGAACTTGGGTTTGGTGGTTCCAAACCCAGTTCTATGACACAGTGGCTATTGGTCTCTTTGTGTTGTTTATTTTCCATCAGGCACTCTTAGGGAGCCTCTTGGGTCCTTGCGCTCCCTGACAGTTCAGCCACACCTCCTCCCCTTGTCAGTAGGATCAGCTGTGTCTCATTATGGTGTTACTTTTCTGTTCCACGCACACACACATTTACATCCACTCAGTCCAGTCCACGCACTCCCTCTCATTACTCACACCAGCGATCTCTTCCCTCATTAGTATTGGCATTACTTAAGCTCTGCATCTGTGAAAAGAGATTGCCGGATCATTGCGAATCAACACAGTCGCTATTTCCCCTCTGTGATGTTGCCACCACCAACATCTAGAAGCCCTGCCAAGTTTTATTCGGTGCTGCTTTGCACTGGGTGGCGTGTGTTGTTATTGTCCATTCCCTGCATTGTACTTTCAGCCTGACTATTCAGGCTTCTCCAACATTACCTCTTCTCTCCTTGCTCTCTGTCCGAGTCTTCTTCCAGGGTCGCTGGAGAGAATAATATTCCGCCGAACGAGTCCGAGGAACCAGGCTCACCGCCGAGGATCACCATGGTTCCAGCCTCCCCAGTGGAGGCCGACATGGGTGCAGCACCTCCTGGGTCTACAAAGCCCTTGGATCCTGGATTGCCGGAGTCCTGACGGGGGTGGAGCCCGAACCCAGGCAAGTGCTCTCGTTTGTTTCTCTCTTCCCTGTTTCTGAGCATCCTTGCCTGGCTTTTGGCTAGGGGAGCCGAGTGCAGCCTCCTGTCGCACCTGAGCTTGCCTCGCCGGGCTCCACCGCTGCTGGCAACCCTGACCCCTCTCCTTTTTCTGCTATCTCTGAGCATACTCCCAGGGTCGCAAGAGAGGAGTCGGCATTACCAGAGGCCTCTGAGGATCCAGGGTCACCACCAGAGGTTCCAGCCGCTCCCTTCATTGGTTGGCCGTCCGCGAGTGCAGCAGAACTCCACCCGGAGTCCACCATGGGTGCAGCAGAGCTCCAGCTGGAGTCCACCGCGGGTATAGCTATGTCCCAGACCGGGACCCTCACGAGTGCAGCTAAGCTCTGGTCTGGATCCACCGCGGATGCAGCTCTGTCCCGGACCAGGACCATTGCGGGCGCAACTTTCCCCCAGCTCGAAGCCATGGGGGGTGGGGGGGGGCTCCTTCATCATCGCTGCCTTATGATGTTGGGGCTCTCCTTCCTTGGTCTCCCCTTCGATTGGTCCTTCCCGTGGGGAGACCACCTCCCGGGCCACCGTTTCTGAGCTGGTGGCTCAAAGACCCAGCTCGTCCCCCCAACAAACTGTGTCATGGGGTTAGGTGGCCCTTTTTCCCTGGCCGGCCACCTGACCCGCTCTTGGTCTTCTTGGTTTGGGGGGGGAAACTGTTCTAGTTTGGGGTTGAAGGGAGGTTCACCTCACTTATTTTGTTCATTGATGCTGTGTCATGTTGTCACTTATTGCTTCCCACCTGACCTGTTTCCCCCACCTCCCACCCTGGTTTGTTGTTTCTCTGGGGTTTCTTATTGTGTTTTTGTGTTCCTCTGTCACTTGGGGTGTCTGGAATCCATCCCTTGAGAAGGAGTCTCTGTCATGAACTTGGGTTTGGTGGTTCCAAACCCAGTTCTATGACGCAGTGGCTATTTGTCTCTTTGTGTTGTTTATTTTCCATCAGGCGCTCTTAGGGAGCCTCTTGGGTCCTTGCGCTCCCTGACAGCTCAGCCACGCCTCCTCTTCTTGTCAGTAGGATCAGCTGTGTCTCATTATGGTGTTACTTTTCTGTTCCACGCACACACGCATTTACAGCCACTCAGTCCAGTCCACTCATTCCCTCTCATTATTCACACCGGCGATCTCTTCCCTCATTAGTATTGGCTTTACTTAAGCTCTGCATCTGTGAAAAGAGACTGCCGGATCATTGCAAATCAACACAGTCGCCATTTTCCCTCTGTGTTGTTGCCACCACCCATGTCTAGAAGTCCTGCCAAGTTTTATTCGGTGCCGCTTCGCACTGGGTGGCGTGTGTTATTTTCCATTCCCTGCATTGTACTTTCAGCCTGACTATTTAGTCTTCTCTAACATTACCTGACGCCTGCTCATTACCCGATGTTAGCGGCTGTTCCTGTTTCGCCTGCTCACACCGGACAGCACGGACCGCCTTTCTCCTTGTGCCGTTCAGCTGTTCTGTGGCACTAGGCATTCTCTCCCTTGGGCTGTTGAGCATCCTAAAGGCATCCTTGTTTTCCCTCCATGGCTGTAACTCATCTTACTGTTTGCTTGTCAAGATCATTAACTGTTGCTGGATTGAACTTATTATTTCTGTTCAATAAATTGCACGCAATATACTCTGCACGTGGGTTTTATTTCCTTCCTCCGTGCACTGTGTGAAAGCGCACGAGGAATCATAACACATTGCACATCCACCATTATGGTCTGTTTTGTTTTAAATCACCACATGTATGAGTAGGAACCTCTTTTTATAACTACATATTCCATTACGCACACACATGTCAGACATCCAAAAATTTCTAGTGCAGTTAAGGATGCAAAAAGCACCCACTTAAAAACTTGAGTCATGACTTCGGTCTTGAAGGTTTGAGGTTTTATCTCCAAAATTTATGACAATTTTCTTATAATTTTCTACTTTTCTCTATAAATTTATCAAAATTTGAAACCGTTTTCCTCAAATTTGTAATTTCCTCTTGTAAAATTGTCTTTTCTTGTACATTGGAGACTTTATTATAAATTTGTGGATTTTTATGGCTAATTTTTGTTTATTTTTTAAACAAAATTAGTTGTTTTAACCTTTTGAGTGTGAGATTTTGTGTGTCCGTAGTGGCAGAGCGCGGCACTGTGCCTGTTATCCTCACTCTGACATGATTGGCTCCATTGAAGATTTGTACTGATTTGAACTGATCTGCCAGTTTCAGAAGGTGGCAGACATCCGTTGGAGGACTCAATGGATGACACGTAATACACCAAAGAAGAAGAACTCCTCATTTCCTTTTCCTGTTTTTAGCATTTTAGCCCAGAAAGCTAATATGGCTGCTGTCCGTCATCGTGCACCATCACTTAGTCGGCTTTGTATGCGGAAAATAGCCGTGAGATACAAGTGAAATTTATGTGGGATAATCATAAGACTTTGTAGATGTGGTAGAGAGCGTAAATGACAGAACGCAAAATAAAGATGCTGATGGGTGAGAACGCAGCGACCATGGCAGCGAGCGAGTCCCTTTAGCCACTGGTAAGTGAGGAATTTCTGTGGGTTTTTTTTTTTTTTTAATATTGTACTGATTTCTTGTTCATATACTTTGAAGATAAGATGATGAGGTACCTCTGTACAAAAAACGGTGTCAAAAGACTGAACCATTCTTTGTGTAAATACGTCCAAAGTCCAGTTTTGACTGAGTTATGGAAGTTAAAGAGGTGCTGTGACATTATGCAAATTAGATGCGTAAATTTATTCCTATCTGAAACTTTGGATCATATTTTACATCATTCTAATTGACAGTAAGCCATTATCTCTTAACACTTTCAAGTTATAGCCTTGGAAATCTGAACTATTTTATTGACAAAAAATATTTACCACTCTTGACCACTAGGGGTTATGTCACAATTCAGCAACAGACGCACTCAAAAAGTGAATTTGAGTGTGTGTATGAATTTGTAACAGATTGCGGTAAAATTTTGAATTTTTTTTCCTTGTACAAAACAAGCAACAGCTTATTGCTCCCGTTACCAGCAGGTTAAAACCACCATAAGACTGCATGTCCACCAAACGTGTTTTTTTGTCCCCCGACTGCACTGAGCATTTTTTTTCTTCGTTTGTACGCGGCGCTCTGGGAAAAAAAAAAAGCCTGTGCCCGGTATCCCAGCAACAGCTTGTCACTCTCATCTCAGCACTTCCGCTTTTCCTATTGTCAGACTTTCTACTGATTTTTTAATAGCAGTCTCTAAATAACAATGGACAGGAAACGTGTTTAGCAGCTCTGGAGGTGAACTATGATGACACGGAAAACAGGAGTCTGAGTACAGACTAGTACCGGCGTCCTATGTCCCACCCACGCAGCAGCTCTGATTGGCTGCTTAAGGTCTGACATTGACGAGCTCAGCTGCAGTCTCTGAAAAGTTGAACTTTTTCAATTCTGAGTGCCCTGAGCACTGCGACAAAAAACGGCCACTGCCGAGAGTGTTTCAGTGCCAAGGGCACTCACCGCTGTAAACGCTGGGCTACATAGAGAATGAATGGAAAATAGCCGCCCAGAGCAGAAAAAGCGCATTTGGTGCACATGCAGCCTAAATCCTCTACTGGTTACATACCTCTTCTGCTTTTTTCCATGTTTAAAGTACTTTAATAAGCTCATGCTTCTCTCGAACAGCAACACTAGAAAGACACTCTCAACTGGAATGCTCACGACGTGGGCGGGTCACCTCTTAACTCAGCATGGATGACGATAATGCGCGTTGTTCGTGTGTACGCTTGCGGACCGTCATTCCTTCATACTTTTTCTTAAATTTATATTTCCTTGGCATGGCCTGGGCCACTTGGAGCTTGGTTCTGGGCTGCATGTGGCCCACGGACCGCCAATTGATTAGGCCTGACATAGGATAAAGTTGGACACCTGTGATCATTAATGTGAATTTTTAAAAAAATCAAATTATGTCAATCTTCCAATGAAAACTTTGACCCAGAATCATAGAATTCAGGTAAGCAAAGATTTGTTTAAAATAGACAAACAAAAGACCGCTTCAGTCCTTCAGGTGCTTTTCTGCAAATTCCAAGCAGGATTTCATGTGTTTTGCATTGAGGAGAGGCTTAGGTCTAGCCACTCTGCCATAAAGCCCAGGAGCCTCATGTATAAACAGTACACACGCACAAAAACACGGCGTACACTGATTTTCACGAACACAGTGGGATGTATAAAAACAAATGTGACATGAGAATCTCCGGGCATGTCAGGTCTGCTGCGTAATTGCGCAGTGAACATATGAATTAACGTGAGCCTAACATGCAGTAAAGTAAGCATGTTTATTGACAAAAGAAGGAAAACATAAAATGTCCATATAACAGTCCAAAACTGAGTAATAATGATGAGACAACCGGCTACAAACTTCATTGGCTTGGGAGAGATGCCCCACACGATCCAGGCGGAACTGGAGTGGAGAGGAAGGGCAGTAATTAAAAGGATGACTTACATGAATGCTGGAGCGGAAAAGCTCTGGAATTAACAACACCACACAGTCCAAAGGGAAGGGTACCAACAACAAGCGAGCCTGGATGTCCAGTGTTGACTAAGCTGCCACACTGACTGATCACACTGACCCACATAAGTACACAGAGCGCTAATGAGGGCAAGTGGATACAGGAGTGTGGCTGAGCAGGTGCGTGAGTGAGTGAATGTATGTGTGTGTGTGGGAGGGTGCTGAGTGCATGCGTGCATGTGTGTAAATGTGTGTGGTGATGACACACAGCCGCTGAATGTCTGGCAAGGGGAAAGATCAAGAGGAGGAGGTGTGGCCGTAGAACTGGCAGAGAGCCAGGCTCAAATAATCTGCCAGCTGGAAATAATAAGAAACAATCAAGACCTACAGCCACAGATCATGGGTGGGGTTGTTCTCAACCCCGCCCATGACAGAGCCCCCCCCCCTCCCCCCCAGGAGTGGATACCAGACACCCACCGTACCATCACAAAAAGGGAGCAAAATACAAGAGAAAACCTTCCCCCTCCCCCACCCAGAAGGCCCACACAACTAACCAGGGCGGGAGGTGGGGGAAACAGGTCAGGAGGGATTAAATCAAGGAAGAACATACACAAAACAACACAAGGAAGCACAAAAATCCCAACCCCAAAACTACAGTAAAACCCTCCCCAAAATCCAAGAGTCCTCAAATTCTGGGGGCCGGCCAAAGTCCCAAGGCCCACTAACAGCTATAAGTTCAGGGGGCTGGGCAAAGTCCAAGAGCCCATGAACGGTCATGTGAACCAGCCCAGGTGGCCTATCAAAGCTCAACACCAGCCGGACTGCCAGGCAAAGTGAGTCGGGTGGCCTGCCTGGAAAACCTGGCCACCTAACCCAACAGTACAGTTTATCGGGTGGCTGACTGGGGTTCTTCAGCCACCAAGCCAGGTGAAGCAGGCCGGAAGGCGGCCCCCCACTGGGAGACCACCTCCTTTAGGCGGCCGGCCCGCATCGTTGAGTCACCAGGGCCAGAGGGGTGAGTGAGGAAGCAGCCTATCCACCGGGAGGCTTGGAGGCAGATGGCTGAACAAGGGAAGGGAGACCCCTGCGGTTACTGGTAGCAGGACCCAATGGACCACGATGGTGCCCAGCAGGAAAAGAAGGATCATCCACCAGGGCTGTGGAAGGGGAAAAGAGACCCTGGTGTCCTTGGGCTAGCCGGCAGCACCCTCGGTGGTACCGACGTGGAACTGAAACTTTGTTGCACCTGCGGTGGACCCGGGCTGGGCCATGGCTGCACCCGCGGTGGTACCGGCCTGGGACAATGTTGCACCAGCAGTGGCCCCTTCCCAGGACCTCATTGCTTGCGCAGTGAGCCTCAACTGGACCTGCGTTGCACCCATAGTTGACCCCGACTGAGCCATGGTTGCACCCACGGTGGAGTCCGGCTGGACCTCTGCTGCACCCACGGTGGACCCCGACCAAGCCATGGTTGCACCCACAGTGGAGCCCGGCGGGACCCCTGCAGCATCTGCAGTGGACCCCAACTGAGCCATGTTTGCACCCACAGTGGAGTCCGGCTGGACCTCTGCTGCAACCGCAGTGGACCCCGACCGAGCCATGGTTGCACCCACGGTGGAGTCCGGCGGGACCCCTGCTGCGCCTGCAGTGGACCCCGACCGAGCCATGGTTGCACCCATGATGGAGCCCGGTGGGACCCCTGCTGCATCTGTGGTGTGAGCCGGCTGAGCCACTGCTGACCTCAATGCCGTCTTGACCCTGGGCCAGCCGACCCGCACGAGAACCTGAGCCAGGAGGCAATCAATCACAGGCACCCCCGGAGACCTGGACTGAGGCGGAACCCGACCAACAACCTTTGGCAGACAGGAAACTGGACCCATGGAGACCACAGTAGGGGTGGCAGAGGCCACAATAACCTCCAGTGGCAAGCCTGGATCTTCAGTCTCGTCCGACGACGTGGACCTCTCTCCGGCGACCCTAGAAGAAGAGTCGGACACAGAGGAGGAAGGGCCAGGGTCGCCGGCAGCAGCGGAGGCCGGCAAGGCGAGGTTGGGTGCAGCTGACTCTCCTCACCTAGAGCTAGGCAAAAATGCTCTATTATGGAAAGAAGGAAGACAAAACAGAGCACTTGCCTTAGCTCGAGCTCCACCGCCGTCCAGGACTCCGATGATCCAGGTGATGTTTCCACAGGCTCGGCTTCCTGGAGGCGCAGCTCGGGTGCTGACTCTGCTGCAGTGGCCTCCACAGCAGGCATGATGGTCTCTGCAGTCTTCATCCTCCCAGCCGTCGTGACTCACGCTGGTAATTCCTCCGGTGTGACGGCTGGGATCTGGCTCACCGTTGCTGTGGGGGAAGGATCCTCCTGGACCTCTGGCTCCTCCCAATCCTGACGGTTCAGCTCTGGAGCACGCTCGGAGGAAGCAGGAATGAGCAGAGAGAGGGCAGGTGAGCCATTCATGGCAGCAGCAGGTGGGGAGAACTCAGGGGACTGCTCTCCCTGAGTCTCCCTACCGGGAATCAGGCAAGTCATTTCATTATTTATAGAAGTAAAATGAAAATTAACTTGCCTGTCCTCCCGGGTAAAGATGTTGGCTGCTGCTGTTGTTTGGGCGTTGTCATCCTTCCGTCCAGAAAAGGCAGTGCTTGGCCCCTCTGTAGACCTTTTAGGAGCTGCCCCTCTCACCACAGGAACGGGAGCCACCAGTGAAGGAAACAAGCGCCCCTTGGCCATCTGCGGATAGACCGAGGATGAGGACCTTGCAGCAGATATGGATAAGGATCTTGCAGATGGGACTGCTTGGGACTGGTCATGTGAATGAGGATCTGCTGTGGGGGTAACAGGGCTCGGTGTGGGAACAGGAGCAGTTGGCGGGGCTGGATGATTCCTCCGGGAATCCGGGCCCAGATGACATCAACACCGTTGACCTGGCGGTGGCCATCTTGGATCTGGAGGTGGAGTGGAGCAAAAGATGGTCGCCAACTGAGAAGAGCGTCTCTGCTTGGGCTTTGTGCGGAACGGCCTTCTCTTCAGGTCCGGGAAAGCCTGTTTGAGCGTGCAGACGGCGGATAGATGTTTGGCATATTGGGGGTAATTCCAGCGGCCCCAGTGAGCCCCCAGGATCCTCAATGCCCTGTTCAGGCAGTCCAGTCTTTCTCCAGGGCCATAGGCACCATAGGCGTCCACCAACAGCTAACAGATTAACATGGCTGCCTCCTGCTCCTCTCCACTGGGATGTCCCACTGCCCATCCACTTCTGTCAGTGTGGAAACGGCTCATTGAGGACATCATGCTCTGAACAGGTCAGTTGAAAAAACACACAAAAAATGAGAGAACAGCACGCCTCTTCAATGCTTGGGCTCTTTGTTTTGGTGGCAGCTTACTGTCATGTCTGCTGCGTAATTGCGCAGCGAACATATGAATTAATGCGAGCCCAACTTGCAGTAAAGTAAGCGTGTTTATTGGCAAAAGAAGGAAAACACAAAATGTCTATATAACAGTCCAAAACTGAGTAATAATGATGAGACAACCGGCTACAAACTTCATTGGCTAGGGAGAGATGCCCCACGTGCTCCAGGCGGAACCGGAGTGGAGAGGAAGGGCAGTAATTAAAATGATGACTTACATGAATGTCGGAGAAGAAAAGCTCTGGAATTAACAACACCATACAGTCCAAAAGGAAGGGTACCAACAACAAGCGAGCCTGGATGTCCAGTGTTGACTAAGCCACCACACTGACTGATCACACTGCCCCATATAAGTACACAGGGCGCTAATGAGGGCAAGTGGATACAGGAGTGTGGCTGAGCAGGTGCGTGAGTGAGTGAATGTATGTGTGTGTGGGGGGGGGGGTGGCTGAGTGCGTGTGTGCATGTGTGTAAATATGTGTGGTGATGACACACAGCGGTGAATGTCTGGCAAGGGGAGAGAACAAGAGGAGGAGGCATGGCCGTAGAACTGGTAGAGAGCCAGGCTCAAATAATCTGCCAGCTGGAAATAATAAGCAACAATCAGCCCCGCACATGACAGGGCTGAGCTGCAAAGTTTTCACCTGCCGTGAGAAGTTGCAGCTGTCCACAAAATTCTGTTTGTCTCTATCAGATGGGTATGTTACAGTGGATATAAAAAGTCTACACACCCCTGTTCAAATGCTAGGTTTTTGTGATGTAAAAAAATGAGACCAAGATAAATCATTTCAAAACTTTTTCCACCACTGACATGTTTAACAGTATGTCATCCTTTAACTGCTGCCTGTCTGTGTGGTGTCCTGCAAACAATGTGGGCTACAAAGACAATTGGAACTCATTTTGGGGAAAACCTGGTCTTATTAGACGAGACGGTGTCCATCCCAATTTGGATGGTGCGTCTCTTTTATCTAACAATCTGGCATTATTTTTATCCAAATTTCCAAAACCTTGACAACTTAGAGTTGGGACCAGGAAGCAGAGTCACAGTCTTACACGCCTCTCTGCAGCTCCTCTTCATCCGCCACCACTCGACTTAGCCCCTGTCTTCCCCATCAGAGAATCATTGTCTGCTCCCTCCAAAGTAAATAAAAATATAATGTATAAGCATCCCAAAGTGATTAAACAAAAAGTTGGTAAAACTCAGATTAAACATAAATCTTCTAAATTTAATGACTTGGCCTCTGTTCCTCCTCATATTTTGAAAATTAAATGCGGTTTGTTAAATATTAGGTCTCTAACTCCCAAGTCTCTGTTAGTCCATGATCTGTTAATTGATCATCACATTGATTTAATATCCCTTACAGGGACTTGGTTCTGGCAAGAGGATTATGTTGGTGTAAATGAGTCAACTCCCTTTGGTTATTTAAATTGTCAAAATCCCAGAAGTTTTGGTTGTGGAGGAGGAGTAGCAACAATTTACCATTCCAAATTACTAGTTAATGTAAAGCAAAAAACTTTATAATTCCTTTGAGGGCCTGGTCCTCAGTATTGGGCATTTTAGCAATTTTAGGTTAAATCCAATTTTATTTGCCATAGTTTAGTGTCCTCCCTCAGCTTACTCAGAGTTTTAATCCAAATTTGCTAAATTCTTAGCAGATTTAGTGCTGAAATCAGATAGAATAATTATAGTAGGGGACTTTAGTATACATGAAGATGTAGATCGTGATTGCCTCAATATGGCATTTAATTCAATATTAGACTTGATGGGGTTTTCTCAGAAAGTAGGAAATCCTACCCATTATCTCCACATCACGTTGGACCTTGTTCTGGCATATGGCATAGAAATAGAAAATCTGGTAATGTGTCCTCATAACCCTGTACTGTCAGACCATTGTCCGTTAACCTTTGATTTTACTATTTCTGACTATTTGGCTCCTAAAGAAAAATATTACTACAGTAGATGCCTCTCAGATGATGCTGTTACCAAATTTAAGCAGATTGTTTCCTCTATGCCATGTGTCAACACAACGGAGATAAGCTATGGAGAGCTTGCTCCTTCTGTAATTGATAGCATGGTAGATAGTGTTACAGCTTCTCTGCATTAGACTCTAGACATGGTGGCCCCTTTAAAAAAGAAAAAAGTCTAATCAGAGATTTCTAACTCCTTGGGTAAACACAGAAACTTGTCAATTAGAAAGAAAATGGTGCTCCACTAAATTAGATGAAATCTATTTAGCTTGGAGAAATCATCTTCTAATTTAAAAAAAAAAACAACTCTTAGGAAAGCTAGAACAAGTTATTATTCCACATTAAGATAAGATAAGATAAGCCTTTATTAGTCCCACAATGGGGAAATTCCAGGATTGCAACAGCACAGGGATAGCAACACTCAGAGCAACAATCAAGAAGACAAGAAAAACAAGAGCAGCGAATATACATACTGTATGTACATATAAATATGTAAATATATAAACACACAGTGCATTAATAGAAGAGAACAAGAATAATCCCAGGTTTCTTTTCAGCACTGTAGCCTGTTGTGATTCCCCGTGCGCTTTTACACAGCGCACAGAGGAGAGAGACAAATCCACACACTGGAGACGTTGTGCGCAATTTATTGTGCAAAAAACAAGAAAGCAAACAGTCCAACAACAATAGAAAATACCAAAATGATGAGGAGGCTCTGGGAAGCTCAAGAGACTCTCCACAGCTCAGCAGTGAGTAAGGCCAGGGAACCCAAAGTGCTTCAGGAGGAACTAACAGCGGGAGGAAGGCAGCCTGGACACCTGAGCGCCTCCAAGATGGGACTGGAAGCAGCGGGCACAGGAATACTCACTGGGGCCGGGAACAGAGACGTCCATGTATGGAATCCCAGAGCCAACCTGCAAAAACAGAAAAGGAGAAAACAGATGACATGCAGAGGGAAGCGGTACCAAAAACAGGCAGGGCATCTAGTCATGCATGCATCAGAACAACAGGAACGAACACTGTGAAGTACACACTGGTTCAACAATGATCTGGAAATTCACTTCAGCGGCCACAAGCCTTAAATAATTCCACACATAATGACGGGAGTGAATGCCGGTGTGAGTAGTGAGAGGAGGCACATGTGTGTGCGTGCATGAATGAACAGAAGAGTAATCACAAATAATAATGACACACAGCTGGTGTAATCTGGCAGGTGAGGGGGCCATGGCTGCGAACTGTCAAGGAGCCGAGAAGACCTCATGGCTCCCAAGGAGGTGCCTGACGGCAAAATAAGGAAATCAAAATACACTTAAGGACAAGGCAGCCACCATGCCAAGGAACTGGGCTGGAAGTCCACCCCACTTCATGACAGAAGTCAGGCTGACAAGTCAGGACTCTATCAATCCTAGCATTCCCTTAGAGCTTACTAGTCAGGACTTCATGAAGTTTTTCAATAATAAAATTTCATCTATAAGAGATAAAATCAGTCAGATTCTTCCCACTGTTAACTTAAATACAGTAACTGCTACAACTCCTTCAATTGATATCTGTTTGGATGAGTTTACTCCAACTGACCTTTTAGAGTTAAATAAAATAATAACCTCATCCAAGCCTTCTTGTCTTTTAGACCCTATTCCTACAAGGTTATTTAAAGAAGTCTTCCCATTTATTGGTAGCTCTATTCTTCAAATAATCAGTTCTTCATTAACATTAGGCCCAGTACCACAGGCTTTTAAAACTGATGTAATTAAACCCTTACTTAAAAAGCCAAAGCTGGATCCAGGAGTTTTAGCTAACTATAGACCAATCTCTAATCTACCATTCATTTCAAAAATCTTAGAAATTGTTGTTGCTACACAACTATTTGCCCACTTGCAGAGAAATGGTTTATTTGTTTCAATCTAGGTTTAGAATCCACCATAGTACTGAAACAGCCTTAGTGAAGGTCACTAATGACCTCCCTATCGTATCTGATAATGGACTTGTTTCT
This sequence comes from Pholidichthys leucotaenia, assembly GCA_020510985.1. Taxonomy (NCBI): domain Eukaryota; kingdom Metazoa; phylum Chordata; class Actinopteri; order Cichliformes; family Pholidichthyidae; genus Pholidichthys; species Pholidichthys leucotaenia. Next base: position 223,207,965 of record CM035845.1, on the reverse strand, counting down.
ATACTTGTCCTTTTAGACCTTAGTGCAGCTTTTGATACTGTCGATCATAATATTTTACTTGATAGATTAGAACACCATGTTGGACTTAATGGAACTTTGTTGCAGTGGTTTAGATCTTATTTATCTGATAGGTTCCAGTTTGTTCATGTCAGTAATGAGTTTTCTTTCAGCTCAAAGCTCAGTCATGGAGTTCCACAGGGATCTGTGCTAGGCCCTATTCTTTTTAGTTTTTTATATATGCTTCTGCTAGGCAACATTATTAGAAAGCACTGTATACATTTTCATTGTTACGCAGATGACACACAATTATACCTGTCAATGAAGCCAGATGATAGTAATCAATTAGCCAAGTTGCAGGCCTGTCTTAAGGAAATCAAAGCTTGGATGACTTGTAAGACTGAAGTCACTCTAGTTGAACCAAAAAACTTTAGAAATACCTTTCTAAATCAAACTCTTAGTTTGGATGTGGTTACTCTTTCGCTTAATAGTTATGTGAGGAACCTTGGAGTTATTTTTGATCAAGATCTGTTTTTTAATTTACATATTAAACTTGTTTCTAAGACTGCCTTCTGTCATTTGTGTAATATTGCCAAGATTTGGAGCATCTTGGCTCAGAGTGATGCTGAGAAACTGATCCACACTTTTGTTAGCTCTTGAGTAGATTATTGTAACTCTTTATTATCAGGTTGTCCTAAAATATCTTTAAAAAGTCTTCAGCTGATCCAAAATGCTGCAGCAAGAGTTTTAACAGGTACTAGAAAGAGAGATCATATCTCTCCAGTTCTGGCCTCCCTTCATTGGCTTCCCATAGAGTTTAGAATAAAGTTTAAAATCCGTCACTCTTACAAAACTCTAAATAATCTGGCCCCTTTTTATTTAAAAGATCTGATACTACCCTATTATCCTAACAGAGCACTATGCTCCCAAATTGCAGGATTACTTCTAATACCTAGAATCTCCAAAAGTACAATGGGAGGCAGAGCCTTCAGTTATCAAGCTCCTCTCCTGTGGAACAAGCTGCCAATCTGGATTCAGGAGTCAGACTCAATCTCTGTTTTTAAAAATAAGGTTAAAAACCTTCCTTTTTGATACACCTAAAATTAGGGTGGGATCACGTGCCCCTGAACCCTCCCTTAGGTATGCTGCTAATAGGTTTAGACAGCCGGGGGACCTCTAACAATGCACTGGGCTTCACTCCTTTCTTCACTCTCAATGAAGTATTTTTGCTGATCATTAACATCTGTTTGTTCTCTCCCACAGATTGAGTCCCCATTGTGCTGTTTGCTCTCTACATGTCTGTTCTTTTCTTCTTCTTCTCTATCCCCTCACCCCCCAGCCAGTCGCAGCAGATGACTGCCCCTCCCTGAGCCTGGTTCTACTGGAGGTTTCTTCCTGCTAAAAGGGAGTTTTTCCTCTCCACCGTCGCCAAGTGCATGCTCACAGGGGATCACCTGATTGCTGGGGTCTTTCTGAAATTGTGGGGATTCCCCCTACAGTTGAAACTGCTACAAAATGACTGTTTTTGTGAAATTGTCATGTTCTGAGTGCGGGGGATTCCACTAGGCTCAGGTTGTCTACCTTTTTAGTATGTGTACTGTGTTGTCATTTTCGAGTTGTCACTTATCCTATATTGTTTGTCAGTATGATTTATTTTCCCATCTACGTTCATTATAGTTTGTTTATTGTATTTTTGAGTTTGCCTGTTCCCATTTTTTGTCACATCATTATGTTTGTATTTTGTTATGTTCTTTCTCTCAGGGCTGACAGCTGTCAATGGCTTTCTGGGGTTTTGCTCAGCGTGGGCATGGTCCTGCCAGCTGTCAGCTCCGATGATTTCCTCATTATTCCCAGCTGGTCCCAATTATATGTCATTGTTTTCTCCTGCCCGTTCAGATACCCACACCGGTTATTACCTCCGCCAAGGAGGTTATGTTTTCATCGGCGTTGGTTTGTGTGTCTGTCTGTCTGTTTGTCTGTTTGTTTGTTAGCAAGATAACGCAAAAAGTTATGGACCGATTTTCATGAAATTTTCATAGATTGTCAGAAATGGGGTATCCTACAGATGATTAGATTTTGGTGGTGATCTGGATCACCGTCCAGAAGAAAACCGCCATTACAGAAAATGCGATTTTCGTGAATAACTCTTCGTCAGCCTCCGTCGGTCTATGATGACCATGGAAGAGAATCCTAAACGTCTACTCTGCTGGAACAGCACCGCCTGTGGCTGAACAGGCCGATGCACGAATGACAGTCCCTGTCACACAGGTCACACTTGTGGGTGGTCTCTGTGCTGCAGGGTCTGTGGCGGTTCTTCCTGCGGGTCCTTTTTTCATCTGCTGCAGCAGTCAGTCTCTCTTCACCCGCCTTGAGCTGTCTGGTCAGGGTGCCTCTCCATTTGGAGCGGTCTGTTGCAAGGTCCTCCCAGCGCTCTGTGTTGATATCCAGGGCCTTCATGTCTCTCTTGCAGACGTCTCTAAAGCGCAGCTGTGGGCGGCCAACGTCTCTCCTGCCAGTTGCCAGTTCTCCATAGAGGACGTCTTTGGGGATTCTGCCATCCTCCATACGGTGAACGTGGCCTAGCCAGCGGAGCCTGCGCTGCCTGAGTAGAGTAAACATGGAGGGAAGGCCGGCGCGGGACAGAACTTCTGTGTTGGGCACTTTGTCCTGCCAGGATATGTCCAGGATGTGGCGAATGCAGCGCAAGTGGAAGGAGTTCAGTCTCTTTTCCTGCCGGGCGTATGTTGTCCACGTCTCACTCCCATAGAGCAGTGTGCTGATGACGCAGGCGTTGTACACTGCCATCTTCGTCTTGACAGAGAGTTTGGGATTCTCCCACACTCGTGTGGTGAGGCGAGCGAGTGTGAAGGCTGATTTTCCAATCCTCTCGTGAATAACTACTGAACCACTAATCCTATCATTGTGAATCCAATTGCTAGTCATATGTTTTCATGGTCAAGGAATCTGAAAATGTACACACAAGCACTGTATGGGGGGAACTGTGGTGAGAAAACCGCCATTACGGAAAATGCGATTTTCGTGAATAACTACTGAACCACTAATCCTATCATTGTGAATCCAATTGCTAGTCATATGTTTTCATGGTCAAGGAATCTGAAAACGTACACACAAACACTGTATGGGGGGGGGAACTGTGGCGCTTGGCGGAGGTCTGCGCTCTCCAAGTGCTTTTCTAGTTAATAATGTAAAGGGTTTTGATCCCTATTTAAGGGGGGAGTTATTTTCATTTTCAATTGCCACTGTCTTGGTTTGCATTTGCCTTGTCTCCACCAGAGCCCTGCCCTGCTTTGGTGTGTAAAATCTGTAAGTTTTTCCCTTTGTTTGTTTCTTTGTGTTTTGAGCACCGTGTTGAACTTTATGTTTGTTGCTTTTTCCAATAAATTACCCAGATTCACAGTTCAGCGTGTGGGTCTCCCCTTCCTGCCCCTAGGGCATTCATGACAGAAATGGTGCTATATAAATAAAGTTGAATTTAATTGAACCATTAATGTGACTTATAATCTGTACAACCCAATGGAAAAACAAACTGAAATCTTTTAAAGGAAAAAATTAAAAAAAATTACAATCACCTTTTTGCATAAATATGCACACCCTTAAACTATTACTTTGTTGCAGCACCTTTGGATTTTATTACAGTACTCAGTCTTTTTGGGTAGGAGTCTACCAGCATGGCACATCTTGATGTGGCAATATTTGCCCACTCTTCTTTGCAAAAATGCTCCAAATCTGTCAGATTACGAGGGCATCTCCTGTTCACAGCCCTCTTCAGATCACCCCGCAGATGTTCGATTGGATTCAGGTTTGAACTCTTGCTGGGTCATTCCAAAACCTTAATCTTCTTCTGGTGAGGACATTCTTTTGTTGATTTGGATGTGTGCTTTGGGTCGTTGTCATGCTGAAAGATGAAGATCCTCTTCAGCTTTCTAGCAGAAGCCTGAAGGTTTTGTGCCAACACTGACTGATATTTGGAACTGTTCATAATTCCCTCCACTTTGACTAAGGTCTCAGTTTCAGCTGAAAAAAAAAAAAAACAGCCCCAAAGCATGATGCTATCACCACCATGATTCACTGTAGGTATGGTGTTTTTTTGGTAATGAGCAGTGTTGTGTTTAAAGCCAAATATACCTTTTGGAATTATGACCAAAAAGTTCAACCTTGGTTTCGTCGGACCATAACACATTTTCCCACATGCGTTTAGGAGATTTCAAATGGCTTGGATGTTTTGTTTTGTTTTTCGTAAGATAAGGCCTTCGTCTTGCCACCCTACCCCATTGTCCAGACGTGTGAAGAAGACAGGAGATTGTTGTCACATGTACTAAACAGCCAGTACTTGCCAGAAATTCCTGCAGCTCCTCCAGTGTTGCTGTCAGCCTCTTGGCAGCCTCCCTGACCAGATTTCTTCTCATCTTTTTCATTAATTTTGGAGGGACATCCAATTCTTGGTAATGTCACTGTTGTGCCATATGTTCTCCACTTCATGATGACTGTCTTCACTGTGTTCCATGGTATATTTAATGTCTTGGAAGTTCTTTTGTACCCTTCTCCTGACTGATGAACAATGAGAACCCTCTGATGCTTTGTAAGCTCACTGCGGACCATGGCTTGTGTTGTAAGATGTGACTACAAAAATGTCAGGAAAAGCCTACTAGAACAGCTGAACTTTATTTGGGGTTAATCAGAAGCACTTTAAATGGTGGCAGGTGTGTGATGACTCCCATTTAACATGAGTTTAAATGTGATTGGTTAATTCTGAACACAGCCACATCCCCAGTTATAACTGGGTGTGCATGTTTATCCAAACAGGTTATTGTAGGGGGTTTTTTTCCCTTAAAAGATTTCAGTTTGTTTTTCATTTGAGTTGCACAGGCTATAGGTCACATTAATGGTGGAAAAAGTTTTGAAATGATTTATCTTGGTCTCATTTTTCTACATCACAAAAACCTGGCATTTAAACAGGGGTGTGTAGACTTTTTATGTCAACTGTAAACATAACACCTGCAACTCACAGAATATGTTAAAATAACATTTCCACTCTAGTTAAAATGCTTTGTCTCTGAATTAGTCTGTGAAAAACATAACTGTTATTACGTGATTTATTTCCATAACTTGGCTCATTGAGCGCAGTGAAACCCCAATGAACTGACCTGCCTCCCTCATGGACCAGCTATCGTCATTGTTAACTGGACCCTGTTTCTATAAATGTGTTATTTTGACCAGAAGAAAAAAGGAGAGATCCTCTGGGTTAATGTTGAATAAAAGGAGGACCATGGGGAGTTCCAGGCTGCAATTTACCCGGATTTCCAGGGACCCTTAACGGATTCCCCCTCTGACACTTCAGCCTCCTCAGACCTCAGGAAGTGGGTCGGGGGAACCATTATATCACCTGTTGTCAAAAATGACTCGAAGACAACAGGAGGATCCCCAGTGCAATAGGTGCTGTACCTTGGAGGTTATAATTTAGAAATAAAAGGCTTTTATATTGCACAGCTCCATGTGTTGCTCCTGGCTGTCGTGTGTAATTTGGATTCTGACAGATTTGGTTTGTAGCTTGTATAAATTCAGCTGTAAGATTGGAGTGGTAATCAGTGGTCTTTATTTATTTGTTTATTTTACTCAGTAACATCACGTCTGTCTGCGGATCACTGAGGGCTTTCTTTCACAACATTTTTTTCCGTGTGTCAGCCCTCCCCTCCCCTGCCCTGTACCATCACACTGTCATATAGTGATCCGTCTATAGACTTTAACGCCATTTTATTTTATTTCAGTCTGAGCTGGCTGCATTAACTGAGGTGTAGGCACAGTTGTTGCTTCAGCCTACACCCTTTCTGTCTGAAATATGTTGTCTTTTTTCTCTTTCCTTTTCTTTTTTGTCTTGTTATGATCAGACAGCAATTTAAAAAAAAAAAAAAATCAATGAATGAACTTCCATTGTAACAGGATCCACTCGGCAAACTTAGGATTATTGTTGATTCCGGGGGGGTCAGAACAAAATTTAAAAAAAAAAATTTCTGACCTCCGCCAACACTTCCACGTCACACTCTGTGAAGTTATTATTTTTTTATGTTGTGCTTTCCCACAGGTTTGATGATCATAGTTTGACAGAAGAGTGACAGAAGGTGTCTTTTTCTTCATTTAGTCATTAGTGGGAGGAACCGAGGCGGAGTAAAGAGATCGTGCACATGCGATGACTTTTCACGTGAGGTAGGATGTATAAAGAAAAGGAGCGGAGAATCGGGCATGCGCACAGTTTTATAAATCTGAACATTTTTTGTGGGCATGTACTTTTCAAATTTTGTGAGTACGCCATCTTTCACTATGAAAGCTGTGCAATCCTTTATACAGGAGGCCCCTGATCTGTGGAGGCCTGTAGTAATGGTTGTCCTTCTGGAACTTAGTCCCATCTAAAAACAGATCTCTGGAGTTCAGTCAGAATGACCATCGGCTTCTTGGTCACCTGTCTCACTAAAGCCGTTCTCCCTCACTTGCTCAATTTGGCCGGGTGACCAGCTCTTGGAAAAGTCCTGGTTGTGCCAAACTTCATCCATTTGAGTATTATGAACACCACTGTGCTCTTGGGAACCTTCAATGCAGCAGAAATTTTTTGTAGCCTTCCCTGTCTCTGAGTTCTGTAAGCAGTTCCTTTAACCTCAAGCCTTAGTTTTTGCTCTGATATGCATCGTCAGCTGTGAGACCTTCTATAGAGAGCGGTATGTCTAGGGGTGGCAATATTCCCTAAAAATGATATCACAATATTTCTGTGAATTTTCATGATAATATTTTTCACTGTTTTACAGAACGCAGTTTTTTTTTTCTTTTAAATTTACGCGAAAAGGACAGTTTCACGGGCCAACGTTATTTTCTTTCAACATATTCAGGAAAAACAAAAACAAAAACCTCTTATTTCTCTAGTTTAAAAACAGCAGCTCAGATTTAGTTGAACATATTTATTGTTCCGTATCAAATATTACAAGAAAATAATATAAACTGTTAACAACTAGGCCACCTTGGTCTCTAGGTGGCATGTGAACATGCAGCGGCCTCCCTTCTCTCTTCGTGCTTTTGTGCCGCTTAGTGTTGTCCTTTTGGCAAAGTAAATCTGTTTAAATCTATTATTTTTGATTGTGGATACAGGAGAATCAAATGTGCAGTGCTTCCATATATCTATTTGCATAACTATTTGTATCTAATTGCATATTCAAATGGACACGTGTCAAGGGAGGAGTCCGGTATTTCCTCCCGTGCATTCAATTTCAAGTATATTGGGATGTATAAAGGAAATGTGCTTGGATTCCTACATACGCACTGTTTCATACATCTGGATTTTTTTTTTTTTTTTTTTTTTTTTGGCTTACGGCATTTTCTTGATTTAAACATATGTCATCTTTCAGTAGGGTATCCAAGCAAGTCTTTGTACATGAGGCCCCTGGTGTACACAACTCACAAGAGAGCACACAGTCTTCTCCCTCCCCCAACCAGGTCTCTCTGATCACATCACCATCTTGCTAAGGCCTGCATACAAACCCAGAGTGAAAACAATCAGACCAACAAAAAAGCAGGTACGTGTGTGGCCAGAGGGTGGCTCGGATGCTCTGAAAGACTGCTTCAGCACTACAGACTGGGACACTTTCAAGCATGCAGCCACTCACAATGGACACACAAACATAGATAAGTACACTGAGGTTGTTGTAGCATACATACTGTAGCTAAAGACATTGATTATGTCACTTACTGCAAAACCATCACTGTTCGTGCTAACCAAAAGCCATGGATGACAGCAGAGTTCAACAGGCTCCTGAGGGCTCGGGAGGCAGCCTTCAGGGCCGGCGACACTGGACTAACAACAGCTAGGCCCACCCTGTCCCATGGCATCAAGGAGGAAAAACAACAGTACAGCAAGAAAATATCCGGACACTTCAGCAACACCAGAGATGCATGTTCTCTCTGGAGTGGCATACAAACCCTCACCAACTACAAACCTCCACCTCAGACTTGTGCGAGTGACATCAGCACAGAAGACTACTCCTCCCCCAGACAAGCAGGCTATCAGTCTGGATCCAGCTAACATGAAGAGGACCCTCCCAGGATCAACCCACATAAGGCAGCTGGACCAGACAACATACCAGGTCACATTCTGAAGGACTGTGTGGAGGAGCTCAAGAATGTCCTGGCAAACAATTGTCCCCACATGTTTCAAAACTGCCACCATAATAGCAGTCCCAAAGAAGCCCGTCCCATCCAGCTACAAGGATTACCAGCCCATAGCACTGACCTCTATCATAATGAAGTGCTTTGAGCATCTGGTCATGCAGAACATCAAGTTCATCCTCCCTCCCTACCACAACCCATCTCAGTTTGCATACATGTCAAACAGATCCACAGAAGATGCCATCTCTGCTCTCTCCATTCAGCCCTCACCCACCTGGACTCAAAGAACTCCTACGTACGAATGCTGTTCTTGGATTTCAGCATTCAACACAATCCTCCTCCAGCACCTAATACAAAAACTCAGACACTTGGGACTCAAAACCTCTCTCTGTAACTGGGTGCTGGACTTTCTGACGTGGAGGCCACAGAACGTGCGGGTTGGCACTAACACCTCCAAGACCATCACACTGAGCACAGGGGCCCCACAAGGGTGTATGCTCAGTCTGCTGCTCTTCACCCTGCTGACCCACAGCTGTGTACCAGCCTACAACACCAACCGCATCATCAAGATAGCAGACGACACAACGGTGGTGGGCCTCATCACCAACAATGAGGAGGCCAACTACAGAAATGAGGTGAGCCAATTGGTCCAGTGGTATAAAGACAATAATCTCTTCCTGAATGTGGGAAAAACCAAGGAGATTGTGGTCAACTTCAGAAGGGGACACACACAGCATCCCCCTCTGATCATCGATGGAGTAGCTGTGGAGTGGATGAGCAGCACCAAGTTCCTGGGGGTGTACATCTCTGAGGACGTCTCCTGGTCAAACAACACCACATCACTGGCCAAGAAAGCTCAGACTTGCCTTTATTTCCTCCACAAACTGAGAAGAGCACGAGTCCCACCCCCCCCATCATGTGCTCATTCTACTGGGGCACCACTGAGAGCATCCTCACCAGCTGCATCATGGTGTGGTATGGAAGCTGCACCGCCTTCTGCCGGAAGACACTACAACGCACAGTGAAAGCTGTCAGCAAGCTCATCATGCCCCTCTGTCCCCCTCTCGGACATCTACCTCACCCACCTCACCCACAGAGCCATCAACATTGCAGACGACTCCTCACACCCCTCACACTTGCTCTTCAGCCCCCTGCCCTCAGGGAAAAGGTACTGGAGCCTCCAGACCCGCTCCACAAGACTGCTAAACAGCTTTGTTTACCAGGTCATCAGGACCCTGAACTCTGTCCACTCCCCCACCTCCCGCCCCGTAACACACTCATCTGCACAATAACTACCTCACCTGCTTGTACAGAAAGACTGGCACACCAACAGTAATACATCTGTCACTGTATGTCTCTGCACCTTACTGCAACGATTTGCACAAATGCCATACCTGCTGCTGTCTCTTATTGCAATATTGATCATGTGCAATTCAGTCTGTCACTGTCTGCACCTAAGATAAGATATGATAAGATAAGCCTTTATTAGTCCCACAATGGGGAAATTCCAGGATTGCAACAGCAGAGGGATAGCAACACTCAGAGCAACAATCAGAAGGCAAGAGAAAAACAAGAGCAGCGAGTATACAGTGATCCCTCACTTATCGCGGTTAATGGGTTCCAGAACCGACCGCGAAAAGTGAAAAACCGCGAAGTAGCGTCACCCCAATGACGTCATCCATAAACAATACGTACGTTCATTCTCTCACTCTCATATGATACGTGTGTGTGTGTGACATGTACATACATACGTAGATGTAAACAAAGTGTACATAAATATGTTTTTAGAACTCTTTTATTCTTATAACAAGATACGTAACTCAAGATGAAAATGATTTACTGCACAGGTTAATGAGAGCTTTACTGCTCCTCAGGTGACACCTCATCGTGAGGTGCTGGAGGCGCAGGATCATCGAGGGCAGCTTCCGATAGAGCTGAAGCTGCAGGAGGCGGCGTAGTGCCTCGACGGGAAGACTATTTCACACAAAATGGCACAAGAGAACAGCAAAAAGTTCCACGCGGCGAGACTAAGTAACACGAGCGATAAAAAGCAATGAATGCGGTCTTTCTTCCCTTCATGGGTGCTCGGCAGGGAGAAGAGGTGGGTGAGACGTCTCGGCCAATCAGCTTGCGGGGTGAAACGTCTCGGCCAATCAGCTTGCGAGATTTCCGAGCCCAGCCAACACGACAACAGCGAACAGAGAGTTGTGCTGCTCTCCGTGTTGACACCTGATGGTCTAATGTAGTCTCCCTGCCTTCTGCTAGCGCCCGCCCATTATTTCTCAATTTTGAATTTTTGATGAATATTTTTGAAAAATCCGCGATGCACTGAGGGCGCGAAAGGTGAAGCACGAAGTAGCGAGGGATCACTGTACATATGTACATATAAATATAAATATATATATAGACACAGTGCGGAGCATTGTAGCTAGATGGAATAGATATATAAATATATAAACAGTGCGGAGCATTGTAGCTGGATGGAATAAATATATGAGTATATAAACACACAATGCGGAGTATTGTAGTTAGATGGAATGAATATGTGAATATATAAACACACACAGTGCGGAGCATTGTAGCTAGATGGAATAAATATGTAAATATATAAACACACACAGTGCGGAGCTTTGTAGCTAGATGGAATAAATATGTAAATATATAAACACACACAGCGTGAAGCATTGTTGCTAGATGGAATAAATATATAAATATATAAACACACACAGTGCGGAGCATTGTAGCTAGATGGAATGAAACAGCACAACCTACACTACGGCATTGAATTTGCATCTACGAGTATTACTGCTCTACCTTTTTCTGTATATACGATTGTCGGGTTTTGTTTATTTTTATTTGCACTGCAGGATGTCTTGGTTTTATCTTTTACCATTATTTGCACTACGGGTAAGATTACTCTACATAGACTGCTGTTGTTGTTTTCCCAGCCTTATTCCATTTTTTTATACTACACACACCACTGAAGAGAGAGAACTGCATTTCACTTCTGTATGTCCTGTACGTATAGTAGTATTGACAAATAAAATCTTTGAATCTTTTGAATATTTGAACATGTTAAGTGCGCACAAATGTTAGGTTTTATGCGGAATCACTTTACCTGCATTTTAACTCTCATTGCACTGACCTCTCTGGGCTTTTTGGCTCTCATCGCACTGAACAGATGTTTTGTTTTGTTTTTTTTCTCTCTTCAGGTGGTTGAATAAAATCAAAATGAAGTAGCCAAAATGAAGTAGCCAAAATGGAGCGAAGATGCAACTACAGACATTTTGAGCGTGGTGTCGTTGACGTGCAGAAAAAATGCAGGCAGATTAGCCACGTGGCTGCGCAGTTTGTTTGTTTGTTTTTTTTACATGGCAGCAGTCTGAAACTGAAACTGAAAATTAAATACTTCCACTCAACTGGATACAGACGCAGCAGCAACTTTCCCGCTCCATGTTTGTTTTGCCATTTCTATGGTAACACTTAACTTCCATCGGCAGCACAACACTGTGACGTCATCATGCAGCAAACCCCAAATATCGTAATATTCATTTTTACACCAGTATCAAAATTTACACCGGTATTATCGTAAACAATACGATATGACACACCACTAGGTGTGGCTTTCTAAATCATGTTTAATCAATTTATTTTACTGCAGGTGGACTCCGAACAATGTGTAGAAGCATCTCAGCAATGATCAAGAAAAATGAGAGGCACCTGAGCTAAATTTCAAGTGTTTTTGCAAAGTGTCTAAGTATTTATGCACATGATGTTTCAGTTTTTTCTTTTTAATAAGTTTATAAAATTCTTAAAATTCTGTTTTGACTTTGTCATTATGGGGACCTGAGTACTGATTAATGAAGGGGAAAAATTGAATTTAAACGATTGAAGCATCAGGCTGCAACATAACAAAACTCAAAAAAGTGAAATGGGTCTGAATAATTTCTAAACCCACTGTAAATCCCACTGACACAAGGCAGGAATAGTGGAATAGCTGATCAATAAACAGATTTTCTGTAGATCCCACTTAAAGAAAATAATTGCATCTGGCAAACTATATTAATGATCATTTATTTATCATGACTTGACACAATAGTCAGTGTGCTGTAAATAGTGTATGCATGTGTTTTTCTCTTTAACTGCCTCAGGGTTTCCATATACAATGGTGTGAAAAAGTGTTTGCCCCCTTCCTGATTTCTCATTTTTTTGTATGTCCGTCATTCTTAAATGTTTCAGATCATCAAACAAATTTAAATATTAGACAACGATAACACAAGTAAACACAAAATGCAGTTTTTAATTGAAGGTGTTTATTATTAAGGGTAAAAAAAAATCAAACCTACAGGGCCCTGTGTGAAAAAGTGATTACCCCCTGTTAAAACATAAATTAACTATGGTTTATCACATCTTTGGAAAGCTGAGTTTAATTTTCTTGCCATTTCTAAAGCTTTGGGGCTCCAGCAAACCACAGTGAGAGCCATTATCCACAAATGGTCAAAACATGGAACAGTGGTGAACCTTCCCAGGAGTGGCCGGCCGACCAAAATTACCCCAAGAGTGCAGCAATGACTCATCCAAGAGGTCACAAAAGACCCCACAATAACAGCCAAAGAACTGCAGGCCTCACTTGCCTCAGTTAAGGTCAGTGTTCATGACTCCACAATACGAAAGAGACTGGGCAAAAATGGCCTGCATGGCAGAGTTCTAAGACGAAAACCACTGCTGAGCAAAAAGAACACAAAGCCTCGTCTCAGTTTTGCCAGAAAAGATCTCGATGATCCCCAAGATTATGGGGAAAATACTCTGTGGACTGATGAGATAAAATATGAACGTTCTGGAAGGTGTGTGTCCCATTACATCCAGCGTAAAAGTAATACGGCATTTCAGAAAAGGAACATCATACCAACAGTAAAATATGGTGGTGGTAGTGTGATGGTCTGGGGCTGTTTTACTGCTTCAGGAAATGGAAGGCTTGCTGTGGTAAATGGAACCATGAATTCTGCTGTCTACCAAAAAATCCTGAAGGAGAATGTCCGGCCATCTGTTTGTGACCTCAAGCTGAAGCGCACTTGGGTTCTGCAGCATGACAATGATCCAAAACACACCAGCAAGTCCACCTCTGAATGGCTTAAGAAAAACAAAATGAAGACTTTGGAGTGACCTAGTCAAAGTCCTGACCTGAATCTGATTGAAATGCTGTGGCATGACCTTTAAAAGGCGGTTCATGCTTGAAAACCCTCCAGTGTAGCTGAATTACAATGTGGCCAAAATTCCTCCACAGCGCTGTAGAAGACTCATTGCCAGTTACTGCAAATGCTTGATTGCAATTGTTGCTGCTAAGGGTGGCCCAACCAGTTATTAGGTTTAGGGGGGCAATCACTTTTTCACACAGGGCCATGTAGGTTTGGATTTTTTTTTTCCCTTAATAATAAACACCTTCATTTAAAAACTGCATTTTGTGTTTACTTGTGTTATCTTTGTCTGTTTTTTAAATTTGATTGATGATCTCAAACATTGAAGTGTGGCAAACATACAAAAAAATGAGAAATCAGGAAGGGGGCAAACACTTTTTCACACCACTGTACACAAAGTCTATGGTCGTCTCACTTTTAGAGCAAGCCTCTAGTGGGCATATGAGGAACTGCACATTTTTTGGTCCATCCTTCACTTCTAAATCCCAGCTTTTCTGCCTGAGTTTAATCATGCATTTAAGTGAATTAATGTCCTGGTGTGCTCAAGCAAGATAGTAAATGGTTGCTTCGCTGGCTGCTGCTGTAGCTGACCTCTAACCCTGCAGTTCAGGAGGTGCACCAGATAAGAGAATTATCTCAGTCAGTTCATTAGGGAGCTCTCTGCAGACGGCAGGAATGTGTATGCTCCTGGCTCTTTCCCCACACACATTTGAAGCTGCATGTTACTGAGCTTCATGTCAGCTTGTGTTGACCTATGGGTGCTTGAGGCCACTTCTACCCCATAATTAAGTGAATTATCGTGCCGAGGACAGTGCTATACATTCCCTCTGGTGGGAAGGAGGCTGCTGGAGGAGCTGCCCTGACAAAATGGCCTCTCTGTACATAGATAATGAGGCAGGGGGCTGACAGGTGGGCCCTGATTGGGAAGGAAGGGTGCTGTGGTGGGCGTGGAGGCAGCGCACACACATACGGCGCGCACCCAGTCTGTCCCACTGCGGTAAACACACTCATCAGAGGGGAGGCTGTCCCCGGAGAGGGAGAGCATGTTTGACATCATTAATTGGCTTTTTCAGTGCAAGGAGTCAGGGAGATGAAAAGCTTTATCAAGCTGAAATAATTAATTTTGCCCTCGCCACCCTGAATTCGCTGACACTTCACTTCTCTCAAGAAATGAAGAAGAGGCAAATATGACTACGATTTTCCCCTCCCTCTCTTCCCTTTTCTTCATTCAATCCCTCTGTTGGCTCTTTTTTTAAGCTCAGACTGGAGGAGACATTTAATGCAAGCGATGTGCGTTTTGTGCTTAAGCACAATTAAAAAGAGATTTAATTAACTTGAACCTGTATGAAAGGGGAAAAGGTTAGTTTTATCTCAACCACTTACAATGCCCATAGATTAGAGGGCCACACTATATGCCCACTGCACCGTACATATTACTTCCAATTAATTCTAAATTACCAAGAAAATTATGAGGATGTGATAATACACCATCAGAAGGACTAAAACTTCAATCACTGTGACGATCTAACACACTGCTCTGGTTTGATAATTAGTTTAATTAAGCTTTGAAAGGCACCCGGAAGCTCAAGTTGTGAAAGTTTAAACTGCACCTGAACTTTGACAATGTGGTCAAGCGTGAGCGGAATTAGACTGGAGGAAGAGCAGCACAGCCACAAGAGACCACTAATGGCTGTAAATGTTTGAAATAACAACTGCAGTCTTCCACATTAAAACCATAAAACTAAAGAAAGTGCATGTTCATGCTTGGCACATTGTGCATGTCTTGCTTTTCTACCCTCTGTGAATCCCAATCAGACTGTGATCATGCAGCTATAGAAGCTGCGTAGAGAATTACAGAAAAACAAAAGTGCAACTGAATGTTGTATTCATCTGTGACATCTCACGTCACCCATCCACAACCTTTCTGCTCCCGCATGTTTAGTAAGTGGCTGTTCCAAAATCCGATCTTTACCCAAATTTGACTACCTATACCATACCTTTCTGTATGTTTTGTGCAAAGCAGATGATACTTTTTTTAAGCTCAATGGTTTGCTCCTATACCAGCCCTGCTATAACATACTCTCATCCCAGCACATCACTCAGAAGCAGACGACATCTCCAGATTAAGCAAAAAGTGTCAGAGATCCTTAAGCAATGCTTGAATACAGAAGATGGGAAATGAAAACAGTAATATAAAAAAAAAACTAAAAAAGAAGGCTGGAGAGAAGTGTGGGATGTAAAGCCCCAGCTACACAGACCTGTATGCATAAAAACCTTTATCCATCAGCAATGCAGATATGTGGAGGCTGTAACTGTGTAAATGCAATTATATCGAACTGCAGCAAATAAAGACCCTTTTATAATTTTTATATTATTTTGTTTTATATGTTTAAGTGTTTATTTTGTCTGTTTTTGTCCTTCTTGTTGTGATGAGATGTGGAATGACCACATGAATTTCCTATTTGTGGGATAATAAAGTTTATCTTGACCTTGAGGTGCACCTGAAACTCTTGGGGGGGGGGGGGGGTTACATTTCTAAAAGGCACCTGCCTACTTGCTATGTACAACTGCATCTTTCTCAAGTGACTGCAGGTGTACAGGCAAATAAACCCAACTAAACCTACAGGGCTGCCACAGCTCGCGACTAGTTGGAGGGTTTTCTTAAGTGCAACTTTGTGACAATTTTCACTTGGAATCTCACTGAATTGGCATTTACAGCACGTGTGGCTGTGCAACACTCACGCAACAGTTATCCATGCCAATTGTGCAATCGGGACCATAGAAGTATGGGGCCTCTCCCCATTCCAGCAATCATTTTATCGTCAGATGTCAATCAACAATAAAGTCCCCCGAACTTTTACGGCAAAGAAACTCATGCTAGTAACCACTCTATAAACATATACACTACCGTTCAAAAGTTTGGGGTCACCCAGACAATTATTTTGTGTTTTCCATGAAAAGTCACACTTATTTACCACCATGAGTTGTAAAATGAATAGAAAATATAGTCAAGACATTGACAAGGTTAGAAATAATGATTTGTATTTGAAATAATAATTTTTTCCAGATACTCAACCTGCTCAAAGGAAGGTCAGTTTTATAGCTTCTCTAACCAGCTAAACTGTTTTCAGCTGTGCTAACATGATTGCACAAGGGTTTTCTAATCATCCATTAGCCTTCTGACGCAATGAGCAAACACATTGTACCATTAGAACACTGGAGTGATAGTTGCTGGAAATGGGCCTCTATACACCTATGTAGATATTGCACCAAAAACCAGACATTTGCAGCTAGAATAGTCATTTACCACATTAGCAATGTATATTAGATATTAGAGTGTATTTCTGATTAGTTTAAAGTTATCTTCATTGAAAAAAACAGTGCTTTTCTTTCAAAAATAAGGAAATTTCTAAGTGACCCCAAACTTTTGAACGGTAGTGTATATGCTACTATTTCCAGACCATGAGTAAATGACAATAATATATAAGACGTGAAGATGGATTAAGACTGAAAATGACACTCACCCTTCCAACAGGGGAACTGTATAACATGGAAATGGAGTGAAGGGATGCCCCAGATTTATGTGGTTCAGAATGCACAGTTTGTAACGGGCAATGATTTTTTTTTAAATAATAAAATACAATGGACCCCCTCATGGATCGTCACCTTATCGTGGTGGGGGGGTTTGCGTGCCCCAGTGATCCCAGGAGCTATGTTGTCCGGGGCAATTTGCCTCTGATAGGGTCTCCCAAGACAAACTGGTCCTGGGTGAAGGGCCAGACTAAGAACGATCCAACAGACTCTCATGATAAATTGTATATCAAGGATTCAGTGTACCCCGCCCGGTATGGGGTTACCGGGGCCCCACCCTGGAGCCAGGCCTGGGGGAGGGGCTCGAAGGCTAGCGTCTGGTGGCCAGGTTTCCACCCATGGGACCCGGCCGGGCTCAGCCCGAAGGAGTTACATGGGTCCGCCCTCCAGTAGGTTCACCACCTGCAGGAGGGATCATGGAAGTCCGGTGCTATGTGGATTAGGTAGCAGTCAAAGGCGGAGACCTTGGCGGACTGATCCCAAGCTTTCTAAACTGGCTTTTGGTACGTGGAATGTCACCTCTCTGGTGGGGAAGGAGCCTGAGCTGGTGTACGAGATTGAGCGATACCGGCTAGATATAGTGGGCCTCACCTCAACACACAGCTCCGGTTCCGGAACCAGTCTCCTGGAGAGGGGCTGGAGCTTGGCCTTTTCTGGAGTTGCCCCGGGCGAGAGGCGACGAGCAGGGGTAGGTATTCTTGTATCGCCCCACCTTGCTGCCTCTATATTGGAGTTTTCCCCGGTGGACGAAAGGGTTGCTTCCCTGCGCCTTCGGGTTGGGAAACGGGTCCTGACCATCATTTGTGCCTATGCACCAAATGATGTTTCAGAGTACCCACCCTTTTTGGAGTCTGTGACTGGGGTGCTGGAGGGTGCTCCTCCTGGAGACTCCATTGTCCTACTGGGGGACTTCAATGCGCACGTGGGCAACGACAGTGAAACCTGGAGGGGGGTGATTGGGAGGAACGGCCTGCCCGATCTGAACCCGAGTGGTGTTCAGTTATTGGACTTCTGTGCTAACCACAGTCTGTCCATAACGAACACCATGTTCAAGCATAAGGGTGTCCATATGTGCACCTGGCACCAGGACACCCTAGGCCGCAGGTCGATGATCGATTTTGTTATCGTATCATCAGACCTGCGACCGTATGTCTTGGACACCCGAGTAAAGAGAGGTGCAGAGCTGTCAACTGATCACCACCTGGTGGTGAGTTGGATCCGATGGCAGGGGAGGAAGCCATTCAGACCTGGTAGACCCAAACGTATAGTGAGGGTGTGCTGGGAGCGTCTGGCTGAGGCCCCTGTCCGGGAGGTCTTCAACTCCCACCTCCGGATGAACTTCAACCACATTCCGAGGGAGTCTGGAGACATGGAGTCTGAATGGGCCATGTTCTCCACCTCTGTTGTTGAAGCGGCGGCCCAGAGCTGCGGCCGCAAGGTGGTCGGTGCATCTCGTGGTGGCAACCCCCGAACCAAGTGGTGGACACCAGTGGTGAGGGGGGCCATTAAGCTGAAGAAGGAGTCCTATCAAGCTTGGTTGGCTTGTGGGACTCCCGAAGCAGCTGAGGTGTACCGGCAGGCCAAGCGGAGTGCAGCTCGGGTGGTTGCTGAAGCAAAAACCCGGGTATGGGAGGAGTTCGGTGAGGCCATGGAACAAGACTTTCGGTCGGCTTCAAAGAGATTCTGGCAAACTGTTCGGCGGCTCAGGAGGGGAAAGCAGCTCCCCGTCCACACTGTGTATGGTGCGGATGGGACACTGTTGACTTCAACTGGGGATATCGTCGGGCGGTGGAAGGAATACTTCGAGGATCTCCTCAATCCCACTGATACGCCTTCCACAGAGGAAGCAGGGTTTGGGGACAAGGGGGATGACTCGCCTATCACAGGGGCTGAGGTCGCCAAGGTGGTTAAAAATCTCCTTGGTGGCCGGGCCCCGGGGGTGGACGAGATTCGCCCCGAGTACCTCAAGGCCCTGGATGTTGTTGGGCTGTCATGGTTGACACGCCTCTGCAACATTGCGTGGAGGTCGGGGGCAGTGCCTTTGGCATGGCAAACCGGGGTGGTGGTTCCTCTCTTCAAAAAAGGGGACCGGAGGGTGTGCTCCAACTTTAGAGGGATCACACTCCTCAGCCTCCCTGGGAAGGTCTATGCCAAGGTACTGGAGAGGAGAGTCCGGCCGTTGGTCGAACCTCGGATTCAGGAGGAGCAATGTGGTTTTCGTCCTGGCCGTGGCACATCGGACCAGCTCTTTACCCTCTCGAGAATTCTTGAGGGTTCGTGGGAGTTTGCCCAACCAGTTTACATGTGTTTTGTGGACTTGGAGAAGGCATTTGACCGCGTCCCTCGTGGATTTTTGTGGGGGGTGCTTCGGGAGTATGGGGTATCGGGCTTGTTGTTACGAGCTATTCGGTCTCTGTACGACCGTTGTGAGAGTTTAGTTCGTATTGCCAACACTCGGTCGGAGTCATTCCCAGTGAGAGTTGGACTCCGCCAGGGCTGCCCTTTGTCACCGGTCCTGTTCATAATTTTTATGGACAGGATTTCTAGGCGCAGCCAGGGAATGGAGGGTGTCATACTTGGTGACCACAGGATCTCATCTCTGTTGTTTGCAGATGATGTTGTCCTGTTGGCTTCATCCAGCAATGACCTACAGCTCTTGCTGGGACGGTTTGCCGCTGAGTGTGAAGCGGCTGGGATGAGAATCAGCACCTCCAAGTCCGAGTCCATGGTCCTCAGCCGGAAAAAGGTGGATTGTCCTCTCCGGGTTGGGGACAGGCTCCTGCCCCAAGTGGAGGAGTTTAAGTATCTTGGGGTCTTGTTCACGAGTGAGGGGAAAATGGAGCGAGAGATCGACAGACGGATTGGAGCAGCATCTGCAGTGATGCGGACGTTGTACCGGTCTGTTGTGGTGAAGAGGGAGCTTAGTTCTAAGGCAAAGCTGTCGATTTACCAGTCAATCTACGTTCCTACTCTCACCTATGGTCACGAGCTTTGGGTAATGACCGAAAGAACGAGATCGCGGATACAAGCGGCTGAAATGAGCTTTCTCCGTAGGATTGCTGGACTCACCCTCAGAGATAGGGTGAGGAGCTCAGTCATCCGGGAGAGGCTCAGAGTAGAACCGCTGCTCCTCCACATTGAAAGGAGTCAGTTGAGGTGGTATGGGCATCTGATTAGGATGCCTCCTGGACGTCTCCCACTTGAGGTGTTTCAGGCACGTCCCACTGGGAGGAGACCCCGGGGCAGACCCAGGACTCGGTGGAGAGACTATGTCTCCCAGCTAGTCTGGGAACGCCTTGGTATCCCCTCTGAAGAGCTGGAGCAGGTGGCTGGGGAGAGGGAAGTCTGGGCTTCTCTGCTTGAACTGCTGCCTCCGCGACCCGGACCTCCGGAAAAGCGGTAGAAGATGGATGGATGGATGGAAAATACAATGGATACCTGTCGCCAGCTGTTCCGCCTGTCACTCAAACGAAATGTCTTGTCATTTTTGCGTCCAGTCAGTCAGAATTTACTTTCACGGATCTTCAACCCCTCACAAAGTTGTTTAACTTTTGCTGCGCTTTCTGACTCATGGAAACCACATTAAGAAGGGTTTGAGATGTGTTTGAGACACCCGCAACAACAATTTGGTGAGAGAATCTCTCACACAATTTTTTTTAACATGTTGAAAATTCCTGTAAGAAGAGAATGAGGCGTCTGAGGAAACTGCACACCTCTGTGAATGTTCAGAAACTCCCTCTCGAATGCCATTCTCCATCTGGTCACATGCTGTCCCAGCCCGGTGAGATACCACCTTATGAGGCAAGGCAGCACATATGTAGACATGCTTTGCACTTTTTTTTCATATTTACAAAACTTCATTGACAAAAGCAGTTCTTGCTCCTCAGAGCTACACCTAATCGATCAGCAAAGAAACCACATTTCATACAAATGATACCAGTAGAGTGAATGACGAAGTAGCTGATGGCAGAAGATGAGCCTGGAATTACTCACGAAGAACGGTTTACTGAATTGCAGCTGAAAATTTAAAATGCATTATCTCTATCTGTCCCATTCCAAATTTAGACATTGTTCTTCCTTAGCTTTCAAATTGTACAGTTGAAATGACAACACACAATAACAACAATTTTTTGTCGAATGCTAGCAAAAGAGAAGCTAGTAGCTTAAAATAGAAAGTTAATCGTCATGTTCCCCACTCCCATAGTAGTGACTATATAACTTCTTACTAATCATCAAAAACACAGATCTTTAACATTCTCATTCACAGCCAGTTTTGAACTTAGTGGCCTAAAGTAGTAGAGCCATACAGCCCAAAACACAGAGGTCTTTGTGTGAGCACGCCACTGGCTTTTCACGGCTAGTAAGACTATCAAAAGATCCCCATTCCACCAACAAAGCAAAGAGCAAATATGATGAAGATGCGTGCTGAAAAAATAAAACCTTCTACTACAATACATTTACCTCCAGATGAATCTCCCTGTATGATACAGTGATTATGGTTTTAATTATTTTCCGTGCTCTTTCCACCTCCTCTAATGTTTAATAACAATGAGAAGAGAGAAAAAAAAAGAACCCGGCTCTCACAGTCCTCCGGGGCACGCTGCGACTTTTCCCTACTGGAGCAATTTACAGAATATGAAGAGACTGAATAATAGAGTCAACTCTCAAACGCACACGCACGCACACGCACACGCACAAGTGCACACCGAGCGTTCCGCTCTAGCCTTCTGGTGGGAGAACAGCTAGGGTTCTGCTTCACCTCCCATGTGGAGAAAGCGACATATTAAACCAAATTCACGTGTGCTTCTTCCATGCGCGTGTGCGCGTGCGTGTTTCCATCTCCTTCTCAGCACCTCTTTAGGCTACCGCCGCGCACCAGCAGCTCTCAGATGTACACAATATTTACCCCCCCCCCCCCATTCATCACAGGCATGCGCCCCTTATTGTGTTTTGGTGCTCGGAGTCTCCCGCCAAAATAAATAAATAAATAAAGCGTCTCCTATTGCAAATAAATTATTGACGCGGCATTTTTTTTTTTTTAAGCACTTGAGCTCTGCCGCTAAAGCGTCCGCGCAACCGCTAAATGTAGACACGCACAGCTATATTGCGTTTAGCCCAGCCTTGTTTAAGCAAAGTTCACGCTGAACCCAAGCAGCCAATTAGGACACAGTTAAGCAGCGTGTATAAAATCACCCCCCCCCCCCTCCCCGTGGTGAATGTAAAGTGACTACTCAATAAAATGACTTGAAATTATTTATTTATGCTCTGTGTGTCTGGCAGTTTATTACTTTCAAACCACACAACGGCATGCAGCGATTTTAATTAAGACTAATTGTTTTCTTTATAGGCGCGCTAAAGAAAGCTAATTAAATATAATGCAGGCAACATTTCCCATAAGAGGGCCGACACCGGTTTCTCCACGGAGGGATGGCGGCTCTGAGTTCTGCTTCACCATGCAGCAAAGTTTCACACCAACTCTGACTGCCTGTGCCTCCACGCTTTCAGATTATTAAAAATCGCTTATAATGCACATTTTCTTCATTCCATTTATACAGTATACCGTTAATGAACGCTGAGCATTAAGGTTGCGCCGCACTGATAAGTTGTTTTTTTAATCTAACCCTAAAACCATCCATGTGCAGTAATGTGCGCTATTGTTGCCTAAGCAAAAGCTCATTTGCTTTCTTGGGCTGAGATGCCCCTCAGGAGGGCGAATAATGAAAAGAAAAAAGTTTTTCCTTGTTATATTGTTATAGTAGCAGTGTTGATGTGGTTGTGTGCAATTTCAAGCAACTCTACCACCTAAATTAGAGATTTTTTATTGAAAATGTGGAAATTTTTAGGTCAATTTGGAGAGTTTTCATAAATTGGCAACATTTGATTGTTTTCTTCTTTCTTATTGTAATGTTATTTTATTTTTTTAAATCAGAGACTTTTTCACAATTTGTTTGAAACTTAATGAAAATTTGAGGCCTTTTGGCTTTTTTCTTGAATTTGTATCTTTTGTGTCATAAATTCACATTTTTTTATCTTCTAATTTTGCACTTTTGCCTGAATAATTTTCCCTCTTGTCTTTCCACTGACTTTTTCCTTTTTGTTTTAATTCTTGTAAATGTGCTGCTTTTCTCTTGTAATTTTGTGATCTTTTTCTCAACAATTTATTAATCTACTTTTTCTAATTTAGTTAACCTTTTTAAATAACTGTGTTTTCTTATACATTTTCAATGACTGTCAATGTATATACATTATTTTTTTCTTCATAAATTTATGACTTTTAACATGAATTTTTGGCATTTCCTATAAATTCATATTTGTTTTTCTTGTCATTTTGCAACTCTTTTGCATGAATTCATTACTTTCTTTACATAAATGGGGATTTTTTTTCACAGAAATGTGTAATGTCTTTCTGGCAAATGTAAAGCTTTATTGTAAATATGGTTGTGACTTTTTTGTCTCTTTTTCTCAAAGCTTTGCACCTTTGGTAATTTTTGAGATTTTATTATCTATCTATCCATCCATCCATCTTCTACCACTTAATCCTTTTTGGGTCATGGGGGGGGGGGGTGGCTGGACATATTGCCAACACAGACAGACAACCATTCACTCTCCCATTCATACCTTAGGACAATGTAGAATCCCCAGTTGATGCCAGTTAACCTAACCGGCATGTCTTTGGCCTGTGGGAGGAAACTGGAGTAAACCCATGCAAACACGGGGAGAGAACATGCAAACTCCACACAGAAGGGCCACCGATGGTCAGGGGTGGGATCGAACCCATGACCTTCTTGCTGTGCTGCCACAGTGCTAACCACTGCACCACAGAGTTAGTTTCTTTCTTTCTTTCTTTCTTTCTTTCACCACAGGCAGCCTCTTGTCATGGCCAGAAGTGGGCTAATTCTAACCACTGTCAGACCATTAAGTGTGATAGCTGAATCCTGCTGCTTAAAGCAGCACTTTCTTGTTCCAGGTAGGAACACTGAAAAGACTACAACTATGGTGACTATGACCACATTCCCAACAACCAATCATAGGGTGCTCTGTTGTTGGTGGCTAAAATTGTGCCCTGTGATTGGCTGTTGGGACTGAGGTCATAGTCACCATAGATGTAGTCCTTTCAGTGTTCCTACTAAGAGCACAGCTGTTACAGGCAATGTGGGTCAAACTAGGCTGTGGTGGAAGTGACATTCACCTGGTCAAAGGTTGATGTACCATCAAAGAATTTTGGAAACATTGTTTTAAGGTGAAAATCTTATAGTTCTGCTTTAAGAGATTGTTTCTAGTCGACATGAAGCCATGTGCAAAGCTTGTAATATTAGAGGATTGGCGTAGGCTGTTAATTACTCAAATAACAGGAGTCAGAGGGAGGGGGCCCTAATTTCAGGTTAGAGCAGCAGCCCCTCAAAATGAACATCCCTGCCCGACACTGACATAAAATTAGTTAGCTCTGTTGCACAACCTCAGATTAAACTTGAGTTATTAAAGCAAAGTGTATTTGGAAGGGGTGTTAAATGTTTACAGCTGCTTTTACAACACACAACGTCCCGTTGTTTCAGCCTAGCTAAAACAACATAATGATCCTGATATTACAGCAGAGGAGCTCAAATACTTCCTCCACTGAGAAAAACTTGTTGGTTATATTAAAGGAACAACATGGTCAAATACAGAAGATGACAAAATTATGGGCAACAGCACAGTGAAAAGAATCAGACTGCCTGGCAGTAACTAAGTGTTTTAAGGGAGAGACAGCGACAAAAGCATAAATCTCTGCTGAGTTGAGTCTGTCTATGAACGTTCTTTGTAGAGCTCAGTTTTGGACGATCCATTTCAAAAACTCAGCTGCTGTAAATACAAAACTTCTTCCACTGGTAGTTTAAAGTTAATGTTGGTTTAAATTCAAGACTAAACCAAGAAACTGGCTAAACTAGGTTTAACAAATGTAATCTTTCTTGAATTTAAACTAGTTTGGTGAAACAGAATCTCAGCTTAAACTATGACTTATCATTGATTAATCTAAAGTTTAAATCTTGTCAGTGTAATTTAGCCTTAAATGCAGAATCACCAGCCAAATAAAAAGCAGGATTACTGATTCGTGGTGCTTTTTTAACGTACCTCATTACATCCACAGTCCCTCTTTCCATGCAGCTAAGCTAAAGCCGCTGGGGAGTTCAACCTTGGCACAAATTTTGAAGTAAAGACAGAGGATTGGCTCCAAAATTTATCAGCAGAGAAGCCTTTAAAGAACCAGTCAACAGCCCACCCTGCTTGAACTGAAACAGAGCGTAGGCCACACTGATTCAGTTTTCTGCCTGCCTTTGTAATCTTTCAGTGTGTTAATAAACATATACCATATGCTGAACATTTGCTCTGAGACGACTTTAATGTGTAAATGTGTATTTTATTTAAGGAATGCATTTATTTTATTCATTTTTTTTTTAAAAAGGACACCCTTAGTCACAAAAATAGGGCATATCCAACCGCATATTTCCTCAAAAAGAAAAAAGAAAGAAATCTTGACTTCACCCAAGCACATGGTCCACATTTCCCTCATGGTCCACGTTGTGGAGGGTGTTGTATTCAAATGCATGTGGTTTTTACAGCATGGACTACAGCTGCAGGGTAGACTGGGAGAAGCCAAAGGCTATACACCAGCTGAGGATTAAAGATTTAAACACCTCTTACTGGTAACCATTAGCCAAGAATTACCTCTTTATCTTCATCACGAAACACATCACCCAATAATTATGTCAGTCTGATCTGAAGTATTTGAGGTATTTGTTGTGTTTTAGAATGTTTTCTGTTGATTTGCAGGCTGACCATTTCATTTCTGTTTCATTTGTTTCAAGTGAGCCCAGAGCTTGAGCATAAATTTTGCCCTACTAGAGGAAATGTAAGCCAGCATGCAGATAACGTGGTCTCAGCTGTTGGGCTGAAATGGTGCATACAACTTAGCACTTAAAACGACAATTTACCCCCAAAATAACACCATGTTTTCCTTCTCACCTGCAGATCCACAAATCCATCAGTATAGCTGTGATTTCAGTTTAATTTAGGAATTGAGCTCTCGTCAGAAATCAAGGGAGGAGGAAATGGAAAAAATAGTTTCTAAAACTACTCTCAAGGTGTGGAGATTTGTTTTTCAAAAATCAGGTTACTATAGCAGACAACTCTACTGCTGACATCTCAAAAAAACCCAAAAAACTAGACAGCAAACCAAAACCAAAACAGTATAGATGGATTGAAATTTTACAGGCAATAGCAGAACTTGTGGACATTTAATTATGTACTTGTCACTCTTATATCAGTTCAATTTCTGTGTGAGAATGGATTTGCTTAGTTGTTTCATAATGTTCCTTAAATGTAAATCTTTTTTTCATAATACTCTTGCCAAGTAACAGTAATGTTTGTAAAAAAAATAATATGAGGCTATAAAAGAAATTCTCCTGCATAAGAGAAAAATGACCCCCACATCCCTCTTAGTTTACTGTGTGACTGCTTATTCAGAAAATGGTAACATTTACACACTAGACCATTTCTATATGAGCCAACAAGCAGATATTGATATCATATATGCCGAACATATGTAGCAAATGTCATTGTTCGTGTTCAATTTCATTATAATTGTGCATCAAAAACATGACAGTGTTAAATAATTCAAGGACTGCTAATATATCAAATTACACTGAGTAACAGGAGGAAGAATAGGTGCTTTTATTTGCTAGTTAATCGGCATCTCAGGTATAAAGATTAATTTAGGTGTTGCAGCAAATAGCCACTTCCTCTGTGGCCTCGGTGTCCACGCTGGGTGATGGCTGCTAATTGAAAACGAAGAAATAATTACTGTCTTACGAGTGATCGACGAGACACTGGAGACTCTGAGAGAAAAATGGGAGTCCGCTGGGACCGTGGCGTCTCACTGGGGGTTAGTTTGTCCTCAGGGGACTCCTCTATTGTCAACCTGTCAGCACCCAAAGGGGCTTTTCCTCTTACAATTACGTTACCTTCGTGTACACATTTGAAGATACTTTGGAACTTAAAGCACCTTATGTGATGTATGTAAACTTTAATTTCATGTGACAGCAGGCCAACACGGACTCACTGCGCCCCTGAGGGACTGGCACTACAATAACCCCACCAGGCTGTGCTGTGTGTGTGAGCACCGATAACAAATGGCAATGGACTGGCGCCTGTGCCGTGTTCTCTGAGGAGCAGTTGGTCCTCTGGCCATCCTCGTCACCCGATTTCAATTGGCAACGCAGCGTAGCATGGAGACGCTAATCCATCAGCAGACCGTTACATACATTTATCGCACGCATTTATTAAGGAGGCACAGAAGACTTTAAATATGCACACCTATATGGACAAAGTAGGAAATCTTGATGGTTTGAACATATTAGAATATGTTTGATTTTGGTCACTTTCGAATAGTGACTTAAAATGATAAAAACTCAAAGTGCACGTTGTACATGCGAACAGAGCTGATGAAAACCGTCCATCCATCTATCTTGTTCTGCAAACATTCAGCTCGCCTCCCCCCCCCCCCCGATTTTCAGTTGGCCCCCACCTCTTATCTCCCATGTCAAACAAATCTGTCTGACACAAGTGAAATCAGTGCAGCGGTGATGAGATTTTGCATTTAGTATCATCATTTGATTTCAAATATGTTAAAACAGTTGTGTTTTAAAAGCCAACAAATGCAACAAAATCAATATTTTTGCAGCACATCCTATTAAGTTGGTCATTGTTTTCTACCCTTGCTGAGATCAGTGCACAGTGTGTGTGTGTGTGGGGGGGGGGGGGGGGGCAGGCCTAACAAAACCTGCAGAAGAGCACTTTCTAGTGGTGCGTTCAGAGCACAGCAGCGAAGGCTCAGCAGGAGCAGGCTGCCTCTCAGTCTGCTGTCTGTCACCGCCTCGCCCGAGCAGCCGGCCTTTTCTCACACAAATATGTGTCTGAGAGCAGGCGGTCTCTTCACAGCAACAACAGACACTCCTCTTGCGACATGCCGCTACATAGGAGGCACCGCAAATAGCCGTGTGGTTTTGGAGAAAACATGTTTTGATGTGGGGAAGTTGTCACGGCAGCGGTGTGGACTCTGTGATCCTCTGCTCTGAGGTGGAAAAAAGCCGGCTTGGCCTGTGAATGGTTTCTATACATGAGAAATGAAATTTACTTAAGCTCTTCATACAACAGGAATTTATTAGATTTGAACATCCATCTGCAGTAATTTTATGTCTTTAAAAGTGTCATTTAGTATCATCATCAAACTTCAATGACCGCAGGAACAGAGCTGGGCTCAGTCTTCAATAGCTCCTCTTTAACAATGGCTAACAAAGGACCAAATGGCCTGGCTTTTTGCATCCACAACAACAGACCACCAGCATCCTCCATCCATCACAGTCAGGACGCTCCCAGCGTCCCGCCTGATTTGGGCAACATGGCTCACTATCTGGAGAAATGCATTTAGCGCCTGTATATATTAGTCATGGTGCCAGGCATGACTGTTGCTACATTGTTTCCTCGACCATGTTTTTGGTTATATAGTTTTTCATTGTCTTTATTCTGATTAAAAAAAAAACAAACATAATCCATCTCATAGCATGTTCGTTTCTCAATTTAAAGAAAGAAAAAATTGCATCAATTGTGAATTGATTGCTATTAAAATGAACCAGCTGATAGCAAACACAACTGACTTGTTTAGCTATTTATTGAGTTTTTGTTGTAAACGATTAAAAGATAGTTTGTAAATATACTATTTATGAGAAAAAGGTAACTGCCATTAAAGGGGTCACTGACTGAAAAACTATGTTTTTGTAGGTTTTAATCTTCTGAAATACATCTATTGTTCAAGTGATCATTGAAAACATCAAAACTCTCACTTCTCTTAAAAAGACGCACAACCTTTTCTTTGTTTCTGTCTCCAAATAGTCTTTTTAACACTTCCAGGTTTGTTCCTCTACATCATGAAAAGGTAAGCCCAGCCTCCATACCCCCCACTCTGATATAGAGAGCCGAAGTCACGCCCCCTCCACTTCCGCACATGGGACCTTGAATCAGAAAGATTCTCCACTGAAATGAATGGCAAGAGTGAAATTATCTTTTGATCCCGATGGAATTTTGCCACGAGTTACACATATGATGTTTGTCAATTTACGTAAAAGATCATTTTCCACCTAACGGTGTAGGTTGCTGTCAAACTGTGAAGGTATAAGGTTATGAAAATACATAAATTAAAAAACTACAAACACAGATGGATGGAACATACGTCATCTTTTCAAAGCACGCCCAGGATGAAGTAACTAACAGTCCTCTGGATCAGCTGCAGCTCTCAAAATACAAAACAATACCTTTGTGTAGTTTTTCTCCTCTTTGGATTCTTCTTTCATCGGTCAGAAAACAGGAGGTGAGGTTAAAGTAATTTCCCGCCATGATCGTGTTTAGTGTTGTGGGATGATGGGAGTTGTTGTCCGCTAATTGTTTAAACAATAACTTGTGGAGGAAAATAAGTTCAGGCGAGATAAGACGAGCTGGAAGGTTGCAGAGTTTTATTTCCTCCAACATAATGAGAAGCACTTGTAGCACTGTGCGCTACAGTGCTGTGCTGTGCTGTGTCGTGTTTCGTGCTGAGGCATGTATAGCAAGCTCTTTTATACATGTTATACAAACAGAGAGAATGCATGGCACATTAGCATATTGATATACATATCAGTCAATACATATGATTAGCCTGACCAACTGGTGCCCGGATGTCTTCTCCTTAATCCGAGGATGTATAAACAATAGTCCATTGTTCTGGTTGTCCCCCCAGGGGTTCTCTGTCTGTATGTAAATGGTCCTCTGCTTACCCCGGACTTACTGAGTGTGAGGATTGAATGTCCATGTAGATTGTGGTGGGTCACCACAGGGCTCCCCCCCAGAACACTTAGCAGGGGGTGTGCCCCCCCCCCCCCGTCGTGCTGTTGGGCTCCAGCTCCGGTAAACTGTCCTGCTGTAAAGGAGCGCCGGAGGGCACGTCAGTCCGTGGGGGGGGACGGGGAGGGGTGGAAAAGACAGTGTGCTCCGCTCCGAGTTCCAGCACATTGAACGGCCGTGGATCATGGGCGCCGGGGCCAGTGTGTATCGTGTGTAATGGAACCAGATGGCAATCGGCCGGCTATAGGGAACGAGGTGCGGGAAGAGCGCTGTGGATGAGGAGGGGGAGGGGGGTAAGAGTAAGTGAGTGCCGGCCCGGGACGTCAAAGGTGTCTGGGCAGCGCAAAAATTGCGTGTGGATCCGCGATGGTGAGGGACTTTCCCGTTAAACCTGGCAGTGATCCACAGCGGCTGTGAAAAAAAAAATGAAGTCTCTGACTCCTCTCGTGGCTCGATCCAGCAAGGATGTGGGGAAGGCGAGCAGCCAAATTCCCCGAGGATGCGTAGCGGCTGTGAAACAACTGCAGCTGTGTGACGGACCTGGCGGTCTGGCTTTTAGGTGCAGAAGCAGCCCTAAAGCCATCTGGGACAACAATCGGCTAAACTTCCCTTGTGCGCCGTGGCTGAGAAACCCATACAAAGTCCTGTGTGCGGGCTGCATGTCTGCTTCAGGTGCGTGAGCAGCCTTGAAGGTTCCGAGGCTGGCGATCGACCGTGTTTCTCGGGCATGTGCAGCGACGGAGGACGCTGTATTCAGTCTGTGGAGATGGCTTGACCCTGTGCGTGGCGTGCGCGTGGCGCAGTGACCACTTAGCTGGCAGTTGCGCTGTCCACATAATCCTGCGGTGTGCGTGCGGGGCTTCTGTGGGCGGGAGGTCTGCTTGTTGCGAGCTGAGTCAGGGTCGAGGAGCTTGGTGGAAATCAACGCAGTCGGCATCAATGATTTCCCCGTTCAGGCTGCTTCCTTCGTTCCGCTCGTGTCGCAGTTCATGATGCGTGTCGGTCCAAGCGCTGCCCGCTCGGGGGCGCGTGCTCCGGTGAGGAAAAAGGGGTTGCAGGCATTCTCTGGTCCTCTGCTGTCCACAACATGGTGAGAGGGAGCAGACGGTCATTCTCTCTCGTCAGGTCGCCAGTGTGGAGGGATAAGATCAGGTAAGGGTCACGCCATGACGCGTGCTGGGGCTTCCCGTCCGGGTGATCTCCGGGGTGTTTGCGTCATGTTCCATTCTTTGTCAAGGGTCACCAGTGTGGAGGAATAAGATCAGGCGAGGGGTGCACCATGACACGTTGTGGGTCACCAGTGTGGAGGAAAATAAGTTCCGGCGAGGTACGACGAGCTGGAAGGTTGCAGAGTTTTATTTCCTCCATCATAATGAGACACACTTGTAGTGCTGTGCACTACAGCACTGTGCTGTGCTGTGTCGTGTTTCGTGCTGAGGCATGTATAGCAAGCTCTTTTATACATGTTATACAAACAGAGAGAATGCATGGCACATTAGCATATTGATATACATATCAGTCAATACATATGCTTAGCCTGACCAACTGGCGCCCGGACGTCTTCTCCTTAATCCGGGGATGTATAAACAATAATCCATTGTTCTGGTTGTCCCCCCAGGGGTTCTCTGTCTGTATGTGAATGGTCCTCTGCTTCCCCCGGACTTACTGAGTGTGAGGATTGAATGTCCATGTAGATTGTGGTGGGTCACCACAAACTAAATATTACTGTGTTATTATACGACAGCTGACAACTTTAATTACATAGAAAATTATCTTTTAAAATGACAAACATCATATGTGTAACTTGTGGCAAAATTTGATCGGGATCAAAAGATAATTTCGCTCTTGCCATTTATTTCAATGTAGAATTTTTTTCAATTTAAGGCCCCATATGGGGAACTAGAGGGGGCGTGACTTAGGCTCTCTATTGGCCAGCTGAGGTGTCTGTACGCAAGCATGTAGATGACTGAGGAGTCCAAACGTCAGCGCTAACAGTGCTACCAGGAGTTACCTTACAGGCATGGTTTATATTGTTATTTTCTTCGGATTTAAGTCACGCTAATTAACATTTTATTTATTTATTTCCTTTAGTAGCACAGATTTAAAACAAGATGCAGAGTGGAAATATCCCTGTTTCCACCTGGTTCACTAATCCACAGTTGATTATATATCTCACATCATTCTGAAATATGGTATTTTGTTGTCTTTTCACCATGATTCTAGACCGAACCATTAGCATTATTTTCTCTGTAGAGGAGAGCTAAGGTAAAGCTAGCAGTTTAGCCACTTATTCACAAATGTTTCTGTTCTTATGGTACTCCAGTGACCAGTCATATCCTATCCGCCGCTAAAACCACACTCCCATGTCCACCAATGCTGCTTTATTTCACTCATTATTCCTGAGCCACTGGGACGGCAGTGGTTCAGGAGGTAGAGCGGGTCGTCCAATAACTGGAGGGCTGATGGTTCAAATCCCACTCTCCCCAGCCATCCTGCCATTCTGTCCCTGGGCAAGACACTTTACCCACCTTACCTCCAGTGTCCATGAGACTGGGTATGAATTTGTATAACTGTTCAGTAGTGATCGGAGAGGCCGTTGGTGCAAATTGGCAGCCATCAGTCTGCCCCAGAGCAGCTGTGGCTACAGAAGTTACTTACCACTACCAATGTCTGTGGAGTGAGTAAATAATGGACTCACTGTAAGCACTTTAAGATGTCACTTGACATGTAAAGTGTCATATAAATCTAATCCATTATTATTATTTAAGACATATTTAGGTTAGCTAGCTCAGGCTCACTAGGAGCTAGCCAGCTAATAGCACCAATAGTGATGTAAGAGGGAGGGCGGAGTTAACTGTGCTTCTTGTGCATTTAAAGAGACTTGCACTGAAATGAGCCATCTGAGGAATGCTGAAAAAGACGATTCACAACAATGCTATAATAATTAATTTAAGAAAATTTGACCAAAATATGTCACAAACATCTCATTAAGACCTGTGGGAGCTGTCAACGTGTGGGAAAGTGGAGTCAGTGGCCCCTTTAATAGATTAACTTTATTTAGATATGCTAATACCAGTTATCAGGCCCAAGATTCACCAGGACAATACAAGTCTTATGATAATATTTCTAATTAGAGACACCACCACCTCAACCACAGATATCACCCTTCAAGAAAGAAAGCCAATTTTATTGTTTTTCAGGCTATACACAGTAAGGTATGTACACTTTCTGAACTAAAGTGGCCACTGACACACAAGGCACCACCATGAGCACATGTCTTTGGATTGTGGGAGGATGTCAGAAGACCTACAGAAAACCCATGTAAGCATGGCGAGAGCCTGCAAAATCCACACAGATGGACTTAACCCAGCCTGAAACCTGCTTTCTACATACATGCCAACCTCACTCTGAGTGCAACACTTCTAAACTGAATTCACTTTCATCTTCAAAGGAACTGAAACTCTAATAATACAAAAATAAGACATTAAGAACAATACAATCTCAGTAGAAATATAAATTTTCTGCAGGTCTTTGCACTCCAAAATCAACACAGCAACAAAGCTGTAAAGCTGAATCAACATCAGGGTAGAGCTGAATCATGAATGACCACTGAAATATTACACCTTCTTCCTCTTCTTTCGGCTGCTCCCTTTAGGGGTCTCCACAGCAGATCATCTGTCTCCATCTCACCCTATCCCTTGCATCTTCCTCTCTAACGCCAACCCTCTCCATGTTCTCCTTCACTACATCCATGAATCTTCTCTGTGGTCTTCCTCTTTTCCACCTGCCTGGCAGCTCCATCTTCAACATCCTTTGTCCAATATATACACTATCCCTCCTCTGCACATGTCCAAACCATCTCAGCCTTGCCTCTCTTACTTTGTCTCCAAACCGCTCAACCTGAGCTGTCCCTCTGATATACTCATTTCTGATCTTGTCCCTCCTAGTCACTCCCAATGAAATTCTTAGCATCTTCAACTCTGCCATATCCAGCTTCACCTCCTGTCTTTTTGTCAGCGCCACCATCTCCAAACCATACATCATAGCAGGTCTCACTACTGTCTTGTAAATCTTCCCTTTCACTCTTGCTGCTACCATTCTGTCACAAATCACCCCGACACTCGTCTCCACCCACTCCACCCTGCCTGCACTCTCTTCTTCACTTCTCTTATAAAAATTGGTCAACACAAGCTGCAGTCTAAATGAGAGACTGATCTCCAAAAATATAACCAGTGTTGCCAACTCACACTCATTTAGAGTGAATCTTACTCGTTTGCCCTCTCTCTTACACACACCACAAACCTTATTTCTCATTCCAAGATGAGGAAATTGTTGCCAATATCATGTTGACTTTCTTCAGATTTTTACACAATAAGAGCTCTTTAGGCAGCCTAAAGCAGACTGAACATACTCTAAAAATTACTCTGAGGTAAAGATGTGTGTGTTGAAAAAATAAACGTTTATAGGTATTGTGTGCCTACACACTCACTCCACCCCTACCCCTGAGTATCTCCCATGCACAATTCCCTTTAAATCTGACTCCAAGCTTTTCTGAAAAGTTGGAAACTCTGATAACAATCTCACACAATTACATCCAACTGCACATTACTCAACTCTAGACATTTTTTTATCCTTTATTTATACAGGGGAGTTCTATGTATGTCTGATTCACTTAGCCATTTTAATTATTTTATATATACATAGGCAGTTATTATCATTTTAACTGCAACTGTAATAAGTTAACATTACTGTAATATCCAAATGTGTCTCAGGGATATGTGAATGGCTGTCAGGGTGGGAAGGGGTGTGAGTGTGTTTTTAAACTATGTTCTTTTTACAATACGGATGCCTAGAGAAACACAATTTCATCTTGCTTGCACTACAGTTGTATGCATAGCATCATGACAATAAAGGTTGATTGACTGATTGATATGTAGAGGCGACTTCTCTTTTTCAAGGATGCCCTGTTCACATTCACAAATACACATTCACAAGTGGAAGCAGCCCAGTACAACCACAGAGCAGCTCCACTGGAGCAGTTGGGCTTAAGGGCTTTGCTCAAGGGTGCCACAGTGGGGTTAAGGAGGGTGGGGAAAACACTGCTATCTGTCCCACCCAGATCTGATTCTGCCGGTCCTGGAATTGAACCGGTGACCCCCTGCTCACCAGTACACATCCCTAACTGTTAGGCCACCACTGCCCCATTGAAATTTCAATATAACTATGCAGCTTCCCTATTTTTTTGTGTGACAATGTGGTAAATGAGTGTTTTGCCAACACTCATTTGCCACATCTAACAACAAGACGGTGACAGCAAAGTCAATGCAGAAATGTCTTAAACCTAACTCTTCCTTGTTTATTTCTGTATGTCACTAAAAGGTAAACGTCACTAAACGGTAAACGTCACTGCCCTTGATGCCTACCCACTGCTCTATTATTGGTCAGCCAAGTTGTCTGTCATGTAGATAGGTGGGGAGCCAGAGGCGTTGGCTTAAGTGCTAAAAGAAGCTTGTGTTTATATTGTTATTTTCTTTAGAGCAGTCACCCTAATAGATATTACTGTTTCCACCTGATTCATGAATCCACAGTTGGTAATATACTGTAGCTCACATCATTCTGGCTTATTTTGTTATATTTTCGCCATGATGCTACATCAAAGTGTTAGCACCACCAAGGCCCTTAGCTGAAGCTAGTGTTATGTCTGGAAATAATGGAAGTCAAAGTCTTGTTCATGCAGCATAGAACTCCCTCTTTATTAAAGCAAACTTGGAACTATAAACAGAGTGGGCCGTGCCCCCTTGACGTCACCCTGTGGGTGGGCACGGCACCACACACACACTCCCACACACAACATCTCCCCCCTTTAGAAAAATGTGAAACCACACACACAACTGAACCTCCCAAATTTAGAAACCCAAATCACGTACTAAGAACAAGGAGAATAACATATTATATTAGAACAAACCTATCACATTCACACAAAGCAACTCAAACTTGGACCACGTCTCTTTAAAATGTACAAAATAGTCCCATAATACTCATACATTCACTCACATGCACACCAGCATTTAATATATACAAACTGTACATAATCACATATATTCAGATATTTCCACAAAAGTCTTTTATTTTAAGTAATACCAATGTCTCTTTGCAGCCACCATCTTCTATACCACCACGGAGGACCTGGGCAGCCCCACGGCATCAGTAAGCCCGGCCGCTGCCTCCCCCCAGGATCGAAACACCCCTCCCTAGCAAAAACGTCTCTACCCACCAAAACCTGTTTTTCTTCTCTGGGCTGCACCTCACCGCCGACCCGCAGGGGAACCCGACCCGGTCTCCCGTGCCCACCATGTCGTTTCTAGACCTCCTTCCTGTGTCAGGCTGTCCTGCCGACCCAGTCCGAACTCTTACCCTGCAGAACCGCGTCAATTTGTTCTGCTCTGCTCTCTTTTCCTCCAGCCTCGGCAGCCTTCCTCACAGGGACCCCGCGGTGCCATCCGGTTCCCACACCAAGGGCAACGTGGCCATCGACACCGGGGTCAACCCTTGCTGGGTTATCGTCACTCCAGTCACTATCATCTCCCAGCTCGCCAGACCAGCCCGTGAACTGAACCGCGCCATCAACCATGTCTGGCTGTAGCTGCTGTCCCTCAGGACTCTCGGTGACACTCCCATCGGCTCCATCTCCCGACCTGGGCATGTCGTCATTGCTCACGGCCCCCTCGCTCCAGGTGTCCCGCTGCATCACCTCTGCGTCCTGCTGCTGCTCACCTCTGAGGCACACACCGTCACCTTTGCCGGGCTCTTTCACCGACCCGGGCTCCTCACCGCTGCATCCAGCACTCTCGGTGCTGGTGCTTTGCTGCGCCGTCATCGTGTCCGGCTGCGGCTCTTCCTCGGAGCTCTCAGCACGCATGGTCCCGCTCTCCCGCCCTTCAGCTTCCATCAGCAGGGCTGACTCCTGCTCTGGTTCTGAGCCACTGATCGTGCCATCGCCAATTTCCAAGGTGAATCCCAGCTCACCAAACAGGTCCCACCCCATGACATTTTCACACCAGCATGCCACCTGGAACCGGAA
This sequence comes from Pholidichthys leucotaenia, assembly GCA_020510985.1. Classification (NCBI taxonomy): domain Eukaryota; kingdom Metazoa; phylum Chordata; class Actinopteri; order Cichliformes; family Pholidichthyidae; genus Pholidichthys; species Pholidichthys leucotaenia. The sequence continues at coordinate 223,171,026 of CM035845.1, read as the reverse complement.
TGCTGGAAGAGTTTTCTCATAGTACTGCACCATCAGCGTGATACTCCTGCCGTTATTGGAGTCCTCGTTGTCCGGCAGTTCCACTGCATCCAGGCGCCGGGGTGTGAGTCTCTGAACCCAGGCCTCACTCACGATGGACCGCGTGGCGGCGGTGGCTATCAACATGGGCACCCTCATGCCATCCAACTTCACCACCCGTTGTGGTTCTGACCATCCTTCGGGGCCCGTGATGTTTACACCGTGTCCCCTGTCATCAGTGGCCAGGGGCTCCACCACACGTGACCCCGGTTCTGCCTTGAGGCACAGCTTGGCGCCTTTAGCTTTGTTTCGGCACGAAACTAGCCTGTCAGCTAGCCTGTCCATAGATTTTGACTGAGCCATTAGCTTTCCCAAGCTAACTAGCTCCGTCGTCCCAAGCGCCAAAAGCTCCTTCACCCGCAGCTCTCCGGCCCTTGTCTGCTCTGCGAAATGCACTTCCATGTGCATGACGGCCTCTTCGTAGCACTCATCCGTGCATAGCGAGTTGAGGATCCTCCAGCCCTCCTCACCGAGATGAAAACCCAGGATCGCCCAGCGCTATCTCCCGTCGAGCCAAGGGATATTCAGCTCTCGGAGGTACGCCTCAAAATTCTGTCTCCACTCCGGCCATGAAATCACTGGCTCGCCAGGGCTTTCCAGAAATGGCATTGGTCGCTGAGGTATCCTGCATGCACCCATTATTCTCCTCATTGCCAAATGTTATGTCTGGAAATAATGGGAGTCGGAGTCTTGTTCATTCAGCATAGAACTCCCTCTTTATTACAGCGAACTTGGAACTATATACAGTGTGGGCCGTGCCCCCTTGACGTCACCCTGTGGGTGGGCACGGCACCGCACACACACACACTCCCACACACAACAGCTAGCCTTTTAGCAACTAGTCTTGACTCATTCACGAATGTTTCTGTGCTTATTGTACTCCAGGGACTGGTCATATCCTATCAACCACTGAAACCACACACCCCTGTCCACCAGTGATGCAACATTTCATTCATTCTTTAAGACAAATTTACAGTACATCTGGAAAGTATTCACAGCACTTCACTTTTTCCACATTTTGTTATGTTACAGTCTTATTTCAAAATGGATTAAATTCATTTTTCCTCAAAATTCTAAACACAATACCCCATTGACAACGTGAAAAATGTTTGAGATTAATTGGTTGCCCTAAATTGTCCCTAGATACCTGTCTCCTATAGGCCCTTAGAATAGAGGGTTAATACTAGTGAAGTGTTTTGAGTGGTCTTTGAGACTAGAAAAGCATTATATAAGTGCAGGCCCTTATTTTTGCAAATTTATTAAAAATAAATGAAGACATCATATGTATACATAAGTATTCACAGCCTTTGCTCAATACTTTGTTGATGCACCTTTGGCAGCAATTACAGCCTCAAGTTTTTTTGAATATGATGCCACAAGCTTGACACAACTATCTTTGGGCAGTTTCGTCCATTCCTCTTTGCAGCACCTCTCAAGCTCCATCAGGTTGGATGGGAAGCGTCAGTGCACAGCATTTTTCAGATATCTCCCGAGATGTTCAATTGGATTCAAGTCTGGTCTCTGGCTGGGTCACTCAGTGACATTCACAGAGTTGTCCTGAAGCCACTCCTTTGATATGATGGCTGTGTACTTAAGGTTGTTGTCCTGCTGAAAGATGAACTGTCGCCCCAGTCTGAGGTCAAGAGGGCTCTGGAGTGGGTTTTCATCCAGGATGTCTCTGTACATTGCTGCATTCATCTTTCCCTCTATCCTGACTAGTCTCCCAGTTCCTGCTGCTGAAAAACATCCCCACAGCATGATGCTGCCACCACCATACTTCACTGTAGGTATGGTATTGGCCTGGTGATGAACGGTGCCTGGTTTCCTCCAAACATGATGCCTAGCATTCAAGCCAAAGAGTTCAATCTTTGTCTCATCAGATCAGAGAATTTTGTTTCTCATGGTCTGAGAGTCCTTTAGGTGCCTTTTGGCAAACTCCAGGCAGGCTGCCAGGTGCCTTTTACTAAGGAGTGGCTTCCGTTTGGCCACTCTATTGTACAGGCCTGATTGGTGGATTACTGCAGAGATGATTGTCCTTCTGGAAGGTTCTCCTCTCTCCACAGAGGAATGCTAGAGCTCTGACAGAGTGACCATTGGGTTCTTGGTCACCTCCCTGACTAAGGCCCTTCTCCCCCGATCGCTCAGTTTAGACTGCTGGCCAGCTCTAGGAAGACTCCTGGTGGTTCCGAACTTCTTCCATTTACGGATGATGGAGGCCACTGTGCTCATTGGGACCTTAAAAGCAGCAGAAGTTTTTCTGTACCCTTCCCCAGATTTGTGCCTCAAGACAATCCTGTCTCGGAGGTCTACAGACAATTCCTTTGACTTCATGCTTGGTTTATGCTCTGACATGTACTGTCAACTGTGGGACCTTATATAGACAGGTGTGTGCCTTTCCAAATCATGTCCAATCAACTGAATTTACCACAGGTGGACTCCAATTAAGCTGTAGAAACATCTCAAGGATGATCAGTGGAAACAGGATGCACCTGAGCTCAATTTTGAGCTTCATGGCAAAGGCTGTGAATACTTATGTACGTGTGATTTCTTAGTTTTTTATTTTTAATAAATTTGCAAAAACCTCAAAAAACTTTTTCACATTGTCATTATGGGGTATTGTGTGTAGAATTTTGAGGAAAAAATGAATTTAATCCATTATGGAATAAGGTTGTAACATAACAAAATGTGGAAAAAGTGAAGTGCTGTGAATACTTTCCAGATGCCCTGTACATTAGCTGGCTAAGACTAGATCTGAGCTACAAGCAAACCAGCTAAGATTAACAATAGTGACATAAGAGAGAGAGCAGAGTTAAAGAGGCTTACCCTGGATTTACACTGACTCCGGAGCTGGTCCATTACAGCTGTGATCTGGTCTCTGTAGAAAATAGTTCCCATTTTCGTCAATTTTTTAATCACCACCTGGTCTGGACCACTGCAGAATGAATCCAGCTTGTCAGATTCAGTTCGCTAATGAAATGTAACAGGTCTACTTTTGATGGATGCCAGATCCAATATGCAAGGAAGTGCCGCAGTATCTCATGGTATTTGATAGCTGTTTGTTCATTAAAAATGATTTAAGGATCGTTTGTTATTTTCTGAGGTCCTCCACCACTGTGTCAGAGAAGGTAAAAACTTTGACATTACAAACACTTCATAGAATTAAAATTAACGGGCTACTCATGTATTATTAGAGCCCAAAAATCCAGGTGGAGAGCGATTATATCACACTTCCTTGTCATCATATGATCACAATTGGTTCATCTTGGTCACTTTCGGGTCTTTCTCGAGATCTCGCGCTATTTTGAATTCTTCTCGCATGAGTTCTAGTTTCAAACTCTGTTCTTATCCATGCTGCTGCAAAACACAAATGGAGTTGGTAGGGATGGATGCAAGGGTCCAGCCGTACTGCATCTGCAACGGACTGCATCCGGAGTCAGTGTAAATCCAGGGTTACTCTGAAACCAGTCGTTCTGAGTAAGGCTGTACAAGATAATTCACAAATATGCAGCAATATTTAAGAAACAATTGACCAAAATATGTAACAAACATTTCATTAAGCTGTCAAAGTGTGGAAAAAGCACAGTCAATGAACCTTTTAAGAAGTGAATAAAAAATAGTACCTTAGGTTGTCACTGTTGGAATATACTTAAAGGGAATACTCATTGAGAATCCTAAAATAAGCATATTATACCTCTACTGAAAGCTGAGAACATAATAAACATGAATATAGTGCTTTTGTAGCCTTAATATTGTCTAGAAAGAAAAGAAATTGAATTTTCTCCATTCATTTTGGGCACCCACATCGAGGCTCTGACTTTCGTATTTGCTGACTGATTTTGGTGACGTTACAACCTGAACAAATTAAAAGCTCAATGGCTCCAGCAGATCCAACTCGCACTCTTGATAATGCATCTAAATTGTAGAAATAAACGAATATTGCAGACAATAGACTTTGTGAAGATTCTGATCACTCGGTCACTAGGTGACAAGATCACTATTCTCACTGCTAGCATACAACTTACAAGGAGCGGGTGAAGATATGAAGCAAAAATGATGATCAAGACTTGTCTAAAAATCATCCCAATCAATAAAGCACATATATTTGAAGAATAAGGTCTACCCTTGCTAAAAAGATAATTTCGTATTCAAATAAAAAAACACTCTAGTTTTTCTAAAATCTGATGAATAATTTTGGCTGAGTTGCCAATCGCTCAGGGACAACCTTTACACATGTACATATATATGTTTTTTTAATCCAAAGAAAAGACAACCACAAAGTGTATTTCTAAATTTTCTGTAATATAAAAGTAAGACAAGAAACATCATGAAAATACATTTACACATACCGGTTCACAGCGTTGTTAGGGTTAAGCCACGACTCGTCTTCATTTATCCTCGGTTCATCATCACCATCATGGAGGGTCAGCTTGGAGGACATGCACCAACTCGGGTTGCTCCGCTCTGATTCAGCAGCTCACACAGGACCGAACGGCCACCCCGGGGTTCACGTCACCAGGGCTCAGAGGTGAAAGAGGGACCGCTGGTGGACTTGGACATCGGTTTGGTGGAAGTTTAAAAGCTGTTTCAGCCACCAGCGGTGGCGGGTCAATGAAGGAGGAGCAGCCGGGCAAGAGGACCGGAGCTTACGGCTAACAGGGAGCAGTTGGATGGTGGCAAAAAAAACTCTGGGACAGATTAAAGAGGAACTCATCATCTGGCTGTCTTGGACCCAGTTCATCCAGGTAAGATGCAGAGAGTCAGGGACTGCAGCCGCAGCGTTAGCACTAGCGTGGTTTTCATCGTCGGCTTCAGGGTCAAAATCTCCCACATCTCTGTCACCATTATCGCTGTCTGCTAAATCACTTTCTTCACCTTTGTCTTCCTCTTCGTTGGTATCCACTTCGAAACTCAGATCGAGAATGCTTTCTTCAATTTTCCTCAAATTATGAACACAATCTCGTTGTTTCCAGATTGTAACAAGACTAGTAATTCATTGCTCAGCTCATGACATCACGCATTTCAGGCCGACATTACTAGTGAATTTCAGTCATCTGAAACCGTCACTTTTGCTAACTTTTCTCTCTCTCTGGATCACAATTTATTTCAAAAAAAGGTGATATTTGAGGAAATTATTTCATTTCCTGCATAAACATACCAAATTTGGCCTAGTTAATAATCAATAAATTTCCCCTTTGAAAATAGCACGCCTCTGTAGTTTTCTGATCAGTGCACAAGATAAGATATTAATAAACTATTTTCAGCTCTGACTAAACACACAGTTGGTGTTTTAATCAGTATTTACAACAGCAAGTGTGTGTTTGTGATCCTAAATGCCCTGTAGTGTGAATGTTTACTATAATGAATGCAACAATGCATGTAACTGATGTTTTGGTGAAAAGTATACGTCAGGCTTTGGCTCTACCGAAAACACTTGGTATGCTTGTGTATAATTCCACACTCAACTATAATATTAGTTAATCATCTGAAATGAGACACACACAGACCCTTCTTTCCCAATTTCCTTCTGGTGCTGCAGGCCAAGCCTGAGCCAATCTGCAGGACAGCCGGGCCCGAGGGACCCACTCACCACCAGCTGACTGACCAAGCGGTTTGCTCAAAGGCACAATTAGAGTGTCTTTGTTTCACCCGGAGTGGCCCTTTGTGCCATAATGTCGCCTGGCATTGAAGGGGAACGTCATCAGTCATTGGCTGAATGGTCCTAGTTGGAGGATAGATCACACAGACACACGCAGGTTGGAGGTTTGGGGTCCTATCAGAGCAAAGGATCTGACGGCACCCTGTAGTGCTTCAATAGGCAGCACTCCCAGCTCACTTCTTCAATATGAGAGGGTGCTAATGTCATGCGGATGACGGCTCATCAATAGATTCTTGGCTGTCACATTCTGGCCAAGTGCAACAAGAATTTGTCTGACTGTTACTCGAACTCCAACACTTAACTCCTAATTATGGCCATCTTTATCTCACCAGGGCCTTTTTCTTTGAATTGACTTACTTGTGCAAATATTTTCACACTTTTTTTCATTGTATGATGCTTGGCATACATCAGCAAAGCTGTTTTTGGTGCTCTTGTTTGCAACTTTGGATAATAAAAAAAAAGTTTGTTGAAGTTAGGTAAATATTTTTAGAACCTTGGAATTTTCACCATCTCATCATCATCAATATAGAGAAAATAGGGCATCTCCTAAGCCAACAAGCTAAAACTCTGTTATATTAACAGCTGAATTATATTCCCAAGCCACCTGAGCCCTGATCAGTTTTGTGGTTAGTCTGTCACCTTCAAAAAATGTGGCGTTACGAGCCATCAGAGTAAAACCTGAGGGAGTTTCTTGTGAGAGCAAGACATCAGACATGGATTGTAACAAGAAGACAGAGACAACAATATCCTTGTTTTAAAGGCTCGAGAACCATAATTGAAGAACGAAGCCTTTTGTTGAAACACTGTCACCCGGCTGCCGCTTTTGTTTGCCCAGTGGCTCATTTGATTGAAGATATCTTATTCCAGGGATATGTGTTTGTTAGTCTATTGTTATACAGACAGCTGATGCTGAAAATGATGCGTCTCCTGTTTAGACCTCTTGACTTTTTGATTTTTCCAGTCAACATTTACCCTCAAGTGCATCCCAGGTTACAGATGTTACATTGTGGAGGTTATGCAAAGAGCACTGAGACTGGAACCCTGCACTTTCTCTCCCTTTTAAAAGTATAGTGACCAGTGGAGTCTGTCTATGATTATGACATGGCTGAGATCATTTGATTTGCCTTCCCAGGAGCTCTGAAAGTGCTCCATTAGTGTTATTGGTGGTGGGGCGACATGCCAATCTAGCAGCCGGTCCCTGTTACTCATAGACTCACCTGCTGAGCTTAATCTGTGCTGTTAAGATTAAGCCAACTTTAGAGTTGCACATACTTGGAGATAGTTGCATCTCAACACAGGAACTTTAGTCTTCATCCACCTGCTAGACAGCAATCATTTACTTACTTTAAAAGAACAGCCTACAGTCGGCCCAGCGATAAAAAAAAAAAAAGACACCACAGGCTTCTAAACACAGGTCTCTAATCTTACAACTCACTGGTCTGTATTACAGTCACACAGAAGACAGAGCATATTCGATGAAGACACGCAAAACTGACAATGTGCCATAAAGCAAAAGACAAAAATTGCAGTCTACAGAGAAGGTCATCAAAGTGAATCAAGCCCTTTGCCAAAGCGTGGACTCAAAAACCAAGCCAAGAATAGAACAGCCCAGTAAATCAATGGGGGATCCTTTTATTTTCTTCCTCTTTCTGGTCTCCATATCTTACTGAGGCATGTTGTTTTTCTCAAAATGGAGGTGCAGACTTGAAAAGAAGAAGAGAGGGAGGTGTGTGTGTGTATGTGCATGCAGTGGGGCGCGGGGGGGGGGGGTGACTGGAGAAAAATAAGAGGTGGAGAGCAGGCGGGAAAGCAGGACAGTGACATTCACGCGTTACGACGTGGCGACACTGACAAGGTGTCCTCCCCGCCGCTTGGCCAAGCTGTTATCACAGTCGGCCTCCGTTTCCAGGTCGCAACCCTCAGCGGCACCGGCATTATTGGGTCGCGGCTTGGTGCCACAACCCAACCCCAGTGTGGGCCGGCGGTGCCATTGTCCGATGGTGAAGCGTGGCTTTGAGATACTGAACACACACACACACACATGCACACACAGGCCCGCTGATCCGCCCTGGCAACCTCCCTAGCAACCATCTGTCCTGCTCTGCCATGCTCAGGCTTGGGCACAGCGAGCAACGGGCATGCCTTGACATGTCTGAGTTAATGGGACAAAACGGAGGCACACAAGAGGACAAAGGACTCACAAATGAAAGAGTGCAGCCAGCAGAGAGATGCGGCGAAGGAAGAAAGATGAGAGTCTGGCACTGAAGTTCAAAGTAAGGCCAGCGTTAGTCTCTCCTTTGCTTGTTGCGACTGGATTTACACCAATGTAAAACAAAGGCACTAAAATCAGTTAGGTTATGGGAAATGTAACAGGAAAAAAAGTCCTGGGTTAGAAGAAGAAGAGGTGCGATTTGTTCCTCTTCTCTAACTTTTCTTTTTGAGTATTCATCACTCATTTCACCTATTCATTTGTCTCGTCACTGCCTGTTAGCATTACAACCAACAGCTAAACAGTGACATGACAACATGTAACGGGTTGACAAAGTCCTCAAGTTTCCTCAAAGAATAAAGGGATCATTGCTGAATACCAGTTAAATTCATTGAACATGGGAGGGTTGCTGCAGCCCTTTCATGCTAAAAGGAAATGAGTAATATCTACAATAGAAACTCTGACCTGATTGTGAAGCTAAACTTGCTTTTGTGGCGTTGAACAGGTCCTCCGATTGTCAGACACACTCAGGGAAAGTTTGCCCTTGAGGTCAGCGTGTCATTCGAGATGAGAGGAAAGAGTGACGGCTTGTTGGTGATGGGGGCGGGTAAGTGTTGGCCAGGGCAGGGTTTAGGGTGGGGCAGGGCTGGGTGTGACGCGATATCACAAGCAGATACATCTTCTGCTGTCTAACCCTCTGGCTTGTGCTGCCTTATCAGCATTGCACCAAAGGCCTGCAAAACAGTGGCTCCATGACCTTAAGTCTTTCGCCAGCTAAACCGCCATTGTTGGACTCAAATCTATTCCCCGCCCCTGTAGCACCCAAAAAACGTGGATCTATCCAACAAAGCAAAGAGGAGCCATAGACAACTCGTGATGGAGCCTGTTTTGATTGCAAGTGACTTTGGTAGCATCTGTGGCTTTATTTTTAGCAAATCTGGCCCACACAATCAAAAAAAGACTTGGAAGACAGATTTTTTTTCTGAACTCTAAAACAATTGTTCTGTCAAATCACAAGAAAAGTCTAGATTAAGTCCTGGCATATGTCCACTATACTGCTAGTGAGGGCAGTTTAAAATGGGGGACCAATCAACTTAAGGATATGATGAATGTAGTGGATGAAAATCAGGGGAAATTTTGTGCCCTGCCAGAATTTTACAATGTTCCCCCCTCAGCCCTACTCCCCCTTTCTCCTTTTCTTTCTCCGTCTTGCATTTTCAAAGAGCTGAGAGGCCATAGCTAAAGTGAATGAACCATGACCACGGGCAGATGCTCCCCACATCTCTCTCCCTCTCTTTTTCTCCTTGTGCCCTTCCCACTTTACACCCTCCATTTCCCACAACAAACTTACCACTGCTGTTCCAAAGAAGTACACGGCACTTTTACACTGTTTTGGGTGGACTTTAAAGTCAAGTTTGTTGATTATAAAGTTAAGTGGACTTAACCTGCAAGACTTGTGAGGTAAATCTTAATGTTCAACTTTTTTTCCCCCACAGTCTATTTGCTTTATATTTGAACAGTTTGAGAAAGTATGGTTATATATAGGCTACTGTGTTTTTGACATTGCATTTTGTTCTTGTTGCTGTTGAAGAGCCATTTTTGAGTAAATGCCATTTGTTAATTTCCCCTGAATCCCTCTGGGCAGTTGAAGGCCAAATGAGCACAGATGGGACGTTTTCAATCTATTGGAACATTTCATTTGAGTGATTTGGATTCAGATTTATAGTTTCACAGTCTAAATATCACACTCTGTCTCCTTTAGGAATCTTGTAGGATGAAAGTATCTGAAAATTAAATTAATTATGTAAAACTTATTTCACAACTTTTTTTTGTCAAAGAACAAAGTAAATATATCACAATATTTTAAAAAAAAAATCTCCATCAAGACTACTGATTACTATAGTGTACTGTAGGTCATTTGTCACTACAGTAAATACTGTGTAATATTAGTATAATAAACACAGTGCAATAGGACTGTACAATCACTGTTATTAAACTGTGAGATTCTTGAATCATTTTTGCACAACTGTCATACTAGCAGTAAGGTTTGTTGGTTTGGATTTATTTTGAAACTTATTATCTTTTACAAGTATACATAATTCTGCAAATTTTGTTTCAACAAAAGCTTAAAAAAGATTATACAACATTATAAACTGATTAACGCGTTAAGTGGTGGATCTACCTTGTTGGTTGTTGATATGATTGAAAAAATAAGACTTACCCATGACTTTCAATCTTGTTGGTCTTAACTGGGCCTGCTGGTCACATGCAACAAGCTCCAGTTTTGAAGCAGAGGCAGAGATGTGCAACATCTGAATTGTAGCTACTTCAGCTTCAGTTTAGAATAAAAGTTGCTGTAAAAGCAACATGGAAAAACAACATGTAACAAAAGACCAATGTTCCTTCCCTGGCGTTGTATATGTACATTTATTATGTTTTAGCCATTAATTACAAATATATAAGGAATTGCAGAATTTTACAGGAAAAAAAATGTCTTTGGAGTATTTGTAGGTGTGTGTTAACCAGATTTTTAAAAGTTGGAATTGGGCCAGTCACTGGCAACCAATGGAACAGTGAAGCAACCCAAAAATTCCCTCTTCCCCCTCAGTTGGTTTGCTTTCACTGCAGATCACTGCCTGATCAGCCTGTTCTGCCAATAAAAATGTTTGTCTTAAGAATTTCTATTAGGGGATGTTGTCTAAATGAGAGGCATTACCTGATCTGAACAAAATGTTAGATTGTTAGCAGCTGAGGACTCAGATTATTCAAAAACCACCAGCACAACATGTTAAAGACATGCCAATAATTTCTAATTTATTGATTTATTTTATTCTATTAGAATTACATTTATGACTGAAGAATTTGGGTGTACGTAGAGTTGGAGAAGCTGTAGCTTTATCTTCAGTGGTTTTATGTTGCACTGAAATTCACTCAGAGACAAGCTTTTAATCTCAATAAAGCCATTTCATAACATCTTGACCATCTTTTATGTTACTAGAGCCTTTTTAGGTATATGAATTTTATTGAAATGTGCCATATAATACATCTAAATGGATTGTTTTAAAAAGTTTAGTCATAACAGAAAGAAACTGTAATGTGTGTGTTCAGGAGGTTGTTTCCGATCTAGTCTAAAGAAATTACATTACGTTTTACTGACACCAAAGATTATTCTGTATAAGCTAAGAAAAGCTTGTTGAAGAGCGTTTAAAATTTGCAAAAAAATATCATCAGTGGCTGATATCAGCCCTGCTGAGTGAAATCAATAAATCAGCAAAAATAAAATCATTTGAAAAAGCCAGCACCACATTCTTGAGTCACATCCATGTGTCCTGGAAAGTTAAATAGCAGATTACACGCTGAATAAATGCACCATAACAAAGCTGTTTGCTTTTTTGGCAGAAATGGGAAACTAAAAAACAACATAAACAAAATAAACAAGCAATACCAATATTTTCCGTTGACTAAATTAGTATTTAAATGATGAGATTTGGCCTTGCTTTCCTAACTGGTAAAAAAAAAAAAAAAAAATCTTGGCTGTAAAACTGTAAATAGGTTCGCTCTAATTTTAACAGTTTTGAGTCCAAGACTGAAAACTGGGTCTATAAAAGTTTTTTATTTTATTTCAGCTTTCAGTGTACATAAAACAAACTAGAAAATTACACCTTTAAACCAGCTTTAACTAGAAGTATTTAAATATATGAGTTTGTGTCAAACAAACTGTCAAAAAGACATCTCAAGATTACAATCATGAGTGTTTTAAAAATGGAAAAACAAGCTTAGAAATGATAAATATTAGACCCCTGGTGTGAAAGAAATTACAGTTCTGTGAAAAAAAAAATATTTCCTCCCTTCCTGATTTTTTGTATTGGTGGCAACAACTGCAATCAACCATTTGAGATAACTAGCAGAGTCTTTTACATCGCTGTTGAGGAATTTTGGCCCACTCTTCGTTGTGGAATTGTTTTAATTCAGCCATATTGGTGGCCTTAAGCTTGAGGTTCCCAACTGATGGCCGGACATTCTCCTTCAGGATTTTCTGGTAGAGAGCAGAATTCATGGTTCCATCAATTACGGCAAGTCATCCGGGTCCAGAAGCAGCAAAGCAGCCCCGGACCATCATACTACCACCACCATGTTTGACTGTTGGCAGGGCTGCCGCTTCCATTAGGCAAATCACGCACTGTGCCTGGGGAACCAAGTGCTTAGGAGGGCACCAAAATGATCAAGACAATCATAATAATCATTATGATTATTTTTTCACATTTAAGAAAAAAGCACTCTTGGAACATTAGACAGTTGCATGCAATCTAAACTACACATGTCTGAAATAACAATAATAAATTGGTTATTGTGCCCTCCACCCCATCACATCTTTCAGTGGTTTAGTCCTTGCACACCTGTGGGGAAAAAAAAAACAGACCCACGACTGTTGCATCTAAACTGTGGTAAAACTTTGAGAATGACATTAAAATACAGCAGGAAACAAAAAAGAAGAAAAAAAAAAACTCTGTGACTGAGGCTCATCCATGGCTTTCAGGTATGTAGAAAAGTTAATAAATTATGTGAAATTTTGCTTAAACCTTGTTAGTGACATGCAGAGGCAGCTTGCCAGTTATTATTGTGACTGTAATCAGACTGCTGACCTGCTGCAGCTGTTTTATCCCTTTGTAAGGACCATGACTATCCTGCCAGCAGTTGCTGTATATATCAGTCTAAACTACATCTACATAAGAGTGAATTACTAAATATTTAATGTTTTCTAATGTCATAGCTCTGACTGCAGTTTAGGAGATGAGAGGAGGATGTTTGTGTCACAGAGCTTCATGAAATATCAGACTATCTTCAAAAATCTCATCTCTGATCACTGCTATTTTATTTCTCCTGTGAAGTTTTCAGGGTTCAGATTGTTGTTTCTAGTTTACATGTCAATTTATAATGATCTTATAGTACTGACTGACTTTACAACTTATTAGGTAGGATTAACCTAAATAATGCTGATTTGTATTCTTATTATACTGATAATTTTCTGTCCCATTTTTGGTATGTTGCTGTTTGATAGTGTTAACAATTCACACAGTGGCCTCTGGGCTTATATAAATAAAAAGTTAAACATGTCCCATCTGTGGCCTGATGGTATGACGTAGGGACGCAAGTTATTGATTAATTCATTAATAGATAATTGATTCACCTTATCGATCAATTAACGATTAATTGATAAGCAGCGTTTTTTCTGAGAATCTGAATTTCCCTCAGTACAATACAGTCGATCTATCTTTAACATATAAAAACTTTAATTACTGTATTTGATATACTGAAAAAAACATGAACATCATATTCCTCAATGATTTATTTTACCATCTGCATTTTTTTTCACTACAATGGTATTTTTTGTAGTTTAATAAATTTTGTACTGTAGAGTGTGTACTATGTGCTGGTACATGTCAGTAAATTACAATTACAAATGTCATGATTTTAATTTATTTTAAATTACCAGTAACATAAATTTATCTTTTTTAGTTATAGTACAAAAAAAACCCTTTTACGTTCTAATTTACTGAGATGCACTAGTAGACCGTTTTAACAGGAAAATAAGCTGTGAGGTAGGGCTGCAACTAATGATTATTTTGCCAGTCGACTAATCTAACAACTATTTTTTTTTCGATTAGTCAACTAATTGCGATTATTTCTCTCATGTCCACCATCTCTGCTTCCTGTTGGGGCTCTAGTGCATATTTTACCTGACCCGCTCTTTAAGCGTGCACATCTGTAAAAAATCACCTTGTTGTCAGTCACTGCTTTAATATAACATTTTATTAGCAGTTTCCAGAGCTAAATAAAATTACCCATGAAACACACATTTGAAACTGAAGGATGCATGAATATAATATAACTGTAGGTTATACATCAGTTTATCACAGACAGCATAATGTCTAATGTCAATTAAACAATTGACTAAATATCTTACAACTGAATTACTGATCTGCTCCAACCCATAGTAACATTAGGTGGAAGTTTTCTATGAGTGCATTTTTTATTTAACAATATAATTTAGAAAGGTAAACCTTCATATTCAGTATTCACTGCACTTAAGAGTGATATTTCAAGACATTTGATTTAATTTTGATGATTAAGGTTGTAGGTTTTTATTTATTAAATTACAAACTGGGATTCTCTAAGTAACCCAGAAGCATTAACATTCAGAATGAGGGCTAATATTAACAAAGATGAAAAAGAGCTAGCGACTCCAGTAATTCAGTCATTTACTGCATTCAACAACACGTTAGCCATGACCTAAACAGCTCAGTCCTCAGCAACCAGACAGCTTATTTTCAAACAGGTAAGCTAACATAAACAGCACATACTAAGAGTACTGTCATTTTTCTAAAGCTTGAAACAGTTGCCCATTGAAAATAAGCGGTGCTAACTTTCTTAACTTGCTAAAACTTACCAAGCAGAAGCAGTTGTTAATTTTGCAGCTCCCGGGTGCCGTCGTTTCAGATGCTCATGCATCACTGTAGTGCTGCCATGATAGGAAAGGTCTGCCTTGCAAAGTTTGCATTTTACTTGTTTTGTTTTTTGTTTTCTATGAAATGGTCCCATAGTACAGAAAGTTTGGGTCTGCCTTTTTTTTTTTTTTTTAGCTCTGCTTCTATGTGTTTATCTTTCCACGTTGCCATGCTGTGCTCCTCTTCTTCTTCATTGGAAATTGTTCACGCATGCCGGACAACAGAGGCATTACTGCCCACAGCAGTTCCGGTCGTGCATTGCAGTTACAACTGAACATTTTGGCAGCATGCATATAAACTTTATAATTAAATGATTTGTCGACAATAAAAATCTTTGTCGACAAATTTTTATTGTCGATGTTATCAACAACATCTACTAATTGTTTCAGCCCTACTGTGAGCTGCTTCATCTGTTACATGTTAAACATTATCAGAGCACGCCGGCAATCCAGGCAAGCCCAGAACAACCTGGGTTGCCTCTGTTGTCTGTTAACTCAGTGGTAACTTGAGTCTGGTCTGCTTTCTCGTCTTGCGGCAAAGGGATAGTTTTTTGCACTTGTGTAATCTTTTTATTTGCTGCGGTCAGTTTCTCCGCTATGTTAATTTGAAGCAGGTGGACCTTCAAATTCGTGTGCTATTAGAACTTGTTGTGGTACTCCGACATAACCCGGAAGGTCAAGTTTTACAGTGCATGCGCTCTGGGGGCTTGCCGTCTTCTTCTGCTTTTTTGGTTGAAATGCAGCAGTGGGTGACCGTATGCGCCCCCACCTGGACGGTAACGCCACTACATTTCATAGAATAAGCTCCCATTGAAAAGGACTGCTGAGTTATCAATTAATTGACAGCTAATTTAATTTAGTCGATTAATTTCTTATCAACAATTAATCAAAAGTCAATTAATCATTAACATCCCTAGTATGATGTGATATTGATAAATAGTATGTGTATGTTACAGCTTTACAACTTCTATCATTTTTAATAAAACTAACCAAAATAAACTTTTATCCTGAAATAACAAATTTGAAGGAGATCAGAAACTGTTTGCACAGATTTTCCAGAATGTTACCATTTAAATTTGACCTTTTATAAGGAAAATTCACTATATATTTCTGTAATAAACTTAATGTCTGAAGTGATTTTTGGATAGACCATCAAGATCATCAAATATAAGGTCTTGTTTGCTGTTGTCTAATAACTGTGTTTTTTTTTTAATTTCTTTTGTGAAAGTACAGTAAAATATAAAGTTATTATTGCTTGTTGTTTATTGAAAGTCTTTATATTTGATTTAAAGCTTTGTATCTTATATCAGTTCATTCCTGAAGTTTGAGAATCTTGAATTAAAAAAAAAAAGACAATTAATCTTACTTGTACTTCTGAAGTGATTTAAGGTCATTGCTGAAATTTGCAGACGCACCCAGGATCACCCAAAAGATCCAGACCCACAATCATCTGCAGCAGATCTCAGCACCCTGGAACAGTACCAGAGCCCTGACCCAGAACCATCCATCAGCAGTTCAGTCACAGGTAACATACAGAACACAGGAACTTTTTACTAGTGCATCTCAGTCAACTAGAATGTCATGATTTCTAATTAGAGAAATACATATGTAAAATATATTAATTAAAGTGAAATAAAAAAAGCTTGAAATATTTCTATGTGTAATTAACATTGACTATGAAAGTTTATCTTTAAATTGTTAAACAACTTTTTTCATGATTTATTTACTTAGATGTACTAGTCTGTTAAAGATTTCTCATGTTCATTTTATTGTTAAAGATTGTACTCTGATTTTTTTTAACCAGTTCTGACTAATGTCTTTGCAGAGTTTTCAGTTCTCTAACTTTTTACTGTAGTGTGTGACTACAGAAATGGAACATGTTGTTTTAACTTATTTAGTGAAAGCTGCACTTCCACATATTTGGGTGTGGGGCTGTCTGTTTATTTGTGCCTGTTGTATATGTTGTTGTGATATATTGAAAGGTTTCCTTCAGTTTTGAAATAGCACTGAAAATGTTTTGAGTGGGGTTTTTGTTTGTTTGTTTGTTTTGGGTTTTTTTGGAGGGAGAACCAAACAGATGTTATGCCTAGGGCACCAAAATAGCTAGCAGCAGCTCTGACTGTTGATATAATGTACTTTTTATGAAATCTGTATTAGCCTGACACCAGATGTAACGGGATCCATGCCTTTTGAGAAGTTTGACTTTTGTCTCGTCAGTCCGCAGAATATTTTCCCAGAAGTCGGAGATCATCAAGATGTTTTTTGGCAAATGTGAGACAAGTCTTTATGTTCTTTTTGGTCAGCAGTAGTTTTTGCCTTGGAACTCTCCCATGGATGCAATTTTTGCCCAGTCTCTTTCTTATTGTTGAATCAACATGGACCAGTGTCCAAAATGAGGCAAGTGAGGCCTGCAGTTCTTCAGATGTTTCTCATCTGTTCTTAAATTTTTTGAGATCACACCGTGATGTGTTGCTTTTTGGCATCTTTTAGCCTATTTCACTTTGTCAAACAGGTTCTATTTAATTGATTTCTTGATTCAACAGGTCTGGCAGTAATCAGTTTAAGTGTGACAAACATGCAAAACTATGAAAAATCGGGAAGGGGCAAATACTTTTTCACAGCACTGCAAAACAAACCAGAAAATGACACCTTTAAACCATCTTAAACTAGAAGTGTTTCAAAATACATGTTTATATTTGTGTAGAATAAACTCTATTAAAAAGACTTCGAGTTTACAATCATGGGTGTTTTAAAAATGGGTGGGAAAGTTTTATAAATTACAAAAATTAGATCCCTAGAGTGAAAAAAAAAATATACATTTTTTAAAAGATACCCTGACAAAGGGAAGCTTCATATGTTTAAATGAACCAGGTGAATAGTTTAAACAGATTTAGAAATCTTTCAAAATAAATGTAGTCCATCAGTAGATTTAGGATTGAAATAGCACTAATCTGTTTTTTTCTTATTAGCTGTCTCACATGTAAACTCACACAAGACCTCGGCTGACATGATGTGGAAGGCCTATAATCCCAGAAAAAAAGACCCATAGTCTGTCACCAAATAATTCTGTAAATTGAAACTTCTCTATTGCTGCGCATATCGGCTGTGATGTGTATGGCATGTTATTGCACAAGACCACTTCTCTGTTTGGAGATGGAGAGGAGCTTCTTCCTCTCATTCTCTGTAAAGGATATCCTGATAAAAAAGGTAGCGCAGATGAGGGGGCAGTGAGCGAGAGGTGATACATTGCGCAAAGAAATTTCATTTCCTGCCTTGTACGGAGAAAATAGTATCAGCTGGGAAAACCTGGCCAAGAGATGGGAGATTTCCCTCCCGAACATTGATAACCATTTGTTCATTTCCTGACAACAACAGGGGGAGAAAAGGCACGGGTCTCAGCTGAAATAGAATAGTTTTCCCTCTCTTTCTGTGGGACGGGAGTCTATTTCATCGGCAACATGCAGCAGCGGCCCTAATCACAGCATCAGTTATTATAGGAGGGAGTGTTCGCTGCATCAACTGCATAGCTGAGAGACGAAAAAGAAGGGGTCCGTGGTCAAATTCTCCCACTTTTGTGTCGCTTAGCTTCTCTCTGCCAGGTCGGATTTGCATTTTAATGGAAGGCTTTTATAGACTTCTCGGTGGCGTTTGCGGCACCACAAGTGGCATCATTAAGTGAACTAAGCCGGATTAGAGGTGATGCTGAGGTCAGATATCCATACGCCAAAACACAACCAAAGCTTTCACGTCTGGGATTAGGCAGAGGCCAACAGACAACAACGGCAGAGTGGGGGGAGGGAAGGAGAGGAGGTTTTTATAGGGACTGAGAACAACAAACAAGAAAAAAATAAGTGAGCTGGAAGCACTGGAAAGAGAGAGAGAGATATAAGAGAGGAAGAGGGAGACAGGCCGCAGCGAGGTGATGAATTGCTTGTAAAGAGGCTCCTCTTCAGTTCGAGGAGCCTCTCACATCTCGTTTTGGCTCCAGTTCCAGTTTCACACACTAACCTGGAAATAGCAGGGTTTGCAAACAATTCTGAACCTGCAGAGGGCTGACAGGAACATATTTGCACAGCGCCAGGTAAGATGTCAGTCAAAGAAAGGCTTTAAAGTTTAGTCAATAATTAATTATGCCACAGGCTTCAGAATAGGCCACCGGAGTGGTGGCCTATTCTACACCACCTGCTCTACCTCTAGGCTACCTCTATTCTGCTCTACCTCTAGGCCACCAAAGTGGTGGCCTAGAGGTTGTCATGATTCAGACTGGATCAGGCTCAAACGCAGAGCAGTCAGAACGATCACACAGACTCCAATAAAAGTTTCACAATTTTATTGAACAAAAACAGAAAACCAAAATGCAAGACTAAAGGAAAAGTGAAACACAAAAATGTCAACTTAAATTTCAGCCAAAACAGGAGCCCCCTGGAGCGCATGTAGCCTACGGGAGAGAGCAGACAGAGATGATAAGGGACAGATTCTCTGATGTGAGAATAATGCAGGAAAGCACACTTAAGGTGCTTTTCCACTAGGGTCAGTACGGTACAGTTCAGTACGGTTCGGCACCCTTTGTCCGCTTTTCCATTAAGGACTGGAAATCCTTACGGTTCTGTTTTTTTGGAACTGTTCCTATTTTATCTGGACTGATCCAGAGCAGGTCCGAAGCGTACCGGCACTGTTACGTCAACCCACTGCTGGCCACTGATTGGTCCGGGCATAGGGTCATGAGAGTGGCCATTACGCTGACGTTCCAGAATCGCTGGCTGGCCGCCATTTGCAGTTTTTCGTCCGTGAGCCCGCGAACAGAATCAGAATCAGAATCAGGTTTATTGCCATTGTTCATGTAGTACACAAACTAGGAATTTGTCTCGGTACAATGCTGCAACATTAAACATGATAAGATAAAAGAAATAAACTATACATGTAATAAAGTGATAAAGTGATAAAATGAACAAGTGATATTGTAAACAACAACGATAGAATGGCTTAACAGAAATCAGCAGAAATCAACACAGCGGTCCAGCAGAGTTTTCTGTGCGTTTCGGCTGATGAGAGAATGCAGAGGGAAGCAGACTGAGCTTGCAGTGGGGAGCACAAGCAGACGCACTAGAAAATAGATGGCGACGTACCGATAATTTGATCCAGCCACCCGAATTGAATTGAATGTACAGCCGCGACGCACCCAACTTCAGCAGTTGAAGCCGTGATATTGTGATATACAGGACGGTGAGTAATGTGATATTCATGTTTTACGTTATATTTCCCAGCAGTGGAAAGTTCACTGTGGACAGATAAAAACTTAATCGTGTTTAAACGATGACCTAGCTCAATGCTACGTCCGTCCTAGTATGTTGCCTTGTGTTGACAATATCTGATGAAATGAGCTAGTTGTAATCCTGGTTAAAAAGGTGTTTTTTACATGTTGCATTTTCGTGCTGTGTATGAACTTAAGGTGTGTTTATTTTGATTGTAGAGTCCAAACAGAATCTGCCCAGAATGGCAATGTTTTGACAGCAGTATTGTGACAGGTAAACAACATATCAATCATATTTATAGTCAAATCTTTTGCTTTTTAAGTTAAAGTATAGGTAAACCGCTTGTTTATTTATTTTTATTTATTTATTTATTATCAGATCATTTCTGTGATCCTGTATGAGTTATAGTCATAACAGTGTATCTTGCACTTTGGGGAATGGGAGTTGTTCAGTCACCATTAGAATTTAGTTTATATATGTAGTCTATAGTATTTCATCTTTAAACTCACCCAGTAAAACATGACATGCTCATACATGGCTTTCTGCAGAGACATGATCGTTTCACGTAAACGTGTCAAAATATATCCCAACAACAAGCCATGGGTTACAAAATCAGTTAAATCCTGCTTACAGAGGAAAGCACTTGCCTTTAAACAGGGGTCTGTTTCTGAGCTGCAGGTTGCCACAAAAGAGTTGAAGGCCGAAATTTTAAGAGCAAAACAGAATTATAAATCAGGGTTGGAAAGCAAGAAGGCAACAAACAAGCTTGGTTCAGCCTGGGCCAGTATGAAAAC
Organism: Pholidichthys leucotaenia; assembly: GCA_020510985.1. Taxonomy (NCBI): domain Eukaryota; kingdom Metazoa; phylum Chordata; class Actinopteri; order Cichliformes; family Pholidichthyidae; genus Pholidichthys; species Pholidichthys leucotaenia. The sequence goes on along the minus strand of CM035845.1, from coordinate 223,150,532 downwards.
TATTGCAGGCCTTCAGAGCACAGAGCGCAGTAATCGTGTGTTTTTAGATGGTTTTAATTCAGACACATAGCTGGCTAATGCTCTTAATTGTTTTTATGGTTGTTTTGATTCATTTGATTTTAGCACAGAAACCCAAGATTTGAAACAGAAACTCAAAGACAATCAGCACTTTAATATTGAGGTGCAGGATGTTAAAAGGGAGTTCTGCGCTGTAAAAGTGAACAAAAGTCAGGGCCTTGATAATATATGTGGGCGCTTGGTAAAGTCCTGTGCATATGAACTGAGTCCTGTGCTTCATTACATTTTCAATAAGTCCTTACAGACACAACATGTGCCTAAGATCTGGAACGATGCCGTGGTTGTCCCCGTTCCAAAATCCATCTGTCCAAAAACGGTAAATGATTTTAGACCAGTTGCTTTGACCTCAATTTTAATGAAAATTTTTGAAAAACTGGTCAGATGTGAGCTCCTAAAGCAGACTGAGCATGCATTGGATCCTTTGCAGTTTGCCTATAGGCCTCACAGAGGAGTGGAGGATGCAACTGTCACTCTGTTTAACATGCTTTTTAAACATCTGGATTTTAATGGGACACACGCCAGGCTTTTATTTGTGGACTTTTCTTCCGCCTTTAATACAATCCAACCTCATATTTTAGTTGAAAGGCTCCTGCAACAATTTGATTTGAGTAATAATCTGGTGGGTTGGATTCTGGATTTTTTAACCAACAGGACACAGAGAGTTAGGGTTAATGGTACATTGTCTGACCAAAAGTGTTCTTCTACTGGGTCTCCTCAGAGGTGTGTGCTGTCACCACTACTCTTCATCCTGTACACAAACATGTGTTGGAGCAGACATGACAACAGACACATTATAAAGTATGCTGATGACTCAGTTGTTGTCAGTCTCCTCCAGGATGGTGAGAGTGGCCACAGCCCAGTAGTTGATGATTTTGTCTACTGGTGTGAGGATTCCTACCTGCAGCTGAATACAACAAAAACTAAAGGTATGATTATTGACTTTAGGAGGAAAACTCCCAGGCACAAAGTCACCGTACTAAAAGGCCAGACCACTGAATGTGTACAATCCTACAAATATCTTGGGACGATTATTGGTAGTAATTTGAACTTTGAAGAGAACTGTGAAAGGGTGTGCAAAAAGGGTCAGCAACATTTGCATTGTTTAAGGAAACTTGCACGCTTCCAAACTGACCGAACCGTAATGACAATGTTTTATCAGGCTTTTATTGAATCTGTTTTATCCTTTTCTTTAGTGTCATGGTTTGGTCAGACAAAACTGAAACAGAGGAAATCCTTGGATCAGGTTGTTAGATGGTCCAGTCGTTTGCTTGGTGAGTCACAGCTGAGCCTGACATCCCTGTACACCAGACAGGTACAGAGGATTGCTACCTCCATTTTAAATGATGACTCCCACCCTTTGCACTGCCACCTTCAGGTTCTTCCCTCCAGACGGAGGTTTGCTGTCCCAAAAAGTAAAATCCAGCACTACAAAAACAGCTTTGTTCCTGCTGCTGTTAAAGAGTTGAACAAGATGTAAATATATTGCACATAATTTAGTTACCTATTTATTAATTTGATTTTATATTTACTTATTTTTGTAGGTTTTTTATTGGGGTTCTAAATCTTTTATTGGATTTTAGACTTTTGTGTCTTTAACCTCTTTGACTAGTCTTTAACTTTCTAATATGACCCTTCTCTCTTATCTCATTGTTTTTTCTCTTATCGCTTTGTCCTATGTCCTGATTGGTGGAGCCTTGAGTACTTTTATCGTGTTTATAGTCAGCTTCATGTGTGCCTGTGTTTGTGTTCACGTTGAATGTAATTGTGGTTTGTAAATATGGATGTCACCTGACTGCAAAACAAATCTACCTACGGGTACAAATAAAGTAACCTGAACCTGAACCTAAAAGAATACATTACAAATATTTGAGACCCATTGTAGTGCTTCCTTTTATATTTTAGCAATACAAGCACAAAATACCACCCACACTTGAAACCAGGGCGACACAACGGTAACAAAACTTTTATTGATAACGTTATTTCACACCATCACAGCAACTCAGTATCTAAACTCAATATAAATGGTGTAGAGATTCAAAGGGTATCCAAAATTAAAATCCTTGGCGTAATAATCGATAAAAAACTGTGTTGGAAGTCACATATTAATTATATTAAAGGTAAAATATGCAAATCAATCACAATACTACACAGAGTGAAATATTTGCTGAATCAGCCGACACTATAGACTTTGTACCATTCATTGATACTCCCATACATGACATATTGTACTGAAGTATGGGGAAACACATATAAAACAAACATATATCCAGTCTTTATGCTTCAGAAGAGAGCTATTAGAATAATAAACAAAGCTGCTTACAGGGAACCAACAAACCCACTTTTTCTTAAATTAAAAGCTCTCAAGTTGAAAGAGCTTGTTGCCTTTAAAACTGCAGTAATAATGTTTAAAGCTAAGAATCTATCACTGCCCGCAAATATCCAAAAATTGTTCCAAATAAGGGAGAAACAACATCATTTCAGAGGAACATGTATATTTCAAAAACCTTCAGTGAGAACTACCACCAAGCAACACTGTCTCAGTGCAAGGAGTCAGACTGTGGAACGCTTTTGGACCTGAATTAAAATCATGTACAACGCTTGGACAATTTAAACAAAAACTTAAGGAAGAAATACTCCAAACATATATACAAAACGACATGTAAAATCACATAAGGATTATCATATCTCAGTCTGTGTTGTGCTGTTGCTTAGTTTTTGTCACATTTTGTCTTGGCTTTGTTCTGATTTGTAATCACTCTTATTTTATTTTATTTTTGAATTCTTAGATGGAACATGGGTGGGCAATATAAGCTGCGGCTTCAGCCATCACCCATTTCGAATAAGTTATGTTGATTTGTATAATCCGAGGAGTTGCTGTTTAATTTGACCTTATTGGATTTTTTTCCCTTTGTTCTATTATTCTGTTCCTTTCTTTTAATCTAATCTATCCGAAATAAAGATTCATTCATTCATTCATTTCTCAAATATATTTTAAACTTGCTTTAATTATCCACCACCCATTTCTGTCTTTCATCTAGGCAAGGGGAAAATGATCTACCCAAACCGGACCTTGCCTCACTATTTATAGAGATGCAGGCTGATGATCTGCTGAACAGGGACCAGTACAAGGGGCCGACCAGTTGCTTCTCAGTGAGGCAGCGTGGCTGGCGTGTGTGACCCATTCGAGTTTTTTTTTTTTTTTTCACAGTTTGAATTTTGCACATTCTAAATAATCTGTAATTTGCTGCTGATTGGAATAAACAATTTAGTGATTTATGTGTTTGCATCATGATTTTCTATTTTGTCTGTTAAGACACCAGTGGGAAAAGAATCAACAGTACGAACCATTTATCAGTGACTTTGAAAATAATGGCTCGTTTTTAAGAAAAGTAACCAAAACAATTATTTGCTGAAGACTGTAAAACAAAATAGAGTCATCTGTAAAAGTACAAAGGTTTATTGTCAAAATTCCCAGGGCAATACTACATGAATATATGTATAGTTCACTGTTGATGCAGAGAATATATACTTATACAGTTTCTACATGTAGTCAGCAATACTCAGTACAATATATTTCCAGCTAATCCACATATTTCTCCATGTAACCTTGTGACTGCATTATTTTAATTACTTTTAATCCTAGATCCATTTGTTTTGGCTTAAAATGCATCATAATTGTTAGATATATCTTATGCCTAACTCAGTACTGTTTACCTGTTGAAATATATATTTAACAGCTCATATGCTACAATATGGCACCTAATCCATGTTTTGCCACGACACCACTGGCTGGAGCAGGTAAATTCCATGACGTCTCAACAGTCTCTCCATGATTTTGACACAGATCAGAGCAATTTGTTGCACAGGAAGCTAAACATTTCTACAGACATTATAGCCACTTTGCGTTCGTGAAGTTGGGGTCACATCACTGTGTTGAACGTTAACCCCCAACGTTTGAAGCGATATTTTTGCCACAAGAGAGCCATCTGAAGCACACACACAAAAATACATATTTTAGTACTTAATATCGATAACTTGCCGACATTACAATGTTGTACGGCGGACTTAAAAGCAAAGTAGCATTAGCAATCATTAGCTTACCTTGATATGTGATGTTGTTTGTATCCTCATGTCTTCTCCTTTATACTGCTCTATGGATTCCTAAACGCTCCAGTACTTTTCCAGAGTGTGTAGTTTTGCCGCCTCTGCTTTCTGTTCTCCTTTTTTGCGTTTATTCAGGCAAAAAAAGACAGAGAAGGCAGACATTGCGTAACCTGCCAGCCTGTGTTTTGCGTAACGTTACACTTGTTTTACGCCAGTTACGCTGGTTTTACGTAATGGGAGGGAGAGGGTTGCGCCGCCTCCCTGTAACTATATTCCCACCCACTTCAAATGGGACCTAGTGCAGTGGAAAAACAAAGCGGGCCGAACTGTACCGTCCCATCCCATCCCATACCGAACCGTACCATACTGACCCTAGTGGAAAAGCGCCTTTACAGTCAGAGCAGTGGAGTCCAGCAGGGAACTCCAACATGGACCCGGGGGAGGGGGAAGGCAGGACCTGGGTGGACGTTATGATCTTTCTGGTCAGGCGAGCACGATCAGATCTGGGAGACACACCTGTGGGTGGCAGCAACCTGAGGAACAGGAGACACACAAAAGGTAAATACGGGGAGACAAGATAACGAGAGAAACTTAGACAAGACTTAAGGCTGCAAACCCAGACGATCCAGTGGTGAGTTCCCCTCACGCTGGGCCTTAAATACACCAGCTCATCAGGAGCAGCAGGTGGATAATCACGCAGGCGTGCTCATCACCGGAGCAGGAAACCAGTAACAGGAGGGGAGGGGGAGCACGCTCACCAGACCATCACAGTGCCCCCCACCCCCAAGGGACGCTTCCCAGCATCCCACTGGGCTGACATTGATGGGTGCGATGAAAAGCCCGGCTCATCCACTTATCCAAGATGTCTGATTCCAGGATCCACAACCTCACCTCCGGACCATACCCTTCCCAATGGACAAGGCATTGACATCCCCACACCCGACGGCGCACGTCCAGGATCCTCTCCACTGTGTATGTCGTCTGGCCATCCATGATCCGGGGGGGCAGTGGGGGGTCCGGAGGAGGGCAGAGGGGACTGGCAGAGACGGGCTTAATCCGGGAGACATGGAATGTGGGATGTATACGCATAGAGGGTGGCAAGTCCAACCACATGGTGACATCGTTGATCACTTGCTTGATGGTAGTCTTAAGCGGGATCTGGTCAGTGGACAGCCAAACCCTCTGTCCCACTGTGTACTTTGGCACTGGCGCCCATCTGCGGTCTGCATACTGCCTGTTGCGCTCCACAGAGCGGAGGAGGGCAGGCCTTGTGGCCCTCCACAGGCGGTGGCACTGGCGTGCATGGGCCTCCATGGATGGGACGGCGAGACCCCTGCCTCCGCCATGGGCAACAATGGTGGAGTGTAACCCATCAACGCCTTGAATGGTGTAAGCCCAGTGGAAGAGGAGATCGCCGAGTTCAATGCATATTCCTCCCAGGTCAAGTGGGCACTCCAGGTGGAGGGGCTGGAGGATGCTACACACTGTAGGGCGGCCTCCAGGGACTGATTAGCATGCTCACCCTAACCATTATTCTGGGGGTGATATCCTGACATCAGACTGGTGGACGAACCCAAACAGCGACAGAATGCCTTCCAAACTTGGGATGTGAACTGGGGACCTCAGTCTGAGACGATGTTGATAGGGATACCATGCAACCGGATGACATGCTGCGTCAGCAGGTTGGCCCTCTCCGTGACAGATGGTAATTTGGGGAGGGGAACAAGGTGGATGGCCTTGTAGAAGCGGTCGACAATGGTGAGGATGACGGTATTCCCCTGGGATGGGGGGAGGCCCGTGACAAAGTCCAAAGAAATGTGAGACCAAGGGTGACCCGGCACCAAGAGGGGATGGAGGAGACCTGCAGAAGGGGAGGAGTCGGATTTGTTTGCAGAGCAGATGTGGCAGGCTTTAACATACTCCCCACATCCCTTGCCAGTGTGGGCCACCAAAACACTCTGCGTAGTAAGTCTGTGGTCCTAGAGATGCCGGGGTGACAGGCAAAAATGCTGGTATGCCCCAACTGGATAACTTCTCCTCGTAGCGCCGCGAGGACATACAGCCGGTCCGGAGGGCCTCCCTCTGGGATGGGTTCTGATGACTGTGCCTGCCGGATCCTCTGCTCAATCTCCCACTGGAGTGTCCCAAAAAAGCAGGAAGGTGGAAGAATAGTCTCCGGGGGAGAAGCAGCAGCTGCGGAGGAGGAGGTGGGGGAGGAGAAGTCGGGAGAGAAGTGATGTGAGAGATCATCGGCCTTGGCATTACAGGACCCTGGTCTGTACGAGATGGATAGATTGAACTGATTAAAGAACAGGGCCCACCGAGCCTGCCACAAATTCAACCGTCTGACTGACCGAAGATATTCTAAATTTTTATGGTCAGTCCAGACAATGACCGGATGGTTAGCTCCCTCCAGCCAGTGTCTCCATTTCTCCAACGCTAGCTTATTGGCCAACAGTTCGCGGTCCCCAACAGCATAATTTCTCTCAGCTGGCGTTAACCGCCGAGAGAAATATGTGCACAGATGGAGCTTCTGATCCGAGGAGGAGCAATGGGAGAGGACAGCACCCACCCCCGAATCAGAAGCATCCACCTTGACCACAAACTGCGCCACGGGATCCACCTGCGCCAAGACATTAGTGTTGGTGAATAGGCCTTTTAGGGTCACAAAAGCTCTTTCAGCAGCCTCAGACCACTTGAACGGGCTTTTGGTCGACGTCAGCTGCGTTAGCGGCTGCGCCACCCTGCTTTAATCCCGAATAAATTGGCGGTAGAAGTTAGCAAAGCCCAGGAAGTACTGCAGATCCTTCCTGGACTGGGGAATAGGCCAGTGTACTACCGCTTTAATTTTTGCTGGATCGGCCTTTACCATGCCTTCAGCATTGATGAACCCCAGAAACAAAGTTGAGCAAGTGGAAAATTCACACTTCTCAGCTTTTACAAAAAGCTGGCTCTCCAGCAACCACTGCAGGAAAGACCGGACGTGGACTACATGCTCCTCCAGGGTGCGAGAAAAAATTAAAATATCGTTCAAGTACACAAACACAAACTGGTTCACGAAGTCTCGTAGGACGTCGTTTATTAACCGCTGGAAGATGGCAAGAGCAATTGATCAGCCTGAATGGCATGACCAGACATTCAAAATGTCCCAAAGGTGTCTTAAAAGCCCACTTCCACTCGTCCCCCTCCCGAATGCGGACTAAATGATACGCATTGCGGAGGTTGAGCTTGGTGAAAAAACACACCCGTTGGAGTAGCTCAAAGGTCAAATTGATAAGTGGCAGCGGATATTTATCCTTCCAGGTTATCGTGTTAAGCTTGCGGTAATCAATACATGGCCGCAGTGACCCATCCTTCTTCCCTACAAAAAAGAACCCCACGCCGAGTGGAGCGGATGACAGACGGATTATGCTGGTGCTCAGGGAGTCTTTTATGTAGGTCTCCATTGCCTCCCCCTCCGGCCCAGATAAACTGTAGAGCTCGCTGGATGGCAGCCGTGCACCCGGGAGGAGATCGATAGCACAGTCATAGCCCCGGTGAGGTGGTAAAGACAGGGCTCTGGACTTGCTAAAGACCTCCCCTAAGTCATGATAAACCTTGGGCACGGAGCTGAGATCCACCAGCTCAGCCGAAGGGGGGGAGAGCGGGAGCGAAGGAGAGCATGCGGCTGACTGGAGACATGACGCGAGACAGAAAGGACTCCAGGACAAAATGGAGCCCTGGCTCCAGTTAATGATGGGATTATTAATACGGAGCCATGGATACCCCAGGATCACAGGGGCGTTAGACAGAGGCAGGACGAAAAACTGAATAGCCTCGCAGTGATTACTGGACAGAATGACCGAAATGGGCTCAGTCTGTTTGGTAACCGCAGCAATGGTGCTGCCCAAAACTGTCGAGACCAGTAAAGGTGTCGGAACTTTCCTGTTGGGTAACTGTAATTTCTGCACTAAGGCCTGTTGAATAAAAGTTTGCTCTGCCCCTGAGTCAACCAAGGTGGAGGTTTTGAACTCGGCCCCCGGTAACTGGATCAGGGCCAAAAGTTCAAAATGGTTGGGAGGATTTTGCGAAGACCTCCCACCAGACCCCCACGGCTACTGACAGGCCGGATCTTTTTTGGCTTCACAGGACATTTTGAAATCGCATGACCTGGACCCCGCAATAAAAACACGCCCTTCCCTTTACTCGACGCTGACGCTCCTCCAGAGTCACACGGGACCTGCCAAGTGCCATTGGCTCGGAGGAAGCCTGCGAAGTAGTACCAAGGGGCGGGGCGGCCAGTTGGGAGGCGAGCGGAGAGGCAGCTGCCCTCCGCTCCTTCGCTTGCTCCCTAAACCTGTTGTTAAGGGCCATGACCTGCAAGATGAGCTCATCCAGGAAGGATGGAGTTGTACGGATAGCCAACTCGTCGCGGAGCTGCGAATTCAGTCTCGAGAGAAACGCGCTGCGCAACGCAGCGTCATTCCAGCTGGAGTCTGCTGCAATGACCTGGAACTCAGAAGAGAAATTGGCCACCGAACGATCCCCCTGCCGGAGCCCCATGAGCAGACTAACAATATTCCCCTCACTCTCTGTATGGTCAAATGCCCTGGAGAACTCCCGCACAAACCGCTTGAGCGAATAAAGGGGTCCATGCGGGCTGCTCAAGATGGACTGAGCCCACTCGAGAGCCCAGCCCCGCAACAACAAGGTCATAAAGTGAATCTTGGCCATATCATCCCTGTACTCCCCCTCCACCTGCCGAAGATATAACCAACATTGGAGCAGGAACCCCCTGCAACCCCCACCTCCCCCCCATAGGGGGCAGGTGTAGGAACAGAGATGTTCCTGCGGAAAACAGAAGCTGCTGGGGCAGCAGGTGCGTGGGGGAGGCGCCACACCAGGAAGCCGACACAGGTGCTCGGTAACAGTTGCCAATTGCTGAGTGATGGTTTGTAATTGGTCAGATAAGAACGCGACCTAGAGCTCCGTGGCACCCAAACGTTTGAGTGCTGAGTGTTCACCTGGCAAAGGGCTTGCTGAGCCTTGATTCGGGCTGGATTGTTCTGTCATGATTCAGACCAGGATCAGGCTCAAATGCAGAGCAGCCAGAACAATCACACAGACTCCAATAAAAGTTTCACAATTTTATTGAACAAAAACAGAAAACCAAAATGCAAAACTAAAGTAAAAGCGAAACACAAAAATGCCAACTTAAATTTCAGCCAAGACAGGAGCCCCCGGAGCGCACATAGCCTATGGGAGAGGGCCGACAGAGACGATAAGGGACAGATTCTCTGATGTGAGAATAATGCAGGAAAGCACACTTGCAGTCAGAGCAGTGGAGTCCGGTAGGGAACCCCAACATGGACCGGGGGAAGTGGAAGGCAGGACCTGGGTGGACATGATGAGCGGGAAACCAGGAACAGGAGGGGGAGCATGCTCACCAGACTATCACAGAAAATGAAGGATGAAGAACAGTCATGTACTTCTGAGTGACCCTGACCCACCTTGTGAGGTGATGGGAGGGGGAGAAATTGTGAGTGTGTGTCCATATCTGGAAAGCACGCATCTTACAGTCAGAGCAGTGGAGTCCGGCAGGGAACTCCAACATGGACCGGGGGAGGTGGAAGGCAGGACCTGGGTGGACGTGATGAGCGGGAAACCAGGAACAGGAGGGGGAGCACGCTCACCAGACTATCACAGAAAATGAAGGATGAAGAACAGTCATGTACTTCTGAGTGACCCTGACCCACCTTGCGAGGTGATGGGAGGGGGAGAGATTATGAGTGTGTGTCCATATCTGGAAAGCACGCATCTTGAAGAGGCCAAGCAGGAAACACAATCTGCATTGCCAATGAAATTGACTGAGGCAGCAGCTGGGCACAGCTACTCTTTCTTTGGATAAGCATGCAAGACCCAAGACAATGCATTTTTCTAGGTGGAAATTTTAAAAAATGCTGGCTGGGAGTCAGAGAGCTATTTTGTGTCTTCACAGTGAATCTGAGGCTTATGTGGGACCAAATCTGTGACAGGTGTTCAATCACCTGTTAGTGCAAACTTGAGGCACAGGTGGACAGCAGTTTATCCTTTTTGTGAACTCCAAGTACTGTAAGTCTGGGAAAACAGGCAGGATGATTTTCTGCAATAGTGGCTAAGGAAGCAAAACAAAGTCTCCAACCGTGACACCATTTTTGGAGGAGGGTGCTAAGACCACTGGACTTGCATCTTTTCAGAGGCACAGTGAGCAAGTGCAAAGAGGGAGGTGTCCAACACCCATCCAGCTCTGGAATAGTGAGCTGCTGGGCAGAAAGAGGTTCCTCCTGTTCTTCCTCCTCGGACAATCCATGGACATTGAGACCAGTGTCAAGGACGTCATCCTCTGCATGCTGGCTCACCAGTTTCACCTCATTATTCTCACCATTTGCAGCCAGAGAGAGACTCTGTTCCGTAGAAGCTCATCATTGGGACTCTCTCTCCATGTGGTCAATCCAATTTTTAATAACGGGGACATCAACCATTAAGTGTCATCATTGGCATGGCCAATTTCTCGAATGACACATGTAGCTCCTTTTTGGCTTCTTTGCTTAACCCCAGCATCATCTCGATGAAGGATGCTCACCTCTTGCGATTGTCTCAGCACAGCTCGCTGCATAGGGAACATTTGCAAGCATTCTCAGGGCTAAGTGCATGTGGTACAGGCTGAGCTACAGTGGACAGACCTCGTGGTGGTAACCGACTGCATGATACAGTTACCGAATCCCATAAAGGCAGGTGGGCTTCTTTCTCCTAAAGCTCATGATGCCAGACTTCGCAACCACCAGTATCCTGTGGGGTTAACTCCAACCGCTCGACAGTTGAGCTCACTTAGTTGTGCCAATCAGTAAGGTTCCACTTCGAGAGGTGAGGAGCAATGAACTAAGGCTTTGTGTGATGATGGGGGCTTACAGAGAGGAAAAGAGCAGGAAGGATGGTGTTCATTTCCCATACAGTTGTACAAAGTGAACAAAGTGTGAGGGAACTAGTATCGGAGCAGCAGAAATTGAAGAGGTTGGCTAATGAGGAAATAATCATTTACAAAACAGTTTGCATATATTATTATATTATCATCATTCTGTAACTAAAATGAAAACAAGTATTGAAACAAGTATTGATGTAACGCAGTATTCCTGCATGATGGTTTTTAGTGCATAGGATGCAACAGCCTTCAGATCATAGTTCACGCACACCTTTTATTAGAGAAAATCCACTCACTCATTCACCTTCATTATCCATTAGAGCTCCACCAGAAAACACACTAAATCTGCAAACTTTCAACTGTTCTGCTGCCTTGTTTTCCAATTAACCTTTACAGGGTCCAACCTTTGCATGGAAGACATGGATCAATGCCTGCGGTGATAAACATCTGCAGAGCACCTATAACTGAGTGGAAAAGTGGCTTTGTAAATGCTGTGTAAATATTAACTAATGGGTGTTTGCCGTCAGTTCACAGGTTTGATGCGTGCCAGGTGCAGATATGAAGGGGAAGCTGCTGAACCATTTGAAAGCGCTGTGAACATCAAGGTGGAATGTTAGACTGAAGGTGAACTGCTCCGAACAGAGGGGATGCAATGAATCCAAGTTTTCATCTGCGGTCTCACCTCATATTGTGTTTTTCCACACTTTGAAACACAGATGACTGAAGTAGAAGCTATAATCAGAGAAAGAATATATACTATAACAAACACAGCAGCTGCGATGTAGAGTGACAAATTTAGCAGAAGGTGTAAAGGCTGTGATTAATTTGTTATGGAGTCAAGCTCAACTGATTATTCCAGTGGTCTGCCACTTCAGGTAGTTAACCTGATAAAACGTTTATTAAAATACAAAGATTCACGGAATGATACTACACGCTCATTTTAATTGAGATCTTGATACAGAAGATTCTTAACAAGCAGAAATAACAAATGTAGTACTGTGGACACCTGACTTTGTACTGCTGCTGCTGAACTAGGCACCAGATTGGCTGTCTCCATTCCTGTGTCCGACAAATTTCAGATCAACTTATCTTGTGCAAGCTAAGTAAGCTGTGTTACTACTTTTCACCACTGACACCATCGTGCATTACACTGCAATTACTCATAATATTTCTCTTTCTGTTTGTTCATTTAGGCAGTGTGGGATTTGAATCTGTGTCATCTAATGCCTAACAGTCACATTATTTAACTTTTTCCTTCTTTTTCCAGGCTAAACTGTTACTTTTGTATCTAGTATGTCTAAATGTGATTGTTGTGTCAGTGGTCAATTTTTCAGGAGTTTAGTACACATGTAATCAGTTAAAAATCATTCTGTTTAATAGTGTTTAGTGCCTCCCTCAAAGAGGTTATGCTTTCTGTGCCATTTATCTGTTTGTCTTTCTCTTTGCAGGATTAGGCAAAAACTACAAACCGAAATTCAATCAAATTCTTTGAAAGGGTGGAATTTGGGCCACAGAAAAGGAGAGGATAGGGAGGAATCAAATCAAGGGGTGGATATGTTTTGTTTTTTTCATCTTTCATTAGCACTGCAATACATTACATAATGTATTTTTATTCATTCTAAATTTAGCGTGGATTTTTTAAAATTCAAGCATACATGACAGGTGGGTATCGATGAATGTGTAGTATATGGTGATGGTCCAAATAATAATCTGTGGGATGAATTTACCCAGGGTATCTTTCAGTAATCTGTCTTCACTAACCCAGACATTTTGAATTGGGATTATCTGTACTATGAACGCGATTATCAACTCAGTAAGTGGACCCTGGGTTAATCTATCTGACTGTGTGCACACTTACATAAAAGAGGCGGTGATCACAGCAGATGACCAATAGGAGAATGAACAGGTAGCAGAGTGGAATATGTCGCTAATGAAGAAAAAGCATTGGATTAAATAAATATGAAGAATACATGAAATACAGAGGGGGGAAAACAGAAAGAAAGAAGCATGGAAAAAAGCAAACATTGTGAATGCTTAAATTAAATGCTTATTGAGTATTTTTTATCCCCTGCCGGTCGAAGACCAAAATGAGTCAAAGTGCCTTTGGGCAAAGATGAAGGGTAATTATGTTATGGGGCCATCCATCTGTCTGCCTGTCTCTCTTTGTGAAATCAACTCCTCCTATAGTTTTGTTCCGATTGTTTTGAAACTTAGTGTGGTGTCGTGAGTGTGGCTTGTGTGTGTGCTGACATACCAGCCCCTGGCGTGACTTCAGGCAGGCATGGCCCCTTGTATATAAATAGTTCTGTATCCTATAATAAAGTTGTTGGTGTTGTTGGTTCCTGCGTGAACGTGACTCTGACTCCTTCCTTATTCATACATAACAATTTGCCGATGAGGATAATTATGGCAGCGTATGGGCTACCTCAACCATGAATTCCATTTCTGGAGTACGCGGGAGAGCTGGTGGTCCTGTGGCCGAAGTCGCAGGCCGCGTTTGAGGATTACATTGGGACGCTGGGCCTAAGCAGGCTCAACGGGAGAAGACGACGAGCGCTTTTGGCCCACCATCTCAGCGCGGCAGGCTGAAGAATTCTCACTACGTTGCTAGAGACAGAGGAATAAGAGGATGCTATCGAGTGGCTGGCCAAATTTTTCGCCGGGAAGACGACCACCATGAAGCTGTAGGTGGTGGGAGTTTTGGCGCCAAGGGAGGCTAGGCTAGTTAGCTTGGGGAAGCTAACGGCCCAGTCACTATCTATGGGCAGGCTAGCAGCAAAGCTAACTGCATGCCGAAAGAGAGCTCCAGGCTGCTGGCTAGACTTCGAGGTGGGACCGGGACTGCAAGAGGGGGAGTCCCCTGTCACTGAGGATGATGGGCCAACCGCGAAACGCAGGAAGGTGGAGGACTGGTCCGCTGATGAGTTGGACGGCGCGGTGTGCAACGACAGCAGAGAGGGAGAGCAGCATCCTCGCAGCTGGAGGCTAGGCAGTGGGAGAGCCGGACAATGGTGGCTGAGGGCCCTGGGGAAGAGCAGCGACAGTCGGGTGCAGAAACAACGCAGCGGAGCGCCTGGGATGAGGGTGCTGAGGGCAGCAATGAAGCCCCTGGGTCTGACAGTGGCATCAACAGGAGTGATGCTGAGAGCCCTGAGGGGGAACAGCTACGACCGGGCATGGAGACAGTGCAGCAGAGAGCCTGGAGCAAGGGTGCTGGGAGCAACGGAAAGGTGCTCGGGTCAGCAAGCGGAGCCGATGAGCAGGCTTTCCCCAGAGTTTGGCCAGAGGGGGCCAGAGTGTTTGGGGTCATGACGGCGGTGCTGAAAGCAGTCGGGGATGGACCGACGTTCATGGAGGGACGTTGTGCCGGACAGCAGCATCGCAGGGCCCGAGCAGTAAGGGAGTCAGTGGTGAAGAGGGACGGTATCACGGATGAGGTGGTTTTTAATCCCAGAGGCAGATGGCAGTCAGGGGCGCACACGTTGTGGGGCTGCGCGGGGCCCCCAGGCTGATTCTACCACTGGCTGCCAATGCCAATATGTACTATATAGTGCTGGTGTGCATGAGAGTATGTATGTGGTGTGTTATGGGGTAATTTTGTGTATTTTAAGAGACTTGGCCTAATTTTAGTTGTTTTGTGTGAATGTGGTAGGCTATTTTAATACAGTTAACTATTCCCCTGTTCCCTTAGTGCATGATTCGGGTCCTAAATTGGGAAGGGTCTCAATTGTGTGTGTGGTTTTGCATTTTGTAAGGGGAGGGGAAGTGTGGTGTCGTGAGTGTGGCTTGTGTGTGTGTTGCCCTACCCGCCCCTGGCGTGGGCGTCAGGCGGACACGGCCCCTTGTATATAAATAGTTCTGTTTCCTATAATAAAGTTGGTGTTGTTGGTTCCTGCATGAATGTGGCTCTGACTCCTTCCTTATTCATACATAACACTTGGTTCCCGGGTCTGGCATACACTGATGATGTGCATATTGCAATTTGGCTCCAATCAAATGATTTTTGCAGGAGTTATACTGTAGTTCCTGACTTATGATGTCATATTTCACTTCAGTTCATAGACAGGAACTGTCTTGTGAAATCAAATCCTCTTACAGTTTTGTTCCAAATGATCTGAAACTTGGCACCAGGGATTGAAATACACTGATGATGCGCATATTGCAACTTTACTTTGATCAGATGATTTCTGCAGGAATTATAGACCTTGAAGTCAAAGTTAGAGGTGAGTTTCTCCCCAAATCTTGGAAACGTGAAAACTACTGAAAGAAATGATGTGTGCTTTTTAAACTGATACCATAGTTGTATCTAAGACAAATCTTGGATGACTTAGGCCCTGATCTGACTATGGGTTTGGGGTCCAAGGGTCAAAGGTCAAAATTAACATTCTATTTGCAGTATTATTACAGAATGAGTAAAGCTAGGGTCACCAAATTTGGTACACTGTTTCACTTTGAGA
This sequence comes from Pholidichthys leucotaenia, assembly GCA_020510985.1. Taxonomy (NCBI): domain Eukaryota; kingdom Metazoa; phylum Chordata; class Actinopteri; order Cichliformes; family Pholidichthyidae; genus Pholidichthys; species Pholidichthys leucotaenia. The sequence goes on along the minus strand of CM035845.1, from coordinate 223,134,956 downwards.
CCCTGACCTCCATCTATGGGCTTCGGGTCAAAAGGTCAAAGGTCAAGGTAAACATTCCATTTGCAGTATTACTATAGAACAAGTATAGCTAGAGTCTCCAAACCTAGTACCATACCTGCAAACTCAGAAGGGGGAAAAAAGGTGACAAACTAAACTGCTGTAGGGGGATCTGAGGGCATCCCCCGCCAGAAAAATTTTGCGATTTTAACACGTAAATGAAGCATTCTGGTGTACTCTGAGAAGAAAATAAAGGGAAAAGACAACACTTGCTTCAGACAACAAAGCACATTTATCAACAGTGTTTAACACACTTAGAACTATTTTTTCCAACCTTTCAATGTTACACATTAATGTAGCAGTAAACAATCTGTAAATATCCTATAAAATGAAACCCCATTTTACACAATGACCAAAACACATGACACCAAAGGGGGGGGAAAAAAACCGAAAACATTCATAATACTGTAGTAATTAACTCACACATACTTAAATAATATGATCAGAGGTGCATATAGTAGCCAGAAATTGTACTCATGTAAAAGCAGTGTTGTCTTATGAAATTAATAATTAAGAATAAACACCCAAAAATGATTTGTTGAGTAGGGTATTAAAACACTTACTTAAAAAAATACTTGAGTAATGACTTAGTCTTGAAAGTCTAAGGTTTTTCTCCTAAATTTATAACCATTTTCTACTTCCATCGTTTTCTGTTTTTTCTCTGTAGATCTTTTTTTACCTAAATTTGCAACTATTTTCCTCATGAATTTGTAATTTCCTTTTGTAAAATTATAACTGTTTGTGTACAATTGAGACTTTATTGTCATTAATTTGTGGATTATTTTATGGCTAATTTTTGTCTATCTTTATAATGAAATTACTGTTTTTCTAACAAATCTTAAACAGTTTATGGTAATTTTTTCTCATAATTGAAACTTTTGATCAAAATTTTGCAGAGCCAGAATAGAAGAATAAATTCAACTCTGATTTCAAAGAAATATATAAAAGTATTAATAAAATTGTATTTAATGAGATAAAATTAACTAAAATGACCTTATATTTCTATATATTCACAATTTTTAAAACACTTTTCACCAACCAGACAACAGAAAAACCTCCCATATTTTGAAGTCTAAATGTTGGTAAGTTTAGTTTGTCTGAAGGCTGGAGGATATTAACGGATTTAAGCCACTTACGTAGTGAATTTGGATCATGATAACTTGCCAGATGCATTAAAATGAACATACAAAGACTTCTTTTGCAAAAACAGATAAGTCCAATTGGTTTAATATTGAGAAAAAACAATATTTTCTGTCAGGAGCCGAGCCGGCTTGGTTTCCCTGGCTCGGCCATGCCCTCCCTGTGGGTCTTGGTACCATTGTATATGTAGTTTATTGTGTAATTCTGTGTGCCTTCCTTATCCATAGCCACTGTCTGACCGGCAGCTGTTGGACAGCCGCGGTGACCTACTTTCTTTACCTACTTTCTTGTTTGTGCTGCTGACAGCTCGTTGGTCCAGCCACGTCCCCTCTCTTGTTAGGACCAGCTGTGTCTATTCCTGTGTGCCATCTTCCCGCTCGTTGCCCAGGTGCTGTCAGTTTCACCATGACCAGCAATGCTTGTATTTAAGCAGCTTGTGCCAGTCACGCATTGCTGGGTCTTCAATGAACTGTACTGGTTGTCTGCTGCTTTGTCTGGAGACTACATTATTCAACTGTATGCCACGATGTGTAGCCACTCCACATCGCCGTGGTTCTCTTGCGCCCGCACAGCGATACTGGCTATGGGACGCCAGCGTGGCTACACGTCTCTCCTCATGCGTTCGCTGAGTGATGCAGGCCCTCAAACTCCCACTGTAAGTTACTTTTGCTTTTTTTCGTATGTCGTCACCCTTTTTGGAGTTGTGTGACTTTTCTTTAATAAATGTGTGTGGTGAACCAAGCACGTAAATCCTTATTATTTCACCCCTCGCCGTGCGCTGTGGAAAAGCGCACGGGAGGGTTCATGACAGAAGACCCAGCCAAAAAGAGGATTTAGCGGGTACACCCTCACATCCCTTTTCTCCCTTTTTCCCCACTCACCTGGTTTTTGGAGTGCACGATGTCCCGGGGGCGCCAGCCTCGGCACCGCAGAGGAGGACAGGTAGCTGGTGTCCCAACACTGGAGGAAGAGTGGGCCGCGGACTTTATTCAGGATTTTGTGAAGGAGGCTCTTGTGTCCTGAGGTCCCAAGAAGAAGTGAAAAAATCTTCTTGGCGCCATGTGCATTCTGGAGGAGCATCCTGACCTCTGGAGATGCCTGCAATACGCAGAGCTGCTCTTCACGGTCTGCGCGTTGGAGCAGCAATTTCTTGGGTTATCTGCGAGGGCAATTCCCGTCGAGCTAAAACGGAGATCCCCCCTTCGTCAGCCATCTGCTTCTTCTTCTGCTCCGCTTGGCCAGCCAGCTCCAGCCCGTGCATCACAGGCTCCACAGCAATGGTATCATCCAGTGAGGAAATGCTGGGAGAAGCCTTCCCCTCCATCAGCTGTTGACTTCCCTTCAACTGCAAAGAGGGCCATGGTTTCCCGGGTTACGCCCACTTCTGCATCTCCCAAGCCGGCTCTTCCATCGTCCAGATGGGGAGCCAGGACCAGCGTAGATGTAAGAAAGGATGACTGCAGGCTCTCTGCAGCTGTGAACATCAAGCGCTGGGTGAACAGGCAAGTGTGTTTTCATTCTATTCAATATAACAATGATAAACATTGTCTGTCTCCCGGAAGAGAGGCCCAGCTTCAGCAGTCCACTGGGTCCTACCCTCCAGCTGCGGAGGTAAACCACTTTCTTGTCTCCTCTGTGTCTCCCCCATCGATTCCTGAGAGTGAGCAGAGCCACCGGATGATGGAGGAGCTGGGGGCCCTGGAGAATTCCACTCTGGAGCCAGCACGGAGCTGGTCCCCTGCAGCCACACCGAGGGAGTCATTGGCACCATGGGAGGGGGCCAAAGACTCCGTGGACATGGAGAGGGACAGCAGTCCGCCTGCTGTAGCCAAGAACATCAAACGGCAGGATGACAGGCAAGTGTGTTTTCATTTAACTCAATTAACCCATAAAAACCCTTGTCTGTCTCCCAAGGGAGAGGCCCAGTCTCAGCAGTCCGCTGGGTCCTCTCCTCCGGCTGCAGCTATAAACTCATCCCCTACTCTCTCTGTGTCTCCTCCCTTAATCCCTGAGTGCCTGCCGGCCCTGGAACCGAGCCGCCAGATGGTGGAGGAGTTTTGGTCCCTGGATGATCCTGCCCAGGGGCCCACACAGAGGTGTTCCCCTGCGTTGGAACCGCTGCAGGGGCATCAAGTGACTGCTTTGACCATCTCGCCAGCTGTGGAGGAGACGGTGGCGGAGTGGGAGCCAGATCAAGACATCCTGGAAGCCGGGCCCAGGACCGCATCGTCAAGTTTGTCGGAGTCCTGGACAGCAGTGGAGCTCCAGCTCAGGCAAGTTCTTCCCTTGTTTTTCTTATGTCAGTATTTGGGAGATCTTGCCTGGCTCTTGGGGAGGAGTCAAGTGCAGCCCTCAGCTGCATCTGAACTCACTTTGCTGGGCTCCGCCGCTGCCGGCGACCCTAACCACCTTTCTTCTGCTATCCATGAGCCTTCGTCTATGGTTGCCGGAGAGGGTGCGCTGTCACTGGAGGTCACAGAGGGCCGGAGGAGGACACCGCCGTTTCTGCTCCGCCGGCTAGGATCGTCAGGGTTCCCCCCATCGACCGCCTACTCAGCCTGGTGCTCCTGCGAGTTGGTCCGCTTGCGGTGGAGGCAGCAGGAGCCCAACCGGGCTCCACCGCGGGTGCAGCTAGACTCCCGTCGGAGTCCACCACAAGGGCAGCTAGGCTCCCGCCAGAGTCCACCACGGATGCAGCTGTGTCCCAGACCGGGATCATCGAGGGTGCTACCGGTCAGCCGGAGGTCGCCGGGACTGTCACTCCTCAGCCGGACACCATCGTGGTCCCCATCGCCTCCAAGCCCGACGCCATTAAGGTTCCCTTTCTACGGTCCGGTCACCCATCACTGAGCCTCCCGGTGGGCAGGCCACCTCCTGCGCCACCCACCCGGTCCTGGTAGCTCTACAACGTTGGCCGACCGTCGGAGGGACTGAGTTTCCGGGTCAGAGGGCCTGGGGTTTCTGGCAGGCCACTGGACTCAGTTCACCAGACTGTCTGCTGGGCCTGGGACTCCGGGAGGCCGCCCGAGCCCCCACACTCTTGGACTTGGGGAGGTTAATTGTGAGCCCTGGGTGGGGAATTGTGTTCCCTCCTTTCCCGTTCCCCCTACCTCCCACACGGGCTTGTGTTGTTTCTGTCTGCTCGGGGGGGGGGGGGGGGGTCCTCAAGATGTGACCGTGGGTGTCTGGGGATCCCCACTCTGTAGGGTGGCCCCATGCAGGGTGGCCAACGCCCACCCCCGGGCCCCAGGCACCAGGAGGCCAGCGACCCCACCCGCCGGGGTGGAGACCGGCCCGCGTCCCCGGCGCGAGCCCCCCCAGGCACTCCACAGCGGGCCCGCCCCAGCACCTCTGTCACACACCCCGGGGACCCTAATCTAATTCAGCTTCTAAGACAGTCACTTGAAATATGAGTATCTCAGACATAATAAAGCAAAAAATCCAACATCAACTCATAATTATTTTTTGGCAATTTATTAGTACTTTTTTTTCACAAAAACAAATAAGTCCACAAGCCAGTCTTTTGCAAAAACAGACATGTCCCGAAAACCATGCTAGTTTGCCTGGAACATACTTGAATGTCTATAAACATCAATGTTGTATGACTGACACACTGGTTTAGGCATATCCACTCAGTAAAATGGTGTAATATAGCTATAATAAAGCTATAATTCAAGATTTAAAGATTTTATTGTCTATACTGCTATACATACAGGACAAACAAGAGAATTGAAATGGCATTTCTCTTTCTTTTCATTGGTGTGAACACTATCTCCTGAGCCATAGGGGTGGCAGTGGCTCGGGAGGTAGAGCAGGTCATCAAATAACTGGATGGTTGGCGGTTCGAATCCCGCTCTCCCAAGATATCCTGCCGTTGTGTCCCTGGGCAAGACACTTTACTTCCAATTGCTCCTGGTGGGTCTGGACAGTGCCATGTTTGGAAGCATGCCGCCATCAGTGTGTGAATGGGTGGATAGCAGGATCTGTAAAGCGCTTTGGTCATCTAGAGATGGGAATAACAAGCTATATAAGTGAATGCCATTTACCATTTACTATAAGTGGAATAAGGCTGGAAAAAAGAAAACAACAACAGCAGTCTAATATACAAGCTAGGAGTGGTGCTGGGGATAAGCTCCCAGTGCTCAAAAAATGCTCTTTATGGCGTGCGTCTCAAATAGCCTCTGACAACCAAGTCCAACTCCTGGCCTGCTCATGTGGCTTAACTTCTAAGCCCGGCTGAACTGCTTCTACTGACAGGAGAAGGGGCGAAAGTGAGTCTTTAGTGCCTTCAAACCAGATGCTTCGGGTAGATGGGGCTCGACAACCAGGGAGGGTAGTCCATCTAGGGGAAAGAAAACCCTGATTTCAAACCTCTGCTGCCTTGCAGCATACCCGGTCATGGGAAAGGTTTCGGGAGTCAACCCTGAGGTAAAATCCGGAGTCGGAGCCCCGAAGGCAGTCCGTCGTTGATTTAAGCTTCATTCTAGCAGCTCCTGCGATAGTGCTGGTGCCAAACTCTAACAGCCTTGCTGTTCCTTCGGATCCATCAGCGACGTGGAGAGGGGGGACATGCTATAAGGGCAACAGTCTGTCCTCCATATCACATTGCCCAGGATAGCATCCAGCAACACTGGCCAACACAAACTCACACCCTACACCTTGGAGAGGTCACTCCAGCTTCGCTTGCAGCATTGACACAACATGGGGAACAACAGTTACCAGTTATAAGTCATTGCTCGACTGGCATAGAGCTTGGCGCCAGGGGTTGTTCCCGATGATTGGAGGGATCCTTGGATCTCACTGGACAACTACCGCCCACCTCAAGCTGGGCAGCCCCCAGCCAGTAAGGTGTTGTCCCGCCACAGTCTGCCATACTCAATGGGTGCATGGGGATTAGGAAACATACAAACAGCAAACTGCAATCGTCGCACCAGGAAACAAAACAAAACAACAAAAGAAACCAGCTTTAAAACTGGGATGTTGGAACTTTTGGACAATGATAAGATAAGATAAGATAAGATAAGCCTTTATTAGTCCCACAATGGGGAAATTCCAAGATTGCAACAGCACAGGAATAGCAACACTCAGAGCAATGATTTAGAAGATAAGAAAATAAGAGGAGTGAATATACATATGGACACATAAATATATAAATATATACAGTATATACACAGTGAGGAGCATTGTAGCTAGATGGCCTAAACAGCATAACCATCTATTTTGTTACCCTACATGGTATGAATATGTACCCATACATATTGTCACCCTCCATAGCGACTGATATTGTCCTAGTTGTATACTGGAGGGGACCATTTGTGTAAGTCTGTTGCGTCTTTTGCATTCAATACTATTAGGTTGTCACGGTTTTTTGCTATCTCTGTGAGCAGCACTGCTTAGGTTATACAGTCTGACAGCCGTAGGTAGGAAGGACCTGCAAAACCTCTCGGTCACGCATCTAGGATGATGTAGTCTACCTGCTAAATGAGCTCCTCAGTGCGTTCAGTACGTCCTGTATAGGGTGGGACTCAGACTCCAGCAGAGATGACAGTTTAGCTACCATCCTTCTCTCTCCTATCTCCTCCACTGGGTCAAGGCGCTGCCCCAGGACAGAGCTAGCTTTCTTGATTAGTTTGTTCAGTCTCATCCTATCGGCTGCTGTAATGCCATTGCCCCAGCAGACCACTCCAAAATTCATGGCTGATGCCACCACCGTGTTGTAGAATGTCTTCAAGAGCACCCCTTGTACACCAAAAGACCTGAGCCTCCTCAGCAGGAACAGCCTGCACTGTCCCTTCTTGTATAATGCGTTGGTATTGTGTGACCAGTCTAGTTTATTGTTCAGATGAACACCCAGGTACTTGTAGGATGTCATCATCTCAATGTCTGTTCCCTGGATGTTCACTGGTGCTGTGAGGGGTTGTCCTTGCCTGCAGCAGTCCACCACCAGCTCCTTAGTTTCCCTCGCGTTGATCTGGAGGCAGTTCCGATGGCACCAGTCCACGAAGTCCTGGATAAGTCCTCTGTACTCAGCTTCATCTCCGTTGGAGATGAGACCAACGATCACAGAGTTGTCAGAGAACTTCTGTAGATGGCAGTGTGTTGTGTTGTGTGAGAAGTCCGCAGTATAAAGGGTGAACAGGAAGGGAGCCAAAACCGTTCCCTGGGGGGCCCCCGTGCTGCCGATGATCATGTCAGACACACAATCCCGGGTTCTCACAAACTGTAGCCGGCTAGTGAGGTAGTCCAGGATCCATGATGACAGGTGCTGGTCCACCCCTGCACACAGCAGCTTGTCCTTCAGGATCATCGGTTGGATGGTGTTGAAAGCACCGGAGAAATCAAAGAACATGATCCTCACCGCATTCCCGGGCTTCTTCCAGGTGGGACAGGGAATGGTGAAGGAGGAAGATCACTGCATCCTCCACCCCAATGCCATGCTGGTAGGCGAACTGGAGTGGATCCATCACTGGCCCCACCAGGGGGCGGAGGTGAGCAAGGAGCAGTCTCTCCAGGGTCTTCATCATGTGAGACGTCAGGGCCACTGGTCTGTAGCTGTTCAGGTCTTTGGGGTGTGAAGTCTTTTGTACAGGTACCACACAAGATGTTTTCCACAACTGTGGTACCCTCCCCAGCTTCAGGTTCAGGTTGAAGATGTGCTCCACAATCCCACACAGCTGGTCTGCGCAGGACTTGAGGAGCTTTGCGCTGATGCCGTCCGGTCCGGAGGCCTTCCTCGCCTTGATCTTCCTCAGCTCCGTCCTCACCTGGGTCTTAGTGAGGGTCAGGTTGGGGGGCTGTGTGCTGGGAGTGGGGGGTGTTGGTGGAGTGGGGTGTGGACAGCAGGTCTCGATTACTTTAGAGGCAGCAGTGGTTGGTGTGCAGTCGGGGGGGAGGACGATTGGTCAAACCTATTAAAAAACAGGTTCAGATTGTTTCGGTACAGTGTTGTCCACACAGAAGTTGATGTAGTCCGTGATGGTGTGAGTGAGGCCATCGATGTCCTCACCATGTGGATCGCAGAGCTGCTCCCAGGCAGTGATTTCAAGACAGTCCTTTAGAGCGTCCATTGCCTCCTCCGACCATATCTTCACTGTGCGCATGACCGGAGGTTATCTGTGTACTAGGGGTTTGTACACCGGCAGGAGATGAACCAAGTTGTGATCCGATGTCCCAAGTGGGGGGAGTGGTGATGAGGTGTACGCCTCCTTAGTGTTAGCATAGAATAAGTCCAGTGTTTTATTGTCTGTAGTGTGGCATGTGACATACTGGGTGAACGTGGGCAGGATGGAGGACAGTGAAATATGGTTGAAATCACCTGAGATGAGGAGAAGAGCATCTGGGTGTTCCCTCAGCAGCCTGCCAGTTACTGAGTGAATGACGTCACGCGCTGTCCCCGCATTCGCCGTCGGATTTGCATAAATAACAATGCAGATCACGTGTGAGTATTCCCTCGGGAGATAGGTAGGCCGCATGCTAACAGCTAGCAACTCAATGTCTTTGCTGCAGTGATGTTGTTTAAACGTGATATGTCCCGATCTGCACCAGCTGTTATTGACATACATTACCACTCCTCCACCCTTTGCCTTCCCACTGTCTGGTGTCTGGTCTGCCCGTATTGCGTAGAAACCCTCCAGTTCGATGTTAGCATCTGTTGCTAGTTCTGTTGGCCACCTCTCAGTTAACAACATCAGGCTACTCTCTCTGAAGACGCTCTCGTAGCGGGAGATGGCCGCTAGCTCGTCAGTCTTATTGAGTAGCGATCGAACGTTCCCCATAATAACAGATGGAAGGACGGGTCTGTACCTTATATTACTCGCCCGCCGTCTTGCTCCAGCACGGCATCCACGTCGTTTCTGTCTTATTTCACCCGGTATGTCGAAGTCTTGCACTAGCATCTTGGTCCGGTTAAGTGCTAGCAGCTGGTCTCTGCTGTAACGTATCCTGCTAAAAACAGTGGCTCTGTCTGCCGGCTCAGGAGACATTAGGATGATCCGTGTGTCCGTCTGATGTATAAGGTGTCGCCGGATCAGAAAGATTAGCAAGAGAAGCGAGATAGTAAATAGATTGGAAGAAATTGATCCGCTGTTGCAAAAAGGCAGCCTACTCGTGTGGCGCCGGAAGTAGTTTTGATGACCGGTCTTCCTGAAAACCTTCAGGACATCAGTGACTCCAGGAAAACAGCTGTCATAAATGACAAGCTCAGGAGGCTGCATGTGGACATTATGATATGGCGCTGCTCTGCAGGCGACATGGAGGCGGGCTCTTGCTGCACGCTGTTTTGTTTTGTTTTTATTGTCTCCATCCAGTGGCTGTTTATTGTTTGCCAATGGGGGATGCGATGTGCAATTGGTCCATTTAATGTAGGTTGTGCTTTGGACTGTATGTGGCAGGCATGGGGAGTGAAACGGAGGAGGGCAGCCTTACTAGCATTGGTGTGGCTAATTTTATCTAGACTGTCCGGTGTTTAGCTGCTGGGCCTACTAGCACTGGCCAACTAGCACACACCAGAACTGAGCTGCTGGGCTTCCAGGACTGCGGGGCACCATTATCACCAGCCCTGCTGAAGGATGTGTCAATATGTTAAGTGTATCCTTAGGAACAATAACATCCTTGATAAGTGCTATGGGAACCAGACCCCCCCCCCCCCCCTTGGCAATTCGGATCATAATGTTATTCAGTTCCTCCCTACTTATAGATCAGTTTTTAAGTCTAGTAAACCTGAAGTCCGCTCTTTTAAAGTGTGGTCAGCGGATAAAATAGAGGAACTGAAAGGATGTTTTTTTATGTACGGACTGGGATATCTTCTTCCAGAATGAAGATATCAGTGCTGTGACAGAAACAATTACTGATTACATCTCTTTTTGTGTTGATTCAATCATTCCTATGAAAACCATTAAAAAATACCCAAATAACAAACCTTACATCACTTGGAAAATAAAGGAATGTATTAATAGGAAGAAAAATGCCTTTTAATCAGGAGACATTGCAGGTGTTAGGGCTGTACAAAAGGACCTTAAACAGAGGATGAGAGCAACTCAGCGGCAACTTAAGGAACGGACTAAACAAGATCTTTTTGGGTTGAACACCAAGAGACTGTGGGACTCTATCCGCAGTATGACTAACATGGACTCAAAAAGGAAACCGGTATTTGCCAGTGATGAGGTCACAAAAGCAAATGAACTGAATGATTTTTACATGCGGTTTGAAAAAGATAAGGAGGAACGCAGGACGATTTTAGAGGGGGTTAAGTGTAATGGACATGAGGATAGGATTTTAATCAACTTGCAGTCAGTTATTGGGGTTTTTAAATCAATGCATACTAATAAGGCATGAGGCCAGATAATATGTCTGTTTTTATGCTAAAAACATTTGCAGAGAAACTTGCTCCAGCTTGGCATCAAGTCTTCCATCTCTCTATTGATACTTTAACAGTACGTGAGCTTTGGAAAAGATCTATTATTGTTCCAGTTCGTAAGAAAGTATGTCCCCAGGTGAACAACGATTTTAGGCCAGTGGCTCTTACCTCCAGTGTTATGAAAACACTGGAGAAATTGTTAATTCAAGAGCTTCACATGGAGGTGGAGCCACATTTGGATCAATATCAATTTGTGTACAAAAAAAGAAACGGAGTACAAGTGATGCCATCCTAACTATAATGCATTTAGTTTTAAAACAGCTTGAGAGTCCCTCTACATATGCCAGATTGTTTTTTTTTTATTGATTTTGGTTTGGTTTTTAATTGTATTCAGTCACAGATTCTTCTTAAAAAAAATGATTCAGCTGTGTGTGAATCCATTTTTAGTCAGGCGGTATCATTCTTTTTTGTCAAATAGGTCACAGCAGGTGAAGTTTAACTCTGTGTTCTCTGATATTGCATTGAGCAGTACCGGGGCCCCTCAGGGCTGTGTCAGTTCACCGTTTTTATTTACATTGTATACTAATGACTGTGTCAGCTCTCAGCAGGACCAATATGTGGTGAAGTTTTCATATGACATTGTAATATTGAGTTTGTTAAAAACTAATGTCAATTCAAATAGTCACAGATTTGGGGTGGATGGGTTTGTGAACTGGTGTGATGACCATCAGCTGCAGATTAATACAGAAAAGACGGTGGAGATGCTGGTGGACCTCAGGTCAGATGATGATCACAGTCCTGTGGCCATACATGGTTATGATATCAAACAGGTTAAGTCATATAAATATCAGTGTTCACATTGATAGCGATCTGGGCTGGCACATGCAAGTGGCGAGTGTTTGTGCTCGAATCCACCAACGTCTGCATTTTCTTTGCCGGCTCAGACTGTTTGGCGTCTGTGGAAATATTATGTTGATTTTCTACAGGGCAGCCATTGAGTCTGTGTTATGGTATGGTATTACCAGTTGGTTTGGCAATTTAGCAGTAAAATCAAAACCTCAGATATCAAATCTGATAAAGCTAGCAGGGAAGATCATGGGCATGGCAGCACTTCCAGCTCCCCAAGATCTGTTTGAACAAGCCACCCTCAGACAGGCAAATTGCCTTTTATCTGATGGTTCTCATGTATTGTATCCTGAATGTGTCTCAATGAATTCGGGAAGAAGGTACAGGGTCCCTTTTTGTAAATATAATCGGTATAAGTATTCATTCATTCCCTTGTCGGTGAAGCTCATTAATGAGCGGATAAGTCAGGTGAACAGAAATTAGGGAGACTGTGAGGTTGAGCAGATAATAGCACTGTATTCACACTTTGATGAATTATGTTGATTTTATTTTGGTGGTTATTTATGTATTGGTTGTATGCATGGTATGTGTTTTTGCTGTGCAGCAGATCCTTTTGTCCAAGACAAATCTCTCCTAAAGGAGATCAATAAAGGCACTTTGACTTTTGACTTTGACTTTGCCACCTTTCAGGAAACATGCCTTGCTGACTCAGGCACACTGAAGGAGAAGGACTACACATTCTACTGGCAGGGGAAAGGCTCTGACGAGCCAAGGGAGCTTGGAGTCGGCTTTTCAGTGAGGAACAACCTGCTGAATATGGTAGAGCCAGGCAGCAATGGCACAGAGCGTCTCCTCACTCTTTGCCTCAACACCACCGAAGGCCCAGTCACCCTTGTTAGTGTGTATGCCCTGACACTGTCTTCCACACCGGACACAAAGGAGGAGCTCTACAAGAAGCTCGCATCCATCATCGTAAGCATCCCCAGAAAGGAGCAACTTGTTCTCCTGGGTGACTTCAATGCCAGAGTGGGTGCAAATCATGACTCATGGACCTCTTGCCTTGGACAGTTTGGTGTGGGCAAAATGAACGAGAACAGCCAATTACTGCTTGCGCTTTGCAGTTACCACAAATTGTGCATCGCCAACTCCTACTTCAGGACCAAGCCTCAGCAGAAGGTCTCTTGGAGACACCCACGCTCAAAGCACTGGCATCAGCAAGCTCTTATCCTGGTCAGGCGTGCCACCATCAAGAACATCCTCCACACACTCTTACCACAGTGCGGACTGCGACACAGATCACTCCCTGGTCTGCTGTAACATCAGGCTACAGCCAAAGAGGATCCACCGCTCAAAGAAACAAGGGAACCCCCACATTGATGGCAGCAAGATATCTCCACCAGACCTGTGGAAAAGTTTGCAGAGACCTTTGAGAAGGAAATGCAAACCTCACAGCCCAGAGACTCTGCCACAGAGAAGTGATAAGTACTGTGGGACACCATGCACCGCACCGCCTTGGCTACCTTTGGGAAGAAGTCCTCTAAGTCTCACGATTGGTTTGAGGCCAAGTCCACAGAGATGACTCCCGTCATCGAAGCCAAGCATGCCGCCCTCACAGAGTATAAGCGGTTATCCAGTGAGAAGAGTCTACAGATTCCCAGGGCTGCGACGAGCAAGGCTCAGCAGACTCCCAGGCATTGTGCCAACAAATACTGGACAGAGCTCAGTGAAGACATCCAGACAGCTGCTGCTACAGGCAACATTAGAGGGATGTACAATGGCATCAAGAAGGCGTTTGGACCAGCCCAGAGCAAGACAGCTCCCCTCAAATCTTCCACTGGGGTAGTAATTACAGACAAGGGCCAACAGGTACTAGAAAGAGAGATCATATCTCTCCGGTTCTGGCCTCCCTTCATTGGCTTCCCATAGAGTTTAGAATTAAGTTTAAAATCCTTCTTCTTACTTACAAAGCTCTAAACAATCAGGCTCCTTTTTATTTAAAAGATCTGATACTACCATATTATCCTAACAGAGCACTATGCTCCCAAAATGCAGGATTACTTGTAATACCTAGAATCTCCAAAAGTACAATGGGAGGCAGAGCCTTCAGTTATCAAGCTCCTCTCCTGTGGAACCAGCTGCCAATCTGGATTCGGGAGTCAGACTCGATCTCTGTTTTTTAAGAATAGGGCTAAAACCTACCTTTTTGATATAGCCTACAATTAGGGAGGGATCATGTGTTTCTGAACCCTCCCTTAGTTTTGCTGCTAATAGGTTTAGTCAGCCGGGGGACCTCCAGTAATGCACTGGGCCTCACTCCTTTCCTCACTCTCAATGAAATATTTTTTTTGCTGGTCATTAACATTTGTTTGTTCTCTCCCATAGATTGAGTCCCCATCGTGCTGTTTGCTCTCTACATGTCTGTTCTTTTCATCTTCTCTATCCCCTCACCCCCCAGCCAGTCGCAGCAGATGACTGCCCCTCCCTGAGCCTGGTTCTGCTGGAGGTTTCCTCCTGTTAAAAGGGAGTTTTTCCTCTCCACCGTCGCCAAGTGCTTGCTCACAGGGGATCGCCTGATTGCTGGGGTCTTTCTGCAACTGTGGGGGTTCCCCCTACGGTTGATAGTGCTATGAGATGACTGTTGTTGTGAAATGGCGCTATATAAATAAAGTTGAATTGAACTGAATTGAACAGATGGAGAGATGGGTGGAACACTACTCCGACCTCTACTCCAGACAGAACACAGTATCCCCAACAGCTCTTGATGCCATCGAGTGTATGCCAATTATAGAGGAGCTGGATGTAAAGCCAACCATAGAGGAACTCAGGAAGGCCATCAACAGCTTGGCCTTAGGCAAAGCCCCAGGCAGCGACGGGATTCCCCCGGACCTGATCAAACACTGCACGACTACCCTCTTGCTCCCATTGCATGAAGTTCTCTGTCAGTGCTGGCAAGAAGGGGCCGTACCACAGGACATGAGGGATGCCAAGATGATCACCCTTTATAAGAACAAGGGCGAAAGAAGTGACTGCAACAACTACAGAGGCATCTCTCTACTCAGCATCGTCGGCAAAGTCTTTGCTCAGGTCATTTTGATCCACCTGCAGAAGCTGGCAGAACACGTCTTCCCAGAGTCGCAGTGTGGCTTTCATGACAAGAGATCAACGATAGACATGGTCTTCTCCCTCCACCAACTCCAGAAGAAGTACAGAGAACAGCAGATGCCACTGTATGTCGCCTTCATAGATCTCATCAAGGCGTTCAACCTCGTCAGCAGAGACGGCCTGTTCAAGATTATCCCAAAGATAGGCTGCCCGCCAAAGCTACAGAGCATGATCGAGTCTTTTCACTCAGACATGAAGGGGACTGTGCACTTCAGCGGGAGTTCCTCTGACCCCTTCAGCATCTGCAGTGGCATCAAACAAGGCTGCATTCTTGCTCCCACACTCTTTGGGATATTCTTCACCATTCTCCTAAAGCATGCCTTTGGCACTGCAACTGAAGGAATTTACCTAACCACCAGGTCAGATGGCAGGCTGTTCAACCTTGCCCGCCTCAGAGCTAAGACGAAGGTTCACGAAACGCTCATCAGAGACATACTGTTTGCTGACGACGCAGCAATTACAACACACACCCAACAGGAGCTGCAGACACTGATGGACCGCTTCTCACAGGCCTGCAAGGATTTTTGACTCACCATTAGCCTGAAAAAGACCAATGTCCTGGGACAAGACACTGAATCACCACCTGCCATCACCATCGATGACTATGAACTCGATGTTGTCCACCACTTCACCTACCTTGGCTCTACCATAACCGACAACCTCTCCCTTGACACAGAAATAGACAGGAGGATTGGGAAGGCAGCTACAACTCTCGCTTGCCTCACAACCAGAGTGTGGACAAACCCCAAGCTGTCGGTGAAGACTAAGATGACAGTGTATAATGCCTGTGTCATCAGCACACTGCTGTGCGGCAGTGAGTCATAGACAACATATGTCAGACAGGAGAAGTGACTCAACACTTTCCATCTACGAAGCATCCGCCGCATCCTGGGCAAATCCTAGCAGGACAGGGTAACCAACGCAGACGTCTTGAATCGCATGGGACTTCCCAGCATGTTCACTCTCCTCAGACAGTGCAGGCTGCGCTGGCTAGGCCATGTCCACCGCATGGACGATGGGAAAATCCCAAAGCACATCTTGTATGGAGAACTGGCGTCTGGGATAAAATCCACTGGTTGTCCCCAGCTCCAATACAAAGATGTCGTTAAGAAAGACATGAAGGCCACCGACATCAACACAGAGACCTGGGAGATCCTAGCAGGTGACTGAGCAAAGTGGAAAGGGACCCTGAAGCAACACCTGAAATCAGGGGAGGAGGAAATGATGACCGCTGCTGCAGAAAAACAAGCACACAGTAAGGAAAGCAGCAGCTCCAACAGACCAGAGACTACACACAGGTGTGATCTTTGCCATAAAGACTGTTACTCCTGCATCAGTCTATTTAGCCACAGACGATGCTGCTCCAGGCGGGCAGACAACCAGATCTAGGATGCTTCACTCATGGTCAACCTTGACCGATGGAGGCCTAAAAAGAGAAGGTGCAAATGGTGACAAGAAAGACCCAGACCTCCCATAATGAAAAACTGAGATAAACGATTAATGATGATAAAATCCAGCAATCCTATGTACAGACAACTAGAGATGTAATACCTGTAGTTGCAGTTCAATGTGGTAGTGTAGGTGCAGATAGTAACAGACAGGACTGCACGTGGTCAGTATTGCAGTGACAGAGACGACAGCAGATATGGCATTTGTGCAAATGGTTGCGGTTAATGTTAATGTGCAGAGACATACAGCAGCAAAGGAGCAAGAATTCTGATAATAGAAGATAATAGTAGCAAGAATTCTGAATATTGTTTGCTGTTCCGACCTCGTTTGCGCCCTACTGGTGAACGCATCACTGGTTCATCTGCTTCATCAAAATTATCCATATTTGACATAAAATGCAACAAAATTGTAAAAAAAAAAAAACCTGTCAGGGAAATCACTCACAGCAAGCAGGTGCTGTGTTCGAAATGCTCACTCCTTCCCCATATAGTGTACTATATAGTGAATGTGCAGCCAATGGAGCAGTGAGAGAAGAGCTTCACATCACAACATAAACTACCTTAAGGTATTTATATTTAATAATTCAGCAAAAACAATTTGATTTAATACATATTTACTACAAATTACATGTAGGTATTCATTTTTTTTTTTACCACCATTAGTCTGTTACGTTTTGCTGTCTCACGTGATGATGTCATTAACTGTGCCACAAAAACAAGCCCAGTAGTGTCCGAAAGCGGTTAATTTTATTGCTATATTGAGTTTAGTCCACTATATCCGAATTCACTATATAGCGAGTAGGGAGTGAGTGAGTGAGTGAGCATTCCGAACACAGCCAGGGAAATCAGTCAGAGCGAGCAGACCAGGAAGGCAGCCAAGATGAGTCACGTGGCCCAAATACCAAACGCTGATTTGCCGTGTGGTTATTTGCTTTTGTAAAAAAAAAAAAAAGAAAACCCTCCCGGCGTTTATCGGCTTTTGAAAAAAAAAAGAATTTGTAGTGTCTATAACACAGGACATATCAGACTTTGAGAAAAAAAAACAATTTGAACTTCTATAAGTAGGTAATGTTAACAGTTGTTTGATGTAAAGAGGGAAATTTTCTTGAAAGTGGCATTTATTGTTTTTTGCAAACAAACTCTTCATATGTAAATTACTTAATTGAAGTAGTTGGTGAGGAGACTACAGTCACAGCACAGTCACAGAGTGGAAATGAATCTGCCAAATTAGATTAATTTTGAAGCTGCAGCAGGCAAACATGTATGTCACAATTACAGAAGAAAAAGGGCACTTTTTCTCTCACTCCCGCATGGAGTCTGCTGGGCTCTGACCGTCTGCTGGAGACAAAGGTTCCCGGTTTCCCTCACATTAATGGGCACCTCTGCTCCTCTTTTTGTCTGTGAAAGCTCCATCTGAAAGAAAAAAAAAACTTAACACACACTACAACACTTGATTCCAAACTACCGCTGACAGCAGCGAAAGATGGGAAAGACGGAAGGCGATGCCATTATCTTGATTGTGTTTGGCCAAATGACGACGTGTTGCGTGATGCTTTCCACCAAAGATGTTTTATAATAAAGAAGCTGTTTGCCCTGCCCGTTGTTTCTGAAAGCTCTGTCTGTGGGAACATCCCCCCCCCGCCCCCCCAAAAAACCTCATTGGATCTACACAATTCGCATGAGTGACATATTTGGGATTCATTTCGGCGATTTTTGCCGAAAAGTGACTAGTTTCCAGGAATGTAGTACACAGGTTCACGCCTTGACCTTGGACTTTGACTATGGGTTTAGGGTCAAAAGGTCAAAGGTCAGTGTCAAACTGGCAATAAACTATATCTCAACAACAAAGAGGGTCGCCAGACTTGGCACACAGGTTCACCCTGAGACAAAGGCCTCTGACTATGGGTTAGGCATCAAAGGTCAAAGTTAGCATTCCCCATGCCCTCTTACTATAGAATGTGTAAAGCTTTCTAGGATCGCCAAACTTGCTACATAGGTTCACCTTGGGATCCTGACCTACAACTATGGGTTGTCTACAACAATTTTTGTTGTACATTCATGGATGATAGGCATAATCCAGCCACAGGGGATGCACACACCAGTGTACACCTAGTACCAGCCCAGGTAAATAGGAAGGATTGTGTCAGGAAGGGCGTCTGACATAAAACCTTTGCCAAATAAAACATTCAGATCATGATGAATGACAGATGGTTGTGGACTTTGCTAAAAAGATGAAGATGGCTGTAGTGAACACATACTTCAAGAAAAGAGAGGAACATAGGGTGACTTACAAGAGTGGAGGAAAGTGCACACAGGTGGACTATATCTTATGCAAAAGGAGAAATGTGAAAGAGATAGGAGACTGCAAGGTGATGGCAGGGGAAAATGTAGCTAGACAGCATCGGATGGTAGGGTGACTTTGGAAAGCAAGAAGAGGAAGAAAATGAAGGTAGAGCCAAAGATTAAGTGGGGGAAGTTACAGAAGGAAGGTCGCACAGAGTTCAGGAAGGAGTTGATATAAGCTCTTAGTGGTAAGGAAGAATTATCAGATGGCTGGGAACAGTATAGTTAAAGTTTTGAGGGAAACAGGTAGAAAGGTACAGTGGTGTGAAAAAGTGTTTGCCCCCTTTCTGATTTCTCATTTTCTTGTATGCTTGTCACACTAAAATGTTTTAGATCATCAAACAAATTTAAATATTAGACAAAGATAACACAAGTAAACACAAAATGCATTTTGTAGATGTAGGTGTTTATTATTAAGGCTAAAAAAAAAATCCAAACCTACATTGTCCTGTGTGAAAAAGTGACACCCCCCCCCATTAAAACATAAATTAACTGTGGTTTATCACATCTTTGGAAAGCTGAGTTCAATTTCTCTAGCCACACCCAGGCCTGATTACTGCCACACCTGTTCTCTATCAAGAAATCACTTAAATAGGTCCTGCCTGACAAAATGAAGTACCGAATTTTCCGGACTATAAGTCACTCCGGAGTATAAGTTGCACAAGCCAAAAAATGCATAATGAAGAAGAAAAAACCATATATAAGTCGCACTGGACTATAAGTCGCATTTTTGGGGGGAAATTTATTTTACAAAATCCGACACCGAGAACAGACATTTCATCTTGAAAGGCAAGTTATAGTAATAATAGAATAGAGAACAACAGGCTGAATAGGTGTGTGGTATGCTAATGTAACACATTGATGGTTATTCAGCTACATGAAGCATAAACAACGAACTGAATAGGTCAGAATCAGAATCAGATTTATTGCCATTGTTCATGTAGTACACAAACTAGGAATTTGTCTCGGTGCCATGCTGCAACAATAAAAACATGATGAGATAAAGAAATAAACTAAAAAACTAAAGGACTAAAAACATGCAATAAGTGTAGAAAAATAAATAAATAATAATAATAATAATAGTAATAATGAGTAATACTAGTCAAGGCAGTTTTAAATAAATTAGCAAGTAGCAGATAATATGAATAGGTGTCTCGTATGTTAACGTAATATATTAGCAGTTATTCACATACTAACTATAGCATAAAGAACATAATATAACAAGTTCACCAAACTCACAATCTCACTCCTAATCGCTAAATCCTTTAAATTCTTCATCCTTGGTGTTGCTTCTGAACAACTCTGCCAACTCCGGAGGTAGACGAAGCGCCGCTTCCTCCTCTGCGTGGCTGTTGTCAGACTCAGTATCAGTTCCATTTCCAATTATTCCGGCCTTTCTGAATCCCGACAGGATGGTTTCGTTTGTCACTGAAGTCCATGCCTTGTCGATTCATCCGATGACTTGCAGGAAAGTTACATGGTGCATCTTCCCGGTTGCTGTGAAGCTGTGCTTTCCATCCATCATCCACTGCTCTGATGGAGAAGCTTTTGCGTTGCATGAAGCAGTAACACCAAGAAGGTCCTCCCGCAAAGTCATTTATACTCATGTCCTTGGCAACTACATGAGCGTGGAGATGTAATTGCACCGTTGACAAGCCTCTCCCGGCAGCACGTTGTTCAAGCACCCATTTGTGAACTCGTTCCTCTAGCTGTGGCCATCTAGCTTTTAGCCCGCGATTAGCTTTTTTTGTTTTCTTCATTGCAGTAAGAGTAACCTCCGCTTTCCGCCAGTCCCTCACAAGTTTCTCGCTCACTCCAAACTTTCTTTCTGCTGCTCAATTACCTTTTTCAGCTGCATATTTCGCTATTTGCAGCTTGTAATCTGCAGAATATGATTTTCTTTTGGGGGGCATTTGTGTTCGGTCTTTCTCAGTTTTCTTTATAGCCTAAGTTGTTACTGGTAATGTTTACATTTTAAATTGTCAGTGGTGCAGGTGCAGCAGATGCTGGTACACAAGCCTAGAGTGCCCTCTCACGGCTGTCAGTGTGAAAACAACGAACATGTGAAATGTTTTAATATATAAGTCGCACCTGAGTATATGTCGCACCCCTAGCCAGACTATGAAAAAAAGTGCGACTTATAGTCCGGAAAATATGGTAGTGTGGGTGACCCCCACAACAGACTGGGACAAGCAAAGCGCTCAGTGGGGCAATTAGCAGAACAATGAGATGTGTGTATTGATATCAATAGGCAGCCCCTCTTTGTCTAGCTCCTTCCTGCCAGTCCCGCTGTTGATATGTATGACTCAAATGCAAATGTTCATGCTTCCTGCTCTGACTGTGATGCAAATGTCCCATGCCTTTCATGTATTGTCTGTAACTGGGTATATAAGCTGACTGAACTTCACGTTCTCTCTCTCCGACCACAGCTTCTGACACACGCATTCCGTGTCTCCTGACGAGAGCCTCCGGGCCTGCTCCGGCGTGCCTGCACGGCGCTGGAGAGGGTGTTGTGATGGCGGTATGATTAATAAAATCCCTCAAAAACTCACAGTTCGCCCCCTCTTCATTTCATGCCGCCACACTGGTGACCCCGAAAGAAAGCACACGCTTTGTGCAACGCAACCTTCTGATCTGGACCTCTACACTGGTGACCCGACCAAGAAAGAACACACTGGCAGCCCCCGGCGGTGACTCTCTGACGACAAGCGAACGCAG
The DNA here is from genome assembly GCA_020510985.1 of Pholidichthys leucotaenia. Taxonomy (NCBI): domain Eukaryota; kingdom Metazoa; phylum Chordata; class Actinopteri; order Cichliformes; family Pholidichthyidae; genus Pholidichthys; species Pholidichthys leucotaenia. The sequence continues at coordinate 223,113,887 of CM035845.1, read as the reverse complement.
CAGCCTGACGCAAATGATCTGCCCTCACTTCTGCTACAGGGAGACCTCCACGCAGAGCCACCACCAGGCGAACTCCCTCGGAGATCACCCACAACCGTGAAGGCTGCAGAAAGCGTCATGGTGCGACCCTCGCCTGAGATCGGGACATCCACGCTGGACCGGCCGAGGGACACAGAACGTCTTCTCCCTCTCACCGCTCTTCCTCCCTCTCACCGCTCCTACACATCGAAGCAAGCCGAGGGACAAAGATCGTCTACTCCCTCTCACCGCTCCAACGCACCACGAGCGAACGACGCAACAGCCCTACAGGGATGACCATCGGCGCCGACGACGCTGATCTCCATCAAGCTCCCTGACCTTGACTCGCCTCTCAACAGCGGACCACCCACGCACCGAACCCCCACGCGCACACCGGGGGGTTACGAGGAAAGCGCACCACGCACGGGACATTAACGGCTCCACAGACCGCCATCGTCCTTCGCCGCTGCACACAGAACCTTCAGGGCTGCTCACACACCTGAAGCACGCACACAGCTCGCTCACAGGATTTTGTACGGGTCTCAGCCACGGCGCACAAGGGAATTCAGCCGTCAGCTGTTCCCGAGGGCTTTAGGGCTGAGCGCGCACCTAAAGTCAACACGCCAAGTCCCTCACTGCTGCAGCTCCTTTTTTTCTTCATAGCCGCGAGAGGAGTCAGAGACAAATTTTTCTTCTTACAACTGCTGTGGACCTCCGCACATTCAACGGGACAGCCCCTCAACATCACGGATCCACAGGCAATTTTTGCGCGGCCCAGACAATTTCGCCATCCCTGGCCGGCACTGGCTACCCCCACCCCCACTCCCTCCACCGCCGCCTGCAGCGAGCTTTCCCCACAGCTCGCTCCCAAAGCTGGACTATCGAGGCCTCAGCTCCCCGCTGAGCCCTCTGGGGGGGAGTACTGTGGGTGACCCCCACAACAGACTGGGAAAAGCAGAGCGCTCAGCTGGGGCAATTAGCAGAACAATGAGATGTGTGTTTTGATATCAATAGGCAGCCGCTCTTTGTCTAGCTCCTTCCTGCCAGTCCCGCTGTTGATATGTATGACTCAAATGCAAATGTTCATGCTTCCTGCTCTGACTGTGATGCAAATGTCCCATGCCTTTCATGTATTGTCTGTAACTGGGTATATAAGCTGACTGAAATTCACGTTCTCTCTCTCCAACCACAGCTTCTGACACACGCATTCCGTGTCTCCTGACGAGAGCCTCCGGGCCTGCTCCGGCGTGCCTGCACGGCGCTGGAGAGGGTGTTGTGATGGCGGTATGATTAATAAAATCCCTCAAAAACTCACAGTTCGCCCCTTATTATTTCATGCCGCCACAGTAGACCAAAAGATCATCAAAAGCTAGACATCATGCTGCGATCCAAAGAAATTCAGGAACAAATGAGAAACTAAGTAATTGAGATCTATCAGTCTGGTAAAGGGTATGAAGCCATTTCTAAAGCTTTGTGACTCCAGAGAACCACAGTGAGAGCCATTATCCACAAATGGCGAAAACATGGAACAGTGGTGAACATTCCCAAGAGTGGCCGGCCGACCGAAATTACCCCAAGGGTGCAGCGACAACTCATTCAAGAGGTCACAAAAGACCCCACAACAACATCCAAAGAACTGCAGGCCTCACTTGCTTCAGTTAAAGGGTACCTGTGGTGGTCGTGAAAAAAAAGATATTATATTGAGCCCCTGTCTCACGTTCTAGTTCAAGTTTAAGTTGAAATTCATGTTCAAAGCAATTTGATATAAATCCATTGCTGATGTGCTGGTTCAGCTATGTCAGCAAAACATGGGTGCAGCCATACTAGCAGCTATATGGCCTGCCAGGACGCTTCCTGTGACGTAATATCGTTGGCACCGCGATCTGGATCAATATTGGCTGAGCCTGGAGTGCCCGGATGAGCAGTGGCTTTCGGGATATTCAAATTCAAATTCAAACATTTATTTCAAACTCAGGGTTCATATTAAATGCAGAACTAAAACGAGTAGAAAATAAATAAATAAATGCTTAAATTCAGCGGGTCGTCTCGTCTGATCTGAGCTCGTAATGGCTGCCAGACGGCAGATGATTCTAAAACTATATACAGAACGGCAGACACTCGGCGCGTTGCGCTGTGTGTGAGGACCAAAATTCAAACGTTTATTTCAAACTCAGGGTTCATATTAAATGCAGAACTAAAACGAGTAGAAAATAAATAAATAAATGCTTAAATTCAGCGGGTCGTCTCGTCTGATCTGAGGTCGTAACAGCCGCCAGACGGCAGATGATTCGGCTCCTCCCTCGCCGTTATACAGAGCAGCAGACACTCGGCGCTCTTGTTACAACAAAAACATACAATGCGATATGGATATCGTAACATGGCGGAATGTAAAGCCTTTGGATGTCTCAATAATAAGGGAAAAAACAAAGATAAACACTTCTTTTGTGTACCCAAACCCAGCTCACCTTGTCAGAAGATCATAGCGGAAAAGTAATTGCGCAATCTCGGAACAGGGCACAGACGAATCCTTTCAGACGAAATTGCGTTGTGTGTGAGGACCACTTCGTCACTTTAACCCTCAGAAGACCTTTCTGGCTCAAACCTGTAGCCATGTTGGACGAATTCTTCCTCAGAGTCCGACAATTCAGCCATAATAGAATAAAAACACTCACAACAGCACCATAGTCTCTCATACAGGCAGATCATTGACTGTTCAGTAGCAACGAAGTGACGTCACATCCGCATGTGTCATGGCTGCGCGCAGAGTTTTCATTGGCTGGCCATGCCTGCGGTCGTATTTGCATATTTCTCTGGTGGTATATGGCTGGCAATAATTATTTAACCAAATAACGAATACTTTGCCTAATGTTTTCAAGTTGAATGCGTTTAGACGACCACCACAGGTACGCTTTAAGGTCAGTGTTCATGACTCCACCATAAGAAAGAGATTGGGCAAAAATGGCCTGCATGGCAGGGTTCCAAGATGTAAACCACTGCTGAGCAAAAAGAACATAAAGGCTCCTCTCAGTTTTGCCAGAAATACATCTTGATGATTCTCAAGACTTTTGGGAAAATACTCTGTGGACTGACGAGACAAAAGTTGAACTTTTTGGAAGGTGTGTGGCCCATTACATCTGGCGTAAAAGTAACACTGTGGGAATGTGCAATTGATGAGGCAGGTTTGTCTCAAGGCAGCTTTATTACACATTCACCAACATCTCAAAGTAGAAAGATAACATCTCAGAAAAACTTGTTCCATATATACCCCAGTCCCCCACAGATCACAAGTCACATTCATTTACATCAAAAGTAACAATGCATTTCCTCCTAAATCCTTTAGCATCCCCCCTCACAGACTTTGGCCCACAAAGGCTCTTCCAAGCAGTCTCTCAGCACACAAAGGATTACTTTTTCACAGCTTCCTGTTATCTCCAAGGGAACTGTGGACTCTGTTCGATCTAAGATGTGGAGTACACTGTAAAGCATTAAGTAAGACACATGCGTGGCTACACAACCCCCCCAAAACATTTTAGATTGAACAAGAGAATAACAGTATGCATGCACATCAGTCCACATGCTGCTTGGGCTTCAGTCTCCTGCCGTATCTGCTGTTACCAGGATTCAACGCCTCCGCGGCGCCGTCATGCTGGGGAGCTGCTGTCTGGGGGTGAAAACCTTTTGTCAGTCCCTGCGGGTGTTCTGGGGAAATATTACTCTGTGAAGCTCCCCGTGGGGGTTTTCCTCACTGCGGGGCCCTTGCCAACAGCACTTGCTCATCCGCCACCACAAAAGCGGGTTTGAGTCTGTTTATGCCAACTTTTTCTTTCCTACCCCCCAAATCTACCAAAAAATGCTTGTCCCCTGTTTCCAACACTCTGAACGGTCCATCATAAGGTGGTCGCAGTGGGGGTCGATGTGCATCGTGTCTGACAAAAACAAACTCTGCGTTTTTCAAAGTTTTAGGCACAAAAACGTGCGGAAAACTGTGGTGAGCGGGGCCGGGGAGCGTGCCTGATTCTATGCTACTCTGCAACAGCTGAGAAGGGGAGCTGTCTGGCGCAGGGTTATTTGGGAGAAACTCCCCGGGCAGCCGAAGTGGTTGCACAAAAACGAGCTCAGCCGGGGAGGCTTCTAAGTCCTCTTTAGGCGCAGAACGTAATCCCAATAAAATCCACGGTAGCTTGTCTACCCAATTTGCATCCGTCAGTGACGCTCTGAGAGCCGCTTTCAATGACCTATGAAAACGTTTGCATAACCCATTAGCCTGCGGATTGTACGCGGTTGTGCTGTGAATTGTGACAACCAGGTTGCGGGCCATTGTCGACCGAAGTTCGGACACAAATTGAGGGCCTCTGTCGGACGTAATGTCTGACGGGACTCCAAAACGCACCACCCATGCTGTTAAAAACACGCGTGCCACCTCCTCGGCCGTGGTTGACGCCAGCGGAACCACTTCCGGCCAGCGCATGGTGCGGTCCACCTTTGTCAGAAGGTGTGTGCACCCCTGTGACGGCAGAAGGGGGCCCACGAGGTCCACATGAATGTGATTAAACCTGTTGGCCGGGATGTGAAACGGCTCCAAGGGAGCTCTCGTGTGCCTGTGTACCTTGGCTCGTTGACACGCCATGCAGGCTGCTGCCCACTCTTTAACTTGTTTGCGAAGGTTCGACCACACAAATTTCTCTCCTACCATTTTGACCGACGCGCGCACTCCTGGGTGCGCCAAAGAATGAATCGAGTCAAAAACGCGGCGGCGCCACGCAGCCGGTACCACCGGACGCGGTCGTCCAGTGGAGACATCGCAGATTAGGGGGGGCATACCATCTTGCAGCACCCTGTTCTCCAGCCTTAACCGAGGGAGTGTAGTGCTGGATGAGTGCAGCCTTCAACGCGCCGTATTTGTCACTGGCTGGCGGCTGCTCCAGAAGGCTCTCCACATGCTGAGCCGTGTGGTTATCAAGTTTTGCGACCACATGGTAGAATTTTGTGTCATCTACCGATATCCCCCGGAGGTTGAACTGTGCCTCCACCGAGTGGAACCAGGAGCGCGGGTTGCTCTGCCAAAAGTCCGGTAGCTGGACCGTAGCGGCGTTCGCTTGGCTGGGGGCTCCTGATGAGGCTGGCCCCGGGGAATTCTCTTCTTGCTGCATGCTACGTCTTGGGTCACCAGTGTGGGAATGTGCAATTGATGAGGCAGGTTTGTCTCAAGGCAGCTTTATTACACATTCACCAACATCTCAAAGTAGAAAGATAGCATCTCAGAAAAACTCGTTCCATATATACCCCAGTCCCCCACAGTTCACAAGTCACATTCATTTACATCAAAAGTAACAATGCATTTCCTCCTAAATCCTTTAGCATCCCCCCTCACAGACTTTGGCCCACAAAGGCTCTTCCAAGCAGTCTCTCAGCACACAAAGGATTACTTTTTCACAGCTTCCTGTTATCTCCAAGGGAACTCTGCACTCTGTTCGATCTAAGATGTGGAGTACACTGTAAGGCATTAAGTAAGACACATGCGTGGCTACAACACAGCATTTCAGAAAAGGAACATCATACCAGCAGTGAAATATGGTGGTGGTAGTGTGATGATCTGAGGCTGTTTTGCCTCTTCAGGACCTGGCAGACTTGCTGTGTGGTAAATGGAACCATGAATTCTGCTGTCTACCAAAAAATCCTGAAGGAGAATGTCCAGCCATCTGTTCATGACCTCAAGCTGAAGCGCACTTGGGTTCTGCAGCAGGACAATGATCCAAAACACACAACCAAGTCCACCTCTGAATGGCTTAAGGAAAACAAAATGAAGACTTTGGAGTGGCCTAGTCAAAGTCCTGACCTGAATCCGATTCAGATGCTGTGGCATGACCTTAAAAAGGCGGTTCAAGCGTGAAAATCCTCCAGTGTGGCTGAATTGCAACAAATCTGCAAAGATGAGTGAGCCAAAATTCCTTCACAGTGCTGTAAAAGACTCATTGCCAGTTATTGCAAATGCTTGATTGCAATTGATGCTGCTAAGGGTGGCCCAACCAGTTATTAGGTTAAGGGGCAATCACTTTTTCACACAGGGCCATGTAGGTTTGAATCTCTTTTTCCCTTAATAATAAACACCTTCATTTAAAAACTGCATTTTGTGTTTATTTGTGTTATCTTTGTCTAATATTTAAATTTCTTTGATGATCTGAAATATTTAAGTGTGACAAACATACAAAAAAATGAGAAATCAGGAAGGGGGCAAACATTTTTTCACACATCTGTATGTGGTGTATCCACTGGACAGAGGAAGGAAGACAAGGAGATTTGGTGATGTTGAAGTTTAATGTTTATTTGAAAGGGACAATACATACTAATGAACATTAATACAAATGTAAGTATGCCAGATTTAGCAATACTGCTAATTTGCATCTGTAGTCCCCCGGCGGGTCACAAAAGCACACAAACAATCATACATGAGCAGAACAACTGCAATGAAACTGTACAAAGTGCAGAGTTAAGGTGGAAAAAAAGGTGAAAAGAGAAGGTACGGGAAAGAATTGAAAGAAGGAGGTTAGCAAAGAAAAAGTGGAATAGTCAGGGAGATGAAGAAAGTCGACAGGAGAATTTGGAGTCTAGGCGCATGGCAAAGAGAGAGGTGGCAAAGGCCCAGGAAAAGGCATCTAGTGAGTTGTATGAGAGGCTAAACACTAAGGAAAGACAAAAGTATTGACTGACTAGACAGAGCGATCAAACTGGAAAGGACGTGCAGCAGGTTAGGCTGATTAAGGACAAAAACGAACAAGTGAAGAGGGTGTGTTGAGAAGGTGGAAGGTGTATTTTGAGGAGCTGATGAATGATGAAAATGAGAAAGAGAAGAGGATGGATGAAGGAAAGATGGTGAACAAGAAGTCCTGAGGATTAGCAAGGCAGAAGTGAAGGCAGAAGTGAAGGCAGCTTTGAAGATGATGAAGAATGAAAAGGCGGTTGGTCCAGATGACATACCTGTGGAGGTATGAAGATGTTTAGGAGAGATGGCAGTGGACTTTTTAACCAGATTGTTTAACACAATCTTGGAAAGTGAGAGGATGCCTGAGGATTGGAGAAGAAGTGTTTTGGTACCATTTTTTAAGAACAAAGGTGATGTTCAGAACTGTAGTAACTACAGAGGTATAAAGTTGATCAGCCACACGATGAAGATATGGGAAAAAGTTGTTGAAGCCAGGTTAAGGGGAGAGGTGACAATCAGTGAGCAGAAATATGGTTTCATGCCAAGAAAGAGTACTACAGATGCAATGTTTGCATTAAGAGTGTTGATGGAGAAGTATAGAGTAGGTCAGAAGGAGTTGCACTGTGTCTTTGTGGATCTAGAGAAAGCATATGATAGGGTGCCAAGGGAGGAAGTGTGATACTGTATGAGAAAGTCAGGAGTTGCAGACAAGTATGTGAGGGTGATGCAGGACATGTATGAGGACAGCAAGATGGTGGTGAGGTGTGCTGTAGGAGTGACAGATTGATTAAAGGTGGGGGTGGGGTTACATCAGGGATCAGCTCTGAGCCCCTTCTTGTTTGCCATAGTGATGGACAGGCTGACAGACGAGGTCAGGCAGGCGTCTCCATGGACCATGATGTTTACAGACGACATTGTGATCTGTAGTGAGAGTAGGGAGCAGGTGGAAGAGAACCTGGAGAAGTGGAGGTATGCTCTGGAGAGAAGAGGAATGAAAGTCAGTAGAAGCAAGACAGAATACATGTGTGAATATGAGAGAGAAGCAAGTGTAAGGGTGAAGATGCAAGGGGTAGAGGTAGTGAAGGTAGATGAGTTTAAATACCTGGGGTCAGCCATCCAAAGGAATGGAAAACGCATGAGAGGTGAAGTAGAGAGTGCAGGCATGGTGGAGAGGGTGGAGATGAGTGTCATGGGTGAATTGTGACAGAAAGATAGCAGCTAGAGTGAAAGGGAAGCTTATATAACGGTAGTGAGACCTGCTATGTTGTATGGTTTGAAGACCGTGGCGCTGACAAAAAGACAGGAGGCGGCACTGGAGGTAGCAGAACTGAAGATGCTAAGATTCTCATTGGGAGTGACTAGGAGGGACATGACTAGAAATGAGTATCTCAGAGGGACAGCTCAGGTTGTGTGGTTTGGAGACAAAGTAAGAGAGGCCAGACTGAGATGGTTTTGACATGTGCAGAGGCGGGATAGTGGATATATGGGACAAAGGATGTTGAAGATGGAGCTGCCAGACAGGAGGAAAACAAGGAAGACCACAAAAGATTCATGGATGCATTGAAGGAGAACATGGAGAGGGTTGGTGTTACAGAGGAAGATGCAAGGGATAGGGTGAGATGGAGGCAGATGATGCACTGTGGTGACCCCCTTCATGGATGATAGGCTTATCATAATTTGGTTCTGCCCCAATAATTATATGAAAAAGTTGAAAACTGCTCTCCTTCAGTGACTTATTGGGATCCTCAAACAAAACAGAGGATATTGCACTTGCAAACGACTATTCGGCACAGGTCAGCTGACATCAGCGTTAGGCGATACTCATTTAAAGATCAGCGTTTGTGGAGCCTTCCTCCCATTCTGGACCTGCTTTTTTTGATGGATTCACAGTACAACATTTGGACCAACTTTTACTGACGTTTTGGCAAATGACTGGCTCTGCTGGTAAAAGTTGATAAAGGTTAATGATAGTTGGTGTTTGTTGGCAAATGCTGGTGAAAGTTGTATTCCTTGAAAATTCCCTGAAAATTTGGAAATAAACGTTGGTGAAAGTTGTGCTCAGTTTGTAAAAGTTCCTGAGCAATGGGCTAAGTTATGCAGAGTTTACCTAAGTCAGCCTAAGGAAAGCTCCACTGGGAAACGTTGACTGAAATACCGGTGGAAGCAGATGTTTTTAGACCAAAACTCACTTCAGACATGCATGGACGAAAGAGAAATGGAGAGAAGGGGGGCTAATTAAAAAAAAAAAAGAAAAAATATATATAATCTCTCAAAAATGTGACAGCCCAAAAGAAAAAAAATCTCCTCATTGAGAAGTTTACTGTTCTTAATTTTCTGCTCTATGCGTCATCATTCTCTGGAATTTATTGGTTTGACTTCCATTCTGGGAAATAAAACAGCGCTGATGTGGTGTCAAAAAGTAAATGACATTGAACAGGATTTTATTGGTGAGAGGTGTAACAGTCAAAATATAATCACCTATCATTTTATTTATATGATGATACACTAAATAGTTTTTTTTATTCCATCCACATTCACATTTTAATTGCGGAATTAGTGCTGGAGTCTATAGAAGTTATTGTATTTTTTTGATGAATGAATGAATGAAGAGGGTAAAAGGGTATGCAGAAGTAACTACATAGGAATATAAAATGAAAATAAGCACTGAAACGTATGCCCAAGAGAGATGTATTCACTCCAAAAGTAGATCCAGAATGGCAGGAAGCCTCTACAAACACTGCACGGTGGCGCAGTGGTTTAGCACTGTAACAGCACAGTTTTACCCTCGGCCGGGGGATCGCAGGGATCATCAGATCGTGGGTTCGATCCCAGCCCCCGACCAACAGTGAGCTGTGTGGAGTTTGCATGTTCTCCCCGTGTTGCGCGGGTTTACTCCGGGATTTCTCCGGTTTCCTCCCGCATACCAAAAACATGTAGGTTTAGGGCGCTCGCGCACGCAGCGACCAGCAGCCAGTGGCTTGTCACCAGACTGCAAACCATGTCTACCTACGGGTACAAATAAGTAACAAAAAAAAAAAACAAAAAAAAAAAAAAACACTGATCTTTATATGAGCGTCACCTAACGCTGATGTCAGCTGACCTGCGCAGGAACTTTTACAAACTGAGCACAACTTTTGCCAACGTGTATTTCCAAACGTTGGCAAATTTTCAGCATGCTGAAAATTTTCAAAGGACACATCTTTCACCAGCGTTTGCCAACAAACACCGATTGTCATTAACTTTTGTCAGCAGAGCCAGACGTTTGCCGAAACATCAGTAACAGTCGGTCCAAACGTTGTAGTGTGAATCCACCCTAAAGTCAAGCAGCTATTTTAGGATGCACTGTACCTTCATATGAGCTTATGAGCAGACACCTTCTGTATCATGTGTCTTTTTCTCACAGACATATCAAGAAATCTTTATACGAAAATAATCTGTCTGCTTGCCAGGGTTGTATCTTGATGACAGAAGGCAGTCACTTCAGGTCACTCCTGTAACATGGAAAGCATCAACTGCTCCAATCAAATCTAATCAAATCTCTAATCAAGCAAAAAAAGACAAAAAAACCAAAACATGTTATGCGCTAAAAGTACACCAGCATAAAAAATAACTAGATGTCATTTTTGGAGGTACAAAAGCAGTATGTGTGTTGTTCATGTGCCTAAAATGGCGTGCTGTGTAGACATGAGCGTCCCGTCACTCAGCGGGCATCAGGGCGTGGAGGTCACACCCCAACAGTTGCGGGAAGAAGAGATTATGTGTGTGTCTTTGTGTGTGTGTGTGTGTGTGTGTGTGTGTGTGTGTGTGTGTGTGTGTGTGTGTGTGTGTGTGTGTGTTTTATTTAGAAAGCAGAGATTATGCATTGTGATATCAAGCTGGGTTAACGTAGCAGACTGTGTTTGCATACAAAGGTGCTACGGCCTTACGGGTTTTAGCTTTAATCCGCATGTATATGCGGAATGCTCACCAGCTGATTTGGCACTTTTTCAGAGTATTAGGCCTGATCAGGCGAGGAAGCTTTGTTTACCCCACAGACAAGTCATCATGTTTTATAAAATCCCTGCTAGCATCCCTTTTCCTCTTCTTTTTTCATAAGACACATGTATGGGAATTTCACTCCAACCTTGGTCTGCTTCACTAACATTGAACTCTTATTTATGATTCAGATTTCTGACTGATCTCATAAGAGATGAGGTCAGTCATCCAGTTTAAAGAAAAAGCAAATAAAGTAAATCAAACCAAGGAATATGATGAAAAGGTAAAATAATAATAATAATAATAATAATAATGGTAAACCGGGATGGTGGCTCCTCTTTTTAAAAAGGGGGACTGGAGGGTGCAAAACCGTGCCGGTGCTTAAAATTAACCAAATGTGCATCAGGATGCACAATTAATAGCGGACTCTCTCTCTCTCTCTCTCTCTCTCTCTCTCTCTCTCTCTCTCTCTCTCATGTATATATATATATATATATATACACTACCGTTCAAAAGTTTGGGGTCACCCAGACAATTATTTTGTGTTTTCCATGAAAAGTCACACTTATTTACCACCATGAGTTGTAAAATGAATAGAAAATATAGTCAAGACATTGACAAGGTTAGAAATAATGATTTGTATTTGAAATAATAATTTTTTACAGATACTCAACCTGCTCAAAGGAAGGTCAGTTTTATAGCTTCTCTAACCAGCTAAACTGTTTTCAGCTGCGCTAACATGATTGCATGAGGGTTTTCTAATCATCCATTAGCCTTCTGACGCAATGAGCAAACACATTGTACCATTAGAACACTGGAGTGATAGTTGCTGGAAATGGGCCTCTATACACCTATGTAGATATTGCACCAAAAACCAGACATTTGCAGCTAGAATAGTCATTTACCACATTAGCAATGTATATTAGATATTAGAGTGTATTTGTGATTAGTTTAAAGTTATCTTCATTGAAAAAAACAGTGCTTTTCTTTCAAAAATAAGGAAGTTTCTAAGTGACCCCAAACTTTTGAACGGTAGTGCATATATATATATATATATATATATATATATAGTATAGTATAGTATATTTATATATATTAGTGTGGTGTTAGACGATTAAAATTTCTTATCACGATTAGTCTTTTGGAACACTGAGTTAATCGCAATTAATAACACATTAATCGTTATCGCATGTTTTCAATTCAGATACAGTGTACCTTAAGTTGGTAATTTTTCAAGTTTCTCATACTGTTATAAACATGGGAGTGGACAAATATACTTGCTTTCTTCACCTACAAGTTTATTAAAGCTCTCAACATACCCAAAATGACAAAAACTATCCAGTATATTCTCCAGAAATAATATTTCTGGTGCACACCACGTCATTACGAGCTACAAGTGTGTACAAGAAGTGCATAAATCAAAAATCATGACTCTTTCTTTGTTTGCTAGCGGCAGGTCCTGGGAAAACCCCCATGAGTGCCTGGTATCATTGGAAAGTTTAGAAATCATACTTTCTAAAAATACATGTTTTTGTGGAAGACATAACTCCCGACCGATCGAACGAATGCGAGTTTTCAACCTAGCCAAAATATAAACAAATCGTCTTTTTCCCAGGCCATTCTGGCGCACTTCCTACATAGTAAATATCATTTTGAAGGTCTTTCAGTAGAGAATATGGAAATAACGTTACATCAGTTTTGAAAATGTCCTCAAAGTGACTCATTTTGCCAGCACGGTGTTGGATATTAGACTGGGTGTACTAATACAGCGGCATCCTGGGTGTAGTGGGAGGTGACATCACGGTGAGTATATAGGGTTACAGCGGAAGGGGCTCTGTCTCTTCTGGCTGTAGACCCATTGCACATGTACAGAGCGACTCCTGTTGGTCATTGTATATAGTTAATAAAGTGAGTTAAACTGTCACCCTCACCTCCTCCTTTGGACACTGGTTCCCAGACGTAACATTTGGTGACGAGGAGAAAAGGTATGGAGTGAGCTGCCACCACTTTTCAGCCATTTTTAGAGGTTCCAGGGGAGCCATCCATCCCATGGGCCAGGTGGTACGTGACCTTTGAGAACTAGCTGGTGGCTCTCAACCTCAGTGAGCTTGAAAAGCTGTGTGCAAAGGCAATTCTGGTTCATAATCTCAGGATGGAGAGCCAGAGGATCCTTAGTACATTGGGAGGCGGTGATAGCTTTCAAGAAGTGGTGCAGCTAGTGCATTATTTTCATGCCCCGGAAAACGTCATTGTACAGTAAATTTAGTTTCAGCACCGCCGCCAGCGGCAGGGAGAGTCAGTGCAGCACTTTGTGGCCGACCTGCGTCAGCTGGCGAGGGAGCGCCAGTTTGGAGTTCTGGACGAAGAGATGGTCCGTGACCAACTGGCGGAGCATATCCTTAGTTCCTCCGCAAGAGCATGGCTCCTGACATTCGCCAGAGAACTATTGCTGATCACGGCTGTGGAGTTGGCACAACAGTACGAGGCAGCAGACAGGCTGGCCTAAAATCTCGGCAAAAAGGAAAGAAAAGGAAGTGCCAAGGAAGAATGAACAACAGTGGAAGGCCCTGGCTGTGGACCCGGATGGCAAAGCCGGCATGAGTGATGAGGAGTATGCTGCCGCCATAAAAGTTAGGTCCACCCCAGGAACGCCAAGGTGTTATGGCTGTGGGTCCACTAGGCACCGATACAAGGCAAGAGAGTGTCCAGCCAAAAGGAAGCACTGTGGGAAGTGCGGCCTATTTCATCACTTTGCCAGGGCCTGCAAGAACTTTGAACGAGGAGGCCGGAGGGGGGGCTCCTCTTCAAAAGAGCCTACAGTGGTTCACACAGTCTCGCTGAATACGGATGGACGAATCTACTGTAGTGTTAAATTGGACGGAGTGGAGGTGCTGTTACTAGTGGACACGGGATCGGCGATCTCCATATTAAATTTGGCCACGGTGAAGAGGTTCTTTCGACACTACAGAGTGAGAAAATTAGAGGTGACCTGTTATGGCTAAGGTGGTAACCCATTTAACATTGTGGGCTCACTACGACCGTCAGCAAGGTACAGGTCGGCAGGAATGTGTGACGTCCATTTCGTGGTGTCTGCCGAAGGGTCAAATCTAATGGGATGTGACATATTCTATGGGCTTGGTTTCACAATAGCCAGCGGCGTTGGTAAGGAGTGGTCCGGCTATGGGCTGTGGGACCGGCCCTTTCCAACAGTGGAGGATGACGAAGTGTGACACAACAACTGGCCCGGGACAAGAGATGATGGGCCGGACCAGCATTATGGGGTGTCACTGCAGGGTGATCCTGGCACCAGAGTTCGAGTTACCCTGGACAAGGAAACCGAACGGCGGGGAGGGATACCCGAGGTGGCAGATAGATCCAGCATGCAGGCACCTCCTGGTTCCGGAGTCCAAACGAGTACTGCTGGAGAACAAGGCACTGCCGTGGTTGATTCAGCGCAGGAAATGAAAGAGAGTGGGGCGAGACCAAGTGGTGTGAGTTCCAGACGCACCTATGAGCAGGATCCGAGGTGTATCTCGGACCAGGTCGGCGGGACTCTCCGACACCAAAGGAAAGCCCGGTCACAATGTGATGGATTGAAGTAGCCAGTTAGAGCTCCCCAGGGTATTGGCGACGAGGTCCGCCCTAAGGTTGAAACTTGGCTCAGAGGAATACACAAATCATGAGAGCAACGAGATGACCAGGGGTGGCTGCGGGTGGTGACAACCCAAGAGGATGGCTTCTTAGGGCTGTCTGGTTGATCCAGGAGGCACCCTAACGAGCTGCGGCGTGTAGGAGAGGACAGATGCCAGTGCAGCTTGTCTCCAGCGAAGAAGAGGCAAAGACGCTCAGGGAGGGAGCCGCCAGACTGACATCCTAGGATGGGTCTCCATGGGGGTCCATAAAGTGACTTTAGAGTGGGGGGTTAGCAGCATGTTATGTTATTCTGAATTGAGTGCTATTTTACTTTCCTGAAGCCACTTAGCCCATGAATACGGTTGTGCTATTTCCCGTGTGTGTTTGTGTGTGTGAAAAAAGAAAGAAAAGAAAAAAATGGAAAATGTGTGAAATGGGAATTTCCCAACACTGTTTGCTTGGTTTGCCCGTGTTGTGGGGTGGGAGTGTTGGGGTGGGGGCCGCCATTAGGTAATTGTGTATATTGTTCATTGGTGTTTAATGTTTGCTGTGTTATGACAATGTACTGTATATATGTTTAGGATTATTTTCTTTAGCACACGGCCATTTTATTTTCACGGACTGTAATGGTTGAGGCAGCAGAATAATCCGCTGAGCTGTGTAGGGGGTGCCAGTAGTCCACCTGACCCCTCTAGAGTTGTTTTGTAGTGTGTGTGGATAGGTTACGTATTTATGTTGTATATTTTAATGCTTAACATGTGAGTCAGGTTATAAATTTTGGGAGGGTCTAATTAGTATGCCTGCACATTTTCTATGGGGGGGAGGATGTTGGATATTAGACTGGGTGGACTAATATGGCGGCATCCTGGGTGTAGTGGGAGGTGACGCCCCGCCTTTCCGGTGGTGGCGTCACGGGGAGTATATAGGGCTACAGCGGAAGGGGCTCTGTCTCTTCTGGCTCTAGACCCATTGCACATGTACGGAGCAACTTCTGTTGGTCTTTGTATATTGTTAATAAAGTGAGTTAAACTGTCACCCTCGCCTCCTCCTTCGGACACCGGTTGCCAGACGTAACACACAGGTCATTTGTTTACAGCGTTAGCATCTTAGCAGCGATGCTAACAAACGGAGCTACTATCGCACTCGTGATGACACCCCAACATGCTACAAAAACGGTGAGGGAGTGAATGAACATTCCGAACACAGCTTGAGAATTTTTTTTTTAGACTGGTACTCACCAACAGTTGGACCTGTGGGGATGAAAACAAGCAAATTTCTGTCTGTCTCAGCAGATGGAGATCAGCTATAACCTAGCATGTAGCTAGTAGCTACTAGCTACAAGCTTGCTAGCTTCCACAGAAGAACAACACAACATCCAGGTGAAGTTTTGGAGGAGGCTATAACAATTATCCAGGTGAGAGCTCCGATAGATAGTGTTGTAAACTTAAACATGACAGCACGTTGGTGATATTCATGGCTGTAATCAAGCTTGTCTGCATCTCCACACAGTGTCAGTGGCCACAACGGCCTTGGTACGGAGAGCGGCTAGGCCAAAACATACTGCTTGCACTTTCTGCTTCCCCAACCTGGGACCGTCATGGATGATGCGCCCCAGTCTAAGTCTGTCATGGGTGCTGTGCCCTAGCTTGGGTTCGTTGAGGATGCTGCGTTCCATCCCGGGGGTCACTGTGGGTGCGACGCCTCAGTCTGAGTCCACCGCGGTTGTGACGCCTCCATCCGAGGCCGCCACGGGTGCTGCTGTCCCGCAGTCTGTGGTCTCGGAAGGTGCTGCTGTCCCGCCGTCTATGGTCTCAGAAGGTGCTGCTGTCCCGCCGTCTATGGTCTCAGAAGGTGCTGCTGTCCTGCCGTCTATGGTCTCCGAGGGCGATGTTGTCCCGCTGTCTATGATCTCCAAGGGCGCTGCTGTCCTGCTGTCTCTGGTGTCCGAGGGTGCTGCTGTATCGTTGTCTGTGGTCGCCGTGGGTGCAGCTATGTCCCACTCCAGGGCAGCCGCGGGTGCAGCTATGCCCCAGTTCAGGGCCGCCACAGGTTCAGCTATGTCCCAGTCTTGGGCTGATGCAAGTGCAGTCATGTCCCAGTCCGGGGCCGCCACTGGTGCAGCCATGCCCCAGTCTGGGGCCGCCGTGGGTGCAGCCATGTTCCAGTCTGGGGCCGCCATGGGCACTGCTGGGCCTGAGGTTGCCGAGGGTCCCTCGTCTTCGCTGAATCTCGTCAAGGGTCATTGGGCACCACTGGAGGTTCCCGCTGGTCAGCCACCTGCCACAGAGGGACATCGCCTCCTGGCTCCCATGGGTCTTATGGGGCGATGGGTCCTGACAAGCCAGGCTGTCCTGGGAAGTGGCTCAAGAACTCTGGGTGGCCACCGGACACTTGTGACCATATGCTCCGGCAATCCTGGGACTTTGGCAGGCCGCCCGAGCTGCCTTGGTTTCTCCCCTGAGGCCCTTGAACTTTTACCACCTGTTGTCCTGTGTTGGGGGTCTTGAATGTTTTCTTTTTGTTTTCCTTTGATTCTGGGTTGTGTGTTTTTGTTTCAGTCCCTCCGTGCCTGGGTTCCCCCTCCTGCCCCCCAGGGTGGGTTGTTTTTCTGGTCATTTCATGTTATATGTTTTCCTTTTGATGCATTTTGTTTCTTTCTTTCTTTCTTTTGAAGAAATTGATGTGCTAATTTGTTTTGAGTTATTATCTCAAGCCTTTGAGCCTTTGTCTTATTTCATTTTAGACTGGCTTTATTGTCTTTTTGTTACATTTTGAATATACACCCTCAGTTTGATTTTATCTTGGTCTTAGTTTAATTCTTTATTGTCTTATTTATTAGTATTTATTTTTCGTGTCATAGTTATGGTTAGATTTGGTTTATTTATGTTTGCCTTTTTATCTGGTCTTGAACCTGGCCATGCCTCGCTTTAGTTTATGCTCATGTTGTCATGGTCATAGTGTCACACCTGTGTTACATTATTTGCTTTGAACTGAGTGATATTGTAGACTAGGGGTCTGCAACCTTTGCAAACCAAAGAGTCACTTTGCCTCTCTCTGACTAAAATAGAATTAGCTGAGAGCCACAACAGCCATTTAATCACTAAAATAAAGATTCTGCTGCTTATAAAGTTTTATATTTAGCACTGAATACATAAAAAGGTAGTTTATATGATAGTTTATGTGACCTTTATGAATTCGTACTACAACAGTGAAGAAAACCGATTTTGAAATTATTGAAACTGACATTTAATTGCTAACATACAGTATGTTTCTCTCTGAAGCAACATGAAAAAAAATATCTTATATAGTCTTTTTTGAAATTAACTGAAACCAAAGTATGCCGCCCAACATTTGAGTCCTTCTCATAGGTGGGGAAAATAAATAAAGGAAGAACTAACCCACTTTGAAATAAACCATAACAAACTGTTGCAGGCTATCACAAAAAGAAAAATGATAAAAACGGGCCAGTTTGTTCAGTTTTACCATTTCTCGTCTGTTTTCTTTGCAATGAGCATGAATTTACTAATATCTTTTAATAAAACAAATGGAAGAAAAATGTCACAAATCACATGAAAAATAAAAATCAACAAATTTATTTCAAAATGTGTTTTTACAGTAAGATCTGCTTCATGGACATTCTTTCTGAAGACTATAGCTGTCTCCAGGCAGGCTGATATGATTTCACTTGTTTTTACCCATTTTATTATTATTAAGATTATACTTAAGCTGCTTTTAGAGCTGTACTGATTTTTTTTTTTTGCATTGTTTTGACACAGTTTTTCCTCAGTCAGCTGTGTCAAAATTTTCCTTACACCCCCTTCTTCAAAAGGCTTTGCCTTTTTCCAGGCTGCTATTGTAAATTTTCATCATGATTTGCATGGTTAAATAAAAATAAACAAGTAACATCATCCCTAAGTCAAAATGCAAAGAATTTAAACCTATAAATATTAGACTTAAAAATTGGAAACAAACCTTACCTGCTAACTGATCTGGTTTTGGCATTTTGTGAGGACCGCTCTGACTGTGGTGTGGCGTGGCACGGATGTCCTGATTATTTGAGCCAGAATGCGGGCACCTGTAGACGGCAGTGGCTGTCGTGACCCCCACCACCACCGCCACCACCACTGGATGGGTGTGGTTGCATGCATCGTTCCAAACAACGGCCTTTCTATAATGATGTGTGAATGGCAGCTGTGACAATCTACAGTATTAACAGCATTTTTTAGGCATATTAGGTACATTGTTTTGACTTATACTGAACAGATTTAAATGGATTACGATATAAAGAGCAGCTGTAAAAAGACTGTCATAGTATGTTTTGGAGGGAAGGAGAATTGCTGATTCACACTGATGAAAGCTACAGTGTAAATATCACTGTCTAGCTGTGTGTAGCCTTACCTTATATTATGACTTTAGTGGACTGATTACTGAATAATCATCTTTTAAATACAGTGGGTTATTTATTAAGATTAGAAAGAATTATCTGAACTGAAAATACTGTATGTAGTAAAAAAACTGCTGTCAGTCAGTTTAATGTGATTTAGCTAAGTTACTGAGGGTTGTGCACTTTACTCCTAAACCTTTCAAGTTAGAAAAGATTTTCTGTGTGTGAATGTAAATATAATACATTAGTTATTTTAAGTAATTATAATACATTTCAGTAAATTTGAATACTGTGAAAAATGTATATTTTTTTTTACAATATGATGAATATTCATTGCAGGCACAAGTAAATATTTCAGGCCTTTCTTAAATTCAATTTTGTTTGTAGTTTTTGAAATTAAAATGTAAATCAAAATATTCTATTTACTGAGATGTGCTAGTACATAAACATTACACTGTACTCTGAAAATTAGTGACTAAGCAGGGCAGAAAATACTAAATAAAAGAAGAGGCCTTTTAACACGATGCAGTCAAGGTGCAACAGTCTGTTTTATGAAAATATTCAGTGTAGTACAAATGCCACAAAATTGTGGGTTTTTTTGTTTTGTTTTTTTACCCTTGACACTCTTAATTTTTTTTTATTTAAGTTTTTGTAAAGGGTATATACGTCATTACAGCATTGCATTGTTTACATTTTCATCACATGTTCCCTTTTTTTTGTTTTTTGACAACATTGGAAGAATAATTATTACAACACCCTTTTTTTTAAGTGAAAGAAAAAGAGAAATTAAGGAAGGAACAAAAAAAAACAAGAAAAAACCAAACAAAAAAAAAAAACAAAAGAGCAAAAGACAAAAAAGAAAAAAGAAAAAAAAATAATAAAAATAAATAAATAAAAATAAAAGAGCATCTGAGTAGCATTGGATCAAAGAGAGGAGCCATTATTGAAATGGTATTTGTCAAAGATTAGATCTAATGGAAGACATATATGCGATCCAGGGTTGCCAAAAGTTCAAGAACCCATCCATGTCCCGTCTCAGTGCGAATGTCAACTTTTCCATCGAGTAAATGTCCTGAATCACGTTAATCCAGTCTTCAGGTGTAGGACAGTCCTTCAACATCCATTTTTTAGTTAGGGCTTTTTTACTTGCCAATATTAAAACAGTGAATAAGTATTTTTCTCCTCGTCTTTCCAGTGAATCCGGTAGTAAACCCAAATACAAGGTTACAAAAGAAAAGGGGACTGTTATTTTGAATATTTTCCCCAGTATTGTCTGTACATTGGTCCAATATTGGTGGATAACTGGGCATGACCAAAACACATGAAAATGATTTGCAGTCTCTTCACCACACAAGCGCCAACAATTCAGCTCCTTGTGAGTAAATTTATTGTGTGCAGGTGTTCTGAAAAATCTTAAAAATAAAAATTAATTAAAAAAAATGCAAAGACACGTTCTCATTTTCTTATTTTTCACTCTGAACTTCTGCCTGATAAATTACTGTCAGCTAATACCAGTGAGCAGCATGTTGGCACCATTGCCTCATCTTCCAGGTGGGACTGGGGTTACATGATTGAATTTAAATAGATAACAGCACCAGTGATTCAAATAAAAGCAAGCCTTTTTTCTATTTTTTATTCATCCATATTGTAACATCACATAATTGTGGAAAATTAATATTTTCCTCCAATGTCAGAAGGGTTTGACTTCATAAATTGTATTTTGATGCCAAAAACAATGAAATCCAAAAATGTTCACTGATCAGGTTCTCAGCATGATTATCTGTGCAGCTTATGGATGCACAAATCAAGCTGAGAAAGTGATCCAGATGTTTGGGTTCCAGCACACACAGAAAGGAGAGAAGATGTCTGAGACAAGTTAGCAGAAACAGCATTACTCAAATGAAAGAGTACAACAACAGAAAACCTTATGCAGTACCTTTATGTACACAAAACATTTCCATCTCCAAGCTCAAACATTTATGAGGGCACATAAATTGTGATGTTTTATGTTGAAGTAAAACAATGATATTAATGAGGAAATTAAACTGAATCAATGTGCAAGCCCATTCTAAGAGGGAGTAATTCACAAGAACCAAAACTGACAAACCAAGACCGAGGACTGATGCTGTTCCCCCAAACACAAGACGAGTAAGAGTCCAACAGTAACCATGGTTACATGGACACGAATAAACCAGTTATGAATGGATTTCTAGAGTTATCTGATTATTCAAGTGGCCATGCAACTATGGTCATTAACTCAAGTGGTAAACCCTCCAATAATCCGTTTAATCAATGCAAGTAAACACAACAAAACTATTATCAGTTTATTCCCAGAGATCGGTTTATTGTGACCATGTAACCAGACTCAGTGACATGTGTACCAGAACCTCTAATGAATCTTTATTTCGGATAGATAAAAGTACAGATTAAAAGAAACAGAATAATATAACAAAGGGGGAAGAAAATCCAACAAGTTCAAATTAGACAATAACTCCTCTGATTATACAGTTCAACATAAGTTATCCGAAATGGGTGATGGCTGAAGCCGCAGCTTATATTGCCCACCCATATTCCATCCAAGAATTCAAAAGAAAAACAAAACAAGAGCGATTACAATTCAGAACATAGCTAAGACAAAATGTGACAAAAAAAACTAAGCTACAACACAACGCAGACTGGATATGACAATCCTTATGTGATTTTACATGTCATCTTGTATATATGTTTGGAGTATTTCTTCCTTTAGTTTTTGTTTAAATTGTCCAAGCGTTGTACATGATTTTAATTCAGGTCCAAAATTGTTCCATAATCTGACTCCTTGCACTGAAACACAGTGTTGCTTGGTGGCAGTTCTCACTGAAGGTTTTTGAAATATACATATATATACATATACATACTGTATATATAATAAATATACATATATATAATGCATGAGGACAGACCACATGTACTGTTCTCAGAATAACTTTGGCATGAATATGAGTCACAAAAATTAACCAAAATATCTGAATGTAATGAATATGTCACACCCACCTATCCTGTAACACTATCATGCCCATGTTGCCATTTCAGACCTCAAAAACTTTGTTAGAATTAATTTAGTTTAGTGTCAGAGTCATTTAACTATTTCTACACAATATTGTGTTCCATTTTACTCTGACAGCTTTAATCATCATCAAATCACAGTTCCATCATCATTCCACTGTTCCAGCTGCCCCACAAACCTTCACTGTGATATCACCGCTCACAGTAGTGAAGACTCCACCAGCCCCGGTGGTCTCTGCTCCAGTCTCCAACAACCCTCTATCAGCTGCAGAGAAATGACAGAAAAAAGCATGTCACTGTGCCTTAATACTTGATGATTCCTGCCCAAGTAGGAAAGATTTTCTCATGAATCTGTGCCTTTTCTCTTTCAATTCTACTACTTTTATTTATTCCTCCTAAATCTGAATAATTTTTGCATAAATTTGCTACCTTTGAGAAGGTTTTTATATTAAAATAAAAAAATTAAAAAAAAATCTTTTAAAATAACTCATTACTTTTTTCTTAATTTTTATATTAAATGTGCAATTTTTTCATGCACATTTTTAGTTTTTATCCATACATTAGAGAACTATTTGGAAAACTAGATTTTTTTCTTAGATGTGTTCACATGAGGAAAAAAATATGGTGAGCTATTTGCTACAAGAGAATATTTTACATTTATAAATATGGCAGTTGTTTCCAGAATATTTTTGATTGGTTTTAGCATTTAATTCTTGATTTACTGTTAAAATAAACACACACCATTAACATTACTTCTATTCCATTAAGTTGTGTAGATCTGAATTGTTTCCACTTTGTTTACAACTGCATTAAATAATTAAACCAGTCTCCATCCTCAGGACCTTTCTTGTCGTGTTTCTCACAACAGTTTGTTCTAATAAGTATAGACTTTTTAAGCAGAATTCTAAAATATTAACAGTGCTAATTTATGAATGTTAAAAGTAACATTGCCATTATCAGGGGTGATACTGGTGATGAAGACGCTGGAGGATGTAAAGAATTTGTATTTGGTCATTTCCTACCTTGTTCCATGTTTCCTTGTAGAAAGCAGGTTTGCTGGTAAACATGTCAGTCTCTCATGGTTTCATGTTTTCCTCTAAAAAAAAAGGTAGCACAATTTCATTTTCGCAAGCCGTCTTTTAAATCCACCACCATAGTCCTGTTATGCTGCTAATGCTACTACAATTGCTATGAACAAAATAATAAGTCACAGCTGCTCTGTCACAGGTTTTCATGTCATGTCCCATCATGTAATGTTATGACCAGTTTCTATTGTCCCTCAGAAACTGAGCCTTCACCCAATAACTGAACAACAGATTTTTGAAATAAGGGCTGACCCGGCTAGCTAGTTGAGCTAGCACAGGCTAATAACAATTGCAAGTTTATAAGATAAGATAAGATAAGCCTTTATTAGTCCCACAATGGGGAAATTCCAGGATTGCAACAGCACAGGGATAGCAACACTCAGAGCAATAATTAAGAAGATACGGAAGATATAAATAAGAGCAGTGGATATACATACATTTCGTCGGCCTCCGTCGGTCTATGATGACCATGGAAGAGAATCCTAAACGTCTACTCTGCTGGAACAGCACCGCCTGTGGCTGAACAGGCCAATGCGCGAATGACAGTCCCTGTCACACAGGTCACACTTGTGGGTGGTCTCCGTGCTGCTGGGTCTGTGGTGGTTCTTCCTGCGGGTCCTTTTTTCATCTGCTGCAGCAGTCAGTCTCTCTTCACCCGCCTTGAGCTGTCTGGTCAGGGTGCCTCTCCATTTGGAGCGGTCCGTTGCAAGGTCCTCCCAGCGCTCTGTGTTGATATCCAGGGCCTTCATGTCTCTCTTGCAGACGTCTCTAAAGCGCAGCTGTGGGCAGCCAACGTCTCTCCTGCCAGTTGCCAGTTCTCCATAGAGGACGTCTTTGGGGATTCTGCCATCCTCCATACGGTGAACGTGGCCTAGCCAGCGGAGCCTGCGCTGCCTGAGTAGAGTGAACATGGAGGGAAGGCCGGCGCGGGACAGAACTTCTGTGTTGGGCACTTTGTCCTGCCAGGATATGTCCAGGATGTGGCGAATGCAGCGCAAGTGGAAGGAGTTCAGTCTCTTTTCCTGCCGGGCGTATGTTGTCCACGTCTCACCCCCATAGAGCAGTGTGCTGATGACGCAGGCGTTGTACACTGCCATCTTCGTCTTGACAGAGAGTTTGGGATTCTCCCACACTCGTGTGGTGAGGCGAGCGAGTGTGAAGGCTGATTTTCCAATCCTCTTGTTGATCTCTGTATCAAGGGAGAGGTTGTTGCTGATCGTGGACCCCAGGTACGTGAACTGATTCACGACCTCCAGCTTGTAGTCATCAATGGTGATGGTTGGTGGTGCTTCCGTGCCTTGCGCCAAGACGTTAGTCTTCTTCAGGCTGATGGTAAGCCCGAAGTCCTTGCATGCCTGGGAGAAGCGGTCCATCAGGGTCTGAAGCTCCTGCTGTGTGTGGGTTGCGACTGCAGCGTCGTCTGCGAACAGCATATCTCTGATTAGAGCCTCGCGTACTTTGGTTCTGGCTTTCAGGCAGGCGAGGTTGAAAACCCTGCCGTCAGATCTTGTGTGCAGGTAGATTCCCTCTGTTGCTGTGCTGAAGGCATGCCTCAGGAGCATAGCAAAGAAAATCCCAAAGAGGGTTGGCGCAAGTACACAGCCCTGTTTCACTCCACTGCGTATGTTGAATGGCTCTGAGACGTTGCCATCGTACTGCACTATCCCCTGCATGTTGGTGTGAAATGATTCGATGAGGCTTTGCAACTTTGGTGGGCATCCTATCTTTGGCAGGATCTTGAAAAGGCCCTCTCTGCTGACCAGATCGAACGACGTACAGAGGCATGTTCTGTTCTCTGCATTTCTCCTGGAGTTGGCGGATGGAGAATATCATGTCTACCGTCGATCGCTCAGCGCGGAAGCCACACTGAGACTCGGGGTAGACACGTTCGGCAAGCTTCTGTAGATGAACGAGAACAACTCGTGCGTAGACTTTGCCAACAACGCTGAGGAGGGAAATGCCCCTGTAGATGTTGCAGTCGCTTCTCTCCCCTTTGTTTTTGTAGAGGGTGATGATCTTGGCATCCCTCATGTCCTGTGGTACGGCACCTTCTTTCCAGCACTGGCAGAGGACGTCATGCAATGGCAGCAGTAGGGCGGTCTTGCAGTGCTTGATCAGGTCAGGGGGTATGCCGTCGTTGCCGGGTGCCTTGCCAGCGGCCAAGCTATCAATGGCCTCAATGGCCTTACTGAGTTCGTCGATGGTTGGCTCGGCGTCAAGTTCGTCCATGGATGGCAGGCAGTCGATGGCATCAAGGGCTGACGGTGTCACGGTGTTCTGTCTAGAGTAGAGGTCGGAGTAGTGTTCCACCCATCTCTCCATCTGCTTGTTCTTCTCTGTGATCATCTCCCCAGTGGAAGATTTGAGGGGGGCCGTCTTGCTCTGAGCCGGACCAAGTGCTTTCTTGATGCCATCGTACATACCACGGATGTTCCCTGTTATGGCAGCGGTTTGAATGTCTTGGCTGAGCTGAGTCCAGTACTCGTTGGCACAGCGCCGAGCAGTCTGCTGAACTTTGCTTCTCGCAGCCCTGAGAATCTGGAGATTCTTCTCGTTTGGGTACTTCTTGTACTCAGCAAGTGCTGAGCGCTTGGCTTCAATGACGGGGGTCATCTCGGTCAACTTGGCATCAAACCAGTCCTATGACTTTGAGGTCTTCCTCCCAAAGGTAGCCAAGGCTGTGCGGTAGATGGTGTTTCGCAGCTCTTCCCACTTCTGCTTTGCAGATTCTCCTTCTTGTGGTACACCAAGTTCCTTCTCAAAGGTGGAGGCAAACTGCTCAACAAGTTCTGGTTGGGCCATCTTGCTGGTGTCAATCCGTGCCTTTCCAGGTTGTCTAGCACGATGGAATTTCTTCAGCTGCAGCTTGACCTTGCAACACACCAATGAATGGTCTGTGTCGCAATCTGCACTCTGGAACGAACGGGTGATTAGCACGTTCTTCAGTGAGGTGCGCCTGGTCAGGATCAAGTCTAGCTGGTGCCAGTGCTTTGAGCGCGGATGTTGCCAGGAAACCTTGTGTTGGGGCTTGGTCTTGAAGAACGAGTTTGTGATGCACAGATCGTGATATGTGCAGAACTCGAGCAGCCGCTGTCCGTTGTCGTTCATTCTGCCCACGCCAAAAGGTCCAAGACAGGAGGGCCAGGAGTCGCGGTCAGCACCCACTCTGGCATTGAAGTCTCCAAGGAGAATGAGTTGTTCAGAGTTGGGGATGATCCTGACAGTTGTTGCGAGATTCTCGTAGAACTCGTCTTTTGCCTCTGGTGTGGCTGTTAGTGTTGGGGCATACACACTGACGAGGGTGACTGGGCCTTCAGTGGTGTTCAGGCGGAGGGTGAGGAGTCGTGCAGAGCCAGTGCTGCCCGGTTCCACCATCTTCAGCAAAGTGTTCTTCACTGCGAAGCCCACTCCGTGTTCCCTGTGTTCGTCACTGCCCTTTCCCTGCCAGTAGAACGTGTAGTCCTTCTCTCTCAGTGTGCCTGCATCAGCTAACCGTGTTTCCTGGAGAGTGGCGATATCCACTCCCAGTCTCTTCAGCTCATTATTGATGATGGCAGTCTTCCTGGTGTCGTTGATGTCCTTGAGGTTAGCAGCGAGTCCTGTCATCATAGTGCGGACGTTCCAAGTTCCCAGTTTTAGAGTTGGTCTCTTTTGTTTTATTGTCTTGCCTGGTGCGAAGGTTCTCAGCCTGCTGTTTGGATTTCTCCTTATCCCCATGCACCCAATGAGGAAAGCAAGATGTGGCGGGACAACACCTTATTGGCTGGGGGCTGCCCAGCTTGAGGCGGGCGGTAGCTGTCCAGTGAGATCTGATGATCCCTCCCACCGTAGGGAACAACCCCTGGCGCCACGCTCTACGCCAATTGAGCAGTGGCTTATAACCGGTAACTGTCATTCCCCGTGTTTTGTCTACGCCAAAGGCGAAGCTGGAGTGTCCTCTCCAGTGATCCGGTGTTCTACCTTCCAGCGTTGGGCGTTGGTAGGATTCAAGCCTGGGCAGGAAGATATGGAGGACAAGATGTTGCCCATGCAGCATGTCCCCCCTCTCCACGTCACTGATGAATCCAAAGGAACAGCAGGGCTGCTACAGTTTGGCACCAGCGCCGTTGCAGGAGCTGCCAGAACGATGTTGAGCACAACATAGAACTGCCTTAGGGGCTCCGACTCCGGATTTTTCCTCAGGGTTGACTCCCGAAGCCTTTCCCGTGACCGGGTATGCCGCAAGGCAGCAGAGGTTTGAAATCAGGGTTTACCTTCCCCTAGATGGGCTACCTTCCCAGGTTGACGAGCCACCATCTACCCGAAGCATCTGGTTTTAAGGCGCCAGAGATCCGCCCTCGCCCCTTCTCCTATTAGTAAAAGCAGTTCCGCGGGGCTTAGAGACTAAACCACACGGGCAGGCTAGGAGTTGGACTTAGTTGTCAGAGGCTTTTCGAGACGCACGCCATAAGGAGCATTTTATGAGCACTGGGAGCTTAACCCCAGTGCCGCTCCTGGCTATGACAGCCTTGGAGCCATATATATATATGGTTCCAAGCGTATGTATGTATATATATATATACATACATACACATCAATATATAAATATATTGTAACGTCGGGGCCATGTTAAGGGGGGCAGGGATTTCCCAGCGTGCTTTGCCAGTTGAAAACGTTACTGTGTGTGTGTGTATTAAATTACTGAGGATTAAAATTACTTATTACTGAGTTATACTGCTGTGTCATTATAACTGCGTTATAATGACCCAGCAGTGTTTAACAGGATTAGGGCAAGATGTATCATGTGTGTGTAACCATGATTGAAACGGAGGTCTGGGAGAATGACCTCCCCTCCTCTCTGTGCTCAGAAGTAGTTGGGGTTGGTGGTGTGTCAATAAAGCCTGTTCGTAACAACCATCTTGCTCCTCTTCTTTGTGTGAACCTCGCATACGTCACAATATATACAAAGTGCGGAGCATTGTAGCGAGATGGAATAAACAGCATAACCATCTACTTAGTTATCCTACATAGTATGAATATGTACCCATACATATTGTCACCCTCCGTAGCGACTGATACTGTCCTAGTTGTATATACTGGAGGAGACCATTGTGTAAGTCTATTGCGTCTTTTGCATTCAGTACTATTAGGTCGTCACGTTTTTTTGCTATCTCTGTGAGCAGCCCTGCTTAGGTTATACAGTCTGACAGCCGTAGGTAGGAAGGACCTGCGTTTGAAACCTCTCACTTGCACACCTAGGATGATGTAGTCTGCTGCTAAATGAGCTCCTCAGTGCGTTCAGTATGTCCTGCATAGGGTGGGACTTGGACTCCAGCAGAGGTGACAATTTAGCCACCATCCTTCTCTCTCCTATCTCCTCCTCCCCTCTGTTTTGTGCATTTACTGTAATTGCGCAAAACAGAGGGATAGGGTGAAAGGATGAATTGGGACACACCCTTACTTCCAAACTCCCGCTGATAATCCATCCAACAAAGTAATGGCAGCAAAAGTTGGGAAAGAAAATGGAAGACGATGCAGTTATCTTGATCGTGATTGGTCAAATGATGATGCATGATAGTTCCACCTAAGATGTTTTATTGTTAAGAAGATGACTGTCCTCTGTTGTTTCTGAAAGCTCTGTCTCAGGGAAACTGCTCTTCGGATCTACACAGTTCATGTGAGTGAAATATTTGGGATTCATTTCGGCAATTTCTGGGGAAAAGCAACTAGTCTGCAGGTATGATTTCAGCAGCAGTGTCTGCACAGTAGGGTCTGCACTCTGCAGGTAAACTTTCTCCTTTTGCAAGCGAGCTTTCAAAATAAGAGCCCTAATCCGGTCTCAACCTTCAACATACTGTAAGAGTGAGCAGACTGGCAAATGAATAACAGATTGGACATAAACATAAATAATAAAAAATAAGCATCAAAATATTTCTGCCACTTGTTATCATATCACCAAATTTAAATACTTCCATATATTGCATTCACTTGTTTAAAAACCCACATCTCTTTTGTCTGATGCTGGATTATGGGTAATAATTGATTGTGGGTGCAGCATGTTATGTATGGAAAATACCTTGGCCAAGGATAAGGCAAGATGAGTTAGCGAACACAGCTTTACTGAAGATGAAGGACAGCAGCATACAACATTTCACGTAGTGTGGGCATCGGGCATAAGAGGCCATAAGATGGATGCCCCCTGCCTTATTTATATATTACATCCCCCCCCCCCTTTAGAAAAGTCCAAAACCACACACACAATTGAAACACCCCTAATTTAGGACCCAAATCACGCACTAAAATAACAAAAAATAATATACTAAACTGGCCTACCACACTCACTCAAAACAACCAAAAAATAGGACTGATGGGTAGACGACCACACAGCCTGCACAGTGGGGTGGATTATTCTGCCACCCATACCTAAAGAAAAAGTCCTTTTATAAACTAAAATCACACGTTGTGCTCCTGAACTAAAAGAAAAACACATAAAATAACCCCATAACATAATATCCATACAAAATATCAGAACTATAATCATATCAAACTGTCACAGCACAGTCACTTGGGGATAAAGTGAGACAGGCAGGGAAAAACAGTTCAGTCAGAGGGGCTTTAAGGCGGCCCCGTGGCAGCCTCCTCACTGGAGCCCTGAAGCAGGCCCACAGCAGCCCCCCCACTGGAGTTTTGAAACGGGTTGTTGGTGGCCTCCTCCCAGGGGCTTTGAAGCAAGCCCACAGCTGTCCCCCCTTCCCCCTGGAGTTTTGAAATTGGCTCTCAGTGGCCTCCTCCCAGGAGCTTTCGGACCCCCAGGGCCAATCTTCCTGACGCCAGGGCCTGGATCCCACACTGCAGCAGCCGACCTCCGCAGAGCACCTCCATCCGGAGCCGCCGCCCAGATGCACCGCAGCTTGTTCACATGCCCCACTGAATCATCCATCAGCCTAACACACACTGTTCCCAGTTTCTCCCCACTCCTTAGCGGCACCCATTGTTTTATTGGCTGCAGTCTGATCAATTGCCATCCCAGCCGCCCGCTGGCAGAAACCCGAACCCAGTCCATGACTTGTAACGGCGCTTTACCTGGTTTGATGTGTCGCCGTGTGCTCGCCAGCTCTGCGCTCTCCTTCAGTCTGGCCCCTTTGTTACACCATAGCGGTTCAGCAGTCACCGTTGTCGCAGCGGACCCCTCACTCGTTGCTGGCTGAAACAACCTGAGCACTGAAGGCGTCTGGTGCTTCCCTGATGTCACTCATCAGAACAAGCCCTCCGCCCACAAAACTCAGTCACTCCCATTGCAGCCAGCCAAGCGCGGGCACTGAAATCGTCCGGTCCCTCCACTGAGCTGTCCGAAACGCTCTGCTGTGCTGACCGTATGCTGCATCCGAGTTTGTCTGCTGTCGTTGTGCGTTGTTGCCCCCTGCATGTTTGGGCCCCCCTTCTGGGCAGCTCTCCCCCTGAGAGCGCGGAGCGGATGTCCCGGTGTCAGCAATGTCCATAAAACCCTTGTTGTGTTGGTCTCGCCTAACTCAGGTTCTCTTTCTTCCAGCTCCGGTACTGGCTGCACAAGGGGCAGAGACGATCCCAGTCTCTGTTCTACCTCCATGTCGCCTTCATCGCCCGTACCATAGCCACTCTCTGCATTACATTCACTGTCCACAATGTGCTCTTTGGCCACACCCACGTCCACAAAGCCTGGGCGAACTGGGCCTGGGCTACTGACCGTTTGCCCACCGATTGTGAAAGTAAGCCCAGCTCACTGAATAAATCCCACCCCATAACATTTCCAGCCCAGCGTGTCACCAGGAACCAGAATGCTGGAATCACTTTTTCGCCATACTGCACTGCAAATGTAACATTCCTGCCGGCACCGGAGCTCCCGTTGTCCGGTAATTCCACTGCATCAGGGCGCCGGGGGGTGAGAATCCGAACTATGGCCTCACTCACTATGGACTGCGTGGCGGCGGTGACTATCATCATGGGCACACTCACGCCATCTAGTTTCACAACACGTTGCAGTCCTGACCAACCTTTGGGGCTCGCAGTGTTTATGCTGTCTCCATAGGGTGTGGGGTTAGCTACCTTAGCTTTTCATTGACGGCGGCGGGGTTTCGCATGCTGTGGCACATTTTTGGGCTTAGCAAAGTAGCTAGTTAGCATCTCAATAGCCTCCTCATAACAGTCCGTTGGGCCAAGCATTCGAAAAACTCTGTGACCCTCTTACCCTAGGAAGTGGACCAGCAGTGCTTGCTTCCCCACTCCATCCAGCTTCCCCAGATCCAGAGCCGTGATGTAGGTTTCAAAGACCCCCAACCAGTCAGGTCATGGCACTTGTGGCTCACCGGGAAGCTCCAGCAAAGGCTGCAGTGATGTAAAGCACACCTCCATGAGTTAATCCTCCGTCACCAAATGTTATATATGGAAAATACCTTGGCCAAGGATGAGGCAAGATGAGTTAGCGAACACAGCTTTATTGAAAGTGAAGGGCAGCAGCATACAGCGCGGCATGTAGTGTGGGCATCGGGCATAAGGAGCTGTAAAATGGATTCCACCTGCCTTACATAGAGCAGTGCGGTGACGTGACAGGACGTCCACGTCACCACACTGAACTTCACAATAAAGTGCCCATTATTTATATATTACACAGCAGTCATTCACTCCCAGCAAACTCAGACAGAGAGAGAGAGACAGAAAGAAAGAAAAAATAGGTAAGTAGCAGCCATTACAGTACAGTTCTCATCCATGTGAAATTATAAGTGTCTCGAGTACAAGTGTGGAGAAGGATGGCTGCAGCCAAACCAATCCTTCTGCTGGATAATGTCAGGTAATTTGTCCTTCAATTGACTGATTATGATTTCAGAATGCTTTTAATAAACAAAGTGTGCTAAATTATAAAAGGAATACGTTTTGAATCCTGTTCGTTATTACAGCAATGCCCATTTGTTGTAAATATTTAAGTAACAATGATTTTATTCATTATTTGGGCTTTTTAAATGTCCGGTTAGTATTTGGATTAAACAAGAACGTGTCTGAAAGGGGACACAAAACACCAAAATTATTAAACTAAATTTCAAGGAATATATTACAGTGGGTCTCAAATATTCGTATACGTGTCCCATTAGTTAACGTCACTTGGTCCCATTAGATATAATTTAATGCAGTATTTGGGCATTTTGTGTAACGTTAGTTACTACAAGAATGGACATTTGTTGTTAAATATTAAAATAAAGAATGAGTTAATTGATTTTTGGGGTGTTTGGTGGGCTTTCAGTGTCTCATAAAAAATTATTTCATTTATTATTTGGATGTTTTCTAGGGGGTTGGGGTCAAGTGCAGTGTTTAGTGCTACTGTTAGTAGAACCCTGCTGAAGCTGATAATATCAAGCCCATATCATTGCAATGCTATGAGGGGTACAACAAAAAAAATTATTTGATATCTTTTGTAAATCCTTAAGCCTTAGGAAGCAAACTGTTAATGTTTTTATTTATTTATTATTTTACTTCATGCAGCCTTGCACCTGGCCACATATATGACACATAATCAGATCTGTGATATTTATCTATAAATGCAAGATATCTCTGTCTGTTTGTGTGTTTTTGTGTGTTCCTCAGATATCGCTCAAACTATTCGTCAGACTGGCCGAAGATTTTAAACATGCTTTGCTGAGGTTACAAGGGTGTGTATCCCCGAATATGGAGTCACTCAAATAGTCAGTCAAAATATGTAATTTTTATCAATAAAAGTTTAGCCACCGCTCTGTGACCGCTCTGTGTCTTCATGCCCTGGCTTCAAGAAGTGTGGGTGGGGTTTCGGATTGACTCTGTGCTCATTGGATAATACGCTGCATCACGGCCATGCTGATTGGACAATACGTGGCATCACAACTATGCTGACTGGATAACACACAGCATCACGACCTGTTAGTCACCACAGCACTTCACAATAAGTGCTTTGCTGAGGTTACGAGGGTGTGCGTCCCTGAGTATGGAGTTGCTTAACTTTATACCGTAACGTTGCTGCAGCTCTGTGTATATTCACTGCAGGCAGCAGCTCAACAGCTCTGTACAGTTTTTCCTGGGAACAAACACTGCAAATATGCCATTATAGAAACCTGTTCAATTATTCCCTTTATTACTGGATCATAATTTTGTCGGCTCCGGGGGGTCGAGGCTGAAACAGTTAGACAAGCAGGCACACAGTAAAGGGAAATTTACTGGATGCTGCAAATGCCTTTTCCCCTTTAAACAGCGCACCATGAGTCCTTACCTGCTGCTGAATAACATTACTCCACAACATAAGTTTTTCACTGTAGTGGATATATCTAATGCCTTTTTTAGTATCCCACTACATGCAGACAGCAGGCCTCTTTTTGCATTCACCTATCAGGGTCAGCAATATACTTACAGCGGACTACCACAAGGTTTTGTTGACTCACCAGCTATTTTTAATCACACGCTGTGCCAACATTTGCAGGATTTATTCCTGCACCATGGCACATTACTGTTGCAGTATGTGGATGATCTGCTGTTAGCGGGTCCCACTGCTGCTTCTGTGCTTTCAGCCACAGAGCACCTTCTGAAACACCTCTATCAGAAAGGCTATAAATTAAGCCACAAGAAAGTACAGTGTTGTCGCCCCAGAGTTCACTGTTTGGGCAGGCTAATTACATCCGGCGACTCCGCGGTGTCCCCGTCTCAAAGGTCATCAGTTCTCTCACACCCTAAACCACATACTATGAGGGAAATTATGTCATTTTGGGGACTTACCGGGTACAGCAGAAATTTTGTTCCAAATTTGCACTTATTCAACCATTGTGTGACCTCCTTAAGGAAGCAGGACATAAAAATCTCACGTCACCCTTGCAATGGACCACTTTGGCTGAGGGTGCGTTCACTGAACTCAAACAACTGATGTCACGTGTGTTCACTGAAACCACCTGATTATTCTTTCCCATTTCATCTTGATGTTTCTGAACAGTCCGGTGTTGTGAACGTCGTACTGTATCGGAAGGGGGAAGGTACAGGGTCCAGGGTCAGTTCTAATGTATTATAGTTCAACATTAGATAATATAGAGAAAGGACACCCACCATGCACACATCATGTCCCAGCAATAGCTAAAGCATTGGAAAAAACCTCACACATCACAATGCAACATACTGTGATAATACACACCATGCATGGGGTAGCTTCATACCTACAAAGTGTACTGTTCACACTCTCAGCCAAACTAACACAAAGGTTAAAAAGAATTCTGCAAGCACCAAATGTCATTTACACAAGTGAAGGGACAAATATGGCAGAAGACATGTTCAGAGGTGAACCTCATGACTGTTCAACAATTGTGGAAACAGACATGAAAGCTGTTCCAAATCTCCAAGCTGATGAAATTGAACATCCAGACTTGAACCTTTTTTGTGATGGCTGTTGTTATTGAAAAATGGATGGGTCTCTGAATGCCTCATATGCAGTTGTAAAATATGATGAGGGGACAGGTACATTTCAAACTGTAGAGGCAGGAATGGTAGACCAGCCTGCCTCTGCCCAAAAAGCAGAAATTGTAGCCCTTACTAAAGCATGTCAATATGCTAAACAACAAGAGGAAAACATATACACTGATTCAGCTTATGCCCACCAGGCTGCACATGTTGATTTACTACACTGGAGAAGGAAAGGATTTCTCACCTTAGCTAACACACCAATTAAACACTTAACAGAAATGGCTGAGCTGTTGGAGGCCATGGGTCAACCAAAGAGGGTAGCGATTCTGAAGTGTAAAGGGCATCAAAAAAGAAATGCAATTGTGGCCAAACGAAATGAAGCTGCTGATTTATCTGCTAAGCAAGCAGGTGGTTATGTTACTCAAGCAAGCATGATGGTACAGGAAGAAGATCAGGAGTACATGGAACTCAATATAGAGGAAATAAGCAGTTACAAGAGAAGGCAAGTCCTGAAGAAAAAAGTAGGTGGATAGAGAAAGGAGCAAAGAAAGATGAGGAAGGTTTGTGGAGATCAGCTGATGAAAGGCTAGTAGCCCAGGCTAAGGTGTTGTTGCTATTGTGCAAAGAGGCACACTTAAAAGGTCATGTCTCAAAAACAAAAATCTCTGCTTTGACTGAAGCACATTGGTGGCATCCAAACCTGATTGAGGTTGCAGAGCTAGTCGTCTCTGAATGTGAAGCATGCCAGAAGTTCAATCCCAACCGCATGTTAAAGGCCTCCATAGGAGTTTTTCCAGCACCTAAAGGGCCATGGAAGGACATAGTGATTGATTTCACAGACATGGGCCCAGAAAATAGATGCAGAGGCTACAGATATCTGTTGGTGTGTGTGGATACATTTTCAAGATGGGTTGAAGCAAAATCTTGTAAAAATGAAAGTGCAAAAGAAGTGATAAAGTGGTAAACAGAAGAGGTGATTCCCAGACATGGTTTTCCAAGAGTGATTAGGTCAGACAATGGCAGTCATTTTGCAAATAAACATTTGAAGGAAGTTAAATGTGCCTTAGGCTTAACGCATAAGTTCGGCTCAGTAGTGCATCCAACCTCCCAAGGGCTAGTTGAAAGAGCAAATGGTACACTGAAAAGAATGCTAGCCAAACAATGCATGGGGACAGGCATGACATGAGTCGGTGCACTGCCATTAGTGCTGATAACACTGCGCTCCACCCCCAACATGACACTCTGACTCCCCATGAGCTATTAACAGGGAGAAAGATGCCAGGACCATTTCTTGATTCACCTTTGACTCTTAGGAATAGTCAAGCTGTAGAACTGTCACAGTACATCAAGAGTCTATGGAAAATATCTTAAGCACTCTCTCAGTAGGTTCCATTCTCAACAATGACACACAAGGAGGATTGGAACCTGGTAACTGGGTGTGGCAAAAATGTAGTGAGACATCACTGGGACTCACCAAAGTGGCAAGGACCTTTTAAAGTAATAAAGGCCACTTCACACGCAGTACAAGTGTGGAAAAAAGGAAAACTCAGCAATTGGATTCATATGACTCATTGTGCTACAGCTGCTGAGCCAACTTGATGTCTACTGCAGACTGTTGCTGACATAATCAGTGCAAATAGCAGTGATGTCACCAACACTGCCTAACTGCACCATGAGGGAAGTATCACACCTGCTATAGAAGCACTCGAGGGCCTGCGCACAGAGTTTGCTCAGAATACCGGATATGAGCCTGATGCGTTCACATCTTGGCTTCAGTCCATCTTTGGATGTTGGGCGGGCGTGATCCGTTCAGTAATGCTGATTGTAGTCATCCCACTAGCAGTGATACTTGTGGTTGGGTTGTTGCTGTAACCAATGCTTGAGAACATTGCTAGGAAGATGCATAATCACAGCCCTGTCCAAAGAGCCAGTCCAGAGGATGATGGCTCAAGTCCACTCCCAAGAAGAGAAAAAGTCCCTTCTCCACAACAAGGACCATTGTTCATCTGGGAATGACAGTGATGAAGGAGAGACTATTGTTTAAAATGTATTTATATTGTGTCTTTTTGCTATTTTACTATCCTTTCTAACTATACAATACATTCAACATTACACACATGCATATACTTACATGAAAGGGGGTGTGCTGAAGGTATCCCCCAGCGGTAGGTCCTGTGCTAGTAACCTCTGGCCCCTTCCAACTTTTCTGCTTTCTTACAGGTGAATCCAGAAGATCAACACTGCTGTTTTGCAGTCATGTAGTCAGAATAGAATTAGAAGGTTTGAGACTCTGTTGTGCAGCAGGTCTTGAGGCTTGGACACAACACATGGATAAGAAATGTTTTGACTGAAAATATTTTGCTTTGAATGTGTTTATTTTTCTGATATAACATGTGTGTTAATAAAGTTTTCAAAAGGCTGCCAAGGACAGTGGGGCTGACATGAGAGTTTTTGCCTATAAATATGAACTGAATGAATAAAGAAATTGCATTACAATGATTACTCATGAAAGTATATACTGCCTACAGGTTTTTCACTCATTTCACGTGAAAATGACATCAGGTGTATGGTACCTTTTATTGTTGTGCCTGCCATAATTATTGACTGCATAAAAATGGAGGGAATTGTTAAAATAAATAAAAAAATGAAGATTAGTTAGTTAGATACCACACAAAGTGCTCACTTACGCGCTTACATTTTTAGTTGCACTCACACAACCAAACTGCTGGGCAGTGAAGTATCTGCTTTTGTTTCCATATATGGACATGTATTGGGGTGGGGGTTGCATTGTGCTGAAGAGACACAGACAACAGGAGACGTGCTGAGGACACGAACATCTGGATGAAGATAGCACTGGGCACCGGTCAGAACCAGTTTGGCCAAAAAACAGACTTTTGTTGAAAAGTTACTGGGAACGCCCAGTAATCTGAAGCTATATGTACCTTTGAAACCATTGTTCTTGGTTCTTCTTCTAGATCATGCTGAGAAGGACCCACAGCTGTGTTTTGACTCTCTGCGCGCTTCAATAAAAGATAAGCTGAGAAATAATATTACTTTTGTCAATATTGATTGCTTAACTGAAAAGATTCTGCTACCTGTCTAATTTTGAATTCTTACAATAGTCCCTAACAGCTCCTACCTCTGTGGTTAAACATGAGTATTTTTTGAGCAAGAAGCTCACATTTAATGTCCGCATTAAATGCATTTAGTTTTTAATTGCATTTAGTTTGAGCTTTCTTATGCACAGTGAAAAGGTGACTGTGATTTGTTGCAGTAAAGAACACCTTCTAAGGAGTGAACTTTCATTTATCTGTGCTTTCTACTTTATTTTATCTCATTCATTTACATGCTGTTGTGATATGCAACTATTTCATCAAAGAAAATCCTCTAAATATGCGTTTTAACCACTTGCGCTCCGTTGTTCCACGGGCGGGCAAGTCTTTGCGTCCTAGGGCGCACGAGGGCACACGAGAGCGCACTCGTGCGCGCTCGGACGCATGACGCATGATATACTGATGATGGTGCAGATGGAGATGGTGCTGGCCTCCAAGCGCCACTGAAAAAAAAAGCTGCAGACAGCCGCGAACAGATCAGTTCATCTGATTGACCTCTCATTCGACTAATAAGAGCCTTGAATTGGGTTTCTGAAACCATGAAGAGCCAATGAATGAAAACCTAGGAAGGAGGACCCGCCTACAGTGAATGCAGGAGCCAATTGAAGCACAGAAATTCGGGCTGGGTGAAGACATATTTACTGTTGCAGCAGATGAAAACAAAGGACGCTGGACGAACCTGCTACAGACCCAGGTTCACCCAGCAGCATGGAGAACACCCACAAGTGGGACCTGCACTCATTCCAGCAGAATAGGATTAGGATTCTCTTCCGTCATCATAGACCGACAGAGGCCGACGACAAAGGTCGTAAATCATTCACCAAAACCGCAATATTGGAATTATGTTTTGATCGGGATCCACGAGCGGACCAGCGTCGCGTTCGTCTGACAATGGGGAAGAGAAGTTCGCCAGGACGCTGCTGCTGTGAAGAGGTAAGGTGTTATAAGCTAAATTATTATTTCTCCCTGAAAACTGTAATCCAAAAATGACTTTTGACCAATCGGTAAATTACAACTGTACCGCGCACGAAGTACGAAGTGCGTGCGCCGCGATAAACGGTTCATTTGCCGTGTTCGGACCGTGAACGCCCCCCCCCCCCCACCACCGCTGCAGAAGAGGAGCGGGGGGGGGCGTTCACGGTCCGAACGCCCCCGGTCCGCGGGGGGAAGCATATGAGTCTATTCCATCATGTAGCGATGGCCGTCTTCTGTAGCGAGGGGGGGGACAACCCCCCCCCGAACACACACAGTAGCGAGGGGGGGGGGGGCCGCTGTGACAGCGTTGCTGTGGAAACATGCAAGGAGTGTAATCCGTCATGTAGCGAGGGCCGAACTCCGTCCTTTGTTGCGGGGGGGGACAACACCCCCCCACACACACACACACACAGACACAGCCCTGAGTGTGACCTTTCATTAGAGCCCAAAATGAAGATTCTACATTGAATTATTCAAAAGTTACAGACGTTTTTCCAAACTGTGCCATTTGGCACAATTTGGCACAGTTCCAAAAGGCCTGGGAACTACCTGAGAACAAAGCTGTGTAAAATATTCAATTTTTGTGGTATTGTTACCGAATTTGGACCTCAGCTTGATAACACTTGGTTCTACATTTCTGTTGCATTTTCCAGCCGGATCAGACAGCTGTGTGTTATTTGCAAGCATTTGTATCCAAAAAAACACCGTGTCCAAATTTATTTTCTTCAAGTTCAGTATGTTTAGATGACTGTAACTCAGTGGCCGGAGCACGTAGAGAGATCATGGTTTTTTTTGCCAAAAAATTCAAAGTGTTTTCTTTTAAAAGAGACCAACCCCATGAAGATGCTGCAAAGGGTTGAATAGCAGCTTTCGATTTACTTTGAGCACGTTTTTTTGGGGGGCATTTTTAGGAAAATTGCCCGGAGTGCAAGGGGTTAATGGGCTGGTCCAGGGGTGTCAAACATATGGCTCATGGGCCAAAAACGGCCCACCAGGGCGTCCAAAATTTTCTCTGTGAATTCACAGCTTTATTTCTAGTAAATTTCTGACTTTCTACTGATTACAATAATTTGTGTAAATCTGAGACATTTTTTCTCTGTAAGATGAGACTTTTTTCTCATCAATTTTCTTTTTCTTCTTTTTTCTGATGAGAACAAGGGGCCCTTGATCTTGCTATGTGTGCAAGATGATTTAAGTATGCATTTAAAAGTAACGTGAAAGTTTCTTTTCCAAGTAACTAGTTACTTTAATCATGCAGTAATTCAAAAGTAACTCAATTACTTTGGAAAAGAAGTAACTAGTAACTGTAACTAGTTACTATTTTTAGTAACTTGCCCAACACTGAATATGTCATAAAAGATCACACAAATAAATCTGACAAACAAATAAATCAAATCAAACTTTGTCATATTGCTGTACATACAACTGTAGTGCAGGCAAGATGAAATTGCGTTTCTCTCGGCATCCATATAAATAGAAGCAGCATGATTTAAGACACACTCACACATAGCTTCACCCCCCCACCCCCACCCCCCCATCCATTCACACATCCCTGAGACATACTTGGGGGGGGGAACTAACTAACTATAATATACAAATAATATACAAAATGTCCGTAGGTGCAGTAGTGTGTATGAGAGATTCCGGGTCAACTGTTCAGCATCCTGACAGCTTGTGGAAGGAAGCTGTTGATCAGTCTGGTGGTTCTGCCTCTGATGCTCCGGAATCGTTTACCAGATGGAAGAAGTTCAAAGTGTTTATGCAGAGGGTGAGAACGGTCCTTGACAATGTTCAGTGCCCTGCTCCTACAACGGCTCTGAAAAAGTTCTTGGACAGAGGGGAGGGACACTCCAATTACCCTCTCAGCCCCCTTGACTATCCTCTGCAGGGCTTTTTTGTCTGACATACTGCAGCTGGAGGGTTCTTAAACATTCACTAATACTGGATGTCCCATTCATTCTCAGTAATTCTGTAATTAATATTCACACAGTCAAATAAATGTTAGTGTTCAGTCCTTTTTATATTTGTCAAAGTCTAACATGTGTGATTACCTACATATAGGCTACACCTCTGTATTCCACTTTCAAACACAGCCTACATTTGGGCCTGTAAAGCTTAATTGGCTTACCTGTTTTCAGTCAAGAATACTTGCTTCCTAACGGCATGCACAAGTATAAATTAAATTATAATGGTGACTGAATAACTCCCATTCCCCAGCATAATAGAGCAAGATAAACTATTATGAATATAAGTCATAAAAGA
This sequence comes from Pholidichthys leucotaenia, assembly GCA_020510985.1. Classification (NCBI taxonomy): domain Eukaryota; kingdom Metazoa; phylum Chordata; class Actinopteri; order Cichliformes; family Pholidichthyidae; genus Pholidichthys; species Pholidichthys leucotaenia. The sequence goes on along the minus strand of CM035845.1, from coordinate 223,073,279 downwards.
TCACACAAATAAAAGATCTGACAAAAAATAAAAAAGCAGTTCTTAAATAGTGGCTAAATCTCAGTTCAGTCCATTTCATATTTGTCAAAGTCTAACATGTGATTCCCTTTATATGTCACATGGACTGAGGATCGTCACTTCCTTGTGGTAACGTAATGTATCGTCACTTCCTGTTTTGCTGTCTGCCTGTGTGGTTGCTCTCCAGCTATTAGCTATGGCTACTAGCTCTCTTTCCTCTCCTCTGGTGTGCTCTCTCTGTCAGATGTTTAGCTACACCTCTGCCTCTTTTAGCGATAACGGTAAATGTAATAAATGTTGTCTTTTTGAGGCGCTCGAGGCGAGGTTGTCTGATTTGGAATCCCGGCTCCGCTGCATTGAAACACCGTCTGCGCCAGTTAATCTCGACGGACGCCCATTAGCTGCAGCGGAGCTAGCTAGCTTAGGCCCCCCTGTCAGCGGTTCCCCGGCTCTCCTCAGCAGCAAGGAGACTGGGTGGGTGACGGTGAGAAGGAAGCCTAGTCGCAAAGCCCCGGTTCACCACCAACCTGTTCACGTTTCTAATCGTTTTTCCCCGCTCAGCGACACACCCGCTGAGGAAAAAACTCTGATCATTGGCGACTCTGTAGTCAGAAACGTGAACCTAGAGACTCCAGCGGTCATAGTCAAATGCATTCCTGGGGCCAGAGCAGGCGACATCGAGTCAAATCTGAAAATGCTGGCTAAAAGTAACTGTAAATACTCCACAATTGTTATTCACGCCGGCATTAATGACATCCGTCTCCGGCAGTCGGAAGTCACCAAACTTGATGTAGAATCGGTGTGTGAGTTTGCAAAAACGATGTCTGCCACTGTAGTATTCTCTGGGCCCCTCCCCAATCTGACCAGTGATGACATGTTTAGTCGCTCGTCATCCTTGAACCGCTGGCTGTCTGTGTGGTGTCCTAAAAATGACGTGGGCTACATAGACAATTGGAGCTCTTTTTGGGGAAAACCTGGTCTTATGAGACGAGACAGCATTCATCCCACTTTGGATGGTGCTTCTCATTTATCTAACAATCTGGCATCTTTTTTATCCAAATTTCCAAAACCATGACTACTCAGAGTTGGGACCAGGAAGCAGAGTCGCAGTCTTACACGCCTCTCTGCAGCTCCTCTTCATCCGCCACCCCTCAGCTTAGCCCCTGTCTTCCCCATCAGAGAATCGTTGTCTGCTCCCTCCAAAGTGAATAAAAATATCATGCATAAGCATCCCAAAGTGATAAAGCAAAACATTGGTAAAACTCAAATTAAACATAAAGCCTCTAAATTGAATGATTTGGCCTCTGTTCCTCCTCATAATTTAAAAATTAAATGTGGTTTACTAAATATTAGGTCTCTTAACTCCCAAGTCTCTGTTAGTCCATGATCTGTTAATTGACCATCAGATTGATTTAATTTCCCTTACAGAGACTTGGTTAGGGCAAGAGGATTATGTTGGTTTAAATGAATCAACTCCCTCTGGTTATTTAAACTGTCAAAATCCCAGAAGTTCTGGTCGTGGAGGAGGAGTAGCAACAATTTATCATTCCAAATTACTAGTTAATGTAAAACAAAAAACATGTTATAATTCCTTTGAGGGCCTGGTCCTCAGTATTGGGCACTTTAGCAATTTTAGGTTAAACCCAATTTTATTTGCCATAGTTTATCGTCCCCCATCAACCTACTCAGAATTTTTATCCGAATTTGCTGATTTCTTAGCTGATTTAGTGCTGAAATCTGATAGAATAATTATAGTAGGGGACTTTAATATACATGTGGATGTAGATAGTGACTGCCTTAATGTGGCATTTAATTCAATATTAGACTCGATTGGGTTTTCTCAGAAAGTAGGAAATTCTACTCATTACCTCCACCATACATTGGACCTTGTTCTGACATATGGCATAGAAATAGAAAATCTTGTAGTGTCTCCTCATAACCCTGTACTGTCAGACCATTGTCTGTTAACCTTTGATTTTACCATTTCTGACTATTTGGCTCCTAAAGAAAAATATTATTACAGTAGATGCCTCTCAGATGATGCCGTTTCCAAATTTATGCAGATTGTTTCCTCTATGCCATGTGTCAACACAACGGAAATAAGCTATAGACAGCTTGCTCCTTCTGTAATTGATAACATGGTGGATAGTGTTTCAGCTTCTCTGCATCAGGCTCTAGACTTGGTGGCCCCCTTAAAAAAGAAAAAGTCTAATCAGAGATTTCTAACTCCTTGGTTCAACACAGAAACTCGTAGCTTAAAACAGAAGACTCGCCAATTAGAAAGAAAATGGCGCTCTACTAATTTAGATGAAATCTATTTAGCTTGGAGAAATCATCTTTTAATTTATAAAAAATCTCTTAGAAAAGCTAGAACAAGTTATTACTCTGCATTAATAGAAGAGAACAAGAATAATCCCAGGTTTCTTTTCAGTACTGTAGCCAGGTTGACAAAGAGTCAGGACTCTGTCAATCCTAGCATTCCCTTAGAGCTTACTAGTCAGGACTTTATGAACTTTTTCAATAATAAAATTTCATCCATCAGAGATAAAATCAATCAGATTCTTCCCACAGTTAACTTAAATACTGTAACTACTACAACTCCTTCTTTTGATGTCTGTCTTGATGAGTTTACTCCAATCGACCTTTGTGAGTTAGACAAAATAGTTTCTTCATCCAAACCTTCAACTTGTCTTTTAGACCCTATTCCTACTAGGTTATTTAAAGAAGTCTTCCCACTTATTGGTAGCTTTATTCTTCATATAATCAATTCTTCATTAACTTTAGGCCATGTACCGCAGGCTTTTAAAATGGCTGTAATTAAACCCTTACTCAAAAAGCCAACGCTAGATCCAGGAGCTTTAGCTAACTATAGACCAATCTCTAATCTCCCTTTCATTTCAAAAATCTTAGAAAGAGTTGTTGCTACGCAATTATTCGACCACCTGCAGGGAAATGGTTTACTTGAAGAGTTTCAATCTGGGTTTAGAATCCATCATAGTACTGAAACAGCCTTAGCGAAGGTCACTAACAACCTCCTCATTGCATCTGATAATGGACTAGTTTCTGTACTTGTCCTTTTAGACCTTAGTGCAGCTTTTGATACTATCAATCATAATATTCTACTTGATAGATTAGAACACTATGTTGGACTTAATGGAACTTCGTTGCAGTGGTTTAGATCTTATTTATCTGATAGGTTCCAGTTTGTTCATGTAAATAATGAGTTTTCTTTCAACTCAAAGCTTAGTCATGGAGTTCCACAGGGATCTGTGCTAGGCCCTACTCTTTTTAGTTTATATATGCTTCCGTTAGGCAACATTATTAGAAAGCACTGTATACATTTTCATTGTTATGCAGATGACACACAATTATACCTGTCAATGAAGCCAGATGATAGTAATCAATTAGCCAAGTTAGAAGCCTGTCTTAAGGAAATCAAAGCTTGGATGACGTGTAATTTCCTGCTATTAAATTCAGATAAGACTGAAGTCATTCTTGTTGGTCCAAAAAACCTTAGAAATTCCTTTCCAAATCAAACTTTCAGTTTGGATGCGGTTACTCTTTCTCTTAATAGCTCTGTGAGGAACCTTGGAGTTATTTTTGATCAGGATTTGTCCTTCAATTCACATATTAAATTTGTTTCCAAGACTGCCTTCTATCATTTGCGTAATATTGCCAAGATTAGGAGCATCTTGTCTCAGAGTGATGCTGAGAAACTGATCCACGCTTTTGTTAGCTCGAGATTAGATTATTGTAATTCTTTATTATCAGGCTGTCCTAAAACATCTTTAAAAAGTCTTCAGCTGATCCAAAATGCTGCAGCAAGAGTTTTAACAGGTACTAGAAAGAGAGATCATATCTCTCCGGTTCTGGCCTCCCTTCATTGGCTTCCCATAGAGTTTAGAATTAAGTTTAAAATCCTTCTTCTTACTTACAAAGCTCTAAACAATCAGGCTCCTTTTTATTTAAAAGATCTGATACTACCGTATTATCCTAACAGACTACTACGCTCCCAAAATGCAGGACTACTTGTAATACCTAGAATCTCCAAAAGTACAATGGGAGGCAGTGCCCTCAGTTATCAAGCTCCTCTCCTGTGGAATCAGCTGCCAATCTGGATTCGGGAATCAGACTCGATCTCTGTTTTTAAGATTAGGGTTAAAACCTACCTTTTTGATATAGCCTACAATTAGGGAGGGATCATGTGTTTCTGAACCCTCCCTTAGTTATGCTGCTAATAGGTTTAGTCAGCCGGGGGACCTCCAGTAATGCACTGGGCCTCACTCCTTTCCTCACTCTCTATGAAATATTTTTTTTGCTGGTCATTAACATTTGTTTGTTCTCTCCCATAGATTGAGTCCCCATCGTGCTGTTTGCTCTCTACATGTCTGTTCTTTTCATCTTCTCTGTCCCCTCACCCCCCAGCCAGTCGCAGCAGATGACTGCCCCTCCCTGAGCCTGGTTCTGCTGGAGGTTTCTTCCTGTTAAAAGGGAGTTTTTCCTCTCCACCGTCGCCAAGTGCTTGCTCACAGGGGATCACCTGATTGCTGGGGTCTTTCTGCAACTGTGGGGGTTCCCCCCTACAGTTGATAGTGCTATGAGATGACTGTTGTTGTGAAATGGCGCTATATAAATAAAGTTGAATTGAATTGAATTATACAGTGGTCTGAAAGATTGTTTGCCATCTTCCTGATTTCTCATTTTTTTGTATGTTTGTCACACTTAAATGTTTCAGATCATCAAACAAATTTAAATATTAGACAAAGATAACACAAATAAACACAAAATGCAGTTTTTAAATGAAGGTGTTTATTATTAAGGGGAAAAAAAATCCAAACCTACATGGCCCTGTGTGAAAAAGTGATTTCCCCCTAAGCCTAATAACTGGTTGGGCCACCCTTAGGCAGCAACAACTGCAATCAAGCATTTGTGATAACTGGCAATGAGTCTTTTACAGCTCTGTGGAGGAATTTTGGCCCCTTCATCTTTGCAGAATTGTTGTAATTCAGCTACATTGGAGGGTTTTCAAGCATGAACCGCCTTTTTAAGGTCATGTCACACCATCTCAATCAGATTCAGGTCAGGACTTTGACTAGGCCGCTCTAAAGTCTTCATTTTGTTTTTCTTCAGCCTTTTTTATGCCAAAGTCTTCATTTTCTTTTTCTTAAGAGGCGGACTTGCTGGTGTGTTTTTGATCATTGTCCTGCTGCTGAACCCAGGTGCGCTTCAGCTTGAGGTCACGGACAGATGGTCAGACATTCTCTCTCAGGATTTTTTGGTAGACAGCAGAATTTATGGTTCCATTTACTGCAGCAAGTCTTCTAGGTCGTGAAGAAGCAAAACAACCCCAGACCATCACACTACCACCACCACATTTTACTGTTGGTATGATGTTCCTTGTCTGAAATGCTGTGTTACTTTTATGCCAGATGTAATGGGACACACACCTTGCAAAAAGTTCAACTTTTGTCTTGTCAGTCTATAGAGCATTTTCCCAAAAGTCTTGGGGATCATCAAGATGCTTTGTGGCAAAACTGAGACAAGCCTTTATGTTCTTTTTGCTCAGCAGTGGTTTTCGTCTTGGAACTCTTCCATGCAAGCAATTTTTTCCCAGTCTCTTTCTTATGGTGGAGTCATGAACACTGACCTTAACTGAGGCAAGTGAGGCCTGCAGTTCTTTGGATGTTGTTGTGGGGTCTTTTGTGACCTCTTGGATGAGTCATCGCTGCGCTCTTGGGGTAATTTTGGGCAGCTGGCCACTCTTGGGAAGGTTCACCACTTTTTTTCGCCAGTTGAGGATAATGGCTCTCACTGTGGGTCACTGGAGTCCCAAAGCTTTAGAAATGGCTTTATAGGACTTCCGGTCTGGACACCATGGTGATAGCAGCTTAACGCTGAAGCTCCCAGACCCGATCAGTGAAAATACCTTGAAAATCAGATTTAACGGATTTTTGGAAGACTGAAAATCAAAAGACAAAGTCATTATGCCTAAAGGAAAACAGAAGAGATCGACATTTCCCAGGCAAAGACGCGCATCGGCAGGAGAATCTGACCTGGAGGACAATGACCACTCGGAAATAGAGGAGCTGAATGAGGCTAGCAACATGGTTAGCTTAAAAATGGTACTTCAAGAATTAAGACAATTTCGGCGAGAGTGTTGGGCCGAATTTCATGAAATTAAAGACGAAATAAAAAGGACAAACAGCAGAGTGGACCAGGCTGAGGACCGAATCATGGAAGCAGAGGAAAGAATAAAAGGGCTGGAAGAAACCGTGCTGGAACTACTCAAACAACAGTCAAGACTGGAGGCTAAGCTAACCAACCAAGAAGGAAGACTAAGAAGAGACAACATAAGAATTCATGGTCTGAAAGAAGGAGTCGAGGACGGTTTCACCACAATGGCTGCATGCGTGGAGAGAAGTTGGAAATTCCCCAATCCACCGATTTGAAAATAGAAAGGGCGCACCATTCATTAGCCCCAAGGCCGGCGGCGGAAGCGCCCCCGCGTTCAGTGGTGGTTAAGTTCTCCAACTTCAAAACAAAGGAGGAGGTTTTGAGACTGGCTTGGCAGAAAAAAGGATTTATGCACCAAGAAAGAAAAGTTTTTGTGGAGCACAACAAGCATCGGGAATACAACGACGCTAAAAAGGTACTACAAGAGAAGAAACTGCGCTTTCAAACTCCATTTCCGGTGAAGCTGCGGGTTTTTTATGGGGATGAGATGTGTCTCTACAACTCGGCGGAAAAAGCAACCACGGATATGGCGAGAAGAGGGCTCCCGGTAACACTGTATAAACCCACAGCAGACCCGATCGAAAGAATCAAGGCTCAAACGTGGTGCACACAGAGACCCTCAAAATCCACGGGCCAGCAGCAGGAAACCCAGCACCAGGGCTATAAGGAAAAACTGAGCGTTTTCAGGAGGGAATAACAATATTTTTAATCAATCTGCGCATCAAACCCTCCTCCTACAAGGTAACAAACATTAAAGGAGATGCAGAATCAGTAAGTATCAAGTGGTAAAACATTTCATGGAACAGTCATAATATTAGAAACCAATAAGTCTTTAAAAAAAAAAAAAACTTGTTAAAATAGAAATGTGACAATGAACCACATGAACTCTCCACACTAACAAATACTGTATTAACGTGATTGTTTGCTGTGATGGTGGTGGGAGGTTGCGCACAATTTCATAGGGTACAGGCATAAAAAAAAAAATCATTACAAGTTTGGATTGGGATCTGAAATTCACATTAAAAACATGGGACAACTTACAGGGGTAAGAGAGGGCCCTCAGCACGTAACAGAGTTTGAGGAATTTCCCACAGAGCCAACGCACCAACAAGGCTCTTCTAAGGTCGCTAAAAAGACTTCAGCTCAGGAAGATCTTTTGTCAGCTTTTTGTTTTAAAGTTTTATATACTATGTTCTTAATGTTTTTTATGTTCTTAATGTTCTTTCAGTTTCTGAGTAGCATAAAAGAGGGCCACCACACTGTTATACTAAATAAGACAGCACAATGGAGAAACAGGGTGTAACCAAAATAATCTCATATAATGTAAAAGGGATCCTGAATCCAGTTAAAAGATCCAAGATTCTAGGCAAAATGAAAAAAGACAAAGCAGGAATAATATTTTTACAGGAAACCCACCTAACAGACGTGGAGCACACTAAACTTAATAGACAAGGGTTTAAAATGATCTCTTCATCTTCATATAAGTCAGGGAGGAGGAAGAGGGGTAGCGACATTGATCTCAACCAAAATTATGTTTGAAAAAAAAATCAGAACACAAAGATAAAGAAGGGAGATTCAGCATGGTACTTGGTCAGCTAGAGGGAGAAGATATCACCCTGCTGAATGTATATGCACCTCCAGGGGCTAACTGGAAATTTTATAAAAATGTATTTGACCTAATGATAACTAAAGCCCAAGGTTTAGTGATATGTGGTGGAGACTTCAATCTAAGACTGAATCCATACTGGGATGCATCAGGTAATTCTCCACATCAGAATAACACTCAAAGTAGAAAAACTCGGATGCTACTAAAAGAAATGGGAATCTGTGATGTGTGGAGGGAATTCAACCCAGTGTAAAAGATTATACATTTTACTCAGCACCACATTCATCATACTCAAGGATTGACTATTTTTTTTATGTTTAATAGAGACATTGGAAGAGTAAAAACATGTAAAATAGGACTGATGGATCTCTCTGACCACAGTCCGATCTATATGGACTTAAGTATCCAAAAACACACAAATAATACATTTTCTTGGAGGTTAAATTCAAATGTGCTGAAAGAACCACTGAAAGATGAATTGGAATCAGATATTCTCAGATATTTGGAAGAAAATGATAATGGAGAAGTATCCCCTTTAATACTGTGGGACGCATGCAAAGCTGTAATAAGGGGAAAGATTATCGCAAAACTGGCAATCCAAAAGAAACTGAGACAAGAAAAACTAATCACATTAGAGTCAGAACTTAAGAAACTAGAAAAAGAGCACAAAGACAACACTCATTCTAATGACTCGCTCAAAATTAAGGAAATTAAAAAACAAATAAATGAGATCTACACAATAGAAATCCAGAAGAAACTTACATTTCTGAAACAAAAATACTATGAAACAGGTAGCAAATCGGCAAAATTACTAACCTATAAATTGAGGAAACAACAAACGGAGAGAGCAATCTACAAAATCAGAGACCCAGTATCAAAGGAAATAAAATTTAGAATTCAGGAAATTCTTAAAAGCTTCGAGAACTACTACAAGAACTTGTACTCCATCAAAAAACACAAAATTGCATCCGAAGCCTTCCTAAATACATTAAACCTTCCCCAACTTACTGAGTCACAAAATAAAACACTATTGTCAGAAATACAACTTAAAGAATTAGAAAAAGCAATTATGAAACTTTTAAACTTTTAAACTGTTAAAGCTAACAAATCCCCAGGAGCAGATGGCTATACAGCGGAGAGGTACAAAACCTTTAAACAGCAACTACCTCCTCTCCTCCTGAAAATATTTAACTATGTCCTCCACACAGGGGAAATCCCCCCCTCCTGGAGAGAAGGGGTCATTGCAGTCATACCTAAACCTGAAAAGGATAAACTAGACTGCTCCAACTACAGACCAATCAGTGTGTTGAATCAGGACTATAAGCTTTTTACCACTATCCTTGCCAAAAGGTCAAAAAATATACTGACAGACTTAATTCATTTAGACCGAACAGGTTTTATAAGACAAAGACAGACACAAGATAACATTAGACGCACTTTACACATAATTCATCATATAAAAAATATAATTTAAATGCAGCCATATTGGGATTAGATGCTGAAAAAGCATTTGATTCGGCTGACTGGTCTTTCCTATATAGAATCTTATCCAGTTTCAATTTTCATAACAACTTCATTAGAACCATCCAGGCATTATATAAAAAAACCAACAGCTAAAATAAGGATTAACGGTAAATTATCATCATCTTTTGAACTGGAAAGAGGATGTCGGCAGGGCTGCCCCTTGTCTCCACTGCTCTTTGCAATCTTCATAGAACCTCTGAGTCAATGGATAAGACAGAATCAAAAAATTCAAGGTATTACACTTGGTCAGAAGGAACATAAAATAGCACTCTTTGCTGATGACATTTTAATATACCTGGGGCAGCTGGACACCTCTTTTCCAGAACTAATCTCAGTTTTTTCAGAGTATGGAGATTTATCGGGGTACGAATGAAACATGCATAAAACCCAAATTTTAACATTCAACTATAACCCAAATCAATATTTACTAAGCAAACTCAAAACTAACTGGGAGATGGAATCTATGAAATATCTGGGGGTCAATATCCCGAAACAACTCAACAAAATTATAACACTAAACTATGATCCACTGATGGCAAAAATAAAATCTGATCTAGCAAGATGGAATATGATACCATTCTTGGGTACTGCACAAAGATTTGAAGCAGTCAAAATGAATATACTTCCACGTCTTCTATACCTTTTCCAAACAATACCGGTAGAACCTCCCCAAAAAACATGGCAAGAACTGAACAGAAGGATCTCAAGATTCATATGGCAGGGCAAGAGACCTAGAATCAGATATAGAACCCTACAGCTAAACAAAGAAAAGGTGGGCTCGCGCTGCCAAATATCAGGGACTATTTTAAAGCCGCACAAATTAAAACTTTAGTGGAGATACGTAACCCAGTCTACACTGCACAATGGAAGGAGATGGAATGCCAAATAACAAGTGACATTCCCCTACAGGCGATAATAGGGAACAATGCCTTACCTAAACTTCTGAATAACACTAACCCGTGGATAGAGACCCCGCTAAAAATTTGGTTTAAGATAGACAGAGAGAATCAAACAAAAGAACCCTATCGATTACTGCAATGGATTGCCTATGATCAAGACTTTACTCCTAATAAAACAGACACTAGATTTAAAAAGTGGAAAGAGAATGGACTGATAAAATATTACGATTTTTTTAAAGGGCAAACTTTAAGAAGTTTTGAAGATTTGAAAAAAAACAAGGTCTAATAAATCAAGACCTTTACAGGTTCTTTCAGCTTAGACACCACATAAACAAAATACTTGGAGGATTTGGAAAGGGACCAGTCAGGTGTTCTGAAGGTCTTCTTAATGGCATATAAAGGGATCCCAGGGATCAGATACATTTCTAAAATATACCATGGTCTTCAAGACTTAAAAGGAGACAACACATCATATATAAAAGAGAGATGGGAAAAAGAGGGGAATTTCACTTTACAACTGGAAATATGGGAAAAGCTAAATAAACAACAATGGAAAAGTACCTCATCCCTGCAGTGGAGAGAATTTGGATGGAAAAATTTGGTAAGATTTTTCAGAACACCTGCACAAAACAAATTTACTCGTAAAGGGTTGAATTGTTGGCGCTTGTGTGGTGAAAAGACTGCAAATCATTTTCATGTGTTTTGGTCATGCCCAGTTATCCACCAATATTGGACCAATGTACAGACAATATTGGGGAAAATTTTTCAAAATAACAGTTCCCTTTTCTTTTGTAACTTTGTATTTGGGTTTACTACCGGAATCACTGGAAAGACGAGGAGAAAAATACTTATTCACTGTTTTAATATTGGCAAGTAAAAAAGCTCTAACAAAAAAATGGATGTTGAAGGACTGTCCTACACCTGAAGATTGGATTAACGTGATTCAGGACATTTATTCGATGAAAAAGTTGACATTCGCACTGAGACAGGACATGGCTGGGTTCTTGAACTTTTAGCAACCCTGGAACGCATATGTGTCTTCCATTAGATCTAATCTTTGACAAATACCATTTCAATAATGGCACCTCTCTTTGTTCCAGCACTACTCAGATACTCTTTTATTTTTTTTTTTGCTCTTTTGTTTTTTTCTTTTTTTCTTGTTTTGTTTGTTTTGTTTGTTTTGTTTGTTCTTTTTTAATTTCTCTTTTTCTTTCACTTAAAAAAAGGGTATTGTAAGAATTATTTTTCCAATGTTGTCAAAAAACAAAAAAAGGGAATGTGATGAAAAAGTAAACAATGCAATGCTGTAATGACATGTATACCCTTTACAAAAACTTAAATAAATAAAAAAAGAAATGGCTTTATAACCTTTTCCAGACTCGTCGGCCTCCGTCGGTCTATGATGACCATGGAAGAGAATCCTAAACGTCTACTCTGCTGGAACAGCACTGCCTGTGGCTGAACAGGCCGATGCGCACCGGTGTTCTACCTTCCAGCGTTGGGCGTTGGTAGGATTCAAGCCTGGGCAGGAAGATATGGAGGACAAGATGTTACCCATGCAGCATGTCCCCCCTCTCCACGTCACTGATGAATCCAAAGGAACAGCACGGCTGCTATAGTTTGGCACCAGCGCCGTCGTAGGAGCTGCCAGAACAATGTTGAGCACAACAGAGAATTGCCTTAGGGGCTCCGACTTCGGATTTTTCTTCAGGGTTGACTCCCGAAGCCTTTCCCGTGACCGGGTGTGCCGCAAGGCAGCGGAGGTTTGAAATCAGGGTTTACCTTCCCCTAGATGGGCTACCTTCCCAGGTTGACGAGCCACCATCTACCTGAAGCATCTGGTTTTAAGGCGCCAGAGATTCGCCCTCGCCCCTTCTCCTATTAGTAAAAGCAGTTCCGCCGGGCTTAGAGACTAAACCACACGGGCAGGCTAGGAGTTGGACTTAGTTGTCAGAGGCTTTTCGAGACGCACGCCATAAGGAGCATTTTATGAGCACTGGGAGCTTAACCCCAGTGCCGCTCCTGGCTATGACAACCTTGGAACCAGACTGATAGACCTCAATTACTTTGTTTCTCATTTGTTCCTGAATTTCTTTGGATCGCAGCATGATGTCTAGCTTTTGAGGATCTTTTGGTCTACTTCACTTTGTCAGGCAGGTCCTATTTAAGTGATTTCTTGACTGAAAACAGGTGTGGCAGTAATCAGGCCTGGGTGTGGCTGGAGAAATTGAACTCAGCTTTCCAAAGATGTGATAAACCACAGTTAATTTATGTTTTAACAGGGCGGGGAGGGCACTCACTTTTTCACACAGGGCCATGTAGGTTTGGATTTATTTTATTTTTTTTGCCCTTAATAATAAACACCTTCATTTAAAAACTACATTTTGTGTTTACTTGTTATCTTTGTCTAATATTTAATATTATAACAACAAACTCGCCTATCACAGGGGCTGAGGTCGCCAAGGTGGTTAAAAATCTCCTTGGTGGCCGGGCCCCGGGGGTGGACGAGATTCGCCCTGAGTACCTCAAGGCCCTAGATGTTGTTGGGTTGTCATGGTTGACACGCCTCTGCAACATTGCGTGGAGGTCGGGGGCAATGCCTTTGGCATGGCAAACCGGGGTGGTGGTTCCTCTCTTTAAAAAAGGGGACCGGAGGATGTGCTCCAACTTTAGAGGGATCACACTCCTCAGCCTCCCTGGGAAAGTCTATGCCAAGGTACTGGAGAGGAGAGTCCGGCCGTTGGTCGAACCTCGGATTCAGGAGGAGCAATGTGGTTTTCGTCCTGGCCGTGGCACATCGGACCAGCTCTTTACCCTCTCGAGAATTCTCGAGGGTTCGTGGGAGTTTGCCCAACCAGTTTACATGTGTTTTGTGGACTTGGAGAAGGCATTTGACCGCGTCCCTCGTGGATTTTTGTGGGGGGTGCTTCGGGAGTATGGGGTATCGGGCTTGTTGTTACGAGCTATCCGGTCTCTGTACGACCGTTGTGAGAGTTTGGTTCGTATTGCCAACACTCGGTCGGAGTCATTCCCAGTGAGAGTTGGACTCCGCCAGGGCTGCCCTTTGTCACCGATCCTGTTCATAATTTTTATGGACAGGATTTCTAGGCGCAGCCAGGGAATGGAGGGTGTCATGCTTGGTGACCACAGGATCTCATCTCTGTTGTTTGCAGATGATGTTGTCCTGTTGGCTTCATCCAGCAATGACCTACAGCTCTTGCTGGGACGGTTTGCCGCTGAGTGTGAAGCGGCTGGGATGAGAATCAGCACCTCCAAGTCCGAGTCCATGGTCCTCAGCCGGAAAAAGGTGGCTTGTCCTCTCCGGGTTGGGGACAGGCTCCTGCCCCAAGTGGAGGAGTTTAAGTATCTTGGGGTCTTGTTCACGAGTGAGGGGAGAATGGAGCGAGAGATCGACAGATGGATTGGAGCAGCATCTGCAGTGATGCGGACGTTGTACCGGTCTGTTGTGGTGAAGAGGGAGCTTAGTTCTAAGGCAAAGCTGTCGATTTACCAGTCAATCTACGTTCCTACTCTCACCTATGGTCACGAGCTTTGGGTAATGACCGAAAGAACGAGATCGCGGATACAAGCGGCTGAAATGAGCTTTCTCCGTAGGATTGCTGGACTCACCCTCAGAGATAGGGTGAGGAGCTCAGTCATCTGGGAGAGGCTCAGAGTAGAACCGCTGCTCCTCCACATTGAAAGGAGTCAGTTGAGGTGGTACGGGCATCTGATTAGGATGCCTCCTGGACGCCTCCCACTTGAGGTGTTTCAGGCACGTCCCACTGGGAGGAGACCCCGGGGCAGACCCAGGACTCGGTGGAGAGACTATGTCTCCCAGCTGGTCTGGGAACGCCTTGGTATCCCCTCTGAAGAGCTGGAGCAGGTGGCTGGGGAAAGGGAAGTCTAGGCTTCTCTGCTTGAACTGCTGCCTCCGCGACCCAGACCTCCGGAAAAGCGGTAGAAGATGGATGGATGGATGGATGGATGGATGGATCTGAAACATTTAAGTGTGACAAACATACAAAAAAAATGAGAAATCAGGAAGGAGCAAACACTTTTTCATACCACTCTATAGGCTACACCTCTGTATTCCACTTTCAAACACAGCCTACATTTGGACCTGTAAAGCCTGATTGGGCTTCCTGTTTCAGACAGGAATACTTGCTTTCTACTGGCATGCACTAGTTAATACAAATGAAAACATACCTGGTGCTATTGTGTCTGTCCTGCGTCTGTACCACTAATCACACCAACAATCCTTTTTTAGTTTTTGGTGTGTGATCTACGCATTGCTGTTGAAGGCACAGATTTAGCTTTTCTTGGTTATACGGAGTCTCCATATACATGCAATCTATGGCACAACCACGAAAAGCAGAACCAGTACCAGAACTAAGCAAAAACATTTAAAAAAACCAACACGTGTGGAAATTAGCTGCCACTTGACTGCAAAACACGTATGAGCACTATACAGTACATGAAACTGAATTTGAAAAACTTTTAAAAACGCTAAATGCCCTGCACCTCCACTGTTACTGACAGACTTCTCCCAAAAGTGGAAGTTGCACCCGTAATCGTTTCTATAGCAGCACCCTCAGGAATAACATGGCTAGGTCTTTAAATGTGCCATCTACCTCCAATATTTAAAAAAAGTTGATAGCACAGGTATATCAAGTCAGCATTGCATCTTGACACTTCTTAAACAGAATCTCCAGGAATAGGGTCATACTGTATAAAAGGTTTAAACATTTTCATGTCTAATTTCATATATAGGCCATGTTTCCCTTTATTATTCACATCTGTAGTGCTGAAGGAATGAACATGAGGCTTATTTACTCACAGTATTCCATTTAAACGCGTAGTGGCTTGTGTGGAAATTAACCAAAGGGATTAAATAATAGATTAAAATCAATAGGAAAAACATCACTTCACAGTTGCTTTGATTAATGGTCTCTCCTGGAATGATAAATTAAAGTTGAAAACTTTTGTACACATTATTAAACCCCCATTTTCTAACTCATTTAAAAAACTGCAGGCTTATTTCCCATTATGTTGATAATATGGGTATGGTTTGCCGAAACTCTTTGTGCTAATTGTGTACTGGTTCAAAAAGCCATTTTCTGTTAGAGTGCACAAATCCATTACGGCCCCCTCCTCAGCCCGGATAATGGAGATTGGATTAATGCTGGGGCTAAAACATGTGGCCTGGGACTCTTAAAAGATATGATTGATCACCTTATTGCTGAGTATTCAACCAGTTTGGTTGTGTTAATCGATACTATTACCTCTAGTGGATTAAACAGCAGCCCCATAACAAACCAGATTTAAAGAAAGGAAGATGTTGGAATGGCTTCAGATGGTGACTCTGGTTAACACACATCTCAAACCACAGGGTTCAGCATCATGTTAAAAATTCCCAATCGTCAGTCCAGGAATTAGCAATGTTGAGATGTTTTCACAAGTGCTGTAGTAAAGTCATCACATTCCCAGGCCAAGTCCGAGTCACCACATTCCAAGTCACCACGTTCCGAGTCTGAGTCAGCTTCAGTGCTTTGCAAAATTTGCATTTCGCCCTGTGTTTCCTTCTCCCTTTCTCCTCGTACTCTTCATGATTGGTAAATCCAAACTGAATGATTTGTGATATGGAAGACAAAATTGAATCGTCAATGTACAGCTTTTTTTCTCGACAAGAAACAGAGTCGCTATAACTCGTGTAAGAAAGGTCAAAATCAGATGTGTACTGCACAACACAGTACTACTTGCAGAGGTCATGTATGCATGCACTGCATAATGTATGCATGCGCTAAGTGCAGCCGGCATAGCAGCAAAGTTGTGCATAATGTTTTTGCATTAGTCACCGTGTACTGTATCTCAAGCGTGTTTGCATAGTGAGCAGATGCATGTACTAGTACATGTACTTCCAAATCTTGCTAGTCTGTAGATGTACAGTATCCCACAAAAGTGAGTACGTCCCTCACATTTTTGTAATTTTTTTTTTTTTTTTTTTTTTTTTTTTTTTTTTTTTAAATGGGACAACACTGAAGATATGACACTTTGATACAATGTAAAGTAGTCAGTGCATAGCTTGTATAACAGTGTAAATTTGCTGTCCCCTCAAAATAACTCAACACACAGCAATTAATGTCTAAACTGCTGGCAACAAAAGTGAGTACACCCGTAAGTGAAAATGTCCAAATTGTCAATACTTTGTGTGGCCACCATTGTTTTCCAGCACTGCCTTAACTCTCTTGGGCATGGAGTTCACTAGAGCTTCACAGGTTGCCACTGGAATCCTCTTCCACTCCTCCATTATGACATCACGGAGCTGGTGGATGTTAGAGGCCTTGTGCTCCTCCACCTTCCATTTGAAGATGTCCCACAGATGCTCAATAGGGTTTAGGTCTGGAGACATGCTTGGCCAGTCCATCACTTTTACCATCAGTTTCTTTAGCAAGGCAGTGGTCGTCTTGGAGACGTGTTTGGGGTGGTTATCATGTTGGAATACTGCCCTGTGGCCCAGTTTCTGAAGGGAGGGGATCATGCTCTGCTTCAGTATGTCACAGTACATGTTGGCATTCATGGCTCCCTCAATGAACTGTAGCTCCCCAGTGCCAGCAGCACTCATGCAGCCCCAAACCATGACACTCCCACCACCATGCTTGACTGTAGGCAAGACACACTTGTCTTTGTACTCCTCACCTTGTTGCCGCCACACATGCCTGACACCATCTGAACCAAATAAGTTTTATCTTGGTCTCATCAGACCACAGGACATGGTTCCAGTAATCCATGTCCTTAAAGGCCAAATGTCACGTAACAGGGTACTTTAAATATCTTGAAACTAGATATAAAAGGGAACCGATCCGTTCGGGTCTTGGTGCATATGCTTCAGTAACAACGGAATATTCGTTAATTTAAAACTGCCGCGCTTGGCCTGACACGGCCCCTGGAATCGCCTGGGGAAGAAGGCAGAAGTGACGAAATCGATTGCACCCTAGTTTGATGCTTGGGGTATTTCAATTGATTGTTTATATGGAGACTGGAAGGTTGACGTGAGCAACAAGAAAGAAAAAAATTGGATATTTCACCCATACCTTAAAATGGGACTATCAGGGACAGCTGGGTAATAAAGGACACTTCTCTGGGAAATATTTTCATACCTGTCAAGTGAGACGTTTTCGCCGTACTTCAACACCGTAAAAAGCGGCTATAAGCAACGGCGGAGCAACAAGGCACACCTCTCTGGGATCTGTCTGTTCCGCAACCGCTGCACAGCTCAACGTGTTAAACCATTGTCCTAATTACTTCTCATGGTAGTGAGAATAGCTGACGCTAAGCGATCAGCCCGCCCAGACAATTAAACTAATGAGTGACTCCACACTTCGAACAGTAGTGAGAAGCGCTCCCGCTGAGCGATCAGCCCGCCTCAGCTGTGAGTGATCACACACAGGACTGCTCCTCAAGACACTCAGTTTTTTTTCCAGTATATTTTTTCTTTTGGGCGTACAGAAATGGCAATACGCCCGTTTTTGCTAAAATTGCATTTTCCCCGTATTTTTCTTAAAATATTTGACAATAACAACACGAACTACATTTAAAACATTTCCCAGAAAAGTGTCCCAAACCACTCTGCCGTCTCCCACAGCCGCGCTTGGCACCAAAATACGGCGAAAACGTCTCCCTTGACAGGTATGCGCCTCCATTTTCATATTGATCTGGTCAATTTCTTGACAGCAGCGGCTCTCCTCCACTGTAATAATAATGGCTTCCGAAAAATCAATATTTATGGGGCGCCCTCGACAGACCCCCTCCGGCTTCGCAATTCTGGAGGCGATTAATGTCTAGTTCAATGACATTTTCCACTGGTTCTGCTCTCTGGTCATCGTTGGAACTGTTGTCATCAGACAAAGCATCTGATTCCGTCTCGGACGGCTCGAACCGGTAAGGTTCAGTGCCTCTGTCACTGTCTGAACCACTGACAAAAAAAAAAGACAAAACTAAACTAATTTGTTCACAATCGCTGTCACTTTCCGTCATGATTGTCCAATATTGATAAGTGTGAATGTGGATAGGCAGGGCAGCCAGAGTACAACTGGTGATGTCAAAAACATGGGCGTGGTCTGGACTGGCTGTCACAAGCCAGCAAGCAAGGTGGGGCCTTCACCTGGTGTATTTTGTGCAATTATGTAAATACAGGTGGGTGATATGGTCTCCGGTATGAATATTTGGTTTAAGCTATGTGTATTTTATCTAAATTCGTTGTCATTTAGAAAAAAAAATTACGTGACATTTGGCCTTTAATCTGCTTGTCTTCAGCAAACTGTTTGCAAGCTTTCTTGTGCATCATCTTCAAAGGGGCCATCTTGTCATGCTGCGGTCCTCGCAGGCCGCAAATGAGACGCTATAGGCCACCGATGAGTTTGCACAATTTATTAAAGAGAGACGAATGACAAAATAATGAGCCACGGGGGGCTAAAACACAGCTAAGGTAATGGCACAGACAAAGGAACACAGAGTCTCAGAATAACACTTACAATAACGGATGAAGATGAAGGGTTGTTCACGAGGGAACGTCTGACGAGATTGCAGCCCATAATAACCTAAGCTGCTCCCTTAAGTAGGGCTCAGGATGAAACAGCTGATGAGGCAATCAATAATGCAATTCAGCTGTCAGAGGAGCTCAGCTCTGACAGCCGGAAGCCCCTCTGAGCGCTGTCACAATCAAAGCTTGGAGAGCCACAGGGAACACACACCAAATGGGAGGAAAATACTGCATGACCCAAGCGCGGAAGAAATCGGCGCTCAGACCACAACAGTATTCCCCCCCGAACGGCGCACTCTGGGCGCCACGTGACACCCAAGCCCCCCAAGAAAAGGCCAGGAGGGCGAGAACCAGAAAAGAAAAAAAAACATCAAGACAAAGAACCGGAAAAAGAGTAACAAGGGAGAGCACAGGAAATAAACATGAAGCAATTACAGAGCATGGGGAAAAAAAACAAAACAAAACACAATACTCCATAATGCACGGGTGGCACAACAGACAGGACAAAAAATGCAAATAACAGGAGAATAAGGCCTATAACCAAGATACACAGGCCCATAAGACTCAACGTGGCAACCACATACCATCCCTCAGACAGAGGAGAGGAGAGGGGAAAAAAAAAAACACGCTAAATAGTGGTGAATACATAGTCCACAATAATGCAAATGACAAAACACCAGGGCACATCTTAGACAATCGAGGAAGGAGGGAAAAAAAGGCACACGCAAAAGAGCGGCGATAAACAGTTCAAAACAGTCCAAGACTTCAAACAAAAACATCCCTACTCACTCAGAGGAGGGGGGGGGGGGACAAGAATGACGACAGGCAGAGCGCAATGGAGAAAAAAAACAAAAAAAAACAAGTTCAGGTGGCCTGCCTGTGTCTAGCGTCCAGATGACAAATGAGGGAAAAGGAAGAGTTTGGGCGGCCTACCCCAGTCCCAGGCCCAGAGATACAGAAGCTCCGGCGGCCAAACCAGGTCACCCAGTAGAAAGTACAATTCATCGGGTGGCTGACCCAGAATGCCAAACTGGCAAAAAAGTTTCCCAGGCGGCCAACCCGCATGATCAGGCCAACAGGACCACAGGGGGAGATTCGGAGACGGCCTCCTTATCGCGAGGAGCGGTGAGGGAGAGCCGAGCCGATCACGGGAAATCCATGCGGCACCCGATGGAGGGAAAGAGGAAACGGGGACAGAACGAGGGGCCAGTCCAGCTAAGATCAGCAGAGGGTCTGCAGCTCCACCTCCGAACGTCACCAGAACAGGTGCTGTCCTCCTGTCGGACCCCAGGTGAGCCCGCGCTGCACCCACGATGGACCCCAATCGGATCACGGCCGCATCCACGATGGACCCCGACTGGGTCGCGGCTGCACCCACGATGGACCCCGACTGGGTCGGAACAGCACCAAGGACGACCTCCAACCCCGAACCCGGAACCTCCAGAGCAGAGACCAGGACCGACTCATCACCGGTGACCCTGGGAGAAGGCTCAGGAGAGGGAACAGAACCGGAATCAGGATCACCGGTAGCGACAGAACCCGGCGAGACAAGCTGAGATGCAGCGACGACTGCACCCGGCTTGTCTCCCCGAGAGACAGGCAAAAATGCTCCAGAGTAGAAAGAAGGAAGACAAAGCTGAGCACTTGCCTGATCTCGAGTTCTGTCACTGTCCAGAACTTCGGTGATCCGGGCTCAGGACAAAGGACGTCCTCCGGCTCCCACTCGGCTACGGCGGGCTCCGCAGCCGGCATGATGGTCACCACAGTCTGAGGACCCTCCAACGCTGATGACTATGCCGACGACCCGCACGGCATGGTGGCAGGAGATCCTTGACCTGCTGGGTCGAACCGCTCCTCCATGGAGACCCGAGGACGCTTCGTCGTCGGCACAGGCTCCAAGTTGCAGTCTGCCCTCCTCCTCTGCCCATGTCGTGGCTGCGGGGCTGGAACCAGGCTCTCCAGGCCTGCAGGCTCCTTCCTCGTCAGGCGGCGTAGGCCTGGCACCACGGAATGGTCAGGGGAAGGAGACACAAAGTTAGCAGGTCCATAATTAGTTTCTGCAGCAGGTGGAGGGAGCTCAGTGGACTGTGAACCCCGAACTCCACCCCCAGGAATCAAACAAGGCAATTCACCCCGTGAAGGAAAAGAATGAAAAGGCACTTGCCTGATTCGCTGAGGACCGATGGGACCCGCCGCAGTGGACTTGGATCTTCCCTTCCCCCGCTGGATGGAGACAGAGGACACCCCGGGAAGATGAAGGGGAGCCTCTCGCTCCGGACCGGGAACAGGAGCAGCCGGAGACAGACTCGTGGAGTTCACAGCAGCTGGAGAGGGCATCGAGGAGGAGGGAGAAACAGCCGAGGCGAACCGGGAATGAGGAGCTGACGGAACAGCGGGGAGAGATGACCCGGAGGCGACTGCTTTACCCCTTTGGCGAGACACGGAGGCTACAGCTGGCTGGGAGACAGAGTTCGTGTGGCTACCCGGAACAGGATCCGGACGGGGTTCTCGCTGAGGTGTATAATCTGCATGGAGACGACATTTAACGGCTGAGGGCAAGGCGAAGGTGAGGTTAGGAAAACGCTGCTCCTGTGCGGAAACAGAGGCGAGCAGGTCAGCGTACTCTGGATAATCACACAGCTCAGGATTCCTCTCCACCAGCCTGACCGCCGCCGTCACATGCTTCATAATCTGTGTGGGGTGGACGGCCGAGCGAGCTGCAGCCACTCGGTCCCGGATGGAAATAGCTGTCAGCTGTAACCTCTCCGGGGGAATCCCGACTGACATCTCACTTCTTTGGGGATGACCCCTGGGTGGTGCGAACTCCTGGACTGGATCGGGGACAGGAACGGGATCCCGAAGCAAGGAGCGAGGGTGCCTTCTCTTCGGCTTCCTGCCGGAGTTTCCCTCCAGCCCACGGAGTTTCTCCTGGAGCACAGAGATGTCTGCCTTCCTCGCCATGACTTCAGGGTGGTTGGAGTAGCGAGGAAGGTGGTTAATGATGGCCTCAGCGAGGTCCAGGTGCCGGCGTACATCGTTGGGAGTGTCATAGAGGCGAGCAGTGAAGAGAGTTCCATCAATATAGTCGAGGGCTTCCACCAGTTCATAGCCCAGGCTCCAAGCATGGCCCCTGAGCGGCGGCATGATCTCCCAGCATGCAGGTACCCAGACAGGAGAAACAACAAGTCCAAATTTAGGCAAAACTCATGGTGACCGGCGTCTCATTCTGGCTGCAATCTACTGTCATGCTGCGGTCCTCATGGGCCGCAAATGAGACGCTATAGGCCACCGATGAGTTTGCACAATTTATTAAAGAGAGACAAATGACAAAATAATGAGCCACGGGGGGCTAAAACACAACCAAGGTAATGGCACAGACAAAGGAACACAGAGTCTCAGAATAACACTTACAATAACGGATGAAGATGAAGGGTTGTTCACGAGGAGACGTCTGACGAGATTGCAGCCGGGAGTAACCTAAGCTGCTCCCTTAAGTAGGGCTCAGGATGAAACAGCTGATGAGGCAATCAATAATGCAATTCAGCTGTCAGAGGAGCTCAGCTCTGACAGCCGGAAGCCCCTCTGAGCGCTATCACAATAAAAGCTCGGAGAGCCACAGGGAACACACACCAAATGGGAGGAAAATACTGCATGACCCAAGCGCGGACGAAATCGCCGCTCAGACCACGACACATCTTCTGGGACGACAGCCATGCAGACCAATTTGATGCAGTGTGCGGTGTATGGTCTGAGCCCTGACAGGCTGATCCCCCACCCCTTCAACCTCTGCAGCAATGCTGGCAGCACTCATACGTCTATTTTCAAAAGACAACCTCTGGATATGACGCTGAGCATGTGCACTCAACTTCTTTGGTTGACCATGGTGAGGCCTGTTCTGAGTGGAACCTGTCCTGCTAAACTGTTGTATGGTCTTGGCCACCGTGCTGCAGCTCAGTTTCAGGGTATTGGCAGTCTCTTTATAGCCTAGGCCATCTTTATGTAGAGCAACAATTCAAGAGTTCTTTTGCAAAAACAGATAAGTCCATTTGGTTTCATATTGAGGAAAAACAACATTTTCATCTGTTGGTTTATAGTTAGTATTTACAATTCAGCTTCTAAGACATGATCACTTGAAATATGAGTATCTCAGACATAATAAAGCAAAAAAATCAAACATCAACTCAGCTACTTTTAGGCAGTTTATTAGAACTTTTTTTCACAAAAACAGATAAGTCCACAAGCCATTCTTTTGCAAAATCAGACATGTCCCGAAAACCATGCTAGTCTGTCTGAAACATACTTGATGTCTATAAGCATCAATGTAGTATGACTGACACACTGATTTAGGCATATCCACTCAATAAAATGGTTTAATAAAGCTATAACGCAAGATTTAAGATTCAAAGATTTTATTGTCAATACTACTATACATACAGGACATACAGGAGAATTGAAATGGCATTTCTCTCTCTCTTCATTAGCGTGCACAGCATAAAAAGAAAAGGAATAAGTCTGGAAAAAAGAAAACAACAACAGCAGTCTAATATAAAATATGTACAGTAATGCAACCTGTGGTGCAAATGGCAACAAGAAAGACCCAGACCTCCCATAGAGCAAAACTGAGATAAACAATTAATGATGATAAAACCCAGCAATGCTATATACAGACAACTAGAGATGAAATACCTGTAGTTGCAGTTCAATGTGGTAGTGTAGGCGCAGATAGTAACAGATAGGACTGCACATGATCAGGATTGCAGTGACAGACAGACAGACGACAGCAGATATGGCATTTGTGCAAATGGTTGCGGTTAATTTTTATGTGCAGAGACATACAGCAGCAAAGTAGCAAGAATTCTGATAAAAGAAGATTATAGTTGCAAGAATTCTGAATATTGTTTGCTGTTCCGACCTCGTTTGCGCCCTACTGGTGAATGCAACACTGGTTCATCTGCCTCATCAAAATTATCCATATTTGACATACAATGCAACAAAGTTGTAAAAAAAAAACTGGCAGGGAAATCACTCACAGCAAGCAGGTGCTGTGTTCGAAATGTTCACTCCTTCCCCATATAGTGTACTACTGTATATAGTGAATGTGCAGCCAACAGAGCAGTGAGAGAAGAGCTTTACGTCACAACATTAACTACCTTAAGGTATTTATATTTAATAATTCAGCAAAACAATTTGATTTAATACATATTTACTAAAAATTACATGCAGGTATTCATTTTTTTTACCACCGTTAGTCTGTTATATTTTACTGTCTCACCTGACGAAGTCATTAACCATGCCACGAAAACAAGCCCAGTAGTGTCCGAAAGCGGTTAATTTTATTGTTAAATTGAGTTTACTGTATAGTCCACTATATCTAAATTCACTATATAGCGAGTAGGGAGTGAGTGAGTGAGTGAGTGAGTGAGTGAGTGAGTGAACATTCAGAACACAGCCAGGGAAATCAGTCAGAGCGAGCAGACTGGGAAGGCAGCCAAGATGAGTCATGTGACCCAAATACCAAGTGCTGATTTGCCCTGTGGAGTTATCAGCTTTTGTTAAAAAAAAAAACAAAAAAAAAAAACTCGGCGTTTATTGGCTTTTGAAAAAAAAACAACAGGAATTTGTAGTGTCTATAATATAGGACATATCGGATTTTGAGAAAAAACAATTTTAACTTCTAAGCAGGTAATGTTAACAGTTATTTGATGTAAAGAGGGAAACTTTCTTGGAAGTGGTGTTTATCGGTTTTTGCAAACAAACTCTTCAGTTCTTTTTTTCAGATCCTCAGAGAGTTCTTTGCCATGAGGTGCCATGCTGAACTTCCAGTGACCAGTATGAGAGAGTGTGACAGTGATAACACCAAATTTAACACACCTGCTCCCCATTCACACCTGAGACCTTGTAACCTGCTCCCCATTCACACCTGAGACCTTGTAACACTAAGGAGTCACATGACATCGGGGAGGGAAAATGGCTAATTGGGCACAATTTGGACATTTTCACTTAGGGGTGTACTCACTTTTGTTGGCAGCGGTTTAGACATTAATGGCTGTGTGTTGAGTTATTTTGAGAGGACAGCAAATTTACACTGTTATACAAACTGGACACTGACTACTTTACATTGAATCACAGAGTCATATCTTCAGTGTTGTCTCATGAAAAAATATAATAAAATATTTACAAAAATGTGAGGGGTGTACTCACTTTTGTGAGATACTGTACATGTATAGTGAATCAACAAGCAAAAAGATTAATCCACCACGTACATATACTAGTACATGAATGGTACTACACTGTACATGTACTAATACTTGCAGAGGTCATGTATAGATGGACTGCATGTGTATGTGCTAAGCACAGCCAGAGTAGCTGCAAAATAGTGCGGTGCATGATGCTTTGCCTCATTCTCTTTGCATTATGCACCACGTACTGTTACCGCATGCACGGTTACATTGTGAGCAAATCAAAAAGCAAAAAGATTAATCCATCTCAGCCAAATCTTACGAGTGCACATGATACCAGTCTACAGGAAAACCAGTGATTAGCGTGATAGAGGTAGTGACAAGGGCGTAACTTTGGGTTAAACATTGGGGAAGTTAGGATCTCTGCCCATAAAAGAATATTTTTTAAAGCAAAACAAGTCAGCATATGTGTCCTAGTGTGGCGGAAGAGTGCAAAGTCATTGTTAAAAGGACAAGGCTAATTTACCTCTTTATTTTACCATTCTAATATTAATAACAGTAATAAAAAGAATTTCAGTCATTTACCAAACATATCTTCAGCCTTGTAATGGTTTATTTATGCTACTAAGACACAGCAGACCTATTTAATACCTATTGTTTTTGTTAAGTATTTCAGCACTGGCAGAAATCCAGTAAGCAAGTTTTGACTATTGTTACCTGTGTGGCATTGTGCTGTTTTTCTTTTAATAACTTCCTGCCTGCCTCAGGGACAACAGATGGAAATTAGTGAGAATGCTATAATCTGGTACAGAGCATCTTTACCCTGTGTTTATTTATTTTATTTATTTATTTATTTTTTGTACATGGTCCCTGACAAATAAACCAATAAACTAAACGAAGCTGGTCACCGTGTGCCTCCTGTGTCACCTCTCTCTCTCTAGTCATCAGTGCTGTCTCTTTCTCCCTACCCTTTTTTCATCCTGAGCTGCCACATTCATGCTCCTGATAAAAAATAAGATGAGTTATTTTTCAAATGGTTTAAAAGAGGTGCTTCACTGACAGTTTTGGAGGATATGATTCATGTGAGATTTTCCCACACCCAAAAACTTGGAAAAATATAAAATGTTTTTTTCCCGTCCTTCCCTCTTAGCAGCATCAACTGAGGTTAATGCAGTCATTGAATGTGAATTAAGCTTAACTGGGGCACCTGTGATTAACCACCATTATTCTTAACTCAATTTATTTTGTTATTACCTCTGCCAAAGGGGGAGGTTATGTGATCATCAGCGTTTGTTTGTTTGTTTGTCTGTCTGTTTGTTTGTTTGTCTGTTTGTTTGTTAGCAAGATAACTCAAAAAGTTATGGATGGATTTTCATGAAATTTTCACAGATTGTCAGAAATGGGGTGTCCTACAGATGATTACATTTTGGTGGTGATCCGGATCACCATCGAGAAGAAAACCGTCATTACGGAAAATGCCATTTTCCTCAATAACTAATGAACCACTAATCCTATCATTGTGAGTCCAATTGCTTGTCATATGTTTTCATGGTCAAGGAATCTGAAAACATACACACAAACACTGTATGGGGGGAACTGTGGCGCTAAACCGCCATTACGGACAATGCGATTTTCGTGAATAACTACTCAGCCACTAATCCTATCATTGTGAATCCAATTGCTAGTCATATGTTTTCATGGTCAAGGAATCTGAAAACATACACACAAACACTGTATGGGGGGAACTGTGGCACTTGGCGGAGGTCTGCGCTCTCCGAGTGCTTTTCTAGTTAATCAATTGTGGTGATGAACACATTTATTCTGACAGGACAAGGTTTATTCATTAATATAGCATATCACCACTTCACTCTGTGGCTATTTCTCACCAAGCCGATAAACTAAGCACAGGTTTCTGATATAGTCAGCTAGAAGGGTAACAGTTTTCCAGCCTGCAGAGACATTATGAACACAGCACACCACACCCTGTCATTAACAAAACATAAAGACCAAATTTGCTTGAGAGAAAACAGCTTATCATTTCTCAGAAATTATCAAAATAGTCAAAACAACTTGAAGAAGCAGGCCCCCCATCTAATTCCAAAGCAAAACTGGTCAAAAGACATGGAGAAGTGGGCTAGCATCACCTATCCAGACAACTTTATTTATTACTGTACAGTACCAGTGCTTTACACTCTTAACCAACTAAGATCCTACAGAGGTCTCGAAGCTTACAAGCAGTTTGTAAGTGGCTGGGTCTGAAACATGGCAGTGTGTGAAATCAACAACCTTTGTGCGCCTGTAGCTAAGGTAAACAAAACATTTGATTGGGGGGGGGGGGGGGTGAAAAAAGTGGAAAACTAGAAAAGCACTCAGAGAAGCGCATACCTCTGCCAAGGCTCCCTCTGTCCCTCATGGATCACATCCAAAATGTAATGGGTTTGTGTGTAGGCCTAGAGCTACTTCTGGTGAAAATTCTATCGAAGTCTGTCCATTAGTTTTGGGGTATTGTTGCTAACACACTGAGAACATCAGAGCCTTGGCTGAGGTATGCATTTTCAGATTATCACCAAAATGTAATGGCTTCCTCTGTAGCCCAAGAACCAACTCTGGTAAAAAAAAAATTCATCCAAATCCATCCTGTAGTTTTGAAGTATTCTTATTCACACTCTGTGAGAAGATAAGAGCCTTGGCGGAGGTATGCATTCTCAGATTATCACCAAAATCTAACGGGTTTGTCTCTGGCCCAAGAACCACCTCTGGTGAAAATTTTATCCAAATCCATCAAGTAGTTTTTGTGTAATCCTACTGTACAAATACAAACAAAGCCCTTGTGGAGGTATGCACTCTCAGATCATCACAAAATCTAATCATCTGTTCCCGGTGCCATAACACACCTTTCCTGAAAATTTCATCGAAATCCATTCAAAACTTTTTGAGTAATGTTGCTAACAGACAGGCAGACAAACAAGTAAACAAATGCAGGCGAAAACATAACCTCCTTGGTGGAGGTAAAAATTGGATTGTTCACTTACAAATATTTTGTAAAGCTTTACACGAAATACTTAAAGGCTATAAAACTGGGACCTAAGATCCTCTTGTGGTGTTTTTAAATATTAAACATGTAAAAATTGAGAAAAACATCAAATTAAAATTAGACTCATATTCCTGTAGGCTAGTCAATACAGTTTAAAAATCCAGAGCAATATTTATAAAAAACATTAAAATATTCTCTTATCATGCATGTTTATTCATACTGTATATCAGTGCAGAAATGATTCACAGAGCCCTCAGCTTAATTTCTCCTGTTTGTTTTTCTCTGTTTTTGCTCTCAGTTTTTTTTTATATATATATTTGATCTAATTTGACTTTGCAATAGCTAAAGATTAGCTTCAGCACATTCACATGTCCAGGTGCTTTCAGATGAAGTTAGACATCATTGTCTTGGTGTCTAGTCGTTAAACTCATTGTTAACTATAAGCAGTTGATTTGTAGACTCCCAGGTACTTGTAATAATCCTCAAAGCCAAAGGCTAATTAGCCAGAACAGCATAATTGGGTTACAAATGATGTTTGCTGATGATGTGGTCTTGTGTAACAGAGAGAAGAAGAGTCTCGAAAAAGAACTAGAACAGAGGAAGTGTGCTCTAGAAAGTAGAGGGATGAGGGTATCAAGATCTAAGACCGAATATATGTGCCTGAATGGACCATTGTCCAGCAGTATGGAACTCCAAGTGCGATTCCTGAAGTGAGAACTTTCAAGTACTTGGGAAATACCCTGCGGACTGATGGTGGTAGCAATGCTGAAGTAACCAGGCGGATCCAGTGTGGCTGGAACAATTGGAGGAAGATACCTGGAGTCATGTGTGACAAGTGTGTGCCACCAAAAGTCAAAGGAAAGATACACAAGACAGTCATTCAGCCAGTAATGCTCTATGCCATGGAGACAACACCGCTGAACAGCCAAGTTAGGAGATTAGGAGTAGGAGAAATGAAGATGTGTACAGTAGTGTGAAAAAATGTTTGCCCCCTTCCTGATTTCTCTTTTTTGTTTTTGTATGTTTGTCACACTTCAATGTTTCAAATCATCAAACAAATTTAAATATTAGACAAAGACACCACCAGTAAACACAAAATGCAGTTTTTAAATGAAGGTGTTTATTAGTAAGGGTAAAAAAAAATCCAAACCTACATAGCCCTGTGTGAAAAAGTGATTGCCTCCCCTGTTAAAACATAAATAACTGTGGTTTATCACATCTTTGGAAAGTTGAGTTCAATTTCTCCAGCCACACCCAGGTCTGATTACTGCCACACCTGTTCTCAATCAAGAAATTGCTTAAATAGGACCTGCCTGACAAAGTGAAATAGACCAAAAGACCCTCAAAAGCTAGACATCATGCTGCAATCCAAAGAAATTCAGGAACAACTGAGAAAAAAAGGAATTGAGGTCCATCAGTCTGGAAAAGGTTATAAAGCCATTTCTAAAGCCTTGGGACTCCAGCGAACCACAGTGAGAGCCATTATCCACAAATGGCAAAAACATGGAACAGTGGTGAACCTTCCCAGGATTGGCCAGCTGACCAAAATTACCCCAAGAGCGCAGTGACAACTCATCCAAGAGGTCACAAAAGACCCAACAACAACATTCAAAGAACTGCAGGCCTCACTTGCCGCAGTTAAGGTCAGTGTTCATGACTCCACCATAAGAAAGAGACTGGGCAAAAATGGACTGCATGGCACAGTTTCAAGAAGAAAACCACTGCTGAACAAAAAGAACATAAACGCTCGTCTCAGTTTTGCCAGAAAACATCTTGATGATCCCCAAGACTTTTGGGAAAATACTCAGTGGACTGAAGAGACAAAAGTTGAACTTTTTGGAAGGTGTGTGTCCCATTACATCCAGCATAAAAGTAGCACAGCATTTCAGAAAAGGAACATCATACTAACAGTAAAATATGGTGGTGGTGGTGGTGTGATGGTCTGGGGCTGTTTTGCTGCTTCAAGACCTGGAAGACTTGCTGTGGCAAATAGAACCATAAATTCTGCTGTCTACCAAAAAATCCTGAAGGAGAATGTCCGGCCATTTGTTCGTGATCTCAAGCTGAAGCACCCTTGGGTTCTGCAGCAGGACAATGATCCAAAACACACCGGCAAGTCCACCTCTGAATGGCTTAAGAAAAACAAAATGAAGGCTTTGGAGTGGCCTAGTCAAAGTCCTGACCTGAATCCAACTGAGATGATGTGGCATGACCTTAAAAAGGTGGTTCATTCTTGAAAACCCTCCAATGTAGCTGAATTACAAAAATTCTGCAAAGATAAGGGGGCCAAAATTCCTCCACAGCACTGTAAAAGACTCATTGCCAGTTATCGCAAATGCTTGATTGCAGTTGTTGCTGCTAAGGGTGGCCCAACCAGTTATTAGGTTTAGAGGGCAATCACTTTTTCACACAGGGCCATGTAAGTTTAGATATTTTTCCCCTTAATAATAAACACATTCATTTAAAAACTGCATTTTGTGTTTACTTGTGTTATCTTTGTCTAATATTTAAATGTGTTTGATGATCTGAAACATTTGTGTGACACACATACAAAAAAATGAGAAATCAGGAAGGTGGCAAACACTTTCTCACCCCACTGTAGATGGGCTTGTGGATACACATTGAAGGACCATGTTAGAAATGATGACGTCTGTAAGAGAATGAGCATTGAAGGTACTGGTGGGAAAAGCAGAGAGAGCAGGCTTAGATGGTTTGGGCATGTCAAGAGGAGAGATGATACCAATGTGTGTAGAAGGACATTAGAGATGGTACCACCAGGAAAGTGCAAAAGAGGACGTCCAAAATTGAGATGGTCAGACTGTGTTAAATGGGACTTGGAAGAGATTGGTGCTTCAGCCAATGATGTCTATAACAGAGTCAAGTGGAAATAGAAGGTGTCTTCTGCAACAACCCCCCAGAACGTTGGAATAGCAAGAAGAAGAAGAAGAAGAAGTATACCTTGGGTTACTACTCCCTCATTTTCTGTCTTGCCTGTGTGTGGACAGTTGATAGTACAGACTGCAGTCAAAGGCAAAAACATGGCAAGGAGGGCTAAACAGTGATTTGGATCTTCATAATATCCTATAGCTGTAGCTTGAAAGTGTTACACTTAAGTTGCCTCTGAACCTGACCCTGACAGATCCGTTACACAAACACGTACATGTGTTTAGCTGTCTGTGAGTGTGCTGCAGGCTGCAGCTGAGCTAATCAAAGCAGAGGAGAGGTGAATCTGTGTAAATGTCCACAGAGCATTACAGACTCTTCAACAATATTAGTCAATTATTCCTACAAACCTATTACAAAATGGTCAGAGCACACCCGCAAGTTGGGATACAAGGAAACTGCCAAGTCGGACCACACACAGAAGCGAACCACTCCTCCTCAGTGTTGCCAGATCTCGCAAGAGAAACAAGCACAAAAACAGCCAACCTACCACATTGTGGAAAATAGAAGCTGCTTGTTAACAGTATTGATATATAGATTTATTTTTGTTTGCGGTAAATTGACTGTAAACATAATCAGCATTGAATAACTGAATTTTATAAACTCTAATTAATGGAAAATGTCATAAATTGCCTTTTCAGGGGCAGAACTGAAGAAACCAAACGCAAACTTTAGTTTTGCACATTTAATAACGAAAAATACAAGTAAACACAAAAACACTACACTTACACACAAAGGTAGAAATAACCGGGAAAAAGCATCGATACTGAGACGCATGGAATGCCAGTCAGGATACCAAACAATGAGCAGAATAACAGTCAGATTACTCACATCTGAAACTGAAGAGAGGCACAGATTAGCATCTGGATAAGAGAACGGTGCTGCAACAAACTGTGTTGCAGCACAGCTTAAATAGGCATAGAACTAATGAACAAATGAATCCAGGTGTGGGTACAACAGCGATGAATAATTAACCTAACCGGTGACAGCTGCCAAAGCCCGCGAACAGGCTTTGACAGGAGGAAGTAAACAGTGACTGCCAAAGTAAAAGCACCAACCATGAAGAAAGAAAATCAGGAACAAATACATGAACAATAATACACTAAGAATAATAACTAAACGCAGACCGGATAGAAGTCACAAATACACTAAAGGAGAAAACTGAGGTAAGCTAATAATACAAACTAATAAATACTGAAACTACCAAAGGAGAACTAGGACAAGGGCAAATTATAAACACAGGGACATAAATGGGAAAACAAGATAATACAGAAATGCATAAACAACCACACTAATACAAAATAAACAGGGAAGCAGAAATACAAAAAAATGTCTTAACCCAACTAGAGGCTGAGCACAGCTCTCACCTGTGCTCAGAATCATGACAGTGCCCCCCCCCCCAAGGGGTGGATACCAAGATACCCCAACCTAACATCAAAAAGAAAAAAAAAAAAAGATCCACCCCTAAAGAACAAGAATGTTACGTGTGGCCCTCGCGAGCCACACATTGAGAGCCGAGGGCGAGCCAGTGAGTTTGCGATGTCTTTATTATGAAAGGGAACAGGGGATAAGGAACACGGCCTCGTGGGGCCAACAAATACAGATAATCATACAAGTGAAACACTCACATATAATGCAGACGAAGGGCAGGAGGCTAGCGCCAGGCGAAGGGGTTCCAGCCTATGGTGAGCGAAGTCACAGCCCCGAATGATCGGAGCTGCTCCTTTTTATACCCGTCAGCAGCGCCTCAGCTGATGAGGGTTAATTGGGCTCCAGCCGTGCCGTAACACAAAGAGAGAACCGGGTTGAGGAGGAATATGGTCTGAGCGCCGGATGACACAGCGTCTCATCCCATTGTGACAAAGAAAAACTAACCCACCCCGGGAGGGAGGAAGGAAGGGGAACCCAGACACAGAGGGACTGAAACAAACCAGAAAAACAAGAAAAAACTCATGACTCACAACACTGAACAGATTTAATGGCAAATGGTATCAGGAGAACTAAATGAAAAGGTGAAATAGTTCAGGTGGTCTCCCAGAGTTCCAGAACCACCCAATCCCATGGTGGAATAGGTCAGGTGGCCTTCCGGAATTCCAGCGCCTCCTAAACAGGCACAGTAACCCATCGGGTGGTTTCCCAACATCCCTGGGCCAATGGTCCGTGGGGCACAACACGCCCCCACCTGGAGGCAGTAGTTGTAACCTGTGCCTCCCGCGGACCACAGCGTAGATGGAGCGAGTTAGTGGTAGCGGGGAGCTGACATCCAATGGAGATAATGGTTGACCAATGACAAAACCAAGAAAAAGGATGGCTTACCAGAGTGGCTGACCAGTGAGGGAATCAGATGAGGGAAACTGATCATCACTGGCGGGTTCAAGTAAAGAAGGGGGAACTACAGTGACCACAGGCAAAAAAGGAGGACTCATGGCGACCTCGGGCAGAGAAAGAGGACCCGTGGTGACCTTGGGCAGAGAAGGAGGACCAACGGTGACCTTAGGTGAAGGAGGAGGACCTACGGCAACCTCGGGTGGAGAAGGAGGACCCACGGCAACCTTGGGCGGAGAAAGAAGACCCTCAGTGACCTCCGGCAAACGCTAACGATCCTCAGTGACCTCAGGCAATCGCTCAGACAAAAGGACAGAGACAGATACCAGATCAGAATCACCAGCAGTAGTGGAGCCCGGCAAAGACACCTCAGAAGAAGAGGGCATCTGCAGCTGATTCTCCCCACCACAAGCAAGACTAGGTTTCTCTAGAACTGATGGCGTAGAAACAGAACAGAATACTTGCCTTGGTTCAAGCTCCACCACCATCCAGGACTCCGACGATTAAGGCTGGGACGTCTCAGATCCATTTACCTGGGCATCTATTCCCGACGTGGTCACCTCGGATGGAGAAAGAAGGAAAAACACCAGAACATTACCGGTAGCAGTGCAGCCCGGCAAGGAGAGCTTAAGAGCAGAGGACATCTGCAACCAATTCTCCCCACCATGAGCTAGACAAGAGTTCTCTAAATCTGCAGCTGTTAAAACAGAACAGAGTACTTGCCTAGACTTAAGCTCCACTGCATCCAGGACTCCAGCGACGGGCTGGGACGTCTCGAATCCAGTCATCTGACGCTCCAACCCTGGCTTGGCCACCTCAGACAAGGAGGAAGAGAAAAACACCAGAAAATTACCAGCAGCAGTGAAGCACGGCGAGAAGAGCTCAGGAGCAGAGGATGCCTGCAACCGACTCTCCCCAGCACGAGCTAGACAAGATTTCTCTATATCTACAGCTGTTAAAACAGAACAGAGTACTTACCTAGACTCAAGCTCCACCACCATCCAGGACTCCGGCGACTTGGGCTGGGACACCTCGACTCCAGTCATCTGACGCTCCAACCCCAGCTTGGCCACCTCAGACGGGGAGGAAAAGAAAAACACTGGAAAATTACCAGCAGCAGTACAGTCCAGTGAGGAGAGCTCAGGAGCAAAGGATGTCTGCAACCAAGTCTCCCCACCACGAGCTAGACAAGATTTCTCTAAATGTGCAAATGTTAAAACAACAGAGTACTTGCCTAGACTCGAGCTCCACCGCCATCCAGGACTCCGGCAACTCTGCTGCGGTGACCTCGGCAGCAGGCGTGATGGTTAGTGCAGCCGAAAGGCCTCCAGGCATGGCGACTGATGCTGGTGGAACTCCCGGCGTGATGGCTGAAGCTGGAGGTTGCCTCACCGATGGCACTGGCTCCCATGTCACTGAAACCAGGGGACACGCTCCTGTCAGCTCAAGTTTCAGGGTACAGGTAGCACTCTCCTCCTATCCGGGATGTGGCTGCGGGGCTGGAACAGAATCTTCCAGGGCCACAGGCTCCTCAGTTGTCTGGCAGCTCCATCCCAGGACCGGTGGACACTCAGGGGACACAGGAGGAGACATGGGAGAGGCAGGTGAGGAACCGGTGGCAGCAGCAGGGGGTGAGGACTCAGCTAACATGGGCTGATGCTGAGCCTCACCATCAGGAATAAGGCAGGACATTTCATTTTTATGTGCAGGAGAATGAAAACACACTTGCCAAGAGCGAGGAATAATTAACCTAGCCAGTGACAGGCTTTGCTTTGATAGGAGGAAGTAAACAATGACTGTCAAATTAAAAGCACAAACTGTGAAGAAAGAAAATCAGGAACAAATACATGAACAATAATACACTAAGAATAATAGCTAAATGTAGACCTGATAGAAGTCACAAATTCACTAAAGGAGAAAACTGAGGTAAGCTAATAATACAAACTAATAAATACTGAAATTACAAAAGGAGAACTAGGACAAGGGCAAATTATAAACACAGGGAAATAAATGGGAAAACAAGATAATACGGAAATACATAAATACCCACACTAATACACAATAAACTGAGAAGCCGAAATACAGAAAATGACATAACCCAACTACAGGCTGAGCACGGTACTCACCCATGCTCAGAATCATAACAGAAAATACATATGCATTCTGCATAAGCAACAGCAAATTTATAGTAAACACAGTAAACATAAAAACTTTGAATAAATATTTTTTTAAACTCTGATCAAAACAAAAGACATGCATTCTGCATAAGCAACAGCAAATTTATAGAAAACACAGTCAACATAAAAACTCTGAATAACTTAAAACTTTTAAACTCTGATCAAAAGAAAAAACATGTGCATTCTGGATAAGCAACAGTGTTATGTCTGGAAACAGGACAATGGAGGCAAGCATTGTACCAAACTCGAACTTTATTACAAACACACTGGATGATACACGTGTTGTAGCAATAGCATACAAGCTAACACTAAGCTAATATAGGCTACTACTAGTACGGAGGCGGAGCGCCAAAGAGGCCGATTCCCGCCGTCAGTCCTCCTTTATACCCACGGCGTAGTGATGTCATCTGGGCCTGCATCCTCACGTTCATGGCATCTGCTGTGGTATTTCCAGTATGCCACAAACAGCAAATTGACAGTAAAGTTGACAGTCAACAAAAAATTTGAGAAACTGTAATTGTGTTTAGTGATGTGGGATGATGGGAGTTGTTGTCCGCTAGTCATTTAAAAAAAAAAAACAACTAATTATTACTCTGCTATTATACAACAGCCAACAACTGTAATTACATGAAAAATTATCTTTTAAACTGACAAACATCATATGTGTAACTCGTGGCAAAATTTGATTGGGATCAAAAGATAATTTCACTCTTGCCATTTATTTCATTGGAGAATTTTTTTCGATTTAAGGTCTCATATGGGATAGACATATAAGAAGTGTTATGCAGACAGTGGGAATATCTGCAGGTCAATGTTTTGGGGCAACTCAGTATCAAGGGTTAAATTGGCAACAAATTTGGTCAGTTAGTGATAAAATTTTTGTTAATAACAAAGAAAAGGAAGTTTCTTATAAAGTTTTGCATTGTATATACCCTGTTAAAGATTTATTTGAAAGGTTTGGAATCGAAATAGATTATTGTTGTGTTTTTTGTGGACTGGAGAGAGAGTCGATCTCTGTTTGTTCAGGGGTGCTCGCTGGGGGGGGGGGGGGGGGCTGCCACCACTTGGGCCCCCACAGTGGCCTCCCCTGGTCCCTCCCACTGGACAGGCTAACATAATTTTATAACTTGTTTTTCTGTCATATTTTACATGTGGTAAATGTTTAAAAATAATTGATGTGTGTTGCATACTATTACCAAATATTAAAAAAATACAGCATAGATGTTTAAGAATAATTAATGTGTGCTGTATATTATTAACAAATATTAACAACATACTGCAAAGTACGACAGATCACACTGTCAAGGTGCGTTTAGAACAAACACAAACGGGCACACAGCATGATCACATTTTAAATTGATTTTGATGTGCCACCCCAAGATTTTCAGTGGCCCCCATGTGCCCTTTCCCCCATGAAAGATGTCAGCCAAGATTGTAGCAAAACCTTTGTGCCATATTGTTAATGTTGCACAAATGCTGCACGAATGCTGCACGGTGGCGCAGTGGTTAGCACTGCGGCAGCACAGTTTACCCTTGGCCGGGGGATTGTGGGGATCGTGGGATCGTGGGTTCGATCCCAGCCCCCGACCAACAGTGATCTGTGTGGAGTTTGCATGTTCTCCCCGTGTTGCATGGGTTTACTCCGGGATTTCTCTGGTTTCCTCCCACATGCCAAAAACATGCATGTTAGGTTAATTGGCTGTTCTAAATTGTCCCTAGATATCTGTTTCCTATAGGCCCTTAGAATAGAGGGTTAGTATTAATGAAAGCGCTTTGAGTGGTCTTTGTGACTAGAAAAGCGCTATATAAGTGCAGGTTAGTTAGTTAGTTAGTTAGTAATGTATGTTTAAATGAAGGTGTTTTTCCTCAAATATGGAAAATAGCAAGAGTAACTC
Organism: Pholidichthys leucotaenia; assembly: GCA_020510985.1. Taxonomy (NCBI): domain Eukaryota; kingdom Metazoa; phylum Chordata; class Actinopteri; order Cichliformes; family Pholidichthyidae; genus Pholidichthys; species Pholidichthys leucotaenia. Next base: position 223,035,903 of record CM035845.1, on the reverse strand, counting down.
CATTACCAAAAAACACCAAAGCATCATTTACAGGACCAAATAGTCGACCCATTAGCATTTTGCCTGTTCTGAGCAAACTTATGGAGAGTGTTGTTTTAAACAGATTCAGTGCTATTTTTCTGAGAACAACATCAACTCTGAATTCCAACATGCATTTAGAGTCAGCCATTCAACATGTACAGCTTTGGCACAATTAACTGATGACTGGTTAAAACAAATTGATAAAAAATTAATTATTGGCACTATATTGCTTGACTTTAGTGCTGCTTTTGATCTTATAGATCATAAGCATTTAATTAAATTAGCTGCTAATGGTTTTAAAACATCAGCCATTGAATGGATGAGAAGTTACTTAACTAATAGAAAACAATGTGTTCTGTTTAATGGTGCCTTGTCAGATATTAAAATGCTACAGTGTGGCATACCACAGGGTAGCTGTTTGGGGCCCTTATTATATTCTATATTTACAAATGATTTACCATGTATGTTAAAAAGCTCATCCATTGTTATGTATGCAGATGATACTACTATTTACATACCTGCAAGCAATATTGAAGAAATGCAAAAAATGCTACAGGAAGAGCTGATGTTGATCTCTCATTGGGTTGTTGAGAACAAACTAAAACTGAATTTGGAAAAAAACTAAAACCCTCTTGCTTGGTTCCAGGTATGCCCTTAGAGCAGATGAGGAACTGTGTATTTCCTTAGAAGGTGTACCTATTAAACAAGTTAAAGAAATTAAATTGCTAGGAGTTACAGTTGATGGAGCATTGTCATGGTCAACCCATATTAATAACACTGTTGCCAAAATGAGTAGAGGGATTTCTTTAATTAGGCGATGTGCTACCCTGTTTACAGAAAGAACAATAAAACAAGTATTACAGTCTTTGTCCTTTCCTATCAGGACTATTGTTCACCTATTTGGTCTAATGCCGCAAGACAAGATCTTAATAAAATCCAGCTCACTCAAAACAGAGCTGCTCGCCTAGCGCTCAGATGGTCATTACGAGATAGTGTTAAGGAAATGCATGCTAGACTATTATGGTTGACTGTGGATGAAAGGTTGACATATACTGTAGTTTGGTTCAGTTCCTAAGAAATATTGTTGTCTTTAGAAGACCTTTATATTTGTATTCACAGTTGATGTATACAAATGATAGACATAATCATAATACCAGACAATGTGTAATGCGACAATTTACTTTACCACTACCAAAAACAAATGCTTTAAAGAAAACTGTGATGTATAGGGCTGTATCACATTGGAACAAACTTCCATCCTGTTTAATTCAGAACAGAAATGGGAAAAGTTTCAAAAAGAAACTGAGAATGTTGCTTATGAGGAAAGAATTATGATGTTAATTGTTTATGGGCCATGTCTATTGGAATTGTTAATTTTATGGTTTGGTATAGAACTTATTTAGTCTGTAATGGGTTTTTTTTCTGTAAATTGTAAACAACGCTATTGTATCAATGTATTAATGAATGTGTGATTTTACTGTTTTTAAATTTTTGTGTGTGGACCCCAGGAAGAATAGCTGCTACTACGGTAGCAACTAATGGGGATCTGAATAAACGAAACAAAACTCCAGAATGAAACCAAATTTTGAACGGTTTTATTTTGAACTGAAACAATATGGCACAACTATTAGCAGCATAAAAAATAGGAAAGCTATTAAGATTTTGGTGTTCTGGAGAAAGTTAGTATTTGTACATAAATATTGTATTTTAATTTTATTTTTGTATTGCAACCTTTGGCTTGAAACTTTTCCAATGTAAAAGCATTATTTCCCTGGCAGTAACAGTTTTGTTGTAAAAATTGTGCGTTCTAATAAAGTTAAAAAAAAACAAGCTCCTATTGACATAACACACAACTCAGGAGACACACACGCAGGCTCAGGATAGATTTAACAGCTTTATTAGCAACAAGGAGGTGTATGGCTGCGTGTCTGTGAAATAAGAATGTATTGGTGGTGGCGTCTGCGTCAGGCACGGGGCAGGAGGCCGTACAGCCGGACAACCCTGTGGGAGAGAGCAGAGGGAGAAGGGTAACGGCCATCACAACAATACAGGGAATGATGATGATAGCTGGCTTACTTGGTTATGACAGGTGGCTGGCGTCGACAAGGGCGAGGCCCGGGAGACAGCGACCTGCAGTACCTGTGGCAGCAGCGTAGAGCCAACGGCGAGATGAGGAAGTCCGCCGCCGGGAATGTCCACCTGTGCACAGGGGAAGGCTAGAGGAGAGAGGTAAGGGGAGCTTACCCAAGATATCTTCACTAGTCGGTTTGAGATCCGTAGTAGCAAAGGGGCCGAAGTTGAGAGACGGCTTCAGGCCGAAGCCCAGGGCAGAGTGGATTAAATACCTCGCCGGTGACGAGGAGCAGGTGTGCGCACGGCTGGCGCCGCTGATGAGCGGCGAGTCATGACACCTATATGGACAAGTAGAGGGGGCGTGACTTAAGCTCTGTATTGTGGGGAACTGGGAGAGCTACAGACAGCAAAGCAAGCCCACATGCTGCAAGCAGCTGTCAGCAGGCCCTCGCCCCTGCACAACCACGGACCGTGGCACCCGTCGGACCTAGCTGGCTTAGAAAATTTCCCGTCATTGCGGCAAGCGCTGCTTCAATAATAAAGTAAACAGTTTGGTGCAGTACTTCCTGTTAGCAGAAGGTGGCACTATAACTTTTGTCAATCATTTTTATGTTGGAGTGTGTGGTGTGCGACTAATATCTATCGTAGAAAATTTGGTGAAAAATCAGACAAAGTTTGTCCAACTTACAACTTTCTGATGTTCCATGGCGAGGAGTCAACCTTCGCCATGTCGCCATGGCAACACTTCCCTGTCAGTTATGTGTTGCCCACCCATATAGGACTACATATGACAGTCACCTCAACCAGTGTTTCAGATTTCATGACTCCAGGTCGTTCCCAACCATCCCAACAAGATCACGGATTGAATGGCGAGGAGGGCATGTTCATGCCATGCTAATGGCATGAACATGCCATGCTAAAGGTGATGTGCAGTTATGATCAACCAGGTGGTCTGATAAACCTCAAAAAATTGCAGGTCATTCTGGCAAGTATGGCATGTGAGTTATGCCAACTTCCTGTCCATTGGCGGGAGGGGGTGCTGATGCTATGTGTAATTCTTTCCATCCATCCATCCATCTTCTACCGCTTTTCCGGAGGTCCGGGTCGCGGAGGCAGCAGTTCAAGCAGAGAAGCCCAGACTTCCCTCTCCCCAGCCACCTGCTCCAGCTCTTCAGAGGGGATACCAAGGCGTTCCCAGACTAGCTGGGAGACATAGTCTCTCCACCGAGTCCTGGGTCTGCCCCGGGGTCTCCTCCCAGTGGGACGTGCCTGAAACACCTCAAGTGGGAGGCGTCCAGGAGGCATCCTAATCAGATGCCCATACCACCTCAACTGACTCCTTTCAATGTGGAGGAGCAGCGGTTCTACTCTGAGCCTCTCCCGGATGACTGAGCTCCTCACCCTATCTCTGAGGGTGAGTCCAGCAATCCTACGGAGAAAGCTCATTTCAGCCGCTTGTATCCGCGATCTCGTTCTTTCGGTCATTACCCAAAGCTCGTGACCATAGGTGAGAGTAGGAACGTAGATTGACTGGTAAATCGACAGCTTTGCCTTAGAACTAAGCTCCCTCTTCACCACAACAGACCGGTACAACGTCCGCATCACTGCAGATGCTGCTCCAATCCGTCTGTCGATCTCTCGCTCCATTTTCCCCTCACTCGTGAACAAGACCCCAAGATACTTAAACTCCTCCACTTGGGGCAGGAGCCTGTCCCCAACCCGGAGAGGACAATCCACCTTTTTCCGGCTGAGGACCATGGACTCGGACTTGGAGGTGCTGATTCTCATCCCAGCCGCTTCACACTCAGCGGCAAACCGTCCCAGCAAGAGCTGTAGGTCATTGCTGGATGAAGCCAACAGGACAACATCATCTGCAAACAACAGAGATGAGATCCTGTGGTCACCAAGCATGACACCCTCCATTCCCTGGCTGCGCCTAGAAATCCTGTCCATAAAAATTATGAACAGGACCGGTGACAAAGGGCAGCCCTGGCGGAGTCCAACTCTCACTGGGAATGACTCCGACCGAGTGTTGGCAATGCGAACTAAACTCTCACAACGGTCGTACAGAGACCGAATAGCTCGTAACAACAAGCCCGATACCCCATACTCCCGAAGCACCCCCCACAAAAATCCACGAGGGACGCGGTCAAATGCCTTCTCCAAGTCCACAAAACACATGTAAACTGGTTGGGCAAACTCCCACGAACCCTCAAGAATTCTCGAGAGGGTAAAGAGCTGGTCCGATGTGCCACGGCCAGGACGAAAACCACATTGCTCCTCCTGAATCCGAGGTTCGACCAACGGCCGGACTCTCCTCTCCAGTACCTTGGCATAGACCTTCCCAGGGAGGCTGAGGAGTGTGATCCCTCTAAAGTTGGAGCACACCCTCCGGTCCCCTTTTTTGAAGAGAGGAACCACCACCCCGGTTTGCCATGCCAAAGGCACTGCCCCCGACCTCCACGCAATGTTGCAGAGGCGTGTCAACCATGACAACCCAACAACATCCAGGGCCTTGAGGTACTCGGGGCGAATCTCGTCCACCCCCGGGGCCCGGCCACCAAGGAGATTTTTAACCACCTTGGCGACCTCAGCCCCTGTGATAGGCGAGTCATCCCCCTCGTCCCCAAACCCTGTTTCCTCTGTGGAAGGCGTATCAGTGGGATTGAGGAGATCCTCGAAGTATTCCTTCCACCGCCCGACGATATCCCCAGTTGAAGTCAACAGTGTCCCATCCGCACCATACACAGTGTGGACGGGGAGCTGCTTTCCCCTCCTGAGCCGCCGAACAGTTTGCCAGAATCTCTTTGAAGCCGACCGAAAGTCTTGTTCCATGGCCTCACCGAACTCCTCCCATACCCGGGTTTTTGCTTCAGCAACCACCCGAGCTGCACTCCGCTTGGCCTGCCGGTACACCTCAGCTGCTTCGGGAGTCCCACAAGCCAACCAAGCTTGATAGGACTCCTTCTTCAGCTTAATGGCCCCCCTCACCACTGGTGTCCACCACTTGGTTCGGGGGTTGCCACCACGAGATGCACCGACCACCTTGCGGCCGCAGCTCTGGGCTGCCGCTTCAACAACAGAGGTGGAGAACATGGCCCATTCAGACTCCATGTCTCCAGACTCCCTCGGAATGTGGTTGAAGTTCTTCCGGAGGTGGGAGTTGAAGACCTCCCGGACAGGGGCCTCAGCCAGACGCTCCCAGCACACCCTCACTATACGTTTGGGTCTACCAGGTCTGAATGGCTTCCTCCCCTGCCATCGGATCCAACTCACCACCAGGTGGTGATCAGTTGACAGCTCTGCACCTCTCTTTACTCGGGTGTCCAAGACATACGGTCGCAGGTCTGATGATACGATAACAAAATCGATCATCGACCTGCGGCCTAGGGTGTCCTGGTGCCAGGTGCACATATGGACACCCTTATGCTTGAACATGGTGTTCGTTATAGACAGACTGTGGTTAGCACAGAAGTCCAATAACTGAACACCACTCGGGTTCAGATCGGGCAGGCCGTTCCTCCCAATCACCCCCCTCCAGGTTTCACTGTCGTTGCCCACGTGCGCATTGAAGTCCCCCAGTAGGACAATGGAGTCTCCAGGAGGAGCACCCTCCAGCACCCCAGTCACAGACTCCAAAAAGGGTGGGTACTCTGAAACATCATTTGGTGCATAGGCACAAATGATGGTCAGGACCCGTTTCCCAACCCGAAGGCGCAGGGAAGCAACCCTTTCGTCCACCGGGGAAAACTCCAATATAGAGGCAGCAAGGTGGGGCGATACAAGAATACCTACCCCTGCTCGTCGCCTCTCGCCCGGGGCAACTCCAGAAAAGGCCAAGCTCCAGCCCCTCTCCAGGAGACTGGTTCCGGAACCGGAGCTGTGTGTTGAGGTGAGGCCGACTATATCTAGCCGGTATCGCTCAATCTCGTACACCAGCTCAGGCTCCTTCCCCACCAGAGAGGTGACATTCCACGTACCAAAAGCCAGTTTAGAAAGCTTGGGATCAGTCCGCCAAGGTCTCCGCCTTTGACTGCCACCTAATCCACATAGCACCGGACTTCCATGATCCCTCCTGCAGGTGGTGAACCTACTGGAGGGCGGACCCATGTAACTCCTTCGGGCTGAGCCCGGCCAGGTCCCATGGGTGGAAACCCGGCCACCAGACGCTAGCCTTCGAGCCCCTCCCCCAGGCCTGGCTCCAGGGTGGGGCCCCGGTAACCCCATACCGGGCGGGGTACACTGAATCCTTGATATACAATTTATCATGAGAGTCTGTTGGATCGTTCTTCGTCTGGCCCTTCACCCAGGACCAGTTTGTCTTGGGAGACCCTATCAGAGGCAAATTGCCCCAGACAACATAGCTCCTGGGATCACTGGGGCACGCAAACCCCCCCACCACGGTAAGGTGACGATCCATGAGGGGGGTGTAATTCTTTATTATAGAAATTAATTATATTTATATCTTATTTATATCTTCTTATTTATATCTTTATTATAGAAATAGAAATCAGTAGCCAATACTGATAATTTCTATAATATAGTGTAATTCTTTATTATAGAAATTATCAGTATTGGCTACCTATTCACCACACAAAATTTGGTTGAAATCAGTCAGTATATGCCAGAGTAAAAGCCATTGGAAGGGTGATGGCGATACTGCAAACTTGGCCACACCCCTTCTGCCAAACCGTCAGGCCTTTTGAAAAGGTTTCAACAGCTTTTGATGGCACATGGGTATAGATGATTGTCAGCATAAATAGTACCAATCAGACTATTTACTTCAGAAATATTGAAGAAAACCTTTGGTGTAACCTTCATGTCTCCAAGAGAGGGCACTATTGCTACTCATGAATATTCATAGCTGTTATTGTTTGGAGGCGTACCCATATACATCATACCTATCTTGGTGCCAATCCGACATTCCATTCCCGACGTATTAACCCCTTGCACTCCGGTCAATTTTCCTAAAAACGCCAAAAAAAAATGTGCCCAAAGTAAATCGAAAGCTGTTCTTCAACCCTTTGCAGCATCTTCATGGAGTTGGTCTCATTTAAAAGAAAACACTTTAAATTTTTTGGCAAAACAGTCATAATCTCTCTAAGTGCTCCGGCCACTGAGTTACAGTCATCTAAACATACTGAACTTGAAGAAAATAAATTTGGCCTGGGTGTTTTCTTGGATACAAATGCTTGCAAATAACACACAGCTTCAGATCCGGGCTGGAAAATGCAACAGAAATGTAGAACCAAGTGTTATCCAGCTGAGGTCCAAATTTTGTAACAATACCACAAAAAATGAATATATTACACAGCTTTGTTCTCAGGTAGTTCCCAGGCGTTTTATTGGTAGCTTTATTCTTCATATAATCAATTCTTCATTAACTTTAGGCCATGTACCACAGGCTTTTAAAATGGCTGTAATTAAACCCTTACTCAAAAAGCCAACGCTCGATCCAGGAGCTTTAGCTAACTATAGACCAATCTCTAATCTCCCTTTCATTTCAAAAATCTTAGAAAGAGTTGTTGCTACGCAATTATTTGACCACCTGCAGGGAAATGGTTTACTTGAAGAGTTTCAATCTGGGTTTAGAATCCATCATAGTACTGAAACAGCCTTAGCGAAGGTCACTAACGACCTCCTCATTGCATCTGATAATGGACTAGTTTCTGTACTTGTCCTTTTAGACCTTAGTGCAGCTTTTGATACTATCGATCATAATGTTCTACTTGATAGATTAGAACACTATGTTGGACTTAATGGAACTTCGTTGCAGTGGTTTAGATCTTATTTATCTGATAGGTTCCAGTTTGTTCATGTAAATAATGAGTTTTCTTTCAACTCAAAGCTTAGTCATGGAGTTCCACAGGGATCTGTGCTAGGCCCTACTCTTTTTAGTTTATATATGCTTCCGTTAGGCAACATTATTAGAAAGCACTGTATACATTTTCATTGTTATGCAGATGACACACAATTATACCTGTCAATGAAGCCAGATGATAGTAATCAATTAGCCAAGTTAGAAGCCTGTCTTAAGGAAATCAAAGCTTGGATGACTTGTAATTTCCTGCTATTAAATTCAGATAAGACTGAAGTCATTCTTGTTGGTCCAAAAAACCTTAGAAATTCCTTTCCAAATCAAACTTTCAGTTTGGATGCGGTTACTCTTTCTCTTAATAGCTCTGTGAGGAACCTTGGAGTTATTTTTGATCAGGATTTGTCCTTCAATTCACATATTAAATTTGTTTCTAAGACTGCCTTCTATCATTTGCGTAATATTGCCAAGATTAGGAGCATCTTGTCTCAGAGTGATGCTGAGAAACTGATCCACGCTTTTGTTAGCTCGAGATTAGATTATTGTAATTCTTTATTATCAGGCTGTCCTAAAACATCTTTAAAAAGTCTTCAGCTGATCCAAAATGCTGCAGCAAGAGTTTTAACAGGTACTAGAAAGAGAGATCATATCTCTCCGGTTCTGGCCTCCCTTCATTGGCTTCCCATAGAGTTTAGAATTAAGTTTAAAATCCTTCTTCTTACTTACAAAGCTCTAAACAATCAGGCTCCTTTTTATTTAAAAGATCTGATACTACCGTATTATCCTAACAGAGCACTACGCTCCCAAAATGCAGGACTACTTGTAATACCTAGAATCTCCAAAAGTACAATGGGAGGCAGAGCCTTCAGTTATCAAGCTCCTCTCCTGTGGAATCAGCTGCCAATCTGGATTCGGGAGTCAGACTCGATCTCTGTTTTTAAGAATAGGGCTAAAACCTACCTTTTTGATATAGCCTACAATTAGGGAGGGATCATGTGTTTCTGAACCCTCCCTTAGTTATGCTGCTAATAGGTTTAGTCAGCCGGGGGACCTCCAGTAATGCACTGGGCCTCACTCCTTTTCTCCTCTCAATGAAATATTTTTTTTTTTGCTGGTCATTAACATTTGTTTGTTCTCTCCCATAGATTGAGTCCCCATCGTGCTGTTTGCTTTCTACATGTCTGTTCTTTTCTTCTTCTCTATCCCCTCACCCCCCAGCCAGTCACAGCAGATGACTGCCCCTCCTTGAGCCTGGTTCTGCTGGAGGTTTCTTCCTGTTAAAAGGGAGTTTTTCCTCTCCACCGTCGCCAAGTGCTTGCTCACAGGGGATCGCCTGATTGCTGGGGTCTTACTGCAGCTATGAGATGACTGTTGTTGTGAAATGGTGCTATATAAATAAAGTTGAATTGAATTGAATTGAACTGAACTGTGCCAAATTGTGCCAAATGACACAGTTTGGAAAAACGTCTGTAACTTTTGAATGATTCAATGTAGAAGCTTCATTTTGGGCTCTAATGAAAGGTCACACTCAGGGCTGTGTCTGTGTGTGTGTGTGGGGGGGGGGGGTTGTCCCCCCCCCCCCCCCCCCCCGCTACAGAGGACGGACATCGGCCATCGCTACATGACGGATTACACTCGGATGTGGCGATGTGGCCACAGCAGCACTGTCACCGCGTTCATGGTCCGGAGGCGGCGAACGAACCGTGTACCGCGGCGCACGCACTTCAGACATCGTGCACCACACAGTTGTAATTTCCCGACCGGTCAAAAGTCATTTTTGATTACAGTTTTCAGGGATAAAAAAATAATTTGGCTTATAACACCTTACCTCTTCACAGCCACATTGTCCTGGCCAACTTCTCTTCCTCATTGTCAGACGAACGCGATGCTGGTCCGCTCATGGTTCTGGTCTGGCGACCCGGTCAAAACATAATTCCATGATTGCGGTTTTGGCGAATGATTTACGACCTTCGTCGTCGGCCTCCGTCGGTCTATGATGACCAAATAAGAGAATCCTAAACACTCTGCTGGAATTAAAAAAAAATAAATAAATAAAGCACTGCCTGTGGCTGCTGAAGCAGTCTCTCTTCACCCAGCTTTAGACAAAACAGCTCAGCGAACTTCTGTGCTTCAATTGGCTCACTGCATTGGTAGGCGGGTCCTTCTTGCTAAGTTTTCAGTCATTGGTTCTTCAAGGTTTCAGAAACCCAATTCAAGGCTCTTATTAGTCAAATGAGAGGTCAATCAGATGAACTAATCTGTTCGCAGCTGTGTCTGCAGCTTTTATTTTCAGTGCACGCTTGGACGCCATCACCACCTACATCAACATCTCCATCATGTGTCCTAGAGCACACGAGGGCGCTCTCGTGCGCCCTCGTGCACTCTAGGACGCAGAGACTTGCCCGTCCGCGGTACAACGGAGTGCAAGAGGTTAAAAAAACAACATGATGCAAACTTTCTGATGCAAAACTTTCTGCCTCCTATAGGTGGCGCTGTAGATTTCTATGAATATTGTTCTATAGAACTGTTTGGAATTGGACTGATATCCATAATATTGAATTTGGTTGAAATCCGACAATGCATACCAGAGTTATTGCCGTCAGAATGGTCATAGAATGATCATGGAGAGGCATCAAACCTTGCCACGCCCCTACGGCCAAACCATCAAACTTTAAGAAAAGTTTTCAATAACTTTTAATGCCACATGGTTATAAATGATTATCACCACAAATGAGATCAATCGGACAAAAACCTGAGGACGAGTTTGATCAAATGCGCGTCAATTGCGTGAGGTGGAAATCAGGTCACTGCCACTTTGTGCCAAAATGGCTGACTTCCTGTTGGGTGTAGACCATTACTTCTAAGGAGTTTTTTGCATGTCTTGACATGATAAACGTCTCACCCGATTTTCATCTTTCTACGCGAAAGTAAACATGTGCCACTCTCCATTGACGTCACATGTTAGGTGTCGCTGTAGAGCCATTTTTGTGGGATCATTCATATTTCTTCCAAAATATTCAATTTTTCACCAGCCTTGAGGTCCCTGCAAAAAATGGTGAGTTTTCATCCACGTTCACTACCCCAAAAATGAGATCTTAGATGGAGAAGAAGGAAAAAAAAAATTACAATTACATTAGGGCTCTCGCCCACTGACTTTGTCAGTGGCTCAGGCCCTAATTAAAGCTGCAAGCAGCTGTAAGCAGGCCCTCGCCCCCTGTGCAACCGCGGACCCCGGCGCCCGTCATACCTAGCTGGCTCAGAAAATTTCCTGTCGTCAGCGGCAAGCGCTGTGTGAATAATAAAGTCAACCATTTGGCACAGTACTTCCAGTGAGCAGTAGGTGGCGCTATAACTTTTGTCAATCATTTTTATGTAGGAGCGTGAGGGGCGGGACTACTATCCATTGTAGAAAATTTGGTGAAAATCAGACAAAGTTTGTCCAACTTACAACTTTCCAATGTTCCATGGTGAGGAGTCAACCTTCGCCATGTTGCCATGGCAACAGTACCCTGTCAGTAATGTATTGTCCACCCACATAGGACAACATATGACAGTCACCTGAACCTATGTTTCAGATTTCATGACTACAGGGCGTTCCCAACCACCCCAACAAGATCATGGATTGAATGGCGAGGAGGGCGTGTCCATGGTAACAAGTGTGATATCATGGTAAAGCTGATGTGCAGTTATGATCATACCTTTGATCTGATGAATCTCAGAAAATTTCATGTCATTCTGGCAAGGGGCGTGTGAGTAATAAAGAAAACAGTTTTCAGCAATTCTTCCTTTATCCACTAGGTGGCGCTGTAGATTTATATGAATATTTTTCTATAAAACTGTTTGGAATTGGACTGATATCCAAAATACTGAAATTGGTTGAAATCTGACAATGCCTACCAGAGTTGTTGCTGTCAGAATGGTCATAGAATGATCATGGCGAGGCATCAAACTTTGCCACACCCCTACGGGAAAACCGTACAACTTTAAAAAAAAGTTTTCAATAACTTTTAATGCCACATGGGTATAGATGATTGTCACCACAAATGAGCTCAATCGGACAAAAACCCTAGGACGAGTTCGATCAAATGCGCGAGGTGGAAATTTGGTCACTGCCACTTCCTGCCAAAATGGCCAACTTCCTGTTGGGTGTAGACCATTACTTCTATGGAGTTTTTTCCATGTCTTGACATGATAAACATCCCACCCGATTTTCATCTTTCTACACAAAAGTAAGCGTGTGCCACTCCCCATTGACTTCACATGTTAGGTGGTACTGTAGAGCCATTTTTTGTGGGGTCATTCATATTTCCTCCAAAATATTCAATTTTTTGCCAGTCTTTTGGTCCCTGCAAAAAATGGTGAGTTTTCATGCATGCCGACTACCCCAAAAATGAGATCTTAGATGGAGAAGAAGGAAAAAAAAAAATTTGAACAATTAAATCTGCAAGCAGGTGTAAGTGGACCTCGCCCCCCCCCATGCAACCACGGATCCCGGTGCCCATTGTACCTAGCTGGCTCAGAAAATTTCCCGTCGTTTACAAACAGTTTGGTGCAGTACTTCCTTTGATCAGTAGGTGGTGCTATAAATTTGTCAATAATTTTTACATAGGAGCGTGTGGGGCAGGACAAATATCCATCATAGAAAATTTGGTGAAAATCAGATGAAGTTTGTCCAAGTTGCAACTTTTCGATGTTCCATGCCAAGGAGTCAACCTTTGCCATGTTGCCATGGTAACACTTACCTATCAGTTATGTGTTGCTGACCCATATAGCACTACAGATGACAGTCACCTCTACCTATGCTCCAAATTTCATGACTCCAGGACCTTCCCAACCCTCCCCACAAGATCACAGATTGAATGGTGAGGAGGGCTTGTCCATGGTAACAGCAGTAATGCCATGCTAAAGCTGGTGTGCAGTTATGATCAACCACGTTGTCTGATAAACCTCAGAAAATTTCACATCATTCTAGCAAGTTGCACATGACTAATAAATAAAACAGTTTTCAGCAATTCTTCCTTTGACCACTAGGTGGCTCTATATCTTTTGTCAGGTATTTTTATGTAGACGCGTTCAGGGCGGGACTATTTTCCATCATGGAAACTTTGGTGGACATCAGACAAGTTTTGTTAGAGTTACAACTGTCCGATGTTGTAAGGGGATGAGTCAAATTTCACCATGGTGTCGTGGCCACGCCTTTTGAGATTGTGACTCACATTTGATAACTTTTAATGACCAATGCCTATAGATGCCGCCATGTGAAAATGAGTTCAATGGGAGAAGGCCCCCAGGAAGAGTTCATTCAAATGCAAGTGGCGCAGTACTTCCTGTAAGCAGAAGGTGGTGCTATAAATTTTGTCAACCATTTTTACATAGGAGTGTGCAGGGTTGGACTACTATCCATTGTAGAAAATTTGGTGAAAATCGGATGAAGTTTGTCCAAGTTGCAACTTTTCAATGCTCCATGGCGAGGAGTCAACCTTCGCCATGTTGCCATGGTAACACTTACCTATCAGTTATGTGTTGCTGACCCATATAGGACTACAGATGACAGTCACCTCTACCTATGCTCCAAATTTCATGACTCCAGGACCTTCCCAACCCGCCCCACAAGATCACAGATTGAATGGGGAGGAGGGTGTGTCCATGGAAACAAGTGTGACATCATGGTAAAGTTGATATAAGATAAGATAAGATAAGATAAGCCTTTATTAGTCCCACAACAGGGGAAATTCCAGGATTGCAACAGCACAGGGATAGCAACACTCAGAGCAACAATCAGAAGGCAAGAAAAAAACAAGCAAGCAAGAGCAGCTAATATACATATGTACATATTACTATAAAATATATATATATACACAGACACACAGTGCAGAGCATTGTAGCTGGATGGAATAAATATATGAATATATGAACACACAGTGCAGAGCATTGTAGCTAGATGGAATAAATATGTAAATATATAAACACCCACAGTACGGAGCATTGCAGCAAGGTGGAATAAATATGCAAGTATATAAACACACACAGTGCGGAGCAATGTAGCTAGATGGAATAATATGTAGATATATAAATATATAAACACACCCAGTGCTGAGCATTGTAGCTAGATGAAATAAATATGTAAATATATAAACACACACAGTGCAGAGCATTGTTGCTAGATGGAATGAAACAGCATAACCGTCTACTTAGTTATCCTACATGGTATGATTATGTGCCCATACATATTCTCACCCTCCATAGCGACTGGTATGTTCCTAGTTGTATGCCGGAGGGGACCATTGTGTAAGTCTATTGCATCTTTTGCATTCAAAAAACTATTAGTTTGTTACGTCTTTTTGCTATCTCTGCGAGCAGCCCTGCTTAGGTTGTACAGTCTGACAGCCGTTGGTAGGAAGGACCTACGAAACCTCTCGGTTGTGCACCTGGGATGATGTAGTCTGCTGCTAAATGAGCTCCTCAGTGCATTCAGTATGTCCTGCATAGGGTGGAACTCGGACTCCAGCAGAGATGACAGTTTAGCCACCGTCCTTCTCTCTCCTATCTCCTCCATCGGATCAAGGCGCTGCCCCAGGACAGAGCTAGCTTTCTTAATCAGTTTGTTCAGTCTCTTCCTATCGGCTGCAGTAATGCCACTGCCCCAGCAGACCACTCCAAAAGTGATGGCTGATGCCACCACCGTGTCATAGAATGACTTCAGCAGCGCCCCTTGTACACCAAAAGACCTGAGTCTCCTCAGCAGGAACAGCCTGCGCTGTCCCTTCTTGTAGAGTGCATCAGTATTGTGTGACCAGTCTAGTTTATTGTTCAGATGAACACCCAGGTACTTATAGGATGTCACCATCTCGATGTCTGTTCCCTGTATATTTACTGGTACTGTGAGGGGCTGCCCATGCCTGCGGCAGTCCACCACCAGCTCCTTAGTTTTCCTCGCGTTGATCTGGAGGCAGTTCCGATGGCACCAGTCCACGAAGTCCTGGATAAGCCCTCTGTACTCAGCTTCATCTCCATTGGAAATGAGGCCAACGATCGCAGAGTCATCAGAGAACTTCTGTAGATGGCAGTGTGTTGTGTTGTGTGAGAAGTCCGCAGTATAAAGAGTGAACAGGAAGGGAGCCAGCACCGTTCCCTGGGGGGCCCCCGTGCTACTGATGATCGTGTTGGACACACAGTCCCGGGTTCTCACAAACTGAGGCCGGTTCGTGAGGTAGTCCAGGATCCATGATGACAGGTGCTGGTCCACCCCTGCGCGCAGCAGCTTGTCCTTCAGGATCATCGGTTGGATGGTGTTGAAAGCACTGGAGAAGTCAAAGAACATGATCCTCACCATATTCCCGGGCTTCTCCAGGTGGGACAGAGAACGGTGAAGGAGGAAGATCACCGCATCCTCCACCCCAATGCCATGCTGGTAGGCGAACTGGAGTGGATCCATCGCTGGTTCCACCAGGGGGCGGAGGTGAGCAAGGAGCAGTCTCTCCAGGGTCTTCATCAAGTGGGACGTCAAGGCCACCGGTCTGTAGCTGTTCAGGTCTTTGGGGTGGGAAGTTTTTGGTACAGGTACCACACAAGATGTTTTCCACAGCTGTGGTACCCTCCCCAGTTTCAGGCTCATGTTGAAGATATACGTCACAATCCCACACAGCTGGTCTGCACAGGACTTGAGGAGCTTTGCGCTGATGCCGTCCGGACCCGGCGCCTTCCTCGCCTTGATCTTCCTCAGCTCCGTCCTCACCTGGGTCCTGGTCAGGGTCAGGATGGGGGGCTGTGTGTTGGGAGTGGGGGGGTGTTGGTGGAGTGGGGAGTGGGCAGCAGGACTTGATTTCTTTAGAGGCAGCAGTGGTTGTTGTGCAGTCAGGGGGGAGGGCGGTTGGTCAAATCTATTGAAAAACAGATTCAGGTTGTTCGCCCACTCCCTGCCCCCTGTGGTCTGGGGGGAGGTATTCTGGAGCCCCGAGATGGTTTTGAGGTTTCTCCAGACCCCGCTGATGTCGCTCTGTTGCAGCTTGTCCTCCATCTTCTTCCTGAAGCTGTCCTTGCCTTCTCTGATCTTTCTCCTCAGCTCCCTCTGTACGGACTTCAGTATCTCCCTGTTCCCTGACCTGAAGATCCTCTTCTTCTCTCTCAGAAGTGTTTTTATCTCAGGGTTGATCCAGGGTTTGTTGTTTGAGTGACGCCGTATGGTCTTGGTGGGAACGGATTTGTCCACACAGAAGCTGAGGTAGCCCGTGAAGGTGTGAATGAGGCCATCGATGTCCTCACCATGTGGATCGCAGAGCTGCTTCCAGGCGATGGCTTCAAAACAGCCCTTTAGAGTGTCCATTGTCTCCTCAGACCATAACTCCACAGTGTGCATGGCCGGAGGTTGTCTGTGCACTAGGGGTTTGTACACCGGCCGGAGATGAACCAAGTTGTGATCCGATCTCCCGAGTGGGGGGAGTTGTGATGAGGTGTACGCCTCCTTAATGTTTGCGTAGAATAAATCCAGTGTTTTATTGTCTCTAGTGTGGCATGTGACATACTGGGTGAACGTGGGTAGAATGGGAGATAGTGAAACATGGTTGAAATCGCCTGAGATGAGGAGAAGAGCATCTGGGTGTTCTGTCTGCAGCCTGCTGGTTACTGAATGGATGACGTCACGTGCTGTCCCAGCGTAGTTATGATCAACCCTGTGGTCTGATGAATCTCAGAAAATTTCATGTCATTTTGGCAAGTGGTGCGTGAGTAATAAATAAAACAGTTTTCAGCAATTCTTCCTTTAACCACTAGGTGATGCTGTAGATTTATATGAATATTGTTCTATAGAACTGTTTGGAATTGGACTGATATCCATAATATTGAGTTTGGTTGAAATCCAGCAATGCATACCAGAGTTATTTCCATCAGAATGGTCATAGAATGATCACGGCAAGACATCAAATGTTGCCACGCCCCTACAGCCTAACGTTCAAGCTTTAAGAAAAGTTTTCAATAACTTTTAATGCCACATGGGTATAGATGATTGTCACCACAAATGAGCTCAATCGGACAAAAACCCTAGGACGAATTTGATCAAATGCGCGAGGTGGAAATTTGGTCACCGCCGCTACCTGCCAAAATGGCTGACTTCCTGTTGGGTGTAGATCATCACTTCTATTTAGTTTTTTGCATGTCTTGACATGATAATCTCACCCAATTTTCATCTTTCTACAAAAAAGTAAGCATGTGCCACTCCCCATTAACTTCACATGTTAGGTGGTGCACGTTCAATACTCCAAAAATGAGATCTTAGATGAAGAAGAAGAAAAAAAATAAATATTCATTCATTCATTCATTCATTCATTCAGTCATTCAAAAAAAATAGATAAAAAATTAAAGCTGCGAGCAACTGTAAGCGGGCCCTTGCCCTCGGTGAAACCGCAGACCCCGGCACCCGTCATACCTAGCTGGCTCAGAAAATTTCCCGTCGTTGCCGCAAGCACTGAGTGAATCATAAAGAGTTTTGCACAGTACTTTCTGTGAGCAGTAGGTGGCTTCTTAACATTTGTAAATTATTTTTGTGTAGGAGCATGTGGGGCAGGACTCATATCCATCATAGAAAATTTGGTGAAAATCAGAATCAGAATCAGCATCAGATTTATTGCCATTGTTCATGTAGTACACAAACTAGGAATTTGTCTCGGTGCAATGCTGCAACATTAAACATGATAAGATAAAAGAAATAAAAAACTATACATGCAATAAGTGTAGAACAAGAATGAGTAATACTAGTCAAAGCAGTTTTTAAATATATTAGCGAGCAGCAGATATTGTGGAGTACCACATGGTGCAGACGGTAATGCAACAGAAACAGTGATGATTGACATGAGTCTGGTTGAGCTGCTGTACTTAGTGCACGAGAGTCAATAAGTCACTTAGTGTTCAGCAGTCTGATGGCAGAGGGGAAGAAGCTATTCATGTGCCGGGAGGTTTTAGTCTGAATGGACCGAAGTCTTCTACCTGAGGGGAGGGGGGCAAACAGTACGTGACCAGGGCGTGAAGGATCGGCTATGATCCGGCCTGCACGCCTCCGGGTCCTGGAGATGTACAGGTCCTGGAGAGATGGGAGCTTGCAGCCGATCACCTTCTCAGCAGTGCGCACGACGCACTGCAGCCTTAGTCTGTCCCTGGCAGTGGCTCCTGCGTACCACACGATTATGGAGGTGGTGAGGATGGACTCGATGATGGCTGTGTAGAACTGCACTAACATCTTGGTGGGTAGCTTGAGCTTCCTCAGCTGCCGCAGGAAGAACATCCTCTGCTGGGCCTTTTTGATGAGGGAGCTGATGGTCGGCTCCCATTTGAGGTCCTGGATGATGGTGGTGCCCAAGAAGTGGAAGGAATCTGCAGTGGTGATGGGAGAGCCTGTGAGGGTGAGGGGGTGCAGAGGGGTTGTGACTTTCCTGAAGTCCACGATCATCTCCACTGTCTTCAGAGCGTTCAGCTGCAGGTTGTTGTGGCTGCACCAGGACGCCAGCTGGGCCACCTCTCTCCTGTAGACGGACTCGTCGCCGTTGGAGATGAGCCCGATGAGGGTGGTGTCGTCCGCAAACTTGATCAGTTTAACCGACTGGTGGCTGGAGGTGCAGGAGTTGGTATAAAGGGAGAAAAGTAGGGGGGAAAGTACACAGCCCTGGGGTGATCCGGTGCTGATGCTGACAGAGTCAGAGACAGTCTTCCCCAGCCGCACATGCTGCCTCCGGTCCGTCAGGAAGTCGGTGATCCACCTGCAGAGGGAGTCAGGCACGCCAAGCAGGGACAGCTTGTCCTGGAGCAGAGCGGGGCGGATGGTGTTGAATGCAAAGCTGAAGTCCACAAACAGGATCCTGGCGTAGGTTCCCGGGGAGTCCAGGTGCTGCAGGATGGAGTGGAGGGCCAAGTTGACTGCGTCCTCCACAGACCTGTTGGCTCGGTAGGCAAACTGCAGCGGGTCCAGGAGGGGAGTGGTGATGGACTTGAGGTGGGGCAGGACCAGGCGCTCAAAGGACTTCATGACTACAGAGGTGAGCGCTACAGGTCTGTAGTCGTTAAGTCCAGTGATCCGTGGCTTCTTGGGGACAGGGATGATGGTGGAGGATTTGAGGCAGGTCGGCACATGGCATAGCTTAAGGGAGGTGTTAAAAATGTCTGTGAAGACAGGAGCCAGCTCTTTCGCACAGTGTCTCAGGGTGGAGGGAGACACACCGTCCGGACCGGGGGCCTTGCGCGGGTTCAGTCTGGAGAACTGTCTGGGCACATCCTGCTCACTGATGACAAGGGCAGGGGGGGAGGAGTGGGGGACCGCTTTTGATGAAGTAGGGACCGAGGAGGCAGTGGAGCTGGGGGGAGGGGGGGAGTTGGACACAGCTGACGAGGTGTCAAAACGGGCGTAATGTTGGGACAGTCTTTGACAAAGGGCTTTGTCATCCTGACCTTTAGAAGCCTGAGGCCGATAATTGGTGATTTGCCTCAGTCCTCTCCACACAGAAGCCGAGTCGTTAGCAGTGAACTGCTGCTGGAGTCTCTCAGAATACACAGATTTAGCTCTCCTCAGCTCTCTGTTAAACCGATATTTAACCTCCCTGTAGCAGTCCCTGTCTCCACTTTTCAACGCTGCTTCCTTCTCCTTCCTGATCTGTCTGAGCTTAGCAGTGAACCAGGGCTTATAATTAGAGTACCTCACCCTGGTGCGCGATGGAAGAATACTCTCCTCACAAAAGTGGATATATGAGTTCACAGTGTCCGTGTACTCATTCAGATCATGCGTGGCTCCTTTAAACATGCCCCAGTCAGTTATTTCCATGCACGTGTTCAGCTTCTCCCCAGCTTCACTGGTCAATTTCTTCATAGTGGTCACAACAGGTTTAGTGAGCTTCAGTCTCTGTCTGTATTTGGGAATGAGGTGGACCATCACGTGATCAGATAGTCCGAGCGCAGTGCGGGGAACAGCACGATACGCGTCCTTCACTGTAGTGTAACAGTGATCCAGTGTGTTCTCTCCTCTGGTGGGGCATTTAATAAACTGTATCGGGGGAGATCGTGGCTCAGATTGCTCTGGTTAAAGTCGCCAACCACAATAACCAGTGAGTCCGGGAAAGTCTGCTCCGTATGTTGAATGTGATCCGCGAGCGCGCGCTGAGCCTTGCGCGCGTCCGCTTCGTACACAGCGGCGAGGATGAATGAGGCGAACTCCCGCGGGGAATAAAATGGCTTGCAGTTAATGAAAAGATATTCAAGGTCGGGAGAACAGTGTTGGGAAATCACTGTTACATCAGTGCACCAGCTGCTGTTGATGTAAAAGCAGACTCCTCCTCCTGTAGACTTACCGGAGAGCTCTGTGTCTCGATCAGCATGAAACAGCTGAAATCCCTCGAGGCTGATCGCGCTGTCCGGTATATTCCCCCTGAGCCAGGTCTCAGAGAAGCAGAGAGCAGACGAGGAAGCGAGGTCCTTAAATCGCATCAGCAGTCTCAATTCATCTACCTTGTTAGAGAGAGAGTTGGCATTGGTTAGAAATATGCCAGGCAAGGGCGTGCGCGTGCCTCTCCTGCGGAGCTGAACG
Source organism: Pholidichthys leucotaenia (assembly GCA_020510985.1). NCBI lineage: Eukaryota > Metazoa > Chordata > Actinopteri > Cichliformes > Pholidichthyidae > Pholidichthys > Pholidichthys leucotaenia. The sequence goes on along the minus strand of CM035845.1, from coordinate 223,015,435 downwards.
AGAGCGCCCGCTCGCCTTCCTCTCCTTCGCCGCCTCACCTTCCGAGCCAAACAGTGAATCAGATCGGCGGCAGGAGCCAAAAAAACCGGGAGCAGGTCCGTAGGAGTGAAAGTCCTGATATTTAACAGCTCCTCACGGGTGTAAGAGCAGGCAGACACACAATTGACAGATAAAAACACACAAAGAAGGGCGCAGCAAAGCACCATGGCGACCACTGTGGGCGCCATCTTGCAGAGAATCAGACAAAGTTTGTCCAAGTTACAACTTTCCGATGTTCCATGGCGAGGAGTCAACCTTCACCATGTCACCATGGCAACACTTCCCTGTCAGTAATGTGTTGGCCACCCACATAAGACTACATATGACAGTCACCTGAACCTATGTTTCAGATTTCATGACTCCAGGGCGTTCCCAACAATCCCAACAAGATCACGGATTGAGTGACGAGGAGGGCGTGTCCATGGTAACAGCAGTGATGAAATGCTAAAGTTAATGTGCAGTTATGATCAACCACGTTGTTTGATAAGCCTCAGAAAATTTCACATCATTCTGGCAAGTGGCACGTGACTAATAAAAAAAAAACAGTTTTCAGCAGTTCTTCCTTTAACAATTAGGTGGCACGACATCTATCCATCCATCCATCCATCCATCTTCTACCGCTTTTCCGGAGGTCCGGGTCGCGGAGGCAGCAGTTCAAGCAGAGAAGCCCAGACTTCCCTCTCCCCAGCCACCTGCTCCAGCTCTTCAGAGGGGATACCAAGGCGTTCCCAGACTAGCTGGGAGACATAGTCTCTCCACCGAGTCCTGGGTCTGCCCCGGGGTCTCCTCCCAGTGGGACGTGCCTGAAACACCTCAAGTGGGAGGCGTCCCACTGGCGGCACGACATCTGTTGTCAGATATTTTTATGTAGACGCGTCCGGGGCTGGACTATTTTCCATCATGGAAACTTTGGTTGACATCGGACAAGTTTTGCTTGAGTTACAGCTGTTTGATGTTGTCAGCGGAGGAGACAAACTTTGCCATGGTGTCGTGGCCACGCCTTTTGAGACTGTGACTCACATTTGACAACTTTTTATGGCTAATGCCTATAGATGCCGCCATGTGAAAATGAGTTCAATGGGAGAAGGCCCCCAGGAGGAGTTTGTTAAAATGAGAGTGGTGCAGTACTTCCCACGAGCAGTAGGTGGTGCTGTAAGTTTTGTCAACCATTTTTACATAGGAGCATGCGGGGTCGGACTAATATCCATCATAGAAAGCTTGATGAAAATCAGATGAAGTTTGTCCAAGTTGCAATTTTTTGAGCTTCCATAGCGAGGAGTGAACCTTCGCCATGTCACCATGGCAACACTTTCCTATCAGTTATGTGATGCTGACCCATATAGGACTACAGATGACAGTCACCTCTACCTATGCTCCAAATTTCATGACTCCAGGACCTTCCAAACCCTCCCCACAAGATCGCGGATTGAATGGCGAGGAGGGTGTGTCCATGGTAACAAGTGTGACATCATGGCAAAGTTGATGTGCAGTTATGATCATCCCTGTAGTCTGATGAATCTCAGAAAATTCCACGTCATTCTGGCAAATGGCACGTGAGTAATAAAGAAAAGAGTTTTCAGCAATTCTTCCTTTAACCACTAGGCGGCGCTGTAGATTTCTATGAATATTGTTCTATAGAACTGTTTGGAATTGGACTGATATCCATAATGTTGAATTTGGTTTAAATCCAACAATCCATACCAGAGTTGCTGCCATCACAATAGTCAAAGAATGATCACGGCGAGGTATCAAACTTTGCCAAGCCCCTACGGCCAAACCGTCGAGCTTTAAGAAAAGTTTTCAATAACTTTTAATGCCACATGGGAATAGATGATTGTCACAACAAATGAGATCAATCGGACAAAAACCCTAGGACGAGTTTGATCAAATGCGCGTCAATTGCGCGAGGTGAAAATCAGGTCACTGCCACTTCCTGCCAAAATGACCGCCTTACTGTTGGGTGTAAGACCATCACTTCTGTGGAGTTTTTTACATGTCTTGACATGATAAACATCCCACCCGATTTTCATCTTTCTACAGGAAAGTAAGTGTGTGCCACTTCCCTTTGACGTCATATGTTAGATGGTGCTGTAGAGCCATTTTTGTGGGGTCATTCATATTTCCTCGAAAATATACAATTCTTCACCAGTCTTGAGGTCCCTGCAAAAAATAGTGAGTTTTCAAGCATGTTCACTACCCCAAAAATGAGATCTTAGATGGAGAAGAAAAAAAAAATTCTAACAATTACAATAGGGCTCTCGCCCACTGACTTTGTCAGTGGCTCGGGCCCTAATTAAAAAAAAAAAAAAAAAACTCTAACAATTACAATAGGGCTCTCGCCCACTGACTTTGTCAGTGACTCGGGCCCTAAAAATTCTAACAATTACAATAAGGCTCTCACCCACTGACGCTGTCAGTGGCTCAGGCCCTAATAGCCAACTCCACTTTAAAAAACAAACCCAAAAACCCATAACCCACGACTGACGAGATTTGCAATAATGAGGAATGTAACATTCATCTTTGAAACTATCAAACCTGGTTTAGTCAGTGACCAACGGCGAGGAGCCAGGAAAGAACAAGCTGGGTGATACCAAATCTTAGGTGGAGGGGTGGAGGGGTGGCATTGTCAGATTATGAAAAATGTTACATTTCCCAAAATTATTAGGTGTATTTTGATTTACTAGTACATACCCGTGCATACCCGTCCATGCCCGTTGAAACCAAGTATAAGCAAGTATTTCTGCACGGCCGTTGCTGAAGGGTCTCCTCCTGTCTGAGATGGCTGTGTTCTTCACAGTCATGCCTGTGGCGTACTGCTCGAACCTGAGGTGTTACATCTTTACAGCATCTTTTCTGACATGCAGCAGTTCTCCTCACTCTATTGCTCTCCATCTGGTGGGTCTTCTTGTTCTTCTTATCCTTCGTTCAGACCCCTGGTTGAGGGATAGGTGCGTTGTAATTCCAGTTCATGGACAGGATCATGAAAATAGATCTGAGCAAAAGGTGGCTTTCCACCCTGTTCAGGAAGACCTGTGCATGGCCATCGAATCCCAGAAACCAGAGCACCCAGAGAAAATCAGTGCTTTGCATGGCATTTTACACATTTGTAGTGTAGACTGCCATTCTTCATGGGTACTGCTTCGAATGGGTGTGGTTTAAAGTAGTGTGTCCTATTCTTAATGGGGCGACAGACTGACACACTGAGAGAGATTTCTTGAATTTATAGAGTGCCTTCTGCTTTACTGAGTGAGATTTCCAGATTTACTGCTTCGAATGGGTGTGGTTTAAAGTAGTGTGTCCTATTCAGTCTCAGCTTCTCTGTGCCTTGTCTGGCGTGCAGCATTGACGGCCAGCCGACTATTCCGCATCTCCTCGGTCTCAGCTTGACTGTGCCTTGCCTGGCGTGGAGCATTGTTCACTTTGCGAGCATTTCGGGCTTCAAGTGACTCAGCACGTGCATGGCACACTGCCACATGTTTCCTGTCTGTCTGTGTATCCCTTGTCTCTCGTACCCTATGACGTGCTCGAACCTCAGGTGTTTCATCTTCATGGCATCTTTTCTGACGTGCAACACAGTCATGCCTGGGAGGTACTGCTCAAACCTCAGCTGTGTCATCTTCACGCGATCTTTCCTGACGCGCAGCAGTTCTCCTCACTCTATTGCTCTCCATTTATGTAGCGTCTGGTTGGTCTATATGACATCATAAAGACATTGAGGCAGACATCATAGGACACTACATTATAGGTAGCCAGTCGTAAAATACATCAAGGCAGGCATTGTGAATGATGGTCTATATGACATCATAAAGACATCAAGGCAGGCATCATCATAGGCAGCCAGTCCTATTGCCTAAATGATGGCATCGCATATATGACAGCTTCACGAGTCCTATGTAGTCTGAGATCATAGGATCATCATAGGACAGCATGCAGACATCATAGGCAGGCATCATAGGACACTACATCATAGGTAGCCAGTCCTAGCCTATATGATGGCATCGTCTATATGACATCATCGTGAGTCCTATGTAGCCTGAGATCATAGGATCATCATAGGACATCATGCAGACATAATAGGCCGTCCTATGATGTCCTATGATCGTGACACACAGATTTCTTGAATTTTATAGAAAAAATCTCTGTGTCTGTGTATCTGTCACGTTTATAGGATCTTGCCTGATCATCATAGGACGTCCTATGAACTCAGGAATCAGGCATCATAGGACTTGCGATGCCATCATAAAGATATGATGTCTATTTGACGAGACAAATGTGTCTTTATGATGTCATATAGACCATCACTCACGATGCCTAGACTAATTTCTTTATGATGTCATATGGCTCATAGACAAATGTGTCTTTATGATGTCATATAGACCATCACTCACGATGCCTCAACTAATGTGTCTTTATGATGTTATATGGCTCAAAATTGGCAAGGTGAATAAGTCGTTGGTGTCTTCCTGAACAGGTTCGAAAGCCTCTTTTTGCTCAGATCTATTTTCATGATCCTGTCCATGAACTGGAATTACGACGCACAGTGGTCTCAATGATGAAGAAGAAGAAGAAGAAGAAGAAGAAGAAGAAGAAGAAGAAGAAGAAGAAGAAGAAGAAGAAGACCCACCAGATGGAGAGCAATAGAATGAGGATAGAATGATTTGCACGTCAGAAAAGATGCCATGAAGATGAAGCACCTGAGGTTCCAACAGTATATCGCACACATGACTCTGAACAACACACTCATCTAAGACAGCAGGAGACCCTTCACCAGCATAGGGTACGACAGACAAGGGATGCACAAACACACAGCAAACAAGTGGCAGTGCACCATGCACGTGCTGAGTCACTTGAAGCCCGAAATGCCCACAAAGCGAGCAACGCTGCACACCAGGCAAGACACAGACAAGCTGAGACCGAGGAGATGCAGAATAGTCGGCTGGCTAGTGACAGTGAATTCCATGCAAGGCACAGAGAAGCTGAGACCGAGGAGATGCGGAATAGTCAGCTGGCCGCCAACGCTGCACGCCAGGCAGCGCACAGACAAGCTGAGACCGAGGAGATGTGGAATATCACACGCGCACACTGTGTTCCTATGATTTCACATGACCATATAAGGAGTTCTGAACAACTCCTCCAATGATGTCATATAGACATCATAGGCATACTGTGAGGTCAGAACACTTTCTACGGGCATGCAGAACTGTTTGCTTACACTTGCTTTCGACAGGCATGCAGAAATACTTGATGAACCATGTCAAAGATCAAAGGCAGGCATCACCATGGTTACTGTTGCCATGGTAACAGTAACTTTCGACGGGCAAGCACAAATGCTTGCTTACACCTGCTTTCTACGGACATGCAGAAATACTTGCTTATATTTGGTTTCTACAGACATGCACTGGTATGCACAAGTTAATCAAAAAGTAATATCTGAAAATCATTTACGGAGAATTGAATCTAGAAAAATAAAGAAATAATGTTGAAATCGCATGGCCTCCAGCCGGCCTCATCCAAATGACCGAGGCCATAGGTCTCGAGGCTGAGGACAAGACTGTGGGCCTCGACCTCCAACACTGCTTTTCACAGACGTATTAGGCTGCGTGTCCACCAAAGATGTTTTTTCAGCTCTGGGCGGCTATTTTCCATTCATTCTCTATGTAGTCCACCATTTACAGCGCTGAGTGCCCACGGTGCTGAAACGCTCTTGGTGGTGGCCATTTTTTGCTGTGGCGCTCAGGGCACTTAGAGCTGAAAAAAGTTCAACTTTTCAGAGACTGCAGCTGAGCTCGTCAATGTCAGACCTAAGCAGCCAATTAGAACTGCTGCGTGGGCGGGACATAGGACGCCGGTACTCATCTGTACTCAGACTCCTGCTTTCCGTGTCATGATATTTCACATCCAGAGCTGCTAAAACACGTTTCCTGTCCATTGTTATTTAGAGACTGCTATTAAAAAATCTGTAGAAAGTCTGACAATAGGAAAAGAGGGAGTGATGAGCTGAGAGTGACAAGCTGTTGCTGGGATACAGGGCACAGGCTTTTTTTTCCCCACAGCGTCATGCACAAACACTGAAAAAAAAAAATACTCAGGGCGGTCGGGTGACAAAAAAGCGTTTTGTGGACATGCAGCCTTAGTGCACCTATATGTGCCTCCACTGATATGGTGTGACGCAAAAGGATTTTGAAGAAATGGACAAGGTTGCATAATCAGTAGGATCATCATAAATGAGACCCTTCTCCTAAAACCCCACACACTTATTTAAATATCTATTTAATGGAGGGCAATGGATCAGCGTTCTCGTCGCGCCCTCCACCAGTACCCGGGCTTGCCCGGGGAAGCTAACGATCCTACCAGCAGACTAAATTCGAAGAGACGACGCCTCGGTGCCAAGTCAAAGAAGAATCCTAGTCACAGTCCCAAAGCCGAAAGCAAACAGCCCCGAGAGCACCTTGCAGTAGGACCTGCCCTTCGCATACTACAACTAAACGTTGAAGGCCTATCTGCAGCCAAGCGAAGCCTTATCGAAGTCCTCGCCGTCCAACACTCGACTGATGTAATCTGCCTCCAAGAGACTCATATTGGCACAGAGGAAGCTGGCCACTACACCATCAATGGCTTTGACCTCCTGTGCTATGTTCCACATGCCAAACATGGACGTGCCACCTATGTGCGTTCTGACATAGTTTGAAGTAAACCACCTGACAACAACACATTTCTCAGACACCATAACCATTGGTGGCTTCCATATTGTCAGTGTGTACAAGCCCCCTAGTGCCAACTTGGATCTGCAGGTCTTACCCACCCTACCCCACCCTGCCATCTATGTGGGGGGCTTTAACAGCCATCACCCTGACTGGGGGTACCCAGCAGTGGATAGTGACGGGGAGGTACTTTCAGAATGGGCATCTAGAAATGATCTCGCTCTGATACACAACCCCAAACAAAGAGGAACCTTCCACTCTGCTAGGTGGAAGAAGGACTATTCTCCTGACCTGTGCTGGGTCAGCTCTTTGAATGGGACGCCATATCCTACACAGATCCTATTTCTTGACGATTTTCCACACACAGCCAACACCGGCCCCTGCTTGTACACATTGGCCTACAACTTCCAGTCATAAACAGCCCAAGGAAGATGCACTGGAACTTCCGCAAAGCCAGCTGGAAGAAATTCAATGAAACTCTGGATCGGAGTGCTGTTACCATCCCACTCCACACCATCACTGTAGATGAAGCATACAACCGCTTCTGCAGCGCAATCTTCAAGGCTGCTCACACTGCAATCCCACGAGGCTACCGACCACTCTATGTCCCATGCCTGGACGGAGAAAGCGCTGCCCTCCTACAATCCTATCAAACATCAGGGGACCCAGATATAGCAGACCATCTCATTGAATCGCTAAGTACAGCCCGGCGAAAGAAATGGGAGGAGACAGTTGCTGACCGGAGCTTTACCCACTCTAGCAGGAAATGTTGGAGCCTCATCCGTCGCCTAGGAGCTGCACAGAAGCCCCCTAGCCAAAGCCGAGCATCTGTCACACCCAACCAAGTTGCATCCCACCTACTGACCATCGCCAAAGCACTCCAAGACAAAGACACCAGAAGAGCAGTTACAACTGAGCTAAAAAAACCCACCAAAAAATGCCCATAGAGGAAACAAACCCTGAACCCTTCGAGGCTGCTGAACTGGAGAAAGTCCTACAGGGCCTGAAATGTGGAAAGGCAGCAGGATATGACAACATCTTCCCAGAATTCATGAAAAATCTTGGCCCCCGAGCCCTAACCTGGTTGACACAACTCTACACAAGGATCATACAAACAAACTCGATCCCAAAGAAATGGCGGACAGCAAAGGTCATTGCTATACCAAAACCTGGCAAAGACCACAAACTACCAGCAAGCTACCGCCCAATCTCCCTACTCAGCGTTCCTTATAAAATCATGGAGCGCCTGATACTGCAACGTATTTCCCCAGGAATAGAGGAAATTCTAAGTGTGGATCAAGCAGGTTTCCGCAAGGACAGCAGCTCAGGAGAGCAAGTACTGGCCCTAACCACCTTCATCAAATATGGTTTCAAGAGCAGACTGAAGACAGGGGCTGTGTTTCTTGATCTTACAGCCACCTATGATACGGTCTGGCACAAAGGCCTCCTCCTGAAACTTACAAAGGCGATCCCTGCCTGGGCATCAGCAATTATAAAAACCCTGCTGACCAACCGAAGGTTCAGAGTCCACCTCAGTCAGAACACAAGCGCATGGAGAACGCAGAAAAACGGACTCCCACAAGGCTCAGTTCTAGCTCCAACCCTGTTCAACCTCTACATAAACGACCTGCCCACTACAAAATCCCGCAAATTCATCTATGCAGATGACATCTGTTTGGCAGTCCAAGCACCAGACTTTGAGCCACTGGAACAGGTGCTCACGGAAGATCTTGCCAAACTGGACCAGTTCTGCAAAACCTGGCACCTAAAACCAAGCCCAGCAAAAACCGTCTCCAGTGTATTCCATCTCCACAATGTAAAAGCTGCCAGATAACTAAACATCCACCTGAGCGGACTTAAGCTTAAGCACGCCTCAAATCCAACCTACCTTGGAGTGACCCTTGACAGGACCCTATCCTTCAAGGAACATTTAAAGGGGACGGCTGCTAAGGTGAAGGCATGAAACAACCTGCTCTGCAAGCTCGCTGGTGCAAAATGGGGGGCGGCAGCCTCCACCCTGCGCACCTCAGCATTGGCCCTTTCATACTCTGTAGCAGAATATTGTGCCCCTGTCTGGTCCAGGTCATCCTACACACACCACGTAGACACCCAGCTCAACACAACCATGAGAACCATAACTGGGACAATCCGCTCAACACCACTCCCCTGGCTCCCTGTACTGTCAAACATAGCCCCCCCCACACATCCGGCGAGCAGCACTAACTCAAAGGATGCTTCAAAAAGCCAAAGATTCTCCTCACTTACCAATCTATGCAGATATCTACACCCCACCCACTGCCTGACTTCCATCCAGACAGCCGATTTGGAAAAACCCTCCCCCAGCTGACTTCACCATCCAGACATCTTGGCAAGAGGAATGGGAGACCAAGGAGGTCCCAAACAAACACCTGGTGACAAACCCCAACCAACAGGTCCCGGGCACCAACCTCCCAAGGAGACAGTGGTCTACACTCAATCGCTTCAGGACTGGACATGGCCCCTGCTTGGCCAGCCTTCACAGATGGGGCAGTAGCCCTAGCCCACTGTGCGCATGTGGAGAGGAGCAAACAATGGAACACATCATAGAGGCTTGCCCGCTCCAAAGACTGGAAGGAGGATTACACACTCTCTATACAGCAAACCAGGAGGCAACTGCTTGGCTTGAGGACTTTGCATTCACTAAATAAATAAATAACAAATATCTATTTGAAGCTGGCATTTGTGTCGCCATTAAATATGTTTACACTGTTATGTCTGAGAATGAGGGACAGCGGAGGCGGTGGCTGTGTTGAATGGTGGTTTTATTAACAGAAAGCTGGTAGCATGTGTTACATACAGAACATGCTATTATGTTAGCTAACTGGGAGTACAGGCTGGTGTGTTACTAGAAGCGGAGGTCCAAAGAGACAATCTCCCAGTGTCAGTCCCCTAATATAGGCACGGCGTGATGACGTCGTCCGTGCCTGCACCATCACGTCCGTGTTGCTCGTGTTAATATGGGAATACCTAACATTCACCTCCCCACTGGGAAAGCCAAAAACATTACGAACACCCACAGTGTCACTTTAAAACTCACAACAGTTGAACTGACAGGGGTGTCAAACTCATTCCATGGAGGGCCAAGACCCTGCAGGTTTTACTTCCACCCAGTCTCTTCAGCAGGTGTTTTCACTGATCAGCAATCAGTAGGAAGAAATTCAGAGAAATCACCTGTTGAAGACACTGGGTGGAGGTAAAACCTGCAGGGTCTTGGCCCTCCATGGAATGAGTTTGACACCTGTGAACTAGAACCTCAGCCACCGGGTGGACCACCGGTAGACCCTGCACGGCTGAGTGGGTTATCTGTCACTGTGAACAGTCATGCTACTACTAAACAGTTTTGAAACAGAGCCACTGTTGTGGTTTAACTTCAGGGGCCTTCGGCGAGCCCGTGGTGGGCACGGCTCTGGAGGCACTGGCTGCAGCAGACCTGGGTGTGCTCTCTCATCAGCCCAGTCCAGGTCCCACACTGGCTGGATCAGTTCCAGCGTCACGGCTTGATCTGGGGCAGCTGCTCTTACCTTTTGCAGGTGGCTGGCATGTAATCTCGAACTGTCGGCCATCTGGAAGGTGGCTGGCCCCAACTGCACGGCGATTATCATCGGCAGTGACTGGAGTATCTGCAGGTCCAGGCATTCGGCTCGGCATACTCAAACCCAATCGAACACTATGAGTGGCAATCTGCTCGGCTGCACTCAGCACTGCTGCTCTCTTGTTCCGGATGCTGGTTACTGTTGTGGCCACATGCTGTTTATGCCAGTGGCGGGTCATGCCCTGGATCAGCGTTTCTCTGCTGGGTCCTGTTGGGCCATGAGCTCTCTCTCCTGCAGCGCTGCAGCAGCTACCTGAAGCTGATGCTGGACAAGGATCTGAGACAAGTCTGGTTTCCGTCTCCTATTTCCTCTTGCTGATTGTGGTCGCAGCAATGTGTTGCTTTTGCCGGACGGAATCGCGCCGGGTTGTCGTCTTTCACCAGCAAACTCCCTCTCCTGCAGCTCGTGGCGGCTCCTAGAGGCTTATGCTGGGCGAGGATCAGAGACAAGTCCAGTTTGTTCCCTCTCTCCATGTGCTGGCACTGCTGCTCCCTGGCCGAGCAGGCGCACACTCTTGCTCAGTGCGTCAGGGAACCACAGTTACCGCACATTTGGTGTCTCATGATGTTCCGTTGTCCCGTAACATTCACCTCGGCATCCTCTGAGAAGGTTGCAGTGTAGTTGGGTTCTTCTGGTGGGGTACCTGCTTGTGTTGGCGGGGTCTGTTGTTGTTGGTCACCTAGCTCTGAAGATAGCCAGTCGGCGGCCTCCCAACTGGAACGCCAACTCCACTGTCTTTGCCAGCAGCAGGTCATCTGTCGTCATCACCAGCTTCGCCCACAGCTGCAGGTTGCTGGTGTGCTCCGCTAGCTGGTCCAGTAGCATTCCGTCCTCTAGTTGCCCAAACCTGCATGTACTTGCCAGACAGCAGAGGCCTGCGACGTACTGTTGGGTCATCTCTCCCACTCCCTGTTGGCGTTGGTAGAGTTTGATTCGTCTACCCACCTCACTCTCCAGCAGGGGTGCCAGACACCCTTCCATCTTCAGGAAAAACATTGTTTTTTCCTCCAGAAGACCAATTTTTATCCTCATCACCAGTGTTATGTCTAGAATGAGGGACAGGGGAGGCAGTGGCTGTGCTGAATGGCGGTTTTATTAACAGAAAGCTGGTAGCATGTGTTACATCCATCCATCCATCCATCCATCTTCTTCCGCTTAACAGAACATGCTATTATGCTAGCTAACTGGAAGTACAGGCAGGTGTGTTACTAGAGGCAGAGCGCCAAAGAGACAGTCTCCCGCCCTCAGTCCCCTAATGTAGGCACGGCGTGGTGACGTCGTCTGTACCTGCGCCATCATGTCCGTGCTGCTCATTGTTAATATAGGAATATCTAACATACACTGGCTTTGTATCATTTAAAATATCCTGAGATGCAGATTTTAAAGAAATATGTGTCAGTGCAGGTAAGGCTACAGTGATTAAATTTATGTGTCTACATGGGGAGTTTTTTCTCCTGGTATTTAACAATTTAGTGGGGTAAAGCTGTCCATACGAGACAACATTCATACACACTGACTCCCGGATTTGAAATCATATCCAACATGGCAGCTTGACAGAAAAGTTTCTCTTGTTTCGACAAGTAAAAACAAAAAACAGATGAAAAATATTCTTTTTAGTTGCTTGCTTTAATAATTTTAGATCTAAATTAAATATTTAGCAAGAGCTCCTTCTAGCTGATGCATTCTATTTGCATAAAGTAGTCTCAAACTCTGTTTTATGTGAATACTTTTCAGGCAGCTCACCTCTCAAAATGCAACACACCGCAAGAATGCATTACAAAGCGGCCTACAGTATGTGGACAGCAGCTGGGTTTTAGATGTACAGTGGGGCAAAAAAGTATTTAGTCAGCCACCAATTGTGCAGGTTCTCCCACTTAAAAGATGAGAGAGGTCTCTAATTTTCATCATAGGTATACCTCAACTATGAGAGACAAAATGAGAAAAAAAAATCCAGAAAATCACATTGAAGGATTTTTAATGAATTAATTGGTAAATTCCTCAGTAAAATAAGTATTTGGTCACCTACAAACAAGCAAGATTTCTGGCTCTCACAGACCTCTAACTTCTTCTTTAAGAGGCTCCTCTGTCGTCCACTCGTTACCTGTATTAATGACACCTGTTTGAACTTGTTATCAGTATAAAAGACACCTGTCCACAACCTCAAACAGTCAGACTCCAAGCTCCACTATGGCCAAGACCAAAGAGCTGTCAAAGGACACCAGAAACAAAATTGTAGACCTGCACCAGGCTGGGAAGACTGAATCTGCAATAGGTAAGCAGCTTGGTGTGAAGAAATCAACTGTGGGAGCAATTATTAGAAAATGGAAGGCATACAAGACCACTGATAATCTCCCTCGATCTGGGGCTCCACGCAAGATCTCACCCTGTGGGGTCAAAATTATCATGAGAACGGTGAGCAAAAATCCCAGAACCACATGGGGGGACCTAGTGAATGACCTGCAGAGAGCTGGGACCAAAGTAACAAAGGCTACATCAGAAACACACTACGCCGCCAGGGACTCAAATCCTGCAGTGCCAGACGTGCCCCCCTGCTTAAGCCAGTACATGTCCAGGCCCGTCTGAAGTTTGCTAGAGAGCATTTGGATGATCCAGAAGAGGATTGGGAGAATGTCATATGATCAGATGAAACCAAAATAGAACTTTTTGGTAAAAACTCAACTTGTCGTGTTTGGAGAAGAAAGAACACCATACCTACTGTGAAGCATGGGAGTGGAAACATCATACTTTGGGGCTGTTTTTCTGCAAAGGGACCAGGACGACTGATCCGTGTAAAGGAAAGAATGAATGGGGCCATGTATCGTGAGATTTTGAGTGAAAACCTCCTTCCATCAGCAAGGGCATTGAAGATGAAATGTGGCTGGGTCTTTCAGCATGACAATGATCCCAAACACACCGCCCGGGCAACAAAGGAGTGGCTTCATAAGAAGCATTTCAAGGTCCTGGAGTGGCCTAGCCAGTCTCCAGATCTCAACCCCATAGAAAATCTTTGGAGGGAGTTGAAAGTCTGTGTTGCCCAGCGACAGCCCCAAAACATCACTGCTCTAGAGGAGATCGGCATGGAGGAATGGGCCAAAATACCAGCAACAGTGTGTGAAAACCTTGTGAAGACTTACAGAAAACGTTTGACCTCTGTCATTGCCAACAAAGGGTATATAACAAAGTATTGAGATGAACTTTTGTTATTGACCAAATACTTATTTTACCGAGGAATTTACCAATTAATTCATTAAAAATCCTTCAATGTGATTTTCTGGATTTTTTTTTTCTTATTTTGTCTCTCATAGTTGAGGTATACCTATGATGAAAACTGGAGACCTCTCTCATCTTTTAAGTGGGAGAACTTGCACAATTGGTGACTGACTAAATACTTTTTTACCCCACTGTATATACCTAAATGTTCCACATATAATCAGAATAACAGCCCAATGAGGAAAAAAAAAGTCTCAGATGGAAGGCATTAGAGCCATCCAAAAGTGAAACCCGCACATCTCGATTCAACTCCTGTAGATGGCGGCATTAAAACAAGCTTCTTCTCCCATCACTGTACGGCATTTTGGCAAACGGAAAACTCAAAATCCCCTTCGAATGTTTCCAAAAGATGGTTTCTTCCCTTATAAGAATTTTTTCAAGAACAAGGGTGATGCTCAGAGCTGTAGTACAGAGGCATAAAATTGATCAGCAACACTATGATGATATGGGAAAGAGTTGTTGAAGCCAGGTTAAGAGGAGAGGTGACAATCAGTGAGCAGCAGTACGGTTTCATACTAAGAAAGAGCACTACAGATGTGGTGTTTGCTCTAAGGGCGCATTCACACGGCCACTGTTTGGTCCGGACTAAAGGACCAAAGTGTGTATTCCGTGGATAGTTCGGTCTGTTTCGTGCCATCTGAATGCACGTTGGAACTCTGGTGCGCACCAAACAAGTGAACTCTGGTCGCCCTGAAAGTGGGGGTCTTGGTTCGCTTGCAAACGCAGTCTGGTGTGCTTCGCTTGCTGTGTGAATGCAAACGGAGTATCCAGCAGACCAAAGGGCAGACGTGCCCTCGACGTTTGTGTAACCACAGCAACACACAGTGAGAAGAAAAAGTGGCGTTTACTGTAAGGTGCCTTCACATCAAAACGCGAACGGGCAAATTTTTCGCACAGCACGAATACATTATAACTCAATGTAAATACATAAAAAGACATTATTCACCTTCTGAGTGAGATGCAGACAGATGAAGTTGCCACTCAACTGAAAAAGTTGAAAACTTGACATGTGTTTCATGTCCGTGGTAGGAATCCATGGATAAATAATAAATCCAACATCCCGATTCAGCTGAACAGCTCCCGGTCCTTCTGCCCCATTTTGGGTAGAAAATACAATAAAGACAACTGCGCAGAGCCAAGAAATACTTTTACCGGAGAAAGCCGAGGAGAAGAGTTAAAAAAAAATGTCTCTTGGACTTGGAGTAGTAAGGAGGAAATGCAGGCTCTGATAGATATTTAGTCTGAGAACCAGATTTCTCAGCTGCTTGTGGCTGCACACAAGAATACCAATGTTTTTAAAACGTTTAGCGACATGATGGCGGCACAGGGGTTTATGCAGACAGCGGAACTCTTTATTTTTATTACTTTGTAGCTGACAAATGCCTTGGCTGAAGGGAATGGTGTTATGCTAAGAATTGCTCACTTGACGAGAATTGCATCCCATCGTCGAATAAACAAAATTTAAAGATAATTTACAAAAGGTAATGACAATTTTTACTTCTAAAAATGCACAGATGGTTACAAGCCTGGCTGTAGTGTTATATTTTATAGTTTTGGTGGATGGGATGCAATTCTTGGCAAGCAAGCAATTCTCAGCATAGCACGGTCCTGGCCAATCGATGAGCCGGATTTCTCTTCATTGCCGAGTTTTTTTCTTCCCGGTCAGTGTTGGTTTCGGCTACAGCGCCACAAATGAGCAGCTGTTGTTAACTGCGTGCAGTTGTCCAAGCAGTTTGGTCTGCTTGAGTAAAGTGCTGTGTGAATGCAAACCAAACCAAACGAAGGTGTGAAAATTCTCGTCATTCCCCGCTGAGCCGAACCGAGACCCCTGGAATATCCTGGTGTGAATACAGCCTAAGAGTGCTGATGGAGAAGTATAGAGAAGGTCAGGAGGAATTGCACTGTATCTTTGTAGATATAGAGAAAGCATATGATAGGGTACCAAGCAGTGACGTGCGGTCAGGGAAGGCAGGTGAGGCAGAGCTTCACCTGTTATAATGAAAAATTAAACAATAAAGAATTATAAATATATTGTGAGCCTCAGGTTATTTCACACCTTAGACAGAGACAATGAATACACATGGGAGAACAATTCCCAAGTGGGTGAGAAGGGGGTTGAATGAAGTGTAGTGTAGAGGTCATGCTGTGATGAGGAAGTGCCTTGAACATTGTGAAGTGTGACTTGATTAGAGAGAGGAATGCTTGATGTGACCAGTCAGTCTGTTCTTTGTTTGTGAGATGTGGGTGTGTAATAAATCGTCTGAAATGAATATGCCTCTTCATTTACACACTCCACACTGGTGACCCAAGACGTATTATGGAACACGAGGCAAGAACCCCGGAGCCGGCCCAGTCGGGAATCCCCAGAGACGCAGAAGCCAATCCGCAGACAGCCAGGACTGGAACCCCCAGCAACGTGTGTGCAGTTTCAGTCAAGCTATCAGATTTCTGGCAGCACAACCCGCGCTCTTGGTTCCACCACACCTAGGCCCAGTTCGCCCTCCGGGGGGTAACAGCAGGCGACACCAAGTTCTACCATGTGGTAGCAGCGCTGGACTCCCTCACAGCCCAGCAGGTAGCGAGCTTGCTCGATCAGCCACCAGCCAGCAGCAAATATGAGGCGCTCAAGGCTGCGCTCATCCGGCGATACACGCTCTCGGAATGTGAGAGAGCGGAGAGGCTCCTGGCGTGGACCGAGTTAGGAGATGGGTCGGCCGTAGACCTGATGGAGAAGATGCTGGCGTTGATGTGCACGGGCGACAGGCACTTTCTGTTTGCCCACCTTTTCCTCCGGAACCTGCCAACAGAAGCAAGAGCGGTTCTGGCCAATTCGCCGTTGCTGGCCTCGCGAGACTACCATGCACTAGCCCAGGAGGCAGACCGGATCATCCTCACCACCAGGGCGATCACAGTCAACGCGGCGGCAGCGGAGCCCAGCGAGACAACCAGGGGAGGCAAGGAGCCACCGACGGTAGCGGCAACGGGGGCCAAGGAACGCCAGAAAGACACGCTCTGCTTCTACCACCGCCACTTCGGAGGGAATGCGCGCAGATGCGCGCCACCGTGCCACTTCAAGCGCTCGGGAAACACCAAGGCCGGCAGTCAGTAGCAGCTGCGACCGCCGGTGAAGAGAACAAGCTGCTCTACGTGACGGACTCAGGCTCGGGGAGACGCTTCCTCGTCGACACCGGACCCCAGAAGAGCGTCATCCTGCCGTCCTACGCTGACCGGCTGGCAGGACCTAGTGTCCCCGGAATGGTGGCAGTAAACGGCTCGGAGATTAAGACATTCAGTGAGAGAACACTGACCTTATCTCTACATGGCCGCTCGTATGAGTGGACTTTTATCATAGCAGCACTGTGTTGCCCGCTCCTGGGCACTGATTTTCTGTGTGCACATGGTTTACTTGTGGATGTTGCTAACAGGTGCCTGGTTAATGCACTGTCCTTTGAATCTCTCCCCCGTATAGCTCGAGGAACCCGGCCAACAGCACAAGCCAGCGTCACAACTCCAGGTGGTAAGTTCCACGCACTGCTCACTCAGTTCCCAGCACTCACGGTCCCGACGTTTTCGGCGGCCATCGCTAAACACAGGTTGGAGCACTTTATCACCACCACCGGGCCGCCCGTTTTTGCAAGACCTCGGTGCTTGGACGCAGCTAAACTAGCCATAGCGCGCGAGGAGTTCGCCAACCTGGAAAGGTTGGGCATCATCAGGCGATCAAACAGCCCATGGGCATCCCCGCTACACATGGTCCCTAAGGCTGAGGGAGCGTGACGACTGTGTGGTGATTTCCGCAGGTTGAACAACGCCACAGCACACGACCGTTACCCAATTCCCCACATACAGGATTTTTCCATTCACCTCGCCGGAGCGCGCGTTTTTTTCTAAAATAGACCTGGTCCGCAGTTACCACCAGGTCCCAGTGCACGCGGAGGACATACCCAAAACAGCGGTAATAACTCCGTTCGGTTTATTCGAGTTCCTGCGCATGCCATTCGGGTTAAAAGGCGCAGCACAGACGTTCCAGCGCATGATGGATGCAGTGCTGCGCGATCTCCCATTCGTGTTCGTCTACCTGGATGATATCCTGGTAGCCAGTATGTCCGAAGACGAACACGAAACCCACCTCAGGACAGTTTTCCGGAGGTTGGCAAAATGCCAGTTCAGCGTGATGGAGATTGATTTTTTGGGGCACTGCGTCTCTCCGGAAGGAGCGATCCCGTTGCCCGACAAAGTGCGCGCCATGGCAGATTTTCCCCGGCCTCAGACGGTCAGGGCGCTGCAGGAATTTTGGGGGATGGTGAATTTTTATAACCGTTTCCTTCCCCGCGCAGCGGGCTCATGCAACCATTGTATGCCGCGCTCAAGAGACAGAAACCCGCAGATGGAGTCAAATGGACCCCGGAGCGAGAGCGGGCGTTCTCGGAAGTTAAAGCAGCCCTGGCAAACACTGCACTGCTGGCACATCCGGACCCGACGGCCCGGATAGCGCTCACCACTGACGCTTCAGACGTGGCCATGGGGCGGTTGTGGAGCAGCGCGTCGCCGGGGCTTGGCAGCCGCTCGCATTTTTCAGCAGAACTTTGCACGACAGCGTACGTAAATACAACGCGTTCGACAGAGAGTTGCTGGCTCTCCATCTGGCCATACGCCACTTCCAATTCTGGCTGGAAGGGCGCAGCTTCACCGCATTCGTAGACCACAAGCCACTAACGTTCGCGATGGCCAAGGTTTCAGAACCGTGGTCGGGCCGGCAGCAGAGACAGCTGGCCGCAATCTCAGAGTTTACTACCGATATTCAGCATGTGTCGGGTAAACTGAATGTGGTGGCGGACTGTCTCTCGCGCGCCGTGGTGGCCCCAGTCTACATGGGGATAGATTACGCAGCCATGGCCGCAGAGCAGATTAGCGATGCAGACGTGCGCGCACTCCAGTCTGGACCAACAGGGTTAAGGCTGGAGAGCAGGGTGCTGCAAGATGGCGCCCCCCCCCCAATCTGCGACGTCTCCACGGGACGCCCGCGTCCGGTAGTCCCGGTCGCGTGGCGCCGCCGCGTGTTTGAGTAGGTTCACGCTCTGGTGCACCCAGGAGTGCACGCGTCTGTCAAAATGGTGGGAGAGAAGTTCATGTGGCCGAGCCTACGCAAACAAGTAAAAGAGTGGGCTGCAGCCTGCGTGGCGTTACAACGAGCCAAGGTACACAGGCACACGGACGCTCCCTTGGAGCCGTTTCCGGTACCGGCTAAGCGGTTCGACCATGTGCACATGGACCTCGTGGGCCCCCTCCCGCCATCACAGGGGTGCACGCACCTCCTGACAGTGGTGGACCGCACCAGGCGCTGGCCAGAAGCAGTCCCGCTGGCGGCAACCACGTCCACGGACGTAGCACGTGCTTTTTTAACAACATGGGTGGCGCGTTTTGGAGTCCCGTCGGACATTACGTCTGACAGGGGCCCGCAATTTGTTTCCAACCTCTGGTCCACGATGGCCCACAGCCTGGGTGCTGCAATTCATCGCACAACCGCGTACAACCCACAGGCCAATGGTTTATGCGAGCATTTTCATAGATCACTGAAAGCAGCACTCAGGGCTTCACTGACGGATGCAAATTGGGTAGACAGGCTGCCGCGGGTTTTATTTACTGTGCCAAAAGAGGATTTGGAAGCTTCCCCGGCAGAGCTCGTTTTGGCGCAGCCCCTACGGCTGCCCAGGGAATTTCTACCGGACAATCCCGCGCCGGGCAGCTCCCCGTCTCAGCTTTTGCAGTGTAGCGCAAACACAGGCACGCTGCCGGGCTCTGCCCACCACAGTTTTCCGCGTGCCTTCGTGCCTAAAACTTTGAAGAATGCAGAGTTCGTGTTTGTCAGACACGACGCCCACCACCCTCCATTGCGCCCACCCTATGATGGACCGTTCAGAGTGTTGGAAACAGGGGATAAGCATTTTGTGCTAGACTTGGGGGGTTGACGGGAGAGAATTGGCATAGACAGACTCAAACCCGCCTTTGTAGTGGCGGATGAGCAAGTGCTGTTGGCGAGGGCCCCTCGGCGTGGAAGACCCCCACGGAGACCTCCCCAGGGGAACGATTCATCAGAGCAGCCACACGGACAGAGTGAACCCCCCCTCCCCTTCCACAGCTCACCCACAATCGGACACACTCCCAGCAGCCTCCCACCGGCACAGCAGTGCCACGGAGGCGGTAAACCCCAGTTACAGCAGATATGGGAGGAGACTGAAGCCAAAACAGCATGTGGACTTATGTTCTATTGTTCTATCTAAGATGCTGGGGGGGTGGTATGGGCCTCAGGTTATTTCACACCTTAGACAGAGACAATGAATACACGTGGGAGAACAATGCCCAAGTGGGTGAGAAGGTGTTGAATGAAGTGTAGTGTAGATGTCATGCTGTGTATGAGGAAGTGCCTTGAACCTTGTGAAGTGTGACTTGATATAGAGAGAGGAATGCTTGATGTGACCAGTCAGTCTGTTCTTTGCTTGTGAGATGTGAGTGTGTAATAAATCATCTGAAATGAATATGCCTCTTCATTTATACACTCCACAATATTATTATTTGTCCACTAATTTGTCTTGTAGGTCTAAATGTAATTTCTGAGTGATTCTAATCATTTCAACAATATTTACATATTTAAAATTGCCAAATCTGCACATTTCCTGTTCAAATATAAGGGAGAGAGGCCAGGTGAAGCAGCAACAGATGCAGGCTCAAAGGATTGCACAATCCTTTACAGCCCAGTTAGAGCTCGCGCAAGATGCGCATTCCTGGGGAGAGCTCTGTGTATGTCAAAAATGTAATGTTTTTAGGAATTTTTATTGTGTGTGCTCCTTTTCCATAGTCTATGTAATGTACTTAACGTGTGTATAATATATTTAATCTTCTTAATCTGACATAGAGCTTTTGTTAAAAATCACGGTCAGAGACTGCGCATTACTGTTGCTCCGGGGGAAAGAGGGTGGGGTGGTGGGGTGCTTGAGCACCATAGGCACAAACTCCTGTGCCCGGGTGGTTTGTACTTGTTGCTCTTCTTCTACGCTGAGGCTAAGCATCAAATTAGATAAAGATAAAATCTGAAAGTATAACCCCTAGTGGTCAACAGTAGTAAAGATGTTTTTCAAGAAATATTCAGATCAGATGTCAGAACTTTCCAAGGCTATAACTTGAAAATGGTAAGACATAATGGCTTACTGTCAATTAGAAAGATGTAGAATATGATCCAAAGTTTGACATAGGAGTAAATTTATGCACTTTTTAGAACCATAGTTGACGAATTCGGGACCAAAGCCTCCGAATATGCTCCTCGGTCTGGGATCGCATCTGTCCACAATGGTCGGTGCCCATTATTTTGGTGTTGTAATCTCAAAACCAAAGAAAAAGAAGGAGGATTTCTTACTCTTTGGTCTATTACATGTCATTCATGAGTCCTCCAACGCGTGCCTGCCACCTTGTGAACTGGCATGATCAGTACAAATCCTCAGTACAGCTGGGCAGTGTTTCTGCACATCATAATCAGTTGACAGGTGCAGCGTCGCACTCTGTCACTAGGGGCACACGAAATTGCACAGCATAAGGGTTAATGATTAATTGACTTTTGATTAACTGTCGATAAGAATTTAGTTGACTAAATTAAATTAGTTGTCAATTAATTGATCACTCAGCAGTCCTTTTCAATGTGAGCTTATTCTATGAAATGCAGTGGCGTTGGCGTCGGGGCAGGGGCACGCGGTCACCCACTGCCACATTTTAATTGAAAAAGCAGAAGAAGACGCCAAGCCCCCAGAGCGCATGCATAAGATAAGCCTTTATTAGTCCCACAATGGGGAAATTCCAGGATTGCAACAGCACAGGGACTGCATGTGCTGTGCAGAGCGAAAAAACTTGCCCTTCTGGGTTACATCAGAGCGCCTCAACAAGTTCTGATAGCACGCGAGCTTGAAGGTCCACCTGCTTCAAATTAACATAGCAGAGAAATGGACCGAAGCAAAGAAAAAGACAACACGAGCGCAGGAACTCATCCCCACTGCTCCGTGCCGCAAGACGGAAAAGCAGACCAGACTCAAGTTACCACTTAGGTAACAGACAACAGAGCAGCTCAGATTGTACTGGGTTTGTCTGGATTGCCATGGTACTGTGATAATGTTTAGCATGCAACAGATGAAGCAGCTCTTAATTTATTTTCCTGTTAAAACAGTCTAATAGTGCATCTCAGTAAAGTAGAAAGTGAAAGTTAGTTTTTTGTAATATAACTAAAAAAAGATAAATTCATGATACTGGTAATAGTTTTTAAAATAAATTAAAAATCATGACATCTGTAATTTACTGAAATGTACCAGCACATAGTACACACTATACAGTACAAAATTTATTAAACTACAAAAAATGCCATTGTCTGGAGTAAAAAAAAAAAGTGCAAATGGTACAATAAATCATTGAGGAATAAGATGTTCATATTTTATTCAGTATATCAAAAACAGTAATTAGCTTTTATATGTTAAAGATAGAAAGACCATATTGTACCAAGGGAAATTCAGATTCTCAGGAAAATTCCACTTATCGATAATTGTTAATCGATCGATAAGATGAATCAATTAACAATTAATGAATTAACTGATAACTTGCATCCCTAGTTTGTGCTTCTATTTTATACAGACTGAAATTGGAAAATTTTATAGCTAAACTTAAAAAATTCTCAAAATTGGACTTTCAATCAAAACTGGTAGTAATCTCGATTGAAACAGAGAGACTTTTAAAACTAAAAGAAGAGGAGGAGGACTTTTATAACAAAGTCACTGAGATTTTTGTCCAGAGGGATAGGCAGATGGATTTAATTTACAAGTCAAGGTAAGACCATGCATACTTGTTTTATATACAGTACTTGAATTTGTATTGAAATGTGGAGCTATAGGGTGCACAGCAAATGCACTCTCTGAGCCGCTATAATTTTAGTTCTTTCTTTGGCCCCCAAAATGTTTCTGTTAAATAACTTAATACATTTTATTTGTGAAGCCAAGGGTATTTGCACTTTGTTTATATTCAGGAGAATTGAATGAAATGAAAACATGGAGTTATGGAGTTAGTCAAGAGAACTTTAACTGCCTTGAGGCAAAACAAAAGCAACTGGAGTGTAGTACTATTTTTGCTTCTTCCCTTCACAATAAAAGCTCTAGACATGCATTGCAGAACAGAGTTAAACTCACTGCACATTCTATCAAGAGGCAATTTGGTAAAATGCCTGTTTTTTTTGTTAATAATCAAATCATCAAATCAAATCAAATCAAACTTTATTGTCATATTGCTGTACATACAACTGTAGTGCAGGCAAGATGAAATTGCGTTTCTCTCGGCATCCATTTAAATAGAAGCAGCATGATTTAAGACACACTCACACATAGCTTCACCCCCCACCCCCACCCCCCCATCCATTTACACATCCCTGAGACATACTTGGGAAAAACCTAACTAACTATAATATACAAATAATATACAAAATGTCCGTAGGTGCAGTAGTATGTATGAGAGATTCCGGGTCAACTGTTCAGCATCCTGACAGCTTGTGGAAGGAAGCTGTTGATCAGTCTGGTGGTTCTGCCTCTGATGCTCCGGAATCGTTTACCAGATGGAAGAAGTTCAAAGTGTTTATGCAGAGGGTGAGAACGGTCCTTGACAATGTTCAGTGCCCTGCTCCTACAACGGTTCTGAAAAGTTCTTGGACAGAGGGGAGGGAGACTCCAATTACCCTCTCAGCCCCCTTGACTATCCTCTGCGGGGCTTTTTTGTCTGACATACTGCAGCTGGAGTACCATGTAGCAATGCAGTACGTCAGAACACTCTCCACCACACCTCTGTAGAAGGTCCTGGGGATGCAGATGGGGAGAGAGGCCTGTTTGAGTTTCCTCAAGAAGTGCAGTCTCTGCTGAGCCCGCTTCCTGATCCCCAAGGAATTCTTGCTCCAGGTCAGGTCCTGCGAGATCTGCACTCCGAGGAACTTGATGTTCTCCACTCTCTCCACTAAACGGCCGTCGATGCTGAGGGGGACGTGCTCAGGCTGTGACTGCCGGAAGTCGATAATCATCTCCTTCATTTTGTCCACGTTGAGCACCAGATTGTTCTCCCTGCACCAGCCCTCCAGGTCTCTCACTTCTTCCCTGTACATTGATTCCTCATCCCTCTGGATAAGTCCCACCACCGTGGTGTCATCTGCAAACTTAATAATCTGGTTCCCCTTGTGTCTGGATACACAGTCATGTGTTAGAAGTGTAAACAACAGTGGACTGAGTACACAGCCTTGAGGGGATCCGGTGCTCAGCGTGACAGAGTTGGAGATGTTGTTCCCAACCCGGACAGACTGAGGTCTCTCAGTCAGGAAATCCAGGATCCAGAGACATGTGGCGGTGTTCAGACCAAGAAGGAGTAATTTCTCCATCAGTCTCTGGGGAATAATGGTGTTGAATGTTGAACTGAAATCAATGTACAGGAGTCTGGCGTAGGTGTCTTTCTGGTCCAGGTGGGTGATGACAGAGTGTAGGGTGGTGACTATAGCATCCTCCGTGGAGCGGTTTGAACGATATGTAAACTGGAGCGGGTCGTGTGATGCAGGGAGGCAGGCTGTAATGTGTGGTTTGACAAGCCGTTCAAAACACTTCATCACAATTGGTGTCAGTGCAACGGGACGATAGTCATTCAAACAGGACACAACTGGTTTCTTTGCCACCGGTACAATGATAGAGGTCTTGAAGCATCTGGGAACGATGGCCTGACTCAGGGAGGTGTTATAAATGTCAGTCAGGACATCCGCCAACTCGCTCGCGCAGTCTCGGAGCACACGTCCCGGGATGTTGTCCGGACCTGCGGCTTTGCATGGGTTGGCTCTGGTTAGGGTCCTCCGTGTGTCCGCTGTGTTGATGGTAAAAGCTGGTCCGACCGATGGTGGGGGTGGGCCAGCCCTCCCTCTGATTGTCAAGTTTGATGCTTCAAAACATGCAAAGAAGTCATTAAGCCTGTCTGGAAGCAAAGCGTCGTCATCATCGACCCCCTGCCTAGACTTATAGCCCGTCAGTGTCCGAACTCCCTGCCACATCTGCTTGGTGTTCCTAGTGTCACAGAGGTGTCCCTGGATTTTCTCCGCATAGGCGCGCTTTGCCGCCTTAATTCCCTTTGAGAGCGCAGACCTGGCTGAGCGGAGGGCGATCCTGTCCTTCGCTCTGAAGGCTGCATCCCTGGCTGTAAGCAGCGAGCGCACCTCTGCAGTCATCCAGGGCTTATGGTTACCCCGCATAGTGATGGTCTTCACTGTAGTGACATCCTCTGTGCACTTCGCGATGTAGCTAGTGACCGTTTCAGCATACTCCTCCACATCTGTCTTGTCTTCCTGGGAGGCTGCTATTTTGAAGACCTCCCAGTCTGTGTGCAGAAAACAGTCTTTCAGTGCAGAGGTTGCACTCTCTGGCCAAATTCTAATTTGTTTCACTGCTGGCCTGCTGCGCTTCAATAAAGGTTTGTAGGCAGGCAGTAGCATCACGGATATGTGATCAGAAAGGCCGAGATGGGGGCGGGGTATCGCCTTACATGCATCTGTGTTTGTGTACACTAAGTCCAACATATTCTCTCCTCTGGTCTTAAGGTCAACACATTGTTTAAACTTGGGGAGCACAGTCTTTAAGCTGGTGTGGTTAAAATCCCCCGCAACCACCACAAAACTGTCCGGGTGTGAAGTTTGGATTTCACTAATCGCAATGTGCAGTTCCCCGAGTGCCTTCTTAGCATTAGCTTTAGCGTTAGCACTCAGCGCTATGTAAACACCAGCTACAAACACGTTGCTGAATTCCCTCGGCAAACAATATGGCCGACAATTTACAATAAGGAACTCCGCCAACGGAGAGCAGTGTTTAGACACTAATGTGGCATTGACGCACCAGTTCTTGTTAACATAGATGCATAGCCCACCCCCCGGCTCTTACCGGAGCTCATCGTTTCCCTGTCGGCACGGAACATCGCCATATCTTCCTGTTGAATGGTCTCGTCATGAATGTTGCCGTGGAGCCATGTCTCAGTGAACGCAAGCACACAGCAGTCTCTCCACTCTCTCCGGGTTTCTCTCAGCAGACGCAGCTCATCCAGCTTGTTTTCGAGGGAGCGGACGTTAGAGAGAATGAGCGACGGTACCGCTGGTCTGGAGGGGTTAGCCTTTAGCCTAGCAAAAGGCTATAAATTTATATAATCAGATTTTATAATGTACAATTAGCAGATCATAAAACATGCAAACTTTCAATTGAACTTAAATTCAAGCTTATGCTATCGTGTTCATATACTTGTAAATCTGACTTTGAACGAGTCAGTGCCTCACCACCCACAAACCTCACCACTCATCACTGGTGCCAATAGAGGAAATGTGCATCACTGGTGCCAAGAGAGGAAATGTGGTACTGTATGAGGAAGTCAGGAGTGGCAGAGAGGTATGTGAGGGTGGTGGAGGATGTGCATGACAACAGCGAGATGGTGGTGAGATGTGCTGTAGGAGTGAGAGATTCAAGGTGGGGGTGGGGGGATTACATCAGCGATTGGCTCTGAGCTCCTTGTTTGCTATAGTGATGGACAGGCTGAGAGACGAGATCAGGCAGGAGTCTCCGTGGGCCATGATGTTCGTAGATGACACTGTCATCTGTAGTGAGAGTAGGGAGCAGGTGGAAGAGAACCTGGAGAGCTGGATGTATGCACTGGAGAGAAGAGGAATGAAAGTCATTTGAAGCAAGACAGAATGCGTATGTAAGTGAGAGGGGGGCAGGTGTAATGTTAAAGATGCAAGAAGAAGAAAAAGTAGTGAAGATAGATGAGTTTAAATACCTGGGGTCAGCCATCCAAAGCAATGGTCTGTGCACAAGATAAGTGATGAAAAGAGTGCAGGCAGGATGATACGACTGTCAGGGATGATCCATGATAGAAGGATAACAGCTAGAGTGAAAGGGAAAATTTTTAAGAGGAAAGCGAGACTTGCTCTGATGTATGGTTTGGACACGGTGGCACTGACATAAAGACAGGAGACGGAGCTAGAGATGGCAGAGTTGAAGATGTTAAAATTCACACTGGGACTGACTAGGAGGGACAGTATTAGAAATGAATATATCAGAGGGAAAGTTCAGATTGAACAATTTGGAGATAAAGTAAGAGAGGCAAGGCTTGCACAATGTTTGGACATGTGCAGAGGAGGGATAGTGGATTTTCTGGACAAGGCAAGGCAAGTTTATTTGTAAGACAATTCAAAGTGCTTCACATAAAATATTAAAGCATTACAGCAAGTTGAAAGAAATACATAAGAATTTAAAAGCAAACTAAAAAATAAATTAAAGAGAAATAGAAACAAGCTAAAAATAGCATAAAACAGATAAAGTGCAAGAAATAAAAGTTGCAGTGCATTGTGGGAGACTATCAATTGTTCTACTGAAAGGCAGCAGCAAACAGGAAAGTTGTTAACCTCGATTTAAAGCAGCGGCAAGTTTCAGCAACCCTGATGCTTTCTGGGAGTTTGTTCCACATGTGAGGAACTTACATAAAAACCGAATGCTGTCTAGCCATATTTGGTTCTAACTCTGGACACAGATAGTAGGCCTGACCTTGACTGTTAGGATTGTCCCTCTGGGGCAAAGAAGAGGAGAACCCAAGCATGAGGCAAATTTAATAGCCCATTTATTGTGGAGAAAGAAATAAACATTAACAGAAAATAATGCAGCACGTGGGCCGAAAACACAAAATTAGGCTGAGCACGACAAGGCTACATACAACAAGATTGAGGGCAAACACTGGCTAGGAATAAACAGAACAGAATATTCACTGCCTCTCGCCCAAAGATGCTGGAATAGGCTCCAGCTACGCCCCCCCCCCCCCCCGTGACCCAAAAAGGATTAAGCAGAAGTAGATGGATGGATGGCAGAAGCATGTGTTAAACACCAACATGAGACAAGGACACCGCACTGGACAGAGGCTCACACTGATATAAATAGACAAGGGAGCAATCAAGACAACACAGAACAGGTGGGAACAATCAGGGGCAACCAGAGAAAGCAGGGCATGTCAACAGGTACAGAAAACACAAGGGAGTGAGACAAATGGTAAACAGGAATGGAGGGTACACAAGAGATATGAACACAGGACCAGAGGATACATGACCATGACAAATAATGATAGTAATAAGTAACTAAGAATCGTTAACCGACAAATCCTACGGAACATAAGAGACATGATAATGGAAATAAACACAGTGACCAAACTTGAGGCAGACCCAAGAAGCAGACACGACTCAGGAAACACAGTTAACCTTTTATTAATAATTGTGTGAATGTATGGATGCATGTGTGAATGTCTGTAGTGAGTGTAGTGCGTGGATGAGTCAGCTTGGGTCGAGCATAGCACTGTGCAACCTGGCAACCCTAAGGACAGAGCAGAGAGACAATTAGGAGCAATCCTGACAGGAGAAGCGCCAGATAAAACTGTCGTTACTTTTTGCAGAGTTGGAGAAGCACACAGGTTAGCACACCGGCCCAGGCCAGGAGGACAGTGCCAGTCACCCCATAGGAGATGTAGCAGGCAGGTGAACGAGGCAGGGAGGTCCGCCGCCAGGTGGAAGAGAGTCCGCCGCCGAACGGACACCGCCTGTGCACAGGGGCAGGAGATGGGTGAGGGGAAAAGTTCAGGCTTACTTGGCTGCCGGATGGTTAGGAGACCCTAGGCGAGCAGAAGCGCTGGGAGATGATGAGACTGGAAGCTCAGTGTAGAGTTGGCGAGTTCAGATTCCTCAGGAAGGAAGCAGACGACTCCGCGCTGATCCCTGGGTCTCACAGAAAATATAGGCAGAGCCAGAGAGTAGACAGGTGTGTACGCAGGTACGCCTCATTGGTGGCTATGACATTTTTAAATGAAGGTGTTTATTATTAAGGGGAAAAAAGTCTAAACCTACATGGCCCTGTGTGAAAAAGTGATTTCCCCCTAAACCTAATAACTGGTTGGGCCACCTTTAGCAGCAACAACTGTAATCAAGCATTTGCGATAACTGGCAATGAGTCTTTTACAGCGCTGTGGAGGAATTTTGCTCCGCTCATCTTTGCAGAATTGTTGTAATTCAGCTACATTGGAGGGTTTTCGAGAATTAACTGCCTTTTAGTTATGCCACAGCATCTCAATCGGATTCAGGTCAGGACTTTGACTGGGCCACTCCAAAGCCTTCATTTTGTTTTTCTTAAGTCATTCAGAGTCAACAGTGTCCCATCCACACCATACACAGTGAGGACTGGGAGCTGCTTTCCCCTCCTGAGCCGCTGTACAGTTTGCCAGAATCTCTTTGAGGCCGACCGAAAGTCTTGTTCCATGGCCTCACCGAACTCCTCCCATACCCAAGTTTTTGCTTCAGCAACCACCCGAGCTGCACTCCGCTTGGCCTGCCGGTACACCACAGCTACTTCGGGAGTCCCACAAGCCAACCAAGCTTGATAGGACTCCTTCTTCAGCTTAATGGCCCCCCTCACCACTGGTGTCCACCACTTGGTTCAGGGGTTGCCACCACGAGATGCACCAACAACCTTGCAGCCGCAGCTCTGGGCCGCCGCTTCAACAACAGAGGTGGAGAACATGGCCCATTCAGACTCCATGTCTCCAGACTCCCTCAGAATGTGGTTGAAGTTCTTCCGGAGGTGGGAGTTGAAGACCTCCCGGACAGGGGCCTCAGCCAGACGTTTCCAGCACACCCTCATTATATGTTTGGGTCTACCAGGTCTGAATGGCTTCCTCCCCTGCCATCGGATCCAACTCACTACAAGGTGGTGATCAGTTAACAGCTCTCCACCTCTGTTTACCCGGGTGTCCAAGACATATGGCCGCAGGTCTGATGACACAATAACAAAATCGATCATCAACCTGCGACCTAGGGTGTCCTGGAGCCAGGTGCACATATGGACACCCTTATGCTTGAACATGGTGTTCGTTATGGACAAACTGTGGTTTGCACAGAAGTCCAATAACTGAACACCACTCGGGTTCAGATCGGGCAGGCCGTTCCTCCCAATCACCCCCCTCCAGGTTTCACTGTCATTGCCCACGTGCGCATTGAAGTCCCCCAGTAGGACAATGGAGTCTCCAAGAGCAGCACCCTCCAGCACCCCAGTCACAGACTCAGAACTCAGAACTCAGAACTCAGAAAAGGATTTATTGCCAAGTACATTAACAGTAAACAACTGATAACATACGAGGGATTTGACTTGACACTGAAAACAACATGGATTTCCGGTGACACAGCAGCGTCGATAACGCGCCTGCCAGCAGACTAGGAACAGGAAGCATAGGGAAGAAAAGGATAAACACAATAGGAGAGAGCAAAAAAGCATTGATTGTCAGAATACTGGTCATAAATGATCAATATTATGATTACAAGAAAAAAAGCCCTCAATGCACAATTAGCAGACAATAGAATGTATACAAAGACACAAAGAGAGCAGTGAGTGAATGATCTTCTCATCAGTTTATTGAGTCAGTATGAGTGTAGTGTTGAGTGAAGGTGATTATATCAGTTAAGAACAACAAAGTCTCTTCAGCAGGAGATGTTGTGTCTAGCGTCTGGCACTTTGTCCTTGAGCCAGGCAGCTGGCTGTCCATAAGAGTCAATGCAGCTCAAATGTTTTGAAAACAAAAAACTGCAGATAATCTGGAGGACTTGATTGTAAGGGGCAGGTCAGATAAGTCGAATAGTACTGTTCCCAGAGAAAAAAAACTTTATATTCTCTTACAGATTCAGTACTTTAATCCTTCAGTGCTGGACGATGAATTCTTCATGGACGGCTCTCAGCGTGATCATGATGTAATCCATTTTCCTAGACAGTTCTCCATTAGCCGCTGTCAGAGTCCTGCCCGTTTGTTCAATATGATGGTTAAGCCTCGCCTGGTCAGCATTTTGATAGGCTTCCTCCATCTTCATCAATTTACGGTACACCAGAACAATCCCAGATCCAATCAGAAAGATTCCGATTACCATTGCTACGAAGATGTATAAATCTTCAACATCTTCGATAGAAAGATCACACAGGCACAAGAGTTTCCAATTACTTGTGTCCTTCAAGTAGCCCACAGCCGCTGTTCCTGCGGGGCAAACTACCTCCCCCGGGGCACTTTTCCTCGTTGAAAAAATAGTGTCAATTGCATTCAAAGCCCAGCTTATTAAATCCATAATTTCGTTTGATAATCAGCAGTAGAGACACGCAGACAGACAACAGCAAGCTGGGATCCAGTCAGTTAGGGGAGGAAAGAGATAAAGAGTCAGAGCTGGAGAGAAGGAAAAAAGTGTCTGCTCTCTTTGGAGGGCGGAAGTGAAGATCATCGACCTGCGACCTAGGACTCCAAAAAGGATGGGTACTGTGAAACATCATTTGGTGCATAGGCACAAATGATGGTCAGGACCCGTTTCCCAACCCGAAGGTGCAGGGAAGCAACCCTTTCGTCCACCGGGGAAAACTCCAATATAGAGGCAGCAAGGTGGGGGGATACAAGAATACCCACCCCTGCTCGTCGCCTCTCACCCAGGGCAACTCCAGAAAAGGCCAAGCTCCAGCCCCTCTCCAGGAGACTGGTTCCAGAACCAGAGCTGTGTGTTGAGGTGAGGCCGACTATATCTAGCCGGTATCTCTCAACCTCGTACACCAGCTCAGGCTCCTTCCCCACTAGAGAGGTGACATTCCACGTACCAAAAGCCAGTTTAGAAAGCTTGGGATCAGTCCGCCAAGGTCTCCGCCTTTGACCGCCACCTAATCCACATAGCACCGGACCCCCATGATCCCTCCTGCAGATGGTGAGCCCACTGGAGGGCGGACCCATGTAACTCCTTCGGGCTGAGCCCGGCCGGGTCCCATGGGTGGAAACCCGGCCACCAGACGCTATCCTTCGAGCCCCTCCCCCAGGCCTGGATCCAGGGTGGGGCCCCAGTAACCCCATACCAGGCGGGGTACACTGAATCCTTGATATAGAATTTATCATGAGAGTCTGTTGGATCGTTCTTAGTCTGGCCCTTCACCCAGGACCAGTTTGTCTTGGGTGACCCTATCAGAGGCAAATTGCCCCGGACAACATAGCTCCTGGGATCACTGGGGCACACAAACCCCCCCACCACGATAAGGTGACGATCCATGAGGGGGCTTCGACTGGGGATATCGTCGGGCGGTGGAAGGAATACTTCGAGGATCTCCTCAATCCCACTGATACGCCTTCCACAGAGGAAGCAGGGTTTGGGGACGAGGGGGATGACTCGCCTATCACAGGGGCTGAGGTCGCCAAGGTGGTTAAAAATCTCCTTGGTGGCCGGGCCCCGGGGGTGGACGAGATTCACCCGAGTACCTAAAGGCCCTGGATGTTGTAGGGCTGTCATGATTGACACACCTCTGCAACATTGCGTGGAGGTTGGGGGCAGTGCCTTTGGCATGGCAAACCGGGGTGGTGGTTCCTCTCTTCAAAAAAGGGGACCGGAGGGTGTGTTCCAACTTTAGAGGGATCACACTCCTCAGCCTCCCTGGGAAGGTCTATGCCAAGGTGCTGGAGAGGAGGGTCCGGCCGTTGGTTGAACCTCAGATTCAGGAGGAGCAATGTGGTTTTCATCCTGGCCGTGGCACATCGGACCAGCTCTTTACCCTCTCGAGAATTCTTGAGGGCTCGTGGGAGTTTGCCCAACCAGTTTACATGTGTTTTGTGGACTTGGAGAAGGCATTTGACCACGTCCCTCGTGTTTTTTTGTGGGGGGTGCTTCGGGAGTATGGGGTATCGGGCTTGTTGTTACAAGCTATTCGGTCTCTGTACGACCGTTGTGAGAGTTTGGTTCGTATTGCCAACACTCGGTCGGAGTCATTCCCAGTGAGAGTTGGACTACGCCAGGGCTGCCCTTTGTCACCGATCCTGTTCATAATTTTTATGGACAGGATTTCTAGGCACAGCCAGGGAATGGAGGGTGTCATGCTTGGTGACCACAGGATCTCATCTCTGTTGTTTGCAGATGATGTTGTCCTGTTGGCTTCATCCAGCAATGACCTACAGCTCTTGCTGGGATGGTTTGCTGCTGAGTATGAAGCGGCTGGGATGAGAATCAGCACCTCCAAGTCCGAGTCCATGGTCCTCAGCCGGAAAAAGGTGGATTGTCCTCTCTGGGTTGGGGACAGGCTCCTGCCCCAAGTGGAGGAGTTTAAGTATCTTGGGGTCTTGTTCACGAGTGAGGGGAAAATGGAGCGAGAGATTGACAGACGGATTGGAGCAGCATCTGCAGTGATGCGGCTGTTGTACCGGTCTGTTGTGGTGAAGAGGGAGCTTAGTTCTAAGGCAAAGCTGTCGATTTACCAGTCAATCTACGTTCCTACTCTCACCTATGGTCACGAGCTTTGGGTAATGACCGAAAGAACGAGATCGCGGATACAAGCGGCTGAAATGAGCTCTCTCCATCGGATTGCTGGACTCACCCTCAGAGATAGGGTGAGGAGCTCAGTCATCTGGGAGAGGCTCAGAGTAGAACCGCTGCTCCTCAACATTGAAAGGAGTCAGTTGAGATGGTATGGGCATCTGATTAGGATGCCTCCTGGACGCCTCCTACTTGAGGTGTTTCGGGCACGTCCCACTGGGAGGAGACCCCGGGGCAGACCCAGGACTCGGTGGAGAGACTATGTCTCCCAGTTGGTCTGGGAATGCCTTGGTATCCTCTCTGAAGAGCTGGAGCAAGTGGCTGGGGAGAGGGAAGTCTGGGCTTCTCTGCTTGACCTGCTGCCTCCGCGACCCGGACCTCCGGAAAAGTGGTAGAAGATGGATGTATGGATGGATGGAAGTCATTCAGAGGTGGACTTGCTGGTGTGTTTTGGATCACTGTCCTGCTGCAGAACCTGTCATGGTCTGAGCGCCGATGTCATCCGCGCTCGGGCCATACATCATCTCCGCCAGGCTTGACAGCTGGGGTTGCCATCTGCCTCCCCGGGCCCTTATTATGACTGCGCTTGGAGGAGCTTCCTGCTATCAAAGCCTGACAGCTGTGCCGTATTATGGCTCATCAGCAGCCTCGCACTTACGCGGGCGCTGGGAGCAGTGTGATGCAACAATCTTGTCAGAAACTAGTCAGGGTCTTCTCGTCTGACGCAGTGAGCATCCCTCAGCTCAGACACTATCCATTAACCCTCCTTGTTCGTAAGTGTGTATTCATCTCCTATTGGTATCTTCTGTTCTCCGTCATAGTGTGTTTTAGCCCACCGAGGCTTATTACTTTGTATGTTATTTTGTACCATCTCCCATCTTGTGTTATTAATAAACATCTGTGCAACTCACTGGTGACTGTGTGGTGTCTTATGCTGGCTCGCGAGGGCCAGCCATGACAGAACCCAAGTGCGCTTCAGCTTGAGGTCCTTCAGGATTTTTTGGTAGACAGCAGAAATCACGGCTCCGTTTACCACAGCAAGTCTTCCAGGTCCTGAAGCAGCAAAACAGTCCCAGACCATCACACTACCACCACCATATTTTACTGTTGGTATGATGTTCCTTTTCTGAGATGCTGTGTTACTTTTACGCCAGATATAATGGGACACACACCTTCCAAAAAGCTCAACTTTTGTCTCGTCAGTCAACAGAGTATTTTCCCAAAAGTCTTGGGGATCATCAAGATGTTTTCTGGCAAAACTGAGATGAGCCTTTATGTTTTTTTCACTCAGCAGTGGTTTTTGTCTTGGGACTCTGCCATGCAGGCAATTTTTTCCCAGTCTCTTTCTTATGGCGGAGTCATGAACACTGACCTTAACTTAGGCAAGTGAGGCCTGCAGTTCTTTGAATGCTGTTGTGGGGTCTTTTGTGACATCTTGGATGAGTCATTGCTGCGCTCTTGGGGTAATTTCAGTTGGCCGGCCACTCCTGGGAAGGTTTACCACTGTTCCATGTTTTTGCCATTTGTGGATAATGGCTCTCACTGTGGTTTGCTGGCATCCTAAAACTTCAGAAATGGCTTTATAACCTTTTCCAGACTGATAGATCTCAATCACTTAGTTCCTCATTTGTTCCTGAATTTCTTTGGATCGCAGCATAATGTCTAGCTTTTGAGGATCTTTTGGTCTACTTCACTTTGTCAGGC
Source organism: Pholidichthys leucotaenia (assembly GCA_020510985.1). Taxonomy (NCBI): domain Eukaryota; kingdom Metazoa; phylum Chordata; class Actinopteri; order Cichliformes; family Pholidichthyidae; genus Pholidichthys; species Pholidichthys leucotaenia. The sequence continues at coordinate 222,980,663 of CM035845.1, read as the reverse complement.
AGGTCCTATTTAAGTGATTTCTTGATTGAAAACAGGTGTGGCAATAATCAGGCCTGGGTGTGGCAAGAGGAATTGAACTCAGCTTTCCAAATATGTGACAAACCACAGTTAATTTATGTTTTAACAGGGGGTCAATCACTTTTTCACAAAGGGCCATGTAGGTTTGGATTTTTTTTTTTACCCTTAATAATAAACACCTTCATTTAAAAACTGCATTTTATGTTTACTTGTGTTATCTCTGTCTAATATTTAGATTTGTTTGATGATCTGAAACATTTAAATGTGACAAACATACAAAAAAATGAGAAGTCAGGAAGAATCAGAATCAGAATCAGAATCAGAATCAGATTTATTGCCATTGTTCATGTAGTACACAAACTAGGAATTTGTCTCGGTGCCATGCTGCAACATTAAAAACATGATGAGATAAAGAGATAAACTAAAAAACTAAAGGACTAAAAACGTGCAATAAGTGTAGAAAAATAAGTAATAATAATAATAATAATAATAATAATAGTAATAATGAGTAATACTAGTCAAGGCAGTTTTAAATAAATTAGCAAGTAGCAGATAATATGGGGTACCACAGTGCAGTTGATAATGCAACAGAAAAACAGTGATGAATGTCATGAGTCTGGTTGAGCTGCTGTACATAGTGGACGAGAGTCAATAAGTCACTTAATGTTCAGCAGTCTGATGGCAGAGGGGAAAAAGCTGTTCATGTGCCGGGAGGTTTTAGTCCGAATGGACCGAAGTCTTCTACCTGAGGGGAGGGGGGCAAACAGTACGTGACCAGGGTGTGAAGGATCGGCTATGATCCGGCCAGCACGCCTCCGGGTCCCGGAGATGTACAGGTCCTGGAGAGATGGGAGCTTGCAGCCGATCACCTTCTCAGCAGTGCGCACGACGCACTGCAGCCTTAGTCTGTCCCTGGCAGTGGCTCCTGCATACCACACAGTTATGGAGGAGGTGAGGATGGACTCGATGATGGCCGTGTAGAACTGCACTAACATCTTGGTGGGTAGCTTGAGCTTCCTCAGCTGCCACAGAAAGAACATCCTCTGCTGGGCCTTTTTGATGAGGGAGCTGATGGTTGGCTCCCATTTGAGGTCCCGGGTGATGGTGGTGCCCAAGAAGCGGAAGGAATCTGCAATGGTGATGGGATAGCCTGTGATGGTGAGGGGGGGCAGGGGGGTTGTGACTTTCCTGAAGTCCACAATCATCTCCGCTGTCTTCAGAGCGTTCAGCTGCAGGTTGTTGTGGCTGCACCAGGACACCAGCTGGACCACCTCTTTCCTGTAGACGGACTCGTCGCCGTTGGAGATGAGCCCGATGAGGGTGGTGTCGTCCGCAAACTTAATCAGCTTAACAGACTGGTGGGAGGAGGTGCAGGAGTTGGTATAAAGGGAGAAGAGTAGGGGGGAAAGTACACAGCCCTGGGGTGATCCAATGCTGATGCTAACAGAGTCCGAGACAGACTTCCCCAGCCGCACATGCTGCCTCCGGTCCGTCAGGAAGTCGGTGATCCACCTGCAGAGGGAGTCAGGCACATCGAGCAGGGACAGCTTGTCCTGGAGCAGATCGGGGCGGATGGTGTTGAATGCGGAGCTGAAGTCCACAAACAGAATCCTGGCGTAGGTTCCCGGGGAGTCCAGGTGCTGCAGGATGGAGTGGAGGGCCAGGTTGACTGCGTCGTCCACAGACCTGTTAGCATGGTAGGCAAGCTGCAGCGGGTCTAGGAGGGGAGTGGTGATGGACTTGAGGTGAGACAGGACCAGGCGCTCAAAGGACTTCATGACTACAGAGGTGAGCGCTACAAGTCTGTAGTCGTTAAGTCCAGTAATCCGTGGCTTCTTGGGGACAGGGATGATGGTGGAGGATTTGAGGCAGGTCGGCACGTGACATTGCTTAAGGGAAGTGTTAAAAATGTCTGTGAAGACAGGAGCCAGCTCTTTCGCACAGTGTCTCAGGGTGGAGGGAGACACACCGTCCGGCCCGGGGGCCTAGCGCGGGTTCAGTCTGGAGAACTGTCTGTGCACGTCCTGCTCACTGATGACAAGGGCAGGGGGGGAGGAGGAGGAGGAGGAGGAGGGGGGGGAGGACAAAGGGGGCAAACACTTTTTCACACCACTGTAAATGATCTACTTTCTTGGTCTTAGTGAGGGATCGAGCTGCTGCGTTCTCAACTAACTGCAGCTGTCTGATGGACTTTTTCGGGAGACTTGTGAGGACAGTGTTACAGTAGTCCAGTTTACTTAAGATAAATGCATGGACAAGATTTTCTAGATCCTGCTGCAACATAAGACCTTTAATCCTCACTATGTTCTTTAAGTGATAATAGGCTGACTTAGTTACTGTTTTCATGTGGCTGTTAAAATTCAGGTCTGAGTCCAGAATCACACCCAGATATCTGGCATGGCTGTTGATTTTTAGTATCACTGACTGAAGCTGAGTGCTAACTTTGAGTCTTTCTTATTCGCCTCCAAAAACTATTATTTCAGTTTTACCTTCATTTAACTGAAGAAAATTCTGGCACATCCACTTTTTAATTTGACCAATACATTTGATCAGGGTTTGAATTGGACCATAGTCTCCTGGTGAGATGGTTGTGTAGATTTGTACATCATCTGCATAATTATGGTAACATATTTTGTTGTTTTTTATAATTTGAGTGAGTGGGAGCATACACAGTAGATGTTGAACAGCAAAGGTCCCAAAATGGAACCTTGGGGAACTCCACAAGTTATTTTTGTTTGCTCAGATTTGTAGTTGCTTATAGATACAAAATAGTCCCTGTCTTTTAAATAGGACTCAAACCAGCTAAGTGCTGTGCCAGAAAGTCCCACCCAGTTTTTTAGCCGGTCTAGTAAGATGTTATAGTCAACCGTGTCAAATGCAGTGCTGAGGTCCAGTAGGACCAAGGCTGAAATGTTGTTACGATCTGTATTGGAGTGGATGTCATTAAGGACCTCAACTAGAGCTGTTTCAGTCATGTGGTGTGGCCAAAAACCTGACTGGAAGACATCAAAACAGTTATTTAGTGTCAGGAAGTTGTACAGTTGTTGAAAGACAGCTTTTTCTATTATTTTACAAAGAAAGGGGAGGTTTGATATAGGCCTATGGCTGTTCATGAGTGAGGTGTCTAGGTTGCTCTTTTTCAGAAATGGCTTGATAACAGCTGTTTTTAGGCACTGAGAGAAGACATCTGAATGCAGAGACATATTTATGATCTGTACTAGATCTAAGGCCATACAATATGAAATGTTTTTTTAAAAAACCCTGTTGGGAGAGTATCAAGGCAGCAGGTAGTGGATTTCAGGTGGTGTATGATTTCATCCAAGTTTTTAATGATTGATTGGAACAAATTGTGCCATGGTGTATATGTCTTCTCTAAGCGAACATTGAGGCAGCACATGTCCTGTACCTGCTATAGGAGCAATGATTGACTGTCTAATTTTCTGAATTTTGTCAGTAAAGAAAAAGGCAACGTCATTACAGGCATGGTTGGATAGAAGTTCAGGAGAGAATGACACAGAAGGATTTGTTAGCCTCTCAGCAGTAGTGAACAGGGTGTGTGCATTATTGTTGTTTTTAACAGTGATGTCAGAAAAATATGATTGTCTTGTATTTTTCAGCTCCAAATTATAAATGCTCAATCTCTCATAGATTTCACAGTGAATCTGCAATTTAGTTTTTCACCACCTTCGCCAAAAAGGATATTGAAGATGAAGCTGCCAGAAGGAAAAGAAGGTAGAAGAAAAAGAGGAAGACCACAGAGAATATTCATAGATGTAGTGAAGGAGGACATGGAGAGGGTTGGTGTTACAAAGGAAGATAGAAGGGATTGGGTGAGATGGAGGCAGATGATCCGCTGTGGAGACCTCTAAAGCGAGTAGCCGAAAGAAGAAGGGCGGGGGTTAACGTCAGGATACATGACGAGTTCCTAAGAGATGCTGATAATGATGGTAGTAAAACAAAATTGGACTGTTCCTGGTATATGTTTTTGGTTGGAAATTTTAAGAGTTTAGAATTGTTGAATGTCTCAGTGGTCAAAAGGCTCTTCATAAGTATTTTTCATTCATATGTTATTTCAGTTCTCCACAACAAATGTGTAGCTGCATCTGTAATTCATAACCAACCCAAGCAAAAATAATTCCATCAGATAAGACTGCAGGTACACCAATAACATATTCACCTACTGAGCATTTCCAATCATGACTAAATTCTGCAGCTGCAGCCCTGTTTCTGTTTTTGTCTTCCCTACCAACTTAGTCATGGCCAAATGATCTGCAATGAATAAATAAATAAATCCTAGAAAAACAACAGACAAATCATTACACTACACACTGAATGAAAAACTAGTGTATCCACCACACTGGGTTTCTTTTCTTTCAGTAAAGCAGAATGACAGCAAGGTGCTTATTTGGGAATGGTGCTACTGACGTGTGGAAGAATGTGTGTTGAGTTCAGAGAGCAAGGCCGGTCAAAGAAGCAGCGGTGAGAGGTGGCAGCTAATCTGCTACACAATGATATAGATAGACAGAGACACCTCTGATGGAGCGGTCTGCTATACCCAGATGGACACACAACAGTTGGTGGCAGCACAACAGATCTGATAGGTGGACAGACTGAGCCAATAGAGAAACTGACAGAGAAAATAGAAAATAATAATATTATTATTATTATTATTATTATTATTATTATTATTATTATTATTATTATTATTATTATTATTATTATTATTATTATTATTTTCATCTAATGAGTTCATCTTTGGGCCAAGAACCACCTCTGGTGAAAATTTCATCAAAATCCATCCAGTAGTTTTGGAGTATTGTTGCTAACACTCTGTGAGAAGATAAGAGCCTTGGCAGAGGTATACATTTGGAGATCATCACCAAAATCTAATCATGTGTTCAGTGCACCATTACACACCTTTACTGAAAATCTGAATGAAAGGCGCTATATAAATGCAATCCATTATTATTATTATTATTATTATTATTATTATTATTTTGCCTCGGTGAAGGAGAGGCATACCGTAATCAATTAATGCGTGTGTGTGTGTGGCCGTGTGTACTGTATGTGTGTATCTATCCATCTGTCCACCTCTCTGTTTCAGCTCGCCCGGTTAAAATTAAGTGGAACAAAAGGCTTGTATATTGTATCACCATATTTTTTTCAACTTTTAATTTGCCAGAATTTCAAGATAAGGCTTTGTTTTTTAAATAAACACAAATTTAACTCATCTTTAACGTCAATGAAGCCGGTGGAGAAAAGGTATTGTAATAACTATGCTAGGTCACTAGAGGCGGCAGTGTGACTTTTTTACAGTACATGGATGACTTCCTGTCACAGTCAATCTCTAGCTGAACTGTTATAAAATAGCAGTTAGTGAAAAAAAAAACATGTATTCAGCAACTACACCATTTATTCATCCCATCGATTGTTTTCACACTGGTTTTGCTGTTTAGTTTTGCAGAGGAAGGATGAGGTAAAATTCATTAAAAAATAGCTAAAAACGCCAAGTCCCAACACTCCTTGCCCGCAAATGGTCACAGTGAGCTGCGCATGCGCCTGGAAACTCCCGCTACAGGGGAGTTCTGAGTAATCCGCCAATACTGGGCGAACAAACGTCCGCCTTTTTGCCTGTTTTCTTCCTCTTCCACTAAATAGCAAAAGCTCCTGTTCGTCTTGATTGTCATTGTATGAACGTACCTCCATCGCTTCCACCATTTAAACCATCTGCCACCATGCTATTCTTTTGTTTGGATTGCAGCTGTTCAAATCAGTTTGGTGGCTCTTGGCTGCCCCTGACAGTATGGGCATGTGAACTACAGATTATTTTCACTGCGCATGCGTGTACTCCAAAACTACTGGATGGATTTGGATGAAATTTTTACCAGAGGTGGTCCTTGGACTAGAGAGGAACCCATAACATTCTGGTGATGATCCCAGAATGCATACCTCCACCAAGGCTCTTATCTTCTCACAGTGTGTTAGAAAGAATACTCCAAAACTATTGGATGGATTTGGATGAAATTTTTACTACAGGTGGTCCTTGGGCTACAGAGGAACCCATAACATTTTGGTGATGATCCGAGAATGTATACCTCCGCCAAGGCTCTGGCACCAAAGCTTTCATTATTATTATTATTATTATTATTATTATTAGGGAAACAACAGCAAAAACAACATGACTACATTATATGACTATATAATAATAATAATAACGGGCGGCGCGGTGGAGGAGTGGTTAGCATTGCGGCAGCACAGTAACTTACCCTTGGCCGGGGGATCCTGGGTTCGATCCCAGCCCCCAACCAACAGTGATCTGTGTGGAGTTTGCATGTTCTCCCCGTGTCTGCGTGGGTTTACTCCGGGATTTCTCCGGTCTCCTCTCACATGCCAAAAACATGCAAGTTAGGTTAATTGGCATCAAAACTGGGGATTCTAAATTGTCCTTAGGTATGACTGTGAGAGTGAATGGTTGTCTGTCTCTCTGTGTTGGCCATGCGATGGACTGGCGATCTGTCCAGGGTGTACCCTGCCTCTCGCCCATAGATGCTGGGATAGGCTCCAGCCCCCCGCGACCCGAAAAGGATTAAGCTGAAGAAGATGAATGAATGAATAATAATAATAAAAATAATAATAATAATAACAAGACTCTCATAACTGTATTGACCATACATTAGGGCTGATCAATTCCACCTTTAATTAACATCATGGTTTATTGAATCTTTCAGGTTGATTTTCGGTTTTTTTCCCCCTCTTCTCTTCTCCCTTACAGTTTACTGACAAGGTTCATAATTATTGAGCACTATTACTCAACAGTACGGTATCATACTTTTTTTTTTGCAGTTATCAACTACAAATTCACATAGTATCCATATTATCTACTGCAACAAACTTGTAAGAAATATGACCATGACAAAGGCACAAACACTTACCTGGCACGCCAATAGAAGCGGACATGTTCCTCCAAGCATTTGCTTTCAAATTTTGATCATGATTTCCTTTAAGTGTCAGATCAAAGAGTAGCGAGTTGTTTGATGCAGCAAAGTTCAGTCTCTCCACAGTTCGTCATGTACCGGTCTCATCTTCCTGTACCCACATCCTATGTCCCACCTTTCCTTAATTCTGACTGGCTGTTTAGAAAGGTCTGACATTGATGAGTGCAGCTGTATAGTAGTCTGAAAAGTTCAACTTTTTTCAGCCCTAAGCACCATGACCAAAAGCAGCTACCGCTCAAAACGTTTCAGCACCGAGGGCGCTCAGCGCTGTAAATGCTGGACTACACAGAGAATGAACAGAAAATAGTCACCCACAGTAGAAAAAATGAGTTTTGTGGACACGCCCTCTAATACTTTTTCTGCAGTGTTTGGCTTCGGGTTGCCGGGGCATGTGGCCCTATGGAGTGGCCACGTACATAACTCAGAGGACATATCTTAAAGGGGAAGTACATGAAAAGTGCCAGATTAATAAATAAAATAATATTCAAAAAATTCCTGCATCCACATCGTGATCCGAATCACCACTAAAATCTAATCATCTGTTTCCCGTGCCATTACACACCTTTCCTGAAAATTTTATCAAAATCCGTTCATAATTTTTTGAGTTATGTTGCTAACAGACAAACCAACCAACCAGCGTCACTAAAAACATTACCTCTGTCCTCTTTTGGCAGAGGTAATAATAATAATAATAATAATAATAATAATAATAATAATAATAAGAAGAAGAAGAAGAAGAAGAAGAAGAAGAAGAAGAAGAAGAAGAAGAAGAAGAAGAAGAAGAAGAATACACTGGCACTCTTACTGGTAGGGAAACACGGGTGTTATTAACCCCTTGAACTCTGGTCAATTTCCCTAAAAACGCCTGAAAATAACATACCCATAGTAAATCAAACGCTGTTCTTCAACCCTTTGCAGCATCTTCATGGGGTTGGTCTCATTTAAAAGAAAACACTTTGAATTTTTTGGCAAAACAGTCATAATCTCTCTAAGTGCTCCTGCCACTGAGTAACAGTCATCTAAACATACTGAATTTGAAGAAAATAAAGTTCGCCTGGGTGTTTTTTTTAGATACAAATGCTTGCAAATAACACACAGCTATCAGATACTGGCTGGAAAATGCAACAGAAATGTAGAACCAAGTGTTATCAAGCTGAGGTCAAAATTTTGTAACAATACCACAAAAAATGAATATATTACACAGCTTTTTTTCTCAGGTTGTTCCCAGGCGTTTTTGAACTGTGCCAAATTGTGCCAAATGGCACAGTTTGGAAAAACAACAATAACTTTTGAATGCTTCAACATAGAAGCTTCATCTTGGGCTCTAATGAAAGGTGACACTCAGGGCTGTTCGTGTGTGTGTTGGGGGGGTTGTTTGTTCATTCATGAATGAATGAATGAATGAATGAACAAGCCCCCCACACACAAAGAAACATGCCACGTAAAAAATGTATGGCCTTTTTTTTACAAGAAAAAATAACCTACAGTGCAATAAAAATTATACTAAAATATCTGCAATGTAGAGGATAACAACTCCCCCCCCCACTATAGAGGAGCTCGGCACACAAAAAACGGACCGTTGTAATTACCAATCAGTCAAAAGTCATTTTTATTACTATTTTCATTGATAAAAGAATAATTTAGCTTATAACACTTACCTGTCCACAACAGCAGTGTCACTGGCGAACATCTGTTCCTCATTGTCAGACGAACATGAAGCTGGTCCGGTTGTTACGGACTCGTGGTTCTGGTCACCCGACCCGGTCAAACCATCTCTGCTTCCATGATTGCGGTTTTTGCAAACCATTTTTCAAAACAAATAAGAACAGTAGTAATAAAAAAAGACTGGCTAACGGCTGAGAGTGGCTAACGCTACCGTTACACACAGGTCTCAATGTGTGTCACCCAGCAACTTAGACAAAAAAGATTTTATGCACGGCAATGCACGCGTTGCAATAGTCGAACTTCTCTGCTTCAATTGGCTTGTTGTATTCACGGTCGTTGGTAGGCAGGTCCTTCTTGCTAGGTTTTCAGTCATTGGTTCTTCAAGGTTTCAGAAACCCAATTCAAGGCTCTTATTAGTCGAATGAGAGGTCAATCAAATCTAAATCAATCAAAACACTCCTTTGGTTTTCTGTTCGCAGCTGTGTCTGTACTGGAAGAACGGAAAAGCAGCTTTTTTTTTTTCAGCGCGCACTGAGACGCACTATGACGCAGAGACGTGACTGCCCGTGGAATCCCGGAGTTCAACAGGTTACTTGCCACACTTAAGGTCTAAATGGAACACAGTAATATATAATGTTAAGATGTATATCTGATATACACTTTGGGACAAAGTGGAGGAGTTCAAGTATCTTGGGGTCTTATTTACAAGGAAGATGTAGTGTCTCAGGTTTGTGCACACGATTTCCACTGCTGATTACCTGAGCTTGTTCAGCTGCTCTGGTTTACCATCTGTCTCTCATCAGCCGCAGCATTTATAAGTGAGCAGCTCCCCTTTGTCAGTACGGGAATGTTAGACTCTGTATACCAGCAGCTTGGCGTCTCTCCTCAACTCTCATGTGCCTACCTGTAGCACTCTCCTGCCTTCACTCCTCCACCTTCTCCCAATACTGGAAACTGTGAGAACCAATCCTTATTCCTCTAACCTCTTATTATGACTCCACTTCACCCAGGACAAATTATTACTACCATTTCTTGGTGGAGTTGGATCCTCTCCCAGGCAGAACTGCATTCCCAAAATCCTCCTGTTCACCAAGTAAGTCCAGAACTCATAACTCCTCAATTCCCCAATAACTTAAGTCCTCAGGCCCGGGGCATGTCTCCTACTTCCTTCAGATCTGCAACCTACCGAAACCAAACTGGTTCAGTCTCCACCTGGTGAAGAGCAGCAGCGCTCCTGTAATATACCCACCATCCCTCGTAGCAGCATCTCCTGTAAGAAAAGATTAGTTTAATATTTACACTCAGATTCTCGTCATTCAGTATACTTACATTTTTCCTCTTCTCTCTCTGCAGGGTTGCCATTTCTTCATCACTTGCATATTTCCATTCAATAAATCATTGATCAAACTCCTTGTAAAGAGTCTCCTTTCAGTGTCTGTATTTTGGGGCCATTAAGCAAAACGTGTCAGAAGGGGAGGGTGATAGATGGAGGGGAGAAGCATCTGTAGTGATGTGAACATTCTACTGGTCTGTTGTGGTGAAGAGACAGCTGAGCTATAAAGCAAAAATGGCGATTTACTGGTCAATCTCTGTTCCTATTCTCACCTATGGCCACAAATTTTGGTTAGTGACTGAAAGAATGACATCAAGCAGCAGAAATGAGCTGGACTCTCCCTTAGAGTAGTATCTCATGGAGTGGCAAATGCTAATAAACATAACGATTTTTGGATTTGTCAACTTTTCTGACAAATGTTAGAAAAATCAAGCTAGTATCTCACGGAGCAGCAAATGCTGAGGAACGTTCATAAACTTTGTGATTGTCGGGTTTTTGTCAGGATTCGTAAAAGGTTACAAAACTGAAAGGCTCATTTACTTTATCTCAGAAAAACGCTACCTTTTGCCTGTGTTTAGCTACAGGGTAAATTGAAATAATTTCCTCTAAAACTGGGTTGGTGCATGAGTTCTTCAAATTTCTCCTATTTTGTGCACACTAAACTGTATCTAAGAGATGGATGTAAATAACTTTAGCCCGGGCATTTTACCAACACCACCTCTTTGACGCTGAGGTTAAGACATAAGCTCATCTGGGTCCACAATCCCAGTGAGCCAAAACCCCTCAGTCAAAAGAATATAATTCTTTGTTCTAACAAGTGTTTAAATCAAAAAACTCATCAGCTGAAAGTCATTGTCTGTTTACACAAAGATTTCTAATGGATGGAATGCCTTTTTTTGTAGCCACACATGCTGCTACCTGCTGGAGTTTAGATGAAGGTTCAGTGCTGCACACAATACAATAATATGCCACAATGAAAACAGTGATTTAGCAATTCTTATCTAGAAAACTGATATCCAAGACAGAATATTCAAATACTGATGGATACATTTTTACAGTAAGAAGACATGTACTGTGGAAGAAGAAAAAACACAAAGATCAGACTGCCTGTGCTGGACTCCTCAGATGTGTCATATCATACTAATAACCCTTATCTGAATCTCTGTCCTGTTTTGTCCTCTCCTTTACTTATGTCTTCTGCTTCAGCTCGCTTCCTTTCATTCCTCTTCTCCATCCCCCTCTCCTCTCTGTTCGTATGCTTCTCTGTCCTGTGACCTTCTCATTAGACCTTATCTAAGTCTCCACATTGAAGGTTGCTTTTTCATCTAATTATGTTGCTACTCACTTATGCAGGGAGTAAGAGAAGCCCTGTGGTATGCTGGGAAGACGATTCTTGTCTAGTGCTCTCCCGCGTCCTGCCCCCTTGACTTTTACACACACATGCCCTCACTCTCAGACAAGCAGAATTTCCCTATCCTCTTTTCAATTCAGTCACCTTTTTAGAATCGCGGGGGCCCTTTGAGGCTTTGGAGTCCCCCATACTGCCAGGCCTCAGTGATAACACTCCCCAGACACGGCACTATTATGAAGCAATGATAGGAGGAGATGCCAGAAAATGCAATAAAATATTTTTTTTTAAAAAATCACACTACCATCGCAAACATGCAGGCACAGAGGCACAGACATACACACTCGAAGCATATATAAAAGCACATAAAGGAATTTATACACAGTCCTCCTCTTCTTCCTTATCAAGCTTTTTCAGTGCCTACTGCGTGAGCTGCATGTGGTCCACTTAAACATAATCCTTGAAGAATCTGTCTGTCATTGATAGAATATTTATAGCAGGAGCTGCCAATGTTGTATCAGAAAATGGGATTGGTTACAACTTTGCTAGTTATATCTTCCAAGTTTTCTCCTTCTTTGTTACACACCAAATGTAGGCTTGAAGAAAACTTGACAAGTACTACATGAACCACTTAAGTATCCAAATCATGTAGTTGTAATTGCCAAAAGTCTTTATTGTACAGCAAAAGGACACGGGCCACTAAACATCTCATAAATAACATAAAGAGAGAGAAAAAAACACAAGAAGCACTCAGAGTCTCAGATTTGATGTTTTTAACCCGAATGTGACATATTGAGGTGGGCCATATTGTATCATTCAGGATAATCCTGATATAAAATTGGATCTCAGGAAAAAGTTAATATCGCGATAACCTTATGTGGCTACGTAATGATGTCACACCACTGTATGTTATTACCTCCGCCAAGGAGGTAATGTAATTGGAGTGGTTTGTCTGTCACGGTGGCCCTCACGAGCCACCATAAGACGCCAGCAGTCACTGGTGAGTTGCAGTGATGTTTTATTGAAGGGTGAAGGAACAGAGGATAATACACACGACAGTGCGGGTAGGATAATCACAGGATAACTTACAGGGCAGATGTGGCGTTCTGTCAGGAAGTATCACAGGTAGCATAACAGACAGTAGAACAACAGGAGGTATAACAGACGGTAGCTTACCAGGGAGTGTAACAGACCGAAGTATAATAGAGACTGCTGCATCGGGGTGCATTCAGCGTCAGCTTTTAACACCGGTCACTAATGACCCTGAATGCAGCACAGCTGTTGCTTCGACAGCAGGGAGCTCCACCGGGCACCGTCACAATAAGAGCCCGGGGAGCTAGGAGGGACCCGCTGCTGTCAAAGCCTGGAAAGGATAATATATGACCCGAGTGCGGACGAGACCGGCACTCGGGTGGTAACATTGTCTGTCTGTCTGTCTGTTTGATAGCAGGATTACTACTGAACCAATTTTGATGAAATGTTCACCACAGGTAGTCTTTGGGCTAAGGATGAACCCATTAAATTTTGGTGATGATCTAAAAATTCATACCTCCACCAAGGACTTTATTTGTAATTTTGCAGTAGGATTACACAAAAACTACTGGATGGATTTGGATGAAATTTTCACTAGAGGTGGTTCTTGGGTTAGACACAAACCCATTACATTTTGGAGGTGATCCATGAGGGACATAAGGGGCCTTGGCAGAGGCATGCACTCTCTTAGTGCTTTTCAAGTTGATGTATGTTACGTGTTACATGGCAAAACTAGAAAAGAGTTCGTGTGTAGGCCATGAGTCAGGTCTGGTGAAAATTGCAGTAGAGTCTATCCAATAGTTTTGGAGGATTCTTGCTAACACACTTTGAGAAGATAAGAGCGTTGGCAGAGATATCCATTGTCAGATCATCACCAAAATGTTATGGGTTCCTCTCTAGCCCAAGGACCACCTCTGGTGAAAATTTCATCCAAATCCATCTGGTAGTTTTTGTGTAATCCTGCTGCACAAATTCAAACAAGGTCATTGGTGGAGGTATCCACTCTCAGATCATCACCAAAATTTAATGGGTTCATCCTTGGCTCAGGGGCTAGATCTGGTGAAATTTTCATCAACATCCATCCAGTAGTTTTTGTGTAATCCTGCTAGCAAACAGATGGACAGACGGACGGACAAATAGACAAACCACCCCTATTACATTACCTCCTTGGTGGAGGTAACAAACATGACCAGGAAATACAGCAGTATCTCCATGGTCGGAGTTACCTAAAACCAAATAACTAGTTTTGTGGAAATATTTTAGTTTTAAAGATGCATTCTGGTGGATATACAGGTACATCTCAAACAATTAGAATATCATGAAAATTTTTATCATGAAAAATTTTTGGTCACTCATTTCAGAAAGTGAAACACATATATTATATAGATTCATTACACACAGAGTGATATATTTCAAGTGTTTATTTATTTTAATTTTGATGATTATGGCTTACAACCCATGAAAACCCCGAATTCAGTTTCTCAAAAAATTAGAATATTACATTAAATTAATTTTAAAAAATAGTTTTTTAATAGAAATGTTGGCCAATTGAAAAGTATGTCCATGTACACACTCAATACTTGGTCGGGGCTCCTTTTGGATTAATTACTGTATCAATGTGGCGTGGCATGGAGGTGATCAGCCTGTGGCACTGCTGAGGTGTTATGGAGGTCCAGGTTGCTTTGATAGTGACCTTCAGCTCATCTGCATTGTTGGGTCTGGTGTCTCTCATCTTCCTCTTGACAATACTCCATAGATTCTGTGGGGTTTAGGTCAGGAGAGTTTGCTGGCCAATCAAACACAGTGATGCCATGGTCATTAAACCAGGTTTTGATACTTTTGGCAGTGCGGGGGGGGGGGGGGGTGCCAAGTCCTGCTGGAAAATGAAATCAGCTTCTCCATAAAGCCTGTCAGCAGAGGGAAGCATAAAGTGCTCTAAAATGTCCTGTTATATGACTGCGCTGACTTTGGTCTTGATAAAACACAGTGGAAAAACACCAGCAGATGACCTCTGTTCAGATAAAAGTAGATTTTGCATTTCATTTGGAAATCAAAGTCCCAGAGTCTGCAGGAAGAGTGGAGAGGCACAGAATTTAAGATGCTTGAGGTTTAGTGTGAAGTTTCCACAGTCAATGATGATTTGAGGAACCATGTCATCTGCTGGTGTTGGTCCACTGTGTTTTATCAAGACCAAAGTCAGCGCAGTCGTCTACCAGGAAATTTTAGAGCACTTCATGCTTTCCTCTGCTGACAAGCTTTATGGAGAAGCTGATTTCATTTTCCAGCAGGACTTGGCACCTCCACACACACACACTGCTAAAAGTATCAAAACCTGGTTTATGTCATGTGGTGATCCTCGCGGATCACCAAGAGACGCCACAGAGTTCACCAGGGAGTTTGGCTGAGATGTTATTTATTACAGACGTGACAAAACACAACTATGAACCCATAAGGGCAAACAAACACATGACTGAGACTTGGGCTCGTAGGGCTAACCCAGCCGCTACGAGCTAACTGTGACATAACTAAGATGACAGACCTGACATGAAGGTCTGCGGCACTCACAGGTATGACGAGGCGCAGACCCAGGGCTTGGCAGGATGAAGCCACTCAGACGTAACGTTGACCAAAGTCGACTAATATTCCTGCGTCTTACCGTCGTCAGTGCCGGGCTTAAAAAGGGCGAAGCACTAACGACGGTAATGACAATCAGCTGACCGGCCATTGACAGGCGGAAGCCCCACCGAGCACTTTCACAATAAGAGCCCGGTGAGGCCAGAATACAGCCCGCAACTGTCAAGGCCGGCAGCGAGAAATAACTTAGCCTGAGCGCGATCAGAACCGGCGCTCGGGTCATAACAGTTTAATGACCATGGCATCACTGTGCTTGATTGGCCAGCAAACTCTCCTGACCTAAACCCCACAGAATCTATGGAGTATTGTCAAGAAGAAGATGAGCGACACCAGACCCAACAATGCAGACGAGCTGAAGGTCACTATCAAAGCAATCTGGACCTTCATAACACCTCAGCAGTGCCACAGGCTGATCACCTCCATGCCACACCACATTGATACAGTAATTCATCCAAAAGGAGCCTCGACCAAGTATTGAGTGTGTACATGGACATAGTTTTTATTCAGCCAACATTTCTATTTAAAAACTATTTTTTTAATTAATTTTATGTAATATTCTAATTTTTTGAGAAACTGAATTTGGTGTTTTCATGGGTTGTAAGCCATAATCATCAAAATTAAAACAAATAAACACTTGAAATATCATTTCAAAATGAAATCTGTAGAAACATCTCAAGGATGATCAGTGTAAACAGGATGCACCTGAGCTCAGTTTTGAGCTTCATGGCAACGGCTGTGAATACTTATGTACATGTGATTTCTTAGTGTTTTATTACCTCCGCCAAGGAGGTTATGTTTTTGCCAGCGTTTGTCTGTCTGTTTGTTTGTTAGCAACATAACTCAAAAAGTTATGGATGGATTTTGATGACATTTTCAGGAAAGGTGTGTAATGGCACGGGGAACAGATGATTAGATTTTGGTGATGATCTGAGAGTGCACACCTCCACCAAGGGCTTTCTTTGCATTTGTGCAGCAGGATTACACAAAAACTACTGGATGGATTTAGATGAAATTTTCACCAGAGTTGGTTGTTGGGCTAGAGGGGAAACCATTACATTTTCGGAGATGATCTGAGAATGCATACCTCTCATATGCATCTTATATCCTCACAGACTCTTAGCAACAATACTCCAAAACTACGGGATGGATTTGGATGAAATTTTCACCAAAGGTGGTTCTTGGCCTACACACAAAACCCATTACATTTTGGGGGTGATCCATGACTGCATACCTCTGCCAAGGCTCAATCATCTTGCAGTGGTTTAGTAGGATTATGTAAAAACTACTGGATGGATTTTGCTGAAATTTTAACCACAGATGGTCCTTGGCCTGCAGACGAACCCATTACATTTTGGAGCTGATCTGTGAGCGCATACCTCTACCAAGGCCCAGTCTTGCAATGTATGGTGGAAGTGTCCTTGGGCAAGACACTGAACCCCTAGTTGCTCCTAGTGGGTCAGGCCAGTGCCTTGCATGGCAGCTCTGCCGCCATCAGTTTGTAAATGTATGGGTGGATAGCAGGATCTGTAAAGCGCTTTGGTCATCCAGAGGTGAGAAAAAAGCGCTATATAAGTGAATGCCATTTAAAAATACTGATGCGCCAGCACCATGCATAGTTACATCACCAAAAACTCTCTGTCTAAACTCACCCTTTTTCAGGGGGCGGGGTTTAAGTGAAACTTTAAAGCAAAAAAAAACAAAAACAGATGAGACATTTGAGTGATTTTGCTCTGAATATGTCTTGTAAGTCATTAAAAAAATACTTTATAAACATATTAACAAGAAAAAAACTTGATTTTTGGTGGGGCACCACTTTAAAGTCGATTCATATTGCTGCCATTTTTTTTTTTTTAAATGTTGCAGTAGTGTTGCTAATCTGACAACAATTTTTTCCCAAGTCACAACCGGTGTAACGTTGCCGGGATACATTTTTACTTTGGTGGTGTTTTGGTCACTTCAGGTTAAATTCATTCAGCCACCGGAAGGTAAAAATCCCATTGTTCAGTGCAACCAGATCCTAAAAGCAGTGACGTGTGGGGAGGTTCATGGCTGGTGAGGCACTGACACTTTCTGAGTCAGATTTACAACTATATGAACCCAGTAGAGTAAGCTGAAATTCAAAAGGCACACTTTTTTGGTGAACCTCTCTATGATATATGTAATTATTTTCTTGCCTAAGGATCCCTTCAAGTTTTGGGGGCTCATTTCAATTAGGCTGTATTTGTACTCAAGGCACGAGGACAAACCCTTCAGGTTTCTGCAGCCCTCAGAGACAGGCAGCGGTAGAGCCTGTCGGGGTCAAGCTGGTGCAAATACCACCGAGTGCAGCCACAGGAGGGGCCAGAGGGGTCACATGTAAGTGTATGTTTGTGTCAGTGTGCGTGGTAGGACCTACAAAAGCGATAACCCTGACAATGGTGGCCCTTTCCTCCTCTAGCCACTTGATCCACACACATGCAAGGCACACATCCACCCACACATGCTACACCACTGCGTGAACAATATGTGATTTTAATGAACCTAATCTCCAGGATCACCAGGTCTCTGAGGCGGGAAATTAACGAGAGCAGGTTAAACACACACAGTAGGTTCAGTGAGATCCCTTCACAAATGATGTGTGTGTGTGTGTGTGTGTGTGTGTGTGTGTGTGTGTGTGTGTGTGTGTGTGTGTGTGTGTGTGTGTGTGTGTGTGTGTGTGTGTAGGGGTGAAATTGGTTTTCCACAGGATTAAAGGATTAAAAAGGCTGTTAGTTCCTCAAAGTGCCCCAAATACCCCCCTCAATATTCATTACAGCAGATACAAAAGGCAGAGAGGAGCTCATAATGGCCCAACCTTCTAATCATTTCAAGCAGGGATGCTCCTGATCTCACACACGCACACACATCCAGTCCCTTTTATTATCATTATCCACGCTATTAGCATGATATAAGAACTGTCTGGAAATCACAACAGGGCAAATCTGATACAGAAAAAGAGATTATTGAGGAAACTGTGGCTGAGAATCCTTTTCATATTTGTACACATTTTAAATGTGCCCCCCAACCCCATCTTTACTCCTTTAATAGTCCAGTCTTTTCCAAGGCTCCAAGTTAATAACTCCCCGATGCCAACAGGTCTGCTGTGAGGTCTTCCAGCTTTTCGTATTGATTTATTATCCTCTCAGCTAAATGTGTGTGCCATCGAGGCAGGAGGTGGCCTTAGTGCCCCCTCACATGCACCCCATGGAAAAACTGTCCTTTTTAAGTCCCTTCAAACAAGGAGGAGGGGGGATTAATTGAAAGTGATTGAGGGCCTTTCTCACCGTGCCCTTTTTTCACCCAGCGGGTAGCCACTTGTTCACTGACAGCAATGGAGGGATTGGTTTACACTCAGTGCTGCTGGCCCCATTGCATTGGTGGGGTGGGGGCTGTGAACGCATGGAAGCCTAACAAGGCTGAAATTGATGCCATTTTGGTTAGGGAGTCATTTTTGATTGTTGCTGACATTAAGCCCCAGAAAATACTGCATTGGATATGGAAAAGGTCAGTACCAAGGGTGAGGAACTGAAGGGATGGGGGGGGGGGCAGTGTGTTTAAATTTGATCCAGATATCATTAATTCAACATAAAGAGGTGTAATAATCCTGAGACACTTTTTTTTTTATTTTTTTAATAATCCTGAGACACTGCATATTATTATAGTGTATTTGAATTTTCAAAAATCAAAACATTAAGGGCCCTATTAGGATGATCATCCGCAGAGTTTTCCACCAGACTTTCCGCCGTACACCTGCTTTTGCTAGTTTCTGTCAGCGCATTGTCTATTTTTTATGCTTTACATCACGCCATCAAATTACCAGTAGACAGTGCACTCACTATGCACTTTCAGGCGGAGGCTCATTTCAAAAGGTGTGGCGGCACGCAATCTAGTGCAGTTTACTATTATAGTGCATTCCATGACAATCCGCTTTTGATCAGGCAAAAGGAGGTCTATTGTAGGGCTGCACGATTATGGACAAAATGATGATCGCAATTATTTTGATCAATATTGAAATCATGATTATTAATCACGATTATTTATTAACTTTAGGAAAAACACAGATTACATAAAATTCTATTTTTTTTTTATTAATCCGTCTTACCTATTGCTAGACGAAGCTGTCAGGACGTGGGTTGGAGTCTTGTTCTCTCCTTGCGTTGCTATTTGTTTCTTGTCATCAGGACGAGGCCTCCAACCCACGTACTTGCTTTAAGTTCATCTTCTGGGTTTTTCTGTATTTGTTTCTGATTTATTTTGGTCTTGGCTTTGTATTTTGCTCATCCCTGTTTTAAGTTTATTTTGGGGGTTTTTGTATTCACTATTGTTTATTACTATAGTTCTGTTCGTTATTTTGTTAATCTTATTCCTGTTCTATTTGGGTTTGAGTTTAATTGTGTTTATGTTCACCTTAGTCTTGCTTGATCTTTGCATTGTTTAGTTCCTGATTAGTCACAGCTGGTTTTGTGTTTCTGTAATTAGTTCATCTGTCATTTAAAGGACGCAGCCCCTCAGCTGTGTGCTGCATCATTCGTCGTCATTCTGGCATTTTACACACGCTCCTGTCTAGTCATGTCTTGCCTGTTGTGTGAGTTTTTCTTGTCTGCCTTGCTGAGTCTGTTTAGTCTTTTGTTTCAGCTTCCGAGTGGCTTGCCTTTTGAGTTTATTAAAATAATTTTGAACACTCGCTACGCATCTGGGCCCTGCTCTCTTCCCCGAAGGGCGAACCATGACAGAAGCCTGTGGCCAAAGTACTGCAGCCTCATCCATTTAGTTGGAGAAGCTGCCTTGACAACATATTCTACTTGACCATAGGTCAGTCATAGTTGCAAAGTACTCAACAGTTGTAATATCCATCTGTATTTTTCATACAGCGCAGGTAATGCAACTCTGGAGAATCACGTGGGGATCACGTATTTCTTGTCCAGTGTTTTGATCACATTTCAGAAGCCTTCGTTGCTCATACAGTATTTAGTGAACACATGTCTTTGCTCAGATAAAACGCTATTGCATCAGTTACTTTAGCGTGTCTTTGGGAGGCAGATGGATACGGTGAAGCTCTGTGCAGGGTTGATACTATGATTGCCTGGGTCGGCGCCAGACACAGACTGTGATTTAGTGAAGTGACATTTGCTTTAGCCTTCATGCATTTATTGTACTTGTGTTTGTGGTGTTTTTTCAGGTGGTTGAATAAGTAAGTTGTGTTGCCCTGCGATGCAGACACAGCTCGATGGCACTCTTTGCATATAATTTCTTTTTAGTCAGCATCACTTACCCTGAATCCAAAACACATCCATACAATGGATGATGATCCTTTTGAGGCATTAACTCCTTGCTTCCATGTAAATGGTAAAAGGCGTGCATTTATATAGTGCTTTTTCTCATCTCTAGATGACCAAAGCGCTTTACAGATCCTGTAAAGCACTAAGTGTTGCCATACTGTCACCTTATGCTCCTGTAGCACTTGAGTTAGTGTTGTGCTAAATATGTCAAAAACATTGCCTGAATTTATTAATAATTCTGTTTTATGCACAGAATCCCATTGGTTATTCTGTAATGTAGTTATACATCTGCACCAATAGGTGGCAGTCACACTACAGATTGTTCTTTACCTTGAACTGCGGCCATTGGTCAAGTGTGGGGTTTTTTTGGTGAGGCTCTCTGATTTTGAGCTACAGAACAAGACACAAAAGGGTGCTCTGTATGTTTGCTGCATTGACCTTTTTGAGGTAAATAAAAGAACTTGTATTTCTACACCAAGTTGTCCTGGAGTGGTGTAACATTTTGGAGGTCCCACCGAGATTGGTATTTTTGGATTACCTCAAGGAGAGAGACTGAAAAAGACAATGGAGATGGTAAAGAAGTGTGTCAGAGCGAGAGGTTAATGCTAAGATACAGCTTGAGTCTAGCTAGTGCAACACAAATTGCATTGTTTTTTTAGTCAAATCCAGTGAAAAGGCTAATTTTGCAAGCATGTCTGAGCATCGCAAAGATTTTTTGTTGAAGCTGGAACAGAAATGATGTGACCTTTTTGTGAAAGAGCTGCTAAGAGAGCTGTGTAATATTACTGGAAAAGACAATGAAGATATTTCAAGCAAAACTCGCAGAGCTCTTGTTAAGCTCATTATTCAGTTTTGTCAATGAGATGAGCTTTTGCAAAGTGAAGTGAAGGCATGTCTGTGCTTTTGGAGTTAAACGATGTGCTAGACTCGTTCATAGAGGCACGGTCATCGGCTGTCGGCGCGGGAGCAGTGGCCCTGTCTTCATCTATGGGTGTGGCGGCGACGGCGATGATTATGCGCCCGGAGCACCCCGCGGCAGTGGGACAGAACCAGTCACCAGGAGAGGACCTTGTACCGTCAGCGTCGGAGGCATCGCTGGAGCATCAGGCGGCCCCGAGGACAATGCTGGATGGCAGGACTCAGCGCAGAGGGAGAGACTCCACCAGCAACAACTGCTGCAATTCTTCTTCAGTTGGATTCAGAAAAGATTTCAGGATAAATGGTCACGTGGGTGAGTCAGCATCAAAAGACACCTTGAGCTTCAGTAGCTTGGAGCATCAGATTGAAAGTGGCTTTAGAAAGGGCTACTCTGAAACTGAAATAGTGGACACTGTAGTCCGTGCCATAAGCCCTGGACTGAAGCTAAGGAGCTATTTAGAAGGAAAAGTAGATCTCACAATGACCAACCTGAGACAAATACTAAGAGCCCATTAGGTGGAAACAGATGCAACTGTGTTGTATCAACAACTGATCAAAGCAACACAGGGAACAAATTAAACACCCCTTGAGTTTCTGATTAGAGTACTGGATTTGCGTCAGAAAATCCTCTTTGCATCAGAGCGTACTCAGTCTAGCCTGAAGTACAACAAAGAGCTAGTTCAAAGTCAATGCTTTCAGTCAATTATGACCGGACTGTTAAATGACAATGTCAGAGCAGAAATGAGGATGTACCTACAGGATGAAAACAGCAGTGATGAGCTCCTGTCACAGAAAATGCAAACCGCACAGTACAATGAAAGTGAAAGAGCTCTAAAGACAAAGGCAAACAAGTCAACTCTCAGAGCAGGACTAAATGTAGTTGAACAGACTGAAACACTGAATGACCCCTGTATAGGCCTACCTGTAGCTAAGCCAAACAAACCAGCCAAAGACAACTCGCTATTCTCTAAAATAGAGGAAAGTAATACTGCAATCAGAGAGCTTACAGGTCATGTAGCCTCACTTGTGCAGACTGTTCAACGTGACATAAAACATGAGAGTGACAAGCAAACCAGATCTTACAAAAAGTCAACTCAGAGACAGAAAAGACAATGTGCTGCGTGTCAACAAGAGAACAAGGACTGTAGCCATTGCTTCAAATGTGGCAGTGACTCTCACTGGGCAAAGGGTTGTAGAGTAGGGGGGAGTTAGAAGCAGGGAAACCGGCGGGGGCTGTGACTGAGGGACAAGCCACAGCTCCAAAACCAAAGTCCCAAAGTGATAAAATCCCCAAAGCTCAAAACTCACCCCATGCCCAACTTAAGCCGGAACAAGCAAAATGTGTTACAAAGTACGAAGACAAAAAATGCCAACGCTAGAGACCAACCACCTAACTTGTTTAATCTTAGTGCAAAACCCAAAAGAGTAGCACATCTTACAGGCAAAAAGTGTCTAGTTTGGTGTAAGATGAATAAGTGTAAAACTCAATCACTGTGGGACACAGGTGCCCAAGTTTCAATAATGAGTGCACTGTGGAAGTCAAATAACTTACCTGATTTAAAAGTCCACCCAATCAGTGATTTACTAAGTGGTGATGAACTTTTAGATCTGAGAGCTGCAAACAGATCTGAAATCCCCTTTCAGGGCTGGGTAGAAGTTAGCCTTAGCCTTTGTGATCCAAAAGGGAAAGCCACAGCTCAGGATGAAGTTGTAGCTCCAATCTTAGTGAGTCGTGATAATATGCAAAAAATAATAATAGGGTTTAATGCCATTGAAGAACTAATAAAGCAGAATCCTACTCAATCTAGTGACAGAGTGTCCTTACTCAGAAGTTCACTAAAAGTTGGAGCAGGCAAAGCAGAGGCGCTTTTGAACCTTATCCACACAGCTACGAGTGAGACAGCTACTTACCCAGTCAGAACAGGACGCACAGTGGTTGTAGTGCCCAGCGGACAAATACACTGCATTAGCTGCCCTATTAAAACAGACCTAAAAGTACAGACAGAAATGCTTCTTGAGCCAGATGAAAACTTATCTTTAGATGAAGGACTAAAGTTTAACTGCCAGTTACTAAGTGTATCAGGCACTACCTGTAAAGCTAAGATTTATGTCACTAATACTACAAAGCATGACATAGTTCTGCCAGCGAAGACCGTTATAGGTAGCATTGAGAGAGTAACCCACTGCTACTCGGTGAATCTGAACCAAAGTCAGATTAGTTCAGTTGAAGCTTAAAACTGTCAAAACTCACCTAACCCACCTGGAAAGACTTGGGACCCACCCGTCAATTTGGGTCACCTCACCACAGAGCAACAAGCTGCTGTCATGGAGATGCTTAGGGAGGAATCAAGTGCATTTGCCAAGCACAAAGATGAAGTAGGATATATTAAAAATCTGAAAATGGACATTAAACTGACTGATGAGATTCCTGTAGCCAAAGCCTACAATGCAGTCCCTCGTGCTCTCTATGATGAGGTTAAAAATCATATACAGGACTTGTTGAATAAAGGTTTCGTTCGCAAATCAACCTCACCTTATGCCTCTCCTGTGGTGTGCGTAAGGAAACGTGATGGAAGCCTAAGACTGTGTATCGATTATAGGGGCATTAATAAAAAGACAATCCCAGACAGGCACCCTATACCACGCATCCAGGAGATACTTGATGGACTTGGCAGCAACATGTGGTTTAGTGTGCTTGACCAAGACAAATCATACCATCAAGGTGAAATCAGCGAGGACTCAAAGAAATACACAGTCTTTACAATGCCTTGGGGGTTGTACGAATGGAACAGAATTTCATTCAGTCTCACCAATGCACCCTCAGCATTTCAGCGCAGTATGGAGGAGAGTCTGGAAGGACTAAGGGACAAAATATGCACTCCATACCTGGATGATGTTTTAGTGTACAGTGGGACATTTGAACAACATATTGAGGACTTAAGATCTGTTCTCAAATGTCAGCAAGCTTGGGGAATAAAACTAAGACCCGACAAATGTGACTTGTTCAAAAATGAGGTCCACTATGTAGGCAAAATCATTTCGGCAGAAGGTTACAAAATGGACAATAAAGAGGTACAAGCAGTTCAAGCCCTCAAAAACACCCCTCCAACCAACATCAAAGAACTCCACAAGCTGTTACGGTTTTTAGGGTATTACAGGAGTTATGTGCAGGATTTTTTGAGACATCCATAGTGCTTGTATGATTTGCTCTCAGCTGACCACACGCAAGACTCTAACTCACAACCGCAGGTATGGTCAGCTAAGGCGGAGCAACCTGCACCCACTCAGAAAATCATATGGACTGACACTCACCAAAAAGCACTCGACTACTTGGTTGATGTTTTGACTAATCCACCTGTGATGGCTTACCTTAGGTTTGAGGACCCATTTATTCTGCACATAGATGCATCGGTTCCAAGGTTGTCATAGCCAGGAGCGGCACTGGGGTTAAGCTCCCAGTGCTCATAAAATGCTCCTTATGGCGTGTGTCTCGAAAAGCCTCTGACAACTAAGTCCAACTCCTAGCCTGCCCGTGTGGTTTAGTCTCTAAGCCCGGCGGAACTGCTTTTACTAATAGGAGAAGGGGCGAGGGTGGATCTCTGGAGCCTTAAAACCAGATGCTTCGGGTAGATGGTGGCTCGTCAACCTGGGAAGGTAGCCCATCTAGGGGAAGGTAAACCCTGATTTCAAACCTCCGCTGCCTTGCGGCACACCCGGTCATGGGAAAGGCTTCGGGAGTCAACCCTGAGGAAAAATCCAGAGTCGGAACCCCTAAGGCAGTTTTCTGTTGTGCTCAACATCGTTCTGGCAACTCCTGTGACGGCGCTGGTGCCAAACTGTAGCAGCTCTGCTGTTCCTTTGGATTCATCAGTGACGTGGAGAGGGGGGACATGCATGGGCAACATCTTGTCCTCCATATCTTCCTGCCCAGGCTTGAATCCTACCAACACCCAACGCTGGAAGGTAGAACACCGGATCACTGGAGAGGACACTCCAGCTTCACCTTTGGCATAGACAAAACACAGGGAATGACAGTTACCGGTTATAAGCCACCACTTAATTGGCGTAGAGCGCGGCGCCAGGGGTTGTTCCCGACGGTGGGAGGGCTCATCGGATCTCACTGGGCAGCCCCCTGCCAATAAGGTGTTGTCCCGCCACAGCTTGCTTTCCTCATTGGGTGCATGGGGATGAGGAGAAGTCCAAACAGCAGGCTGAGAACCTTCGCACCAGGCAAGACAAAAAAACAAAAGAGACCAACTCTAAAACTGGGAACTTTGAACGTCCACACTATGATGACAGGACTCGCTGCTAACCTCAAGGATATCAATGACACCAGGAAGACTGCCATCATCAATAATGAGCTGAAGAGACTGGGAGTGGATATCGCCACTCTCAAGGAAACACGGTTGGCTGACGCAGGCACACTGAAAGAGAAAGACTACACGTTCTACTGGCAGGGAAAGGGCAGTGACGAACACAGGGAACACGGAGTGGGCTTCGCAGTGAAGAACACCTTGCTGAAGATGGTGGAACCGGGCAGCAATGGCTCTGCACGACTCCTCACCCTCCGCCTCAACACCACTCAAGGCCCAGTCACTCTCGTCATTGTGTATGCCCCAATACTGACAGCCACACCAGAGGCAAAAGACGAGTTCTACAAAAATCTCGCAACAACTGTCAGGATCATCCCCAACTCTAAACAACTCATTCTCCTTGGAGACTTCAATGCCAGAGTGGGTGCTGACCACGACTCCTGACCCTCCTGTCTTGGACCATTTGGTGTGGGCAGAATGAACGACAACAGACAGCGGCTGCTCGAGTTGTGCACATATCACGATCTGTGCATCACAAACTCGTTCTTCAAGACCAAGCCCCAACACAAGGTTTCCTGGCGACATCCGCACTCAAAGCACTGGCACCAGCTGGACTTGATCCTGACCAGGCGCACCTCACTGAAGAACGTGCTAATCACCCGTTCGTTCCAGAGTGCAGATTGCGACACAGACCAGTCATTGGTGTGTTGCAAGGTCAAGCTGCAGCTGAAGAAATTCCATCATGCTAGACAGCTTAGAAAGGCATGGATTGACACCAGCAAGATGGCCCAACCAGAACTTGTTGAGCAGTTTGCCTCCACCTTTGAGAAGGAACTTGGTGTACCACAAGAAGGAGAATCTGCAAAGCAGAAGTGGGAAGAGCTGCGAAACACCATCCACCACACAGCCTTGGCTACCTTTGGGAGGAAGACCTCGAAGTCACAGGACTGGTTTGATGCCAAGTTGACCGAGATGACCCCCGTCATTGAAGCCAAACGCTCAGCACTTGCTGAGTACAAGAAGTACCCAAACAAGAAGAATCTCCAGATTCTCAGGGCTGCGAGAAGCAAAGTTCAGCAGACTGCTCGGCGCTGTGCCAACGAGTACTGGACTCAGCTCAGCCAAGACATTCAAACCGCTGCCATAACAGGGAACATCGGTGGTATGTACGATGGCATCAAGAAAGCACTTGGTCCAGCTCAGAGCAAGACGGCCCCCCTCAAATCCTCCACTGGGGAGATGATCACAGAAAAGAACAAGCAGATGGAGAGATGGGTGGAACACTACTCCGACCTCTACTCTAGACAGAACACCGTGACACCGTCAGCCCTTGATGCCATTGACTGCCTGCCATCCATGGACGAACTTGACGCCAAGCCAACCATCGACGAACTCTGCAAGGCCATTGATAACTTGGCCGCTGGCAAGGCAACCGGCAACGACAGCATACCCCCCGACCTGATCAAACACTACAAGACCACCCTACTGCTGCCATTGCATGACGTCCTCTGCCAGTGCTGGAAGGAAGGTGCCGTACCACAGGACATGAGGGACGCCAAGATCATCACCCTCTACAAAAACAAAGGGGAGAGAAGCGACTGCAACAACTACAGGGGCATCTCCCTCCTCAGCGTTGTTGGCAAAGTCTACGCACGAGTTGTTCTCGTTCGTCTACAGCTTACCAAACGTGTCTACCCCGAGTCTCAGTGTGGCTTCCGCGCTGTGCGATCGACGGTAGACATGATATTCTCCATCCGCCAACTCCAGGAGAAATGCAGAGAACAGAACATGCCCCTGTACGTCGCCTTCATCGACCTCACCACAGCGTTTGATCTGGTCAGCAGACAGGGCCTTTTCAAGATCCTGCCAAAGATAGGATGCCCACCAAAGTTGCAAAGCCTCAACGAATCGTTTCACACCAACATGCAGGGGATAGTGCAGCACGACGGCAACGTCTCAGAGCCATTCAACATATGCAGCGGAGTGAAACAGGGCTGTGTACTTGCGCCAACCCTCTTTGGGATTTTCTTTGCTATGCTCCTGAGGCATGCCTTCAGCACAGCAACAGAGGGAATCTACCTGCACACAAGATCTGACGGCAGGCTTTTCGACCTCGCCCGCCTGAAAGTCAGAACCAAAGTACGCAAGGCTCTAATCAGAGATATGCTGTTCGCAGACGATGCTGCAGTCACAACCCACACACAGCAGGAGCTTCAGACCCTGATGGACCGCTTCTCCCAGGCATGCAAGGACTTCGGGCTTACCATCAGCCTGAAGAAGACTAACGTCTTGGCGCAAGGCATGGAAGCACCACCAACCATCACCATCGACGACTACGAGCTGGAGGTCGTGAATCAGTTCATGTACCTGGGGTCCACGATCAGCAACAACCTCTCCCTTGATACAGAGATCGACAAGAGGATTGGAAAATCAGCCTTCACACTCGCTCGCCTCACCACACAAGTGTGGGAGAACCCCAAACTCTCTGTCAAGATGAAGATGGCAGTGTACAACGCCTGCGTCATCAGCACACTGCTCTATGGGAGTGAGACATGGACAACATACGCCCGGCAGGAAGAGAGACTGAACTCCTTCCACTTGCGCTGCATTCGCCACATCCTGGACATATCCTGGCAGGACAAAGTGCCCAACACAGAAGTTCTGTTCCGTGCCGGCCTTCCCTCCATGTTCACTCTACTCAGGCAGCCCAGGCTCCGCTGGCTAGGCCACGTTCACCGTATGGAGGATGGTAGAATCCCCAAAGACGTCCTCTACGGAGAACTGGCGACTGGCAGGAGAGATGTTGGCCGCCCACAGCTGCGCTTTAGAGACGTCTGCAAGAGAGACATGAAGGCCCTGGAGATCAACACAGAGTGCTGGGAGGATCTTGCAACAGACCGCTCCAAATGGAGAGGCACCCTGACCAGACAGCTCAAGGCGGGTGAAGAGAGACTGACTGCTGCAGCAGATGAAAAAAGGACCCGCAGGAAGAACCGCGACAGACCCAGCAGCACGGAGACCACCCACAAGTGCGACCTGTGTGACAGGGACTGCCATTCGCGCATCGGCCTGTTCAGCCGCAGGCGGTGCTGTTCCAGCAGAGTAGACGTTTAGGATTCTCTTCCGTGGTCATCATAGACCGACGGAGGCCGACGAGATGCATTGGAGGAAGGGCTTGCTGCAGTTTTGTACCAGAGACAGGAGAGTAAACTAAGAGTAATCGGATACGGCTCAAGGACACCAACATCGGCTGAGAAAAACTATAGGCTGCATTCAGGGAAACTTGAGTTTCTGGCACTTAAGTGGGCCATTACAAAGTGCTTCAGAGACTACTTGTTTTATGCCCCCTCAGTGACAGTCTATAGCGATAACAATCCTGTGACCTATGTTTTAAGTACAGCCAAACTAAATGCAACGGGACACAGATGGGTTTCCGAGTTGGCTGACTTTAACATAACACTGAAATACCGACCCAGAAAAAGTAATATTGATGCAGACTTTTTGTCCAGAACACCTGCCAGTATGGACTCATATATGTCAGAGTGCACTGAGCAGTGTTCACCTGAAGTGTTAAGTGCAATATTAAACGCTGTCGAAATACAAAAAGAACAAAACGTGGACTGGATCTCTGCTATAATTTGCAGTCCACAAGTAAATGAGATCATTGCTGACCATCAACCGGACGTGAAAATTACAAAACAGGAACTGTTACAAGCTCAGTTGCAGGACCCAACCATAGCTTATGTCCTCAACCTAAAGAAAACAGGAGAAAACTTTGACAAAACACCAGTGAACAGAGACTTTAAGGTAAAACAACTACTACATGAGTGGAAAAAAACTTTTCTGATGAAGGGTTGTTAATGCGCAAAACTGTAACTTATACTCAAACTGTGCTTCCAGATTCATACAAAGAACTTGTGTACAAATACCTTCACTGTGAAATGGGTCACTTAGGGGTAGACCGTGTAATGAACTTGGCAAGAAATAAGTTTTACTAGCTTAATATGCAGAAAGATATTGAGTTTTTCATTACTCAGGTATGTAAATGTAACATTCAGAAGAAACCTACGGTTCAGAGTAGGGCCCCTATGTGCCATGTACCTGCTACTGCACCCTTTGAAATGGTTTCTATAGACTATCTTCACCTTGAAAAAATCAGGGGAGGGTATGAGTATATTTTGGTGTTATATGACAACTTTACTAAGTTTGCCCAAGCTTATCCTACTTGTAACAAATCTGGCAAAACTGCAGGAGATAAGATTTTTAATGATTTTTCTCTGAAATTTGGTTTCCCTAGTAAATTACACCATGACCAGGGCAGGGAATTTGAGAATCATTTATTCAAACAGCTGCAGAAGTACACAGGAATAGTCAATTCAAAAACTACACCCTACCATCCACAGGGGAATCCAGCAGAAAGATTAAATCATACCTTGCTTTCTATGCTGCGGACCCTGGATGAGGAAAAGGAAACTGGAGTGACTATGTAAACAAAGTTGTTCACGCTTATAACTGTACAACTAGTGAATCAACAGGCTACTCACCCTTTTACGTACTTTTTGGTAGACACCCATGTCTTCTTGATTTAATCTTTGGACTGAATGAGACAAATGGATGTAAAACACATGGGGACAATGCTCAAAAATGGCAACAACAAATGAAAGAAGCATATGACATTGCT
Source organism: Pholidichthys leucotaenia (assembly GCA_020510985.1). NCBI lineage: Eukaryota > Metazoa > Chordata > Actinopteri > Cichliformes > Pholidichthyidae > Pholidichthys > Pholidichthys leucotaenia. The sequence goes on along the minus strand of CM035845.1, from coordinate 222,950,429 downwards.
GCCAAAAACATTAAAAAGACTCTTGCAAGGGGAAAGTCACGTTATGACCAAAAGAGACAAAGTGCTGTACTCTCACCTGGGGACAGGGTTCTTGTCAGGAACATGTCAGAAAGGGGAGGCCCAGGAAAGTTACACTCATATTGGGAGGACCAGGTTCATGTGGTGGTCTCTCAAAAGGGGGACAACAGCCCTGTTTATGAGGTAAAACCTGAGCGTGGCACAGGATGTAGTTGGATTCTTCATCGCAACATGTTAATGCCTTGTAATGCTTTGCCCCTTCCCCAAGTAACCCGGACTGAGCCAAGTAGCACTAAGCCAAAACACAGACCAAAAGGCAAAAACCTGAACAACACGTCTGAGTATGTAGAGAGCTCAGATGATGATGAGGAACAATATTGGATTCAAAGAGTAAGGTGTCACCACCACCATCAGTCTCCAGAGGACTCTGTGGTACCTGTACCTCCTACCAGACTTGACCAAACAAATCAGTCAGAGCATCTTGAGGATACTCAGGAACAGACAATGGACACTCTCAAGCTCAGGGCGGATGCTGAGGAGCTTCAAGTGGACATTGTAAACGGACAGGACAATACTGAAATGGACTTTCCAGAACCAACAGAGACTGTTTCCTCTCCAGTCCAGCCCAGTGGTGTGGACACAGAGCTGTCAGACACTGTGCTGAGGAGATCTCAGAGAGAGAGACGCCCAAGTAAAACATTAACTAATGATGCACTTGGTCAACCAGTTCAGAGAGTGATCGGTCTTACTGCTAGTGTTTGTTTATGAGCCTTCTTCACCCTCACCTTAGTTCCTTCTTTGAAGTGCATATTTATCAGTATTATCATTTATTTTTTTTATCTTGCCTTGCCTTAATGGGTTTATTATTTTCTTCCTCTGTATTTTGTCTGGATCTCATTTTTTATTCTTGTCTCCTGTGCTCTTATTTTGACAGCATGCTGTGTGTACTTCCTTTATCAGCTCAAGTTCGCAGTCTAGCACAGCTGTTATTATTTGGGACTAATTACTCCTCGTTCATGTCACCCACACCTGCTCATCATTTGTTCATTTCCCCTGTGCCTATTTAAGGTCTGCTGCAATGTAGCTCTTTGCAGCGTCCTACTGTGTGTTTTGACAGGTGTGCTCAGTTTTAGCCTTCAGCTACCTTTTCCCTGTATTCTGGCGTTCCCATACGCCTCATCCTGGTTCCATCCAGTCCGTTCTCCTATTTCCTCCGGACGTGAGCCCTGTCTTCCCCGGCATTCCCATACGACTCTCTCTTTGGTTTATCCCTGCCTCGTAAGTGTTGTGTTTTTGTGTTATTTTTGTCTTTTTGTTATTAAATGTCAGCAACTCACAGTCCAGCATCTGGGTCTTCTTCCTGCCCTGAGGGGCAAGTTATGACAGAAGGGCACTGCCAGAGTTGACCCATCTGCTGTGAGTTGCCATTTTTCTGATATCCCCTCCTATTTTGTATTTTTTTGAAGTAAGAGTGAAAATAATGCCATCAGCGCACCGAGGCTTCACCAGCACAGGGAGGTTGGCAGTTGGAGGCCCCAGCGTGGATGAACAATGGGTGGCACAGTTCATCCAGGATTTTGTCCCTGAAGCTCTTGCCTCTCACATGTCAAAGGAGGTCTTGAAGAACGTGGAGTCGGCGACAGTGATAGTAAAGGCGCATCCAGATCTGAGGAATTATCCCAGATATGCGGAGCTCCTGACAACTGTCTCCACCCTCCAAATGACATTTTGTGGGCTGGTGAGATGCTCACCCCCAGCTGTATCTGTTCAGGTTCAGGTTCAGGTTATTTTATTTGTACCCGTACGTAGATTTGTTTTGCAGTCTGGTGACATCCATATTTACAAGCCACAATTACATTCAACATAAACACAAACACAGGCACACATGAAGCTGACTATAAACATGATAAAAAATACTCAAGGCTCCATCAATCAGGATATAAAGACAAAGAGATGAGAGAAAAACCAGAGATAAGAGAGAAGGGTCATATTAAAAAGTTAAAGACTAGTCAAAGAGGTTAAAAACTCAAAGGTCTAAAACCCAATAAAAGATTTAGAACCCAAATAAAAAACCTACAAAAATAGGTAAATATAAAATGGAGTTAATAAATAGGTAACTAAATTATGTGCAATATACTGTTACAACTTGTTCAACTCTTTGACAGCAGCAGCAACAAAGCTGTTTTTGTAGTGCTGGGTTTTACTTTTTGGGACAGCAAACCTCCGTCTTGAGGGAAGAAGCTGAAAGTGGCAGTGCAAAGGGTGGGAGTCATCATTTAAAATGGAGGTAACAATCCTCTGTACCTGTCTGGTGTACAAGGATGTCAGGCTCAGCTGTGACTCACCAAGCAAACGACTGGACCATCTAACTACCTGATCCAAGGATTTCCTCTGTTTCAGTTTTATCTGACCAAACCATGACACTAAATAAAAGGATAAAACAGATTCAATAAAAGCCCGATAAAACATTGTCATTATGGTTCGGTCAATTTGGAAGCGTGCAAGTTTCCTTAAACAATGCAAATGTTACTGACCCTTTTTGCACACCCTTTCACAGTTCTCTTCAAAGTTTAAATTACTATCAATAATCGTCCCAAGATACTTGTTGGATTGTACACATTCAGTGGTCTGGCTTTTTAGTACGGTGACTTTGTGCCTGGGAGTATTCCTCCAAAAGTCAATAATCATATCTTTCGTTTTTGTCGTATTCAGCTGCAGGTAGGAATCCTCACACCAGTGAACAAAATCATCAACTACTGGGCTGTGGCCACTCTCACCATCCTGGAGGAGACTGGCAATAACTGAATCATCAGCATACTTTATAATGTGTCTGTTGTCATGTCTACTCCGACACATATTTGTGTACAGGATGAATAGTAGTGGTGACAACACACACCCCTGAGGAGAGCCAGTAGAAGAGCACTTTTGGTCAGACAATGTACCATTGACCCTTACTCTCTGTGTCCTGTTGGTTAAGAAATCCAGAATCCAACCCACCAGATTATTGCTCAAATCAAATTGTTGCAGGAGCCTTTCAACTAAAATATGAGGTTGGATTGTATTAAAGGCGGAGGAAAAGTCCACAAATAAAAGCCTGGCGTGTGTCCCATTAAAATCCAGATGTTTAAAAAGCATGTTTAACAGAGTGACAGTGGCATCTTCCACTCCTTTGTGAGGCCTATATGTAAACTGCAAAGGATCCAGTGTTTGTTCAGTCTGCTTTAGGACCTCAGATCTGACCAGTTTTTCAAAAATTTTCATTAAAATTGAAGTCAGAGCAACTGGTCTAAAGTCGTTTACCGTTTTAGGACAGCTGGATTTTGGAACGGGAACAACCACGGCATCTTTCCAGATCTTAGGCACATGTTGTGTCTGTAAGGACTTATTGAAAATGTAATGAAATACAGGACTCAGTTCATGTGCACAGGACTTTACCAAGCGCCCACATATATTATCAGGGCCCTGACTTTTGTTCACTTTTACAGCACAGAACTCCCTTTTAATATCCTCGTCGTCGGCCTCCGTCGGTCTATGATGACCATGGAAGAGAATCCTAAACGTCTACTCTGCTGGAACAGCACCGCCTGTGGCTGAACAGGCCGATGCGCACCGGTGTTCTACCTTCCAGCGTTGGGCGTTGGTAGGATTCAAGCCTGGGCAGGAAGATATGGAGGACAAGATGTTACCCATGCAGCATGTCCCCCCTCTCCACGTCACTGATGAATCCAAAGGAACAGCAGGGCTGCTATAGTTTGGCACCAGCGCCATCGCAGGAGCTGCCAGAACGATGTTGAGCACAACAGAGAACTGCCTTAGGGGCTCCGACTCCGGATTTTTCCTCAGGGTTGACTCCCGAAGCCTTTCCTGTGACCGGGTGTGCCGCAAGGCAGCGGAGGTTTGAAATCAGGGTTTACCTTCCCCTAGATGGGCTACCTTACCAGGTTGACGAGCCACCATCTACCCGAAGCATCTGGTTTTAAGGCGCCAGAGATCCGCCCTCGTCCCTTCTCCTATTAGTAAAAGCAGTTCCGCCGGGCTTAGAGACTAAACCACACGGGCAGGCTAGGAGTTGGACTTAGTTGTCAGAGGCTTTTCGAGACGCACACCGTAAGGAGCATTTTATGAGCACTGGGAGCTTAACCCCAGTGCCGCTCCTGGCTATGACAACCTTGGAACCTTAATATCCTGCACCTCAATATTAAAGTGCTGATTGTCTTTGAGTTTCTGTTTCAAATCTTGGGTTTCTGTGCTAAAATCAGAGGAATCAAAACGACCATAAAAACAGTTAAGAGCATTAGCCAGCTCTGTGTCTGAATTAAAACCATCTAAAAACACACGATTACTGCGCTCTGTGCTCTGAAGGCCTGCAATAGTTTTCATACTGGCCCAGGCTAAACCAAGTTTCTTTGTTGCCATCTTGCTTTCCAATTCTGATTTATAATTGTGTTTTGCTCTTAAAATTTCGGACTTCAGCTCTTTTGTGGCAACCTGTAGCTCAGAAACAGACCCTTGTTTAAAGGCAAGTGCTTTCCTCTGTAAGCAGGATTTAACTGATTTTGTAACCCATGGCTTGTTGTTGGGATATATTTTGACACGTTTACGTGGAACGATCATATTTTTACAGAAAGCCATGTATGAGCATGTGACGTCTACCAAAGAGTCCAAATCATCCCCGCAGGACAGTGTGAACACCTCCCAGTCCGTACAGTTAAAACATTCCTGGAGGCAGTGCACTGAATCCTCTGTCCACACATCTATGTCTCTGGTCTTCACCTTGCCTCTTCTGAGAGCAGTTTTATATGTGGGCAGCAAATGTACACAGTTGTGATCTGAGGATCCTAAAGGAGGAAGGGGGAGTGATTTATAGGCCCTCTCAATGGATCCATAGCACAGGTCCAATGTCTTTTTTCGCCTGGTTGGGCAGGAGACATACTGATAAAAGTTTTTAAGTGTCTTCTTTAAAGAAACATGGTTAAAATCCCCAAGAATAAAGTTTGGAGCCTCTGGAGAAATTGACTGCATCCGCTGTACCACATCAAAGACAGTGCTAGAGGTGGAGTCAGCGTCTGCCCTCGGGTGAATGTACACAGTCGTGATGAAAAGTTGGGGGAACTCGCGGGGCAGATAAAAGGGGCGTAGGGATACGGACAGAAGCTCCACATCGGGTGTACAGATGCACTCTCTGACCGTGACAGATGTGCAGTACTGTTTATTAATGTATAAACATACGCCGCCCCCCTGACGTTTTCCTGTTACCTCTTCCTGCCGATCCGAGCGAAGTGGGGCACCAAAGCCGTCAATCCACAGGTCCACACTGGGGTCTTGCGCCGTAAGCCACGTCTCCGTGTAAGCCATGACACAGCTTTTCTTGAAGTCCTTCTGGTAGCGTACATTCCCTTGAATTTCATCTACTTTATTTCTCAGGGATTGTACGTTCCCCAAAATCATGGAAGGAAGAGGAATGCTGTTAAACTGAAGCCTCCTCAGATTTAATTTTACGCCTCCACGCTTTCCGCGTTTCCTCCTCTTGTCTCTCTTTTCATCGCTGTGTCCATGAAAGTCTCTTAAAATAAAGTCCAGCAGTCGCAGCACAGACTCAAACACAGACGCTGCTTTATCCGTGTTTAAATGCAGTAACATGTCTCTGGAATATTGTATTCTCCCCAGCATGATCGTGATTGCGCTTACCTCCACGACAAAGAGCCGGTAGGAAAGAAGCAACAGTGCAAAAATAAGGAGGAAATCCATATTGGTGGAACCAGGGAACTCTTCGTTATACAGTCCACAAACATTCAAGGACAAAAACAACACAGAGAATTTCGTTTAAACACATTAAAGTGCGTAAAAACAGAGACACAGATGACGGACATTTTTCACCAGCTGCTGGTAGCTACGTGCGCATGCGCCCTGTGCCGACGAGAAAGCTTTGCCTGGTACAGATGCCCTCAGCCTCTCGCCACTCACCAGTTTTAGGATGTTGTCCTCCAGCGCCTCCCTCCATCCCACACCACTGATCGTCTGTACCTGAGCCGACGCAAGAGCATCCCCAGGTGCAAACGTTATCAGCCTCTTGCTACCACCCAGCTGAATCCCGCCTGAGGAACTCTTCTGCCTTTCCAGCAGTTACCTCCTCGCCGCTTTGGAGAACTGCAGCAGCAGCCGCCTCCTCATTTCTGAATTTTTTTTCATCGGCTGTCCCGTCAGCCTCCTCCTCCTTGTCTGCCACTGCTGTCCCCTTCTCCTCCACAGCGTCACCTCCCACTGCTGAGTGTCCAGCCATCAGCATGCCTGCAGGGCCATCTCCTGCACTTTCTACATTGGTACCCACACCCACTTCAGCCATGGAGAGGAAATCACCTGGGCCTTCTGCAGCAGCTACTATCACACCACAGGAATTAAGGCAAGTACATTTTCATTCTCTAACACCTGATGATGAAATGCCTTGTCTTATTCCTGGTGGGAGGGATCAGCAGCAGCCGCACACTTTAGCTGAGCTCTCACCACCTGCTGCTGCAGTTAATCATGTCTCTCCACCTGCTTCTCCCGTGTCCGTCCTCTGTGTTTCCTGTGTGTCCACCTGTCCTGAGGAGGAGCTGCTGGACGACGGAGGGGCCTGCGGTTTTGGAGGGTCCCATTCCAGCCCCGCAGCCATGTCCTGGATGGAAGAAGAGTGCCTTCTGTGTCCCGGAATCTGAGCCGACAAGTGAGTGTCCCCTGGTTTCGGCATTGCAGGATCCAATGTTATCGGTGAGACGATTCCCAGCATCAGCCACCACATCTGGGGTTCCACCTTCTTCAGCCGCTTCATCTGGGGTCCCACCAGTTTCAGCCGCCACTCCTGGAATTCCACCAGCGTCAGCCACCACGACTGGGGTTCTGCCAGATTCACCCACCATCATGCCTGCTGCAAGGGCCGCCGCAGCAGAGTCACCGCAGTCCTGGATGGCGGCGGAGCGTGAGCCAAGGCAAGTACTCTGTTCTGTCTCTACACTATCAATTTTAGAGAAGTCTTGTCTTGCTCATGGTGGGGAGAATCAGTTGTAGATGCCCTCTGCTCCTGAGTTCTCCTCGACAGGCTCCACTGCTGCCAGTAAGTGTGTGCCAGTGTCTATCTCTTCCTCCCCGTCTGAGGTGGCCGTGTCGGGGGTGGACTCCCAGAGGACTGGATTTGAGATGCCCCAGCCTGATTCACCAGAGTCCTAGATGGCGGTGGAGCTCAAGTTAAGGCAAGACCTCTTTTTTGTTTTCACATTATCAGTTTTAGAGAGGTCTTGCTTTGCTCTTGATGAGGAGAACCAGTTGCAGCTGTCAACTGCTTCTGAGTTTTCCTCGTCAGGCTCCACTGCTGGGGGTGATGTTGACCCGGTGTCTGTTTCTGTTTTCCTGTCCAAGTCTTCGTCTGGTCCCTCTGATGGTCTTCAGTCACCTTCGCCTGGTCCCACTGAGGTTCTTCAGTCCGCTACGTTGGTTTCTGCTGATGATTGTCAGCCTTCGCCGGAGGTCACCAATGGTCCTCCACCTTTGCCTGAGGTCACGAGGGTCCTCCGCCTTTGCCTGAGGTTATTGAGGGTCCTCTGCCTTCGCCTGAGGCCGTCGAGGGTCCTCCGCCTTTGCCTGAGGTCATTGAGCATCTTCCGCCTTCACCTGAGGTCGTCGAGGGTCCTCCACCTTCGCCTGAGGTCATCGAGGGCACTTCCCTTTCACCTAAGGTCACCGCTGAGCAGCCGTCTTCACCGCCTGTGTTGTGACTGCCCTTTTGGAGCAGGAATGAGGCACCAATCGCTTGCAGTGGGCTTGGTAATTTAATGAGAAATAATAACAAACACAAAAACTCGCCATGAGGGGAGGATTACAAAAAACTATAAACAAGACCACGAAGGGTGATAACAGGAAAAATACAAACACTGCAAAAACCATGAAAGGCTACTTTCAAATAACAAGAGACATAAAGTCCAAAGCTGAAGAAAGGCTGCAATCAGGGTTGTGGATTCCATCCAGCACAAGGTGAGGTCGCAGCAAGGAAGAAGCCTCGCCAGCGAACTTAAATAGTAAAACAGAAATTCATGAACAAACAGGTGTCGAGTGAAAGCAATCAACTAAACACAAACAGCTGTGACAGGCCATGAACAGACTTGACAGGCGGATGTCCTGTCACGGCGCTGTTACAATAAAAGCACAAACCAAAAAGACAGATAAACATGACTAATTACATACACAGAAAAAGGATAATCAAAAGACCCGAGCACGGTACAGAACCGCACTCAGTATCATGACAGCCTGGTTCCCTCGCTGATCAGCTGTCCTCTTCGTCTGGTTCTCCCGCGGACCAGTTATTTCATTTGCCTGGTTTCCTCGCTGGTCAGCCGCCATTGCCATCTGGCTTTGCCGTTGACCAGCAATCATCGTCGGGGGTCAACTCCCCACAGCTTTTGTTCCATCTCATCCACGCTGCAGTCCAGCTACCCACTCCAGAAGGGGGTGCATTGTGCCCTGCGACCCGTTGGATCAGGGATGTTAGACCGCCTGACAGACTATGCCATTTGCTTGAGTGGTTTATGAACTCTGGGAGACCACCCGACGGACTACGCCTTCTGCGAAGGTGACTCAGGAACTCTGGGAGGCCACCTGAATTGCCTTATTTTTTCACCAAGTGGTCCTAATTTCTGTTGTCTCCTGAACTGTTCTATTTGTGGGTTATGAGCATGTGTTTTGTTTTGGTCCCTCCTAGCCTAGGTTCCCCCACTGCCCTCCAGGGGTGGGTTATTTTTCTATTCCTGTTTGGGGGGGGGGGGGTTTCTTTGTGCTTTCTTTTTGTTTTTTCTTTTTCTTTTTGGTGATACCTTGGGGTGTCTGGACCATCCCTTGAGAGAGGGGCTCTGTCATGATGCTGAGCATGGAGGAAGCACCGTGCTCATGCTTTCAGTTTGTGTCAGGTTATTTTCTGTATTTTTCCCCATCTCAGTTTTATTATTGATTCAAGTTTGGTTTTGTCTGTATTATGTTTTCTGTGTTGCCATTTGTCTCTGTTTGTTTATGAGTTGTCCTGTATTCTTAGTTTTGTCATTATAGTCTTGTTCTTTTAGTTGGTGTGTCCATGGCTATCCGGTTGTGTCTTATATATTATATGCTTGTGTTTGTTTATGAGCCTTCTTCACCCTCACCTTAGGTCCTTCTTTGAAGTGCATATTTATTAGTATTGTAATTTATTTTTATCTTGCCTTGCCTTAGTGGGTTTATTATTTTCCTCTTCTGTATTTTGTCTGAATTTCATTTTTTATTCTTGTCTCCTGTGCTCTTATTTTGACAGCGTGCTGTGTGTACTTCCTTTATCAGCTCAAGTTCACAGTCTAGCACAGCTGTCATTATTTTGGACTAATTACTCCTCGCTCATGTCACCCACACCTGCTCACCATTTGTTCATTTCCCCTGTGCCTATTTAAGGTTTGCTGTAACGGGTTGCTCTACTGTGTGTTTTGATGGGTGTGCTCAGTTTTAGCCTTCAGCTACCTTTTCCCTGTATTCTGGCATTCCCATATGCCTCATCCTGGCTCCACCCAGGCTGTTCTCCTATTTCCTCCGGACATGAGCCCCGTCTTCCCCAATGTTCCTGTATGCCCCTCTCTTTGGTTTATCCCTGCCTTGTAAGTGTTGTGTTTTTGTATTATTTTTGTCTTTTTGTTATTAAATGTCAGCAACTCACAGTCAAGCATTTGGGTCTTCTTCCTGCCCTGAGGGGTGAGTTATGACATAATCCTGCTGCACAAATACAAACAAAGCCCTTGGTGGAGGTATGCACTCTCAGATCATCACCAAAATCTAATCATCTGTTCCCCATGCCGTTACACACCTTTCCTGAAAATTTCATCAAAATCCATTCAAAACTTTTTGAGTAATGTTGTTAACAGACAAACCAACAAACAACGCCAACAAAAGATAATCTCCTTAGCGAAGGTAAAAAGCACAGATTGTGAAAATATCCATGGAAATTGAAACACTCCTTATATGGAGATAATTCCTAATATGGTCAAAGCCGTAGTCAGCTGTGGTCTAAATGACAGTGGGCGGCAGTCCAAGGAATAAGTCCTCTGAAAACGTGTTTTATTTTAAAACATTTCAGACATCAGAGAACATAAAACACACATATTTAGGAAAAATCTTGGACTGCTAGGCATTTAGATTTTGTTCAGATAAAGTTAGGACAAACTGGGGACAAGCTCCTGCCCCAAGTGGAGGACTTTAAGTATCTCAGGATCTTATTCACGAGTGAGGGGAGAATGGAGCGAGAGATTGACAAACAGATCAGAGAAGCCTCTGCAGGGATGTGGACGTTGTACCAGTCTGTTGTGGTAAAGAGGGAGCTGAGCTCTAAAGCAAAGCTGTCTACCGCTCAATCTACGTTCCTACCCTCACCTATGGTCATGAGCTTTGGGTAATGACCGAAAGAATGAGATCACAGATACAAGTGGCTGAAATGAGCTTTCACCATAGGATTGCTGGGCTCAGCCTCAGAGACAGGATGAGGAGCTCAGTCATCCAGGAAAGGCTTAGAGTAGAAGCGCTGGTCCTCCACATTGAAAGGAGCCAGTTGAGGTGGTTTGGGCATCTGATCAGAATGCCTCCTGAATGCCTTCCACTTGAGGTGTTTTGGGCACATTGCACTGGGAGGAGACCCCAGGGCAGACCCAGGACACGCTGGAGAGACTACGTCTCCCAGCTGGCCTGGGAACATCTTGGCATCTTTTCTGAAGAGCTGGAGCAAGTGGCCAGGGAGAGGGAAGTCTGGGCTTCTCTGCTTGAGCTGTTGCCTCCATGACCCAGACCTCCGGAAAAGTGGTAGAAAATGGATGGATGGATGGATGGAAGTTATTCACATAATAAAACCCCAAACTATCAGTCAGACCATCTAGTGATTCATGTTCACTACTTGGTGAACCAAAAAGAACTGTAGTGACATATGTTACAACCATTTGCAAACATGCTACAACCATTTGCAAATGCTTACAACTTTTTTGCAAACCATTTGTGGGAAAATAGATTCGCCAAAAAGATTCGAACATATTCAAATTTTTTGGGTGACAAGAAAAACTGTTTGGGACCTTAAAAACTGTTTGGCAACCTTTTACAAACCCTGACGAAACCCCAAAATCGCTACATTTGCCAGCATTCACGGCTCCGTGAGATATATGGGTAAGAGTTTAGTAATCAAAAGTAATACTAAGAGTGAAAAAAAACTGATGTGGTCCAGATCCAGAATGAGATGGTTACTATAGGAAATCAGAAAAAGAAATTAGATTTGCTCAAAGAAGGTTGTCAGAACACTCACTGAAGGCAGTTTCTGAAGCTCTTGGTGAAACTGGAATACTCACCAAAGGTCTAGATTTACAGTAAGTGTTCTATAATGATGTGTTGGATGTGAATGAACTCTTTAAGTAAATCTTTATGATATTTGACTGATACAGATAGAGCCACATATTTTCCCACTTAACTTCTAGTGGTATCTCTTTATGCAGGTAATTAGATTTGACAATTTGATATTGACACTACTTCAATTTCAATGTCTTATTTAAGACATATTGCACAGGTTCAGGCTTATTTATTTATCATATGCAGGCTGTCATGAATTGGCCCTCCCCGAGGGCAAACAAGGCGCCAAACGCAGACTGTGAAATTTGCAATTTATTAACGAAAAAATAACTCAAGATACAAAACACAAACCAACAGAAAACACAGCTCAGAGGCTGGAGCGAAAAATGTTAAGCATAAACAAGAACGTGAGCAGAAACAGATAAATAACTACTTAACTTAACAAGACGTCCAGGGGTTGCCTGATGGGAGAGATTTGACACCGCTGCGCCAGGGAAGTGGCGCCAACGGTTTAAATAGTCAACCTCGCTCATTACCAACACCTGCGGGGTCATAAGTGGCGATCATTGCAGGCAGCCGTAACAGCCCGCGAACAGAATCTGACTGCCACAAGTGACGCGTGAGCTGTCACAGCACCCGCAATGATCAAAACAATAGACCATAAAGGAAATACAGAAACTAATCATAAACTAATCACAACCAGGAACCAAATACAACAAACAGGGTGAACAGAAAAAATAATCAGAAAAAGACAAAACTAATCAGATAACTAAGCACGGCCCCCGCCCGTGCACCAGATCATGACACAGGCTAAAATGCAATGAAATGTTATGGAAAAGCAGAACCAGTCAATTCACTTACACAAAAGTAACAAAGAGCAATAATAATAAAAATGGAAAGTGGCAAAGACTGTGCAGTTTCCAAAGCTACAAATAAGATAAGGAAATCTAAAACTAAAGCGTGTATGTGCTTGAATTGTTCATTGAAGATAAAGTGTTTAGTGCAGCAGCAGTTATGTTAAGGAGCCTGATGGCCTGATAGTGGGAAACTGTCTCTCAGTCTTTTAGTGCATGCCATCAGGCACCTGTAAAAATCTGCCAGATGGTAGCAGGCGGAAGAGTTTATGTGCTGGGTGACTGTGATCCTTGATAATGTTACTGGCCTTCCTCAGACACCTACTGTAGTAGATGTCCTGGATGGAGGGGAGGCTGCTACCAGTGATCTTTTCTCCCATCTGTACTACCTTCTGCAGTGTTTTATGGCTATGCACAGTACAGTTCCCATACCAAGCTGTGATACAGTCAGACAGCAGGCTGTCTACAGTGCATCTGTAAAAGTTGGTCAGGATGCTGGTGTTCAGGCTAAACTTCCTCAGTTTCCTCAAGAAAGATAGCCACTGCTGTGCCTTCCTAACCACAGTGTCTGTGTGAAGTGACCAGGAGAGATCCTCAGTGATGTGGACACCGAGGAACTTGAAGCTGCTGACCCTCTTTACCTCAGCACCGCCAACGTGTATAGGGTGGTGTCCATCACCCCGCTGTCTCCTGAAGTCCACAATCAAAACTAATCAAACTCTTTAGTCTTGCCAACATTCAGACAGAGGTGCGAGAGGGGGTCAGGTATCAATGAATATAGTGACTGCGGGTGTGATACGTCGCGGAGGGCATATGACGTATCACACCTGTAGTTAATACAGTATATTCATTGATACCATACGACCTCAAGTGTAAGATTGCTTTTATACAACAGTTCTGCAAGCACAATTTATTAAATGACAGCAACACTGGAAAAAATATTATGATTTGTTTGTTTAACCAGTTATTTTCCTCTGTCGAGAAAAACTTGTCCCTTCTCAATACACTCATTAATTGTTGCTAAGCACCTCAATCAGCATAATACAGAAAACACTTCTGTTGTCATTTCATACAAATGTAAACAAGTTAAATATTGTCAAGTGCAAAAGTCAGTGATTATAATACATACCACCGTTTATCTGGAGTGTCGAATTTGTGGTCACTCATACCATGCTGTTGATTGCTAGCTAGTATGCTAGCGATTTGGCTTCAGCACACTTTGCTCCCTTTTTCTTGGTATTTTCAGATGAAATAAATAGTCCATCACTACAAAGGTAATGTAGTTTGTTAATCAAGACAATAAATTCAACACTAGCACTGCCTATTTTTTTTAAGCAGACATGAAATAGCTCAGCGATGTTTATACATGGGCAGACTTTGTAAACTGAATAAAGTATTTTTTTTTCAAAAGGGGGGGACTTCCGGGTCATCGAGGTAAGATTTCTTTTCAAACAGTGCCTCACTGTGAAAATTAAGGTATCACAGTATTGCATTTCTCACGGATAGAGATGATAGTATATTTCTGTTAGTAATTAACAGTGACTAGAACACCTTTGAAGCGGAGTGAGGGGTTCAGCAAGGAGGAAAAGAGGCCACAGATGGTTTAAAGGTCAGAGCACTGCGTTTGCCCAGCAGTTGAGTAGATCCTGTGATGGAGGGCTGTTTATAGAATGTTTGGATTAAGTGGAGCTTATGTAATGTGTAATAATGAGGGAGACTGGGTTAACACTGATGTTGTGAAACCCTTTTCTATTAACAATGATTTCTTCCAGAGATGTTCACCAGTCAGTTTTTTAAGTCCAAATCAAGTCTCAACTCTCAAAGCTCAAGTTCAAGTCAAGTCTTGAGTCACCTCACAGTTGTAATATCTAAGGAAGTTAAAATATGTTATCCTTTATCTATTAGCATTCAGTAACAGAACTGGTCAGCAAGTGAAAGTTTCCATTATAGATTTAACATGTTTCCAAAAATTCACAGTTCTTTTTGTTGATCCAAGTACCTGTTGGGTTTTTTTTGGTTGTTTTTTGTTGTTGTTGTTGTTGTTTTTTGTTTTTTGTTTTTTGTTTTTTTTTTGTTTTTTTTTAATTGAAAATTACCTGACTTTAATTCCTAAAGGAAATTTAGTGTTTTGGATGTTTTTGACAAAAACATTAAAAATAAAAAGATTTTTCACAAGTCTCAACTCACAAGTCCAAGTAAAGTCTCAAGTCTTTGGAGTCCAAGTCCATGTGAAGTCTAATGTCCTTGTATATGAGCTTTAAGTGCGACATGAGTCCAAGTCTCAGACCCACGTCCCCCATCTCTGACTTCTTCATTTTCTGACAGTGCTATGATGCAGAATGTGTTTTAAGTTATACCAACCACACCAGGGAACCCTGCTATGCACATAATAGTCCTTTTTTTGATCTTGTAGGGTTCAGATGGAAAGAAATAAATTGTACACTGTGTAAACTGTAGTTGTATAAATTGCACACAGAAAATACATTGTAACTTCAGACTGTATAATAAAGTGTTACAGATTATCCCAACACAATCCAACCTATAACATTTAATTAGATGGAAAATCTTAGAAAATACCTTAATTCTGAGAATTTTTTTTAAGAATTGCATCACTTGGAGTAAAGGGCCATCCACACCAAGCACTATAAAGATAGCAATAACTATAAAACTATAGTTTTAAAAATCATTCTAACTCAAGTGGAGTCCACACTTATGGTTATCACTGTAGTGTGGACTCTCCCATCCACTTGAGTTAGACAATTTTTAAAACTATAATTTTATAACTATAGTTATCTTTATAGTGCTTGGTGTGGATGGCCCTTAACTCTTAGCAGTAGGAAACTTTGTGAATATGGGCCCCAGAGGTTCTGCTAAAGGCAAAGATGAGCAGGAGTCATGGGCAAAAACAAGAGAGACTTGATCATGGCATTCTCTTCAGAGGTTTACCATGTAACGATCCCACAGCTTCCTGATTTCATCTGAGACTGTAATCAGACACAGGTGGGAGCAATCAGCCAGCTGTGCGCAGTCATCCCACTTTGGTCCTGTGGACAGAGGTAATGCAGCTGCATAGATCTAGATATGAGTACTAGACTGAGAATGCTCACCTGTCCACTACATTTATTGATATTCCACACATTCTCACAATGAAGACAGTATTTGATTATAAGGTAAATATGCAAAGCTATTCACATGCTGATCTACTAACAGTTTATCACTATACATTGGTCCAATTACAGTCCAAGACTCCACAAAGGTTGTACTGTCCAAAGGGAAGAACAGCAGAAGTTTGTTTCCAGAGGTACAATTCAGGCTCTAAACACCCCATCAGCTACTGCAGGAGACAGGAAACTATTATGCACATCATTTGTCTTTGGTGTTGGCACGGTGCAGTAATCACAGACCTCTTTCCTTCCAAGAACACACACTGGAGTTCTCCTGTAGCATCATCCTGCTTCACCAGCATTAAGAGAAACTCCAGACAAAATGTAAATGCTGCTACAAGAGAACCTCAACACATACTTCTTCACCCAGCTCTTTCCTTTTTTTTTTTTTTTTTTGTTTTGCTGGTCAGGTTTTCATGGAGAGAAAACTTGTTGTGGCATTGTTGTCTGGTGGTTGTTTAGGGTTTTGTTGATCTGGGGGTTTTATTTGAGCACATTTTCATTTCTTTTTACTGTACCACTTTTTGATGTTTTGGATTTAAAAAATGTCATTCTAATGCATAAACTGTGTGGCAGCATGTGGCAGCATTTCTTGAAATATGGATTTTTTTTTTTAAATCAAGATGTTGTGAGATTACCAATTACTTCTGAAGTTTCCATTTGGTGCTTATCTGTTAATAACACTGATAATCCTGTGAATGTTAGGTGTGCACACGATGCACTTGATTATGACAGTCAACAGCAGATATTTACCCCATGCTTCTCACCCTGCATCTTTTTATTTTTTTTGGTAGTTTCTGCGAGCGCATAGTCTGTTTTTCACATTTTGCGTCATGCCATATAATTACCTGTGGACTCTGCACCCACTTTGGGGTGGGAGGAGGGATCTTGTGTCAAAAAGACGTGACAGCGGCGCAGTCTCAGTGTGTTGGTATTTTTGTGCATTTTATGACAATGCACTTTTGATCAGAAAAAAGGAGGTCTATCATCAGAAGTGCATTTGTTAATGCTATTTCAGTAGCATGTTTTGAAATTACACAGCTCCTAGTGACAAGAGCACATGAGGAAACACAGCAAGCACTGGGATTTTCTGTTATATTAATGGACAGAGTTGCAACAGTTATAATCACTGTGGTGATCTGTGCTGTGTGTGCCTTTGCCCCAATTATCCTTCACAGCTGCGGGCACACCTGCATCCCCTCATTAAGCGCCCTTTATAAGGAATGCTGCCCAGAAGGCAGCACCAAGACGTCTACGCTCTTTCCCAGGAAGAACTCCTACCTACAGTCTTCCTCCACTACTCTACAAGTTTTCTCGCTCCTCAACTACTTCTTGCCTCACGGGAGTTCCGTCTCCCCAATGCCACGTAAACTTTACAGAATGTTTCTCTGCAACTGCCTATTTTCCCTTTGTTCCCTGTGCACAGGTGGACCACCCTCCAGACAGACCTTTCCTTCCTCCTGGCGGCGGACCGGACCTCATCTGTGTTCAGCAGCCTCCCCCTTCTCACTAACGGTGAGCTAGAGCACACGGCACGCATCCTTCACTCCAAGCTGCACTGTAAATATTCTGCACCTGCACCACGGCACCACAGCGGAACGCTGGACCGGTATTGGATAATCATCTCTTCAGAGCCAGATTAACTCTTCGCTGCCGTAAGACTATAAAATCTCTGTTAACATCATTATCTGTCAGCCTGAGTCTAACCTCTGCATCTCTGCTGTCATTCCAGGGTTGCCAGATCTGTCCCACTGTGCATGCTCCTGCCCCTGCTACACTTCACTCTCACAACACCATACACACACACAAACCTACACTCTCATTCAATAAAGGATCATTATTGTTGCTGAGCCTGTGTCTGTTTTTGGGTGTTTCTGGAATCATGTCAGTACGTCTCCGTCAAGAAACCCCAGCACACCTTGCTTTGGCACACAAACTTAATACCATGGAGGCTCACTTAGATCAATTACAGCTGTGGACAAAATTGTTGGTACCCCTCTGTTAACGAAAGAAAAACCCACAATGGTCACAGAAATAACTTGAATCTGACAAAAGTGGTATTAAATAAAAATTCTATGAAAATTAACCAATGAAAATCAGACAGTGCTTTTGAATTGTGGTTCAACAGAATTACTTTAAAAAACAAACTCATGAAACAGGCCTGGACAAAAATGATGGTACCCCTAGAAAAGATTGAAAATAATGTGACCATAGGGACATGTTTAACCAAGATGTGTCCTCTAATTAACATCACAGGTGTCTACAAACTTGTAATCAGTCAGTCGGCCTATTTAAAGGGTGACAAGTAGTCACTGTGGTGTTTGGTGACATAGTGTGTACCACACTAAACATGGACCAGAGGAAGCAAAGGAGAGAGTTGTCTCAGGAGAATAGAAAGAAAATTATAGACAAGCATGTTAAAGGTAAAGGCTATAAGACCATTTCCAAGCAGCTTGATGTTCCTGTGACTACAGTTGCAC
This sequence comes from Pholidichthys leucotaenia, assembly GCA_020510985.1. Classification (NCBI taxonomy): domain Eukaryota; kingdom Metazoa; phylum Chordata; class Actinopteri; order Cichliformes; family Pholidichthyidae; genus Pholidichthys; species Pholidichthys leucotaenia. The sequence goes on along the minus strand of CM035845.1, from coordinate 222,932,549 downwards.
ATATTATTCAGAAATTTAAGATCCACGGGACTGTAGCCAACCTCCCTGGACGTGGCCGCAGGAGGAGATGGATAATACGAATGGTAACAAAAGAGCCCAGAACAACCTCTAAACACATTCATGGTGAACTCCAAGGTCAAGGTACATCAGTGTCAGATCGCACCATCCGTCATTATTTGAGCCAAAGTGGACTTCATGGGAGACGACCAAGGAGGACACAACTGTTGAAAACAAATCATAAAAAAGCCAGACTGGAATTTGTCAAACTGCATGTTGACAAGCCACAAAGCTTCTGGGAGAATGTCCTATGGACAGACGAGACAAAACTGGAACTTTTTGGCAAGGCACATCAGCTCTATGTTCACAGATGCAAAAATGAAGCATACCAAGAAAAGAACACTGTCCCTACTGTGAAACATGGAGGAGGTTCTGTTATGTTGTGGGGCTGCTTTGCTGCATCTGGCACAGGGTGTCTAAATCTGTGCAGGGTACAATGAAATCTCAAGACTATCAAGGTATTCTAGAGAGAAATGTGCTGCCCAGTGTCAGACAGCTTGGTCTCAGTCGCAGGTCATGGGTCTTGCAACAGGATAATGACCCAAAACACAACTAAAAACACCCAAGAAGGGCTAAGAGCGAAACATTGGCCTATTCTAAATTGGCCTTCTATGAGCCCTGATCTAAATCCTATTGAACATCTGTGGAAGGAGCTGAAACATGCCATCTGGAGAAGGCACCCTTCAAATGTGAGACAACTGGAGCAGTTTGCTCTTGAGGAGTGGGCCAAAATACCTGCTGAGCGGTGCAGATGTCTCATTGACAGTTACAGAAATCGTTTGATTGCAGTGATTGCCTCAAAAGGTTGTGCAACAAAATATTAAGGGTACCATCATTTTTGTCCAGGCCTGTTTCATGAGTTTGTTTTTTAAAATAATTCTGTTGAACCCCAATTCAAAAGCATTGTCTGATTTTCATTGGTTAATTTTCATAGAATTTTTATTTATTACCACTTTTGTCAGATTCAAGTTATTTCTGTGACCATTGTGGGTTTTTCTTTCATTAACAGAGGGGTACTAACAATTTTGTCCACGTGTGTAATACACCAGCAGCAGGTGATCTTAACCCAACTTACGCACATTAAATCACGACTTGACCAGCTCTCCCCGCTGCAGTCTCCTCCTCCTGCTTCTCGGGATCTGGCCAGGCCGTCCAATTACTCTCAGGCTCCACCTCCTCCTGTCCGGTTAACCCCGTCCCCACTCCCACCCGCTTTAGTCGTAAGTTAGGGGAGGCACGGGGTTTCTTGTTGCAATGCAGCTTAGAGTTTCAGCGTGTGCCAGGGGTTTTCCCCACTCATCATAGTCAGATTAGTTATATAGTAAATTTGTTGGAGGGACAGGCCTTGGCGTGGGCCACCGCCATTATGACCCGACCCAATTATGCTAATTACACGTATGACCATTTTGTGGGTGAATTTTCTGAAGTCTTTGACTATTCTGATCGGGATAGCATTCTCACCTCTCGCCTCCTTAATTTGAAACAGGGGGTTAAATCGGTGGCTGATTACTCAGTGGATTTTCAGGTAGTGGCTGCTGAGGTGGGGGGAGGATGCCTCATTGTGTAGCATTTTTGTCCAGAGCCTTAGCTTCAGCTTGAGGGATGAGTTCGCCCGGGGTGAAAGACCCACTAAACTTAATGAGCTCATTTCCCTAGCTATCTCCATTGACAATAGGTTAAGGGAACGGGCTAGTGAGCGTCGCTCGGGTACTCAACCTTGCTGCTCCCCACAGTCTCCCCTTAAAGCCCCCCCCCCCCGAGTCCCCGGGGGAGGAAGAACCCATGCTGGTTGACCGGTTCAAATTGCCCCCAGTGGAACGACAACGCCACCATGATCTGGGACTTTGTTTATATTGTGGCAGCGCCGAGCATGAGGTTGCGTCCTGTCCCAATCAGGTAAAAGGGGGAGTCCGTTAGTCACTGTAGGGAGACTAACAGAGGGTGACAGTATTAAAACCCTTACACGCCTTATGTTACCCATTCATTTTCAACACGCACGCACTGAAATATCCTCACATGCTCTCATTGACTCTGGGGCAGAGCAAAGCTTTACTTCGGAGGGTCTAGCAACCCGGCTGGGGCTTCCATCCCACAACCTGGAGAGGCCTCTCAAGCTGATTGCTGTCTCCAAGATGCCCCTGGCCATCATCACCAAGCAGACTGCTCCCATCTCTGTACTGGTCTCAGGTAATCATCGTGAGCACATGAGGTTTTTTTTGCTTCCTTCCACCGCCTCCCCTGTCATCTTGGGGATTCTCATGGTTAAGCTTACACAATCCCTCTATTGATTGACATATGGGCAGAATTTAATCATGGAGTACATTTTGTCTGGGTGCATGCCTACAATCTGCTGCTTGTTTCCCTCAGTTCACAGGATTCGCCTCCACCCGATGTCTCGTCTGTGCCCACGGAGTACCACGACCTGGCGGTGGTGTTCAACAAGGCCAAAGCCCTGTCACCTCCCCCCCACTGCCCATACAATTGTGTCATCAATCTCCTGCCGGGGGCTCCCTTGCCTTTGAGTCGGCTCTACAGCCTCTCTGCCCCGGAACGTTAGGCCATGGATAAATACATTAAGGAGTCCCTGAGTTCAGGTATCATCAGGCCATCCTCCTCGGTGGTGGGGGTGGGATTTTTCTTTGTGGATGAGAAAGATGGTTCACTCAGGCCATGCACTGATTTTAAGGAGCTCAACAACATTACTGTCAAGGACAAGTACACTCTTCCCCTGATCAATACTGCTTTTGATTCCCTCCAGGGAGCCAGGGTCTTCACCAAATTAGATGTGTGGAACGCTTATCATCTGGTCCACATCAAGGAGGGGGATGAGTGGAAGACTGGTTTTCGCACCCCTAGTAGCCATTTTGAGTATTTATTTATGCCTTTTGGGTTAACCAATGCTCCTGCCGTTTTCCAGCGGCTTGTTAATGATGTGCTGAGGGATTTTCTGGATGCATTTGTGTTTGTTTATCTTGATGATATCCTAATCTTCTCTCATTCTCTGGAGGAATACCGTATCCATGTCAGACGGGTCCTGCAGCGCCTACTAGAGAACGAGCTGTATGTCAAGGCGAAGAAGTGTGAGTTCTATGTCTCTTCCACCATGTTCCTGGGATTTGTGATCTCACATAAGAAGATCATTGCTGATCCAGAGAAGGTAAAGGCAGTGGTGGAGTGGCCTGTTCCCTCTTCCCACAAACAACTCCAACAGTTTTTGGGCTTTGCTAACTTCTATCGCCATTTTGTCAAAAACTACAGTATTATTGCTTTACCTCTCACCCGCCTCACCTCCACGAAAGTGCCGTTCCACTGGACTGAGGAGGCAGGGGTGGCATTTTCTAAGCTTAAGGCTGAGTTCACCCCCACCCCCCTCATTCTGGCCCAGGTTGACCCCTCTCTGCAGTGTTTGGTGGAGGTGCACTCCTCGGATTTCGGGGTGGGAGCGGTGCTCTCCCAGCACTCCCCCATTGACGACAAGGTCCGCCCCTGCGTGTTCTTCTCCTGCCAGCTGTCTCCTGCTGAGAAGAACTATGATGTGGGGGACAGGGAGCTGCTAGCCATGAAGTTGGCCTTGGGGGAGTGACATCACTGACTGGAGGGCGCTCCACTGCCATTCGTCTCCTGGACAGATCATAAGAACCTGGAATACCGCCGGACTGCTAAACGGTTGAACGCCAGACAAGCCCACTGGTCCTTGTTTTTCAGGAGATTCAACTTTACCATCACCTACTGCCCAGGTTCGAAGAATACCAATCCCGACGTGCTCTCTAGACAGTTTTCACCTGAGGCTGCCGAGACGATACTGCACCCTATTGTTCCTCCTTTCTGCATCGTGGGCATGCTGTCCTGGGACATTAGGGAGAAGGTTAGGAGAGCGCAGGAGACGGAGCCCAACCCGGGTGGAGGGCCAGCGGGACGGATGTACGTGCCCTCTGCTTCCGGAGAGAGGTGATTGACTGGCTGCACTCCTCTAGGATTATGTGCCATCCTGGGGTAGCACACACTGTGGCCCAATTACAAAGGTCCTTCTGGTGACCCTCCCTGAGGAAGGATATGGGTGAATTCATCCGTGCCTGCCCTCAGTGTGTGACCTGCAAGTCATCCTCTTCTCCACGGGCAGGCCTGTTGCATCCCCTCCCCATTCCCAGCCAACCCTGGTCCCACGTCGCACTGGATTTTGTAACCGGTCTGCCCCCCTCTGCAGGCTACACTGTTATCCTCACCATTGTGGACAGGTTCTCCAAAGCGGCTTACTTCATCCCTTTACAGAAGCTGCCAGTAGCCAAGATGACGGTGGATCTGCTGGTTTTGCACGTGGTCCAGCTTCATGGCATCCCAGCGGACATAGTGTCAGATCATGGACCCCAATTCGTCTCACAAGTCTGGCGGTCCTTCTGCAACGCTATGGGTGCTACGGTGAGCTTGTTTTCAGGATATCACCCTCAAAGCAATGGCCAGTGTGAGTGCACTAATCAGGAGTTGGAGACGGCCCTGAGGTGCTTCACGGCCTCAAATCTGGCGTCTTGGAGTACGTACTATACTTACCTTGGGTTGAGTATGCGCATAACACTGCTGTCTCTTCTGCCACTGGTCTCTCCCCTTTCGAGGTTTCTTTAGGCTACAACCCCCCGCTGTTCCCGGAGGAGGAGGAGGAGATTGCCGCTCCCTCGGTCCAGGCTAACATCAGGCATTATCGGCGACTCTGGAAGTCCACCAAGGCTGCTCTGCGACGCACAGCGGCCCGCAATATGGTGATTGCCAACTGCCACAGGACCCAGGCTCCCTCCTACCATGTGGGGAAGCAGGTATGGCTCTCCACTAAAAACATCAACCTGAAGGGTGAGACCAGGAAGCTGTCACAGCGTTTCATTGGCCCTTTTGCTATAACAGACATCATCAACGCCGTTGTTGTGCGCCTGGCTCTTCTTGCCTCTATGCGCATCTGTCCTACCTTCCATGTCTCCCAGGTTAAGCCATTCGAGTCCAGCCCGCTGTGTCCCCCACCCAGACCTCCACCCCCACCCGTGATGATCGATGGTGGTCCTGCACACCAGGTCAATCGCATCCTGGACAACCGCCACAGAGGGCATGGTCTGCAATATCTGGTGGACTGGGAGGGGTATGGACCTGATGCGTGATCCTGGGTGCGTCCTTCATTCGTGTTGGATCCTCAACTCATCAGGGAGTTCCATCAGACGCACCCGGACAGGTTAGAACGGCCGCCAGGAGGCGTCCTGTAGGAAGGGGGGTACTGTGGTGATCCGCGCTGTGTGTGCCTTTGCCCTAATTATCCTTCACAGCTGTGGGCACACCTGCATCACCTCATTAAGCACCCTTTATAAGGAACGCTGCCCAGAAGGCAGCACCGAGACGTCTACGCTCTTTCCCAGGAAGAACTCCTACCTACAGTCTTCCTCCACTATTCTCCGAGTTTCCTCGCTCCTCAACTGCTTCTTGCCTCACAGGAGTTCCGTCTCCCCAATGCCACGTAAACTTTACAGAGTGTTTCTCTGCAACTGCCTATTTTCCCTTTGTTCCCTGTGCACAGGTGGACCACCCTCCAGGCGGACCTTTCCTTCCTCCTGGCAGCAGACTGGACCTCATCTGTGTTCAGCAGCTTCACTCTTCTCACTAACGGTGAGCTGGAGCACACGGCACGCATCCTTCACTCCAAGCTGCACTGTAAATATTCTGCACCTGCACCACGGCACCACAGCGGAACGCTGGACCGGTATTGGATAATCATCTCTTCGGAGCCAGATTAACTCTTCGCTGCTAAGACTATAAGATCTCTGTTAATGTCATTATCTGTCAGCCTGAGTCTAACCTCTGCATCTCTGCTGTCATTCCAGGGTTGCCAGACCTGTCCTGCTGTGCATGATCCTGCTCCTGCTACACTTCACTCTCACAACACCATACGCACACACAAACCTACACTCTCATTCAATAAAGGATTATTATTGTTGCTGAGCCTGTGTCTGTTTCTGGATGTTTCTGGAATCATGTCAATCACCCGTCATTTTTTTTATATCATGATACACTTATCCATCCATCCATCTTCTTCCGCTTAATCCTTTTCGGGTTGCAGGGGGGATGGAGCCTATCCCAGCATCTTTGGGCAAGAGGCACGGTACACCCTGGACACATCGCCAGTACATTGCAGGGCCAACACAGAGAGACAGACAACCATTCACTCTCACAGTCATACCTAAGGACAATTTAGAATCCCCAGTTTGATGCCAATTAACCTAACTTGCATGTTTTTGGCATGTGGGAGGAAACCAGAGAAATTTCCGGAGTAAACCCACGCAGACACGGGGAGAACATGCAAACTCCACACAGATCACTGTTGGTCGGGGGCTGGGATCGAACCCAGGATCCCCCGGCCAAGGGTGAGTTGCTGTGCTGCCGCAGTGCTATCCACTCCGCCACCGCACTACCCTATAGTTTTTTATTCCATCTACATTTTTCTTTTAATCAGGGACTTAGTAGGCATTGACATGTTTATTTATAGGGGAATGAATGAATGAATGAATGAATGAATGAATGAATGAATGAATGAATGAACAGGGAGTGTGTGTGTTTTACTTTTCAATGTAACTTCCAGGAGAGGTGTGGAGACAGTGGGTGTATCTACATCTGCCTCAGCTGGTACTGCCTCTAATCGGATCTGGAATATATTGTCCGGACAGACCAATGGTTTGGTGCCTGCACCATTAGGTGTTTACCCTCTCTCTCCTCCGAACAGAAGAGAGAAAAAGAGGGCGGAGGTACACTACCGTTCAAAAGTTTGGGGTCACTTAGAAATTTCCTTATTTTTGAAAGAAAAACACTGTTTTTTTCAATGAAGATAACTTTAAACTAATCAGAAATACATTCTAATATCTAATATACATTGCTAATGTGGTAAATGACTATTCTAGCTGCAAATGTCTGGTTTTTGGTGCAATATCTACATAGGTGTATAGAGGCCCATTTTCCAGCAACTATCACTCCAGTGTTCTAATGGTACTATGTGTTTGCTCATTGCGTCAGAAGGCTAATGGATGATTAGAAAACCCTTGTGCAATCATGTTAGCACAGCTGAAAACAGTTTAGCTGGTTAGAGAAGCTATAAAACTGACCTTCCTTTGAGCAGGTTGAGTATCTGGAAAAAAATATTATTTCAAATACAAATCATTATTTCTAACCTTGTCAATGTCTTGACTATATTTTCTATTCATTTTACAACTCATGGTGGTAAATAAGTGTGACTTTTCATGGAAAACACAAAATAATTGTCTGGGTGACCCCAAATTTTTGAACGGTAGTGTAGTGGGATGGACCTGTCAGTCTGAAGATTTTAAACTACAAACCTCTTTACCATGACAAAGTATTTTTTCTGTCCACATACTGTATATCATATCTGTGTCCTCAGTCATCTCCTTCAATCGATCTTTTGTCCATTTTTGCACACGTCTGCCCTGTCCACTGTAATGAAAAACGGACACCCAGCTGTTGTTTTTCTGTTAAATGTATTGATCTGAAGACAGTTAAATACAAACTATTCACATATGCCCTGTAATAGCAACTATTCTAATCATTTGAATAAACAGCTGAGTTTTTCACTACACAGAGAGAGAAAAAACTCCAATAAATAATCCAGAACGTAGACTGACCGGTAACTTGACAGCTTTGCCTTAGAGCTCAGCTCCCTTTTCACCACAACAGACCGGTACAATGTCCACATCACTGCAGATGCTGCTCCGATCTGTCTGTCAGTTTCTCACTCCATTCTCCCCTCACTCGTGAATAAGACCCGGAGATACTTAAATTCCTCCACTTGGGGCAGGAGCTTCTCCCCAATCCGGCATGGGGTTACCCGGGCCCCGCCCAGGAGCCAGGCCTGGGGGAGGGGCTCGATGGCAAGCGCCTGGTGGCTGGGTTTCTGTCCATGGTACCCGGCCAGGCTCAGCCTGAAGGAGTTGCATAGGTCCGCCCTCCAGTGGGCTCACCACCTGAAGGAGGGGCCATGGGGTCCGGTGCTATGTGGATCAGGTGGCGAGTGAAGGCAGAGACCTTGGCGGTCTGATCCCTGGCTTTATAAACTGGCTTTTGAGATGTTCAAAACACAAGAAAAAAATACAAAAGCACATTATAAAAATACAATAAACAATCTCTTTTAATAATAACAAAAGAAAAAACAAAAGCAGAGTTCAATTTATGTTGTAGATTGAAAGGATCAAAAACCTTTTGATTTGAGAAGATGTAAAGTGTTTGGGGTTTTTTGTCTTTCGGCTGCTCCCTTTCTGGGTCTCTACAGCATATCATCACCTTATATTACGATGATCAGCATGTTGATTTGGCAAGGATTTTTATGCTGGATGCCCTTCCTGATGCAACCCTGCCCATTTATCCAGACTTGGGACCGGCACAAGCAGTACACTTGCTTGTGCACCCGTTGTGGCTGGGTAATCCTTCCTCCATTCTACTTTTGCTGAGCACCAAGCTAGAAGGCAGGAAGTACCACTTTTATATGGTCTTTGGTAGGACCCAGCCAGGGCTTGAATCCACGACCTCCCGGTTGTGGGGCGGATGCTCTATCATTAGGCCACCACTCCGGTCAGTAGAAGATGTAAAGTGTAAAAAGTATAATTTAACCAAATGTAATGCAGTGTGTTTGTATTGCTAGTTGGAATATAAACAGAAGAGAACACCCAAAAATTTTAATCAAATAAAATTAGTGTTATATTGATTACTGAAGTATAATTAAGAGTAGTCACCAAAAAAAACATACGTCTACGTATGTAAATGCGGTTTTATGAATGAAAGTGAACCTGTAACCATGTGACTATGATCCTCGGGGTGCTGGAGCATGATACCAAATTAATCACACCTGTGGATGTGCACCTTATAAATATCCCTTGCATCCACCCATTCTTCCTCTTTCTAACGACTGGGAGGAGCCAGCTTCCACCGACAAAGGACAATGAATGGTTACAGGTTCACTTTCATTCATAAAAGTGCATTTACATACATAAAAGTACATTTTATTTCATTCCAGTGAACCTGTAACCACGTGGCAACAGTATACCAAATGAGTCCTGAGGAGAATGGAGGTGGCGTCACCCACAGGCCGAAGTTGCACAATGCCTCAATCACATCATTAAGCACAAACACAATCAGATGAGTCTTGCTTCTTTATTGTACTTAACTGAGCGCGCACAAGTTAAGCCGGTTCCTCCAGGTAACCAGAGCTGAATCAAAACATTTTCGAGCACAAGGTACACATGCCGGCTTACATGAGGGAAAACTAAGATGCAACTTAAGAACCTGCTGTGACCCCAGAACAGATGAGGGGACGACTGATGAGGCCAGGGCGAATGCATACATCCTCCAGGGGTGCACCCCTAAACAACGCCCACGCAGTGGCCAATCCCCATGTCAAGCAAGCCACCAGCCTAACTGATGGTTCTGCTCCAACCTGTACAAACGCGAAAGCAATCCAGTCGACTATCCAATGGGACAGGCACTACTTAGAGATAGGCCTGCCCATTGTGGACTCCCTATAGAACACAAAAGCTTGTCTGAAGAGCGGACAGACCTCATACAGTCAACGTAAACTTAAAAGGCCCTACCGGCACAACCAAGGAGCCTCTCGGCCTCTGAAGAAGTGTGTGACGGAGGGTAGAAGGCTTGAAGAATGAGAGGGTGGGAAAAACAACCCCACGAGTAGAACTTTGGGTTGAAAAGCTGGGTTAGGCCGCAGGTGGGCCACCCGATCACCACCAAACCTAAGACATGCTGCATCCACAGACACCGCATTCAATTCACTGACCCTCTTGGCCGAGACAGTCGCCAAGAGAAATCAGTCTTCCCAGAGATCAGACAAAGGTCAGCAATGGAGAGTGGCTCAAAAGGTGACAAGTATAGGGCCCCAAGAATTGTCTGGAGGCCCCAAGTGGGCAGCAAGGACACCGGGATGGGTGGCTCCGTCTCACGCCTCTCAAAAACTGCCTAGCCAAGGAATGTGCCCCAGGCAACAAGCCATACAGTCTTCATGGGCAGTTGACATTACTGCCAGGTAGCCCCCGATAGTTGACTCCACCCAACCTCGGTGAAGAGGTACTGGAGGAAAAAACAAGATGACAGAGATGTGGCATGTCAAGGGATTCTCACCCTTGGTCTGACACCAGTTCAAAACAGTCTCCACTTTACACTGCATTGCAGCTGGGTAGACAGGCCGTGAAGCCTGCACGGTGTCTAACCTCCTTGTCTAACCAAGTTACACAATCAACCCCATTCAAGGGCCATACATGAAGCCTCAGGAACTGGGGATTTAGATGCCAAATCCTGCACTGCCCCGTGAGAGCACATCCCGTCTGATTGGGAGAGGCCAAGGATGGCCCCCAAACATCTCGTGGATCTCCGCCATCCATGGTCTTTGTGGCCAATTCGAGGCCATCAAATTACTTGAACAGACAGTAGCCTCACCTTCACGAGGAATGCTGGCAGAAGAAGCAGTAGTGGAAATGCAAGCATAGTCACTGGAGGCCAGGCAACACTCAGAGCATCTGCACCTAGTGGACCTGGCAGGCTATGCATCGAGGCCCGGAGAGAACACCAGGTGTTGTCCTCCATCGCAAACAGGTCTGCTTCTACCTGGCCAACCAAAGCTAGATCTTCTCGACTATCTCTGGATGCAGTCACCTCCATCTCAAAATGATTACATTGTCTGGTACATTTCCAGACAAAATGAAAATAGCAAAAGTAATACCTCTATACAAAACAGGAGACAGTCATCGCTTCACAAATTACAGGCCAGTCTCTTTACTCTCACAATTCTCCAAAATACTTGAAAAAATCTTCACTAAGAGACTGGATGATTTCACTGAAAAACACAACCTCCTTACAGATAGCCAGTATGGTTTTAGAGCAGATAAATCTACATCTTTGGCACTGATCGAACTTATAGAAGAAATTACTAGTTGTATAGATAAAAAAAATGTTGCTGTAGGAGTATTTATAGATTTAAAGAAAGCTTTTGACACCATTGACCACAGAATACTACTAAGGAAACTGGAAAGGTATGGGATAAGAGGGGTTGGACTGAGTTGGGTGGAAAGTTATTTAAGTAACAGACAACAATTTGTACAAATTGGAGAGCAAAAATCACCCTTCATGGACATCACTTGTGGTGTGCCCCAGGGGTCAGTTTTGGGACCCAAACTCTTTATTTTATATATAAATGACATATGCCAAGTATCAAAAATTCTGAAATTTATTTTGTTTGCGGATGACACAAATATCCTTTGCACTGGTGAGAATTTGCAGCAGGTTTTAGAGGTGGTCACAACTGAAATGGAAAAATTAATGCAGTGGTTCAACAAAAATAAATTATCTCTAAATCTAAAAAAAACAAAGATTATGTTGTTTGGAAATTATAAAATAAATCATGAAATAATGGTAATGATAGATGATACCAGAATAGAAACAGTACAGGAAAATAAGTTTCTGGGGGTGACGCTAGACAATAAAATCTGCTGGAAACCTCACATCAGTCACATCCGGGCCAAATTAGCAAAATGTATAGGCATACTGGGGAAGACAAGACACTTCTTGGACTATAAATCATTGGTCTTATTGTACAATTCACTGTTTTTACCTTATCTTAACTACTGTGTAGAAGTCTGGGGAAACACCTACAAGACCAACCTACAGTCAATATGCACATTACAAAAAAGAGCTATAAGGATAATAAACAATGCAGGATATAGAGACCATACCAATTCGTTGTTCTTAAAGTCACATGTCATAAAGTTCATCGATTTAGTTAAATTTAAGACAGCACAAGTAGTGTACAGGGCAATTAATAATCAACTACCAACTAATATACAAAAAATATTTAAAAAAAGAGACAATGATCATAATTTGAGAGGAGACTTAAACTTTACAAAACCCAAGATACGAACAACCAAGAAAAGTATGTGCATATCTGTCTGTGGGGTGGATTTGTGGAACAGTCTAGAGCCGGAACTGAAACTATGTACAAACAGAAATCAATTCAAAAAGAGGTATAAGTACCATTTGCTGAAAGGGTATATGTTAGAAGGGTAGTAGTTATATGTACGATTCATTATGTTCACTCTGGGATATTATGGGACACTATGGAATGGTGGGTGGGACAGCACTGTGTGTATCTGTGTCGTTTGAGGCTGGTTTTGATGTATGGACATCATTGTATGTTAGAATGGATGGGTGTTAATGTTGATTTGTAAAAAATACAGTAAATTGTTTACTTGGGGTCTTAAAGGTGGTAATTTGTATAAAATTCACATGGGTGTATCTATGGAAAAGAGGAGATGGAATTAATAAGTGTTCACTTCTTCCTTCTCCCTTTCGAACAGTGTATAATGTTACTTTATTGCATTTGCCATTTGCTTGTATTTGTTATATTTTTGTGTTCGAAATAAACTATCTATCTATCTATCTATTATATGCCAAGACTACTGAGCCAGAGCCCAGTGCCCCCGAACAAACCCGCCTTCCCAGACTGCACTCCAGCCTGTTAGGGAGGCATCGGTAGTAATGGTCAGCCTGCAGCCCTCTTGGCCCAGGCGGACACCATCTCAGACTGCTGAGGAGTGTCTCCACCACCTGAAAACCATGAGGTTCCTTTGGAAAGAACTAGCCTCCTCCTTTTGTCTCTGGGCAAAACCACCTTCTGAACACGAACCACCATTGAAAGTGCCGAGTGCATAAAAGACCCAGTGGCACCACCTGGGGAGCTGCAGCAAAGAGACCTAAGATCCTCTGGCAGTGCTGCACTGATACAGTCCTTTGTGAAATCCAGCTCTTGATGCATTCCTTGACAGTATGTTTTCTTTTGGAGTCAGGAATGCCCTCATGACAACTGAATCCAGAGTGAGCCCCAAGTACTCAACAACCCTGTTTGGAACCAGGCAGCCTTTCACCACATTTAAATGTAACCCGAGTGCCGCCAGATGAGCCAATATGGTCTCCATATGGCTCCTCACTACGGCTCCTGATGGCGCATAAACCAGCCAATCGTCCAGATAATTGAACTCAAATGCCCCTCTGCCACAGTGGGGCGAGTGCAGTGTCCATGCACTTGGTGAACATCTGAGGTGACAGGGACAGACCAAAAAGCAGGACGTTGTATCCAAAGGCTTGTCCTGAAGGAACCCTGAGGATCTTCCTGTGGGCTGGATTTATGAGAATATGGAAATCAACATCGCGAAGGCCCACTGTTGTGAACCAATCGCCTGGCCCTATGGCCTGAATAATGTCCTCAACCTGAGCACCGGACAAGGGAGCACCATGAGATACCTGTTCAACTGCCTCAGGTCCAGAACCGTATGGAAACCCCCGGTTCACTTAGTTAGTTAGTTAGTTAATTCCCTCCCACAGCATGTGGGACACCATACAGCGTATAGGGTGGCGCCTATCTCCATTTTTCTGACCTTAGGCCACAAAGCCACTGCAAGTACTGAAAGCTACAGTGGGGGGGTGGGGGGTGGGTCAGTCCTCTGGTAGTTCTGAGCATCACGCACCAATTCGTTTGGAGACAAACAATAGGCAGTGTAAAAAGCCTTGCCTCTGTTCTCCTGGAGACAGAGACCATATTACGTTCTTTCCCAGTAGGGCAGAGACTGCTGCCCAGAACTGTGGAAAGAGTGTCCTCCTTACTTTTGCTTCCAAAAACCCTTGAAGTTTGGGAATGAGATCTGAATTGTAGGCGGTATCCACACTCCAGTGTTTCAATCACCCATGAACCTGAGGTGCACCGACACCAACTCATGAGGTGCACTGTGGAGAAGGTTGATGTCAGGGGAAGCGTACTGTGAGAGACGCTGGTGAGGCTTGGCAGGGCCATGGCCTACACATTCCTGAGAGCGCAGATGTGAGTGCTGTTGAACCTGCACCCACTGCCAAGAGGGCCTCTTCCCCAGGTGACCCATGCTCTGAAAGGAACCTGGCTCTATGAAACAAAGCCATTGTGGGTCCTCACACCCCTCAAGAGGTCTCCGGACACTCGACCTGGATGGTCCTGGCTGATGAAAGGACTGCATGCGCAGTCTCACCTTCTGGACCTCGTCCAACACCGCCTCTGCTGAGGGCCCAAAGACCTCACCAGGCGCTACCACAGCCTCCAAAACAGCAGCCTTGTTCGTATCCACCAATCCAGACTGGCTCAACCACACATGCTGCCGGCCATGGTCAGCTGGCCAAGGAATTCCCAAGAGTTGTAGCCTGAAAGCTCGCTCCTTGAATCACATTGTCCACAATCCTTACCAACTCTGATAGAAGGTGTAGCATCAGCTTCTCCTCAGGCTAATTCAGGAAATCACTCTTCATCTTAAAGAAACTCTCATTCAATGTCTGGTCAAGAATTGATGTTTTCCTTCCTCTAAGGACCTCCGGTAAAAACACATCCCATGGAGAATGGTACGATAAGGATTGCTTTAGGCTGGGAGGACACGTCACTTGTGGTAACGTATCGTCACTTCCTGTATTGCTGTCTGTCCGTGTGGTTTGCTCTCCTCACTCTCCTGAGGATTTTGCTTTTAATTGTATTTTAACCACTTTTTTCCATCTACCGTTAGTTCTCATTTCTGTTTATCAAGCCTCTTGCACCTGTGTGCGCACTCAGTGTCACCTTATCACCCTCTTCAGCCTTCTGTTCACCTTTCATCAGTGTTTTTGTTAGCTTCGGGTTGGCCACTAGCTATGGCTACTAGCGCTCCTTCCTCTCCTCCTCTGGTGTGCTCTCTCTGTCATATGTTTAGCTACACCTCTGCCTCTTTTAGTGATAACGGTAAATGTAATAAATGTTGTCTTTTTGAGGCACTCGAGGCGAGGTTGTCTGATTTGGAATCCCGTCTCCGCTGCATTGAAACACCGTCTGCGCCAGTTAATCTTGACAGACATCCCCTAGCTGCAGCGGAGCTTGGTAGCTTAGGGCGACCCGTTAGCGGTCCTCCGGTCCTCCTCAGCAGCGAGAAGACTGGGTGGATGACAGTGAGAAGGGAGCCTAGCCGCAAAGCCCCAGTTCACCACCAACCTGTTCACATTTCTAATCGTTTTTCCCCGCTCAGCGACACACCCGCTGAGGAAAAAACTCTGATCATTGGCGACTCTGTAGTCAGAAACGTGAACCTAGAGACTCCAGCGGCCATAGTCAAATGCATTCCTGGGGCCAGAGCAGGCGACATCGAGTCAAATTTGAAAATGCTGGCTAAAAGTAACTGTAAATACTCCACAATTGTTATTCACGCTGGCATTAATGACATCCGTCTCCGGCAGTCGGAAGTCACGAAACTTAATGTAGAATCGGTGTGTGACTTTGCCAAAACAATGTCTGCCTCTGTAGTATTGTCTGGGCCCCTCCCCAATCTGACCAGTGATGACATGTTTAGCCACTTGTCATCCTTCAACCGCTGACTGTCTGTGTGGTGTCCTGCAAACAACGTGGGCTACATTGACAATTGGAACTCATTTTGGGAAAACCTGGTCTTATGAGATGAAACAGTGTCCATCCCACTTTGGATGGTGCGTCTCATTTATCTAACAATCTGGCATCTTTTTTTATCCAAATTTCCAAAACAGTGACAACTCAGAGTTGGGACCAGGAAGCAGAATCGCAGTCTTCCACGCCTCTCTGCAGCGCCTCTTCATTTGCCACCCCTCAACTTAGCCCCTGTCTTCTCCATCAGAGAATCATTGTCCGCTCCCTCCAAAGCAAATAAAAATATAATGTATAAGCATCCCAAAGTGATTAAACAAAAAGTTGGTAAAACTCAAATTAAACATGAAGCCTCTAAATTGAATGATTTGGCCTCTCTTCCTCCTCATAATTTAAAAATTAAATGCGGTTTATTAAATATTAGGTCTCTAACTCCCAAGTCTCTGTTAGTCCATGATCTGTAAATTGATCATCAGATTGATTTAATATTCCTTACAGAGACTTGGTTAGGGCAAGAGGATTATGTTGGTTTAAAGCGAGGTAGTCGGATCCGGGAAAAAAAACAAATTTTGTGTGCATGTAAAGAAAATCCTATGGACACATATAGCGCGATTGTCTGCGAGTGTGAGGGATCTGTTCCACAAGCAAATGTATGTTTTTTGGTCCGTGGCTGTTTACATCGGCCAGGATACTTCGTGCCGATGGACCGTAGGGATCCCGTATTTTACATCCGGAAAAAAACAGTGAAACGGGAACAGCAGGAAGAGCCATAGTATCGTCGTCTAATCGTTTTATAACACATTTCACAACTAATAATTGTAACATTTCCACAAAAAATGTGCTATATTAACAACACGATCGCATTTTGCACACAGCTCGCTCTCCGGGGGCGGCCCCGAGAAGTAAACAAATGCAGGGACGCTTGAATTCTTTCGTCCCGAAAATATCATTTTTGAATATTAATTACAGCTAAACAGGAGCAGTTTTGATGCCAAAATTTCACATACAAATCCTAATATACGTGTTCTATACACCATCGGCTTTTGGGTATCCGACTACCTCGGTTTAAATGAATCAACTCCCTCTGGTTATTTAAGCTGTCAAAATCCCAGAAGTTCTGGTCATGGAGGAGGAGTAGCAACAATTTACTATTCCAAATTACTAGTTAATGTAAAGCAAAAAACATGTAATAATTCCTTTGAGGGCCTGGTCCTCAGTATTGGGCACTTTAGCAATTTTAGGCTAAACCCAGTTTTATTTGCCATAGTTTATCATCCTCCATCAACCTACTCAGAATTTTTATCCGAATTTGCTCAGTTCTTAGCTGATTTAGTGCTGAAATCAAATAGAATAATTATAGTAGGGGACTTTAATATACATGTAGATGTAGATAGTGACTGCCTTAATGTGGCATTTAATTCAATATTAGACTGGATGGGGTTTTCTCAGAAAGTAGGAAATTCTACTTATTATCTCCACCATATAATAGAAAATCTGGTAGTGTCTCCTCATAACCCTGTACTGTCAGACCATTGTCTGTTAACCTTTGATTTTACTATTTCTGACTATTTGGCTCCTAAAGAAAAATATTACTACAGTAGATGTCTCTCAGATGATGTTACCAAATTTATGCAGATTGTTTCCTCTATGCCATGTGTCAACACAACAGAAATAAGCTATGGCAAGCTTGCTCCTTCTGTAATTGATAGCATGGTAGATAGTGTTACAGCTTCTCTGCATCAGACTCTAGACTTGGTGGCCCCCTTAAAAAAGAAAAAGTCTAATCAGAGATTTCTAACTCCTTGGTTCAACACAGAAACTCGTAGCTTAAAACAGAAGACTCGTCAATTAGAAAGAAAATGGCGCTCCACTAATTTAGATGAAATCTATTTAGCTTGGAGAAATCCTCTTTTAATTTATAAAAAAAAATCTCTTAGAAAAGCTAGAACGAGTTATTATTCTGCTTTAATAGAAGAGAACAAGAATAATCCCAGGTTTCTTTTCAGTACTGTAGCCAGAGTGACAAAAAGTCAGGACTCTGTCAATCCTAGCATTCCCTTAGAGCTTATTAGTCAGGACTTTATGAACTTTTTCGATAACAAAATTTCATCCATCAGAGATAAAAATCAATCAGATTCTTCCCACCGTTAACTTAAATACAGTAACTAATACAACTCCTTCAATTGATATCTGTCTTGATGAATTTAGTCCAACTGACCTTTTAGAGTTAGACAAAATAGTTTTCTCATCCAAGCCTTCAACTTGTCTTTTAGACCCTATTCCTACCAGGTTATTTAAAGAAGTCTTCCCACTTATTGGTAGCTTTATTCTTCATATAATCAATTCTTCATTAACTTTAGGCCATGTACCGCAGGCTTTTAAAACAGCTGTAATTAAACCCTTACTCAAAAAGCCAATGCTCGATCCAGGAGCTTTAGCTAACTATAGACCAATCTCTAATCTCCCTTTCATTTCAAAAATCTTAGAAAGAGTTGTTGCTACGCAATTATTTGACCACCTGCAGGGAAATGGTTTACTTGAAGAGTTTCAATCTGGGTTTAGAATCCATCATAGTACTGAAACAGCCTTAGCAAAGGTCACTAATGACCTCCTCATCGCATCTGATAATGGACTTGTTTCTGTACTTGTCCTTTTAGACCTTACTGCAGCTTTTGATACTATTGGTCATAATATTCTACTTGAACACTATGTTGGACTTAATGGAACTTCGTTGCAGTGGTTTAGATCTTATTTATCTGATAGGTTCCAGTTTGTTCATGTAAATAATGAGTTTTCTTTCAACTCAAAGCTCAGTCATGGAGTTCCACAGGGATCTGTGCTAGGCCCTACTCTTTTTAGTTTATATACCGTATGCTTCCGTTAGGCAACATTATTAGAAAGCACTGTATACATTTTCATTGTTATGCAGATGACACACAATCATACCTGTCAATGAAGCCAGATGATAGTAATCAATTAGCCAAGTTGGAAGCTTGTCTTAAGGAAATCAAAGCTTGGATGACTTGTAATTTCCTGCTATTAAATCCAGATAAGACTGAAGTCATTCTTGTTGGTCCAAAAAAAACTTAGAAATACCTTTCCAAATCAAACTTTCAGTTTGGATGCGGTTACTCTTTCTCTTAATAGCTCTGTGAGGAACCTTGAAATTATTTTTGATCAAGATCTGTTTTTTAATTCACATATTAAATTTGTTTCTAAGACTGCCTTCTATCATTTGCATAATATTGCCAAGATTAGGAGCATCTTGTCTCAGAGTGATGCTGAGAAACTGATCCATGCTTTTGTTAGCTCTAGATTAGATTATTGTGATTCTTTATTATCAGGTTGTCCTAAAAAATCTTTAAAAAGTCTTCAGTTGATCCAAAATGCTGCAGCAAGAGTTTTAACAGGTACTAGAAAGAGAGATCATATCTCTCTGGCTCTGGCTTCCCTTCATTGGCTTCCCATAGAGTTTAGAATTAAGTTTAAAATCCTTCTTCTTACTTACAAAGCTCTAAACAATCAGGCCCCTTTTTATTTAAAAGATCTGATACTACCGTATTATCCTAACAGAGCACTACGCTCCCAAAATGAACGATTACTTGTAATACCTAGAATCTCCAAAAGTACAATGGGAGGCAGAGCCTTCAGTTATCAAGCTCCTCTCCTGTGGAACCAGCTGCCAATCTGGATTCGGGAGTCAGACTCGATCTGTGTTTTTAAGAATAGGGTTAAAACCTTCCTTTTTGATATAGCCTACAATTAGGGAGGGATCATGTGTTTCTGAACCCTCCCTTAGTTATGCTGTTAATATGTTTAGTCAGCCGGGGGACCTCCAATAATGCACTGGGCCTCATTCCTTTCTTCACTCTCAATGAATTTTTTTTTTTTTTGCTGGTCATTAACATCTGTTTGTTTTCTCCCATAGATTGAGTCCCCATCGTGCTGTTTGCTCTCTACATGTCTGTTCTTTTCATTTTCTCTATCCCCTCCCACCCCAGCCAGTCGCAGCAGATGACTGCCCCTCCCTGAGCCTGGTTCTGCTGGAGGTTTCTTCCTGTTAAAAGGGAGTTTTTCCTCTCCACCGTCGCCAAGCGCTTGCTCACAGGGGATTGCCTGATTGCTGGGGTCTTTCTGCAACTGTGGGGGTTCCCCCTACAGTTGAAAGTACTATGAGATGACTGTTGTTGTGAAATGGCACTATATAAAGTTGAATTGAATTGAATTTTAACCCTTGCACTCCGGTCAATTTCCCTAAAAACGCCAAAAAAATAACATGCCCAAAGTAAATCGAAAGCTGTTCTTCAACCCTTTGCAGCATCTTCATGGGGTTGGTCTCATTTAAAAGAAAACACTTAAAATTTTTTGGCAAAACAGTCATAATCTCTCTAAGTGCTCCGACCACTGAGTTACAGTCATCTAAACATACTGAACTTGAAGAAAATAAATTTGGCCTGGGTGTTTTTTTGGATACAAATGCTTGCAAATAACACACAGCTTCAGATCCGGGCTGGAAAATGCAACAGAAATGTAGAACCAAGTGTTATCCAGCTGAGGTCAAAATTTTGTAACAATACCACAAAAACTGAATATATTACACAACCTTTTCCTCAGGTAGTTCCCAGGCGTTTTGGAACTGTGCCAAATTGTGCCAAATCGCACAGTTTGGAAAAACGTCTGTAACTTTTGAATGATTCAATATAGAAGCTTCATCTTGGGCTCTAATGAAAGGTTACACTCAGGGCTGTGTGTGTGGGGGGGGGGGGGTTTGTCCCCCCCCTCGCTACAGAGGACGGACATCGGCCATCGCTACATGACGGATTAGACTCATGTGGCTATGTGGTGACCGCGGCGCAGTCACTGCGGCTTCGTCACGGTCCAGACGCGGCAAATGAACCGTGTAACGCGGCGCACGCATTTTGGACTTCGTGCGCCTCACAGTTGTAATTTACCGATCGGTCAAAAGTCATTTTTTGATTACAATTTTCAGGGATAAAGAATAATTTAGCTTATAACACTTACCTCTTCACAGCAGCATTGTCCTGGCGAACTTCTCTTCCTCATTGTCAGACGAATGCGACGCTGGTCCGCTCGTGGTTCCCGGTCAAAACATAATTCCATTATTGCGGTTTTGGCGAATGATTTACGACCTTTGTCGTCGGCCTCCGTCGGTCTATGATGACCATGGAAGAGAATCCTAAACGTCTATTCTGCTGGAATAAGTACAGGTTGCTCTTGTGGGTGGTCTCCATGCTGCTGGGTCTGTAGCAGGTTCTTCCTGCGGGTCCTTTTTTTTCATCTGCTGCAGCAGTCAGTCTCTCTTCACCCAGCCTTACACAAAACAGCTCACAAACTTCTGTGTTTCAATTGGCTGGCTGCATTCACAGCATTGGTAGGCAGGTCCTTCTTGCTAGGTTTTCAGTCATTGGTTCTTCAAGGTTTCAGAAACCCAATTCAAGGCTCTTATTAGTCGAATGAGAGGTCAATCATATCTGATCTGTTCGCGGCTGTGTCTGTAGTGGAAGAACTTTTTTTTTTTTTTCAGTGCGCACTTGGACGCAGGGCCCTCGTGCGTCCTAGAGCGCACGAGGGCGCACGAGAGCACCCTCGTGCGCTCTGGGATGCAGAGACATGCCCGTCCACGGTACACTGCAGTGCAAGAGGTTAAAGGATTAAGTGCACCATAAAACTTCTGGAGTTCCCTCCAATCAGACGGTTTATGCTGATAGCTTCCGTTTGTACCAGGAACTGCCTTTTTTTTTTAAGTCATAAAGTTCTCAAAGTTTACTCCTCAACCCGTCAGGTTATGCTGAAAAACCCTTGGAGTCTTTCCAGGGCATCCATAAACTCATGCCAGATCCTGAGGACATGTTCAGGTCACCTAAAAATTATCTGCAGCTCAAAAGTACCTCCTGGCGGACATCTACAGAATATGTTTCATTACTTTTGCAATCTGGAACTTTGTTACTCTGAACATTAACTCTTTTTCAAGTTTACATTCCTCAGGAAGTCTAAGGACACTGTGAAGATGATCTCCTTTGTGTTGGACAATAAGGGTTTGCAATAATTCATTATTCCTTGATTTAAATGTGATTGCATGTCTTAGAGATGTTTTTACATGAATTTTTTTCCAATGAATGTAAGTATATCAGCACCAGTATAAATGCATGCTCACTGGATATTAGATGTGATCTACTTAATTTAGCTTAGATTTCATGTTAAGTATATAAATTGAATTTCATAGAAACTGAATGAATGTTTTCTGAAACTTGTGTGAGTCAGCTAACTTGTAATAACCAGTCACCAGGCTGCCTCTCTGTTGGATAACGCCCTTGCATTCGATTGGCTGGTCATAGACAAAGAACTGTTCCCTCATTGGACAAAAGCCCATTCAAACTCCACTTTATGGAAGATAATTGGTCTGTCTTGCTGCCAGTCATATTTTTATGACTCAGGAGCACGCTTCAGTTAAATGTAGACAGAACTGCCCTGGCAGTCAGTCTGTTCATTTCTGTCAGTTGTTAAAGTCTTTGTGTGTCTGAACCTTGTCAAGTCCTGTGCTAGTTCTTAAATTGTCTTTTGTAAGCTTTTTCTTGTTTTTCTGGCAACTGAGGAGAAACCACTCTTTCCTATGAACTCACCTCTAAATGAGAGTCAAACTCTCAACCCCTCTTTCCTCTCTGCTCAGAAGCCGTGCTTACCCCATTTAAACGTTTTTCCTGGACTTTCTGACTTTTCCTGCTGTTTAAGTGAACTTTTAATTTTCTTGCTTTAATAAAGTGAACTGAGATTTTGGACTTTTCTGTTTTCCCAACGGAGAAGAACTCAGATCTCATGGATGAAACTGCCTAAATACATTTTCCTTCAGCCTTTGGGGTTGTCCTGTGTGCTGTGGACATCCTAAATTGTTGGACTGGTTGCCAAAAGACATCACGTCTGTTCCTGGAGCCCCCGTTCATCCTGCTGCTGGCTATGCGCCGCATGCTCCGGGGAGCCCCCAGCCAGGTCTATGCTTCTCACAGCTGTGAACGACTGGAAAGACGACTGGCAGTCACTTTCCCTTGTTTGCCACCTTACTGGCGTTTGTGATCACTGCTGGAAATCGGCTGACCCGGCTGTGTTCTTAAGTGAGACTCCCACTTTCCTATCTGCTGGGATTAAACGAGATGTCCCAAATACCAATTATAATTGAACACAACCAATATTTCATGGTATAATTAGTCCACCAGCCATAGGACAAGCTATAAACTGAAGGAAAATTCATATTCTCTTTTCAGTAACCTCAGTTTATTTTGTAGGTTAATTTGGATGTTTCCTTTTTCTAGATAATCAGCTTGTCAATTTTTCTCCATAAAACTGTGTCCAATTTTATGTCTAATTTTGCTAGTTATTTCAACTTTCCATTGCATTACAGTTGAAATATAAAATCTGGTTTCCTCTTAGTTCCACAAAGGTTTAACTGTAGCATTTATGCTCAGGAATCCATTAACAATTGATGTGATGTTTGACACCTGTTGATCATTTTGAACCACTAATCATGATTTATCAATCATTTGAATGTAAAATCATTTAACCTGAATTAGTTTCATAAATAAACTTGTAAACGAGAGAAGTTGTACTTGATTTCTTTTGCATACACGCTTTTTTAAGTCACTGCATCAAAGAACTCATGAATTAATTGATTGATTGATTGATTGATTGATTGATTGACTGACAAAAATATAAGGATTAATTTTAATAAATCATCCAAAATTGGACTGGTGCCCTGTTCTGATTAGAGTATTCCTCTCATAATTTGTGTTTGTGGAAGAATCAACCATCCTTCTGCACACCCACTTTGAACTCAATTAAATAATCCTCATAAATTATCAGCCTTATAATTAAATATTGCTACAAAGGTCAGTTCCACTTTTGACTCTAAGTCCCTTATCAGACCTTCTAAATACACTAAAAGAAGTGTATTAGCATTTGCCAGCCTAGAGGCCATAGCCACAGACTGGTAGGCGCTAGCCACTAACCCATCAGTGGCACGACACTTGTTGTTAGGGTGGCGTATAGACTTACTGCCTGCAGGAGGAGCACCAGCCAGCAATGCAAAGGTAGAGCCTACCTTCAACGCACTATCCAAGCCCTGTTCCACAGCACCACTCAAAATACTGAGTGTACAACGAGGAGCAGCAGCCTCCTTAGCCAAGCCCATGACTTCTGCAGCTGTTCCACACAGTCAGGACAAACTGACAAGGCAACCCGCCTCTGGGTTTAAGGACCTCTGCCCAAAGCCAAAGCCCTAGGTGGAGAAGATGGGAGAGTAAGCCAAGCAGCTGATGCTGCCCCAGAGAGCCGTGCCCTGATCATGAGAGACACTGCATCAGGATGTGGTGTCAGGGCATATACGGGAGCCTGGTGTGGCAAACCCAAAGGTGACGGTGAGTTGCAGCCATATGTTCAATAGTCTTATACACTTCCTCCAATTGGTTCTGCATGAAATCCACCCGCTGGATCGCATAGCTGGCTTCCTTCAGTCTGCTTCTGCTTCTTGCTGGCCTTCCAAGTTCCAGCTGGAATCAAATCAAATCAAATCAAACTTTATTGTCATATTGCTGTACATACAACTGTAGAGCAGGCAAGATGAAATTGCGTTTCTCTCGGCATCCATATAAGAAGCAGCATGATTAAGACACACTCCCACATAGCTCCACCCCCCACCCCCACCCCCACCCCCCCATCCATTCACACATCCCTGAGACATACTTGGGGAAAAAGAATAACTAACTATAATATACAAAATGTCCATAGGTGCAGTAGTGTGTATGAGAGATTCCGGGTCAGCTGTTCAGCATCCTGACAGCTTGTGGGAGGAAGCTGTTGATAAGTCTGGTGGTTCTGCCTCTGATGCTCCGGAATCGTTTACCAAATGGAAGAAGTTCAAAGTGTTTATGCAGAGGGTGAGAATGGTCCTTGACAATGTTCAGTGCCCTGCTCCTACAACGGTTCTGAAAAAGTTCTTGGACAGAGGGGAGGGAGACTCCAATTACCCTCTCCGCCCCCTTGACTATCCTCTGCATGGCTTTTTTGTCTGACATACTGCAGCTGGAGTACCATGTAGCAATGCAGTACGTCAGAACACTCTCCACCACACCTCTGTAGAAGGTCCTGAGGATGCAGATGGGGAGAGAGGCCTGTTTGAGTTTCCTCAAGAAGTGTAGTCTCTGCTGAGCCCGCTTCCTGATCTCCAAGGAATTCTTGCTCCAGGTCAGGTCCTGCGAGATCTGCACTCCGAGGAACTTGATGTTCTCTACTCTCTCCACTAAACGGCTGCCGATGCTGAGGGGGACGTGCTCAGGCTGTGACCGCCGGAAGTCGATAATCATCTCCTTCGTTTTGTCCACGTTGAGCACCAGATTGTTCTCCCTGCACCAGCCCTCCAGGTCTCTCACTTCTTCCCTGTACATTGATTCCTCATCCCTCTGAATAAGTCCCACCACCGTGGTGTCATCTGCAAACTTAATAATCTGGTTCCCCTCGTGTTTGGATACACAGTCATGTGTTAGAAGTGTAAACAACAGTGGACTGAGTACACAGCCTTGAGGGGTTCCGGTACTCAGAGTGACAGAGTTGGAGATGTTGTTTCCAACCCGGACAGAATGAGGTCTCTCAGTCAGGAAATCCAGGATCCAGAGACATGTGGCGGTGTTCAGACCGAGAAGGAGTAATTTCTCCATCAGTCTCTGGGGAATAATGGTGTTGAATGTTGAACTGAAATTAATGTACAGGAGTCTGGTGTAGGTGTCTTTCTGGTCCAGGTGGGTGATGACAGAGTGTAGGGTGGTGACTATAGCATCCTCCGTGGAGCGGTTTGAACGATATGCAAACTGGAGCGGGTCGTGTGATGCAGGGAGGCAGGCTGTGATGTGTGGTTTGACAAGCCGTTCAAAACACTTCATCACAATTGGTGTAAGTGCAACAGGACGATAGTCATTCAAACAGGACACCACTGGTTTCTTTGCCACCGGTACAATGATAGAGGTCTTGAAGCATCTGGGAACGATGGCCTGACTCAGGGAGATGTTATAAATGTCAGTCAGGACATCCGCCAACTCGCTCGCGCAGTCTCGGAGCACACGTCCCGGAATGTTGTGTGGACCTGCAGCTTTGCGTGGGTTTACTCTGGATAGGGTCCTCCGTGTGTCCGCTGTGTTGATGGTAAAAGCTGGTCCGACCGATGGTGGGGGTGGGCCGGCCCTCCCTCTGATTGTCGAGTTTGATGCTTCAAAACGTGCAAAGAAGTCATTAAGCCTGTCTGGAAGCGAAGCGTCGTCATCATCGACCCCCTGCCTAGACTTAAAGCCCGTCAGTGTCTGAACTCCCCGCCACATCTGCTTGGTGTTCCTAGTGTCACAGAGGTGTCCCTGGATTTTCTCCGCATAGGCGCGCTTTGCCGCCTTAATTCCCTTTGAAAGCGCAGACCTGGCTGAGCGGAGGGCAATCCTGTCCTTCGCTCTGAAGGCTGCATCTCTGGCTGTAAGCAGCGAGCGCACCTCTGCAGTCATCCAGGGCTTATGATTACCCCGCATAGTGATGGTCTTCACTGTAGTGAAATCCTCTGTGCACTTCGCGATGTAGCTGGTGACCATATCAGCATACTCCTCCACATCTGTCCTGTCTTCCTGGGGGGCTGCTATTTTGAAGATCTTCCAGTCTGTGTGCTGAAAATAGTCTTGCAGTGCAGAGGTTGCACTCTCTGGCAAAATCCTGATTTGTTTCACTGTTGGCCTGCTGCGCTTCAATAAAGGTTTGTAGGCAGGCACCAGCATCACGGACATGTGATCAGAACGGCCGAGATGGGGGCGGGATATCGCTTTATATGCATCTGTGTTTGTGTACACTAAGTCCAACATATTCTCTCCTCTGGTCTTAAAGTCTACACATTGTTTAAACTTGGGGAGCACAGTCTTTAAGCTGGTGTGGTTAAAATCCCCCACAACCACCATCAAACTGTCCGGATGTGAAGTTTGGATTTCACTAATCGCATCGTGCAGTTCCCCGAGTGCCTTCTTAGCATTAGCGTTAGCGTTAGCGCTCGGCGCTATGTAAACAGCTGCTACAAACACGTTGCTGAATTCCCTCAGCAAATAATATGGCCGACAATTTACAATAACGAACTCCGCCAACGGAGAGCAGTGTTTAGACACTAATGTGGCATTAACGCACCAGTTCTTGTTAACATAGATGCATAGGGCCCCCCCACGGCTCTTACCGGAGCTCGCCGTTATTCTGTCGGCACGGAACATCGCCATATCTTCCAGTTGAATGGCCTCATCAGGGATGTTGTCGTGGAGCCATGTCTCCGTGAACACAAGCACACAGCAGTCTCTCCACTCTCTCCGGGTTTCTCTCAGCAGACACAGCTCGTCCAGCTAGTTGTCGAGGGAGCGGACGTTAGAGAGAAGAAGCGACAGTACAGCTGGTCTGGAGGGGTTAGCCTTTAGCCTAGCATGGAACCCGGCCCTTTTTCCACGCTTTTGACTGCGTTCACACCGTCTGCACTTCCTCCTTTTCTCGGGTAGCTTCCAGCGGGGACTCCACCAGAATTCCATGCTGGCGGAGAATGTCCAAATCACAACCGAGCGCTGCGATTCTTGCAGCGTGTAGTACCTTGATGTTTAATAAGGTCCCACGGTTGTAAGTTTTACAGAATGTTATGTCTGGGATGATCAAAACACTTAAAACACTCACACTCGCTGATGCCAAGAGGGGCCGCTGCGTCCGTGCACGCCGCCGCCATTTTGTAATTTCTTCTATAAGTTTGATCAGTGCCAAAGATGTAGATTTATCTGCTCTAAAACCATACTGGCTGTCTGTAAGGAGGTTGTGTTTTTCAATGAAATCATCCAGTCTCTTAGTGAAGATTTTTTCAAGTATTTTGGAGAATTGTGAGAGTGTGAGAGTAAAGAGACTGGCCTGTAATTTGTGAAACAATGACTGTCTCCTGTTTTGTATAGAGGTATTAATTTTGCTATTTTCATTTTGTCTGGAAATTTACCAGTTTGAAATGACAGGTTACAGATGTGGGTGAGTGGCTTAACAATTCCTTCAATTACTTTTTTCACTATTGTCATGTCAATTTCATTCCAGTCCGTTGATTTTTTGTTCTTAAATTTACTCACAGACTTGATAATTTCCTTTTCAGTAACCGCATCCAAAAAGATTGTGTTTGGATTTCTATCTTCTATTTCATTTATAGAACCACTGTTGTTTGTTTCTGTTGTCACTATTGATTTTGCTAATTCAGGACCAACGTTTATAAAACATTTATTGAAACCACTGACCACATCCTCCATATTATTTATCAAATTGCCATTTTCAATAAAATATTCTGGAAAGTTAGTATTCTTAGGTTGATTACTAGTAATCCCATTGAGTACTTGCCATATTCCTCTTAAGTTATTTTTATTATCCTCTAATATTCTGTTGTAATATTCTTTCTTACAGGTCCTCATTATATTAGTAAGCTTATTTTTATATCTTTTATATTTGATCTCAGCCTCCTATCACTGTATTGTTTTATAGGACAGTTTTTATTGTACATTGATTGAAATATTTGTAAAAATTTATCATATGCTTTATTTATATCATTTTCATCATAACCTATCTTCCAATCTTGTATTAATAATTCCTTTGTCAGTAAATACATAGATTCTTTGGTTCTTATTCTTTTATATTTAATATTTTTGGTATATTTTTTCTTCCTATAATCACATTGATAGACAACAAAAATCGGCAGGTGGTCACTGATATCATTCAATAAAAGCCCACTCCTGATATTATTTTCCATAATGTTTGTGAATATGTTATCTATTAGTGTGGCACTGTGTGACGTGATTCTGCTAGGTCCGGTAATTGTTGGATGTAAGCCCATACTGTACATTGTGTTGATAAATTCTTCTGTCAAACTATGTTGTTTTGAATTCATCAAATCTATATTGAAATCCCCACAGATGAACATAACTTTATGAGTTAGTTTTGCATACATTTTTTCCATCCATTCATTAAATAAGTCAATGTTTGATCCAGGTGTTCTATATACACAGCTCACTACTATATTCTTCACATTGTCCAGACAGATTTCTATTGTAATACATTCAAATAAATCATTCAGAATTACTGACAGTTTTTCAACAGCCTTGTATTTCAAGCTCTTGTCAACATAAATTGCAACTCCTCCTCCTTTTTTCACTTTTCTATTTATATAATTTAATTCATAGCCATCCATGGTAAAATCCACTCTTTTCTCTTCACTGAACCACGTCTCTGATATTACCACAATATTGAATGGCTCTTTAAACTGATGTAAATAATCTTTAATGTTATTAAAGTTGGCATAGAGACTTCTGCTGTTGAAGTGGATCATAGAAATATTGAAATCAGATGTGACCATTGTGTTAAACTGTTCATCTGTGTAGTAACTACAGTCATTATTGATGGAGCTTAATAAATTATTATCAGGGTCTATGTTATATTCTACGTCCTGTGGGTTGTGATCTGTATATTCAAAAACTTTCAGTTCCTGTTGAATCCAAGTTTAAACAATGTGTTGACTTTAAGACCAGAGGAGAGAATATGTTGGACTTAGTGTACACAAACACAGATGCATATAAGGCTATACCCCGCCCCCACCTCGGCCTTTCTGACCACATATCTGTGATGCTGGTGCCTGTCTACAAACCTTTATTGAAGCGCAGCAGGCCGGCAATGAAACAAATCAGGATTTGGCCAGAGAGTGCAACCTCTGCACTGAAAGACTGTTTTCTGCACACAGACTGGGAGGTTTTCAAAATAGCAGCCTCCCAGGAAGACAAGACAGATGTGGAGGAGTATGCTGAAACGGTCACCAGCTACATCGCGAAGTGCACAGAGGATGTCACTACAGTGAAGACCATCACTATGCGGGGTAACCATAAGCCCTGGATGACTGCAGAGGTGCGCTCGCTGCTTACAGCCAGAGATGCAGCCTTCAGAGCGGAGGACAGGATCGCTCTCTGCTCAGCCAGGTCTGCGCTCTCAAAGGGAATTAAGGCGGCGAAGCGCGCCTATGCGGAGAAAATCCAGGGACACCTCTGTGACACTAGGAACACCAAGCAGATGTGGCAGGGAGTTTGGAAACTGACGGGCTATATGTCTAGGCAGGGGGTCGATGATGACAACGCTTCACTTCCAGACAGGCTCAACGACTTCTTTGCACGTTTTGAAGCATCTAACCCAACAACCAGAGGGAGGGCTGGCCCACCCCCACCATCGGTCGGACCAGCTTTTACCATCAACACAGCGGACACACGGAGGACCCTAACCAGAGTCAACCCACGTAAAGCTGCAGGTCCGGACAACATCCTGGGACATGTACTCCGAGACTGCGCGAGCGAGTTGGCGGATGTCCTGACTGACATTTATAACAACTCCCTGAGTCAGGCCATTGTTCCCAGATGCTTCAAGACCTCTATCATTGTACCAGTGGCAAAGAAACCAGTTGTGTCCTGTTTAAATGACTATCGTCCTGTTGCACTGACACCAATAATTGGTCACAATTATTCAATCACAATTAATTCAATCACAATTCAAATTCAATCACAATTATTGTCCTGAAGTGTTTTGAACGGCTTGTCAAACCACACATTACAGCCTGCCTCCCTGCATCACACGACCCGCTCCAGTTTGCATATCGTTCAAACCGCTCCACGGAGGATGCTATAGTCACCACCCTACACTCTGTCATCACCCACCTGGACCAGAAAGACACCTACGCCAGACTCCTGTACATTGATTTCAGTTCAGCATTTAACACCATTATTCCCCAGAGACTGATGGAGAAATTACTCCTTCTTGGTCTGAACACCGCCACATGTCTCTGGATCCTGGATTTCCTGACTGAGAGATCTCAGTCTGTCCGGGTTGGGAACAAAATCTCCAACTCTGTCACGCTGAGCACCGGATCCCCTCAAGGCTGCATACTCAGTCCACTGTTGTTTACACTTCTAACACATGACTGTGTATCCAGACACGAGGGGAACCAGATTATTAAGTTTGCAGACGACACCACGGTGGTGGGACTTATTCAGAGGGATGAGGAATCAATGTACAGGGAAGAAGTGAGAGACCTAGAGGGCTGGTGCAGGGAGAACAATCTGGTGCTCAACATGGACAAAACAAAGGAGATGATTATCGACTTCCGGCAGTCACAGCCTGAACACATCCCCCTCAGCATCGGCGGCTGTTTAGTGGAGAGAGTGGAGAACATCAAGTTCCTCCGAGTGCAGATCTCGCAGGACCTGACGTGGAGCAAGAATTCCTTGGGGATCAGGAAGCGGACTCAGCAGAGACTGCACTTCTTTAGGAAACTCAAACAGGCCTCTCTCCCCATCTGCATCCTCAGGACCTTCTACAGAGGTGTGGTAGAGAGTGTTCTGATGTACTGCATTGCCACATGGTACTCCAGCTGCAGTATGTCAGACAAAAAAGCCCTGCAGAGGATAGTCAAGGGAGCTAAGAGGGTAATTGGAGTCTCCCTTCCCTCTGTCCAAGAACGTTTTCAGAACCATTGTAGGAGCAGGGCACTTAACATTGTCAAGGACCGTTCTCACCCTCTGCATAAACACTTTGAACTTCTTCCATTTGGTAAACGATTCTGGAGCATCAGAGGCAGAACCACCAGACTGATCAACAGCTTCCTCCCACAAGCTGTCAGGATGCTGAACAGTTGACCCGGAATCTCTCATACACACTACTGCACCTACGGACATTATGTATATTATTTGTATATTATAGTTAGTTAGTTTTTCCCAAGTATGTCTCAGGGATGTGTGAATGGTGGGGGTGGGGGGGTGAAGATATGTGTGAGTGTGTCTTATATCATGCTGCTTATATTTATATGGATGCCGAGAGAAACGCAATTTCATCTTGCCTGCACTACAGTTGTATGTACAGCAATATGACAATAAAGTTGACTTGATTTGATTTGATTTGAAATTACTAGTTGTATACATAAAAAAAAGTTTGCTGTAGGAGTATTTATAGATTTAAAGAAAGCTTTTGACACCATTGACCACAGAATACTACTAAGGAAACTGGAAAGGTATGGGATAAGAGGGGTCGGACTGAGTTGGGTGGAAAGTTATTTAAGTAACAGCCAACAATTTGTACAAATTGGTGAGCACAAATCACCCTTCATGGACATCACTTGTGGTGTGCCCCAGGGGTCAGTTTTGGGACCCAATCTCTTTATTTTGTATATAAATGACATATGCCAAATATCAAAAATTCTGAAATTTATTTTGTTTGCGGATGACACAAATATCCTTTGCACTGGTGAGAATTGCAGCAGATTTTAGAGGTGGTCACAACTGAAATGAAAAAGTTAACGCAGTGGTTCAACAAAAATAAATTATCTCTAAATCTAAAAAAAACCCCAAAGATTATATTGTCTGGAAATTATAAAATAAATCATGAAATAATGGTAACGACAGATTATACCAGAATAGAAACAGTACAGGAAAATAAGTTTCTGGGGGTGACGCTAGACAATAAAATCTGCTGGAAACCTCACATCAGTCACATCCGGGCCAAGTTGGCAAAATGTATAGGCATACTGGGGAAGACAAGACACATCTTGGACTATAAATCATTGGTCTTACTGTACAATTCACTGTTTCTACCTTATCTTAACTACTGTGTAGAAGTCTGGGGAAACACCTACAAGACCAACCTACAGTCAATATGCACATTACAAAAAAGAGCTGTAAGGATAATAAATAATGTAGGATATAGAGACCATACCAATTTGTTGTTTTTAAAGTCACATGTCATAAAGTTCATCGATTTAGTTAAATTTAAGACAGCACAAGTAATGTACAGGGCAATTAATAATCAACTCCCAACTAATATACAAAAAAATATTTTAAAAAAAGAGACAATGATCATAATTTGAGAGGAGACTTAAACTTTACAAAACCCAAGATACGAACAACCAAGAAAAGTATGTGCATATCTGTCTGTGGGGTGGATTTGAGGAACAGTCTGGAGCCAGAACTGAAACTATGTACAAACAGAAATCAATTCAAAAAGAGGTATAAACATTATTTGCTGAAAGGATATATGTTAGAAGGGTAGTATTTATATGTACGATTCACTATGCTCACTCTGGGACACTATGGGACACTATGGAATGGTGGGTGGGACAGCACTGTGTATATCTGTGTTGTTTGAGGCTGGTTTTGATGTATGGACATCAATGTATGTTAGGATGGATGGGTGTTAATGTTGATATATACAAAATACAGTTAATTGTTTACTTGGGGTCTTAAATGTGGTAATTTGTATATAATTCACATGGGTGTATTTATGGAAAAGAGGAGATGGAATTAATAAGTGTTCACTTCTTCCTTCTCCCTTTCGAACACTGTATACTGTTACTTTATTGCATTTGTCATTTGTTTTGTTTTTTGTTATACTTTTTTGTTCAAAATAAAGTATCTATCTATCTATCTATCTATTATTATTATTATTATTATAAACAGGCCAAAGGGCTGTTCCGTAAGGTACAAGCGTGCTAGTCAGAAGACAACATAGCAATATCAGATTTCAGTTCCCACCTGTATACAGTACCACTCCCCGATAAAAGGTGGCGAGAGTGCACTAAGCACAGGGGCGCTCAATACCAGACAAAGAACACGTCTCCTTTTTTTTTAAGAAGACGACTGTCAGTCAAGAAAAAAGAAAAAATACAGAATTAATGGCAAATTGTACCATGCTGTTAAATTGTTAAGTAATTCCTGCTTGACGAAGGTAAAATATATCACATACCCTAAGTCAATAAAGCATATCGCATGCTGTTAAGCTGTGAAACAGTTTTTCTGCCTGAAGAAAAGGCACACAAATACATCCAAACCTTAAGCAGGTAAGAGTAGACATACCCCACGCTGCTAAACTGTTAACAGTTCCGGCTGAAAAGAAGGCAAGTGTCTATTACATACCTCCAAGCAGGTGCAGACAGTGCACGTCATGCTGCACAGCCGCTGCAAACCTTCTCTCATTCAGCGGAAAACACAACAATTATTTGACACAGCAATGGGGTACCAAAGGTAAGGCAGCCCAAAACAGCACAGAAAACACAATGATAAACAGACTGGTATAAGCTCTTACCGACCAGGAGGATGGAAAGAGGAAGAATTGATGGATGCAAGGGATATTTATAGGTGCGCATCCACAGGTGTGATTAATTTGGTATAATGCTCCTGTCCTGAGGATCATAGTCTCGTGGTTACAGGTTCACTGAAATGAAATAAAACTTAAATATGAATATGTCTCATGATCCTGAAAAAATCTCTTAGGAAAGCTAGAACAAGCTATTATTCTGCATTAATAGAAGAGAACAAGAATAATCCCAGGTTTCTTTTCAGCACTGTAGCCAGGCTGACAAAGAGTCAGGACTCTGTTAATCCTAGCATTCACCTAGTGCTTACTAGTCAGGATTTTATGAACTTTTTCAATAATAAAATTTCATCTATCAGAGATAAAATCAGTCAGATTCTTCCCACCGTTAACTTAAATACATTAACTACTACAACTCCTTCAACTGATATCTGCTTGGATGAATTTACTCCAATTGACCTTTTAGATTTAGATAAAATAGTTTCTTCATCCAAGCCTTCAACTTGTCTTTTAGACCCTATTCCTACCAGGTAATTTAAAGAAGTCTTCCCATTTATTGGTAGTTCTATTTTTCACATAATCAGTTCTTCATTAACATTAGGCCATGCACTACAGGCTTTTAAAACTGCTATAATTAAACCCTTACTCAAAAAGCCAGCGCTGGATCCAAGAGTTTTAGCTAACTATAGACCAATCTCTAATCTGCCTTTCATTTCAAAAATCTTAGAAAGAGTTGTTGCTACGCAATTATTTGACCACTTGCAGGGAAATGGTTATTTGAAGAGTTTCGATCTGGGTTTAGAATCCATCACAGTACTGAAACAGCCTTAGTGAAGGTCACTAATGACCTCCTTATAGCATCTGATAATGGACTTGTTTCTGTACTTGCCCTTTTAGACCTTAGTGCAGCTTTTGATACTATCGATCATAATATTCTACTTGATAGATTAGAACACCATGTTGAACTTAAGGGAACTTCATTGCAGTGGTTTAGATCTTATTTATCTGATAGGTTTCAGTTTGTTCATGTCAATAATGAGTTTTCTTCCAACTCAAAGCTCAGTCATGGAGTTACACAGGGATCTGTGCTAGGACCTATTCTTTTTAGTTTATATATGCTTCCACTAGGCAGCATTATTAGAAAGGACTGTATACATTTTCATTGTTATGCAGATGACACAAAATTATATCTGTCAGTGAAGCCAGATGATAGCAATCAATTAGCCAAGTTAGAGGCTTGTCTTAAGGAAATCAAAGCTTGAATGACTTGCAATTTCCTGCTATTAAATTCAGATAAGACTGAAGTCATTCTAGTTGGTCCAAAAAAACCTAAGAAATACCTTTCCAAATCAAGCTCTTAGTTTGGATGCGGTTACTCTTTCTCTGAATAGTTCTGTGAGGAACCTTGGAGTTATTTTTGATCAAGATCTGTTTTTTAATTCACATATTAAACTTGTTTCTAAGACTGCCATCTATCATTTGTGTAATATTGCCAAGATTAGGAGCATCTTGTCTCAGAGTGATGCTGAGAAACTGATCCACGCGTTTGTTAGCTCTAGATTAGATTGTTGTAACTCTTTATTATCAGGTTGTCCTAAAAAATCTTTAAAAAGTCTTCAGTTGATCCAAAATGCTGTAGCAAGAGTTTTAACAGGTACTAAAAAGAGAGATCATATCTCTCCAGTTCTAGCCTCCCTTCATTGGCTTCCCATAGAGTTTAGAATTGTTTAAAATCCTTCTTCTCACTTACAAAGCTTTAAATTATCAGGCCCCTTTTTATTTAAAGATCTGATACTACCCTATTATCCTAACAGAGTACTACGCTCCCAAAATGCAGGATTACTTGTAATACCTAGAATCTCCAAAAGTACAATAGGAGGCAGAGCCTTCAGTTATCAAGCTCCTCTCCTGTGGAACCAGCTGCCAATCTAGATAAGATAAGATAAGATAAGATAAGCCTTTATTAGTCCCACAACGGGGAAATTCCAGGATTGCAACAGCACAGGGATAGCAACACTCAGAGCAACAATCAGAAGGCAAGAAAAAAACAAGCAAGCAAGAGCAGCTAATATACATATGTACGTATTACTATAAAATATATATATATATACACACACACACAGACACACAGTGCAGAGCATTGTAGCTGGATGGAATAAATATATGAATATATGAACACACAGTGCAGAGCATTGTAGCTAGATGGAACAAATATGTAAATATATAAACACCCACAGTACGGAGCATTGCAGCTAGGTGGAATAAACATGCAAGTATATAAACACACACAGTGCGGAGCAATGTAGCTAGACGGAATAATATGTAGATATATAAATATATAAACACACCCAGTGCTGAGCATTGTAGCTAGATGGAATAAATATGTAAATATATAAACACACACAGTGCAGAGCATTGTTGCTAGGTGGGATGAAACAGCATAACCGTCTACTTAGTTATCCTACATGGTATGATCATGTGCCCATACATATTCTCACCCTCCATAGCGACCGGTATGTTCCTAGTTGTATGCCGGAGGGGACCATTGTGTAAGTCTATTGCATCTTCTGCATTCAAAAAACCATTAGTTTGTTACGTCTTTTTGCTATCTCTGCGAGCAGCCCTGCTTAGGTTGTACAGTCTGACAGCCGTTGGTAGGAAGGACCTACGAAACCTCTCGGTTGTGCACCTGGGATGATGTAGTCTGCTGCTAAATGAGCTCCTCAGTGCATTCAGTATGTCCTGCATAGGGTGGAACTCGGACACCAGCAGAGATGACAGTTTAGCCACCATCCTTCTCTCTCCTATCTCCTCCATCGGATCAAGGCGCTGCCCCAGGACAGAGCTAGCTTTCTTAATCAGTTTGTTCAGTCTCTTCCTATCGGCTGCAGTAATGCCACTGCCCCAGCAGACCACTCCAAAAGTGATGGCTGATGCCACCACCGTGTCGTAGAATGACTTCAGCAGCGCCCCTTGTACACCAAAAGACCTGAGTCTCCTCAGCAGGAACAGCCTGCGCTGTCCCTTCTTGTAGAGTGCATCAGTATTGTGTGACCAGTCTAGTTTATTGTTCAGATGAATACCCAGGTACTTATAGGATGTCACCATCTCGATGTCTGTTCCCTGTATATTTACTGGTACTGTGAGGGGCTGCCCATGCCTGCGGCAGTCCACCACCAGCTTCTTAGTTTTCCTCGCGTTGATCTGGAGGCAGTTCCGATGGCACCAGTCCACGAAGTCCTGGATAAGCCCTCTGTACTCAGCTTCATCTCCATTGGAGATGAGGCCAACGATCGCAGAGTCATCAGAGAACTTCTGTAGATGGCAGTGTGTTGTGTTGTGTGAGAAGTCCGCAGTATAAAGAGTGAACAGGAAGGGAGCCAGTACCGTTCCCTGGGGGGCCCCCGTGCTACTGATGATCGTGTCGGACACACAGTCCCGGGTTCTCACAAACTGAGGCCGGTTCGTGAGGTAGTCCAGGATCCATGATGACAGGTGCTGGTCCACCCCTGCGCGCAGCAGCTTGTCCTTCAGGATCATCGGTTGGATGGTGTTGAAAGCACTGGAGAAGTCAAAGAACATGATCCTCACCATATTCCCGGGCTTCTCCAGGTGGGACAGAGAACGGTGAAGGAGGAAGATCACCGCATCCTCCACCCCAATGCCATGCTGGTAGGCGAACTGGAGTGGATCCATCGCTGGTTCCACCAGGGGGCGGAGGTGAGCAAGGAGCAGTCTCTCCAGGGTCTTCATCAAGTGGGACGTCAAGGCCACCGGTCTGTAGCTGTTCAGGTCTTTGGGGTGGGAAGTTTTTGGTACAGGTACCACACAAGATGTTTTCCACAGCTGTGGTACCCTCCCCAGTTTCAGGCTCATGTTGAAGATATACGTCACAATCCCACACAGCTGGTCTGCACAGGACTTGAGGAGCTTTGCGCTGATGCCGTCCGGTCCCGGCGCCTTCCTCGCCTTGATCTTCCTCAGCTCCGTCCTCACCTGGGTCCTGGTCAGGGTCAGGATGGGGGGCTGTGTGTTGGGAGTGGGGGGGTGTTGGTGGAGTGGGGAGTGGGCAGCGGGACTTGATTTCTTTAGAGGCAGCAGTGGTTGTTGTGCAGTCAGGGGGGAGGGCGGTTGGTCAAATCTATTGAAAAACAGATTCAGGTTGTTCGCCCACTCCCTGCCCCCTGTGGCCTGGGGGGAGGTATTCTGGAGCCCCAAGATGGTTTTGAGGTTTCTCCAGACCCCGCTGATGTCGCTCTGTTGCAGCTTGTCCTCCATCTTCTTCCTGAAGCTGTCCTTGCCTTCTCTGATCTTTCTCCTCAGCTCCCTCTGTACGGACTTCAGCATCTCCCTGTTCCCTGACCTGAAGATCCTCTTCTTCTCTCTCAGAAGTGTTTTTATCTCAGGGTTGATCCAGGGTTTGTTGTTTGAGTGACGCCGTATGGTCTTGGTGGGAACGGATTTGTCCACACAGAAGCTGAGGTAGCCCGTGAAGGTGTGAATGAGGCCATCGATGTCCTCACCATGTGGATCGCAGAGCTGCTTCCAGGCGGTGGCTTCAAAACAGCCCTTTAGGGTGTCCATTGTCTCCTCAGACCATAACTCCACAGTGTGCATGGCCGGAGGTTGTCTGTGCACTAGGGGTTTGTACACCGGCCGGAGATGAACCAAGTTGTGATCCGATCTCCCGAGTGGGGGGAGTTGTGATGAGGTGTACGCCTCCTTAGTGTTTGCGTAGAATAAATCCAGTGTTTTATTGTCTCTAGTGTGGCATGTGACATACTGGGTGAACGTGGGTAGAATGGGAGACAGTGAAACATGGTTGAAATTGCCTGAGATGAGGAGAAGAGCATCTGGGTGTTCTGTCTGCAGCCTGCTGGTTACTGAATGGATGACGTCACGTGCTGTCCCAGCGTTCGCCGTCGGATTTGCATAAACAACAATGCAGATCACGTGTGAGTGTTCTCTCGGGAGATATGTAGGCCTCATGCTAACAGCTAGCAACTCAATGTCTTTGCTGCAGTGTCGTTGTTTAACAGTGATATGTCCCGGTCTGCACCAGTTGTTGTTAACATACATTATCACTCCACCGCCCCTAGCCTTGCCACTGTCTGGTGTTCGGTCAGCTCGTATCATGTGAAAACCCTCCAGCTCAATGTTAGCATCTGCTGCTAGTTCAGTTAGCCACGTCTCAGTAAACAAAAGGAGAGAGCACTCCCGGTATGTGCTATCATAACGGGAGATAGCCGCTAGCTCATCTAACTTTCCCAGTATCGACCGTACATTTCCCATGACAACAGATGGAAGGGAGGGTCTGTACCTTATATTTTTTGTCCTCCGCCTTACTCCAGCCCGGCAGCCGCGGCGTTTTCGCCTCAGTTCTCTCGGTATGTCGAGTTTTTCCAATGGGACCGGGTGGCGGTTGAATGCTAGCAGCTGTTCTCTGCTGTATCGTATCCTGCTATAAACAGTGGCTCCGTCCACCGGCTCAGGAGACATTTAGGACGATCTGTGTGTCCGTGATATAAGTGGGGTGAAAAAAAAAGACGGATCAAAAGAGAGAGGAAGGGAAAAAGACTCGGAATCGAGCCGCTGTTGCAAAAGGCAGCCTACTCGTGTGGCGCCGAGAGAAAAAAAAAAAAAAAATGGATTTGGGAGTCAGACCCAATCTCTATTTTTAAGAATAGGGTTAAAATCTTCCTTTTTGATATAGCCTATAATTAGGGAGGGATCATGTGCCCCTGAACCCTCCCTTAGTTATGCTGCTAATAGGTTTAGACAGTTGGGGGACCTCCAACAATGCACTGGGCTTCACTCCTTTCTTCACTCTCAATGAAGTATTTTTGCTGGTCATTAACATCTGTTTGTTCTCTCCCATAGATTGAGTTCCCGTCCTGCTGTTTGCTCTGTACATGTCTGTTCTTTTCTTCTTCTTCTCTATCCCCTCACCCCCCAGCCAGTTGCAGCAGATAACTGCCCCTCCCTGAGCCCGGTTCTGCTGGAGGTTTCTTCCTGTTAAAAGGGAGTTTTTCCTCTCCAACGTCACCAAATGCTTGCTCACAGGGGATTGCCTGTATGCTGGAGTCTTTCTGCAATTGTGGGGGTTTCCCCTACAGTTGAAAGTGCTATGAGATGACTGTTGTTGTGAAATGGCGCTATATTAATAAACTTGAATTGAATTGAATCCTGGGGCACGGGTGGGCATCATGCCCAGTTTCCTGTTTAGTTTAGTGTTTTTCTGTCTGCTTGATTCCCTGTTTTCATGTCTGCTATAATTGGTTCCTGTCTTATCATTGTCATTTGGTGTCTGTAGTATTATTATGTTCATTTTTGGGGTTCTGTTGTGTTTGGATCATTATGGTTTCCGGTTATGCTTTATTTTGACAGCACTGTGCAGCTTCCGGCTGTCAACTGGCCGGAGCTGCACACCTGTTATTTATTCTGTTTTCTCCACTCATGCATCCACACCTTGTTGTGATTATGTGAAGGGTATTTAAGCGATACAGCAACCTTCCCCGTTGTCGTGCCCTACTGATACTTCTTCTGATGTTCAGTTACTGTCTGAGTGTTGTCTGCCGTCACCGTTGAGGAGAGTGTGTTGAGCTCCGACCAGGTATCGTCCTCTTCCCCATTCCCCTCAGCCATGACCCCCCCCTCTACTTCCCGGCTGTATTTGTCTCTTGCTCCCCAGCGTCCTGGTGCACCTCAGCCGCGGTGTCCCCAGGCTTTTCTGTGTCCCCTGGTTGTGAGCTCCGCCCTCCTCTGGTATGTCTATTTTTCCATTTTGTTATTAGTCCTGTGGTCCTTGTTCATGTGTTTTTACTTTAATAAATATGTCAACTCACAGACAGCGTTTGGTGTCCCTGTTTACACCCTTGAACAGGGCATTTTGTGACAGAAGGGCATGACCAGTGAGACACCAGCCTCTGTGAGTTGGTGTTTTTCCACAAATCTTTTTTTTCCCCACTCTGTTTTTCACCGCACCCTGGGAATGTTACCAGTGCGTCGGGCCCCCACAAACCGAGGCAAATCCGTAGCCAGGGGCCCCACCATTGATGAACTATGGGCGGTGGACTTTGCCCAGGACTTTGTGGATGCTGCGCTCGCCTCCCATTGTTTAATGAGGTCCGTAGGAACGTGGAGGGAGCAGTGGCCATTGTGGAGGCCCACCCAGGGTTGGGCAGTTACCCCAGGTACGCAGGCCTGCTTTATACCATTTACAACCTCCGGACGGACCCTCACAGCCTAGTGGGAGACCTTCAATCATCAGCGCCCGGACTACAAGGAAGCGGCCCCAAGTGCCGGCGCTCCGCCTCCCTCACCAGAAGCCCGAGTCTCCACCTCCTGCCCAGAGTACGTCAGCAGCGGCCAGAGGAGCACCATCTGGTCCATCTTCAGTAGCAGGAACCACCATGCACCAGTAAATAAGGCAAGTGGGTTTTCATTCCTCTTCTCATGTAAATGAAATACCAAGCCTTATTCCCGGTGATGAGGCTCAGCTTAGCTGAGCCCTCATCACCTGCTACTATTGTCTTACCTTTGCCTTCCCCTCCCGTGTTCTCTTCTGTGGCCTCCGAGAACCCGCTGGTCCTGGGCAGGAGTCGCCGGACAACAGAGGAACCTGCAGGTCTGGGAGTCCCTGCACCTATGTCTGGGACAGGAGGAATGGTCCGCCTGTGCCCTGAATCCTGAGCCAAAAAATGGGGGTCCCCTGGGTTCAGTGGTACAGGAACCAGCACCAACGGTGAGGCAACCCCAAGCATCAGTCACCCCGCCGGGAGATCCAGCGGTGCTGGTCATCACGCCTGGAGGTCCACTGGCTGCGTCCACCATCATGCCTGCTGCTGGGGCCGCTGCAGCAGGATCACCAGAGTCCTGGATGGCGGTGGAGCTTGAGCTCAAGCAAGTGCTCTTTCTTGTTTTCACATTCTGTGTTTTAGAAAGATCTTACCTGGCTCTTGGTGGGGAGGTCCAGGTGCTGTCATCAGCTGCACCTGAGCCCTCCTCACCGGGCTCCACTGCTGCCGGTGACCCTGATACGGTGTGTGTGTGTGTGTGTGTGTGTGTTTGTCTCTGTTCCTTCGCCTCAGCCATTATCCAGGGCTCGAGGTCTCCATTAGTGCTGCTCCCCCTCCATTTGAGATCTCCATGGGTGCTGCTCGCCCTCTGTTTGAAGTCTCTGTGGGTGCAGCTCTGGCCTAGCTCAGGGCATCCGCGGGTACAGCTACGGCAAAGCCCGGGGCCTCCATGGGTGCAGCTATGCCCCAGTCTGGGGCCTGAGTGAGTGCAGCTACGCCCCAGTCTGGGGCCTCCGCGGGTGCAGCTACACCCCAGTCTGGGTCCACCGTGGATGTAGCACATCCGCCGAAGGGCCCGTTGATTGACTGCCTCCTTAGCCTGGTTCTCTCACGGGTCAAGCATTTCCTCATGGGTGCTACGCCCCAGCCCGGGGCCGCCATGGGTGCTACGCCCCAGCTTGGTGCTGCCGTGGGTGCGTCACACCAGCCCAAGGCCACCATGGGTGCCATGCCTAAGCTCGAGGCTGCTGTGGGTGCCTCACCTCAGCCCGAGGCCACCATGGATGAAACTCCTCTGTCCGAGGCATCCGAGGGTGCTGTTTTCCCACCATCTGTGGTCCTCGAGGGTGCTGCATTCCTGCCATCTGAGGTCTCCAAGGGTGCTGCATTCCCACCATCTGAGGTCTCCAAGGGTGCTGCCATGCCCCAGTCCATAGCCAATGTGGGTGCAGCTACACCTCAGCCCCGGGCCGTCGCAGTTGTTACATCTTCATCTGAGGTTGTCTTTGATCCCCTCACCTCGTCAAAGATCCCCACCGAGCTGCCACTCTCCTCATGTGGTGGGTCGCTGCCGCCTCCGGGGGGAAGCCTGTGGCGCCCCGTGGTCCACTGGCCCATGAACTCTGGAAGGCCGCCTAATGGACTATTCCTCCTGCTGTGGAGGTTGTGGAGTTTGGGGAGGCCACCTGACTTACTCCACCACAAGCGCCGGTGGTCTTATGACTCGGGTAGACCACCTGAACTGCTTTTTTCCCCTTTACAGTTCCCCAGAGTTCAAGCCACCTTATCTGTGGCAGTGTGTGGGTCATGAATGTTTTCTTTTGTTTTGTTTTTTTTCTTTTTTTGTTTGGTCTCAGTCACTCCGTGCCTGGGTTCCCCCTCCTCCCCCCAGGGGTGGATTGTTTTACTTGTTGAGGGGGGGGTCTTTTGTGTATCTGTGTGTGTGTGGGGGGGGGGGGTTGTGATGTTACCCTGGTGTGTCTGGGCTCCGCTCCTGGAGGAGGGGGCTCTGTCATGATCCTGGGGGGCAGGTGGGTGCTGTGCCCAGTTTCCTGTTTAGTTTAGTGTTTTTCTGTCTTCTCATTTCCTTGTTTTCATGTCTGCTATATTTGGTTACTGTTTTATCCTTGTCATTTGGTGTCTGTAGTATTATTATGCTCATTTTTGGGGTTCTGTTGTGTTTGTATCATTATGGTTTTCGGTTATGTTTTATTTTCACAGCGTTGTGCAGCTTCCAGCTGTCATCTGGCCGGAGCTGCACACCTGTTATTCATTCTGTTATTTTCGCCACTCATGCATCCACACCTGTTTGTGATTATGTGAAGGTATTTAAGGGGCAGGACAACCTTCCCCGTTGTCATGTCCTACTGATACTTCCTCTGATGTTCAGTTACTGTCTGAGTGTTATCTGCCGTCACCGTTGAGGAGAGTGCGTTGAGCTCCGACTAGGTATCATCCTCTTCCCCATTTCCCTCAGCCATGAGCCCCACTGCTTCCCGGGTGGGCTCCAGCTGTATTTGTCTCTTGCTCCCTGGCGTCCTGGTGTGCCTCAGTTGTGGAGTCCCTGGGCTGTTCTGCCTCCCCTGGTCATGAGTTCTGCCCTCCTCCGGTATGTGTATTTTCCCATTTTGTTATTAGTCTTGTGTTCCATGTTCATGTGTTTTTACTTTAATAAATATGTCAACTTACGGAGAGCGTTTGGTGTCCCTATTAAAGCCCTTGAAAAGATAAGATAAGATAAGATAAGATAAGCCTTTATTCGTCCCACACTGGGGAAATTCCAGGATTGCAACCGCACAGGGATGGCAATACTCAGAGCAATAATTCAGAAGATAAGATAATAAGAGCAGTGAATATACATATGTACACAGAAATATACACAGTGCGGGGCACTGTAGCTAGATGGAATAAGCAGCAAACGGTCTATTTGGTTACCCCACATAGTATGAATATGTACCCATACAGTATATTTTGTCTTTGAATCAGCGGTGTTGTCACCCTCTGTAGTGACTGATATTGTCTTGGAGGGGACCATTATTGTGCAAGTTCATCACGTGTTGTGCATTCAATATGACCTCTACGAGTAGCCCTGCTTAGGTTATAAAGTCTGACAGCCATAGGTAGGAAGGACTTGCGAAACCTCTCGATCGCACACCTAAGATGGTGCATCCTACTGCTAAATGCGCTCCTCAGTGCGTTCAGTGTGTCCTGCGTGGGGTGGGACTCGGACTCCAGCAGAGATGACAGCTTAGCCACCATCCTCCTCTCTCCTAGCTCCTCCACTGGGTCCAGGTGCTGTCCCAGGACAGAGCTAGCTTTTTTGATCAGTCTATTCAGTCTCTTCCTGTTGGCTGCTGTGATGCCGTTTCTCCAGCAGACCACACCAAATGTGATGGCTGATGCCACCACTGAATTGTTGAAGGTCTTCAGGAGCACCCCTTGTACACCAAAAGACCTGAGCCTCCTCAGGAGAAACAGCCTGCGCTGTCCCTTCTTGTAGAGC
This sequence comes from Pholidichthys leucotaenia, assembly GCA_020510985.1. Lineage (NCBI taxonomy): Eukaryota > Metazoa > Chordata > Actinopteri > Cichliformes > Pholidichthyidae > Pholidichthys > Pholidichthys leucotaenia. The sequence goes on along the minus strand of CM035845.1, from coordinate 222,888,025 downwards.
ATGTCGGTATTGTGTGACCAGTCCAGTTTTTTGTTCAAATGAACACCCAGGTACTTGTAGGATGTCACCATCTCAGTGTCTGCTCCCTGGATATTTACTGGTGCTGTGAGGGGTTGTCCTCGCCTGTGGTAGTTCACCACCAGCTCCTTAGTTAAAAGGGCGTTTTGTGACAATATGATTATCTACTACAACAAATCCCACCAATTTTAGCGAGGTCTTTCTCTTAAACTAGTGACTCTCTTCTAATATTTGGTGTTTTTTTTAATTTGTGACATTTTCCTCCTAATTTGCAGCTTTCTTATCTAAATTGTACTTTTTCTGATATATTTATGACAGTATTCTTTGTATAATTTCAACTTTATTTACATAAAATTGTGAGGTGTTTTTATGTTGACAGTTTACAACATTTTTTTATTATAAATTCCCCACTTCTCTGTTTGCTCATAATCTGTCAACTTTTTTCATTATTATCTTTTAACTTTTTATATGAAGTTTTGCTACTTTTTCTTGCAATGTTATTTTACGCTCTTTGAGAGGGCTTTTTTTATGTTTTTACTCTGAGGAAAGCAAAACATAAATTATTCATACGTATTGTCTGAAACAATGTGAATCAGTGACGTACACAGACTTTTTGGGGAGCAGATCCTCAACCAAAAAAAGGGCACTTCTTAATACTGAAAAAGTCAAGTTACATACAGTAGCACAAATTTTAGTGTACTTAGTTGGTATATACAATATATTCTATATTAATACATACAGAGGGGCAAAAAAGTATTTAGTCAGCCACCAACTGTGCAAGTTCTTCCACTTAAAAGATGAGAGAGGTCTCAAATTTTCATCATAGGTATACCTCAACTATGAGACACAAAATGAGAAAAAAAATCCAGAAAATCACATTGAAGGCTTTTTAATGAATTAATTGGTAAATTCCTCAGTAAAATAAGTATTTGGTCACCTACAAACAAGCAAGATTTCTGGCTCTCACAGACCTCTAACTTCTTCTTTAAGAGGCTCCTCTGTCCTCCACTCGTTACCTGTATTAATGGCACCTGTTTGAACTCATTATCAGTATAAAAGACACCTGTCCACAACCTCAAACAGTCAGACTCCAAACTCCACTATGGCCAAGACCAAAGAGCTGTCAAAGGACACCAGAAACAAAACTGTAGATCTGCACCAGGCTGGGAAGACTGAATCTGCAATAAGTAAGCAGCTTGGTGTGAAGAAATCAACTGTGGGAGCAATTATTAGAAAATGGAAGACATACAAGACCACTGATAATCTCCCTCTATCTGGGTCTCCATGCAAGATCTCACCCTGTGGGGTCACAATTATCACGAGAACGGTAAGCAAAAATCCCAGAACCACATGGGGGGACCTAGTGAATGACCTGCAGAGAGCTGGGACCAAAGTAACAAAGGCTACATCAGAAACACACTACGCCGCCAGGGACTCAGATCCTGCAGTGCCAGACGTGTCCCCCTGCTTAAGCCAGTACATGTCCAGGCCCGTCTGAAGTTTGCTAGAGAGCATTTGGATGATCCAGAAGAGGACTGGGAGAATGTCATATGGTCAGATGAAACCAAAATAGAACTTTTTGGTAAAAACTCAACTTGTCGTGTTTGGAGGAGAAAGAACACCATACCTACTGTGAAGCATAGGGGTGGAAACATCATACTTTGGGGCTGTTTTTCTGCAAAGGGACCAGGACGACTGATCCATGTAAAGATAGAATGAATGGGGCCATGTATCGTGAGATTTTGAGTGAAAACCTCCTTCCACCAGCAAGGGCATTGAAGATGAAACGTGGCTGGGTCTTTCAGCATGACAATGATCCCAAACACACCGCCCGGGCAACGAAGGAGTGGCTTCGTAAGAACCATTTCAAGGTCCTGGAGTGGCCTAGCCAGTCTCCAGATCTCAACCCCATAGAAAATCTTTGGAGGGAGTTGAAAGTCTGTGTTGCCCAGCGACAGCCCCAAAACATCCCTGCTCTAGAGGAGATCTGCATGGAGGAATGGGCCAAAATACCAGCAACAGTGTGTGAAAACCTTGCGAAAACTTACAGAAAATGTTTGACCTCTGTCATTGCCAACAAAGGGTATATAACAAAGTATTGAGATGAACTTTTGTTATTGACCAAATACTTATTTTACCAAGGAATTTACCAATTAATTCATTAAAAATCCTTCAATTTGATTTTCTGGATTTTTTTTTTCTTATTTTGTCTCTCATAGTTGAGGTATACCTATGATGAAAATTGGAGACCTCTCTCATCTTTTAAGTGGGAGAACTTGCACAATTGGTGGCTGACTAAATACTTTTTTACCCCACGGTATATACTCATGGAGATATTTAATACCACATAGATTTTTACAAATTTATGAACTCACACAGACACCATGTCTTCATCATTAATTATCTATTTATAGGACAAAAAATAGGCAGCTAATTTGAAACTTAAATATCTGTCAAAAATAAATCTTTGCAAAAATCTGAAAAAGGTTCCCCCCTAAATAATATATTAAATCTCCATTAAAATAAATAAATCTCTGCAAAAATTTTAAAAGGCCATTCCTCTTGTCAGTAAAATGAGCCAAAATCATCTCCTCTGTTAGCCTGCCACCCTCCATCCCCATAAAGACTGCAAGGATAGTTTATACAGGACTACTGAGTATATCAGTGAGAGGATAGTAGCAAATGTATTAAAACAATCATGAAAATTTGACAAAAAAGTTAAATTTTATAGAAAAAGGTTGCAAATTTACGAGTATATTGTAATTTTGTGTGGGGAAAAGGTGACAAGTTTATCAAAAATCAATGCAAATTTATAGACCAAAAGTATTAAATTTGCTAACAAAAAAGATGCAATTTTATTTATTTATTTATTTTAATTTTCCAAGAAAAATGTTAAAGCTTAGAAGAAAAACCTCACTAATTGGTGAGAAAATTGTTACTTCATGAGAGAAAATAATAATAATAAAAACCTATAAAAAAAAAAAAAGTTCTTGAAAAGTGGCAGGTTTTTTTTCCTTGTAAATGTCTGACTTTTTTGGCATTTGGAAGATGTTTTTTCTCACGAAAATCCAACCTTTTTCTCATAAATTTAGGGCTTGCTTTTAGTAAACTCGGGACTTTCTAAATTTTAAAACAGCGTCTTTTATCATATTTTTGCACCTTTGTTCTGACACATTTGTAGTGATATTACATTTATACCATATGCTAAACGTGTAAATTATTACTACCCCCCCCACACAACCACCATCCCCCTTGGTAAAAAATAAATCACCAACCTAAATCTTTGTTCGATGGAGAGGCGATACAGGCTGCAGTCATTGTGGTGAGATCTGTGCATGGCACAGCTGGGGGGGAGGGGGGGGCATTTCAGGGTAGCAGGTCACACTGAATTAGTTGGACGTCAGTATCGGACATTAAAACACATTTGATTGCCAATTGGTGTCTCTGTTGGGGAAAATTAAAATCTGTAATATCTTTCAAAAAAAAAAAAACCCTCTCCACAAGGGCACTTCAGGGGGCAAAAGTGCAGTCTTAGAGCTTCACTTCACGTCAGTCTGTGCATGTGACTAATTGAATCATAGTATATTAAGAAATTAAGAAATTTCTTGAGCCAAAGTATAACATTGATTTCAATTTGGATTTCAGCTAAATAAATGATAAATTCGGTAAAATGACTAAAGCTGCCACCATTTCTGGTCAGAACAAGCTATTACCATTTAAATGAGACACAAGCCACAGCTTCCCTCATTGCAGCTTAGTTTTTCTTTTTCTTTTCTCCACTCTTTACATTGGCTCCCAGTAAATGTGAGGATTGAATATAAAATTTGTCTCCTCACATAACACTGCATACATGGCAATGTACCTAATTATTTAAAAGAACTCCTTCAACATCAGAAACACACCAGAAACCTCCGTTCCACAAATACCTATCGACTACATACCCCCAGGTTTAAGCTATGGACAATGGGAGACAGAGCTTTCCAGGCAGCAGCTCCACAGCTGTGGAATGCTCTGCCTGATTACCTGAGAGAGCCACAGACAATGGAGTCCTTCACAAAATCATTAAAAACTCTTCTCTTTTATAAAGTACATCAATAGCCATCTATGTGATTTTAGCTCTGTTTTTATTATTTTTACTTTGTAAGCGGCTGTGGTGCAGATGTAGTGTGGCTGACTACTGATCGGAGGGGTCAGTGGTTCGATTCCCACTCTAACTGCAGACTGCATGTCGAAACGTCCTTGAGCAGACACCGAACCCCCAGTTGCTCCTGGTGAGTCAGGCCAGCATCGATGTATGGCAGCTACGCCACCATCAGTGTGTGTGAATGGGTGGATAGCAGGATCTGTAAAGCGCTTTGGTAAGAGATGAGAATAAAAGCACTATGTAAGTGAATACCATTTTACTTTCTTATTTTAATTATTTTTTTAACAGCTTTTTCTCTGTGGCACTTTGAGATTTATTTCCTTTTAAATGTCGATATAAATAAAACTCATTCCATCCATCCATCCATCTTCTTCCGCTTAATCCTTTTCGGGTCACAGGAGGGCTGGAGCCTATCCCAGCATCTTTTGGGCAAGAGGCAGGGTATACCCTGGACAGATCGCCAGTCCATCGCAGGGCCAACACAGAGAGACAGACAACCACTCACTCTCACAGTCATACCTAAAGACAATTTAGAATCCCCAGTTTTGATGCCAGTTAACCTAACTTGCATGTTTTTGGCATGTGGGAGGAAACCGGAGAAATCCCGGAGTAAACCCACGCAGACACGGAGAGAACATGCAAACTCCACATAGATCACTGTTGGTCGGGGGCTGGGATCGAACCCAAGATCCCCCAGCCAAGGATAAGTTGCTGTGCTGCCACAGTACTAACCACTTCGCCACCACGCTGCCCATAAATAAAAGTCATTATTATTATTATTATTAGTAGTAGTAGTAGTAGTATTAGTGCATACCCGTGCATGCCCGTAGAGGGGATGCATTGGAACAGAATTCTTGCCAGTTACAGGACAGTTGGTATAGCAACACAGCACTAAGTGTCAATCACATGTGACAGCTTTTGTATGCAGCAAAACATCAAAATCACACAAAATATGCCCTGCCATCTGGGGCTGTTTGCCCCTGCTTGTTACTTCTTCTCCTGCCTGTCACTGTTCTGTGTTATGTTGCTTACCTGTGTCTATATAGTATACTTGTAGGGAGTCATGTGCTCTGTCAATGTGCCGTCATATAGACATCATCTGGTGGGTCTTCTTCGTTCAGACCACTGAAGGGTCTCCTCCTGTCTCAGACGGCTGTGTTGTTTACAGTCATGCCTGTGGCGTACTGGTGGAACCCGAGGTGTTTCATGTTCACAGCATCCTTTCTGACGTGCAGAAGTTCTCCTCATTCTATTGCTCTCCATCAGTGGGTTTTGTTCTTCTTCATTCAGACCACTGGTTGAAGGATAGGTGTGTTGTAATTCTAGTTCATGGGCATGATCCTGAAAAAGTGGCTTTCGACCCTGTTCAGGAAGGCCTGTGCATGCCTGTAGAAACCAAGAAACTGGAGCACCCAGAGAAAATCAGCGCTTTGCTTGGCATTTTACACATTTGTAGTGTAGACTGGCATTTGTCAAGGTTACACATTTGCCATCATGTAGGCATGGCGAGTCATCCTATGATGTTACACATTTGCCGACATGTAGGCATGGTGAGTCGTCCTTTGATGCCTGAGTTCATAGGACGCGCTATGATGACGATGCAGAGATCACAGGCCGTCCTATGATGTCCTAGAAACGTGCTTTAAAGTCTGTCATATCCTGTGCTGGTGAAGGGTGTCCTCCTGTCTCAGACGGGTGCGATGTACTGCTGGAACCTCAGGTGTTTCATCTTCATGGCATCTTTTCTGATGTGCAGCAGTTGTTGTCATTCTATTGCTCCCCATCTGGTGGGTCGTCTTCTTCTTCGTTGAGACCACTGGTTGAGGGATAGGTGCATCGTAATTCCATTTCGTAGACAGGATCATGAAAATCATAAAGACACATTTGTCAGGCATCATAGGACACTATGATGCGTGAGATCAAAGACACATGGTCTATGACATCATAAAGGCACATTTGTCTATGTGTCATAGGACGTCCTATGATGTTCAGGCAGAGATCATATGACATCATAAAGACACATTTGTCTATGTGTCATAGGAAGTCCTATGATCTCTGTGGTCTATGTGACATCATAACGACACATTTGTCTATGTGTCCTATGCACATAGACACAAAGACAAATCTATGCGTGACATCATAAAGACACATTTGTCTATGTGTCCTATGCACATAGACACAAAGACAAATCTATGTGTGACATCATAAAGACAAATCGTCCTATGATCTCTGTGGTCTGTGACATCATAAAGATACATTTGTCGTCCTATGATGTCTTGAGTTCATAGGACGCCCTATAATGTCCTATGAAGCGTGACCACACACACACACACAGAGATTTCTTGCTTTTATAGTTATCATTTATAGTAGACGCTAGTCTGCTAATGAGGAAAAAGGATTGGCATATGAGTGAAGTTGGTGTTAAAACAAGCATTTACCTCAGGAACAATTATAACTTCTTACAGCTCTATACTGATGGTTCAAAGAATAAAGAGGGCTCTTCTTCTTTTCTCGGTTACTGGCAGATAGCAAACAACTGAAACGTGCATACCGCCACCTACTGTACAAGAGTGTGTAACATTTTGTCATCTGAGCCCGACACCTAAATTCTATGACTTAATCATGTGTTATTTAAAAAAGAGAAAAGAGCCCTTCTCGTGATTATTATTGCCTCTCCATCTCCATCTGTTCCCAGAATCCCAGTTAAATCCCATTCCCTACCGGCTCTGTTGGAGTTGGAGTATACATCCCAGAATTTAAAGTGACCATCGCAAAAAGACTCTCCAACAATACATCTGTGTTTACAGCAGAGATGGTGGCAATAATTATTGCTTTGCAGTGGGTGGAGGAAGTCAGACCGGACCGGGTGGTGGTGTGCACGGACTCACTTGCAGCACTAAAAACCATACAGACACTAAAATCTACAAGGGAAGACTTGGTGATTGAGCTATATCAGTTTATTTAGGGTACACAGGGGTGGTGGAGAAGTTCAGTTTTGTTGGGTTCCTGCACATGAAGGATTGAAAGGGAATGACTGTGCAGACAAATTAGCAAAACGTGCTCTTGGAAAAGAGAGAACTATACCATTGTCTCTTGGGAAAGGTGAAGGGAAAGCAGTAATCAAGAAAAAAGGAACTGAGCTATGACAAAAAAGATGGGATGAAGATCATAAAGGTAGATCGTATTACAAAATACAAAAATCTATTGCAATAAAGAATTTCATAACAACCAAAAAGAGGGAAGACATCATTATGGCAAGACTCAGACTGGATTACACAGGTTTAAACGACACTTTATTCACCATGGGGAAAAGCGAAAGTGACAAATGTAGAGAATGTGGGGTAAAAGAAAATGTCAAGCACATCTTATTACACTGTCACAAATACGGAAATGAAAGACAGATAATGGAAAATGAAGTTCGAGAGGCCGGTAGGCAATGGGATTTAACTGGGATTCTGGGAACAGATGGAGAGGCAATAAGAATCACGAGAAGGGCTCTTATCTCTTTTTTAAATAACATAGGATTAAGTCATAGAATTTAGGGGTCGGGCTCAGATGACATAATGTTACACACTCTTGTACATTAGGTGGCAGTATGTACCTTTCAGTTGTTTGCTATCCGCCAGTAACCGAGAGAAGAAGAAGAAGAAGAAGATTATTTATTGTCATGATCTCTCGTGCGCCATTATGCGGCACACAAGAGAGGGAATGAAAAACTCAAGTGCTGGGGTAGATAGTGCCATTTATTAACGTAAACAGTAACAAATTCACAAGTCCAGTAACCACACTAATGCAGACAGTAGCAATGATAGAATGATGGCCACCAGACAAACAGGGAAGCCACCCGGATGTCCCACAGCCTGGGAGATGCCTGGTGCTGAGGAATGCTGGGCACACAGAAAAAGGCACACGTACTCACGGCTGTGGAGATCCGGGGCTGTCTGTGTCGTCTGGTGAGCGGGGAGTAAAAGCAGAGTCGGACATTAACATTAAGGAATCCTCCATCTTGAAATGTTAGGCTGACAAGATGAAGGAAGTCATACAACACTCATGGAGGTACACGCTGCCACGAATGAGGGTGAATGCTCCGACAGTGTCTTTTCCCAAACGCAGCGTATTTATTATCCTGATGCAAACGAGAAAAGAGATTGCCGGTGTGAGGAAGTGTGGGCTGGACGTGATTGAACCAGGTGTGTAGGAGTGCGTGTATGAGCCTGTGAATGGGAATGAATGAAGTGTGAGTGTATGTGTGTGAGAACACCCAAGATGAAGCACAGCTGACGGCATTTGACAGGAGGAGGGGGCGTGCCCGAGCTGTCAGGATAATAAGTCAGAACAGATTCATGACAGCCCCCCCCCAGGGGTGATTCCAGAACCCCAGTTAATACCAGCTGAAAACAAAAAGAACACACCTCAAGCCCCCCCCCCCCCAGCAACAAACAATTACCCAGGGTGGGAGGTGGGGGAAAACTGGTTAGGAGGAAAGCAACCAGTGACAAATACAACCCGTAATAAGCAAGTCCAAAACAGTGACCCTCCTAACAGCCCCCACCTAGGACACTAACCCCCCTCCCCAGAAGTCCAAAGTTCAGGGGGTCGATCAGAGTCCCAGGCCCCCAGCATGGTGAGGGGTGACTGATCGAGCAGCCTGCCCCAGTCCCATGTCCAGCAGGCGGCCCGCAGAGTCACGTCCGGCGGCCTACCTGGGCCGATGGGCCACCCAACTTGACGGCTCAGTCTTTCAGGTTGCCGACCAGCGTGGTGGAGCCACTAGAACCGGAGGGGAAGGCAGAGAGACAGCCTAGCCACCCGGGAACCTCGGTGGCCACACCAAGAAACAGGACCCCCCCTGCCCTCCGAAGCTTGGAGTGAGGGGACTGTAGCACCCGCGATGTTCCTGGTCCGGGACGTGGCTGCACCCATGATGGTCCTGGTCTGGGACGTGGCTGCACCCGCGATGGTCCTGGTCCGGGGCGTGGCTGCACCGGCGGTGGACTCCAGCTGGGGCTCTGCTGCACCGGCAGTGGATTCTGGTTGGAGCACCGTTGCACCTGCGGTGACCCCTATTGGGGGCCTCATTGCTCATGCGGTGGCCTCCCCAGCGAGGGAGGTGATGGTCCTCACATCCTCCGGCATAGAATCCCGATTCTTGGTAGCCTCCAACAGCTCTCCGGCGACCCTGGCCAGAGGCTCTGAACCTGAAAGGAGAAAAAGAGAAATCGGGTCAGGGTCACCAGCAGCGGCGGAGCCCGGTGTGGCGGTCCCGAGGGCTACTGTGAGCTGCCACGGGTCCACCTCACCATGGGTTGGGCAGTGTGACATTAATATTGAAACTCCTGACATAATGGAGCACACCTGCCTGAACTCTGGCTCCACCGCTGTCCAGGACTCCGGCAATCTTGGGTGCGTGGGATCCTCCAATCCATCAGGTGCCTCATCCCCATCGGCCTCCTGGAGAGAGGTGGACCCACCTCGTCGTCAACAGGCGGCCCAGGTGGTGGCAGCTCCTCTCCAGCAACCCTAGGATGGAGCTCGAAGGGGATAGGAGAGGGAGAGCGATTAGGGGTGCTGGCAGCAGCAGAGCCTGGTGAGGGAGGTCCAGATGCGGCTGGGGGCCACACCTGACTCCCCTCCCCAAAAGCCAGGCAAGATCTCTCCACCATCAACAGATGAACTACAGGAGAGACTACTTGCCTGTGCTTAAGCTCTACCGCCGTCCAGAACTCCAACGACGATGCACCGGGTCCCATCAGCTGGAGGTCCGGTCCGGGGGATGACTCCACTGCGGCGGCCCCCGCAGCGGGCAAGATGGTGGTAGCAGGAGTGGGACTCCCGCGTGCCATCTTCCTCGCCTCTGGTTCCTCCGGCGTGGCGGCTGTGGATGACTCCTTCACTGGCCCATGGGCTGGACCCTCCTGGTCCTCTGGCTCCTCCTCCCCCGAGTGACCTGGATCTGGGACCGATGGGCTCGTGGGGGTACATAGAAAAGAGTCATTGAAACCAGGAAGGATAGCACTGTATGCCGCTGGGGCGGAGAACTCAGGGGACTGCACACCCCGAGTCTCGTCGCCAGGAGGCAGGCAAAATTGATCATTGACTATGAAACTCGAATGAAAAGAAATTTGCCTGTTCTCCTGGTGCTGGAGGACCCCAGTGACCTTCAAGGCATACTCTCTACTCTCCTAGTGTTCCTCATCGGGTTGAGACTCCTCCTCCCTTGGGGAAAGCTCTTCAAGTCTTTCAGCCATCTCCGGGAGGAGCCACGGCTTCACCTCCAAGATGAGGTCCGTTTCAGCCAGGAGAGCTCGCCTATGTTCCTCCATCTCCTCCCGTGATGGGGCGGAGCATAGCCCGGAGTGGGAAGGCGAGGCTGTATTATGCTGGACTAGACGCTTCTTACTGCAGGGCTTCCTCCCTCTCCTCCGCTTGGGTGACGCGGGGATGAGGTAATCCGGGACGCGGAGTACCGTACTGGGCGGCAGGTCACCCACGCAGAGAGACTCCGTCCTCTCCGGAGAGGGAGGTGGCATGGTCACGGAGAGCTCAAGCACTGAGGAATCCTCATCCAGATCCTCCTCCATTCAGCAGCCGAGCTGGGCCAGTCTCTGCTCCTCCTTCATCCAGCGTTCCTCCTCCACCCGGCGATTTACCAGAGTGATTAGGGCCTGCCACCCCTCCTCAGCTGCATCCTTGGATTGGGAAGACACGGGGGCAAGAACCCTCTCTGCCGGAAAAGCGCGTCCACATGTCTCTTCCTTGCAGCGCTCCACCTCCGTCCTCTCGTCCGAAGACTGAGTGGGCGCTGACCCGGGAGATGAAGAAGATCTGAGGAGGGAGGAAGTCTTCCTCCGACGGGAGCATTTCTTCCGACGAGGGGCCGGCTCCGATCACGGAGAGGCATCCTCTGGCTTTGTGTCGGGAAGGATGGCAAAGAGGATGGCATCCACCCTGTAAATGACCTGGAGGTTCGGATGTCGCCACTCGACGTCCTCCGCGACGAGTTGTGCCCACTCCCGGTCCTCGGGGTTCCACCGAAAGGTGAAGGTTGCTTCCTCCAGCAATTCCTGGGCTTCCAGCTCCTCGTCCGTCCAGATCGCCATGTTGTGACTCAGGGAAAAAAAAAAGGTATGAATGAGAAAAAAGAAAAAACGCACGTCTACTCCGCTGAGTTTTTTCTGTACAGTCGGAGCATTCTGTCATGATCTCTCGATTTGACAGGAGGAGGGGGCGTGCCTGAGCTGTCAGGATAATAAGTCAGAACGGGGTTTGGAACACCAAACCCAGATTCATGACAATTTATATTCTACAGTTAAATATTAAGTGATTCACTAAACACATGAAGACCTTTGCCCCTGATAGAATACAGTAATTCTGTATTCTTTTCCTTTTGGTACCTTAGAGTCGGTGTGAAGTGTACAAAGTCATGGCAGCATGACATTTTAGTGCACATCGCAGGGTGATATCAACGCAGAAGGTTACAGTAGCAGTGGAAGGAACAGTACCCGTGAAGTGACATTAACGGACGAAATAAACTAGAAAAAGTATGTAGAGAAAAATAATACAAGAAAAGTAGTTATAATAAGAAATAGTCTTAAAATAATAAGGAATAACTTTAACAATAACTAAAAAAAAAAACCATAAGATATAACTCAAAGTAAGCTTAAAATAGAATAAAATAGCCTTTAGACTAAGATAAAATCATAAATAAAATAAATAACTGCAGTTTGCTTGTCTGGTTGTTCGTGTGCTTGTTTGTGTGTGTTTTTTAATGTTTTACGGTTTACTTTGGTGAGAAAAAAAGAGGGAAAAGATTGTGAGAACGCAGAAGTCGAGATTGTTTTTTTCTTGTTGTGAAATGCAAAAGGACAATAATGAGATTGTTGTTTCACGGGAAATGGCAGATTTGTGCGCAGGAGATTAGTAAGTGGCAAAGATGGAAAAAATGAATGTGTTTTCAGAGCGGCAGAAGATGACTGACGGTGAGAACCTTGGGGTTGCCAGATATGCTTATTATTAAACGACTTTGGGATTGTTTTACTAATGTGTGTGCTTATCTGGGGCTTGCTATTGTATGTGTGTATGTGTGTGAAAGGACAAATTTGTGTTGTGCTGAAGCAGTAATAAGGTCACACTGAACTGGGGATTTTGGTAAGATGAAAGGTACTGTAGAACCTGGTTACAAGAGGTTTGATAGGCATTCTGATTTAACTAAGCTGATAATGATTCAGGTGTAGAACCTTACTGGTAGCATTTGAAAAGTGTCTTTTTGCAAAACATGCACCCACACCCAGCTGATTACATCTGCAAACATTTGGTCACATATCACACCCGTGCAGTTGGCGATGTGTTAACTTATGACAAACATGCAGAGATGATAGAGTAAGAAAGGAAAGAAAAAGGAAAAAAAAAACCATCTCCTGTTTGTGTAATTGCTGACACAAGGGGGTGGGGGGGCAGAGCTTCCCCACAGTTCTATTTTTCAGGGTTGCACCAGAACTGGACCCCAGTGGTGGAGGGGAGACGGGAGGAGGCGTGGGGCAGGCTGGCCGCGGCAAGGGGAACGTGACGATTGTCATCAATGTGGACGGAGGCAATGTCCTGGACGCCAGCAGCAGCGGAGAGGGGGTGGAGGACCCCACAGGCCAACTACCTGACTGACTGCACCAAAGCTAAGTACAACTGTTGATGCTAACACTGACATAACAGACATCCATTTACCTGACTTTGACTTGATGTTAAAAATGCAGTGTTTGCCTGAAGTGACATTGCAGGTTCAGGACATTCCAATGAAGTTTCCCAATGGAGAACAGCATGAGAGCATCACATTTTCCACATGTGACAGAAGTAAATGTATTGCAGGATTTCAGTGTGCTGAGGTACTGCTACTTACTGCGTTTGGTTTTGGCCGGACCAGCCTCAGTGACATCAGACTTGCACACGAAAGCTATGCAATATTTTGAGTCCAACATCCCTACTACACAGCAGGCCACAGACCAATATTGTTGCAGTATGTATGACAGACTTTTAAGTGGCCCAGATCCAAATTATGAAAAAACATTCCTCACAAATCCATCCTCTAGACTGGTCATTAAAAGTCTATATTGGTCACCAAGGGGCTATGTGGGAGCATCTGTTGTGTTGTGTGATGAGAACAACAGACATTTTAAACACTGGGAGGCTCCCCACATCCCACTGATCAAACCCAAACACCTGCACTGGAAGGATGTCAGACGCTTAGTAACAACTGCAGAGGAATGTGGTCAATCTTGGAAACCAGATTCTCATACAAGAGTTTAATATTCCCCAAAACTGGACACCTACTTACTGCCTTTGAACTGGGTGACCACAGTGCATAAAGAAGTCCACACTGATGTTCCCAACTCACCCATGTGATCACTTTTTACATTAACAGAAGGAGAGGAACATGCGCGCTCACAAATTTCAAATTTCCTGTGGTCAACAGGAAAGGCAGATCTAGGCTTAATAAAAAAAATGCAGAATTAGTTAAAATAAATGCTAAATCTCATTATAGGCCTTACCAAAAACAGCATCCTCTATGTCCTGAAGCCCAAGAAGGCATTAAACCGGTCATAGAGGACCTGAAAGCAGCAGGTGTCATTATCCCATGCCCAAATTCTCCATATAACACACATTTGTACCTGTGAGGAAGGTTAGACCATCTTCTGGATGGCGAATGGTCCAAGACCTTCAGGCGGTAAACAAAGCAGTTATCCTAAGAGCTGTTTCAGTCCCTGACCCACACACTTTGTTGAATGACCTACAATCACAAATGGAAAATTTCACATCCAGATCATCAGTTTTGGTTTACATTCACATTTGAAAACAAGAGGTACACATTCACCAGATTACCACAAGGTTACTATTCTGTCCTGGTAATACGGCTGGGTATTGTAGACAGATAGGGAACAATAAAGACAGCAGGCTGATTCCAGGTTGACTGATTTACTGAAATCGTTTTTGTCTTGTTTGTCTTTTTTTTTTGTCTTTTTTCTGTAAAACTGAAACACAATGAAATATACATAATACAGAATGTTACATAAGAAATAATAATACAACACTCTGTATATAAACAGTTTCTCTTATTACAGGCACTTAACTCAGGTAAGTAATTTGCTCTACAGATTCAAACTAAGGTAAGTATTTCACAGTTTCCACAGGTTACAAAGTTAAGGTAAGTTAAATCAGGTAAGTATTACGAAATTATACTAACACATTTTTATTTTACAGAGGACAGCTACACAGCTAAGTAAGCAGGTAAGCATAGTCAAATGAATAGCTAACTAGCTTTCACACGAAGCACCATTACAACACAATATAACTTGGGCTAACAAAGGGCTAAATGACTTAGCAGTTAGCTAAGTACCATTGCAAACGATTAGCCATTAACACCTTTTAATCGCGATCTTTTTATAGCTTAAATTTAGCGTTTTTAACATCATATTCCAAACTATGGTCATCTTAAACAAGTATTACAACAATTTTCAGCATTAACTTACTGTTGGTTCCACTCCTAGGTTAGTACAATCAAATTTCTGGCGAGCACATTTTCACACTGCTTTCATCATGGCAGCTTGAACAAAAAAGGGTTTATATAGGAAACAGGAAGTAGCTACAATTAAAGGTGCAGTAACGCAAACCACCACTAGAGGGAACATAACCCCACCCAATATCTGACAGGTCAGCACAGTTACTGTGAATCACCAACCATTTTTTCACAGGCAATGTCAGCAAATTTGGCACAGTTTATTCCACTAAATGGGAGCCAGTTGCTCTTTTATGTTGATGACATTTTGCTGGCATCACCTGATGAAGAAACATGCAAGCAAGACATCATTGCCTTACAGCAATTTTTAGCAGAACAAGGCCACAAAGTCAACAAGGAAAAATTACAGTTGTGGAAAAAAAAGAAATGTCTAGGCCACATTTTGTAAGCACCAAAAGCCATCATAAAAAGGGACATGATGTTATTTTTGGGTACTCTAAATTATTGTCACTCTTAGATTGCAAATTATTCATTTGAGGTACAACCCTTATCTGATTTCATCTACAAAACACCCATGGCTCAGGTGGCCAAATTTGAATGGACACCTGAGGCAAAAGAGGCATTTGTTAAAATGAAAAAAACTTTTGGTCAGCACTGACTTCGTGGCACTCCCCAATTCCAAAAAAAAAAAAAAAAACAACATTTGTGGAAATGGTTGATTGTAGAGAGGGGCATATGACATCAGTTCTTCTTCAGCCAAATGGCACAAAATGCCCCCGGTAGCACATTGTTCCACAAGACTTGACCCTGTTGTGAGGGCACTGCCGCCATGTGTGCAGGCTGTTATAGCTGCCTCTATGGCAGTGCAGGCCTCAGCAGAGCTTGTTCTTTTTCATCCCTTGACCCTAAAGGTCACACATGCAGTATCAGTCATTTTGTCACAAAGTAAAATACCAGTCATCTCACCATCCAGACACCTTGCATGCATGAAAATGCTATTATCACAGCCTCATCTAACCAATGAACATTTTTTTTTTTTTTTTTGTTACTTATTTGTACCCGTAGGTAGATTTGGTTTGCAGTCTGGTGACAAGCCACCGGCTGCCGGTCGCTGCGTGCGCGAGCGCCCTAAACCTACATGTTTTTTTTGGTATGCAGGAGGAAACCGGAGAAATCCCGGAGTAAACCCATGCAACACGGGGAGAACATGCAAACTCCACACAGCTCACTGTTGGTCGGGGGCTGGGATCGAACCCACGATCTCCTGATCCCCGCGATCCCCCGGCTGAGGGTAAACTGTGCTGCCGCAGTGCTAAACCACTGCGCCACCGTGCAGCCAAATTAAACAAAACGTAACAAAATTAAATTAATTTGTAAATTAGGCCAGAAAAAAGCACTCATAATGTACATGGACAGTCAGTATGCTTTTTCTACCATCCATCACTTTGCACAACAGTGGAAGAAAAGAGGCATGATTACATTAACAGGGAAGCCAATCCAACACAAAGATCTTGGCCATATGTAAATGTGCCGCACACACTAATGGCACAGATCGAATCTCTAAGGAAAACAACTTGCAGACAATAGGAAACCACACCGCAGCATCTCTCTTTTAACACTGACAGAACAACTATCAAATGACACACTCACTAACACCCAGGACACATCACTACAAGCTGAAGTTTACTGGTGGATAAAAAAAAAAAAATAGGAAAAAAGAGGGGCAACATTTGACAACACTTCAAGACTCTACAAATGATGCAATAACAAACCCATTTTGCTACACAAATTATTCCACCAGACTGCTGCAGCAGCAGGGGGTATAACTAGTAAATAATGTATGATTAGTAAAAAATAATTTGCTACTCAATCTAAAACTTACTACTAAAAACAATTTGCTACTCAATTCTGAAAGAAGAAAGCAATGCTCAAGGGAACTTAAGGCCTGAAAAAGGCACCTTCCCTGCATCAACTTATCCATTTCAAAACATTTGCATGGATTTCATTGGGTTAGATAGATGTGAAGGCAAAAAATATTGTTTGGTTATTTGTGGCATGTTTACTAACTGGACAGAAACCTTCCCTTACACTCATCCAAATGCTGTTACAGTAGCAAAGAAACTCTTAACTGAAATAATACCTATAATACCTATATTTTACCTAATATTTTACTTATAATACCTATAATACCTATATTTTACCCATAACTAAAATAATACAGTTAGCTTAACGCTGGCCCCAGTGCGCCACCTAACTCCGACATGAAGCGACTCAGTCCCCGGTGAGGGCTAACCGGAGGAACCAACTGAGGCGGCAGTTGGGAGCTCGGGCGCGGCGTTGGTGAGAGACGGGGGCCACCTGGACCCAGCAAACATCCTGAGTCGGAGCCCAATTGCGAGGCCCAGCTGAGGAACTACCAGACTGACGGCGGTTGATGACGGGGCCTAGCGGAGGTGCCACCTAGGCAGACGGCGGCGGTGATCAGCGGCGGTGATCAGTGGAGTTCGGCTGCGCCGGTGGTGTGCGGCATAACCGGCCAAGCAGACGGCGGCAGGCGGCAGCGATCGACGGCGGTGATCTGCGGAGCTGTGCAGCATTACTTGGCGGAGGAGCTGTGCAGGAGCTCGGTTGCGGCGGGTCTAGCAGCGGCCGGGCTAGTTGAGGCCTAGTCGGATTCTCTGTTTATTTCTATCCACAGGTCAGTAAAATGCCACCAAAAAAAGAGGAAATGGAAGAAATTAAAAAATCTCTGAACTTTATGTCAGAAGAATTGACCAAATTGACTAGCCAGCAGGCCAAAATAATAGGCCTAATAGAAGAGGTACAAGCCCTACATTTAATAATTCAAGAAAAAGACAAAAAAATTATGGACCTGGAGCAACACGGGCGTCTTTTGGAGCAACGCGTCGAGGATCTTGAACAAGGTTCTCGCATTGATGACCTAGTTATAAGTGGACTAGACATCAGATATCAGTCATACGCCCATGCCACAACAGGACTGAGTGGTGAAGATGCTCCCATGAGTGAATCAGTGTCCTTAGAAAATCAAGTGCTTCAGTTCCTTAATAATAGAAACATTAAGGTAGAAGCCAATGCAATCTCAGCCTGTTATGCTCTACCGAAGAAAGATAACAAAACAAAGAAATCAACTGTGATGCGCTTTGTGAACAGAAGGGTAAAGAATGACATACTGAGGCAGGCCAAAAAGCTAAAGAAAACTCAAGTTTACCTAAACGAACACCTGACAAAAAAAAAAACGCTGAATTAGCATGGCAGGCACGGATGCTGAAAAAACAAAATAAGATACAGGCAACCTGGACAAGAAATTGTAGAATTTGGATTAAACTAAATGGAACACCTGAGCAAGCAAGGAGTATAATGATCAGAGATGCTACTGACTTAAATAAATATAGATGAACACCGATTAAAAAAATTATGAGTCAATGATAATCCATATCCCTACACACGATAAGAATAGTTCTTATGATACACCATGCCAAAGTACTTTAAAAAAAAATAAGCAAAATAAACAAAAACTTATGATCGACTCGAGTAGACATCAATTATCCCCAGCTGGAAGAAGTCATCTGACAAAGAGTGAGGAAACTCAAACTCTGAAAATATGCCACTATGCTAAACATAAAACACGAAGAGATGGAGAATGATATTGATCCTGATAACCACTTTTTCAATAATATTCACAACCACTGTGAATATTACACTGAAAAGCAATTCAAAAGTCAAGTGCAATTAGATGGTAAACTGTCAATAATACACTTCAATAGCAGAAGTCTTAACAAAAACTTTCCACAGATTCAGGACTATTTAAAACAGCTAGACAGAAAATTCACAGCTATTGCAGTCTCTGAAACCTGGCTTAATGAAGATCAGGCTCCCCTGATGGCAATAGAGGGATATCAGATGTTTTATATTAACAGAACTCAAAAAAAGGGTGGTGGTGTTGCACTGTATATTGATGACCTGTATAGGTGTAAGCTTGTAAATGAAATGTCCTCTGCACTACCAGGGATTTTGGAATGTGTTACTGTTGAGATTGACCTAGACAAAACAAAAAATCTAATCATAAGCTGCATATATAGAACGCCGGGAACTTGCATTGAGACATTCAGAGATAAATTAGTCGAGCTGTACAATAATATTACTAGTAAGAAAATGGTAGCAATTTGTGGAGATTTCAATATTGATTTACTGAATCCACATCAACAAAATGTAGTTACAGAGTTCATGAACTCTATGTACAGCATGAGTCTATATCCCACAATAACACATCCCAGTAGAATCACAGTTCACTCTGCTACACTTATTGACAACCTGTTTGTCAATGTTATCGATAAGAAAATAGAAAGTGGATTATTGATAAATGATATAAGTGGCCACTTGCCAACCTTTGCACTTATCCATGGCCACACGGGGCCCAATGCAGAAAAAATTTCAAAATCGTTCAGACACAAATCACCAAATGCAATCAATTCTCTTAAAGAGGTCTTGCCGAAGCAAGACTGGACAGAAGTCTATGTATCAGATGTAAATGAAGCCTATGACACATTTATAAACATTGTAACCTCTCTTTATGAAAAAAACTGCCCATTAGTTAAAAAAAAGCTTAAACACAAATTTGCTGATAAGCCATGGTTAACCAAAGGACTACAAAAGGCGTGTAAAAAGAAAAATTTATTATATAAAGCTTTCCTAAAGAAAAGGCCAATAGAAGCAGAGCAGCGGTATAAAACATACAAAAATAAGTTAACATATATAATAAGATGTAGTAAAAGAGACTATTACAGTAAAGAACTGGAGAAAAACAAAGACAATATTAAAAATACATGGACAATACTCAACAGTATCCTTGGAAATAAAAGCAGAAATACAAGCTACCCAACTAATATTCCAAAAAATAATAAAACGACTCAGAGTGTGAATATAGCTTCACCTGCGGATGAATTTAATAATTTTTTTGTTAACATTGGACCTAAACTGGCCCGAGAAATACCCACTACGGTGCCTACAAGTGATACAATATGCAATAACACTGCTGTAAAAGACTCCATCTTCATAAAGAACACAGACGAAAGAGAGGTCATTGAAATTGTTAAATCGTTCAAAAGTAAAACATCTACGGACTGTGATGGTATTGACATGCTATTAGTCAAAACTGTTATCGAATGCATAGTAAAACCACTGACGTATATCTGTAACCTGTCTCTCCAATCAGGTATATTTCCCAATGCAATGAAAATAGCTAAAGTAATTCCGATATACAAGACGGGCGACAGAGGGGAACTCTCAAACTATAGACCAATTTCACTATTACCGCAATTTTCCAAGATACTTGAAAAAATATTCTATTAGAGAATTGACAACTTCATACTGAAGAATGATTTATTGTGTGAGCAGCAATATGGGTTCAGACACAAGAGGACAACTGCATATGCCCTAATGGAATTTACAGAAAAAATATCAACAGCCATTGAAAATAAAGAGTATTCAGTTGGAGTATTCCTAGATCTTAAAAAAGCATTTGATACAGTAGATCACAATTTATTATAAAAGAAACTACAAAATTGTGGTATTCGAGGGGTAGCACTGTCCTGGTTAAGTAGTTACTTAAAGAATAGATATCAGTATGTATGTGTTAGCAACAAAAATTCAGAGTTACTGAAGGTCACCTGTGGAGTCCCACAGGGTTCAGTTTTGGGACCATTATTATTCAATATGTATATAAACGATATATGTAAAGTTTCAGAAAAAATGGACTTAATATTGTTTGCCGATGACACTAATCTGCTATGCAGTGGAAACAATTTGGAACAACTTCTGGATACACTCGGAAAGGAATTAGGAAAGCTTAAACTGTGGTTTGATTCAAACAAATTAACGCTCAATTTAAGTAAGACTAAATTTATAGTCTTTAACAACCATCACAACAACCCAGTACCCAAACTCAGTGTAAATGGTGTAGAGATTGAAATAAGTAACTATATATATAAGTATCTGAAACTAAATTTCTTGGAGTAATAATTGATAACAAACTGTGTTGGAAGTCACATATTAATTATATTAAAGGTAAAGTATCCAAATCAATTGCAATATTACACAGAGTGAAATATTTGCTGAATCAACCCACACTATACACCTTGTATCATTCATTAATACTCCCATACATGACATATTGTATGAAGTATGGGGAAATACATATAAAACAAACATATATCCACTCTTTATGCTTCAAAAGAGAGTTATTAGAATAATAAACAAAGCAGCTTACAGGGAACCAACAAACCCACTTTTTCTCAAACAAAAAACTCTCAAGTTGAAAGGTCTGGTTGACTTTAAAACCACAATAATAATGTTCAAAGTGAAGAATTTATCACTGCCCGCAAATATCCAAAAGTTGTTCCAAACAAGGGAGAAACGATATCACTTCAGAGGAACATGTATATTTCAAAAGCCTACAGTGAGAACAACCACCAAGCAACACTGTATTTCAGTGCAAGGAGTCAGATTATGGAACGATTTTGGACCTGAATTAAAATCATGTACAACGCTTGGACACTTTAAACAAAAACTAAAGGAAGAAATACTCCAAACATATTTACAAGACGACATGTAAACTCACATAAGGATTGACATATCCAGCCTGTATTGTGTTGTAGCTTAGTTTTTTTTCCTTTTCTTTTTTTTTCTTTTTTTTCTCTGTGACATTTTGTCTTAGATTTGTTTTTGAATAGTAACCACTTAACTTAGCCTAGCTTAGTTTTCTTTTTTCTCTCAGTCACATTTTGTCTTAGCTTTGTTTTAAATTGTAATCGCTCTTGTCTTGTTTTCTCTTTTTTCTCTTTTGAATTCTTGGATGGAATATGGGTGGGCAATATAAGCTGCGGCTTCAGCCATCACCCATTTCGGATAACTCACGTGGAATTGTATAGTAGGAGGAGTCTTTGTCTAATTTGACCTTGTTGTTATATTATACAGTTTCTTTTAACCTGTACTGTACTATCCGAAATAAATTCATTCATTCATTCATTCATTCATTCATTCATAATACCAAGATCTGGAATAACTGAAAAGATTTTCTCAGATAATGGAACACATTTTGTAAATTAGATTATATCACACTCAGGTACAACACTCAACACTAACTTGGAAAACCACTCATCTTACCATCCACAATCTGCAGGATTAGTGTAATGTACAAATAGGACCATTAAAGAAGGCTTAGGAAAACAATAACAGAAATAGGAATAGCATTAATGGATGGTAAGCCTTACCTATTCCCACCAATAAGGCCATTAATTCAGGTGATAAGGAAGGGTGTTTAGCTGATTACATGCAAGGAATGTGGACTGACAGAGATGTTGTACATGTTGCTCTTCCCAGGAAGGAACACAGGGATGCGCCCATCATAACCAAACCAGAGGGGATCTGGTCCTCATCAGAGCTATCACAAGGAAAACTGGGACAACGCTCCCTGGCAAGGACCACACAAGGTCATCCTGGTGATACCAACAGCCATGAAAGTCGAAGGACATGACTCTTGGGTGCATTTGACACATTGCAAACTTTACCCCTCTCAAAACTCTCAACAAGAGACTATTTAATCCCATTCCCTGAGCAAGAGACTATTTAATCCCCACTGCAAACTACATTTAAAAAAAAAAATCCTCAACAAGTGATTGTTTAACTGTTTAACTGTTTCTCTGTATG
Source organism: Pholidichthys leucotaenia (assembly GCA_020510985.1). Taxonomy (NCBI): domain Eukaryota; kingdom Metazoa; phylum Chordata; class Actinopteri; order Cichliformes; family Pholidichthyidae; genus Pholidichthys; species Pholidichthys leucotaenia. The sequence continues at coordinate 222,865,634 of CM035845.1, read as the reverse complement.
GGCGTTGGCTGACGGTGCCCTCGTTGGTGTCCAGTAACAGTTTGTATAGCGAAACAACTGTTATTTATCATGGAAAGACAAAATGCCAGAGAGAGAAGGTTGGCAGCTGAAGGATGTGAATGGTACACCTGGGGGGTTTTTTGTTTGTTTTTTGTTTTTTGTTTTTTTTCCTTTTTAGGGACACCATTACCTATCTATCATAGGGCTAGATACATTACTCACACACATCATGACTGGTTAGAAGGACCAGGCTATGAGGATTACATTTGTGCTGGTAATGTGTGGTGGAAGTATGCTAATTACACAGCCAAAACAGCTAATCATTCAAATTGTTATGTGTGTTCTTTACTCCCACTCTCAGCTGGTCAAATATCTGTTACTGCTAAACCAATGGAACTATCAGAAGCTGTTTGTTTCTTGCAAAAAGCTATGTATAGAAATAGTACAGCAAGCATTAATTTGAATCACATCTGTCACATTGCCTATGGCTCCACTGACCAGAGAAACGATGGCACCCCTTACTTGGTGAAGGTAAGGTTTACCTTGTTGGGGAATTTTTCCTTTTGTTTAAAAGGATGTGGAAACGTCTCTTTGGGCAGTTTATCGCTTTCTAGGTGTGCAATGGTGCATAGTACGTCTCACCCCTGTACTGCTACCTGCCGGACCAACGTAGTGGGCAAAAGCTGCCCTGAAGATCCTTTTTGTCAGTCTAAAAGTCTGGAAGGCAATGTCACCCTGATTCTCACAGGCATGGCATGCATATGGTGACAGGAGGTTGGTGGCTGTGTGGCCATCGTGCCTACTCATAGCTGCCCATGAATTGGGGAGGGGTGCATGCCCCCGTAGTTGTGACTGATCATACCATCATAATGACGGCAGGACAGGGGGGCAGGGTGAAGAGAGATGTCCCCTTTGCACCACATAATCCCATCTGGGGCACAGATGTGCCAAAAGAATTAAGGTTAGAAAATACAGGGCAGAAGGTACTTCATTCCCTGTTTCCCTGGGTGGGAGTGGCTAAGAATACCTTATGGATTGAAACAACTAGTTACAGACTACACTCATTTGTGAATTTTTCTTTATCTGCTTTTTCTGGTATAAATGAGGAATTAACAGCTTTTAGCCTTATGCTGGCTCAAAATAGAATGGTTCTTGATCAAATAACTGCCACTCGAGGGTGTGTGTGTGTAATTGTAGGTGATTATTGTACTTTTATCCCTGAAAATGATGCAGATGGTCACGTGATTGCTTCAGCCATACAGCATTTGACTGCTTTGCAGGCTGATTTGGCCAGAGACAATGTCACTGATGAACATACCTGGTTAAGCTGGTTATTCTCTTCATGGAGAGGTCTCATCATGGACTTATTAATGATTTTTGTGGTACTATTTCTGGCCTTTTCTTGTGTCATTCCCTGCATCCGTAATGTGATGATGAGACTTGTGCATGTTACTTTAGTAATGTACCATGAAGCAGTTGCCGGGGATGATGGGGATGATGAACAAACAGTGTGAGCTCAAGGTGTCTCTCCATGACCCAAGTACAGAGTAAAAGTATGACTGACATGCAGAAAACCGGATGAAGTTGCATGATCATGATATGAAGTTTGAAACATTATTTTTTACTTTTATTTTGTTTTTATGTTACTCTTATTTCTGTTTTTACATTTTATTATTATTATTGTGTTTTGTTTTACCCTTCATGTTTGTTTTTATATAAGCTGCAATAACACATAGCCATGACACACATACTGTATATCCTTATTATAGCTTTACTATTATTTTATCATCATTCTGTTTTCACTGTTTTTACCGTTGATTATTTTCTTCATTAATTTAAAGAGTTTACTGTTCCATTTCTCCTCCTAAAGGACTAAAACGTTAGCCGGTGCCTGGGGCAGCAGGGCCGATGGTGGACTTTCCCTGTCAATAGCTAGTTTGGGTCTGTTGCACATCAGTGCACTGGAGCTTAATATAGCTGCCAGATGGGGTTTTAGATGCCATAACTTGTTTTCATTTATGATGCCTTACATGGCATCAAAGGGAGGGAAACAATAGAATAATTATGTATTCTTTTCCTTTTGGTATCTCAGAGTCTGTGTGAAGTGTACAAGGTCATGGCAGCATGACATTTTATCTTTGTTTACATACACATGTTCTGTAATGTCTAAGAAAGAAGACAGCTTGGAAGAACCAGACTGAACTAGATATTCTCTCTTGGACAGTTTTGAGATAGCAGGATGCTTAAAGACTGAAAGTTGTGTATGTGATTCAGAACAATTTCCATAGGCAGCTCTGAGTGTACCACTTATTGTTCTCCACTGATCAGTGCAAATTAAATTTACTGAAACTTTGAGCCGGCCTGATTCTTTGACTACTGGTTAAAGAGAATTTTTCCAACAGCCGCCTAGTGGATGGGCTGGCCCAGAGCATTTGCATAGTCTCTCTATAGCCAGAAAATGGTCTATAGCTATACAGTAGCTCTTATATTACTGTCTTTTTTTTTTTTTTAGATTTGTTTTTACAGTTAAGGGAGAAACAGGAAATGGGGTGAAGAGACATACAGGACAGAAGATGTCTCACTGGTGTAACCATAATCAAACCCATTGAATCTTTATACAAAAAAGCCATAAAAATCATTGACAAGAAAGATCCCACTTATCATTACTGTAACATTTACAAAAAATATAATCTTCTGTCTTTTGAAAATTGTAAAACTCTCAAATTTGTCTTTTCAATTTATAAAATACTAAATGGCTATGCACCCCCCCCACCGAGAATATGTTAAACTAAGAACTGTCACTGGTACAACCACCAGAGCAATCACTAGAGGAGACTGTGAGGACCCCACAGATGCACCACATTTCCTCAATCTGTGCTATCAGTGAGGGGCACCAAGATCTGGAATAACATACGACCTGCAATCAGAGAGCGTACCACACTAAGCACTTTTAAAACGCATTGTAAAAATTGGCTTTTAAACAACCAGAACTGTACCCATAACTAGTGGTTGCTCTGTGGCATACGCATATATACATATGTGCCCATGCATCACACACATATGCCCCACCTCTTGTTTGTTGCTGTCCCTTGTTGCTGGGAGGTGCTTGGGTGCATGTCACTTGTGTGACATTTGAATGTCTTGTTTTGTAACACCTTAACTCTTGCACTTTAGCATATCCACTTTGTAGAGTTTTATTGCAGCTGTTCTTCTCATGTATGATTGTTTGTGTATTTTTGTGACCCGCCGGGGGGTGCAGATGCAAATTAGCAGTATTGCTAAATGTGGCATACTTACATTTTTATTAATGTTAATTAGTATGTAATGTCCCTTTCAAATAAACATTAAACTAAACTAAGACTCTGGTCAGGAACTGAACAAGGAATCAAATAGGACTAAATACTTAAAGGGAATACTCATTAAGAATCCTAAAATAAGCCATATTATTACCTCTACTGAAAGCTGAGACCATAACAAACATGAATATAGTACTTTTGTAGCCTTAATTTTGTCTAGAAAGAAAAGAAATTGAATTTTTTTCCATTCATTCTGTGCACCCACATCAAGGATCTGACTTCTGTATTTGGCGACTGATTTTGGTGACTTTACAAGTTGTACAAAATAAAAGCTCAATGGTTCCGGAAGATCCAACCTGCACTCTTGATTATACATCTAAATTGTAGAAATAAACAAATATTCCAGACAACAGACCTTATGAAGATTCTGATCACTCGGTCACTCAGTGGCGAGATCACTATTCTCACTGCTAGCATGCAATTTGCAAGGAGAGGGTGAAGATATGAAGCAAAAGTGATGATCCAGACTTGTCTAAAAATCATCTCAATCAATAAAGCACATATATTTGAAGAATAAGTTCTACCCTTGCTAAAAACTATTGGTATTAAAATAAGAAACACTCTAGTTTCTCTAAAATCTGATGAATAATTTCGGCTGAGTTGCCGATTGCTCAGGGACAACTTCTACACATTTTTTTTTAATTTGGAAAAAAGACAATTGCAAAGTGGATTTCCAAATTTTATAGAATATAAAAGTAAGACAAGAAATTACCAATAAATACATTTACACGTACCGGTTCACAATGTTGTTTGGGTTAAGCTGCGACTCATCTTCATTTTTCCTCGGTTCATCACGGAGGATCGGAGGGAGGCACACTGACTCAGTTTGCTCCGTTCTGATCCAGCGGCTCATACAGGACCGAACGGCAGCTGCGGGGCTCACGTTGCCGGGGCTTGGAGGTGAAGGAGGGACCACCGGTGGACTCAGATTTTGGTTTGGTGGAAGTTTAAAAGCCACTTCAGCCACTGGCAGTGACAGGACAATGAGGGAGGAGCAGCCGGGCAGGAGGACCGGAGCTAACGGCTAACAGAGAGCAGCTGGACGGTGAAAAAAACCCTGCAGGGCGGATTAAAGAGAAACTCACCGTTCGGCTGTCTTAGACCCAGTTCATGCAGGTAAGCTGCAGGGACTGCAGCATTAGCACTAGTTTGTTTTTTGTCGTCGGCTTCGGGGTCAAAATCTTCCAAATCTCCGTCATCATTATTGCTGTCTGCTAAATCACTTTCTTCACCTTCATCTTCCTCTTCATTGGTATCAACTTCTAAACTCAGATCGAGAATGCTGTCTTCCATTTTCCTCAAAATATGAGCACGATCTCATTGTTTTCAGATAATAACAAGACTAGTTATTAATTCATTGTTCAGTTCCTGACGTCACGCATTTTAGGCCGACATTTCCAGCGAATTTCAGTCATCTGAAACTGTCATTTTTGCTGAATTTATTCCAAAAAATGGTGATATTCAAGAAATTATATCATTTCCTGCATAAACACACCAAATTTGGCCTAATTAAAAATCAATAAACTTCTTTAAAAAAAAAAAAAACAGGGCGAGGGTGTCAGATCTCAATCAATCAGTTTTCACTTAACCAACTATTTATCCATTTTTCATTACTTTCACTTTTCTCACCATATCAGCTTCTTTGCTCCTCTTTTTCTTGCAAATCCACCCTTTCCTGCATTTTGTTTCTCCACTACTTGGCTTCATTTAAAAGCTAACGATTCCCATTAATGGACCCTGGGATCAATTCAGCAATGTCCGTTTGAGCCTCTGCTAATAAGGTGTGATTAGTGTTAGTTTTATTCACTGAACCTCTGTGAGAGTGTTGGCCTCTGCCATTACCCTGGACTTGTTCCAACGATTTCTGTCTTTTCTGAATCTGTCCCAACAGACCCTGTGGAAATAACTGCAATCACATACATAGAAAAGCTCCCTGTCTTCAGCCCCCGTCTTTTCTCCCTCACTTTTCCTGTGCACCTCGATGTTTTGCATTATCCCCACTAGTCCGTCTGTGGGTTTTGAAGTCATGGTAGTCCAGACCTCCATGGCTGAAGCATCCCAGAGGTTATAGGGACGTCGACACAGCAAATTGCAGTTTGATGGCATTCCCATATGCTCCCAGCTGACTGAGATGATCCACTGCCAAGTACATACACATTAGCTGTTTTCTGATTATTAGGCTTTAGGTTTGATTCAACCTTTAAGTACAGGCAGATGGTTGCTATTTGGTGCTTGGAACAGTTTCTGTGCGATTGAAATAATGGTGAATGGTGATAGAAATCAGAAATCTGTGGCATGTTTGTTCAGTTACACACTTGGTTAGAATTTTTTAATGAAATGATTTTAGATAGATGTACTTTATTGATCCCAAACTGGGAAATTACAACCTTTAAGGCAGTCAGCCTCAGTTTTTCATTAGCTGACATATGTGATTATCTGGATAACTCTATAATTGGTTTGATTTGGGTTTTTTGTAAGTTTAGACAGACTCTTCAAAGAATACCAGCAAAAAAAAAAAGAAATATTTAAAGGAAATAGAGTAAAAGTAGCTCAACTAATGGTTGCTATACTAGAATTTCAACACAGAAACACAGAAAATAACCAATACCAACCATGGGGTAGAAAAATTGAGGGGAATATTTTTAGTTGGAAATAAGAACGATAAAAATAATTGCATCAGTGACAACATTATTTCTAAGTTGTCATTAGTTAAATTAATATAACTGTAAATAATTCAAGTTTCTTTGGGTAATGCGAAATGAAAACAAAGAGGACACCTTGGTATCAGTACTGTTGCAGTTTTACATCTAAACCAATAATGCTTTTTTAGTATTGATTAATATCAAGGTATCAGTGTTTTTACAACCCTACTTCTTAGTGGCTATTTCATATTATTTATTAAATTCATAGCATGAAAAGTTAAAAAAAAATGCTTGTAGAACTTTTGTTGAGTAGCTGTTCATTCTTGACATTTTTGTTTTAGTTTGTTTTTTTCTTTACATTGATTATTGAATTAGACATATCAAGGAATGCCGTTAAACAAGCCAGATTTCCAAGTTTCTGCTTTCTTTGTCTGATGTTTTCTGTCCGTCTCTCACAGACAGGCCTCCGAGGATTCCCCTCTAAGGGCTGCCGATGATATTGTTCTCTGCGGTTTGCATCTGCTGGTTTGATAATCCAGTGATTTTGCCGTCAGAGGGGGATTCTGGGGGCACAAACATGCAACAACACACAAACTCCTGGACTGTGACGGTAGCCATTGTTCCCCCCAAAACAATGTCTTCACTTTGATGTCTGTGATGCTTGGCCGGCCGAGGGAAGTTTTTGTCAATCTGTGCTTTAGGATTTAAATTTCCTTCATCTTTTTCATCCTGTCTTTTTTTCCTGAAGAACAATACCAACAGCTTTGATTTCTAATACCCCTTCCTTATGTGCACTCTTTTAATTTATAAACTAAACACTTACAGTCATGTGAAAAATTAGGACACCCCTTTAAATATTCAGTTCTTTATTAAGAAATGTTCATATATCTATGTCTAGCCTTGTTTTTGTTTTTAATTTGCATTTTTTTTTTTGCATTTATTTTAGCCAATGTAAGTGGAAATGAATGAGGGTGTGTCCTAAAAACGATGGGGGGTGTCTTAATTTATTCCTCACTATTTGTTTAGAATTACATTTTACAGAAAATTTAAAAAAAAGTCTTTAATTCATTTTTAATTGTTTAGTTGTATTACATGAATCTCCCAGTATTTTTTAACATTGATATTAAATATCCATATGTCCAAATATGTAAAAAAAAAAACGCACACACACACACACACACACACAGAGACTTATACAGGGTGTCCTAATTTTTTCACATGACTGTAATACGTACAAAATATTTTTACAGCAGCTATTTGGACATAAACATTAGGAAATATGTGCTATTAATAATACAAACGATGGTCTGTTCTAGCTAAACAAATATAATGTGTTAAATCAAACCTGTATGTATTTAATATTTTATGCTAAAGCTTCTGTAGAACACCTTATCCACACTTTGATTACATTCTCAAGTCAAACAAAACCCAATATGGCATGCTAACAAATGCTAAGTTATAAATAGGTCTTTTATAATACTGTACATGTCAGAGGTCAGGTTTTGTTCCAGTAAAATGCCATTAAAATCCTCTCACACAACTGAAAGTTCAGATTTTTTTTTGTGTGTGTGTGTGTGTGTGTGTGTCTTACTGCAGGGCCAACAGGTCCTGAGTCTTGACTGACAGGTTCAATCGTTCTTGAGCACAAAGGGTGACAAGCAGTAAGGAAATTAGTTTTTGTTCCCACCTCTTCACCTCGGTCTGATTTCTCATTTATTTAATATTAAACTGTCCATAAATGGTAAATGCCCACATACAGTAGCTCTGGTTTACTGCGTTTAAATGTTCCAGCAGCCCTTTTTAATGTATATTTCTTTTCTTTTTTTTTTTAATTTGATGTCTGGAAAACAGATCATTAATTTTGCTGCTTCTGTTCTGCTATTTTCATTATTTTTTCTGCGTAAATTAAGACGTCAACTCACAGTAATTTTGAGGAGGTTGTAATGGCCAAAGCATGTATCAGAAAACAATAAAATAGAAACCCACAGTGATTTTAAAAATAAAATTAATTTCTGACAAAAACTGTTCTGCAGTTACATAAAATGTAGTTTCCTACAACTCCATCATCATTAGTCATTTATTAAGAAAGTAGTTACAATCTTCTCTTTTTACAGATGTGGAATTCTAAAAGAAAAGTGTGTTCCATTTGCTGTTGCAAAAATAAAATAATAATCTTCTTAATGCAAATACAAATGTCACAAATGGTATCCGTGCACCGAGACTGATGACAGAGATGGAAGCGTCTCTGTTGGAGCTGTATCCAGTCTAATCCAGTAGTTTTGTGCCCCCTTCTGGCTATTCTGACCAAAACTGACCTGCAGATTTAGCTGTGATAAGGGAAATGGAACTGAGGCTTGTTTGAGAATATAAAAACAAGATAAAAGTCTCATATTACTGATGATAATAAGATCCGGAGGTTTCCTTTAATGGGACTAAAATGGTGAAGACTGATATAATTAGTCCAATGTTATTTTCAACAGCAATAAACCAAACACGGTAGTTGGCAAAAGTATCACACATCATTTATGCATGTCAAAGTACGAATACTTGAAGTACTGATTCAACTCCTTCACTCAAGTAAAATTTAAGTACCGGCCCAGAAATGGATGTAAAATATAAAAGTTAAAAGTATGTCTTTGGAGGGCATCCGTACCAGGTGTTTAGGGTAGTTCGTATACCATTAAATTATATGAGGAAAAAATGTAAAAGATAATGAGCATGACATTCGCTCTGACGTGAACACAGCTTTTCAATGTCAGCATCATATTGTATCTGAGATAATGATCAATTCAAGAACACACTTCATGCCTAATTAAGCTAATAAAATAGTTATTGATTTTTTTCATTATGTCTCGTTACATCTCTTTATGCTTTTTATGTAATTAAATAATAATAATAATAATAATAATAATAATAATAATAATGGATTGCCTTTAAATAGTGCCTTTCAAGATACCCAAAGTGCTTTACAATGAGTCCATTATCCATTCACTCCACACACAGACAATGGTAATAGTAACTTCTACTGTAGCCACAGCTGCCCCGGGCAGACTGACGGAAACATGGCTGCCAATCTGTACCAACAGCCTCTCTGACCACTACCGAACATTTATATACATTCATACCCAGTGTCATTGTCATGATTTAATGTTTTTGAGGAGGCTTAAGTGCAGGGCAAACCACTTCAGAGGAACACTCAGACTCAGATTAAAGATAAACGCCACATTAATGAAAACCCAAAACCCTATACAAACACGCTAACTTAAAGAATATGTACACACACCACAATTAAAGAAACCCGCAACCAAAACGCCAACTTATATACATAGAAAACAGTTGCTCGCTGGAGCCACATGCAGCCTAGGAGAAAGGAGAGGAGAGGAATTGTTAATGCTGTGTGGTACACAGGGAAATGACAACTGAGGAAATAGATCTTATAACACTAGCAGAGAGCCCGGCAGTGAACTCCAGCGTGGAAGAGGAGAAGAGGACCTGGAGACTGCAGGGAAGGAGGAGGTAGAGAGATGACTGGGGAACCTGGGTGGAGAAGCTCCGGAGACGCACCACTGGAGGTGGCAGCAAACCTGAGGAGAGGAAAGGATAAAAAGGTAAGACATCGGGGAAAATAAAGACTAGCCAAACAACTTGACAGCTGTTGTACAGCAGCAATACCCAATGATTCAATGGCGAGCTCTTCACACTCTAGCCTTAAATATACTGGTGAATCAGGAAGCACAGGTGTGTAATCACGCAGGTGCGCTGATGAGCTCTGGAGTTGGGAAAACAGAAACAGGAAGGGAGGGGCAAGGCACGCTCACCTGATCATGACAGTGCCCCCCCCCCTCCCCAAGGGGCACCTCCTGGGGGCCCACGGGGCTTCAGGGGGTGTTCTTGATGGAAGGTCCTTACCATGACCTGGTCGTGGAAGTAGGACCAAGGGATGCATGACCTGTGCCCCGGACCATACCCCTTCCAATGTACCAGATATTGCAGGCCCCGTCCCCAACGGCGAACATCCAGAATCCTCTGGATGGTTTAGATGAAATGGCCATCAATGATTCAAGGTGGGAGAAGGGGGTCTGGCAGAGGGCACAAGGGACTAGCAGAGAGGGGTTTGATCTTAGAGACGTGGCAGGTGGGATGAATGCGTAGGGACGAGGGTAGCTTCAGCCAAAGAATGACGTTGTTGATGATTCGGGAGATACGAAACAGACCTAGATAGTGTGGAGACAGCTTCCAGGACTCCGTCTTCACAGGTACCTGTTCAGCCCACAACTAGACTTCCTGACCCACTGAGTACCTAGGTGCTGCCGACCATCTACGGTTGGCATACTGGTGGCTCCGCTCGGACGGCCGGAGAAAGGCAGCCCAGGTGGACCTCCAGAGACGGCGGCAGCGACATGCATGGGCCTCCACCGAAGGCACTGCAATCTCCCTCTCTGCCATAGGCAGGAGCAGTGGCGTGTACCCCATAGAAGCCTCAAATGACGTCAGCCCCATAGCGGAGGAGATGGCAGAGTTGAGCGTGCACTTACCCAGGTTAGATGGGAACTCCAGGTAGTCGGGTTGCAGGATGCCACACACCTCAGGGTGGCCTCCAAAGACTGGTTGGCACACTCGACCTGACCGTTGCTCTGCGGGTGGTACCCAGAGGTGAGACTGACGGTGGTGCCCAAGGATCAGCAGAAGGCTCTCCATACCGGTGATGTAAACTGTAGTCCTCGATCTGACACAATGTCCATAGGATGCCATGCAAGCGGATAACATGGAGGGAAAGTAACTTAGCTGTCTTGGTGGCAGATGGGAGTCCTGGGAGGGAAACTAAATGAATGGCCTTAGAAAAATGATCAGCGATAGTAAGAATGACAATGTTGTCCTGGGATGGAGGGAGACCCATGACGAAGTTGATGGCAACATGGGACCAGGGGCGGGAAGGGACAGGGAGGGGAGGGAGGAGACCTGCCAGGGATAAAGAGTCAGACTTGTTAGCAACACGTGTGGCAGGCCTTAACATAGTCTTTCATGTCTTTCCTGAGGGAAGGCCACCAAAACTCATGCTGAAGTAATTCCACAGTGCGGGCGATGCCGGGATGGCAGGCAAAAAAACTTGTGTGCCCCCACTGGACAACGTCACTGGTAAGGGGGAGGGCACATACAGCCTGTTGGGCAGGCCTCCCTCGGGGGCGGGTTCCACCAACTGGGCCTACTGGACGCTCTGCTCAATATCCCAAGTCAGGGCTCCCAAAATACAGGAGGAGGGCAGGATAGTGTCCGGGAGGGAGGCAATGGCTACAAAAGGAAAGGTGGAGGAGGAGTCGGAGGAAAACTGGCATGAGAGAACATCAGGTTTAACGTTGCGAGACCCTGGGCGGTTTGTGATGGGGAGATTAAAGCTAAGGAAAAGCAGGGCCCACCGAGCCTGCTTGGCATTCAGTCGTCTGGCAGATCTAAGATATTCCAAATTTTTGTGATCTGTCCAGACCATCACCAGCTGATTAGTTCCCTCCAACCAGTGTCTCCACTCATCCAGCACCAATTTAATGGCGAGCAGTTTGCGGTCCCCTACGTCGTAATTTCTCTCGGCTGGGGTCTGCTACTGAGAGAAAAACGCGCACGGATGGAGCTTCTGATCGGAGCCGGAACGTTGTGAGAGCACAGCACCCACCCCTGAATCAGAAGCGTCCACCTTGACCACAAAAGGGCTGCACGGTGGCGCAGTGGTTAGCACTGCGGCAGCACAGTTTACCCTTGGCCGGGGGATCGTGGGGATCGTGGGGATCGTGGGATCGTGGGTTCGATCCCAGCCCCCGACCAACAGTGATCTGTGTGGAGTTTGCATGTTCTCCCCGTGTATGCGTGGGTTTAAGTGGCCCTAGGTGTAAATGTGTGTGTGAATGGTTAAGGGATAGCGCCGTATCATGGCTGCTTCATCCATCCAGGTGGTGGATGACCCTCAATTTCCCCTCTGGGGATCAATAAAGTATACTAATTCTAAAAAAAAAAAAAAAAAAAATGCGCTTGGCGGTCTACCTGCGCCAGAATAGGCAGGGTGGTAAAGTGCTCCTTGAGTGTAGCAAAAGCCCATTCAGTGACCTCGGACCACTTGAATGGGCTTTTGGTGGAAGTGAGCTGGGTGAGGGGCAGAGCAGTTTTACTATAATCACAGATAAACTGGGGGTAGAAATTGATGAAACCCAGGAAGCGTTGAAGCTCCTTCCTGGTTCGGGGAGTAGGCCAGTCTACTACTGCCTGAATTTTAGCCAGGTTGGCCTTTAACGTGCCTCTGCCCATGGTAGACCCCAAGAAAGAAGTGGAGCAGGTGGAAAACTCACACTTCTCAGCCTTCACGAAAAGCTGATTCTCAAGCAGCCGCTGCAGGACTGTACGGATGTGGACCACATGTTACTCCGGCGTGCAGGAAAAAATCAAAATGTCGTCTAAGTAAACAAAAACAAAATTGTTCACTATGTCATGGAGGATATCATTGATTAAACACTGGAAGATGGCGGGGGCGTTGGTCAGGCTGAAGGGCATGACCAGATATTCAAAATGACCCAGGTGCATTTTGAACACCATCTTTCACTCATCCCCCTCGCGGATATGTACCAAATGATACGCGTTCCAGAGATCGAGCTTAGTATATACCCGTGCCTGTTGGAGAAGTTCAAAGGCCAAATTAATGAGTGGCAATGGGTATTTATCCTTAACAGGGATGGAATTAAGTTCACGATAATCAATGCACAGCCACAAAGTCCCATCCTTTTTCCCTACAAAAAAGAACCCCGCGCCGAGAGGGGTGGACGACAGACGAATAAGGCCGGCACTAAGGGAATCTTTGATGTAGCTCTCCATCGCCTCCCTCTCTGGCCCAGATAAACTGTAAAGCCGGCTGGATGGCAGCTGCGTGCCCGGAAGGAGGTCAATAGCGCAGTCATAGGACCAATGAGGTGGCAAAGATAGGACCCTTGACTTGCTAAAGACCTCCCCTAAGTCATGATAGACCTTGGGAACGTGGCTGAGATCCGTCGGCTCAGCCAGGAGTGAGGAGATAGGAAGAGAGGGGGAGCAAGCAGCTGAACGAAGACATGACAACAAACAAAATGGGCTCCAGAAAGAGATTGAACCCTGGGCCTAGTTAATTATAGGATTATGTTTGTGAAGCCACGGATACCCCAGAATCATGGGAGCAGAAGACTATGGCAGCACAAAGAACTGGATTGTCTCGCGATGGTTACCGGACAAAATGATCGAGATAGGCTCAGTTTGCTGGGTCACCACCATGAGATTATGCCAGACCCCCCACAGTTAGTGATGGGCCGATTCTTTTGGCCGAATTGGGTATTTGGTGATAGCGGGATCAGTGGCCCCGCAGTGCATGCACGCCCCCACCTTTACCCGGTGGCAGCACTCCTCCGGAGTCAGACGAGTCCTTCCAAGGACCATCGGCTCCGAAGGTGATGCCATGGAAGCTGCATGGGGAGGCGGGCGGACCGGCCGTGGAGCAGACAAGGAAGCAGCAGCCCTTTGATCCCTAGCATGCTCACGGAACCGGTTATCTAAGGCCACTGCCTGTGAGATCAACTCATCTAAGGAGGAGGGATTCATCCGAATAGCCAGTTCATCGCTGATGTTGGCATTTAAACTCAAGAGGAAGACGTTACGTAGCACAGCGTCATTCCACTTGGAGTCTGCTGCGGCAACCCAAAACTCGACTGAGTAGTCGTCAACTGACCGACTCCCCTGCCAAAGTCCCAGCAACTGGATAGCAATACTATCCTCGCTGTCAGTGTGATCAAATGCACAGGTGAATTCCTGAACAAACTGTTCAAAAATATATTGGGCTCTCCTCCGGAGCATCTAAGGTGGCCTGAGCCCACTTAAGTGCCCGGTCACAAAGTAACAGGGTCAGAAACTGAATTTTAGATGAATCATCCCTGTATTCCCCCATCCACCTGCTGGAAATACATCCAACAGTGTAACAGAAACTCTTTACATAGGTGGCATGCGTGGGAACGGAAATGGTCCTGCGGATAGTAGGAGCTGCCAGGGCAACAGGAGCGGGAGAGGAAGCGGCCACACCAGGAAGCCGACCCAAATGCTCCGCAACTGTAGCCAATTGTTGGGTGATGGTTTGGAGCTGCTCGAACAAAAACATGACCCAACGCTCCATGACATCCAAACGCGAGAGCGCTGACTATTTACCTGAGGCAGCGCCCACTAAGCCTCAATCCTGGCTGTATCGTTCTGTCTTGATTTAATGTTTTTGAGGAGGCTTAAGTGCAGGGCAAACCACTTCAGAGGAACACTCAGACTCAGATTAAAGATAAACACCACTTTAATGAAAACCCAAAACCTTATACAAACAAGCTAACTTAAAGAATATGTCCGCACACCACAATTAATGAAACACGCAACCAAAACGCCAACTTATATACACTACCATTCAAAAGTTTGGGGTCACCCAGACAATTTTGTGTTTTCCATGAAAAGTCACACTTTTATTTACCACCATGAGTTGTAAAAGGAATAGAAAATGTAGTCAAGACATTGACAAGGTTAGAAATAATGATTTGTATTTGAAATAATATTTTTTTCCTTCAAACTTTGCTTTCGTCAAAGAATCCTCCATTTGCAGGAATTACAGCATTGCAGACCTTTGGCATTCTAGCTGTTAATTTTTTGAGGTAATCTGGAGAATTCTGACGCAATGAGCAAACACATTGTACCATTAGAACACTGGAGTGATAGTTGCTGGAAATGGGCCTCTATACACCTATGTAGATATTGCACCAAAAAACAGACATTTGCAGCTAGAATAGTCATTTACCACATTAGCAATTTATAGAGTGTATTTCTGATTAGTTTAAAGTTATCTTCATTGAAAAAAACAGTGCTTTTCTTTCAAAAAATAAGGAAATTTCTAAGTGACCCCAAACTTTTGAACGGTAGTGTACATAGAAAGCAGTTGCATGCTGGAGCCACATGCAGCCTAGGAGAAAGGAGAGGAGAGGAATGGTTAATGCTGAGTGTGGTACACAGGGAAATGACAACTGAGGAAATGGATCTTACAACACTAGCAGAGAGCCCGGCAGTGAACTCCAACGTGGAAGAGGAGAAGGGGAACTGGAGACTGCAGGGAAGGAGGAGGTAGATAGATGACTGGGGAACCTGGGTGGAGAAGCAGTTGTCTTGAAGACGGAAGGTTCAGGTGAGTGTGCACACACACAGCTCCGGAGACGCACCACTGGAGGCGGCAGCAAACCTGAGGAGAGGAAAGGATAAAAAGGTAAGACAACAGGGAAGATAAAGACTAGCCAAACAACTTGACGGCTGTTGTATGGCAGCAATACCCAATGATCCAGCGGAGAGCTCTTCACACTCTGGCCTTAAATACCCCTTAAATACACTGAATCAGGAAGCACAGGTGTGTAATCACACAGGTGCACTGATGAGCTCTGGAGCCGGGAAAACAGAAACAGGAAGAGGGGGGAAGGCATGCCCACCTGATTATGACAATCATGGATACTGGAGGCAAGGTGGGTAAAGTGTCTTGCCCAGGGACACAATGGCAGGATGGCTGGGGAGAGCGGGATTTGAACCACCAACCCTCTGGTTATTGGACGACCCACTCTACCTCCTGAGCCACTGCTGCCCCAAACATTTCCCTCCTCCATTCCATTTTTGCTGAGCACCAAGCTGGATGGCAGGAAGTACCATTTTTATATGGTTTTTGGCATGACCCGGCTGGGACTTGAATCCCAACCTCCCAGTTGTGGGGCAGATATTCCACCTCTAGGCCACCACTCCGGTATACCAAACCGATAAACCAAAGGTTAAAATGGTCTGTGTTGTTGTTAAGCAAAGATTTGCTGGTTACTAAGAATTTAGATTCCTTCAAATGCATTAAAACTAGTACTAACAAATAACAAGCCTGTTGAAAAAGTATAAGCAAGTACAGATATTTACAGTATGTTAAAATATTAGGAATAAAAGTCAAAAGTATTCAGAAAAAATAATACTCAAGTAAAGTGCACACTGTGAGACATGGCTGTAATTTCTACAGATACATACCATATTTCACCCAGTATGACACTGTAAAACATTTTTTCTAGGGAGTTACTGTAATTTCTGTTGCATTATGGTAATTTTTGTCATGCAACATCCAGTCATTGACTGTATGTTACCATACTTTTTGAAAAAGTTTTTCTAATTAAACAGTAGTCTTTACAAAGAGGTTTTAATTCAGTCATTTATCATTTTTGTATTGCTGATAATGATATTTAGATTAATAAGCCTCCATTTAAAGAATTCATTGTTGTATTGTTTTCAATTACAGTACTATACTGTAATTCAATTACAGTATAGTACTGTAATTCTAAATTACAGTAATTTACTGGCGACACCCCTTGTAATGTCTAACAGTGCAGGTACCTGAAAATTCTACTTGAGTACAGCCACAGAATATTTGTACTTCATTACTTACTGTCTCTGCTAACCATCAGCAAAATTAGCTGTAACATTAATTTACCTGCTCAGCTTTGCCCAAATCAGTACAAAAGTAAGCAGCAGCATCATGAGCTGTTTCCTAGTCACATCTGTGTACTAACAAGCAACACCCCATCATCGCTCATTCACTCCCCCCCTCCCACTCTTCTGCTGCAACTTCTTAACTTGTCACTGTAATGGAAAATTTTAACAGAGACTAATTGTCTTGGTGTTCCCATGAGGAAGTCTCCCTGTGGCCTTGGATTATATACAAAGAATAACGCTCTTTATGACAGACAGTGATAGACAGCTCCCTCTTTTCCTTTATCTTCCCTTTGCCCTCCTCTCACTCTTCAGCTTTGCCTCCTCGGGTTTCACAGGTTGTCTCCTGCTTTTTCTTCTCTATCTTTACAGTGTTATTTTTTCCTCATCAAAATTTTCTTTGTCTTGATCTCCCACATTTCTGTCACACCCACACAGCCCACTAATTTCCACAAAGGAGATGCCAAGTTTGTACAGTTGGCACTCAACTCTACATGTGGGATAGTTGAAGGGAAATGTCATATTATGGAGGCTTTGCACCGGTAACAAAGAGCAAGAAGTTTGTGGGGTAACACATTATTGTCACTGACAGCTTCCTTTAAAGAGGACACTGAAATTATAATGAAAACAGAAAAAAACACTGTTGTTCAGAAAGTGGGGGGAAGGTGGACAAACCCTGTAAAAAAAAAAAAAAAATGACAGAAGAAAAAAGGTACCAAGTTATAAAGTGGACAGGAAGGAGAATGTGGACATAAAGAATAAAGGAAAGATGGAGATGAATACTGTAACTGTAGAGAAGCTGGCCCAGAAATATAAAGGGAGTTTATCTTTGCTGGTGCAGTTGTCATATCCAAGTTTTAGGGCTCAGTCACACAATCTGCACCTGTGAATACTCTTCAGTACTCAGGTGGGATGCTGGGTGGTTGAACTGGTAATGTGTAAATGCAATCATATGGAAGTGGGGCACATGTACATGCAGGTGCAAGTAAGTGGAACATTTCTGAAAGATTTTTTTAAATTTCCACCAGCACCCATCTGCATACCACTTGAGTCTGCATGAACTACACTTCCATCTACTGGTATTCAAGCATCCAACCTGTATCGCCGGTGAATAGAGGTATGCACGGGTATTCACAGGTGTAGTCTGTGTGGCTGAGCCCTTAAACTGAGCTTTGTGAGGGTTTCTACCAGGGTCATTGATAGTTTTAACCCTTTAAGTCACTGTGAAAATTCACCTTTCAGTGCACTAGTTTTATTCCCACAGGAAAAAATTGTGTAGCCTTAAATCCAAATAAATTTATGCCATGGAAAAACTAATACCCCCTCCGTGGATTGCCACCTTGTTGTGGTGGAGGGGTTTGTCCTGATGATCCTGGGAGCTATGTTGCCAGGGGGAATTTGCACCTGGATTTCTGTCTCTGGGATCTGGCCAGGCTCGGCTTGGGCAAGCCACATGGGTCTAACCTCCGGTGGGCTCACCACCTACAGGATGGATCATAGGGATCATGGTGCTACGTGGGCTGGGTGACAGTCTAGTCTTTCCAGTCCCTTGGATAAGCGGTAGAAGATGGATGGATGGATGGATGGAAAACATCCCTCATCAACAATTTTCTTTTTCAACAAAAACATTTTGAAAAAAATTGGCACTCCTCAAAACTGTGTACACACCATAAGTAAATCATGTTTCCTAATTTAAGTGCAAGCTTTTTTGGTTTTTGAGCGAGTGAGAGAGAGAGAGACAGAGAGAAGTGAGTAGGAGCTTTAAAGCTGTAAAACGCGATTTCCAGCTTAACTTGGGCACAAATATGATGTGACACAGACCAAATTTTCATGAGCTGCATTCTGATTCACAGGGCACTTCAACAGTGCTCCCTACTCCTTGTCTCAGGGAATATCAGTTAAGGGAGCTTCCCTCAACAAAACTTCTCTATTTAAAACACCCTTCAACATCACCTCCTTCCTCTGTGCATTACCACGGAAACCGTGGACATGTACTGAGAGTAGTATGGATATTTTAAACTATTTAGATAAAATATTAATCAGTATGAACAAATTTAACCTTTTTATTTACGGTTTACAGAGAAGGTCCATTGAGAGACAGCCTCTAGTTTTCAAGGATGTCCTGTTCCCACCTGGAAGCTGCCCAGTTACAACCACAAATTGTCCTTGTGGCCACTGAGCAGCTTCACAGGAGTAGATGAGGTTAAGAGCCTTGCTCAAGGGCACCACAGTGGGATTAATAAACACTGTTATGTCATCCATCCCACCCAGATCTGATCCTGTCAGTCCAGGAACTGAACTAGCAATCCTCCAGTCACTAGTCCATATCCCTTAACCATTAGGCCACCACTGCCCCTAACTGCAAACAAACTATACTATATTTGAATTCTTTAACGTTTTTTCTTTTTACCCAAAACGTAAAAGATGTTTATCTTTAAGCTTTTAGATTCAACAATAGAGGATGGAGTAAAACTGTTAAAGGTCCCAGTCGTCAGTCTGCAGCTATCAGCATCTACATTTCCAGTATTCAGTTTTTGACACTGACGTCATTTACCTGACCTACACACATGCACCATGCCAAAGGCAGTGATGTCATCACATTGCGACATCACCTCACACTGTGAAAATCATATCCCTCCTGATTTTTTTACTGCCTGTTGCATATATTTTCACTTCCTCATTTGTGAGTCTCTTCCAGTTTTGTTATTGCATTCCTTTATGTGTTAAAATATATTTTAAATGGTTAAAGTTAAGGCAATAATTAGGAAAAGAAGCCATCTCTTGTCATTCAGTCTATCATATACAGAACAAAATTACATCTCTCCTATCTACAATGTCAGTCACATGTAGAATCAGAGGAGCTGCTGCCATGCAAGGCGCCACCACAAACAACTTCTCCTCCCCCCATTCTATTACACTGAGCACCAAGCTAGAAGGTGGGAAGTACCATTTTTATATGGTCTTTGGTATGACCCGACCGGGACTTGAACCCACAACCTCCCAGGTGTGGGGCAGAAACTCTATCAACTAGGTCACCATACCGGTGGTGTTTACAAACATTCCAGTTGCAATTGCAACCTTCCATTATGTCACTTCATGTAATTATTTGCATGACTAATAGAGTCCGCTTATTCTCAAAACATACGTGTTTTGCTACTGGTAGAAACAACTATATAAGATGTTTTCTGTGGAAGGACAGTTCATTTTACAGCATATGTTTTATTGCTGTGGGAAGAAACCGAAGTGCAATTAAGCACCACTAGCTCAAGGAATTGGAACCCACACAGGCTTGCTGTGAAGCAACAGCAAGGCAAGGCGAGTTTTATTTGTATAGCACATTTCATGTACAAGTCGATTCAAAGTGCTTTACATAAAACATTAAAAAGCATTACAGCAAGTTGTCAAAGAAATACATAAGAACTTAAAAGCAAACTCCAAATTAAAGAGAAACAGAAACAAGCTAAAATAGAATAAGACAGATAAAATGCAAGAGATAAGAATTAAAGTGCATTGTGGGAAATTAACAATTGTTTCTACTGAAAGGCAGAGGCAAACAGGAAAGTTTTTAACCTTGATTTAAAGCAGCTGAGAGTTCCAGCAGCCCTGATGCTTTCTGGGAGTTTGTTCCACAGGTGAGGAGCATAAAAACTGAACGCTGCCTCACCATGTTTGGTTCTAACTCTGGACACAAATAGTAGGCCTGACCCTGATGACCTGAGGGCTCTGGGTGGTTCATAGTGGACCAGAAGATCTGAAATGTATTTTGACCCTAAACCATTCAGTGCTTTATTAACCAACAGCAGTATTTTGAAATCTATTGTTTGACAGACAGGAAGCCAGTGTAAAGAGCTGAGGACTGGATTTATATGATCTACTTTCTTAGTCTTAATGAGGACTCAAGCTGCAGCGTTCTGAACTAACAGCAGCTGTCTGATGGACTTTTTAGGAAGACCTGTGAGGACAGCATTACAGTAGTCCAGTTTACTGAAGATAAATGCATGGACAAGTCTTTCTAAATCCTGCTGAGACATCAGACCTTTAATCCTTGCTATGGTCTTTAAGTGATAATAGGCTGACTTCACTACTGTCTTAATGTGGCTGTTAAAATTCAGGTCTGAGTCCAGAATCACACCAACATTTTTGGCTTGGCTGTTGGTTTTTAGCATCACTGATTGAAGCTGAGTACTAACTTTGAGTTGTTCTTCTTTGGCTCAAAAAAACATTATTTCAGTTTTTCTTCATCCATCCATCCATCTTCTTCCACTTAATCCTTTTCATTTAACTTAAAAAAAATTCTGCCACATCCACTCTTTAATTTGATCACTGCATTTGTTCAGGGTTTTAATTGGACCATAGTCTCCTGGTGAGATGGTTATGTAGATTTGTCTATCATCTGCATAATTATGGTAATATATTTTGTTGGTTTTTTTGAACAATTTGAGTGAGTTAGCGCATATACAGTAGATGTTAAAATGCAAAGGTCCCAAAATGGAACTTTGGGGAACTCCACAGGTATTTCTGTTTGCTCAGATTTGTAGTTACCTATAGACATAAAATAGTCCCTGTCTTTTAAATAGGATTCAAACCAGCTTAGTGCTAAAACAGTGCTAAACACCGACTGTCTGTGGTGCCCTCAAAAGCTGGAATAGGATATCTTTTGCATTTTTAAATTCTACTGAACCAAACAAGTGCCAGATCCAACCAAACTGCACTTCATTAATAAGCTGTAGAGTCATTCGTCATAACTTTACATTGTGGGAACCCACTCAGTATGTTTCCACTCAGTATGTTTCCACTCAGACTGAAGGGGAATGGTCATGGGGGGATTTGCGTGTTAATGCAAACAGTGACAAAGGGAAATGGCAAATGTATTTATGTTAATGCAGCACCCCAGGCCGCAGAGAGACTGGTATGTTATAAAAGGAGAGGTGCCTGCGACCTGCCTTTTTATGCTTGTTATTCTTGTGAATGTGAGGGAGAGATTAATAAAGTCTGCTCTGCTCTGCACCGCTTTGCCCGATTATTTCTCTCTCCACAACATATTGTTTCTTCGTCTACTTGAACTGGCTTGAATGCCTCCTTCAGACTGTTAGAGATGATTTATGACAGCATGACTGTTTAACTAGTTTTTGCAGTCATATGCTAGCCCCTTGTATTTCCTTTGCTGACCGTGATACTTCTACAGCCTCAACTCAGCTTCTCGTTTTCTTTTTAAATTGTGCCGCAAGACCATCCAAATTTAAAAAGGAATTCCACTGCAGCAAATTCTGTTCCAGCCTCACACTAATGCTCAGTAAAAAAAAAATGGTTCCAGTATGGTTGTAGTTAGTGGGTGATTTGGTGGTTATGAGGGAGATGCTGTCCCCCTGTTGGCAGGGTGACCCGGGATCATCCCTCTTGTTGGCCTGCCATCCCCCATCAACATTTGTGGGTGTGGATCGGTGGGACGGGGGAGACGTTGCCCCTCCTGGCCTGGAGGGGGGAGAGAGTTGTTCCCCTGGTATTATCGTAGACTTCTTGCATAGCTGAGTAAAGTTACTTTGAGTGACCAGTTCTAGGCAGAAATGCAAAATATACATTTTCAGCTTTTGTTGTGGATTTAAAACTTTCTTCCTCATAAATCTGCAACTTTTCTTAAAGATTTGAAACTTTTTTCTCATGGATATGCACTTTTTTTTCCTGTAAATTTTTGACTTTTTTTCCCATGGTTTTGCACATTTTTCTTCAAGGATTTGTGACTTTCTTTCTCGTGGACTTGCAGCTTTCTTCCTGTGGATTTTCAGCTTTTTTTTCCTTATAAATTTTCAACTTTTTCCTTATGAATGTTGTGACTTTTTTCTCAAGAATTTGCATATTTTTTCTTGTCATTTTTCAGTTTTTCCAATAAATTCCAGTAATTTGCAACTTTTTTTCCTGAAATTGGTTACTTTTTTCTTATGAATTTGTGACTTTTTTACTCAGAAATTTGCATATTTTTTTCTTAGAGATTTACAGGGGTTTTTTGCTTGTGGATTTTCAACTTTTTTCTCATAGATATGCAGCTTTTTTCTGAAAAATTTGCTTTTTTGTGTGTGGATTTGCAATTTTTTTCTGTGAATTTTCAGCTTTCTTGTAAGTTTGCAGCATTCATCTGGATGCTGGTTGAAGTTTTGTTCTGTGTGGTTGAACTGTGATTTGCAACGTTTTAAATTTTGGGGGGCTGGCATCTTTTATCATGTCTTTGCACCTTTGTTCCTGCAGGTTTGTACCTAATTTGCATTTGTACATTTGTACATCATGCTGAATTGGTGGGTGCCCCCCATCCCCCTTGTTGAAAAGTGGCAAATCACCTACTGGTTGCAGTATCTGAGGGTATAATGTTGAACCTTGGCAGCAGCACTTCAGGAAACATTTACATTTTCGGGGTTATGATGTCTCTTATCTTTTGCATTTCCATCCCTCTATCATCTTCTACTGCTTATCTGGGGGATCCGGGTGGCGGGGGCATCAGTCCAAGCAGAGTAGCCCAGATTTCTGCCCGGTTCACATAGCACCATGATCCCCATGATCACTCCTGCAGGTGGTGAGCCCACTGGAGAACGGACCCATGTGCCTCCAGATGGGTCCACTGGGTCCTTGATGTAGTGTTTTCATGGAGATCCACTGGACTGCTCTTGGTCTGGCCCTTCACCCAGGACCAGTTGGCCTTGGGAGACCCTACCAGGGGCAAGCTGCCGCCAACAACATAGCTCCTGGTATCATTTGGCACTCAAGCCCCTCCACCATGATAAGGTGGCGATCCACAGACAGGTTCTTTTGCATTTTGTTACAGAATTATTTTCATGGTTTCATTGATTCCAGTGTGTTCACTCCTGTAATTAATAATAATAATAATAATGCATCAAATTTATATAGCGCTTTTTCATAGACACTCAAAGACGCTTTACAATGGATACATTATTCATTCACTCCACAGACAATGGTAGTGGTACGCTACTACTGTAGCCGCTAGGGGTGGGTTCAAAAGATCGATCCAACGATTTGAATCGATCCACGTTTGACTGGGCCGATATCGATCCACAAAATCCACGGTTCAGTCTTTTAATATCATAATTTTACAATCTGTGAAACGCAAAACGCAAGCAGCCAGCTGAAGTCTCGCATGATGAGCAATCGTGCAAGAGTTCTGAGCGCCACATGCTCACATTACTTCTGTGTTTACATTTGACAGGCAGCCACACAGCGGACTTGCCAATGTTAATTTATCAACAAAACTCATGGTTAAAGACTGCGCTCAACAGTTCCCAAATATTTTTCATAAAGTGGGGATAAACGGTTTTGTATGCAGCATTGTGTTGGGATATAAAAGTCAACGATTGATAAACAATTTTCAAACACACGGAGAATGACAACAGACCAGAGAGAGAGACTGTTGCAGCTGCTGGGCGTAAGTAAAATATCATTGCTTTTTAACATTTGTGTCATAAATTAATAATTCATTCATGAAAATGGCAGAATTAATAAAGGCTGCAGTACAATGAGCCATTTTTACTCAACAGAACTAAACTGAAATGATCAAATCTTCCAGGAAATGAATTGAAACCCTTTTCAAAAATTGAAAGTATAATTTGTAGTTAAAATATAAACAACAAATTATTATACCCTACTGTGGGGATCTAAAAATATGATTAATTTTACTTTGAAATCTATTCTCCTTTTCATATCTCCTTTAAGATCTGTGAAGACTGGGTTTCCACTCCAGGCTCCATCCTGCACTGAGACATTCTGAAGGGAAGAGGTTGTTGGTGGAGAAGCATCTCTGCTTTATTGTGGATTTCACCATAGAAGACCTAAAAATTTTTCTGGGGTCTTAGTTTTGAAATTCAAGATTCAAGAAGGTGCTGACATAATTTTCTCCATATTCTAACATGCATCCAATGCAACTTAGTTGTTGTAATGGCTAATTTGTTTATTTATCTTTTTTATTTAAGTTCTCAGCAAGAATACAATGCTGGTCATTTATCGACAACTTTACTGAACATTTAATTCTAAATAAATCACTGTTCAACAGGAAATTTTTGGCAATCCTGTGCTTGTCTTGTGGTGTTACACAGAATAGCATCACTGTAAACTATGGAAGAAGCAGCTACTTTAAAATCTGTACTTCCTCACACAGCTTTCAGTGCAAAAAAAACTCTAAAAATGTCACAACTTTTAGCGCAACTTTTTGAAAAAGCGCCCACAAATTCAGGCTTTTTGGGTCGTGACACTCACAAAAACAGCCGGCAAAATCCTGAAGGGACTGAAATACAGTGAGATTATGTCTACATGCTTCATGCATTGAATTTGTTTACTTATTCTGGGTTGCTTGGCACTAAAGAAAGCACTTGTGAGCACTTTGTAAAATCATAAGTTAAATAATACAAAGTGCATTATTGTAACTGATTTGGGGTCAGTTCTTTATGTGATAATTTACTGTAGGTATTACCTAAGTTGGAGTACTCCTGATACATTTTGCAGTATTAGGTCTCTCAGATTTTTTTTTCCTGGCACGTAAAATAGCTATTAAAATGGTAATTCCCCTTATTGAATCAGGATCAGATCAGATTGATTCAGAACCTCAAGAATTGGAATCGGATTGATTCTGGAAATTAGTGATGATTCCCAGCCCTCGTAGCCACAGCTGCCCTGGGGCAGACTGATGGAAACGTGGTTGCCAATCCACGCCAATGGCATCTCCATCCATTTACACACATTCATACCCAGTGTTATGGACACTGGAGGCAAGGTGGGTAAAGTGTTTTGCCCAGGGACACAACAGCAGGATGTCTGGGGAGAGCGGGATTCAAACCGCCATTCTTCCGGTTATTTGACAACCCGCTCTACTTCCTAAGCCACTGCCGCCCACTTTTCCCTCCTCTATTCCACTTTTGCTGAGCACCAAGCTGGATGGCAGGAAGTTCCATTTTTTTATATGGTCTTTGGCATGACCCGGCCAGGACTTGAACCCCGACCTCTTGGTTGTGGGAGGATGTGGGGTGGATGCTCGACCTCTAGGCCACCAGAGGCAGTCAGAGCTGTGTACTGTAGTTAGTGTTTTTACACAATAATGTAGTGAAATCTTTATTTTCTAATGACAAATAAAAATGAACTTTGCTACAATAAAAATGGTGTGTGTGTGTGTGTGTGTGTGTGTGTGTGTGTGTGTGTGTGTGTGTGTATTTGAGTGTGCGTGCATGCATGTGCCTGTGAGTGGGTGTGTGGAGGGTGTGTATGTGGAGGGAAGGACTCCACGTGTGTGGGTTCAGGGTGTGTGCGTGCGTGTTTGTATATGTAAGTTGCAGTTGTGTCTGTAAGTATGATTGCTAGAGGTATGGGGGCTGATGTGCGGACACACCCCAGGATCTGAGGTGGGTCTGCAAGCTTAGCCCCCAGGGGCTGGGGTGGGAGGTCATTAACCTATGATGCTGGTGGTGCATCTGGGGTGTGACGATGGCAGGCCCTGGCCCTGGTGCCCCTCCCCTTGAGTTGGTATCTGAGGAGTGGGAGTGGCCTCTGGAACTACTTTGTGAATTGGCTTCTGGGAGGGGACAGGCTCCCTCTGAGGACCATGTCCCTCCAAGCCTTATCTATCCCCCGCCCTCCCCGTCCTTCCCCCAGTCTAGGTGGGTTAGAGTTATCTTATTTGATATACCTAGGGTTTTGGTGTGGGGGTGTGCTGTGAGGTGTCGGTAGAGAGGGTCTCTCACTTGCTTCACTGCACGGCTGCCCTCACCTCAATTTTAACTGCACTATAGACACTGAGGGCATGGGTGGAAGGTGATGGGGGCTTTGCTGTCCGTAGCAGCGGGGTGTCCCATCACACATCCCTAAAATTCTATTTGCACTTCAGTAGTACATACACGTGCACCCATTAAATACACCTGCATGCAGTTTCACCACATAGCATACACTTGTGCTCACCCACCATGGTTCACACACCAGGGGGTGTAGGGAAGCTAGGCTTTCTCTGAGGGCCGCCTCCCTCCCGGTCTTGCCTGTCCCCTGACTTCCCTCTCCCTTCCCCATTCTAGACCACACATCTTATTTGATACACATAGGATTTTGGTATATATATATTTTGTGTCTGAGGCTCGGGGGGGGGGGGGGGGCGCGTCCATCCCAAGGCAGCAGTGTGCTGGCCTGTGGGTTACCCCAGAGATGGGGTGGTGGGGATGATGCTGTGGCCTGCTACCCTCTCTCTTTTCTTTGTATATTTTCTGGCAAGTCATGCTCACACATGCACACTCATTTGTGCGTGTGCGTGCACACACACACACACACACACACACACACACACACACCTATCTGTTCTCTTTCAGGTGCAGATATCAGGCCCGTGCGGAGATCTTCTCAGATGCAGCAACAGTTTCTTGTATTTTCTCTTTGTGTTTTTTTTCCTTTCTCCCCCCCCCCCACTCGTTGACCCCCCCCGCCTCTTCCAACCACTTCATATCCCTTGAATTCTCTCCCCCATTCCTCTCTGTCAGTTGTAGCATAAGTAAGACAATATAAATAAAGTGATAAAGTTTTTATATAGCAAGAAGAGTTTATAAATACTATTTATTTAAAGCATACATCAAATATGAGCAAAGCTCCTTTCCGCAAAGCAAATCTGTTTGGCACAATAAGACATGCAGATACCTCTTCTGCTTGCCAAGCTGCTGGACAGGACAGATAAAAAAAAACGTAAATAAATGAGTTATGCAGGACCTACACATTTCACCAGATGAATATTAAGATTTATCATTTTCTCCCCGTGCTGCGCTGGCTTCATTGCAGCTTTTCTCACAGTCCTGGGCGGCGGCCCGGTAGCGGACAGTCCGTACTGTTTTTGTTGTCGCCTCATCCAAGCAGGAGGGTAAACAAATCCAGTTTTAATAAGGGCTTGTAGCTCATAATCCTCGCCTGCCAGCAGGTGAGGGCCAGCATATGGGGGGAAAGCACGACGAAGGGACAGCATGAATGCACATACAAACACGCGCGCACACACACACACACACACATACACACATACACACAGAGCAGCTGTCGCTTGTTTTCTGAGGCAAGACGGATCCAGCAAGAACACTGTGGGTCTTTGGGAGCCGGGCCAAGATGGGAAGAAGGGAATGAGGTGGGAGAGGGGAGATATATTGGTGCGAATGACAGACAGTGCGGGAAAGAAGAAAGGGAGGGTTCAGTACTGAGGTTTGTCGTCTTTTCTCCTCTTTAGGTCCACTTACCACTTTTACATTCTCTAAGCTGGTATATGACATGAGCTTAAGTGCCGCAAGGTGATTATAAAAGAGCGCGGATGGAAGCAACAGTCCTCTTCCGAGCTGAAGTGGCTCTAGCTGCACTAATTTACCACTCGGCTGTTTTGTAAACAGAAAACGTTTGAGTGGAGGGACTTGTTCATGGTTACTTTGCTCTTGTGTGCTTTACGGCGATAAAATTCTTTCAGCCAAATGAGAGGGGGGAGAAAAAAAATCAATTTACCTCCTGACTGATTTGGTTACATACAGCACAAACACAGATGCTGTCTAGGTGGCTGTTGTCTTGTTTGTAGCTTAACAACACACTTTTTTGTTGTTCTTTCAGCTTATTCCAAAAGAGAGCTCCTCATAGCTCAGTATAATCTTTCTGGTGGAGTTTAAACATCAAAATCAAACAAAGCTGAGATTTCAATGATTTTACGTCCTCTTCTCCACAGGACTTACTCAGTATGGTATACATGTCTGCTTTCCTGCTTTCTCTTACTGTCTGTCATCGCTCTCATTTACTCCTCCCTCCTATGTGACTGGATTTCCCTCTCCATTTTCCCCCTCCATGCTCTTCTTTCACTCTCTCTCTCTTTCTTTCTCCCCTTTCCATCTCAACCCATTCCGTCGTCTTATGAAGTGTGAAAAATGATTGTCTGCAGGATGAAGTGGACAGAATTTGCCAGCGTAATGGCCTGACAAAATGAATCGCGGCCTTCCTCGCCATCCATCACTGCTCTGAAGCGACTGCGGTTAAGATCTGTGAAGGTGCTGGCTTATTGATTACTAGTTGTAACTACAAAGTGTCTGATTCAGTGCTCGCAGTGTGTGGAGAGGGGTGGTGGTGGAAGGGGATGCAGGCGGCTGTAGCGCTCTCACAAAAATCCTCTTTTGATAGATTTTAAATGGTGGAATATTGATTTCTGTCTGCTCCAAGGCCTGGCCCGGGCAGGCTGCAGCCATTTGTCGGAGGTACAATGCCGGACACCCGATTCTGCTGGCCACCATCAGTCATTTTGACACCAGGAAAAATGAGAGAGGAAGAAAGAAAAGGGGATTCAACCCTTTCGAGCTGAGTATCTCATGTGAAATGCTTTACATGTGCCAAAACGAAAGCTGAACTACTTAGAATATCCCGCATATTTTCAAAAGTACTGACCCGTGGTTTTTATCAAGTGCTTAGAAAAACAACACACCACAAAAAAAAAACCCCACCACAGAATAACATTGATGCCCCCCATAACACTGACATTGACTGCAGATTGAAATTAGCCATTGGCTAAATCTGGTACAATGCATCTCTTCTATTATGAGATTAATGGTTTTTTTGTATATGGTCCCTGACAAATAAATAACAACCCCCCCCCCCCCCCAACTTTTTTCATTATCTTGTATTTGGAGGAAGTAATGGGACTGTGTGCATAGTGGAGGTGGGGGTTGCTATAAGGAGGAGCATAATGACCCACTAAGAGAGCAGACCATGAAAAGGTATTGCTCTTAATTGGTGTCCTTGGAGGTTGCCAAAGCACCGGCAGGTAGCATTAATCTACATTAAAGACGCTGTCGACAGCACACGGAGAGCTTTTCTGCTGATTCACACTCATTTAAGGCCGTGTGTTCCTCTGCTGATAAGCTAGAATTAATAGTGTTTTAATGCTGAGCTACAAGAAAGAGTTCTGTGTTTAATTGATTGTGGTCTGAATCTCAGGAATTCAGAGATAATACACACAAATCTTGAGGAGGAAAATAGCTTTTTGGACACATCACTATATGAACAGACATTATTTTTAATTTTTTTTGCCAATGCAGATGAAGCCCGGACCTTTACAGGCCCAAAACAGTGCATTTCAGCTTGGCAAACATTTTTCAGAGAGAAGTGAAGGATAAAAATATTTTTAATTTGCTTCTTACTTTATATGTCTGTGAATGATGCCTAATCTAAAAATTTATTCAAGTATGCAAAATTGCATCACAAGTCAACATTTCCTTTAAAACTACAAAGCACACAAAGAATGCAAGTCTCCACTAAGGCAGCTCATTTTCTCCCTCATCTGTTGCCTTGTGGTGGAATGCATTATTAGGCACCATTAAAACATGAAAATACTGTATACTTTTAGGACAAATAAACTATTTGACTTTTAACAAACACAAAGAATTGTCCTCTTAATATCAGCATGTAATACTAGGAAACATACTGAAAACATAACTTCATAATAACTATTAGCTATATGGGTTAGCAGTGTTGTCTAACAGCTAAAAGGTCCTGAGTTCAAACCCATAGAGCGGGGGACTTATATGTTGAGTTTGTATGTTCTCATTGTGTTTGTGTGGGTTTTCACCAGGTACTCTGGTTGCCTCCCATGGTCCAAAGACATGTAGTATATTACACAAACCTCAAGGTGTAGGATCCTCCAGAGGCTTACAGTTGTGCATTAACCTACTATTCGGCCACCCCTAACCAATGCTCAAAAGCAGAAACAGTTGCAGTGTGCTCAGAAATACACAAAGACTAATTTTCAAACCGTCTTGTTTACTGATGAGTACCGTGCAACCCTGGATGGTCCAGATGGATGGAGTAGTGGATGATTGGTGGATGGCCACCATGTCACACAATACTGACGCACTCTACAAGAAGGGACAGCGCAGGCTGTTCCTGCTGAGGAGACTCAGGTCTTTTGGTGTACAAGGGGCGCTGCTGAAGTCATTCTATGACACGGTGGTGGCATCAGCCATCACTTTTGGAGTGGTCTGCTGGGGCAGTGGCATTACTGCAGCCGATAGGAAGAGACTGAACAAACTGATTAAGAAAGCTAGCTCTGTCCTGGGGCAACGCCTTGATCCGATGGAGGAGATAGGAGAGAGAAGGACGGTGGCTAAACTGTCATCTCTGCTGGAGTCCGAGTTCCACCCTATGCAGGACATACTGGATGCACTGAGGAGCTCATTTAGCAGCAGACTACATCATCCCAGGTGCACAACCGAGAGGTTTCGTAGGTCCTTCCTACCAACGGCTGTCAGACTGTACAACCTAAGCAGGGCTGCTCGCAGAGATAGCAAAAAGACGTAACAAACTAATAGTTTTTTTTTTTGAATGCAAAAGATGCAATAGACTTACACAATGGTCCTCTCCGGCATACAACTAGGAACATACCGGTCGCTATGGAGGGTGAGAATATGTATGGGCACATAATCATACCATGTAGGATAACTAAATAGACGGTTATGCTGTTTCATCCCACCTAGCAACAATGCTCTGCACTGTGTGTGTTTATATATTTACATATTTATTCCATCTAGCTACAATGCTCTGCACTGGGTGTGTTTATATTTATATATCTATATATTTATTCCATCTAGCTACAATGCTCAGCACTGGGTGTGTTTATATTTATATATCTATATATTTATTCCATCTAGCTACAATGCTCCGCACTGTGTTTTTATATATCTACATATTATTCCATCTAGCTACATTGCTCCGCACTGTGTGTGTTTATATACTTGCATATTTATTCCACCTAGCTGCAATGCTCCGTACTGTGGGTGTTTATATATTTACATATTTATTCCATCTAGCTACAATGCTCTGCACTGTGTGTTCATATATTCATATATTTATTCCATCCAGCTACAATGCTCTGCACTGTGTGTCTGTGTGTGTGTGTGTATATATATTTTATAGTAATATGTACATATGTATATTAGCTGCTCTTGCTTGTTTTTTTTTTTTGTTGTTTTTTTGTTTTTTTTCTTGCCTTCTGATTGTTGCTCTGAGTGTTGCTATCCCTGTGCTGTTGCAATCCTGGAATTTCCCCGTTGTGGGACTAATAAAGGCTTATCTTATCTTATCTTATCTTATCTTATCTTATGTTCCAACAAGGCTGCAACATCATCAAGGAGGCAACGAGCGGAGTCATGTTTTGGTCCAGAATCACAGGGAGAGAGCTGGTAGGCCCTGTAGGGTCCCTGAAGGTGTGAAAATGACCTCGGCAAAGTATATTGAGTTTCTGACTGACCACTTTCTTACATGGTACAAAAAGAAGAACCATGCCTTCCATAGCAAAAGTATCTTCATGCATGACAATGCACCACCTCATGCTGCAAATACCTCTGTGTCATTGGCTGCTATGGGCATAAAAGGAGAGAAACTCATGGTGTGGCCCCCATCCTCCTCTGACCTCAACTCTATTGAGAACCTTAGGAGCATCCTCACGCAAAAGATCTATGTGGGTGGGAGGCAGTTCACATCAAAACAGCAGCTATGGGAGGCTATTCTGACATCTTGCAAAGAAATTCAAGCAGAAACTCTCCAAAAACTCATAAGTTCAATGGATGCAAGAATTGTGAAGGTTATAACAAAGAAGGGGTCCTATGTTAACATGTAACTTGGCCTGTTAAGATGTTTTTGATTGAAATAGCTTTTGATTTCAGTAAATATGACCTCCTAATGCTGCAAATTCAACAAATGACCATTTTCAGTTCTTTACAACCAATAAAATGTTTTGAAACTCTGTTGTGCATAATAATTGGGAACAGTGCATTTGAGGTTTTTTTATTTTTGCAAAAAAAGTAGTTGTCATTGGAAGGTTTCTTCAAAAAACATTGAATTATGCTATAATGGTTGATGACTTTAAAATTACAGACATGGACAAAATTGTTGGTACCCCTCTGTTAATGAAAAAAAGCCCACAATGGTCACAGAAATAACTTGAATCTGACAAAAGTGGTAATAAATAAAAATTCTATGAAAATTAACCAGTGAAAATCAGACAATGCTTTTGAATTGTGGTTCAACAGAATTATTTTAAAAAACAAGCTCATGAAACAGGCTTGGACAAAAATGATGGTACCCTAGAAAAGATTGAAAATAATGTGACCATAGGGACATGTTCAACCAAGATATGTCCTCTAATTAACATCACAGGTGTCTACAAACTTGTAATCAGTCAGTCGGCCTATTTAAAGGGTGACAAGTAGTCACTGTGCTGTTTGGTGGCATGGTGTGTACCACACTAAACATGGACCAGAGGAAGCAAAGGAGAGAGTTGTCTCAGGAGATTAGAAAGAAAATTATAGACAAGCATGTTAAAGGTAATAATAATAATAATAATACATCAGTCTTATATAGCACTTTTCTAAATACTCAAAGACGCTTTACAAAGCAGCATAGGGACAAACATACAGAGAACGGGTAAACACATACACATAGGTACACATAGGTAGAAGAGGCAGACAGTTTTTATAGGTAGATTTAAAAAGATGGGTTTTGAGTTGACTTTTAAAAGAAGCAAGTGTGTTGGCAGACCGGATGTGAAGGGGCAAGGAATTCCAGAGGGTTGGTGCGGCGATGGCGAATGATCTATCACCCAGGGTGCGGAATTTTGTCTTGGTGATGGGGGTAAGAAGGTGAACGTCAGCAGAGCGGAGGAGACGAGTGGGAGAATGACGAGACAGAAGGTCCGTTAGGTATGAGGGGGCGAGGTTATGGAGAGCTTTATAGGTGATGAGGAGGATCTTGAAGTTGATGCGCTGTTGAATGGGGAGCCAGTGGAGCTGACGGAGGAGAGGAGTGATGTGGTCTCTGGAGCGGGAGTGAGTAAGTAGGCGGGCGGCTGAGTTTTGGACATACTGTAGTTTTTGGAGGATGGTGGAAGGAAGTCCATACAGAATGCTGTTACAGTAATCAAGTCTGGAGGTGATGAAGGCGTGGATAAGTATTTCAGCAGCAGAGGGTGAGAGGGTGGGATGGAGGCGTGCAATATTACGAAGATGAAAAAAAGATGTTTTGGTGATATGGTTGATGCGAGATTTGAAGGAGAGGGTGGAGTCCATGATAATGCCGAGGTTTCTAGCCAGGGGGGAGGGGGTGACTGAGTGACCATCGATTTGGAATGAAAAGTTCTGGGAAGAGGGTAAAAGAGATTTTGGTCCAAAAATGATGATTTCTGTTTTATTGCTGTTTAGCTTGAGAAAGTTGTTAGTCATCCAGGTTTTTATGTCTGTAAGGCAGTCGGTGATGGTGGAGAGAATGGCGGGGGTGATGGATTTAGAGGAGATGTACAGCTGGGTGTCATCGGCGTAGCAGTGAAAGTGAAGACCATGTTGACGGATGATGTGACCAAGCGGAAGCATGTAGAGAATGAAAAGGGTTGGACCAAGCACAGAGCCTTGAGGGACACCGTGTGAGACGGGGGTGGTGCGTGATTTATGATTGTTGATGGAGATGTACTGGAATCTCTCAGACAGGTAGGAGGTGAACCAAGAGAGGGCGGAGTCAGTGATGCCAATAGAAAGCAGACGACGGAGCAGGATGGAATGATTGATGGTATTGAAAGCAGCGCTGAGATCGAGGAGGAGAAGAATGGTGAGGGAGCCAGAGTCAGAGGCGAGCAGGAGGTCATTGGTGACCCTGAGGAGGGCGGTTTCAGTGCTGTGGTGAGAACAGAATCCAGATTGAAATGTTTCGTAGAGTTTGTTGGAGGGGAGGTGTTTCTTGAGTTGAGTGGCGACAGCTTTTTCCAATATTTTAGCCAGAAATGGGAGGTTGGAGATAGGTCTGAAATTGTTGGGGTCATCAGAGTCCAGGCCAGGTTTCTTAAGGAGGGGGGGTGATGGCAGCAATCTTAAGTGATGGGGGGGACAGTGCCAGTGGTGAGGGAGGAGTTGATGGTGTCGATGATAAGGGGGGCAAGAGGGGTGAGACAGACTTTGATAAGGGGGGAGGGGATGGGGTCCAGGGGGCATGTAGATGATTTCATGCTGGAGAGTATTTCGGAAAGTTCATCAGTGGTTATGGGTGAGAAAAGGGAGAGCTGTTTATCTATGGGTGGAGAAAAAGTGGGTTCTGGGTCAGGGGTGATGGCTGGGGAGGAGGCAAGCTGGTTGTGAATATTGTCAATTTTGGAATGGAAAAATGATAGAAAGCTATTGCATTTTTCAGGGGTGAAGGATGATGAAATGATGTCCTGGGGTTTGAGGAGTTTGTTGATGGTGGCGAACAGAGTGCGGGGGTTGGAGGATCCAGAGTGAATGATGCTGGAGTAGTAGGCAGAGCGAGCTTCATTGAGTGAAGATTGATATAGGTGCATCAGTTCTATGTGAGCGAGGGTGTGTACAGTCAGACCAGTTTTGCAGCTCAGGCGTTCAAGCTGTCGCAGTTGTTTTTTGAGTTTGTGAAGTTCTAAGGTGTACCAGGGGGCCGAATGAATGAAAGTGACGGATTTTGTTTTCATGGGGGCCAGTTTGTTGAGGGAGGTAGACAATGTGTTGTTGTAGATGTTTACTAAGTCCGTAGGGGTTGGGTTTACAGGGAAGGTGAGGTTGGAGAGAGTGTTAGATATGCATGTGGAGAGAGAAACTGAGCAGATGGACTTAAGATCTGCTTAAGTCCATCTTATAGCCTAAGGTAAAGGCTATAAGACCATCTCCAAGCAGCTTGATGTTCCTGTGACTACAGTTACACATATTATTCAGAAATTTAAGATCCACGGGACTGTAGCCAACCTCCCTGGACGTGGCCACAGGAGGAGACGGATAATATGAATGGTAACAAAAGAGCCCAGAACAACCTCTAAAGAACATTCAAGGTGAACTCCAAGGTAAAGGTACAGCAGTGTCAGATCGCATCATCCGTCGCTGTTTGAGTCAAAGTGGACTTCATGGGAGATGACCAAGGAGGACACCACTGTTGAAAACAAATCATAAAAAAGCCAGACTGGAATTTGCCAAACTGCATGTTGACAAGCCACAAAGCTTCTGGGAGAATGTCCTATGGACAGACGAGACAAAACTGGAACTTTTTGGCAAGGCAGATCAGCTCTATGTTCACAAATGCAAAAATGAAGCATACCAAGAAAAGAACACTGTCCCTACTGTGAAACATGGAGGAGGTTCTGTTATGTTCTGGGGCTGCTTTGCTGCATCTGGCACAGGGTGTCTTGAATCTGTGCAGCGTACAATGAAATCTCAAGACTATCAAGGTATTCTAGAGAAATGTGCTGACCAGTGTCAGACAGCTTGGTCTCAGTTGCAGGTTATGGGTCCTGCAACAGGATAATGACCCAAAACACAACTAAAAACACCCAAGAATGGCTAAGAGCGAAACATTGGCCTATTCTAAATTGGCCTTCTATGAGCTCTGATCTAAATCCTATTGAACATCTGTGGAAGGAGCTGAAACATACCGTCTGGAGAAGGCACCCTTCAAACCTGAGACAACTCGAGCAGTTTGCTCATGAGGAGTGGGCCAAAATACCTGCTGAGAGGTGCAGAAGTGTCATTGACAGTTAGAGAAATCGTTTGATTGCAGTGATTGCCTCAAAAGGTTGTGTAACAAAATATTAAGTTAAGGGTACCATCATTTTTGTCCAGGCCTGTTTCATGAGTTTGTTTTTTAAAATAATTCTGTTGAACCACAATTCAAAAGCATTGTCTGATTTTCATTGGTTAATTTTCATAGAATTTTTATTTATTACCACTTTTGTCAGATTCAAGTTATTTCTGTGACCATTGTGGGTTTTTCTTTCATTAACAGAGGGGTACCAACAATTTTGTCCACGTCTGTATACTGACTGTCATTTGCATCGACTATTTAGGAAAATCAGAGACAAATATCATTTGCCTAATAATTTGGAATGCGGTATAGTTGTCTGTCTCCTTGTGTTGGCCCTGCAATGGATTGGCGACCTATCCATCGCCATATCATTGTACCCTGCCTCTCGCTCAAAGCCCCCCCCCCCTTCCCCCAATGAACTGAAAGGATACAGTTAGGTCCATATATATTTGGACATTGACATGAGTTTTGTTATTTTAGGTGTTTACCAAAAAAACATATTAAAGCTATAGTTATATAATCAATATGGGATTAAAGTGTAGACTCAGCTTTAATTTGAGTGTATTCACATCCAAATTGAAGTTATAATTTAGGAATTGCAACCATTTTTATACAAATCTCCTCCTTTTAGGGGCTCAAAAGAAACTGGACAATTGACTTAAAAGCTATTTCATGGGCTGCATGGACTATTCCCTCATTAATCCATCATCAGTCAAGTAGGTCAAAGGTCTGGCATTGATTCCAGGTGTGGCGTTTGTATTTGGAAGCTGTTGCTGTGAACCTACAACATGCAGTCAAAGGAGCTCTCAATGGAAGAGAAACAGACCATCCTTAGGCTGAAAAAAAGAAGAAATCCATCAGAGATATTGCAGAGATGTTAGGAGTGGCCAAATCAACAGTTTGGTACATTATTAAAAAAAGACTGCCCTGGTGAGCTCAGGAACTCAAAAATGGTAAAAACAAACAAACAAAAACAAAAACAAAAAAAAAACAACAAATCAGTATGATTGCAGGATCCTTTCCATGGTGAAGAAAAACCCCATCACAACATTCACCCAAGTGAAGAACACTCTCCGGGAAGTAGGCGTATCAGTATCTAAGGGTGCTTTCACACCTGCAGCCTTTAGTTTGTTTCAGTCGAACTTGAGTTCATTCTATCCGTTAGTGTGGTTCATTTTGTCTGGTGAGAACACTGTAATCGCACTCAGGTGTGCACCAAACCAATCGTGCCGAGACCGCCTGAAAGAGGTGGTCTCAGTTCGAATCAACTAACGAACTCTGCTGTGGTCCTGCAGGTGAGAAAGGGACCGCACTAAAACAGGACCAGCGGCAAACTGTAAAAGATTTTATGTCACTGTATGTACCTGATGGATCTTCGAAAATATCTGTGGCTGAGCATGTCACGGTTCTGGAGGATTAATGAACATTAACATGTTATTTTCCATCTGTAGCCGCACTTCATTTTCAAACTGTACGATTTGCCGAAAGCGGTATATGCATGTAATGTAATGTAATAAAGGATAACCAAGGCGATGAAAGCCCCCCCCCCCATAGATTACGCTACGATTTCTATTATTTTCTCCCAAGAAATGCATAAACACACAGTAGTCATCCTACTTCTTGTATTTACCTTTCCTGTTCTCACAGCAAAAAAACTGACAGAGAACATTCTGATAATAATAATAATGATAATGCATCAGATTTATATAGCGCTTTATCCTAGACACGCAAAGACGCTTTACAAGTAGATACAATATTCATTCACTCCAGACAGACAATGGTAGTGGCAAGCTACTATTGTAGCCACAGCTGCCCTGGGGCAGGCTGATGGAAACGTGGCTGCCAATCGGCGCCAACAGCCTCTCCGGCCATCACCGAACATTTTTATACACATTCATACACATTCATACCCAGTGTTATGGACACTGGGTATGAATGTGTGTGTAAGTCTCATGGGATTTAGCGTGAGGGAATTTGGGCTGCTTGAATTTTTGCCTGTGTGAAAGGGAACCGAACCAAGGAAAAAATGATACAAAGTAACAAACTTATCAACTAATTCGGACCAAAGTAAATGAATTTAGGTGTGAAAGCACTCTAACACTGAATTTATGCACGCACATCAGGTCAACGCCATTACTGACGTACGTTGCCGATGCAGTGATCGGCAATTTTTTTCCTGTGTGTAGAGTGGAATGCATTGTTCTGTTGCTAAAACCGGTTTCAGCCGATGAGTTGAGTGATTTGTGCTCATTGTGTGTTTTTATTTATTAAATAGCGATGGACGAGCAGATTGTGATGGAGTTGGAGCTAATACAATAAATATTAAGAAAAAACAACTTTTCATATGATTGCTGCACAGAGAAAAATAGAAGTCGGCGAAATGGTGCCGGTGACCACCGCCACTGCCGTTATATGACGCTGCTGGTGGCGCTGCTCTGCTGCGACCCGGGCTACCCTGTGCTGCTACTGTGTGTGTATGTCTGTAGTATTTAGTTTTTAGTGCTCAGTTTTAAGTGTCATAATGACGTTTTTGCTGAAGGGACTGCTTGTGATCTGGTTGCTCAGGATAATATGCCACTGTACCCAAGTGGATCGGGACATGAGGCCGACCACGCTCCTGAGCTATACTCGAGACCAGCTCCTGCTTCTTCGTTCCAGCCACATCTCGGCACTCCTCCTGCCTAGGGAGCTCTTACGAAATCCGACGGGAGGACGTAGAAGCCGGTCACGGAAGAGAGGGAAACGTGGCGGAGTACGACAGAGACTGCGGAGGAGAGAGAACAGGCCGCCACTGCCATCCATGCTTCTCTGTAATGTCCGCTCGCTGAAGAGCAAAATGGAGGAACTCAGAATCAACGCCAGGTTCCTATATGAGTACCGGGAGTCATGCCTGCTCGTTTTCACGGAATCGTGGCTTCAGGAGGACGTGCCTGACTCGCTCCTATCCGTGGACGGCTTCTGCCTGGTGCGGCAGGACAGGGACGCGCTCTCTGGTAAGATCAAAGGAGGAGGCATTTGTGTGTACATTAAGAACAAATGGTGCTCACAGTTCATTACGAGAGAGTCGCTTTGTACCCCGGACATAGAACTGCTGTGCTTAAGCCTGAGGCCTTTTTATCTCCCCCGCGAATTTGGAAACATTTTATTATGCACCGTTTATATCCCACCCAGTGGGAACGCTTTCAACGCGGCGAATGCTATCGTGGACTGTGTACACAGACAACTGGAACGCACTCCTGAAGCACCTTGTTTGATTTTAGGGGATTTTAATCACTGCAAACTGGATGCGGCACTGCCTGGCTTCAGCCAATATGTGAACTGCAGTACAAGGGGGAAAAATATTCTGGACAAATGCTATGGGAATGTCAAAAATGCCTATATAGCAAGGGTTAAGCCCCCCCTGGGGTCCTCAGACCATAATGCTGTTCATCTGATTCCTGCTTACAAGCCCTTGCTTAAAAACAGCAAACCACAGACAAAGACAATCTTCAAATGGGACAATGAAGGCATAGAAACTTTGAGAGGCTTGTTTTTCTTGTACCGACTGGGGACTCTTCCATAACTTGGAGTTGGAGGAGGCCACAGATACCATAACTGAGTACATAAAATTCTGTAAAGAAAATGTTTATCTCAGAAAGTAATCACTATGTACCCCAATAATAAGTCTTATGTTTCCAAGGAATTAAAACGGTGCATAGTACAGAAAAAGATTGCTTTTAAGAATGGGGACATGTTAGGTATGAAAAATATACAGAAAGAAATTAATTACAAACTAAGAACAGCTAGAGATGAAACGAGGAAGAAATTTGAATCTGAATGCCTAGGAAAAAGTTCTAGGAAACTGTGGGACTCAGTTAAAGTTATGACAAAGATGACTCCATCCAAAACCTGCATTAATGTAATGAATGAGGAAGAAAAGGCAAACAAGTTGAATAATTTCTTTTGCAGATTTGAGACTAGAGATTTTTCTCATGAACAAAAAGCTGCTCTGGATGCTATATCAGTATTAGGCTCCGAAAAAATTATAGTTGACCAGCATGTTGTGGAAAGATTTTTCTCACATATGTGCCCCAGGAAGGCATCTGGACCAGACGGGATCTCTGGGCGCTTACTGAAGTCATGTAGTGAGGAGCTAGCAGAAGCCTGGAGTCCCATCTACCAGAAGTCTTTAGATATGTGTTCTGTCCCAGTAATTTGGAAAAGCTCTATTATAATTCCTGTACCAAAAAAAGCAAGCTGCAAAGAGAATAATGACTATCGTCCTGTTGCACTGACCTCACTGGTAATGAAGTGCCTCGAGAAGATTGTCATTGACATTCTGAAAACTGATTTTGGAGGACTTTTGGATCCTCTGCAGTTTGCTTAAAAAATAATAGAAGTACAGAGGATGCCATTCTAACCTTAACTCATTCTGTGGTTAAACATTTGGAGGAGACATCCTCATATGCACGTCTTTTATTGGTTGATTTAAAGTGCATCCTGTCATTATTAAATGGCACCACTCATTTTTAACTTACCATAAACAGCAAGTTAGTGTAAATGGAACTTTATCTAAATCCAGAACCCTCAGCACAGGAGCTCCCCAAGGCTGTGTTAGTTCACCATTTTTGTTCACCTTGTACACTGATGAGTGCAGAAGTGTCTATCCAGGCAATCAAATTATTAAATTTTCTGATGACACTGCTATTTTATCACTACTTCAAAAGACTCATGATCTGTCAAGCTATTTTATAGAAATTCAGAGGTTTGTCAAATGGTGTGATGACAGTCATCTCATTTTGAATACTGATAAAACAAAGGAGATGGTGTTTGACCCTCGGGGAGTTGGTGACCACAGGCCTGTGGTCATCCACAACCACACTATAACACAGGCTAGTTCCTATAAATATTTGGGAGTATTTATTGACAATTCATTAACCTGGAGCACACATATTGATTACCTCTGCAGTAGACTACAACAGCGGCTGCATTTCTTGCGTAGATTAAGAATACATGGTGTTGATAAAAGGATTATGTTAATATTTTACCAGACTGTGTTGGAGAGCTGTATTAGATACAGCATTACAGCTTGGTTTGGCAACCTCTCTGTGAAACTTAAGAACAGAGTGTTGCGTTTAATTCATACAGCATGGAAAATTATTGGAGTTAAAGAGTATTTACCCATGCAGATCTTACACGACCAGGCAGCCTGTAGACAAGCTCAAAAAATAATCAGTGACATGAGCCATGTGAATATGTGCGGCTGCCCTCAGGGAGGAGATACAGAGTCCCCAAGTGCAGGTTCAATAGATACAAGAACTCATTTATCCCGACATCAGTAAAACTTTTAAACTCAGATAAATAGGTCAGGGACACTGATAACTCCTGTCCTTAATGACTGCTGTTATATATTTATGTATGTATGTACTTGTATTATTTATTGGGTTTTATTTCATTCATTATGTACTACATCCATTGTGTATGTGTGTATTGTGTTGTTGCAGCACGGGTGACAAGCCCAAGACAAATTTCCCCTTGAGGGACAATAAAGTTTATCTTATCTTATCTTATTTGGCAATCTGTGTAATTACTCTGGTTATGACGAGCCACAAAATGTTCTGTATGTGCTGTATGTCCTTCTTCTTCCGGCTTTCAGAGAGAGCAGACGCATTTCTTCTCCTCTCCCCTCTCCTCCCTTCACTGATCCCAGCTTGCTGTGTCCTGTCTGTGTCTCGCTCTTCTTCTCGCTGATCTCGATCCAAACGGAAAATTATGGAATTGAGCTGGGCTTTAAATGCAATTGACACCACTTTTTCAAACAGAAAATCGGGCCCGGGGGAGCCCAAGTATGTGAGAGACTCATGGGACAATTGGATTGAAGATGTGGAAGACATCTACCTGTTTGGCTTTATGATCATCAGGATTTCTGCTGTTTGGCTTTGGAGTTTTCCTGGTGTATCGGAAATTAAAGAAGCTGGAAAGAGCTAATCAAAATGCGGACCCGGCGAAGCTCCTTCAACAATTCGACCAGCTGGGGAGAGCACTGATAGCGGCAAATGGTGAACTGAATTTAGGAAGGTGGGAAACATCTCGGAGTCGCTGGGTGCTCTCCAGGGAATGATTTTAAAGCCTGTGAATGTATGTAAATTGTAATGCACAGAATCGCATGAGAGAAGAAATTTCTATGCTCTAAGTGAAATGTGCTCATCAGGCCTTGATTCGCCATCCTTGGGAACTCATTCCTCCAGGAGAAGAGATAAAGCAGAAGTGAGTTTTGGCTTCTCTCTAACCCAAACAATTGCTGATGTGCAGTAATCTGAACTCTCCAAGGACAGCATCATGTGACTAACATGGAATTTACCATCTGGCATGCACTGAAGAGATGAACTCTGTGGACATGTTATCTATGTTTTAGAACACCAAAGACATAACATCTAGCCGTTGCCTAGGAGAGGATTTTTGTTGTCCACCAGTAACTGATACTTCACACACTGCATTCACACTGATATCACATACACACTGGTCTCTCTCTTGCTTTGTTGATGTGTGGATCTGTATTGTCTGCTAAGTGTGCAATTAGAGGTTTTTTTTTTCTATGTGATCACAATCTTGCTCACTGGAGCTATATTTTGATAACTATGTTTTTTTCTCTCTGCCTAATGTGTCACCCCCTCCCCCTCCCCCTCTTTACCCCCCACTGTATGAGGCGCCTGTATGGCTGCCGCGTCATTAGGGAGCGCTTAACACGAGCGCACCTTAGTGATAAGTAAAATTCCTTGTATGTGTAAGCATACTTGGCAATAAAGTTGATTCTGATTCTGATTCTGATTCCTCAATATTCTTTTGAATTTGGACCGCTGTTTACCAGACTCACTTCGGAAGTTGTGCCGCTGTGAACAGGCAGAACGAAGCAGTGGCAGAAACCAGGAAATGTGAAGGAGACAAAGCTGACAGTCTGTGTAATTACTGGAGTTATGACGAGCCACAAAATGTTCTGTATGTGCTTACTTCCTCAATATTCTTTTGAATTTGGACCGCTGTTTGACCGACTCGCCTCGGAAGTAGTGCCACCATGAACAGACAGAGCGAAGCAGTGGCGAGAACCAGGATGTTAAGGAGGAGATAAAGCGGACCAATCACAGCTCTAATGGCCTGCATTGTCGACGTGCACCTCTCCTTCTCTGGAGAGGTGCATGTCGGACGATACAATAGGAATGCACATTGCTGCTGTGCCGACGCTGTGTTGATGCCATCACAGCTGCGTTGGGTCGACGCAGGTGCATAACTTGCGCTTAAGTCTACCATAAAGAGGAAAATTCATGAGAGCACACACAGAGAATTTACAACAGGATGCAAACTGTTGCTGGGACTGGGACTGTTGCTGTCCCTGTGCTGTTGCAATCCTGGAATTTCCCCATTGTGGGACTAATAAAGGCTTATCTTATCTTATCTTATCTTATCTTAAACTATTAATTAGCCTTAAAACAGAATGGCCAGATTATACATTGCCCAAAAAAAACCATCTAAAGAAACCAGCCAATTCTAGAACAGCATTTTCTGGACAGATGAAACCAAGATCGGTCTGTACAAGAATGATGGGGAAAAGAAAGTATGGAGAAGGCTTGTAATGGTTCATGATCCAAAGCACACCACATCTTCTTTAAAACATAGTGGAGGTAGAGTGATGCATGGACATGCAGGTTTTCCAGTCGCACTGGGTCACAGGATGAGGCTTAGTGTGGGGATCATAAAGACCAGACAGGACATGACTAGCCACCAGGCAAGTCGCAATCGGCCAAGTGCGGCATATAGCTTACTAATATGATTACAAAAATACAGCAAACAATTGTTTGTGTATCCTGTTATCCAGTGTTGGGAGTAATGCCACTATTTTTGCAGTAACGTGCTGTGTAATGAAATTATTGTTTAGAAATTCAGTAATGCATTGCAGTTATTGAAATTTGATCAGATGCTTTACTCCTGTTACTTGTTTTATTAATATGGATAGATATTTTAGCTCAAATAAACTGACCCTACCATAGCTGGTGCAGCCATGAGTCTCCGCGGGTCGGTTTCCTGTTCTGTCCCAGTTCACACGCAACCCGGTGGTGGCTTCTCATATTGAGCCCTGATCACCCGCTGTCCCAATGGTGAGTAGCCCCCAACAGCTCCGACCTCTGTGGTTAAACATGAGTATTTTTAGAGCAAGAAGCTCGCATTTAATGTCCACATTAAATACATTTAGTTTTCTTATGCACAGAGAAAAAATGACTGATTTCAGATTCTTGTAAGTGGTGAACTTTCATTTATCTGTGCTTTCTGTTTTATTTTATCTCATTCATTTACATGCTGTTGTGATATGCAACTGTTTCATGGAAGTAAATACTCTAAATATGTGTTTTTAATGGGCTGGTCCAGGGTTGTCAAACATATGG
This sequence comes from Pholidichthys leucotaenia, assembly GCA_020510985.1. Taxonomy (NCBI): domain Eukaryota; kingdom Metazoa; phylum Chordata; class Actinopteri; order Cichliformes; family Pholidichthyidae; genus Pholidichthys; species Pholidichthys leucotaenia. The sequence goes on along the minus strand of CM035845.1, from coordinate 222,821,102 downwards.
CTCGTGGGCCAAAAAACGGCCCACCAGGGGGTCTAAAGTTTTCTCTGTGAATTTACAGCTTTATTTCTAGTGAATTTCTGACTTTCTACTGATAACAATAGTTTATGGAAATCTGAGACATTTTTTCTCTGTAAAATGAGTTTTTTTCTCAGTTTTCTTTTTCTTCTTTTTTCTGATGAGAACAAGGAGCCCTTGATCTTGCTATGTGTGCAAGATGATTTAAGTATGCATTTAAAAGTAAACAAGAGTTACATGCTTTTCCAAGTAACTAGTCACTTTAATCATGCAGTAACTCAAAGTAGCCTCAGTTACTTTTGAAAAGAAGTAACTAGTAGGCTGTAACTAGTTACTACATTTTATTAACTTGCCCAACACTGCTGTTATCACAATGCTGCAGGTGCTGTCAATCATTATAATCACCTACAGCATATGGCTCTTAAAAGTAATTGAAGAAATTAATGTTATAAAATGTTAATTTTTAATACTTTGTCGAGAATCCTTTGCATCCAATGACCCGTCTGAAGTCTGGAACCCATGGATATTAAACACTGGGTTTCCTCCTTGGAAATGCTTCCCATGTCTTTATTGCAGCTGTCGTTGGTTGTTGCTTGTTTTGTGAGTCTTTCTACCTTAAATTTTGTCTTAAGCAAGTGAAATGCATGCTTGATCGGGTTGAGATCTGGTAATTTACTCTGCCATAGCAGGATATTCAACTTATTTGCTTAAAAAAAAAAACTCTTGGTTTCTTTCGCAATATATTATGAATCACTGTCAGTTGGTACTGTGAAGTTCCATCCAATCAACTTTGCTGCATTTGGCTGAATTGGACCAGAAAGTATATATTCCTGTGCACTTCAGAATTCATCCAATTGTTTTTGTCTTCTGTCACATCATCAATACTAGTGACCAGTGCCATTAGAAGACATGGACAAGACAGTGCAGTAGGCTATAATATAGCACCAGAGGGAGTCTCTTGCTAGATGAAACATCCTGCCACTGGTCAGCAACATTTTGGCCTCAACTAACAATAAGCTCTGTGGACTTGAGGAAGGATAGTGCTTTTTGAAAATGCTGCATATAGAATTCAAAAACTACATAAAGTATTGTTAGTAGTCAATACTACTACCCCCCCCACACACACACACACACAAATTGCCTTAAGAGTTGTTGCAAATGTGTTTGATTTTCTTGGAATATCAAACATCTTCTGTACAGTTAAATGCACAACCCCTTGTCATTTTATTTGAGCAATGTTGGCTTTCTGTCCTTTGGGTTTGCGCAAACATCATTGATGACACTGCACCGAAAACCTGTCTATTGAGAATTTGCAGCAACATTTGAAATCATGTGACATTCTGTCTATACCCCTTGATCACAGTGTTATGATTTCCCCCTGCGCTTTTACGCAGTGCACGGAGGAAAGGAGAAACCCACACACTGGAGATAGTTGTGTGTATTTATTGACAGGGTGTGATAATGGTTCAAAACAACAAGTGAGTAGCTCGAGAAAAACGAGGTAAACTTCCAGGATGCTCTACAGAACACAGATGAGCACAAAACAGAGTAAATTGTTCCAAGGCGCAGGCAGGCGGAACTGCAGCGGGGGAACAGAGGAGTGAGCCCGGAAAGGAACCTCTAGACAGGACTGGACAGCAGGGGCGAAGGAGAGAGTACTTACAGGGCTGGAGCAGTCCGAGTCAGTCCAAGCAATTGGCCTGGCGAAGAAAACCATACAACGGGAATTGATACAAGCTGCACAGAGTGATGCGGTACCGAACACAGGCAGAGCATCTAGTCATGCGCGAAGTGGAATAAACACTGAGTGGAAAAAAACACAGTGAAGGGACAAATGATCAGGCAATCTTCTCCCAACTCCGACACAGGGCTTAAGTAATGCCAAACCTAATCAGAGGAGATACTGCCAGTGTGAGCAGTGTGAGTGAGTGTGTCAGGAATGAGTTGGCAGCACTAGTGGGAACAGGTGTAACGGAATGACATCAACGAGCATGAGAGTAAGGATGAATGGGTGTGTGTGTGCATGCGTGCAAGAGAGTGCATGTAGTGTGAGAAGAGAGGAAGCATGTATATGTGTGTGTGGGCATGCGTGAACAAACGAGTAACACCACAATAACCCACAGCTGGTAAAACTGGCAGGAGAGGGAGGCGTGGCTGAGCTGTCAGGGGAGCCAAGCGGACCCCAGAGGTTCCCTGAAAGTGCCTGATGGAAAATAGGACATAAAATGCACAAAAGAGTGAACAGCCACTGCGTCACAGAACTGGCTTGAATATCAAGCCCAGTTCATGGACACATAGGCAACAAACATACTGCTGCAAATACATTTGGTGCAAGATTAGAGCACTTTTTATAGTTTTGCCAACTTTTTTATACAGTCTGTGGATTAGGAGTGGCATAACTTTCAACTCTGACCATGGTGACTACATGCTGGTGGAATATTGTCATAATAGGCAAGATAAATCACTTTCCATCGGATCAAGTTCGTAGAGACAAGTGTGCAGGCAGACGAAGGGTTGTCAGCAAGCCACAACATGATCATATCTGCAGCAATCATTTCATCAAGGGTAAGTACATGCATGAATGATGACCCAGGGATAGCGATGGTGGGTCTCAGATTTATATTTGGTGTTTTACTACACAGGGAAACCCAGTGTCTCTCAACTATATTCCCTCTTTGTTTAAACAGATTCCATCTTAAAAAAGAAAAGCAAGATTGGCCCTGGGATATTTTTCATATAGGTACATTCGCAAACTGAGGAAATTAGTTTGGTTATTGTTTTGGAAACTGTGGTAGGGGGTAATTCTTTTGACCAGAAGGGGAGAGAATATTTTCCTCTCAAGACTGGGTTGTTTATATTTAGAGTAGGTGCCTATCTTACCATTCCAGTGTCCGCCTGTGGGGACGTTTTACATTGGGTTGGACAACTGGCTGGAGTGGTAAGGAACAAATTGTCAACTAAAAAAGTTGGCAGGATTTATTTGACCTTTCTCTGCTCCCACTGCTGAGGGCCACTTGTGTCTGTTCATCAAGTTTAGGATCTTTTCTATTGTGAAACAGTTGAAACAGGGCTCCATTGCCTGGAAATGAGGCAAGGTGGTTTCAATCATTGCTGACTGTGTCGGTAAAGCCAATGTTGATATGATTCATGACTGGCTCCACTTGCTTCAAAAACTATTCCATCCATCATTTTCTACACTTTTCTGGAGGTCCAGGTTGGTGTGGATGGGGTGCTGCTGACTTCAACTGAGGACATCGTCAGGGAGGTGGAAAGAATACTTCAAGGATCTCCTCAATCCCACTGATACGCCTTCCACAGAGAAAGCAGGTCTTGAGGACGAGGGGGACGACTTACCCATCATAGAGGCTGAGGTCACCGAAGTGGTTAAAAAAACTCTTTGGTGGCTGGTTCCTGGGGGTAGATGAGATTCGCCCTGAGTACCTCAAGGCCCTAGATGTTGTAGGGCTGTCGATACAGGGACAGTGCCTTTGGCATGGCAAACTGGGTTGTGGTTCCTCTTTTTAAGAAGGGGGACAGGAGGGTGTGTTCCAACTTTAGGGGGATCACACTTCTCAGCCACCCTGGGAAGGTCTATGTCAGGGTACTGGAAAGAGTGGCCGTTGGTTGAACCTCAGATTCAGAAGGAGCAATGTGGTTTTCGTCCTGGCCGTGGCACATTGGACCAGCTCTTTACCTCTCGAGAATCCTTGAGAGTTCATGGGAGTTTGCCCCCAAAAATATTCTAGTAATCTAATTTAAATACAATATAAACTTGGGAAGGTGGAAAAATGTCAAGGTGTGGGTTGGGTCTCTTGTCTTCTTTTTGAGTCATAGTTTGTTTCTTTAGAGCATGAACTCAATCCACGCCCTCACTTTAAGTTACTACTTTGTTGTATTTTCTGTATTTATCATTATTTGTTGGATTCATGATTCTGTTCTCTGTTCTTGTCATATGCGCCTCTATGAGGCACAGAGAGAGAGAGACAAATTCAAACGCTGAATGGTGGTGTGTGTTTTATTAACAGAAGAGAAACAGTTCAAAAGTGCCAAAAAAAAAGAGGCCAAACGATTAACTTACAGATTGCGGCTCTGAGCGAGGCTAAGCTCAAGAAGGAGCACAACTGTGGAGGTTTGGAACAACGAAAGACAATTGACGGAGCAGCGAGGACACAATGAACAAGTGAGCTTAACCTCTTGCGCTCCGTTGTTCCGCGGGCGGGCAAGTCTCTGCGTCCTAGGGCGCACGATGGCGCACTCCTGCGCCCTTGTGCACTCTCGGACGCATAGTCCAGATTGTGGTGATGTAGGTGGTGTTGGTGTCCAAGCGCCACTGAAAAAAAAAGCTGCAGACACAGCCGCGAACAGATTAGTTCATCTGATTGACCTCTCATTCGACTAATAAGAGCCTTGAATTGGGTTTCTGAAACCTTGAAGAACCAATGAATAAAAACCTAGGAAGGAGGACCCGCCTACTGTGAATGCAGGAGCCAATTGAAGCACAGAAGTTCGGGCTGGGTGAAGAGAGATTTACTGTTGCAGCTGATGAAAAAAAAGGACGCTGGACGAACCTGCTACACACCCAGCAGCATGGAGAACACCCACAAGTGGGACCTGCACTCATTCCAGCAGAATAGACGTTTAGGATTCTCTTCCGTCATCATAGACCGATGGAGGCCGATGACAAAAGTCGTAAATCATTCGCCAAAACGGCAATAATGGAATTATGTTTTGACCAGGATCCACGAGCGGACCAAGCGTCGCGTTCGTCTGACAATGGGCGACAAGAGAAGTCTCGCCAAGGACTCTGCTGCTGTGAAGAGGGAAGGTGTTATAGCTAAAATTGTTATTTTTCCCTGATAACTGGTAATCCAAAATGACTTTTGACCGAATCGGTAAATTACAGCTGTACGGCGCGATGAAGTATGAAAGTTGCGTGCGCCAGCGATAAACGGTTCATTTGCCGTGTTCGGGACCCGTGAACGCCCCCCCCCCGCTGCAGAAGAGGAGCGGGGGGGCGTTCACAGTCCGACGCCCCCCGGTCCGCATGGGGAAGCTGCTTGTTGACAGCGTTGCTGTGGAAACATTGCAACGAGTGTAATCCAGTCATGTAGCGACGGGCCGAAACTCCGTCCTTTGTAGCGGGGGGGGGACCCCCCCCCACACACACACAAAACACCAGACACAGCCCTGAATGTGACCTTTCATTAGAGCCCAAAATGATGATTCTACGTTGAATTATTCAAAAGTTACAGACGTTTTTCCAAACTGTTGCCTTTGGCACAATTTGGCACAGTTCCAAAATGCCTGGGAACAGCCTGAGAACAAAGCTGTGTAATATATTCATTTTTTGTGGCATTGTTACAAAATTTGGACCTCAGCCGGATAACACCTTGGTTCTACATTTCTGTTGCATTTTCCAGCCGGATCGGACAGCTGTGTGTTATTTGCAAGCATTTGTATCCAAAAAAAACTTGCAACGAGTGTAATCCGTCATGTAGCGAGGGCCGAACCTCCGTCTTTGTAGCAGGGGGGGGGGGACACACCCTCCACACACACAAACACCCAGACACAGCCCTGAATGTGACCTTTCATTAGAGCCCAAAATGAAGATTCTACATTGAATTATTCAAAAGTTACAGACGTTTTTTCCAAACTGTGCCATTTGGCACAATTTGGCACAGTTCCAAACGCCTGGGAACAGCCTGAGAACAAAGCTGTGTAATATATTCATTTTTTGTGGTATTGTTACAAAATTTGGACCTCAGCCGGATAACACTTGGTTCTACATTTCTGTTGCATTTTCCAGCCGGATCGGACAGCTGTGTGTTATTTGCAAGCATTTGTATCCAAAAAAACACCGTAGCCAAATTTATTTTCTTCAAGTTCAGTATGTTTAGATGACTGTAACTCAGTGGCCGGAGCACGTAGAGAGATTATGTTTTTTTTTGCCAAAAAATTCAAAGTATTTTCTTTTAAAAGAGACCAACCCCATGAAGATGCTTCAAAGGGTTGAAGAACAGCTTTCGATTTACTTTGGGCACGTTATTTTTTGGCGTTTTTAGGAAAATTGCCCGGAGTGCAAGGGGTTAAATAGTGAGCGATAAAAATAACATAAGTACAGACAGGTGTGGGCTATCCTGAACAGGAGAGGAAAACAACAGCTAATAATTGAGAACAGCTGATGGTCATAATGAGGGAGAGCGGCTGCCGGTAATGACAGGTGAGGGAGGAGCAACTGATCTGACAGCTTGACAGATGACGGCCAGATTGGCACCACCCCGGAAGTCATCTGACAACCGCCAGACCACAGAATACAAAATGAGAAATAAACATGAGCCAGCACAGTGCAACTAAAACAGGACATGGTAAAAATAACTGCAACACAACTGGAGAAAAATAAAAGGCAGAATAACACCAAAAGGAGCGCAAAAATACAATCAACAAATGCATACACAGAAAAGAGCCACAAAGCTGGGTCTGGCAGGAATCCCAGCCCCAGTTTGTGACAGTTCTGATTAGTATTATTATGATTATTTATGATTATAGTTCAGTTCTGTCATCGTTTGTCAAGGTCGTGTCTCCCCTGATCCCCTGCGTATGTTTTGTCTCCCTCTGTGTGTTCATCCCCACCCCCCTCCCATCATTCCCTCTTGCCTCATGTGTCAGCTGTCTGTGATTACTGATTTCTCCACCTGTGCCGTGTTTTCTTGATTGTGCTTTGTAATTATTTAAGGTCTGTTTATCTTTGGTTCTGTTCGGGTTCTTTTGTCTATGACAGTGTGAACAACATCCTTTGTCTGTATCCTGCCTGTCCTGTTTTTGCCTTTGTGTTGTGCTTCCAAGCTGCACCGTTATTTTCTGTTTAAGCCCTCGAGTTGTGTCAGTGTGACCAGCTCTTTAATAAATCATTTTTGAACTTGCGTCCAGCAATTAGGTCCAGTCCTTCCAAAAACCGTGACAGAAAGAACCCGACAGTATGGACCCAGCGGACCGTAAGTTTTTTTTCATGGGTCTCGACCAGGAGGAATTTGGGTTGCTTCCCACATCGAGGCTCTAGTCGAGGACGCCTGTGATGCCGAAACACTGGATGAAGCTCTCAGACTCCTCGGAGACGCCGCCGATGTGACTGAGGCTTTGCATGCTGCAGTGTTATCCCCAGCTCACCAAACTCCTGCATTTGGTCCTGTCCCTGCTGTGGATGGGCTGAGCGCTGGGAAAAACGTCACTGGCGGACTGGGAGGAGCAGAAGGAGGAGAAGTTACAGCGAGCCGTCAGGAGATGCAGCTCACGACGGCGTTGGCAAAGACAGCAGCCCGGCCCTTCTTCTCCTGCAGAGGCATTCCAGATCTCTGCCCCCACCACCACCACCACCACCAATGCAGCGCCATACCACCGTGCAATGGCTCCTCGTCAGGCGGATCCTGTCATATCCCAGGAGGGATCATCTGACTCTCCAGCGGTGGCAGATCAGAAACTGAAGCAAGTACCTGTTCATTTTTTAACACCATTAATTGAGAGGTCTTGTCCTTTTTCTGGTGAGGGGGTCCAGTGTCAGCCACATACCACCACTGAGTTCTCTCCACCCATCTCTGTTGCAATTGTGGCTTCCGCTTCCATCATCCATCCTCACCTGCTTCTCTGGATTCCTGTTCTGTTTTTTGTGAGGAATTGGCCATACTGGGAGGCAACCTGCTGGTCTGGGATGAGCTGGCTGCCCCTGTTGTTGTGCCTGGACTGCATGAGGATTATCCAGTACTAGCTCCACACAACTCCCCAGCACCTTCAGCTGATGTGCCTGCTCCATGTCACTCCCTAGCTCCAGTGCCTGCTCCATGTTGCCTCCCAGCTTCTGTCCCTGCTCAGCTGGAGATGCAGGCTCCTGTTCCTGTTCAGTCCGAGGTGGACGTTCCTTTTCCTGCTCACCCTGTCATCACCCTTGCCTCATCTGCCATCATGCCTGCTGGTTGGACTGCAATAGCAGAGTCACCGGGGTTCTTGTCAGCAGTGGAGCAAGAGGCAATCACTTTTTCACACAGGGCCATGCAGGTTTGGATTTTTGTTTACCCTTAATAATAAACATCTTCATTTAAAAACTGCATTTTATGTTTACTTGCGTTATCTTTGTCTAATATTTAAATCTGTTTGATGATCTGAAATATTTAAGTGTAACAAACATAAAAAAAAAGAGAAATCAGGAAGGAGGCCAACACTTTTTCACACCATAATGCATCATGGCTATGCATTCCTCTCTGCTTTTCTAACATATACCATGACCATTGTATGTCTGCTAGATAGCCCCATGTGACAAACTCAAATTCTGACTGAGTAAAAGCAACAGTCTCATTTCAAATCATTTCAGCCTACAGATGCCTGCACTGTTGGACTCTGAAGGCCTCAAGGCAGATCTGCTTGACCCCTGCAACACATGATTGCTGAAAAATGATTGGACAAAAATTCTAACATACACACTGTACACACCACCAGGAGCAGTCTAACCAAGAGGAAAGCAACAAAATGAAGAGATTGGAGTACTGGGAATAATTTAATACATTCTCTTTGAGCAAATATAAGAATATGGGTTGTGTATGTAAGTCAGTGATTCTGATAGTGTTTAGGCCAGCAGAGAAGGCCTTACAGACCCTGATGGCCCACCACTTAAAAAAAAAAATCTTACACAGTATGGGCCCTTTAAAGATGAAAATCTTCTTTTCGTTTGATCTTGATTGAGTTGAAATCCTCCGTGGTGGGTCATAGAGGCAGAATTATAGAATGTGATCTGATTGTCTTAATGGATCTGACTGCACCTGGAAAAGCTAATCTTACTAACCAACTTTCCTGCTACTGTATGTACAAGTAAGATTCAATGGTGGGAGAAAAGGTTGAGGTGTAGTAACAAACCAGGCTGGGGGATGAGATTGAATGGAGGCTAACATAGCTGCCACGGAGGCAATTTGTGCTTGGAGATGGAGAAGTGTAAATCCAGAGCTGAAAACTCCATTAGGCTGAGTCAGTCATGCATCTGTGTGCTTCAGTGCCAGACAGCTCTGTAAATCAGCTTCCTTTTTTTCTAGCTCCACTGAAGAAAACAATATGGTAGTGTCTGGGCACTGAACACCGGGCTCTTGGGTTACACACACACACACACACACACACACACACACACACACACACACACACACACACACACACACATACACACACCCGAGGGGCCTGGTATCTACAGGGTGAGACCACATGCTCTGATCCAGGTTGAACTAACCACTGACATGTGCACCTGTCAGACATGGGTTGCTGAAGGTGTGTGTGCATTTATGCATGGATGCTGGGGGTTCTGTGTGTGATTTGCAATTGTGTTTTGATATTCAGCCTTGGTGAATCCTTTGTACCAAAATATAGATGATTATTATCTTTTAGTGGAGTTACTGCCTCATTCTGACATGAATGTTCATTTACCAATTTTCTCTCTCTCTCTCTCTCTCTCACTCCCTCTCTCTCTCTCTCTCTCTCTCTCTCTCTCACTCTCTCTCTCTCACACACACACACACACACACACACACACACACGCTCAGACTGTAAAGTAAATGGATTTGGAGTGTGTCCGCCCGTCTTAATCTGTTGGCCAGTAAAGGCTGACTGAGGCCTAGCAGGTGCTAGACACTTGTCTGTGGAATGTGGATGGCCAGACCTCGGACCTCCCACAAGGACCGAGCTTCCTCTGTGTTGTGTGCATGCATGTGTGTGTGTGGTAGGTGGCAGTTACCACCTGCTCTCATCCTAATTTCAGCTTTTCTCATGACCAAAGCACTGCATAGCACACGTTTATGAAGGAGTATTCATGCCACACTAAAAATAAAAAAAACAGATTTGCATTTTGAGAGTAAAGCCGCCTTACTACTACTACTACAACAACTTCCTTGATATATGGGTAGAAAAGTAATCATTAGCTATATGAAGGAATACTAAGTTAGTGTGAATTTTCCTTCTGAACAGATACAATTTTCTGCACCATCTCTTCAAAGTCATAATACTTATTACCACACTGTGTTTATGTGCTAAAAGAGAAATAATTTCCTTGTTACTAAAACCAATTCTTAAGTATAATTTCACTAGCTAACTAACTAGACAAGGCATTTTGTAGATGGTCCAGAGCGTGCAGCAGCCTTGCAGGAGTTTGACTACAAACATTTTTCTCCACATTTCAGCTTTTTTCCCCTCAAAATACTATTTGGACGAAAATGCATTTCGACTTTTTTCTCAAAATTTTGACTTTATGCTCAAAATGCTAAGATATTTTTCTTAATGTGGCCCTAATACTTCTTTTTACATGTTAGCGATTCTATCTAAAAGGGGATGAATGGAATTGGATATGAATGAGTTACAGTTTTGTTGCATCAAATCTACTCTATATAGCATAGACATCTATGTATACTGTATGTTTTATTTTCACTACAGATATATAATTTTTAAAAAGCAAGGACATTAATCAGCACAACCACATAGACTCATCATACATGTGCCAAACACAATAATATATGTCTTGCTCTTTAATCTATTCAGCTATTGAGGATTTGCAACTGATGTCACTGGTCACGTGAATCGTCACCTTGGTAGGCAACCGTTGTGAAAGGAACAATGACAGAAAAGGTTTATCATAACGTGAAGTTATTTTATCGAATATGCAAAATCTCTCACTAAAAATCATCTGGAGTATTACAGAAAGAAAACAGGTGATTAAAGGCGGCTTTCACTGCCTTGTTCTGGAGAGGCTTGAAGTGAGGTAGAAGCTGTCATTTAGCTGAGAAGGCTACATGCATTTTAATAAAAACTGGAAATTAATAGAGTTGTAACAAAATATGTATAGAAATGCATTGTTTGTAAATTAAATTGAGGTTATTTTTAATGAAAAATTTAAACTGATTACAATGATGGGGCTCTGTGCAGACCTCGCTATTCAGCCTCCTAGTGCTGCTCACCTTTTTATTTTTTGTCACTGTTTGTGGAAGGACTGGACCCAATTGCTGGACATAAGTTCAAAAATGATTTATTAAAGAGCTGGTCACACTGACACAACTCGAGGGCTTAAACAGAAACTAACGGTGCAGCTCAGAAGCACAACACAAAGGCAAAAACAGGACAGGCAGGATACAGACAAAGCGTGTTGTTCAATGCTGTCATAGACAAAAGAACCTGAACAGAACCAAAGTTAAACAGACCTTAAATAATTACAAGGCACAATCAAGAAAACACGGCATAGGTGGAGAAATCAGTAATCACACACAGCTGACACATGAGGCAAGAGGGAATGATGGGAGGGGGGTGGGGCTGAACACACAGAGGGAGACAAAACATACGCAGGGGATCAGGGGAGACACGACCTTGACAAGCGATGACAGAACTGAACTATAATCATAAATAATCATAATAATACTAATCAGAACTGTCACGAACTGGGGCTGGGATTCCTGCCAGACCCAGCTTCGTGGCTCTTCTCTGTGTATGCACTTGTTGATTGTATTTTTGCGCTCCTTTTGGTGTTATTCTGCCTTTTATTTTTCTCGAGTTGTGTTGCAGTTATTTTTACCATGTCCTGTTTTAGTTGCACTGTGCTGGCTCATGTCTATTTCTCATTTTGTATTCTGTGGTGGGGTGGGGCTGAACACACAGAGGGAGACAAAACATACGTAGGGGATCAGGGGAGACACAACCATGAAAAACAACGACAGAACTGAACTATAATCATAAATAATCATAATAATACTAATCAGAACACAGAACAAAATTATGAATCCAACAAATAATGATAAATACCGAAAATAAGATAAGATAAGATAAGCCTTTATTAGTCCCACAACGGGGAAATTCCAGGATTGCAACAGCACAGGGATAGCAACACTCAGAGCAACAATCAGAAGGCAAGAAAAAAAGCAAGCAAGCAAGAGCAGCTACTATACATATGTACATATTACTATAAAATATATATATACACACACACAGACACACAGTGCAGAGCATTGTAGCTGGATGGAATAAATATATGAATATATAAACACACAGTGCGGAGCATTGTAGCTAGATGGAATAAATATGTAGATATATAAACCCACAAAGTGCGGAGCAATGTAGCTAGATGGAATAATATGTAGATATATAAACACACAGTGCGGAGCATTGTAGCTAGATGGAATAAATATATAGATATATAAATATAAACACACCCAGTGTGGAGCATTGTAGCTAGATGGAATAAATATGTAAATATATAAACACACACAGTGCAGAGCATTGTTGCTAGATGGGATGAAACAGCATAACTGTCTACTTAGTTATCCTACATGGTATGATTATGTGCCCATACATATTCTCACCCTCCATAGCGACCGGTATTTTCCTAGTTGTATGCCGGAGGGGACCATTGTGTAAGTCTATTGCATCTTTTGCATTCAAAAAACTATTAGTTTGTTACGTCTTTTTGCTATCTCTGCGAGCAGCCCTGCTTAGGTTGTACAGTCTGACAGCCGTTGGTAGGAAGGACCTGCGAAACCTCTCGGTTGTGCACCTGGGATGATGTAGTCTGTTGCTAAATGAGCTCCTCAGTGCATACAGTATGTCCTGCATAGGGTGGAACTCGGACTCCAGCAGAGATGACAGTTTAGCCACCGTCCTTCTCTCTCCTATCTCCTCCACTGGATCAAGGCGCTGCCCCAGGACAGAGCTAGCTTTCTTGATCAGTTTGTTCAGTCTCTTCCTATCGGCTGCAGTAATGCCACTGCCCCAGCAGACCACTCCAAAAGTGATGGCTGATGCCACCACCGTGTCATAGAATGTCTTCAGCAGCGCCCCTTGTACACCAAAAGACCTGAGTGTCCTCAGCAGGAACAACCTGCACTGTCCCTTCTAGTAGAGTGTGTCAGTATTGTGTGACCAGTCTAGTTTATTGTTCAGATGAACACCCAGGTACTTATAGGATGTCACCATCTCGATGTCTGTTCCCTGTATATTTACTGGTGCTGTGAGGGGTTGCCCATGCCTGCGGCAGTCCACCATCAGCTCCTTAGTTTTCCTCGTGTTGATCTGGAGGCAGTTCCGATGGCACCAGTCCACGAAGTCCTGGATAAGCCCTCTGTACTCAGCTTCATCTCCATTGGAGATGAGGCCAACGATCGCAGAGTCATCAGAGAACTTCTGTAGGTGGCAGTGTGTTGTGTTGTGTGAGAAGTCCGCAGTATAAAGAGTGAACAGGAAGGGAGCCAGCACAACAAATACAACAAAGTAGTAACTTAAAGTGAGGATGTGGATTGAGTCCATGCTCTAAAGCAGGGACGTCAAACTCATTTCATGGACGGCCAAGACCCTGCATGTTTTGCTTCTACCCAGTGTCTTCAGCAGGTGTTTTCACTGATCAGCAATCAGTGGGAAGAAATTCAGTGAAATCACCTGTTGAAGACACCGGGTGGAGGTAAAACCTACAGGGTCTTGGCCCTCCATGGAATGAGTTTGACACCTGTGCTCTAAAGAAACAAACTATGACTCAAAAAGAAGACAAGAGACCCAACCCACGCCCTGACAGTACCCCCCTCCTAAGGGGCAGCTTCCAGACGGACCTCAAAAGAACACCACATACAAACAGAAAAGCACCCTCCCAGGTTGGGTGGTGGAGGGGGTTCAAGGCCAGGCGGGCCAAAACAAACTGTTACCCCCCACAGAGACCAAAATCAAACATCCCTCTGGTAACCCAAGTCCAAAACCCCAAAGTCCAACACAAAATTCATCAGGTGGTCTTCCAGACTCCCTAGGCAACCAGACCGGAGAGCAAAACGGGTCAGGGGGCCTATCCAATCCATGGGGCCCCAGACCAGAGCACAGAGTGAGTTGGGTGGTCTCCCAGAGTCCCTAGACCACTGGATTGGATAACAAAACAGGTCAGTGGGCCTAACCCCATTCATGGGCCTCCAAATCTCAGAACATATCCAGTCGGGTGGTCTCCCAGAGTCCCAAGACCACCAAACTGGAGTGTAGAATGGGTCCTGAGATAACAGTAGGGGTCCTTTAAACTCAAATGAAAATGACATTGAATTTTCACACTGAGGAGCTGATAACAAAGAACCCTTAAACTCAGTAGATGGTAACATAAAAACTTCACACTCTGGAGAGGAGCTTTAAGCTTTGGTGAAAATAACACCAGAGCCTTTTGCTCCAAAACTGACGACTGAGGTGCGCTAACCATTATAACAGATGACAGGTGAGCGCTAGCCTCAGGAACACATGATGGAGGTTCTCCGGCCACAGGAACGCATGACAAAGAATCCTCGGCTTCCACGACAACAGAGGCGAGCCGACCATTGGCAAAACCAGATGATAATGGCTAAAGATCCTCAAGTCCTGACGTCTGGGAATCCATCCACGAAACAGCCACCTCAGACGGGGAGGAAAAAAACATCTGGGTCACTACAACTGGCAGCAGTGGAGCTCGGTGGAGGAGGCCCAGAAGCAAATGGCAGCTGCAACCGGGTACCCCACTAAGAGCTAGGCAAGATCACATCTTTAGAAAGCTGAGTTCAATTTCTCTAGCCACACCCAGGCCTGATTACTGCCACACCTGTTCTCAATCAAGAAATCACTTAAATAGGACCTGCCTGACAAAGTGAAGTAGACCAAAAGATCCTCAAATGCTAGACATCATGCTGCGATAAAAATAAATTCAGGAACAAATGAGAAACAAAGCAATTGAGATCTATCAATCTGGAAAAGGTTATAAAGCCATTTCTGAAGCTCTGGGACTCCAGCAAACCACAGTGAGAGCCATTATCCACAAATAGCAAAAATATGGAACAGTGGTGAACCTTCCCAAGAGTGGCTGGCAGACCAAAATTACCCCAAGAGCGCAGCGATGACTCATCCAAGATGTCACAAAAGACCCCACAACATCATCCAAAGAACTGCAGGCCTCACTTGCTTCAGTTAAGGTCAGTGTTCATGACTCCACCATAAGAAAGAGACTGGGCAAAATGGCCTGCATGGCACAGTTCCAACACAAAAACCACTGCTGAACAAAAAGAACATAAAGGCTCATCTCAGTTTTGCCAGAAAACATCCTGATGATCCCCAAGACTTTTGCAAAAATACTTTGTGGACTGATGAGACAAAAGTTGAACATTTTGGAAGGTGTGTGTCCCATTACATCCGGCATAAAAGTAACACAGCATTTCAGAAAAGGAACATCATACCAACAGTAAAATATGGTGGTGGTAGTGTGATGGTCTGGGGTTGTTTTGTTTTGGAAATGGAACCATGAATTCTGCTGTCTACCAAAAAATCCTGAAGGAGAATGTCCGGCCATCTGCTCGTGACCTTAAGCTGAAGCACAGTTGGGTTCTGCAGCAGGACAATGATCCAAAACACACCAGCAAGTCTACTTCTGAATGGCTTAAGAAAAATAAAATGAAGACTTTGGAGTGGCCTAGTCAAAGTCCTGACCTGAATCCGATTAAGATGCTGTGGCGTGACCTTAAAAAGGCGGTTCATGGTCGAAAACCCTCCAGTGTAGCTGAATTACAACAATTCTGCAAAGATGAGTGGGCCAAAATTCCGCCACAGTGTTGTAAAAGACTCATTGCCAGTTATCGCAAATGCTTGATTGCAGTTGTTGCTGCTAAGTGTGGCCCAATCAGTTATTAGGTTTAGAGGGCAATCACTTTTTCACACAGGGTCATGTAGGTTTGGAATTTTTTTCCCTTAATAATAAACACCTTCATTTAAAAACTGCATTGTGTGTTTACTTGTGTTATCTTTGTCTAATATTTGAATTTGTTTGATGATCTGAAACATTTAAGTGTGACAAACATACAAAAAAATGAGAAATCAGGAAGGGGACAAACACTTATTCACACCACTCTGTGTGTGTGTGTGTGTGTGTGTGTGTGTGTGTACACGCACACACACACACACACACACACACACACACATATACTGTATATATATATATATATATATATACACGTATATATACGTATATATATAGTATATAAGGACTAGATAGGACGTGGCTAACATTTTTATTGCAAACAAAGGCACCATATTCTGTAGGTAATTATAATGTTCGACAGCAGCTGCAGCATTGTGAATACACAATATACAGTATACACAAACAATTGTTCATTATATTTATTCAATAAATCAATATGATGACTGCACTTGGCAGACTGCAACTAGCCTGGTGGCTAGCCATGTCCTATCTGGTCCTTAGATGTATCTCTGTAATGCATAACCAGGTAGTGTGACAGAAAATAATTGACACTGTGGAAAACCAATAGAAAGAGCCCTGTCCCAGGGAAAAGACAGTCTCATCGGTCCTGCTCCTGAGAACACAAAGGCTGCACTTGATTGGTCAACGCAAACTGCCATGGGTGGTCTTTCAGCTACTGGACAACATGGTGGATTGCAAGTAAACTGTTTTTTAAAAACAAATCACTGAAAAGTGCTTCTAACAGCATTTGAGGTGGGAAATAGTAGGTATAGTTAATGAATCCATTGCTATTTGACATCAGCAACCGCTGGTCTAAACAGTTCAGTGCAACATCGCTACAGCTTTTTTGGACAAACTTTATTGTGAACATTGTAAATGACATTGTTACAGTTTCCATTTATAGCAACCTTCAGACTGCCGTCCAGCATCTCTTGCACTGAGGTCAGTGTATTTTGGTCTCAATTTACAATAAACTCTCCGGACTTGATGCAGGTATAACACTTGTTATTAAGAGCATGGAGAATTTTTAAAAAGAAGGAATGACCTGGTCCACTCTGAAACATCAACTCAAGCAACTGATAATGGAATTAATTACTCAGGTAAGAAAAACTGTTTCCAAATGCAGCCAAGTCAAGTACCTTTTCAAGGAGGTAGTGCTATAGTCAAAGTTTACAAATTATTGTCAAAGTCTTCAATCAAGAGACAACTTCATAGAGTTACGGTGGGGGAAAAAAAGTATTTAGTCAGCCACCAGTTGTGCAAGTTCTCCCACTTAAAAGATGAGCGAAGTCTCCAATTTTCATCATAGTTATACCTCAACTATGAGAGACAAAATGAGAAAAAAAAAATCCAGAAAATCACATTGAAGGATTTTTAATGAATTAATTGGTAAATTCCTCGGTAAAACAAGTATTTGGTCACCTACAAACAAGCAAGATTTCTGGCTCTCACAGACCTGTAACTACTTCTTTAAGAGGCTCCTCTGTCCTCCACTCGTTACCTGTATTAATGGCACCTGTTTGAACTCTTTATCAGTATAAAAGACACCTGTCCACAACCTCAAACAGTCAGGCTCCAAACTCCACTATGGCCAAGACCAAAGAGCTGTCAAAGGACACCAGAAACAAAATTGTAGACCTGCACCAGGCTGGGAAGACTGAATCTGCAATAGGTAAGCAGCTTGGTGTGAAGAAATCAACTGTGGGAGCAATTATTAGAAAATGGAAGACATACAAGACCACTGATAATCTCCCTTGATCTGGGGCTCCACACAAGATCTCACCCCGTGGGGTCAAAATGATCACGAGAACAGTGAGCAAAAATCCCAGAACCACACGGGGGGACCTAGTGAATGACCTGCAGAGAGCTGGGACCAAAGTAACAAAGGTTACATCAGTAACACACTATGCCGCCAGGGACTCAAATCCTGCAGTGCCAGACGTGTCCCCCTGCTTAAGCCAGTACATGTCCAGGCCCGTCTGAAGTTTGCTAGAGAGCATTTGGATGATCCAGAAGAGGATTGGGAGAATGTCATATGGTCAGATGAAACCAAAATAGAACTTTATTGTAAAAACTCAACTTGTCGTGTTTGGAGGAGAAAGAACACCATACCTACTGTGAAGCATGGGGGTGGAAACATCATACTTTGGGGCTGTTTTTCTGCAAAGGGACCAGGACGACTGATCCGTGTAAAGGAAAGAATGAATGGGGCCATGTATCGTGAGATTTTGAGTGAAAACCTCCTTCCATCAGCAAGGGCATTGAAGATGAAACGTGGCTGGGCCTTTCAGCATGACAATGACCCCAAACACATCGCCCGGGCGATGAAGGAGTGGCTTCGTAACAAGCATTTCAAGGTCCTGGAGTGGCCTAGCCAGTCTCCAGATCTCAACCCCATAGAAAATCTTTGGAGGGAGTTGAAAGTCCATGCTGCCCAGCGACAGCCCCAAAACATCACTGCTCTAGAGGAGATCTGCATGGAGGAATGGGCCAAAATACCAGCAACAGTGTGTGAAAACCTTGTGAAGACTTACAGAAAACGTTTGACCTCTGTCATTGCCAACAAAGGGTATATAACAAAGTATTGAGATGAACTTTTGTTATTGACCAAATACTTATTTTACCGAGGAATTTACCAATTAATTCATTAAAAATCCTTCAATGTGATTTTCTGGATATTTTTTTTTCTCATTTTGTCTCTCATAATTGAGGTATACCTATGATGAAAATTGGAGACCTCTCTCATCTTTTAAGTGGGAGAACTTGCACAATTGGTGGCTGACTAAATACTTTTTTGCCCCACTGTAAATACAGACAGTTTTCAACAACAGGTTACACTTAGGATCACGAAGGCCAGAATAAACTTGAAAACATTCAAAATAGCCTGCCTAGTTCTGGAATGACAAAGTCGTTGGATAAAGAAAGGTACAGAGAAGGAAAGGAGCTGCTCATGCTCTGAAACGTGCCACATCATCTGTCAAACATGGCTGAGGCAGTGTTATAACAGGGGCATACAAGTCTACCAATGGAAATGGGTCACTGGAATTTACTGATGATGTGACTGTTGATAGAAGTAGCATAATGAATTCTGAAGTTTACAGATCTATACTGTGTGCTCAGATTCAGCCAAATGCTGCAAAACTGACCAGACAGCAAAATTTGTTCAAAAACTTGCATGAACAGAAAGGATATCACATATACAGTAAAGTCAGAAAGAGCAGAGTCAATAATACTGGGAATCCAACATTATATGTTATAACTGGACCTAAATCAGTTTTGTCTGTGTCGGATTGCTGGACAGCCATCGGGGCAGGACTGTGTAACAATGTGCAGCTGCCCCCAAACACCGGCCTCAACAAATTACCCATTTCACAGCTCACAAAGCATCCAAGCTCCAAACTATGCAGACCATTCCATTCCTGTGCTTTTTGGAAAGACAGCTACCCAGTATTTCAGTGTTCTTAAAGTCAAGGACACTGTCCTTCAGCCTGATTGTAATCCAAATATCTGCAAAACTGCATCCCAGCTGTATGATGAAGATAAGATAAGATAAGATAAGCCTTTATTAGTCCCACAACGGGGAAATTCCAGGATTGCAACAGCACAGGGATAGCAACACTCAGAGCAACAATCAGAAGGCAAGAAAAAAAAAAAAAAAAAAAAAAAAAAAAGCAAGCAAGAGCAGCTAATATACATATGTACATATTACTATAAAATATATATACACACACACACACACAGACACACAGTGCAGAGCATTGTAGCTGGATGGAATAAATATATGAATATATGAACACACAGTGCAGAGCATTGTAGCTAGATGGAATAAATATGTAAATATATAAACACCCACAGTACGGAGCATTGCAGCTAGGTGGAATAAATATGCAAGTATATAAACACAAAGAATATAAACAGAAGAGTATAAACAGAAGAGTATATAAACAGAAGAGTGCCGAATTTGAAAATATGATAATGCATTATCTCATTTTAATTATAATTGATTTGCACCCATCCTTGCTGCTAATATATATTGTGTTTAAGCTTTGGTTTAATATTTGGTTGAAGTCACCGTGACAATGAGCTCAGGAATTTTCTCATCTTTTTGCATGAATTACCAACAATGTTTTACAATATACTAGGGATGCAAGGCAAGTTTATTTATATCACACATTTCATGTACAAGACAATTCAAAGTACTTTACATAAAACATTCAAGAATTACAGCAAGATGGAAAAGGAATACATTAGAATTTAAAAGCAAACAAAAAATATCAGTCACACAATAATATCAGTCCATTATCTGTGTTGGTGGATAAAGCATTTAAAATTATTTATCAGCATTGGCATAGATATTTACAGTTGATGAAATATTACAGCAGACAGGCAGAAGTAGGGTTGCCAACTTTCTCACAGTCAAATAAGGGACACAGGGTTTTAACTATTGCTCGGTGCCATGATGTGGACATTGGGCAGTGCAGTGGTGCAGTGGTTAGCACTGCGGCAGCACAGCAACTCACCCTTGGCCATGGGATCCCTGGTTCGACCCCATCCCCTGACCAACAGTGATCTGTGTGGAGTTTGCATGTTCTCCCCGTGTCTGCGTGGGTTTACTCTGGGATTTCTCCGGTTTCCTCCCACAGGCCAAAAACATGCAGGTTAGGTTAATTGGAGACTCTAAAGTGGCCCTAGGTGTGAATGTGTGTGTGAATGGTAAAGGGATGGCACTGTACCATGGCTGCTTCATCCATCCAGGTGGATGCCCTCAATTTCCCCTCTGGGAATCAATAAAGTATACGAAATCAAAAAAAAAAAAAAAATAGTGTTGACATAATACTGGAATTTTTTACCTTGATAATACCTTAAGAAATATTGATATTCAATGTTATGTTGGATGCAACTTTGAGCTAGAAAACAACTACACTGCAAAAAGTCAAATATAAGGAAAGTAAAATGAAATTTTATTTTTAGTTTGTGGAAGAAGAAAGCAGGCGAGGCAGCGAGCTGGACACACATGAACTTTTTTCTTCTTCCAACATCAAGTACAGGAAATACTCTGACTGGGTCTCTCTGCGCTTCCTTTTCATAACCTTTATTCCTGCAGCATGAGACCCAGGGAGTCCAAACATAATGCTTTCAGCACAAAGACATGTGTGGCACATTAACATAATAACCACCTCTCTTCCTCTCTCGACTCCTGCGTCTCCCTACTTCCCAGGAGGCGGATAGTCCTTTCCAATGCGTCTGAGATCCCCTGGAGCCACTTCCTCCTTCAGTCCTTTTGTTCCATCTTCCCCCAGCTCCTGACTGTGGGTGGAGAACCCCCACACAGTACCACCACACAGCCCCCGCCCCCAAACACCCAGAAAGGGCATTGACTCCCTCATCCTTTGGGCTTGAGCCTGCACCCATAGCGGCTGTAGTGGGGGGTGCGCCGGTCTGGTCGAACCACCCTGCTGGCGAGGTGTGCAGGCGGGCACATTAATCTGTGGAGGGAAAACATGTGGGGGGGAAAACATGTCAGTTTCACGAGCACAGTTCTGTACCACAGGAACACCAACTTGCGGAGCCACCAATGGTGGACATCTGTGCCGGAGAGCTTGGGCCAACACCACCTGCTTGTCTGCAAACACAAAGGCGGCTTAAGCCTGTCGATGCAGACGGTCTCCGTATGCCCCCGCAAGTCTAACACAAAATGCTTTGCCCCAGTCTCCAGCACCCTGAACGATACGTCGTACGGTGGGCGCAGTAGGGTCCGGTGCGCATCGTGCCTGACAAAAACAAAACTGGTGTTCTGTAAGCTTTTCGGGACAACGGTGCAGGGAAAACAATGGTGGGCTGGGCCCAGTACGTTAACAGCCTCCGTACTGTGCAAAAATTGTGTGGGCAGATCGGCCCCGGGTGCGGGGTTTTCTGGTAAAAACTCGCCGGGGATCCATAGTGGCTGAGAAAAAATTAATTCTGCCGAGGAGACTGCCTGATCCTCCTTAGGCGGGGAGCGCAACCCTAAAAGAACCCAAGGCAGACGGTCGACCCAATTTGCATCTGAGTGCTGCCTTAAGCGACCTATGAAAACGCTCGCATAACCTGTTAGCCTGGGGGTTGCACGCGGTAGTGCAGTGAATTTTGACTCCTGGGCTTTGGGCCATCGTGGACCACAGTTCCAAAACGAATTGTGGACCCCTGTCGGAAGTGATGTCCGACGGGGATCCGAACCGTGCAACCCAAGCCGACAAAAATGCGTGAACCACTTCCGCGGACGTGGTGGAAGCCAGCGGGACCACTTCAGGCCAACGTGTGGTGCGGTCCATGATAGTCAAAAGACACGTGAAACCTTGCAACAGTGGGAGGGGTCCCACCAAATCCACATGGACGTGGTCGAACCTCCTGGTCAGAATTTGGAACAGCTTGAGGGGGACTTTGATGTGCTTGTGCCAGAGGGCACGTGAAGCATGCTGCAGCCCACTCTTTCACATCCTTGTGCAAGCGCAGCCAGACAAATTTCGCCCCCGCAAGTTTAACAGAGGCGCGCACGCCCGGATGCGAAAGGGAGTGGACTGACTCAAAAATGCGGCGGTGTCAAGAGCTCAGAACCACCGGGCACAGGCGACAAGTGGAGACGTCGCAGAGCAAGGGAGGGCACCCTTCTTGCACCACCCTGCTCTCCAGCTTTAACCCAGTAGGCGCAAACTGGAATACGTAAATGTCTGTGTCCCCAGCTTGCTCCACGGCCATGGCAGGGAAATCTATTCCCATGTAGACCGGGGAGACTAGCGCGCGCAACAGGCAATCAGCCATGACGTTGAGCTTACCGGCAACGTGTTGAATGTCGGTTGTGATCTCTGAGATCGCAGCCAAATGCCGTTGCTACCAGGCTGACCATGGTTCTGAGACCTTGGACATCACGTACATTAGCGGTTTATGATCCACAAATGCGGTGAACTTGCGCCCCTCTAGCCAAAACTGGAAATGGCGCGTCACCAGGTGGAGAGCCAACAATTCTCTGTCGAACGTGCTGTATTTGCATTCATTGTCGCGCAAAGTACGACTGAAAAATGCAAGTGGCTGCCAAGAGCTGGAGATGTACTACTCCACCACTGCCCCTATGGCAACGTCAGATGCATCCGTGGTGAGTGCTATCTGTGCCGATGGGTCAGGGTGGGTGAGCAAAGCGGCATCAGCGAGTGCTGTTTTGGCATCTGCGAAAGCCTGGACTCGCTCGGGGGTCCAGTCGATGTTTTCCGAAGGCTTCTTTTTCTTATGCGCTGCGTACAATGACTGTATCAGCTGGGCTGCCCAGGGGAGGAAACGGTTATAAAAGTTGACCATTCCCCCAAACTCCTGTAGGGCCTTCACGGTCTGCGGACGCGGAAAGTCTGACATGGCGCACACCGTTTCCGGTAGTAGAATCATGCCCTCTGGCGAAATGCAGTGGCCCAAAAAATCAATCACTGGAACTCCGAACTGGCGCTTTGCCGGGTTAACTATAAGCCCGTGCACTTCCAACCTCTGGAAAACCATCCTGAGATGGGCGGCATGCTCCTGCTCGGACGCGCTAGCCACCAGAATGTTGTCTAAGTAGACAAAAACAAAGGACAAGTCCCGGAGTACTGTGTCCATCATTCTCTGAAAGGTTTGCGCTACGCCCCTTAATCCAAACGGTATGTGTAAAAATTCGAACAGGCCAAAAGGAGTTATTACCACTGTTTTAGGAACATCTTCCTCATGCACCAGGACCTGGTGGTAACAGCGGACCAGATCCACTTTCGAAAAAACATGTGTCCCAGCCAGGTGCACGGAAAAATCCTGGATGTGTGGGATGGGATACCAATCGTGTTCCGTGGCATTGTTTAAGTGCCAGAAATCACCGCACGGTCACCACAACCCGTCGGCCTTCAATACATCAGATTTATATAGCGCTTTATCATAGACACTCAAAGACGCTTTACAGAAATTAAGGGTCATCCACCACCTGGATGGATGAAGCAGCCACAATACGGCACCATCCCTTTTAACCATTCACACACACATTCACACCAAGGGCCACTTTAGAGTCTCCAATTAACCTAACCTGCATGTTTTTGGCATGTGGGAGGAAACCGGAGAAATCCCGGGGTAAACCCACGCATACACGGGGAGAACATGCAAACTCCACACAGATCACTGTTGGCCGGGGGCAGGGATCGAACCCACGATCTCATGATCCCCACGATCCCCCGGCCGAGGGTAAACTGTGCTGCCGCAGTGCTAACCACTGCGTCACCGTGCAGCCCAAGGCCTTAGGCACCATGTGTAGTAGGGATGCCCACAGGCTGTTGGAGCACCTTGGCCAGTTTAGCCACGTCCAGGCGCTGAGGTCGTGCGAACATTGGCGGGCCTTTTGTGGTTTTAAAATGCTCGACCCTGTGTTTGGTTACTGTAGCCAAAAAAGTTGGGACTGTGAGTGCTGGGAACTGTGAAAGTAAATGCTGGTACTTACCCCCTGGAGCTATAACATTAGCCAGTGTTGCTGACCCAACTCCCCGAGCTGTGCAAAGCAGGGAGGTGAAAGAAACAGCGTCCACTAAACGTCTGTTGGCAACATCAACTAATAACCCATAAGCACATAAAAAATCTGTGCCTAAAATGGGGGCCGAACATGCAGCTACCACAAAGTCCCACTGGAAATTGTGTCCGTGCAAGCATATCGTCAGTGTCCGTTCACCAAACGTCCTGATGGTGGATCCGTTAGCAGCCGTGAGCTTAGGACCGCTGCCTCCTGCCGACCTGTCTGTGCTGACTGGCAGGATGAGGCTCTTCTGAGAGCCGGAGTCCACCAAAAACCGTCTCCCCGAACGTGTGTCCGTGATATAAAGCAGCTTGTTCCTGCCGCCAGCGGTTGCAGCTGCTACTGACTGCTGGTCATGCCATCTTACTGGCTTCTTGAACTGGCATGGTGGCAGGCAGCGTTGGGCATTCAAGCCGAAGCGGCGATGACAGAAACAGATCGCCCCACTCTTGCGTCTCTTGGTGTCTGTCCTGGCTATCAACCACTGCTCCTCGACCTCGCTGCCTCGGTGCCGCTGCATGCACGCTGAGAGCTCTGGTTGTTAAAACAATGCAGTCCACTTCCTGCACCAGGGCGTGGTAGTCCTTGGTCACCAGCCGCGGTGAGTTGGCCAGGATCACCCTCACTGTAGCAGGTACATAGGTTCCTGAGGAACAGGTGGGCGAACAGGAAAGATTCATCATTCTTCCCCCTCAGCTCCAACATGCTCTCCATAAGC
Source organism: Pholidichthys leucotaenia (assembly GCA_020510985.1). Taxonomy (NCBI): domain Eukaryota; kingdom Metazoa; phylum Chordata; class Actinopteri; order Cichliformes; family Pholidichthyidae; genus Pholidichthys; species Pholidichthys leucotaenia. Next base: position 222,796,079 of record CM035845.1, on the reverse strand, counting down.
TCCACGGCTGATCTGTCCCCTAACTCTGAATATCTCTGCCCTCTTACTGTCAGACAGGGTATAATGCTGGAGTAGCATCCTCTTGAGCACTTCATATTTCCCTTTGGCCAGCGGTTCCTGTAGCAGGCTCGCTACCTGCTGCGTGGCATGCACATCCAGCTCAGCGACAACATCGTAATATTTCGTGTCATCGGTTGTGATCCCGCGGAGTGCGAACTGGGTTTCTATATTCAAGAACCATGCGGTCGGGTTGTGAAGCCAAAGTCTGGGAGCTTGACTGTGACAGCGCATGCAGCGCTGGTGCTCTCCCTCTGGGTAGTCTCCGGGGCAGTGCTTGGCTCGCTCTCCATGGCACCGTCTTGGGGTCACCAATGTGGAAGTAGAAAGCAGACAAGGCAGCAAGTTGGACAACACATGAACTTTTTTCTTCTTCCAACATCAAGTACAGGAAATACTCTGACTGGGTCTCTCTGCGCCACCTTTTTAAAACCTTTATTCCTGCAGCATGAGACCCAGGGAGTCCAAACACAATACTTTCAACACAAAGACATGCGTGGCACATTAACATAATAACCACCTCTCTTCCTCTCTCTACTACTGCATCTCCCTACTCCCCAGGGGGCGGATAGTCCTTTCCAATGCATCTGAGACCCCCTGGAGACACTTCCTCCATCAGTCCTTTTGTTCCATCTTCCCCCGGCTCCTGACTCTGGGTGGAGAACCCCCACACAGTGCCACCACAAGTTAACCTTTATTTATACAGGGTAGTTCCAATGAGAGACAACCTCTCTTTTTCAAGAACGTGCTATTCACACTCACACCAGGAAGCTGCCCAGTACAACCACAGACTGATCTGTGGCCACTGAGCAACTCTTCTGGAGCAGTTGGGGTTAAGGGCCTTGCCCAAGGCCACCACAGTGGGGTTAAAGCTGTGTTCACACCAAAGGTGAAGGGGCGAATTTTTCGCACAGCACGATTGCATAATAACTCAATGTAAACACGCGAACAAACACGACTTCCCCTTCTGAGTGAGATGCAGACAGGCAAAGTTGCCTTTATAACGTCTGCAGCTGTGATGAACCTGCTGTGGAAATTCCAAAAATAATGTCATGCTTAGGTTTACATTATCCGACCAGGGGCTCACCTGAAAATGTCATCTTAAGCCTTCAAAACTTCACAGAAGATGGGTGTTTTTGTTGCTAGCATACTAGCTTCCTACGACTTATGTGGCTGGAAAACCGTGGGTAAATAACTCCAAAAACCCAATTCAGCTGAAGAGTTCCTGGTCATCCTGTCTCCCGATGAGTGAGTTTTATTTTCTAACTAGTTTATTCTGCAATAGTGATAATTTTACTCCGTCCGCTAGTGAGCTAGCTAGCTGACGCGAACCCGCGATGACGAAAATTTGCACGTACTCGCATCTTCCCATTGACTTTGTATGGATTCGCATCGCCCCTTCACGTTCAGTGTGAACACACCTTAAGGAGTGTGGGGTAAACACTGCTATGTTATCTGTCCCACACAGATCTAATCCTCCTGGTCCAGGAACACTAATCCTGCTGGTCCGCTCACCTGTCCACATCCCTAACCATTAGGCCGCCACTGCATAAATAAACTAGAAAAGCACTCGGAGAGCGCAGACCTCCGCCAAGCGGCACAGTTCCCCCCATAGAGTGTTTGTGTGTACGTTTTCAGATTCCCTGAGCATGAAAAGATATGAGTAGCAATTGGATTCACAATGATTATTTGTTTATTTGACATGGACAGTGCAATAAACAGACAATTAATGAATGACAATCAATGTGATAGTGATAGGATTAGTGGTTCAGTAGTGTAAAATGGGGCTATAAGGGACGGCGGGTTAATAAGGGACAGTTTTGTGGGAAATGTTTTAAATGTAATTCTGCTTTTTTTATTTTGAGCAGGACGCTGAGTTGTGTTGTTATTGTCAAATATCCCTGAATCCTTCATCAAATCTAGGCGGAAGCAAAATTAAAAAAGCAGAATTACATTTAGAAAAGTGTCCCATATTACCCCGCCGTCCCTTATAGCCCCGTTTTACGGTTGTAAAAGCATTGCCTCCTTGGCGGAGGTAATAAACTGAAGTGTTGGTGTGTCCATCTCCTCCACTGACGGATGCAGATTGGTTAGACAGGTTGCCGTGGGTTTTGAATGAATTTATTTCGGATAATACAGTACAGGTTAAAAGAAACTGTATAATATAACAACAAGGTCAAATTAGACAAAGACTCCTTCTTCTATACAATTCCACGTGAGTTATCCGAAATGGGTGATGGCTGAAGCCGCAGCTTATATTGCCCACCCATACCCGCAGACTTGGCGGGTTCAGGTATATTATATTTTATATTATATTGGGGTTGCAGCTGAGTGTGAAGCGGCTGGGATGAGAATCAGCACCTCCAAGTCCGAGTCCATGGTCCTCAGCCGGAAAAAGGTGGATTGTCCTCTCCGGGTTGGGGACAGGCTCCTGCCCCAAGTGGAGGAGTTTAAGTATCTTGGGGTCTTGTTCACGAGTGAGGGGAAAATGGAGCGAGAGATCGACAGACGGATTGGAGCAGCATCTGCAGTGATGCGGACGTTGTACCGGTCTGTTGTGGTGAAGAGGGAGCTTAGTTCTAAGGCAAAGCTGTCGATTTACCAGTCAATCTACGTTCCTACTCTCACCTATGGTCACGAGCTTTGGGTAATGACCGAAAGAACGAGATCGCGGATACAAGCGGCTGAAATGAGCTTTCTCCGTAGGATTGCTGGACTCACCCTCAGAGATAGGGTGAGGAGCTCAGTCATCCGGGAGAGGCTCAGAGTAGAACCGCTGCTCCTCCACATTGAAAGGAGTCAGTTGAGGTGGTATGGGCATCTGATTAGGATGCCTCCTGGACGTCTCCCACTTGAGGTGTTTCAGGCACGTCCCACTGGGAGGAGACCCCGGGGCAGACCCAGGACTCGGTGGAGAGACTATGTCTCCCAGCTAGTCTGGGAACGCCTTGGTATCCCCTCTGAAGAGCTGGAGCAGGTGGCTGGGGAGAGGGAAGTCTGGGCTTCTCTGCTTGAACTGCTGCCTCCGCGACCCGGACCTCCGGAAAAGCGGTAGAAGATGGATGGATGGATGGATGGATGGATGGGGTTGCAGTCCGCGGCAAAACAGAATTTAGAGTCTTCCCCGGCAGAGAGGTCGTTTTTACGCAGCGCCTATAGCTGGGCGGGGAATTTGTGGCAAATAATGGGGCGGCGGACAGGTGGCCGTGTCAGGTTTTGCAGCGTGGCGCAAAAACAGGCACGCTGGCGGGCCCAGGCCAGCAGTGTTTTCCGCATGCTTTTGTGCCTAAAACGTTGAAGAACGCGGAGTTTGTGTTGGTCAGACACGACGACCAGCGCAATGTGCGCCGCGCCTATGGCTGGCACAGGCACGCTGGGGGTCCGAGGCCAGCAGTGTTTTCCGCATGCTTTTGTGGCAAAAACGTTGAAGAAGGCGGAGTTTGTGTTGGTCAGACACGACGCCCAGCGGCCTCCATTGCGCCTGCGCACATGTTGAAAATGGCCCTATGTCACAGTGTTGAAAAATGCTTTAAAAAAATTCCTGTATCCAGACGGTGAACCGGATCACCCCCAAAATTTAATCAGTTCTTCCTTGTACCATTTCCACCAAGGCCTGAAAGTTTCATGCAAATCCGTCCAAGACTTTTTGAGTTATCTTGCTAACCAACAGACAAACAGACAGACAAACACACAAACACACAAACCCTGGCAAAAACATAACCTCCTCCTGGCCTTTTCGGCCTGGCGGAGGTAATTAAGACTTTTTATGCTTGTTTTTTGTCTGACAAGATATTTATTCTTGCTGTGCAGTTTATGTGTAAGAAATTTTTACATGCTTTCCAATAGTTTTAATTTGTTTTACACAATTTGATAAGTCAACTTTTCTTGCTCTGTTGGCAGATAATTTTACTTAAAAAAAATTCTGGCAATAGATAATTCAAGTTAAAATTTAAAAAAACCATCTGCCAACAAAGAAACATTAAATTGCTTAAAACAAGTAAAAACTTTCATAAAGCAAGTAAAATCTTACAGAAAACTGCACAACAAAAAGAAATTCTTGTCTTGTCAAAAATATCATGTGAGAGAAAAAGAAGCATAAAGCCTTGATTTAGGATATTTTATCTTACTGAGATTTCCTTTTTTACAGTGTCACAGATGCTACTGCTTTCAGCATAAAATTACATCAGTGAAGTATTCCTGATTCAAACAATGCACAACACAGAAATAAGTGCTAGCATTTTAATGTGTTATCCTAATCAGTAGAATACATTTATTGATATATATATATATTGTATGTATTGTATTTATATGTACATTTTATTTATTGAATAAAATCATCATCATCATCATCAACAACAACAGCAGCAATGAAAAACCTGCACATGTGACTGGAAAGCACTGCAAATAGCATGTCTTACCTTTTTAAAAGGTTTTTCTTCTGGCTTTCTTTAAAGAAAAATCCTTCATTATGTCCTTTAAGTCCAGCTCACAAATGTCATTATACTCTGTGGATGCATGCTTGATCCAGTCTACTTTTTACCAAGTTCGGAATTCACTGTCCCACGCACAGGTGTTTGATGTATAAGCAATCATGGCTTTTCTTCTCCCTTCTTCAGATGAGTGCTTTAACGGCCCACCTGTCTCTTCCATGCAGAAGCTATGCCTCCACTCAATGCTCCAGCTTAGAAAAATCCTTTACGCTTTGGGACTTTTTGAGCAATTCGTTTTCCATAAGCTCTTTTCCTCTCAATAATTTTATGAGCGGCACTTTCAAACTTTTTTCTGGATATTTTGACTGAGCTAATTACTTCTTACCTCTCACTGGTGCTTGCACATGTCACATGTAAAAACAATTCCTCTGATAGGCTATTGGCACATGGTACCCATGTGGGGCACTTGTAAATTAGATCAATCAGCAGCCACACATGAATACCAAGTCATAGAATTTGACCAATTAGCAACAATGTGTTCTTTTTCTTTGGCTCACGATGGGCCCTGATCTTCGTAGGCCCCTGGGCTTCAGCCCAGCCTAGCCCGTTCATTAAGGCGGCCTTAAATATATGGGACAACGCACATCCCACTTGGGACAAACATACTTAGCCCAATAAACGGGACATCCCGGCTAAAATGGGACAGTTGGCAACCCTAGGCAGAAGTGATGCTCTGCTGTAACATTATGCTTTTCCCATGGCGCGAAGGAATGACGTCAACACACTGGCCAAGCGTATCAAAACAAACATGTCTGACTCCACACAGCCATGTGAGGAGGAGCAAAAAAATACAAGAGGAAATTAATTCACAAAGCCCCCCAAAAAGAAAGACACAACAATGAAGAAAAAAAAAATTCTCCACAGTGCCCAAACAAAGACAAAAAAAAAAAAAAACCTATTGTGACCATCCAAGGACCAAAGGTGCCACCCAGAAACCCATGGGGTCTATCGCTCCCGAAAAGCAGCCACCAAAGATGTTAGCAGAAACATGGATTGAACCAAGCCATGCCACACCATGCCCAGACCCAGTTATTTTCAAATTTGGCCTTAACTGAGTTACAAGCTGTAATTTTTCACATCACATATCGAGGTGGTTCTAAGGCCTAGTGCACATGACGACGTTTTCGTTTAACCCCGGAGAGAAACATCTGTGTGCACACAACACGTCACAAAAGCAACCATGCGTGCACACAGATCCACCAAAGGTATGAAAACTGCTATTGTAACTACTGGATGTCAAGTGGAAGTTTTACTTTGGATTATAAAACCACAACTATAAACACCAGATTCCCCCTGCAAAAAGAAGAGAATGAACGAGGGAATCATAAATAAATAAATAAATAACCTGTGTAATTGCGGCAATAAAAAAAATCTGACTTGCTGACAGCTGGTTTGAATATTTGATAAGGAGTCTTCAGTCATAAGTTAAACAAAAGCAATACGAGTAAGAAAAAAACAGTGATATGGTGTGATGTCGGCTGGCTGAACAGCTGTGCAAAACTGGATTTAAAACATTGGATGCTCCACAGTGATTTTTTTCATTATTCAGCATAGGTAAGTGACATTTTAAGGATGTATTTCAGTCTGTAAATCCTCCCTGGTTATAATTTTGATGATTTTTTTTTATCTATTGCTGCATCTATTGTGTAAAAAAAACAAAACATTTTACATATACTGTTAAGAGTCCTTTTTAAAATCTAATCCTAACTATAAACACATCAAACTTGTGTGGTAGGTTACAGCCTCATTGTAAATTTATTTTGCCAGTTAATCATCACTGTAAGACAAAGGAGATGTAAATAGGTGAAAAAAGTGCATTTATCGGCATCAGCTAAAAACTGTTTTCAAAATATTGGCATATCAGTTAAAAAAAAACTAATATCATGCTTCCCTACAGTATATAACCTTATACAAAACTAAGCAATTTAGTACTATTGGATCAGAGCCACTAATGTCGCTATACGAAGCAAAAGGTCCTCATACAGAACACAGAATAGGAGAAGACAAAAGGCATGGATGGATGCAGCTGTTGTGAATGGAGAAGACCTTTCCCCATTAACCCTACCGACGTCCAACTCCAACCACATCTGGCTCCACCTCTTCCTATGTGTGCAGCAAGGGGTACTTGGCAATCAAACATATAATAACACAGCATAACAAAAATACATTTTTTGTAAGTTGTCTGTGTTTTTTCAACTGATTAAGACAATTTTGCACCGCTGAATCCGAAAATGACATCAGTTTCTCTCGATCAGCTCAGGTTTTTATGCTAAGTTGTAAGCAGTTGTACAGCAGTTGTACAGTTGTACTGTAAATTGAAGAGTAGACACTGATAAAGGTAAGTACATGTAAATTGGATGTTACATCATCATTGTTCAAAATTCAGAGAATTTCAAGAAATAAAAAAGAATTTTGCATCATATAAAGCGAAAATACCCGTACATGTAAACAAAAATGTAAGAAAACATGTGACCATAGTTCAAAAAGTTGACCAGATTGAGCAAAACTAATGTGATTTTTGGATTCAGCACATCAAAATTGTCCTAAATCAGCTAAAAAAAAAAACTTAGACAATAAATTTGGTGTTGACCAGTGTAATCAATAATCAATTATTAACCTACCCACACCGGAGTTAGCATTTTAATGCGAAAACACTGCTTGCCTTTTGCTGCAATGTGTTAGAGGAAAAGAAAGAAAGAAAGAAAGAAAAAGAAAGAAAGAAAGAAAGAAAGTCATGAGGGCAAATCTTAATTAAAGGAAAATACAGACTGTAGTGAAATCATACAGGCTGACCGAACACACGTCCAGGAGATGCCAAAGCTTGTTTGCCAGAAACTTTGGGCCTAACAGCTTTGGTCCAGAGCCAGCTGTTGAGAGTGGCTAATGAATGGTATATAAACTGCAAAACTGATTTCCCTAATCCACTTAGATTTCTTTAGATTCTGCGGTGTGGTAAGCCTATTAGGCCACAGAGCTGTGGAGAATCGAGCAATGAGTGTTGAAAGCAACAGCGGTGGGAGACTGAGGAGGGAGGAATAACGGCAACAGAACTGCCTCCTGAGAGCAACATCCCAAAGAATACAGTATAAAACATTTGATTGAATCACACTTAATATGAACCGCAACAAGAAAGAAACAAAACTGACTTCTTCATCGCCCATATCCAGAGAGCTGAGGCTGGATCAGTCTCTCTGGTTCCTTCTGCAACGTTTGTCGGGGGGTGGATGGGGATACCAAAGGGAGACAGAAAGAGAGAAGGATCAAGGTCTCTCCCTATAATTACAAAGATAGCACGGCCTCACTCCCTCCCCAGTGAAACCCAGGAGGCGTCACTCCCCATCCCTTCATATTGTATAAAGACTGTTCTATCAGCCCAGGAACGGCATCATTGCTTGTAAATTAATTTGGGGTTCCTGTCAGTTGGGCCCTTTTCCTCTCTTATCTGGCAGTGTAATATGGGAAGCTAAGAGGCTTGGGAGATACTGCTGAAGAGTGCTGCGGGGTGGGGGGGGGGGGGTGAAAGTAAGTATTAAAGGGAAAAGAGATAGATGGAGGGAAAGAGAGAGGCAGGAACAAAACAAGAAGAGAAGCAGAGAGGAGCAAATGAGTCCCTGCTGGATGTCAGGTGCGTATCTGAGGAAGGACCTGACTCAGTGATAAGTGAATATGGTCTGGTTGGCCTTTTTTTAGCAAATACACACACATACACATACACACAACCCATTTGTCATCCAGACTGGACTCTACACCGAGAGGCCTTCACCTATCAGCACTATTTGTCGCTGTGTCACAGCATGCGGATAAATCTTCTCCCAAGGATCCTTGTTTATATCCACCCCCCTATTACCAAAGGTCCAGCCCTCTCATGATCACACACACACACACACACACACACACACACACACACACACACACACACGCACACACCACTGACCTCTTCTGTTGTTTGTAATTAACCCTTCACCCATACAGTATGTAGCCTCAATTCCCTAATGGCTTATAAATAGGCCTCACTACAATCCCATTAGTGGACGGAGTCATGATGGTGAATTAGGACGCTGACTAAACGCTGGCGTTAAATTGAATATGAGCATCCTTACCGGGACTGACAATACATGCCTTTATTTCCCAAAAGACTTCATTTTCAATAATAATCCTCAATATGTTTATATATTGAGACATTTTCTCAAAATATTTTTCTGTTCACTATATTGTGCTTTTGTGTAATGATTTAAACGTCATTTATTCAGTATTTACTATGTATATGTTTGGAAAAAAACATGAATAGTTTGTCTATTTGAGCTGGGCTTAAGTCATCTGTAGGGAGGTCAGCAAGGAAGAAGCAAAATGGAAGTTCAGCTCCAAATTAATAGAGCTGTGTTATGTGTCTGAGAGGCTTTTATTTTGCTGATTTCAAACTGACAGTAGTGGTTTTTACATGGCACTCTATGGGGACTGTGGTTGACGAAAGCTCATTTAATATCTTCATGCTTTCTTACGTTGACAAATTTCAATACCTTAGGGGAGACACATCCATGTTTTTTGTACAGCGGCAGAGTTGTTAGGCATTGCTGTTTTTCTGCCACTCTGGTGAAATTTCCAAAGGCAATATTACAAGTTGACTTCATTAAAGTTAGAAACCTATTTTTACATTTGATTAATATGAACCCGAAACTATAGAAATTTCTTGCAGATCGAAAATCCCCAATGCTTTGACAGCATTGGGGATTTTCTGGCTTTGTGAAATATTGATATGAGTCCATACATTAATAAAAATTTATTTTAAATGAAGCTAACTTTTAGGAATAAAAAATTACAATTCTAGATACGACTAGTTTTTTAAAGGTATATATACATATATATATGTTCTTTTTTTAAAACTAAACATTACAAGCTTGTGTTAGTGTAGTAATATGTAATAATAATGATTTTTTTTATTTTTGCTTGTACAGAATATAATATTTAATTCCTACAAAACTAAAAAAAAAAACAGAACAAACTAATAAACTTGTGTGGAATTCTAAAACTGCTATATTATTATAGAAATACTCACCAAAAAGTTAAGCCAAATAAAATGTCTAGTCTCATCTACAACGTATGCTGTTGTATTCAACATTTTCACTTCCACTGTCACATCTGCAAAAAAACACAAAACTTTAATAATCATGACAATTCTAAACGAATAGCTTGAACTAGTCTCACAAGTCTTCATAAACATGTTACATGCCTCAAATATGTGCAATAGCTTACAATTAATGTTTGGTTTTTTTTAGAGGTTTTATTTACATTATTCAACCGCATCCAATGAAAAGGTAATCAGCTGCACAAAATTTCTGTTCTAACAGCAAACTATTCCCATGTGTGGCACATAAAAATCATCTGACAGTGGTATTGTAGTACACGGCTTTGTTTTTTTATGGGTTAAAATTTCTTCTGTACGGGTCCATTTGTGTTTGTCCATGTAAACAATGATTATTTCCACTCCACGTTCCACATAATGAATATCTTCTTCCACAGAGCTACCACAGCAATAAAAAGCCACCCATTTTTTTTAAGTTCATCTTTTTTATATTATTTACATAAAAAGCAACAATACACAAAATGAGCCAGGAGTATGTGGACACAATGACACAACTGGCAGTCCTCCAAAATATACAAAAACAAAGAGGCTATTTAAGCAAATGAACAATAAGACATGCATCATCTATTGTGGCCTGTTCTGCAGGGCTGGAAGTGAAGCCACATGAAAAATTGGTTTGTATCCAGATGCAGACAGTGGAGTGTAGGAGTGAACAGTCTTGGTAACACTAATGGATATACTGATTATATACGATATAAATAAGTTCAATTTACTTCAACATGAACTGTTTTAACACTGTTTTGTTAGTCATATGTTAAAGAAGCTCTAAACATTTATATCTGCAACCCAAAATATGTAAAAGGATAATTTGCTACACATTTTATATAAACAATTTGTAACTGAATATATTTGTAAAACTGTTCACAAGCTCACGATTTAATTTATATATTTCTTAATGAGGATGAAACTGCCTTTTTCCCTTCTTTACAAGGGCCAGCTGTGCTATGGGGTGCACGTGCTGGAGGCGTCCCTATTGTTTGAATTCCTTGGTATGTGCTGCCACCTGGTGGCTGAGGATACAGACATACACACAAAACACTGAGGTAAACCTGGCAAACTTTTCTGCTTAAAGTGGCAGTCTGCCAAGAATTACTTTTTTTTTCTTAACATATTTGTAACATGTTTTTATGACTTATAAGACATATCAGGAGCTAAATCACTTTTGTGTCATGTCTGTGTTTTTGTTGTTGATTTTGTTTTGGGGTTTTTTTTGGGGGGGGGGCTGTGAAAGTTCACTTAAGCTCCTCCCCTTGGAAAAAGGCAAGCTTAGACAGAGTTTCTGTGATGTCACTATAACAGGTGAACCAATCAGGACTAAGCACTGGCTATTCAAAATTGCCAGTTTGCAGACTTCTTTGTCTTGGTGGGCGGGCCTAATTAGATCCTGGCATTTGAAGGACAAAAGTTATTGTATCTCCATGAAAAATGTTACATCAAGGACCCAGTGTACCCAAAGGAGGCACATGGGTCCACCCTCCAGTGGGCTCACCACCTGAGGAGGGATCATGGGAATCATGGTGCTATGTGAACTGGGCAGAAGTCTGGCCTACTGTCATTGGGCCTGATTTGGTCAGGCCCAATGATAACAACCTCCCAACATGCATGTTCACGTGGTCACGCGCACACACACACACACACACACAAACACATGACCACCAAAGGGCAGTGAGGGCACTACGTCACATTTGGAAGGAATTTAAAAGGATTCAAACTCACCACTGCTGCCAAAAAACTGCCTTCATCATGTCAGGTGAAGTCCGTTGCAGTCAGATCAGTTATTTTCTGTCATTTCTTTAGATTTTAGATTCCTTTATTAGTCCCACAATGGGGAAATTACAGGGCATCCACATGAGTGGATGAGGCGGCCACTGGTGCGGTGCCCAACCCTTTCACCATTCACACACACATTCACACCTGGGGCCACTTTAGAGTCTCCAATTAACCTAACTTCCATGTTTTTGGCATGTGTGAGGAAACCGGAGAAATCCCGGGGTAAACCCACGCAGACACGGGGAGAACATGCAAACTCCACACAGATCACTGTTGGTCAGGGGCTGGGATCAAACCCAGGATCCCCCAGCCAAGGGTGAGTTGCTGTGCTGCCGCAGTGCTAACCATTCCACCACCCCTCTGCCATTTCAGAATTAACCCAAGCTCATAATGAAACATAGAATAAACCTGTTGTCAAATCACAGGCGGAGGCTTGTGGGTTTCTTTATGAACTCTCTTTTTAATGAACGACTTGCATGCTCACAGATAGCTACATTTGCTAAAACTCCACACTTCCCGCAACTCCCTTCACAGAGCCAATCAGCTCTCACTTTTGGTGCGTACGTCATCAAACAATGATAATCTATAAGTCAAGACACTTTACTCGTCTAACATCCTTGACACCTCCTCCTTTTGAGTTTTAATACAACATAATGAATACTCTATCATATATTCTTCTGGAACATCAAAACATAAATTAACTTCACTATGCATGCTTACTATGCACTGGAACAACTACTTAAATTCACAACTCTTTATACTGTGTAACACGGGTTCTAACCTTTACCAGCACTGTTACAAATTTAACTTTTCCACTGGTTTGCAAATTCTTCCCAACCTTGTGATCTTAAGTCCTTCTGGGGTCTGTGTCATTTGAGTCAGAACACACACAGTCTTACCAGAGTCAAGCGCAGAGTCTCTGTGAGCCTCTTTTCCTAAAGCGTTGTCACCTTCATTATCTCCAGACTCCTGCTGGAGAACTTGCAGATGTCTGCGATTTCTCCTCTTTTCTCCTCCCCCTGGGAAGTGGATCATGTATGACCGCTGTGTAGAGCTCTCCTGCTGGACCATAGAAGGAGTGTTCCATCATTTCTCAGAGTCCAGTTTGATCAGGACCCTATCACCAGGCTTCAGAGCAGGTAGATGTCGTGCTCCGTGTCTTCAGTTGAAGTAGAAGGTCTGCTGCTCCTTCTCCCCTGCATCCTTCTGTCTGACACTGGAGAGATTGAGCCATTCAGATTTCAGGTTACAATCCAGTGTTGGCAACGTTGTGCAAATCTTCCTGCCCATCAGGAACTCTGCCAGACTCACCCCTGTAGTAGTTGTGGGTGTACCATGGAAGCTCATGAGGACCAGCACAGGATCCTTCTGCTGCAGGATTCTCTTGGCTGTCTGCACTGCACGTTCTGCCTGGCCATTTCCATATGGGTGGTGTTGACTGGATGTTTCGTGTGTAAAGTCGTCCTCTCTACTGAATCTTTTGAATGTTTCACTTGAAAATTGTGGACCATTATCAGAACATACTGTATCTGAGATCCCATAGCTTGCAAATATCACCTTCAGTCTTGACACAACTTGTTCAGATGTTGTTACTGGTAGCTCCAGGATCTCAAGGTACCACGAGAAGTAGTCAGAACTATTAGGTAGTTTTTCCCTTTGTGTTCACATACTAAGTCCATTCTGAACCTCTGCCAGGGCCTATCTGGTAATGGGGTAGAGTTTAGTGGTTCTTTCCACTGTGACCTCTTGTTCTCACAGCAGAACTCACACTTCTCCAGCAGCTGCTTTAGTTCTGCTGAGAGGCCCGGCCACCACACCGATCCTTGTGCCGTTTCTATGCATTGGAGAGGCCTTGGTGACCTTCATGGGCACTTTTTAACACTTCCTCTCTCACTGACTGTAGGATCACTACACAGCACCCCCTGGTGACCAGTCCATCACGCTCTGAAAGCTCAGCCCTGTGGTGGTAAAAGTCTCTCGCCAATGGGTGCAGTTGACCTGTGTGCTCTGGCCAGCCATTCCTTATGTACTCAATCACCATCTGTAGTTCCACATCTGCAACTGTGGCTGCTCTGATCTCATCTAGCTTCCTCCTGGAAGCAGATAGAGTACTTATTTTGGAGTTCACAGAGCAGCTGATGTCTTCTTCTGTGTCACTGTCTGCAGTGCTGTTTATAGGGCTTCGAGACAGCGTGTCTGCCACCACCAATGTTTTACCTGGCACATATTCTGCTGTTGTGCTGAACCTTATCAGTCAGAGAAGCAGTTTTTGGCACCTTTTTGGCACAGTGTCCAGATCTTTAGTGTTTATTAGAGGAACCAGGGGTTTGTGGTCTGTTATGAGTTTGAAACGATCCATGCCACTGAAATATTGGTTGAAACGCTCACATACCCAAACCCTTGCCAGGCACCCCTTTTTGATCTGTGTGTACCATTTCTCAGCACTGATGAGCATTCTTGGGCAATATGGTACAGGCTTCCAACTGTCTCCGTGCAGTTGTATGAGCACCCCTCCCAGTCCATAGCTACTAGCATCTGCTGATACAGTGGTAGGTCTGTTTGGGTCATAATACGCTAACACTGATGAACTCATGAGAGCTCATTTCAGACTCTGAAAGGCTCTTTTCTGTGCAAACTCCCATGTCCATGCACTGTCAGCCTTCATGAGATTGTTGAGTGGTGCGGCTATGGTTGCCAGATGAGGAATGTACTTCCCTACATAATCGATGATTCCAAGTGCACGTTTTAACTCACTTATATTTGTTGGAGTTGGGAGATCTGCAAGAGCTTTAACCTTTCCTGGGTCTGGCTGCACGCCTCTCTCATTTATCACAAGTCCCAGAAAGTGCAGCTGCGGTTGTCTGAATCAACACTTGTCTCTGTTGAGCTTTAGTCCAGCTTTCTCCAGTCTGCTCAGAACTGTGTACAGTCGGGCACTATGCTCTCGCATGCTGGATCCATGAACTATCACATTGTCCATGTAGACCTCCACTCCATCTACATCTGCCAATATTTCATGCATTGTTCTCTGGTAGATTTCTGGTGCTATGCTGATACCAAATGGTAGCCTTTTGAAACACAAAACACCAAACACCAAAGGGTGTGATTAATATTGTTGGCACACTGCTCTCACTGTGCAAAGGGATTTGCCAGAACCCACTAGAAGCATCAAGGGTGGAAAAGACCTTAGCACCATCTAGCTTTGCGAAGACCTCTTCAATAGTGGGGAGCAAATATTGCTCTCTTTTTATCTGCTCATTTACTTTTTTCATGCCCACACAAATACATACTTTTCCTTTTGTGTTTACGACTTGCACCATGGGACTGCAACAGTCAGCTGGATGTGTCACTTTCTCAATCACTCCCAATGTTTCCATTCTTTTAAATTACTCCTTCACTTTAGGCATTAAAAGCAACGGTACTCTTCGTGCTGTTGTTACTGCATATGGCACTGCTCCCTCTTTGAGACGTATTTTAACAGGCTCTGTTTTCAGAGTGCAATGCTCTCCACATGCATTTTTCCACCTCTTGTGAATCTTCCACCTCTGCTGTCTAGTGCATTCCTCCAACCTTGTTTAGGTTTGAAGCTTTTTCTTTCATGTCTCTCAGCCCTGTATACTCCTTTACCAGGCTGATGCTTTATCTCTTGTATGCTGTTTGAGGGATCAGTTGATCCCACTTGATCACCTCAAGTGGGACGCCTCCCACTTGAGGTGTTTCAGGCACGTCCCACTGGGAGGAGACCCCGGGGCAGACCCAGGACTCGGTGGAGAGACTATGTCTCCCAGCTGGTCTGGGAACGCCTTGGTATCCCCTCTGAAGAGCTGGAGCAGGTGGCTGGGGAGAGGGAAGTCTGGGCTTCTCTGCTTGAACTGCTGCCTCCGCGACCCGGACCTCCGGAAAAGCGGTAGAAGATGGATGGATGGATGGATGCTGTTTGAGGACTTCCCCTGCTGGCTAATTTGCAGCTTTACATCCTGAGCTTGTCTGACCATCTGTACAGCCACATCCAGAGTCAAACCTTTCATTTTGATGGCTCTTTATCACGTATTCAACCGGAGTGGTGGCCTAGTTGGTAGAGCATCCACCCCACAACCTCCCAGTTGTGGGTTCAAATCCCAGTTTGGTCATTCAAAGGACCATATAAAAACGGTACTCTCTAGCTTGGTGCTCAGCATAATATAACCAGGAAAGGAAAGTTAATGCACAGAGCTACCACAGGACTGACCCCCCACTGTAGCTTTCACTACTCACAGTAGGTGTGTGGTCTAGGGTCAGTGAAATGGAGATAGGTGCCATACACCACATGGTGTCCCACATGCTGTGGAAGGGATTAATTTATCACGTATTCCCACAACCAGCCTGTCTCTGATATTTTCATTTCTTTTATCCCTAAAGTCACAGTGCTCAGACAGTTCATACAAAGCCCTTATAAAAATCTCTGCCTTCTCACCCGCTTTGTGTGTGCGCTGGTGGACTGGGCTCTCTTGTGGATCACGTTTTTCCAAGGCACGAAATACTCGTCAAACATCTTCAGGATGACGTCGAAGTCATTCTCACTCTCTCTCGTAGGGAATGTGAATTATTTCATGATGTTTTCTGCCTCATATCCCATCGCATAGATTAATGTGCTCACTTGGACTGCCTTGTCCTCGTTGGTTAACTTTGATGCCATGCAATACCATAAGAAACGCTGCCGCCACATCTGCCATTGCCCCGGCCTGTCAAAGCTGAAATTTTCCAGTGGCTTGAAATTCAGCATTTTCTTTATTGTATGTCCTCCTCTGTTCAGACCGCTTCTGATAGCATGTCAAATCACAGGCGGAGGCTTGTGGATTTCTTTACGAACTCTCTTTTTAATGAATGGCTTGCATGCTCACAGATAGCTACATTTGCTAAAACTCCACACTTCCTGCGAATCCCCTCACAGTGCCAATCAGCTCTCACTTTTGGTGCATATGCCATCAAACAAAGATAATCTATAAGTCAAGATGCTTCATTCGTCTAACATCCTTGACACCTGTGCTTCCCTCACATTCAGCCAGTGTTGCCAGATGTACAATTTGTATAATTTTGCCTGCTGCACGATGTACAATCAATAATTTATAATATAATAAATTCCCCTAATGTACGATAATTTGACCCCTTCATTACATGGCTATGTTAATATATTAGCAAACACAATCAGAATATGGATCCTACGCATACATACTACGTTTGTTTTTACACATCATCTCGTGCGCGGGCTGCGTGAAAAAGAAGATGGGAGACTTGTGTTGCAGTAGGAGAGAGGCAGCCTCAAATGGAAGTTAGTGATGGGATCCACAGTTCACTGAAACGTGCCAAGTCAAGCTAAAAAGATCCATTATAAATAGTTGTACACTGAATCACTCAGCGCTGTACTGGAGCTCCAACTGTCTACCACTCACTGAAGTGAGAGTCGGCTGAATCGAGCAGGCGGGGCTTGTTTGCTGATCAGGCAGGGGATTCAGCTGCTGAGCTCTGGCTTCCACTACAGCTCTGAATCACTACTGAGTGATTCAGTACAGTACATTCATCCATAAAAACTAGTATCGTTCGTATACGTTACAGCACCAATGTAGGCACGGCAGATTTAACAAGTAAGCAACATCACAAGCAGGTTGAGAAACAAATGGGGGGGTAATAATAATAATAATAATAAGTTTATTTATAGAGCACCTTTCACAGACAGAGTCACAAAGTGCTTAACATGGTAAAAAACAAAATAAAAACACAGGCACATAAAACAGTAAAAAAAAAAAAAAAAAAGTAGACAGTAAAAGCACATAAAAATACAATCGGCACATAGTTAAAAAGCCAGGCTAAAAAGATGGGTCTTTAGTTGCTTCTTAAAAACACCAATGGAAGGTGCAGATCTAAGTTCAAAAGGCAAGGAGTTCCACAGTCTGGGAGCAACAGCAGCAAAGGCTCTATCGCCTTTGGTTCTGAGCCTAGTACTAGGGACTACCAATAGATTCTGATGAGAAGACCTGAGAGACCTGCTGGGCTGGTGTAGAGAGAGCAGGTCACTAATATAAAAAGGTGCCTTTTCATGAATGGCTTTGTAAGTAAGAACAAGAACTTTAAAATCAATTCTATAATTTACAGGAAGCCAATGCAAGGAGGCCAAAACAGGAGTGATATGACAGAATCTACTGGACCTAGTTAGTAATCTTGCAGCAGCGTTCTGGACTAACTGTAGGCGGTGTAAAGAGGATTTGCTAAGACATGTAAAAAGAGCATTACAGTAGTCCAAACGTGAAGAAACAAAGGCATGAAGTGTGGGCGACACATATTGTGAGCTCACGTTTCCACAGAGACAGGACTGCATGTGTATTGAGGGTGTCACGTCTGCAAGGACAAAGGACTCGAATCTGCAGAAGATAACAAGGAGGTGTGAGATTTGTCTCTTTGTCCCACAGAAGATGCCCCGGAGAGATTTCCGGTTCATCAGGAAATGAGAGACAATGGTGAAGATTCAAAGGGATGCTTTGTGACTGTATGTTTACTGAAAACACCATGTGACTTGAATTCTGATGCTGGAAACATATAAAAGGGTGATGAGATATGATTCTTCCTCTTTCCTGCTTTGAGAATGCTAGAAGCTGTGTTCTGTCAATAAAGCTGGTTTACGACTAAACTCAGCCTCATCATTTGAGCACATCTTCTACACTGGTGACCTACGACGAGAAATAAGCAGACAGAATTCTCCCAAGCGGGGCTCGGCGGAAGCCAGCCTGATGGCCGCCTCCACGATCCAGCTGCCCGATTTCTGGCAGCACAGCCCGCGCTCATGGTTTAGCGCAGTCGAGGCGCAGTTCAACCTCCGGAGAATCTCCAACGACGACACAAGATTCTACCACGTGGTAGCGAAGCTGGACAGCAACACAGTCCAGAGAGTGGAGGATCTGGTTAATCATCCACCAGACAACGACAAGTACAGCGCATTGAAGGACGTGCTGATCAGCCATTTCACCCCTTCAGTCCAACAACGAGCAGAGGGACTCCTGACGTTGACGGAGTCAGAAAACGATAGACCTGCGGACCTGATGGTGAAGATGCTGAAGCTCAAAGACTCTGAGGATGGCGAATTCATTTTCGCCCACCTTTTCCTTCGGACCCTGCCGCCAGCAGTGAGAGTGGCCCTGGCAGAGTCGCCCCGATTGGCCAGGCGAGACTACCATGGGTTGAGCAAAGAGGCGCAGCGGTTGGTCAACGCCCACAAGCGGAACGCGGTTTCGGCCGCGGCGGCTAGCCCGGGAACAGCATCCGGAGACAGCACAGGTCCAGCGGCCGCGGCGCCAGATGCACCAACGACGGCGGCGACGGGAGCCAGACGACGCGGAGCGGAGGACGGCCCGTGTTTCTACCACGGCCATTTTGCAGAGAGAGCGCACAGGTGCGTCCCACCGTGCAACTTTAAGCGCCAGGGAAACGCCAAGACCGAGGGCCGGTAGCAGCTGCGACCCTCGGCAATGAGAACAGGCTGCTTTACCTGACGGATGCACGCTCGGGGAAACAGTTCCTCGTGGACACGGGCTCTCAGCTGAGTTTCGTCACACCCACCTACGCGGAACGGCTGATGCCTTCTAAAGCTCCCTGGGTGTCAGTGTCAGCAGCGAACGGCTCCACGATTAAAACGTTCGGTGAGAGGACCATGCTTCTGTCCTTACAGGGCCGTTCATTTGAGTGGACATTTATTGTAGCAGCAGTCAGTTTCAACATGTTAGGGGCTGATTTTTTGTGCTCACATGGTTTATTGGTTGACCTTGCTAATAGACGTCTGATTAATGCACTGTCCTTTCATTCTATTCCTTGCACAGCTCGGGTGACCCCGCCGACTGCACATGCCAGCGTCTCAGCTGCGGGTGGTAAGTTTCACACATTGCTTGCTCAGTTCCCAGCACTCACAGTCCCCACGTTTTCGGCAACGGTGGCTAAACATGGGGTGGAGCATTTCATAACCACCACCGGCCCTCCCGTTTTTGCAAAAGCTCGGCGCTTGGACCCAGCTAAACTGGCCATCGCGTACGAGGAGTTCACTAATCTGGAAAAACTGGGCATTGTTAGACACTCCAAGAGCTCTTGGGCTTCGCCGTTACACATGGTCCCAAAGGCTGACGGCTCGTGGCGACCTTGCGGTGATTTCCGCAGGTTGAACAACGTTTCAGCTCATGACCGCTACCCGATTCCGCACATTCAGGATTTTTCTGTTCATTTGGCGGGGGCGCGCATTTTTTCTAAAATAGACTTGGTGCGCGGTTACCACCAGGTTCCAGTGCGCGCGCAAGATGTACCCAAAACAGCGGTCATAACTCCTTTCGGCCTTTTTGAGTTTTTGCGCATGCCTTTTGGCCTCAAGGGGGCCGCGCAGACTTTCCAACGCATGATGGATGCAGTTTTACGCGAC
This sequence comes from Pholidichthys leucotaenia, assembly GCA_020510985.1. Lineage (NCBI taxonomy): Eukaryota > Metazoa > Chordata > Actinopteri > Cichliformes > Pholidichthyidae > Pholidichthys > Pholidichthys leucotaenia. Next base: position 222,776,191 of record CM035845.1, on the reverse strand, counting down.
CTTCCTTTCGTGTTTGTTTATTTGGACGATATTTTGGTAGCCAGCGCGTCTGAGGGCGAGCACGAAAAAGACCTCACAACAGTTTTTCGGAGGCTGGCAGAGCACGGGTTAATAGTTAACCCAGCGAAGTGCCAGTTTGGGGTGGCGCAGATTGATTTTTTGGGACATCGCGTTTCGGCAGAAGGAGCGGTTCCTCTTCCAAATAAAGTGCGTGCCATAACGGATTTTCCACAACCTCAAACGGTCAAGGCGCTTCAGGAGTTTCTAGGGATGGTTAATTTTTACAACCGGTTCCTCCCAAGCGCAGCACGGCTCATGCAGCCATTGTACACCGCGTTAAAAAAACAAAAGCCCGCAAATAAAGTTGTATGGTCTCCGGAGCGGGAGCGCGCTTTTGCCCAGGTCAAATCAGCCCTGGCAAACGCAGTTTTGTTAGCGCACCCAGTTCCAACGGCCCGCATGGCGCTCACCACTGACGCTTCCGATGTAGCGGTGGGGGCAGTAGTTGAACAGTTTGTGGCAGGTACCTGGCAACCCCTCGCGTTTTTCAGCAGGACTTTGCGCGATAGTGAGCGTAAATACAGTGCGTTTGACAGGGAGCTTTTGGCCCTACACTTGGCCATCCGTCATTTTCAGTTCTGGTTAGAGGGGCGACGTTTCACCGCGTTTGTGGATCATAAACCGCTAACGTTTGCGATGGCCAAAATTTCAGAACCCTGGTCAGGTCGACAACAAAGGCAACTAGCCGCAATATTGGAGTTCACTACTGATATTCAGCATGTCGCGGGTAAACACAATGTTGTGGCAGACTGCCTCTCGCGCGCGGTAGCACCACCAAGCCCCATAGGGGCAGACTCTGTAGCCGTGGCCGCGGGCCCGGGCAGCGACGCGGGAGCGCGCGCAGCCCCGGTCTGTGTTGGGTTAGATTATGCAGCCATGGCTGCGGAGCAGGTTAACGACGCGGACGTGCGCGCGCTCCAGTCTGGACCAACAACAAAGTGGTATGCCCCCACTAATCTGCGATGTCTCCACGGGACGGCCCCGCGGCATCGCCGCGTTTTTGACTCGGTCCATTCTCTCGCGCACCCGGGGGTGCACGCATCGATTAAGTTGGTGGGGGAGAAATTTGTTTGGCCCGGGTTGCGCAAACAGGTCAAGGAATGGGCGGCAGCCTGCGTAGCGTGTCAGCGAGCCAAAATACACAGACACACTAAGGCCCCGTTGGAACCTTTTCACATCCCCGCTAAGCGTTTTGATCACGTGCATGTTGACTTGGTGGGCCCGCTCCCATTATCACACGGGCCCACACATCTTTTAACGATGGTGGATCGCACCACACGTTGGCCAGAGGCGATTCCTCTGACATCAACCACAGCGAAAGAAGTTGCGCAAGCATTTTTAGCAGCGTGGGTTGCGCGTTTCGGTGTACCGTCGGACATAACATCCGACAGGGGTCCCCAATTTATTTCCGAACTATGGTCATCGATGGCCCGCAGCTTGGGGGTGAAGATTCATCGCACTACCACGTATAACCCCCAGGCTAATGGTTTATGCGAACGCTTTCACAGGTCATTGAAAGCAGCCCTCAGAGCGTCGCTGACGGATACAAATTGGGTGGACAAACTTCATGGGTTTTATTGGGGTTGCGTTCTGCACCTAAGGAAGATTTGCATGCTTCCCCGGCTGAATTAGTTTTTGCACAACCTCTCCGTTTGCCGGGGGAATTTCTCCCCGATAATCCCGCACCAAATGGCCCCCCTGCTCAGCCGTGGCAGAGGGACTCGGGAGCAAACACGCTCCCTGGTCCGGTCCATCACAGTTTACCACACGTTTTTGTGCCAAAGGCTTTAAAAAATGTAGAGTTTGTTTTTGTTAAACATGATGCTCAGCGTCCAAGTTTGCGGCCATTTTATGACGGACCATTCCGAGTGCTGGAGACCGGGCAGAAGCATTTTCTGCTAGATTTAGGGGGCAGAAGGGAGTTGATTTGCATAAACAGGCTCAAACCCGCCTTTGTTTTGGCTGATGAGGAAGTGCAGCTTGCGAGGCCCCCCCGCCGTGGCAGGCCGCCGAGAGGACATTCTCCAAAATCTTCACAGAAAGGTGCTAACAGCTTTAATCCACAGGTGCAGAGAGATGTTGCAGGTGCAGCCAAGCCAGGTTGCAGCAGATTCGGCAGAAAGTTAAACCCTAGGCAGTTGGTGGATTGATTAGCGATATATGGAGTGTTTTGTGTTTTTCTTTTTTTATGCCATGCAGGTTTTGCCCTTACTAGACGTTTGGGGGGGGGGGGGGTAGTGTGGGCGACACACATTGTGGGCTCACGTTTCCACAGAGACAGGACTGCATGTGTATTGAGGGTGTCACATCTGCAAGGACAAAGGACTCGAATCTGCAGAAGATAACAAGGAGGTGTGAGATTTGTCTCTTTGTCCCACAGAAGATGCCCCGGAGAGATTTCCGGTTCATCAGGAAATGAGGGACAATGGTGAAGATTCAAAGGGATGCTTTGTGACTGTATGTTTACTGAAAACACCATGTGACTTGAATTCTGATGCTGGAAACATAAAAGGGTGATGAGATATGATTCTTCCTCTTTCCTGCTTTGAGAATGCTAGAAGCTGTGTTCTGTCAATAAAGCTGGTTTACGACTAAACTCGCACATCTTCTACAGAATAATGATTTCTAACTGAGTGTAGGAAACCAATGACCTAATTTTGGATATATTCCTAAGGTGGAAAAAACAGCTCCGGGTCAGAGATTTGACATGCTGATCAAAACTCATTGATTGATCGAAAATGACACCAAGATTTTTTAGATTAGACCGTACTTTAGAGCTTAATGAACCAATGCTATTAACCAACTTAGGAATTAGATTATCAGGCGCTACAATAAGGACTTCAGTTTTATCAGCATTAAGTTGCAAAAAGTTACTAGACATCCAGTCCTTAATTGCAGACAGACAATCATGAATAATTTTTAAATTGTCAACATGGTCAGGCTTAAAAGAGAAAAGTAGCTGTAAATCATCAGCGTAGCAATGATAAGACACACCTTTAAATTTGCTGATAATAGAACCAAGTGGCAGCATATATAGGGCAAATAAAAGTGGACCCAGAATAGAACCCTGAGGCACCCCACAGGTTAAAGGAGCAGAGTCAGATGAATAAGAGCCAACAGCAACGGAAAAACTCCTACCAGAAAGGTAGGAGAAAAACCAGTCCAGAACTTTTCCAGAAATACCTACCCAATCTCTAAGCCTCTGTAACAAAATAAAATGATCAATAGTATCAAATGCTGCAGTAAGATCTAATAACACTAAAACAGAGCATTTGTCAGAGTCTGATGACATTAAAATATCATTTGACACCCTGAGAAGAGCGGTCTCTATCCAGTGTTTCTGACGAAAGCCTGACTGAAATTTGTCAAAAATATTGTGTTCAATCAGAAAGTCAGTGAGATGCTTGACAACAACTTTTTCTAAAAGCTTAGAAATAAAAGGAAGCTTAGAAATTGGCCTGAAGTTTTTAAAAACAGATGGATCAAGGTTAGGTTTTTTTAAAAGTGGCTGCCCAACTGCATGTTTAAAATATGAGGGTACGCAACCAGATTCAAGTGAACTATTAATGATATTAACCAAAGACGTACCCACTGATCCAATTACCTCTTTTAACATTGAGGAAGGCAAAATATCTAAAACGCAGGAGGAGGATTTCATGGAACTCACCAACACTAACAAATCCTCAAAAGAAATTGGGGTAAAATCACTTAAAAAGGCCTGTCTGTTAGGACAATCAAGGATTAGGGGAAAGGAATGAGTAAAACCAGCCCTAACAGCAGTGATCTTAATTGAATAAACAGGGGGAGCAGAACTAACAGGATTAACTATACTGTCTATTGTACTGAAGAGGATCTTTGGATTGTTACTATTGGAGGAGATGATGTTGGAAAAATAAGAAGTTCTTGCCATTTTTATCATATTGTTAAATTCAATTAACAGCTACTTAAGGTACAATTGATGCACCTCAAGTTTAGTGGACTTCCACAGTCTTTCCACCCTCCGACATTTACGTCTAAAACAGGGGTGGGCAATCATGTGCCATGGAGGGCCATTCCACTGCAGGTTTTCTACTCCACCCAGTCCCTTCAGCAGGTGTTTTCACTGATTAGCAATCCTTGAAGCTGATTAGAGTAAACACCTGCTGAAGAGAATGGGTGGAACAGAAAACCTGCAGTGGAATGGCCCTCGCTGCCCACCCCTGGTCTAAAACAACAGAGATCATCATTTAACCAGGGGGATAAATTAACAGCATGGACAGTCCTGGTTTTAAAGGGAGCAACCACATCTAAGATGCTTGAACAGTGTGAGTTAAAAGAGCAGACCAAGCTCTCAGTGTCGTCATCAGAGGATAAAACCACACTGCTGTCAAAGGCAGCAGAAAATTTCACAGCTGAAAACTGGTCAGTGACACGAGAGCATTTTACCCGCTTGCCAGTGTAACAGACTGATTTAACTGATAAATTAAAAAGAACACAAACATGGTCTGACACAAGAAGCTCCTTAGTCCGAACATTATTCACATTAAGACCGAGTGTAAAAACAAGATCAAGTGTATTTCCTTTTATATGCGTAGGGCCAGATAGACACAAAACAAAATTAAATGATTCAATAACACCCAAGAAATTCACTGCAAAACTGTCATTGGGATCATTAATATGCAAATTAAAATCTCCAAGTAATAAAATCCGCTCAAATTTAATAATAGAAGTTAAAAAATTGCTAAACTCAGATAAAAAGGAGGCATTAACTCCGAGAGGGCAGTAAATTAAAACACAATAAAATGGGTTTGAGGAGCCAATTTTTAAAATCATCAGTTCAAACGATGAAAAAGTTCCATGGCTCACCGTCTGTGTAACGAAGCGGCGCCGGTTCACAATGGCCAGACCACCGCCGCGGCCTGTCAATCTCGGAGCACAGGAGAAGGTACAATCCGGTGGACAAAGTTCAATTAAGGAGGTAAATTCCTCACTTTTCTGCCAAGTCTCAACAAGAAATAAAAAGTCCAGCCCTGTAGTAATGAATAAATCGTTCAAAAAGAATGATTTATTTGCGATGGAACGTGCGTTAAGCAACGCCAGCTGGATGGGCTCTGTCACAGCAGCAGTCTCGCCAGGAATGGGGGCCGGTGAAAGTAGACGTAGACACCCGCTACCTGCAGGGGATTTGCTGGCTCGGGGCAGGGAGAAGGCCGGTTGACACGGTAGAGCAGGAAAAACAGGCCGGAGAAATGATGGCCTCACTCCGGGCACACCCGAGGGCCAGGATCCAGGAAAGAGGCCAGCTGCAGAATTAGGAGAAGATGAGGCGGAGCGAGCAAGACGGCAAAGCCGAGCAAGCCTTCTGGATTTCACCGCGGCACCTGCACATCTTCCCTGAGGTTTGGATTGCTTTCTGCCGGTATAACCACAGCGGGGATCCCAGGTACCAACGGGAAGTTGCAGACGCAGAGACCAATGGAAGAATCTTCCCTCCTGATTATGACAGCCAAACCCCACCATGGAAGATCGAATATCCAGCAGAACTTGGCGATCATAAACAATGGCTGATTGCACATAGTCCAGACACAACAACACAACCAAAAACAGGACAAACAAGCGGAGACGACCAGCAGCCAGAAACACAGGCAGCGCGACCATCTTGGAATTAGACTCAGCCACCTTGGAATTAGACTCGGGTAGACCTCAGTTTTACTGGGTGGCTCAAACCTGTTGTCGAGGATCGAGGAGCTCCTCAATCCCACTCATACACCTTCCACAGAGGAAGCAGGGCTTGTGGACGAGGGGGATGACTCACCTATCACAGGGCTGAGGTCGCCAAGGTTGTTAAAGATCTCTTTGCTGGCCAGGCCCCGAGGGTGGATGAGATTCGCCCTGAGTACCTCAAGGCCCTGGATGTTGTAGGGCTGTCAAGGTTGACATGCCTCTGCAGCATTGCGTGGAGGTTAGAGGCAGGGCCTTTGGCATGGCAAACCAGGGTGGTGGCTCCTCTCTTCAAAAAAGGGGACCGGAGGGTATGCTCCAACTTTAGAGGGATCACACTCCTCAGCCTCCCTGGGAAGGTCTATGCCAGGGTACTGGAGAGGAGCATCCAGCCGTTGGTTGAACCTCAGATTCAGGAGGAGCAATGTGGTTTTCATCCTGGCCGTGACACATCGGACCAGCTCTTTACCCCCTCGAGAATCCTCGAGGGTTCGTGGGAGCTTGCACAACCAGTTTACATGTGTTTTGTGGACTTGGAGAAGGCATTTGACCACGTCCCTCTGGGTTTTTTGTGAAGAGTGCTTCGGGAGTATGGGGTATCGGGCTTGTTGTTACGAGCTATTCGGTCTCTGTATGACCATTATGAGAGTTTGGTTCGTATTGCCAACATTCGGTCTGAGTCATTCCCAGTGAGAGTTGGACTCCGCTAGGGCTGCCCTTTGTCATCGATCCTGTTCATAATTTTTATGGACAGGATTTCTAGGTGCAGCCAGGGAATGAAGGGTGTCATGCTTGGTGACCACATGATCCCATCTCTGTTGTTTGCAGATGATGTTGTCCTGTTGGCTTCATCCAGCAATGACCTACAGGTCTTACTGGAATGGTTTGCCGCTGAATGTGAAGTGGCTGGGATGAGAATCAGTACCTCCAAGGCCAAGTCCATGGTCCACAGCCAGAAAAAGGTGGATTGTCCTCTCCGGGTTGGGGATAAGCCCCTGCCCCAAATGGAGGAGTTTAAGTATTGTAGGATCTTATTCACGAGTGAGAGGAGAATTGAGCGAGAGATTGACAGACGGATCGGAGCAGCATCTGCAGTGATGCGGATGTTGTACCGGTCTGTCGTGGTGAAGAGGGAGCTAAGCTCTAAGGCAAAGCTGTCGATTTACCAGTCAATCTACGTCCCTACCCTCACCTATGGTCATGAGCTTTGGGTAATGACCAAAAGAACGAAATCGCGGATACAAGCGGCTGAAATGAGCTTTCTCCGTAGGATTGCTGGACTCACCCTCAGAGATAGGGTGAGGAGCTCAGTCATCCTGGAGAGGCTCAGTGTAGAACTGCTGCTCCTCTACATTGAAAGGAGACAGTTGAGGTGGTTTGGGCATCTGATCAGAATGCCTCCGGATGCCTCCCACTTGAGGTGTTTCGTTCACGACCCTCTGGGAGGAGACCCCGGGGCAGACCCAGGACTCGCTGGAGAGACTATGTCTCCCAGCTGGTCTGGGAACGCCTTGGTATCCTCTCTGAGGGAAGTCTGGGCTTCTCTGCTTGAACTGCTGCCTCCGCAACCTGACCACCGGAAAAGCAGTAGAAGATAGATGGATGGATGTTAATACTGGGAGTGACATGATTGCTTGAACCAGGAGACAGACACTGACACGAGTAGAGTTATAGACAATTATTTATTAGCCCAGTGAGGTTAGTGTGTGTGTGGATGTGTGGGTGAGTGTGATGCTGACAGACAGCTGGAGCTGAGCGAGTCTCGCTGCAATCTGGCAACCCTGGAAACACACAAGCACAGGGGATTAATGCAGCTCGCAGCAACGGGGAATTATGATGTGTGCTGCTTACTTGCAGGTGCCGCTGTGAGACTTCTGTCCGCTCCGTGGCCTGGCATGGCTTGGAGAGCGTGGAGCTTGGCGTCGTGATGATGAGGGGGAGATCCGAGGAGGAGGAGGAGAAGCCCCGTTGTCAGAGGAGACGAGTCCGCCGCCAGGGAGGTCCACCTGTGCACAGGGGAAATTACTTTGACAAGGTAAGGCTTGCTGATGCTTACGTGACATGGCTTGGGGAAGAGGCTTTGTAGTAGCTCTGGCTTGAGGTCGTGTCCGTGACGCGTTGCATGGCGAAGAAGACAGACGACTCCGTGCAGAGCAGTCAGTGACACTGGCTTTTAAAGCCTGCTGGTTATTGGCGGCAGGTGTGTGCGCAGCTGGAGCTGATGACGGCCCAGCAGCCGCCATGATAGTACTCCCCCCTCTAGAGGTGCCTCCAGGCACCTGCCCTATCCTACCTGGATGCGCCCGATGGAAATCACGGATGAGCTGCTTGTCAAGGATCAACGCTGGGCGAATCCAGGAGCGGTGCTCAGGGCCGAATCCCTCCCAGTCCACCAAGTACTGAAGACCCCAGCCCCGCCGGCGGACATCCAAGATGGCAGTAACCCCCCAAGCTGGGTGGCCGTCGATCATCCTCAGGGGGGAAGGTGCCTCGGGGGGCGGGCACAGAGGGTCGGAGATGTAGGGCTTGACCTGGGAGACATGAAAGGTAGGGCAGATGCGCATGGAAGGGGGGAGAGCTAGGCGCACAGCCACCGGGTTAACAATATGTGAAATCACATATGGGCCGATGAAACGCTTGGTTAGCTTGCGTTTCTCGGCCGGCACACAGATATTTTTTGTAGACAGCCAAACCTGTTGACCCACCTTATAGTCCGGGGCAGGTCTCCTGTGACGGTTGGCCACCTGAATATTGCGTTCCGTGGTCTTGAGGAGGGCTCTGCGGGTGATGGTCCAGATCCGACAACAACGCCTGGCATGAGCCTGCACCGAAGGGACAAGCCATCTCCTTCTCCTCTGGGAACAGTGATGGATCATACCCCAAAGATGCCTTGAACGGGGACATCCCAGTCGCTGAAGACACCGTGGCGTTGTGCACGTACTCGATCCAGGGCAGGAACGTACTCCAAGAAGAGGAACATGAGGATATGATGCAGAGGAGCGCAGTCTCCAGCTCCTGATTGGCTCGCTCACACTGGCCGTTACTCTGCGGATGATACCCCGAAGAGAGACTTGCCGTGGCCCCCAACGCCGTGCAAAACGCCTTCCAAACCTGGGAGACGAACTGCGGGCCTCGATCCAAGACAATACCCGCAGGGATGCCATGAAGGCGGACCACATGCTGCACTAGGAGATCCGCCGTCTCCCGTGCCGAAGGCAGCCACCGGAGAGGCACAAAATGGGCTGCCTTGGAGAAGCGGTCCACTATAGTCAGGACCGAGGTGAAGTGATCAGAAGGGGGCAGGCCAGTCACAAAATCCAAAGCCACATGGGACCAGGGGCAGGAAGGGACCGGCAGAGGATGGAGAAGACCTGCTGGGGGGGAAGATGACGATTTCCCGGTGGCGCACTGGGCGCAGGCCCGGACATAGCTGGTGACGTCCTTCCTCAGCCCTGGCCACCAGAAGGCTCTCTGAAGTAGGTCAACCGTGCGAGCGATTCCTGGATGGCACGCCAACTTAGAAGCATGACCCCACTGGATGACCTTGCTCCTGACCGAAGAGGGGACAAGCAAACGGCCCGGGGGACCCCCACCCGGGTCGGGCTCAGTCTCCTGCGCCCTCCTGACTCTGTCCTGGATCTTCCACACGAGGGCGCCCACCACACAGGATGAAGGCAGGATGGTCTCCTCCTGATCTCCAAAGGTCTCTGCCTGGAGAGGGCGTCCGGCTTAGTGTTCTTGCTCCCTGGCTGGTAGGTGATCGTGAAATTAAACCGGCCAAAGAAGAGAGACCAGCGGGCCTGGCGGGAGTTCAGCCGTTTAGCCATCCGGAGATACTCTAGGTTTTTGTGAACCGTCCAGACGACGAACGGCTGGGCAGCCCCCTCCAGCCAGTGCCTCAATTCCTCCAAGGCGAGCTTCACTGCCAGCAGCTCCCTGTCACCGATGCCATAGTTCCTCTCAGCAGGTGTTAGGCAGTGGGAAAAGAAGGCGCACGGCCAGATCACCCTATCCACAGGGGAGCGTTGAGAGAGGACCGCCCCAACTCCAGAATCTGAGGTGTCCACCTCCACCAAGCACTGCAGGGCCGGGTCCTCCTGGGTCAGGACGTGGGCAGAGGCGAACTCCTCCTTCATCTTCCCAAACGCTCCAGCGAAAGGGGGTCTTGGGGGACGTGAGGCAGGTCAGGGGCCCGGCAATGATCCCAAAATTCGGCACAAAACGGCGGTAGAAGTTGGCGAATCCCAAAAACCCCTGTAACTGTTTCCTGGATGTGGGAGTGGGACAATCCACCACCGCCTTGACCTTGGCCGGGTCAGGGAGCACCTGATTGTGTGCAACAATAAACCCCAAAAAGGACGTTGAGCTGGTGTGAAACTCACACTTCTCGGCCTTGGCAAATAACTGGTTCTCCAGGAGGCGCTGCAGGACCCGTCTAATGTGCACCTGGTGTTCCTCCAATGTGCGTGAAAAGATCAGGATGTCATCCAAGTAAACAAACGCGAAGGAGTTCAGAAAGTCCCGGAGGACGTCGTTGATTAAGCGCTGGAAGACGGCCGGAGCGTTGGTTAACCCAAACGGCATCACCAAGTACTCAAAGTGGCCTCTTGGGGTCCGGAACGCCGTCTTCCACTCATCACCCTCCTTAATGCGCACCAGGTGATAAGCGTTGCGAAGGTCCAGCTTCGTAAACCATGATGCCCCCTGGAGAGAGTCAAAGGCCGAGTTCATTAGGGGCAGTGTGTATTTGTCCTTGATGGTAATTTCATTAAGCCCCCGGAAGACGATACAGGGACGTAGCGAGCCATCCTTCTTTCCCACGAAGAAGAAACCTGCCCCTACTGCCGAGGAAGATGGTCGAATGATTCCAGAGCTGAGGGACTCCTTAATGTACGTGTCCATGGCCTCACGCTCCGGGGCAGACAGGCTATACAATCGACTTGCCGGGAGCAGGGCCCCTGCCCTGAGGTTGATCGCACAGTTGTAGTGGCGGTGGGGGGTAAGGGACAGCGCCCGTGATTTGCTGAAAACTGCTCCCAGATCATGGTAGACCTCTGGTACCTTGGACAGGTCCGGAGGCGGTGTCGTGGGAGGGGTCATCAATACTGAGGGGGCACATGCTGCAGACTGGAGGCAGGCACTGAGACAAAAGGTGCTCCACGCAGTGATGTTTCCTGCTTGCCAGTCGAAAGTGGGGTTGTGAAGTCGTAGCCACGGGTAGCCCAGGATCACAGGTGAGGAGGAGGTAGGCAACACCAAAAACCGGATCTCCTCCCTATGATTTCCAGAAATAATCACTGACACAGGGGCCATCTGGTGGGAGACAGTGGTTAGCAAAGCCTTTGACAGCATGATGAGGTTGACAGACGGGCGAAGGGGTTGACAGCTGAGGCCCAGATGGGTTGCCAGGTCTCCTGAAATGAAGATTTGCTCAGCTCCAGAATCAATGAGGGCATGTGTCATGTGTTCCCTGTGTTTATAAATTAATCTGATGGGGATAAGGCAACTGGTGAGGGTTTTTTTCCGATTAATGTCCGTGAATCCCCCTACTGTAACCCACGGCCCTCCCCTTTTCCGATTGGTACATTCAGCTACCCCATGGGACTCACTACCACAGTAGAAACATAGGCCCAGATCCCTTCGGCGCTGTCTCTCAGCCGCCGAAACACCCGATTGCCCAATAATCATTTCCTCCTGCCCTGGAAGTTCCTCCGGCGGGGGCAGAGCCGGGAGGGATTGCCGGGGGTTGCGGAGGCGTGGTTTAACCAAGCGACTGGCAGCCCTACGTTCAGCCGCCCGCTCCTTCAGCCTGTTGTCCAAACTAATGGTGAGTGAGATCAGTTCACCTAATCTGTCTGGCTTATCCCGTGTTGCTAGCTCATCTCTCAGCTCTGAGCTGAGACTGCGGAGAAAAATACTGCAGAGAGCAGAATCCCCCCACCCCACCTCCGCAGCTAACACCCGGAAGTCTACGGCGAACTCGGCGGCGGATTTGCTGCCCTGCTGAAGATTAAGTAACCGGTCTGTTAACACCGCGTCCCGGTCAGTATGGTCAAAAATCTCAAAAAACTCTTCTACGAATTGCTGGTATGTTAAATGGGCGTAGCTGGGTTTGGCCATAATCGCGTACGCCCAAGCTAACGCCCTCCCCTCAAGCAGGTTAGAGATGTACCCAATCTTGCTATGATCTGTGGGAAAATCTCCCGGGACGCGGTGAAAAACTGTTTCACACTGTAGCAAGAAACCCCGTGCCTCCCCGAGTCTTCCGCTGAAGCGGGTGGGGGTTGGCACGGGAGTGAGTCGAGGTGAAGGAGGCTGGTGTGTTTGGTTAGTAGGTGGGTTGACAGGGGCTGGTGAGGCCCCAGCGACCGGGGGGAACGCCTGGCGTCCATCCAGGCGATCCAGCCGGCTATTAATCTGGGTTAATTGATTAAGAATAACCGTCTGTTGATGGGCAATTAGATCTACTCGTGCGCTAAGAGTGTTAAGACGGCGCGTCAGCGCGCTGTCTGCTGGGTCGTCTTGATGGAGTCGTACTGACATGATTGCTTGACCCAGGAGACAGACACTGACACGAGTAGAGTTATAGACAATTATTTATTAACCCAGTGAGGTTAGTGTGTGTGGATGTGTGGGTGAGTGTGATGCTGACAGACAGCTGGAGCTGAGCGAGTCTCGCTGCGATCTGGCAACCCTGGAAACACACAAGCACAGGGGATTAATGCAGCTTGCAGCAACAGGGAATTATGATGTGTGCTGCTTACTTGCAGGTGCCGCTGTGAGACTTCTGTCCGCTCCGTGGCCTGGCGTGGCTTGGAGAGCGTGGAGCTTGGCGTTGTGATGATGAGGGGGAGATCCGAGGAGGAGGAGGAGAAGCCCCGTTGTCAGGGGAGACGAGTCCGCCGCCAGGGAGGTCCACTTGTGCACAGGGGAAATTACTTTGACAAGGTAAGGTTAGCTGATGCTTACGTGACGTGGCTTGGCGAAGAGGCTTTGTAGTAGCTCTGGTTTGAGGTCGTGTCCGTGACGCGTTGCAGGGCGAAGAAACAGACGACTTCGTGCAGAGCAGTCAGTGACACCGGCTTTTAAAGCCTGCTGGTTATTGGTGGCAGGTGTGTGCACAGCTAGAGCTGATGACGGCCCAGCGGCCGCCATGACAGGGAGATTCACATTATATAATTAAACAAAACAGAAGTCTGGCACTTTGGATGTTGTTGTGCCAAAAGGTAAAACTCCTGTCGTTGCAGCTTGAAGACCTGCATTTTTCATTCCTCCCAAACCCACACCGACTCCAGTTGCCTCCTCTGCTGATGTTCTGATGTGTGACCTGGCAGCTGCCGATGAATCTGTGTGGGTGACTGGGGTAAGGCTGGAGCTGTTTCATGTACATTACTTTCCTGTTCCCCTCTGACAGTACCAGATGTCCGTGTGCCGTGTCGGGATTCAGACTGATTTCCCAGGAATATTTCAAGAATTCAGCTCTGGTCTTTGGTTCTGGATGTCGCAGTAAAACTTCAAATTTGCTGTCAGTCAGTGAAATGTTTGTCCACGTCTCCTTCAGAATGTGCTGTAGTTTATCTCTGAGCTCTGACACAGCTGCTGTCACATCCTCAAAGTCACTCAGAGGAAGAGCGTCGATGCTGGAGGAGTGTGTGGACTCACCGAGTAGGCACGGATTGTCATCCTCCTCCAGCTCAGCAATCTCCTTCTCCAGCTTCTCCTGAAGCTCTCTGACTCAACTTGCTGCAGTCTCCTGCTGGGATCTGACCTGCTGCTTCACATCAGTTTCTTTTCTGAATGAGATGGATCAGCTCAGTGAACATCTTCTCAATGTCCTCCACTGTTTTATCAGCGGACTGATTGATGGCCTCCACCTGCAGCTGAAGCAGCTTGACATTTGCATCTCTGTCCTGGATGCTCTGATGGAGGTTTCGTCAACTCACCTCCAGCTTTCTCTGCCTCTCAGTCCTTTCTGCTGCAGCTGAGACCGTGTTGTGGCCTTTGTGATGGTCCATGGAGCAGAGAATACAGATATTCTCTTTCTTGTCTTACTCTTGAGAAATTTCGGTACTCAATCGGTAACTCAGACAGAAAATTTTCAAATGTATGGGGGCCATTTCTGAACTATTTTCAGTCTTCAGTGGAAATGAGAGTTTTGTACTTATTTCTTTGGGTCAGTTTACCATTCTTAATTCCTGCTGTATACATCTGTGTATACATACATACTGTGTTTCATTACCTTGTATTACTGTGTTTCGTTACCTTGTATTCATACATGTGTAATGACAATAAAGTTGAATCTAATCTAATCTAATCTAATCTGTGTCTCCTGTCTTTTGACTGTTAATTTTGACTTCCAGCTGATTTGCGATTTGTTATTTGTTGTCATGCTCCAGGGATGATAATCAATCACATAGTCAGTAATCTGGCTGTTACAGGTTAGGGGGCATAGGGATTATAGTGGGGTTTTTTTCTGTCCTGATTTGTTTTTGAATTTTTTAATAAATGTCAAAATTCAATAAAAATATTTTGGAACAAAAAAATGATGAGGAATAAATTAGAACATCCCCACCTTTATTCCCACTTAAAATGGCTAAAACAAAACAAAACTAACTAACTAACTAACCTACACTTATATAGCGCTTTTCTAGTCACAAAGACCACTCAAAGCGCTTTCTTTTAATACTAACCCTCTATTCTAAAACAAAAAACATTGATCATCAATGTGAACATTTAATAATTAACTGAATATTTAATAGGGTGTCCAAATTGTATCACCTGACTGTATGTGAATGCCAGACCTTTGCTAAACATGATAAACTTGGTGCATTTTAAAAAGTTTATAACCTGTAATTCAACACACCTGAGGATCAGAAAGGCTGAAGATGCAGTGAGCAAAGATGGATGATTTAATATTTCATAGCTTTGGCCCAATCACATCTAACATCACTGTTGTTAACAACAAAAATAAAGTTCTGACTCTTCAAAAGTTAATTTATTTATTTTCCAGTAAAATACTTCAAAAACTTCAAACATACAGACACACCATAAATTTACACTCTGGTGTTTCTGCGTCTCCCAGCTGGCCTGGGAATGCCTTGATATCCTCTCTGAAGAGCTGGAGCAGGTGGCTGGGGAGAGGGAAGTCTGGCCTTCTCTGCTTGAGCTGTTGCCTCCGTGACCCGGACCTCCGGAAAAGCAGTAAAAGATGGATGGATGGATGAATGGTTGGTTTCTTCTCGCTTCGGCTTCTGACTCCAGCATGTCATGCACAGCAGCCAGAAGCGTTTCAGCCCACTTTCTCTTTCCTGGTAAAATACACAGGGAGGATGGAGACAAATATTGACAACAATTCTAATGCAGTTCTGAGACTCACCAACACGTATCCTTTACCTGGTCTAAAGCGGCAGAGGGTGCTGGCAGCAGCAGATATCAGGCAGATGGCAGTCTCCGAATAAAGACACATTTCTGGATCAGAACCATATTATAAAAAAGAAGATGGCAAAACTGGCAAGGCAGATCAGCTAGGCCAGAGGTGTGAAACCTGAGGCTCTTCTGCTCATATTCAGTGGACAGAAAAAGTGTCAAATGTATGACAGAATCAATTCACTAATATGCAAGAAAAAGATGCAAATCAAAGAGGGAAAAACTCTGCAATATGAGAGAAAAATAAGTGTAATATACAACAATGTTGTTTATTTATAAGACCATAATTGTGAATTTATTAGAAAAAAAATTCGAAATTAAAAAGAAAAATAGGTAAATTTATGTGTTGCACATTTTAGAAAGTGCAAAATTATTAGGAAAAAAGCTGTGCATTTACAAGAAGCCCGAGATTAATGAAAAAAAGTTTCAAATTAAAAAATGCCTTAAATTTAGAGAAAGAGCACTGTAAATTTATGTGGAAAAATGTTGCAAATTTATAGTAAAAAAGACCTGTAGATTAAAGAGGACAAGGATGCGAACGTGATAAACTTAATGCACATTACAAGACAGAAAACTGCATATTAGAGAGAAAAACACTGGAAACTTCTGTAAAATAAGGTGTACATTTGTAACAAAACAAATTTCAGAAGAAAAAAGGTAACAAATTAAGAAGAAAAAGTTGCAAATTTAAGAGAAAAATATTGCAGATTTACACGACAAAAAGTGTGTGTGTTTAGAACAGGAGTTGCAAATTGATTTCATATTTGGGAGACAAATTAGAAGAGGATGAAAAAATTCTCATATTTATGAGATAAATTGCACATTTTTTGCACATATTTACCAACCTTCAGCTCCTCAGAGGAAGGCTCATTCCAGACTCTGGTATCTTGTGGCTGTGGGGCTGGTGTCGATGCAAGATTGCGTCCAAAGTGTCGGAACATTTCCTGGTCTCCCAATTCTGATTGTTGGGGCCCTTGTTACAGTCCTGTTTGAGTTCTGAGGAGCGTTGCACAATAAGCCTCAACTACGTCTGAAATGTGAACAGTACTTGGTCTCTTCTTCGCTAAGGGGGTCACCATCATGCCCAAAGACTTCCAGCTGGCCCGCTGCATCCGCGGAGAGAGAGCTTAGACTTTCTGCTGCACATCCACCAGCCATAATGCTCTGCACTGTGTGTCTATATATATACATTTATAGTAATATGGACATATGTTTGCTAGATGTTGTTTTTTCTTGCCTTCTGATTGTTGCTCTGAGTGTTGCTATCCCTGTGCTGTTGCAATCCTGGAATTTCCCCATTGTGGGACTAATAAAGGCTTATCTTATCTTATCTTATCTTATCTTACATGTTACAATACCGCCTGAAATATTCAATTGTTATAATTAGCTCAGCAACAAGAGTAAATATTTATTCATGCAACACGCATACAGTCGGCGCATGTTTAATAAGTTAGACCTTTGTCTGCAGCGCTGCTCTTTCTTCCTCCAATGAACAAAGAAGGGCCGCCAGTTCCAGTTCCAGCTCACACGAGGGCATCCTTTCCATGGAACTTTGTGTCACTTCCGGTCCCCAAATCCAGAAATCCGGTACACAGATCCTGTACATAGTTCCGGTACACAGATGACTCGCCGGCCATATTGCAACTGCATCCAGATGGGTCTCACTTTAACAGACATTTTGAAAAACCACGAAATTAGTCCAAACACAGGTGAAATTATGTTTGTGAGCAGATTTTTTCTTAATCCAGCGCACACTAACTTTTACAAACTTTTACGAACTTTAAATGAGCTTTTTAAACTTTAAACTTTATTTATTTACTATATAGCACCTTTCATACAACAAAGTGCAGCTCAAAGTGCTTTACAGTTTAAAACAATTCCAGATAAAACACAAACAAAACAATAAAAAGACAAAGAGACCCCCCCACACACACACACTGTCGTCCAAGACGTCCCCAGGCTGGCAGGGGTAAGAACTTTTCTGTGTGGAGTTTGCATGTTCTCCCTGTGCTGCGTGGGTTTACTCCTGGGGCTCCGGTTTCCTCCCACATTCCAAAGACATGCATGTTAGGTTAATTGGTTGTTCTAAATTGTCCCTAGATATCTGTCCCCTATAGGCCCTTAGAATAGAGGGTTAGTACTAGTGAAGCACTTTGAGTGGTCTTTGAGACTACAAAAGCGCTATATAAGTACAGGTCCTTATCCCCCCCATCCCTAATCAGGAAATCACTTAAATAGGACCTGCCTGACAAAGTGAAGTAGACCAAAAGATCCTCAAAAGCTAGACATCATGCTGCGATCCAAAGAAATCCAGGAACAAATGAGAAACAAAGTAATTGAGAGCTATCATTCTGGAAAATGTTATAAAAGCCATTTCTGAAGCTTTGGGACTCCAGTGAACCACAGTGAGAGCCATTATCCACAAATGGTGAAAATATGGAACAGTGGTGAACCTTCCCAGGAGTGGCAGACCGACCAAAATTACCCCAAGAGCGCAGAGATGGCTCATCCAAGAGGTCACAAAAGACCCCATAACAACATCCAAAGAACTGCAGGCCTCACTTGCCTCATTTAAGGTCAGTGTTCATCACTCCACCATAAGAAAGAGATTGAGCAAAAATGGCCTGCATGGCACAGTTCCAAGACGAAAACCACTGCTGAGCAAAAAGAACATAAAGGCTCGTCTCAGTTTTGCCAGAAAACATCTTGATGATCCCCAAGACTTTTGGGAAAATACTCTGGGGACTGACGAGACAAAAGCTGAACTTGTTGGAAGGTGTGTGTCCCATTACATTTGGCGTAAAAGTAACACAGCATTTCAGAAGAGGAACATCATACAAACAGTAAAATATGGTGGTGGTAGTGTGATGATCTGGGGCTTCTTCTTCTTCTTCTTCTTTTAGAATTGATTGGTGGTTGGCAACCAGCTGTTTGCTGCTTCAGGACCTGGAAGACTTGCTGTGGTAAATGGAACCATGAATTCTGCTGTCTACCAAAAAATCCTGAAGGAGAATGTCCGGCCATCTGCTTGTGACCTCAAGCTGAAGCGCACTTGGGTTCTGCAGCAGGACAATGACCCAAAACACACCAGCAAGTCCACCTCTGAATGGCTTAAGAAAAACAAAATGAAGACTTTGTTGTGACCTAGTCAAAGTCCTGACCTGAATCCGATTGAGATGCTGTGGCATGACCTTAAAAAGGCAGTTCATGCTCAAAAACCCTCCAATGTGGCTGAATTACAACAATTCTGCAAAGATGAATGGGCCAAAATTCCTCCACAGCACTGTAAAAGACTCATTTCCAGTTATTGCAAACGCTTGATTGCAGTTGTTGTTGCTAAGGGTGGCCCAACCAGTTATCAGGTTTAGGGGGTAATTGTGGTCTATATTAATCATATATCCCATAACCTACATATGTATAAGCATGTGAGAATGTTTGGTGACTACATATGTAAAGCGACTTCACACCTCAGAACAGGACAAAGGGTCTCAACCGCCAGTGAAGATCAAAGAGCATCCGAGGCACTGCGGTGGAGACCAGATAGGTCGCCCTGACCTCCCAGGGCCAGGTGGAGGGGTACGGAGACAAAGGAGGGGAATTAAGTTAATGGGGGATGTCAGCTTTGATATGCATGTCTTTTGTTGTGTGTGAGTATAAGTACACAGAGCCGAATGTGTTCGCTCTCTTACTTCTTCTGCTGCTGCACTAGATGAGACTTGTTAGAGGAGCGAAGCTGACAATAAACTTTGGTTTATAAGTCACATCGCCTCGTTATTCCAAGCTCTTCTACACTGGTGACCCTGACGCGAGGATGGACCAGAGGCGTTCCCCCGCAATCGACTCATCTGTGGCGACCCAGGCAGACGCCGGCGCCCATACAGACAGGGGAACAGATGGACGACGTTCCCCCAAGGCAGAAGTGATAGAGAGGGCTCAACCGAGCACCAGCGCCGCGGCGAGAGCCGAAGGAAGGCACTCTCACCCTGCAGACACATCAGTGACGGTCCACACAAATGCCGTCACCGTCAAGCTGCCGGACTTCTTGCAGGAAGACCCTGCCTCGTGGTTTCAGCAAGCTGAAGCCCAGTTTGCACTTGCAGGCATCACGGCTGACAATACAAAGTTCTATCACATCGTCGCCAAACTCGACGCCGCCACTTCGAGATGTGCGCGGAGCATCATCCAGCGGCCGCCGGCCCAGGACAAATACAGAGAACTGAAAGCGACCATCGTGGCGAATTTCGTCCCCTCTGCCGAGGAGAGAGCCCAGAGGATCCTGGCGGTCTACGGCCACAGAGGATGCAGACCCAAGGCCCTCATGGAGGACTTGCTGCAACTTAAAGAAGAGGACAATGACAATTTCCTCTTCCAATTTATATTCCTCAGTACGCTGCCACCATACATGAGAGGGACACTTGCCAACATGCGATGCAGCACCCAGCAAGACTTTCACACGCTGGCTCACAAAGCGCAGCGACTCGTCAACGCCTGCAAGGAACAGACACCCACAGCAGCATCCACAGACCTCAACGCTGATGTCTGGAGCCACGGGGAGCCACAAACCACTGAGCAGAATCCGCCCGCCATGACAGCGACACGGCCAAGACGTAACAGACGGAGCGACGTCTGTTATTACCACCACCGCTTCGCCGAGAAGGCTTACAAGTGCATTCCCCCCTGCAAATTCACGATTTCGGGAAACGCCAAAGCCGAGAACCGTTAACAGCGGCGGTTCTCGGCGAAAAAAGCAAGCTTCTATATGTGACGGACGGACACACCGCCAAGCAGTTCCTCATTGACACGGGAGCTCAACTGAGTTTTATCATGCCCTCCCAAGCAGACCGGGCCATGGGCCCCCGGGGCAATGGAGCGGTGGCAGCCAACGGCTCCATCATCGACACTTTTGGCGAAAGGAACCTGCCCCTCTGCATCCATGGCCGCAACTACAGATGGACATTTGTTGTAGCGGCGGTGAGTTTTAACTTGTTGGGCGCAGATTTTTTGTGTGCACATGGGTTATTAGTCGATCTAGCGAACAGACGCTTGGTTAATGCACTGTCCTTTGCTTCTATTCCCTGCTCAGCTCGAGTTTCTCCACCACCCATGCAGGCCAGCGTCACTACAGCAGGAGGTAAGTTTGATCAACTCCTCACCCAATTTCCAGCACTCACAATTCCCAAATTCTCAGCTACAGTGGCTAAGCACGGGGTCGAACACTTTATCCCCACAACAGGCCCACTCGTATTCGCCAAAGCTCGGCGCTTAGACGCGACCAAGCTCGCCATAGCTCGGGACGAGTTTACCACCCTTGAAAAACTAGGCATTATCAGGCGCTCAAAAAGCCCCTGGGCGTCACCGCTTCACATGGTCCCGAAATCCGACGGTTCTTGGAGACCGTGTGGCGATTACTGCAGATTAAACAATGCGACAGCGCATGACCGCTACCCTATTCCTCACATCCAAGATTTTTCACTACATCTGGCGGGTGCGCGCATTTTTTCAAAAATAGACCTGGTCTGCGGCTATCATCAAGTCCCCGTTAGAGCGGAAGACATTCCTAAAACAGCTGTAATAACCCCTTTCGGTCTTTTTGAATTTTTGCGGATGCCTTTTGGCCTCAAAGGCGCTGCTCAAACCTTTCAGCGGATGATGGACACAGTATTACGCGACCTCCCTTTCATGTTCGTCTACCTCGACAATATGCTGGTAGCCAGCTCGTCTGAGGAAGAACACGAACAGCATCTCACTATGGTTTTTCAGAGACTAGAAGAGCACGGGTTAATAATCAATCCAGCCAAATGCAAATTCGGCGTGTCACAAATTGATTTTTTGGGACACAGAGTTTCACCGAAGGGGGAAGTCCCACTGCCAGACAAAGTTCACGCAGTAAAAAGTTTCCCACGGCCACAAACGGTCAAATCGCTGCAAGAATTTTTGGGAATGGTTAATTTTTACAACCGTTTCCTCCCCCGCACAGCTCAGCTCATGCAGCCCCTATATGACGCGCTCAGAAAACAAAAACCTTCCAACGCGGTTGAATGGACCCCGGAGCGCGAACGCGCCTTTGCGGAAGTAAAAAGTGCCCTAGCTAATGCCACATTGTTGGTTCACCCTGATCCCTCGGCCCGCATTGCGCTAACCACAGACGCTTCAGACCTGGCCATAGGGGCGGTTGTAGAACAACACGTCGGCGGACCCTGGCAACCTTTGGCATTTTTCAGCAAATCACTAAACCAAACTGAGCGTAAATACAGCACCTTTGACAGGGAGCTGCTAGCGCTTCATTTATCCATCCGCCACTTCCAGTTGTGGTTGGAGGGGCGGCGTTTCACGGCTTTTGTAGACCACAAACTGCTCACCTTTGCGATGGCTAAAATTTCTGAACTGTGGTCAGGCAGGCAACAAAGACAGCTAGCTGCGATTTCAGAGTTCACCACAGGCATTCGACATGTGGCAGGCAAACTTAACGTGGTAGCAGACTGCCTCTCTCGCGCTGTGACATCGCCAGAGCGCAAGGAGATAGATTATACTACCTCAGCCGCAGAACTCTTCGCCAACGCGGACACATACGCAGCCCCAATCCACGTAGGGATAGATTATGCAGCCATGGCGGAGGAGCAAAGTAGTGACGCGGACGTACGCGCACTCCTGTCTGGACCAACAGGGTTAAGGCTGGAGGAAAGGGGTTTACGCGACGGTGTACCCCCCCTAATATGCGACCATCTCAACCGGCCGACCTCGCCCGGTAGTCCCAGCTGCATGGCGCCGCCGTATTTTCGACTCAATTCACTCCCTCGCCCACCCAGGTGTGCGCGCTTCGGTTAAAATGGTCGCCGAAAAGTTTGTGTGGCCTGGCCTGCGCAAAAACGTAAAAGAATGGGCAAAGACTTGCATTTCTTGTCAGCGCGCCAAAATACACAAACACACAAAAGCCCCTCTAGAGCCTTTTCGAATCCCTGCTAGAAGGTTCGACCACGTTCATGTCGACCTCGTGGGACCACTATCTTCCTCCCAAGGTTTCACACATCTGTTAACGATGATAGACCGCACTACGAGCTGGCCTGAGGCGGTCCCTCTGGCGTCAACCACAGCGGAGGAAGTCGCTCGCGTTTTTTTGACAAACTGGGTGGCACGTTTCGGCGTCCCATCGGACATCACGTCCGATAGGGGGCCTCAATTTGTCTCGGAGCTTTGGTCAGCCATGGCCAGCAGCTTAGGAGCAACAATTCACCGCACCACCGCTTATCACCCTCAGGCTAATGGGTTATGCGAGCGTTTTCACAGGTCTTTAAACGCCACCCTCAGAGCCTCACTAACGGATACAAATTGGGTAAATAAACTTCCTTGGGTTTTATTGGGGTTGCGTGCTGCACCTAAAGAGGATCTAGACGCCTCCCCAGCAGAATTAGTTTTTGCACAACCTCTCAGGCTCCCAGGTGAATTTTTACCAGCGAACCCAGAGCCAGGGCATCTTCCAGCCCCGAGGTTTTTAGGCAGCAACTGACCGGACTCTCTCCCCAGGCCGGCACATCACTCTTTTCCACGGGTTTTTGTCCCCCAAGCTTTAAAAAACACTGAATTCGTTTTTGTTAGGCATGAAGCTTTAAAACCAACCTTCCGCCCACCATACGATGGACCATTCAGAGTGCTGGAACCTGGTGATAAGCATTTTGTGCTTGATTTTGGGGACAGAAAAGAAACAGTCAGCATTGACAGACTTAAACCTGCCTTCTTGTTGAGAGACGAGCCTGCACGGTTGGCGAGAGCACCTTGGCGGGGTAGACCCCCCAAGAGAAAAGACTCAGCCCCCCTGCAGGGAACAAATAATCACTCTCCTTCCCAAGCTGCAGATTCCTTACAGGAAGGTCCCACCAGGACGCCCAAACTGACCCACAGCAGATTCGGAAGAAGATTTAAGCCCAGACGGCACAGGGACTGATGCAAACTACTCAAAAGTTGTTCACTAATTGTGCTGTAACAGTTTAGGACTGATTTGTGATATTACTATGCTGTTATGATTACCACTGAATTCTCTACAGGAGCATAGCTGCTGGAAAGTTTCTTCTTTGTCAAGAGGTGTAGCAGTTAGTATGTCATAATAATTATCTTAAACTGTGAATTTTTCTATTGTCCTTTTCTTAGTCGTTTGGGGGGGGCTGTGGGCTATATTAATCATATATCCCATAACCTACATATGTATAAGCATGTGAGAGTGTTTGGTGACTACATATGTAAAGCGACTTCACACCTCAGAACAGGACAAAGGGTCTCAACCGCCAGTGAAGATCAAAGAGCATCCGAGGCACTGCGGTGGAGACCAGATAGGTCGCCCTGACCTCCCAGGGCCAGGTGGAGGGGTACGGAGACAAAGGAGGGGAATTAAGTTAATGGGGGATGTCAGCTTTGATATGCATGTCTTTTGTTGTGTGTGAGTATAAGTACGTAGAGCCGAATGTGTTCGCTCTCTTACTTCTTCTGCTGCTGCACTAGATGAGACTTGTTAGAGGAGCGAAGCTGATAATAAACTTTGGTTTATAAGTCACATCGCCTCGTTATTCCAAGCTCTTCTACAGTAATCACCTTTTCACACAGGGCCATGTAGATTTAGATTTTTTTTTCCCCCTTAATAATAAACATTCATTTAAAAATTGCATTCTGTGTTTACTTGTGTTTTCTTTGTCTAATATTTATATTTGTTTGATGATCTGAAATTTTTTGTATGTTTGTCACTTCAGTGTGACAAACATACAAAAAATGAGAAATCAGGAAGGGGGCAAACACTTTTCACACCACTGTTTGCGCGTAATGTAATAAATGATAACCAGGGCAATGAAAAACCCCGTACATTCTGCTACGATTTGTATTATTTTCTCCCCAGAAATGCATAAATGCACAGTAGTTATTCTACTTCCTGTATTAACCCATAGCCGTATGATAGTTGCAACACTCCGATAGACTTCTATAGAAACTGTGGAAGGCGGAAGTCAAGTGTCATGGAGCAGCAAATAGTTCCAAACAATGAATTTATTTTTCCCTATAGACCACCATTCATTTCATGGAGTGTCTGCTTAATAATCCCGGGTAAATTAATGAATGGCTATTGTTTTGGTCATTTTTCCACTTAAATTAACAGGTAGATTCTGTAGTCTATGATCTTGTTTTATTTTGCCAGCTTTTTTCTTCTTTATGTGCAGTAAAAGCTCATAAACTTTCTACTTGTTATTAGCCTGTGCTAGCTCAACTAGCTAGCCGGGTCAGCCCTTATTTCAAAAATCTGTTGTTCAGTTATTGGGTGAAGGCTCAGTTTCTGAGAGACAATAGAGACTGGTCATAACATTACATGATGGGACATGACATGAAAACCTGTGACAGAGCAGCTGTGACTTATTATTTTGTTCATAGCCAATTGTAGTAGCATTAGCAGCATAACAGGACTATGGTGGTGGATTTAAAAGACGGCTTGCGAAAATGAAATTGTTCTACTTATTTTAGAGGAAAACATGAAACCAAGAGAGACTGACATGTTTACCAGCAAACCTGCTTTCTACAAGGAAACATGGAACAAGGTAGGAAATGACCAAATACAAATTCTTTACATCCTCCGGCGTCTTCATCATCAGTATCACCCCTGATAATGGCAATGTTACTTTTAACATCCAAAAATTAGCACTATTAATATTTTAGAATTCTGCTTAAAAAGTCTATACTTATTAGAACAAACTGTTGTGAGAAACACGACAAGAAAAGTCCTGAGGATGGAGACTGGTTTAATTATTTAATGCAGTTGTAAACAAAGTGGAAACAATTCAGATCTACACAACTTAATGGAATAGAAGTAATGTTAATGATGTGTGTTTATTTTAACAGTAAATCAAGAATTAAATGCTAAAACCAATCAAAAATATTCTGGCAACAACTGGCATATTTATAAATGTAAAATATTCTCTTGTATCAAATAGCTCACCTGAAATTAATTTTAAAAAACTAACTGTAACTGAACTATAAACATAGAGGAAGAATATCTGGTTTCTTTCTTTTCTAATTTCTATATTGTAATCCAGAAAACAGTTAATTTAGACTTTTTATGTACACTACCATTCAAAAGTTTGGGGTCACTTAGAAATTTCCTTATTTTTGAAAGAAAAGCACTTTTTTTCAATGAAGATAACTTTAAACTAATCAGAAATACACTCTATATACAGTATTTGCTAATGTGGTAAATGACTATTCTAGCTGCAAATGTCTGGTTTTTGGTGCAATATCTAGATAGGTGTATAGAGGCCTATTTCCAGCAACTATCACTCCAGTGTTCTAATGGTACAATGTGTTTGCTCATTGCGTCAGAAGGCTAATGGATGATTAGAAAACCCTTGTGCAATCATGTTAGGTCTGCAATGCTGTAATTGCTGCAAATGGAGGATTCTTTGACGAAAGCAAAGTTTGAAGGAAAAAATTATTATTTTAAATACAAATCATTATTTCTAACCCTGTCAATGTCTTGACTATAGTTTCTATTCATTTTACAACTCATGGTGGTAAATAAGTGTGACTTTTCATGGAAAACACAAAATAATTGTCTGGGTGACCCCAAACTTTTGAACGGTAGTGTATATATAATTTGAATTGTGTGAGATGCTACATGTAATTTTTTTTTGTCGTGAATACATTTAAGAGAAAAACTTAAATTTTTCCATAGTTCTCTAATGTATGCATAAAAACTAAAAATGTGCATGAAAAAGTTGCACATTTAATAAAAAATTATAAGAAAAAAAGCAGTTATTTTAAAACTTTTTTTTCATTCAATATAAAAACCTTCTCAAAGGTAGCAAATTTATGCAAAAATTATTCAGATTTAGGAGGAATAAATAAAAGTAGTAGAATTGAAAGAGAAAAGGCACAGATTCATGAGAAAATCTTTCCTACTTGGGCAGGAATCATCAAGTATTAAGGCACAGTGACATGCTTTTTTCTGTCATTTCTCTGCAGCTGATAGAGGGTTGTTGGAGACTGGAGCAGAGACCACCGGGGCTGGTGGAGTCTTCACTACTGTGAGCGGTGATATCACAGTAAGGGTTTGTGGGGCAGCGGGAACAGTGGAATGATGATGGAACTGTGATTTGATGATGATTAAAGCTGTCAGAGTAAAATGGAACACAATATTGTGTAGAAATAGTTAAATGACTGACACTAATCGAGATCCAAGATGGCGCCCACAGCGGTCGACATGGTGCTTCGCTGCGCTCTTTGTTTGTTTTTGTTTGTCAATTGTGTGTCTGCTTGCACTTATACCCGTGAAGAACTTTTAAATATCAGGACTTTCACCCCCACGGACCTCCTCCCAGTTTTTCTAGCCCCTGCCGCCCATCTGGTTTATTGTTTGGCTCGGAAAGTGAGACGGCGGAAGAGAGGAAGACGAGCGGGCGCTCTCGTGCGACTTCGCAGGAGAGGCTCGCGAACGGCGCTGCCTGGCATATTTCTGTCCAATACCAACTCTCTCTCTAACAAGGTGGATGAACTGAGACTGCTGATGCGTTTTAAGGACCTCACCTCCTCAGCTGTCCTCTGCTTTACTGAGACCTGGCTCCGGGAAAATATACCGGACAGCGCGCTGCGCCTCGACGGCTTCCAGCTCTTCCGTGCTGATCGTGACACAGAGCTTTCCGGCAAGACCACAGGAGGCGGAGTCTGCTTCTACATCAACTGCATCTGGTGCTCTGATGTAACGGTAATTTCCAAACACTGTTCTCCTGCCTTGGAATTTCTTGTTATCAATTGCAAGCCCTTCTATTCCCCGCGGGAGTTTGCTTCTTTTATAATGATCGCTGTGTACGCCCCTCCCGACGCGGACACGCGCGAAGCTCAGCGCGTGCTCGCGGATCACATTCAACACACAGAGCGGAGTTTTCCAGACTCGCTGATTATTGTGGCTGGCGACTTTAATCAGTGCAATCTGAGCCACGATCTCCCCCGCTACAAACAGTTTATTAAATGCCCCACCAGAGGATTAAACACACTGGATCACTGTTACACCACAGTGAAAGACGCATATCGCGCTGTCCCTCGAGCTGCGCTGGGATTATCTGATCACGTGATGGTTCACCTCATTCCCACATACAGACAGAGATTGAAGCTCACTAAACCTGTTGTGAGCACTACGAAGATACGGACCAGTGATGCTGAGGAGAAGCTGGAAACGTGCATGGAAATATCTGACTGGGGCATGTTTAAAGGAGCCACGCATGATCTGGATGAGTACACGGACACTGTGAACTCATATATCCACTTTTGTGAAGAGAACATTCTTCCATCACGCACCAGGGTGAGTTACTCTAATGACAAACCCTGGTTCACAGCTAAGCTCATACAGATCAGGAAGGAGAAGGAAGCAGCGCTGAAAAGTGGAGACAGGGACTGCTACAGGGAGGTTAAATACCGGTTTAACAGAGAGCTGAAGAGGGCTAAATCTGTGTACTCAGAGAGACTCCAGCAGCAGTTCACTGCTAATGATTCGGCTTCCGTGTGGAGAGGACTGAGGCAGATCACCAACTATCGGCCTCAGGCTCCTAAAGGTCAGGATGACAAAGCCCTTTGTCAGAGACTGTCCCAACACTATGCCCGTTTTGACACCTCGTCATCTGTGTCCAACTCCCCCCCTCCCTCCAGCTCCACAGCCTCCACATTCCCTACTTCATTTAAGGCACCCCCCCCTCCTCCCCCCCTCCCCTTATCATCAGTGAGCAGGATGTGCTCAAACAGTTCTCCAGACTGAACCCGCGCAAGGCCCCCGGCCCAGACGGCGTGTCTCCCTCCACCCTGAGACTCTGTGCGAAACAGCTGGCTCCTGTATTCACAGACATTTTTAACACCTCCCTTAAGTTATGCCACGTGCCATCCTGCCTCAAATCCTCCACCATCATCCCTGTCCCCAAGAAGCCACGGATCACTGGACTTAATGACTACAGACCTGTAGCGCTCACCTCTGTAGTCATGAAGTCCTTTGAGCGCCTGGTCCTGTCCCACCTCAAGTCCATCACCACCCCTCTCCTGGACCCGCTGCAGTTTGCCTACCGAGCCAACAGGTCTGTAGACGATGCAGTCAACCTGGCCCTCCACTCCATCCTGCAGCACCTGGACTCCCCGGGAACCTATGCCAGGATCCTGTTTGTGGACTTCAGCTCCGCATTCAACACCATCCGCCCCGCTCTGCTCCGGGACAAGCTGTCCCTGCTCAACGTGCCTGACTCCCTCTGCAGGTGGATCATCGACTTCCTGACGGACCGGAGGCAGCATGTGCGGCTGGGAAAGACTGTCTCAGACTATACTAGCATCAGCACCGGATCACCCCAGGGCTGTGTACTTTCCCCCCTACTCTTCTCCCTTTACACCAACTCCTGCACCTCCAGCCACCAGTCTGTCAAGTTGATCAAGTTTGCGGACGACACCACCCTCATCGGGCTCATCTCCAACGGCGACGAGTCCGCCTACAGGAGAGAGGTGGCCCAGCTGGCGTCCTGGTGCAGCAATAACAACCTGCAGCTGAACGCTCTGAAGACAGTGGAGATGATTGTAGACTTCAGGAAAGTCACTACTCCTCTGCCCCCCCTCACCCTCTCAGGCTCTCCCATCACCACTGCTGATTCCTTCCGCTTCCTAGGCACTACCATCACCAGGGACCTCAAATGGGAGCTGACCATCAGCTCACTCATCAAAAAAGCCCAGCAGAGGATGTTCTTCCTGCGGCAGCTGAGGAAGCTCAAGCTACCCACCAAGATGTTAGTGCAGTTCTACACAGCCATCATCGAGTCCATCCTCACCACCTCCATAACCGTGTGGTACGCAGGAGCCACTGCCAGGGACAGACTAAGGCTGCAGCGCGTTGTGCGCACTGCTGAGAAGGTGATCGGCTGCAAGCTCCCATCTCTCCAGGATCTGTACATCTCCAGGACCCGGAGGCGTGCTGGCCGGATCATAGCCGATCCCTCACACCCTGGTCACGTACTGTTTGCCCCCCTCCCCTCTGGTAGAAGACTTCGGTCCATCCAGACTAAAACCTCCCGTCACATGAACAGCTTCTTCCCCTCTGCCATTAGACTGCTGAACACTAAGTGACTCTCGTGCACCATGTACAGCAGCTCAACCAGACTCATGTTAATCATCACTGTTTTCTTCCTGCATTACCGACTGCACTATATAGTTCTCCACAGTATCTGCTGCTGGCTAATATATATTTTAACTGTTGACCAGTATCACTTAATCTTATCCTACACTTTATTACATGTATAGTTTATTTCTCTTATCTTATCATGTTTAATGTTGCAGCATTGTACCGAGACAAATTCCTAGTTTGTGTACTACATGAACAATGGCAATAAACCTGATTCTGATTCTGATTCTAAACTAAATTAATTCTAAAGAAGTTTTTGAGGTCTGAAATGACAACATGGGCATGATAGTGTTACAGGACAGGTGGGTGTGACATATTCATTGCATTCTGATATTTTGGTTAATTTTTGGGACTCATATTCATACCAAAGTTATTTTGAGAACAGTACATGTGGTCTGTCTTCACATGCATTAGAGGTTCTGGTACACATGTCACTGAGTCTGGTTACATGGTCACAATAAACCGATCACTGGGAATAAACTGGTAATGGTTTTGATGTGTTTACTTGCATTGATTAAATGGATTATTGGAGGGTTAACCACTTGAGTTAATGACCATAGTTACATGGCCACTTGAATAATCGGATAACTCTAGAAATCCAATCATAACCGGTTTATTTGTGTCCATGTAACCATGGTTACTGTTGGACTCTTCGTCTCGTGTTTGGGGGAACAGCATCAGTCCTCGGTTTGGGTTTGTCAGTTTTGGTTCTTGTGAATTACTCCCTCTTAGAATGGGCTTGCACATCGATTCAGTTTAATTTCCTCATTAATATTATTGTTTTGCTTCAACATAAAAAATCACAGTTTATGTGTCGTCATAAATGTTTGAGCTTGGAGATGGAAATGTTTTGTAGACATAAAGGTACTGCGTAAGGTTTTCTGTTGTTGTACTCGTTCATTTAAGTAATGCTGTTTCTGCTAACTTGTCTCAGACATCTTCTCTCCTTTCTGTGTGCGCTGGAACCCAAACATCTGGATCACTTTCTCAGCTTGATTTGTGCATCCATAAGCTGCACAGATAATCATGCTGAGAACCTGATCAGTGAACATTTTTGGATTTCATAGTTTTTGGCATCAAAATACAATTTATGAAGTCAAACCCTTCTGACATTGGAGGAAAATATTCATTTTCCACAATTATGTGATGTTACAATATGGATGAGGTAGTGGCATCAAAACTGGGGATTCTAAATTGTCCTTCCGTATGAATGTGAGAGTGAATGGTTGTCGGTCTCTCTGTGTTGGCCCTGCGATGGACTGGCGATCTGTCCAGGGTGTACCCTGCCTCTCGCCCAAAGATGCTGGGATAGGCTCCAGCCCCCCTGCGACCCGAAAAGGATTAAGCGGAAGAAGATGGATGGATGGATGGATGGATGGATATAAATCAGTCTATAAGAGTGAAGTAGCAAGAGCATTTAAAATAGCGTTTTTACAAGTTTTTCAAATTCATTTTGTGAATTCATTTTGTGTGGCTTCCGGTTCTGGCGCCACATGAGTTGGCTGCCTTTTGCAACAGCGGCTCAATTCTGAGTCTTTTTATCTTCCTTCTTCTTTCTGATCCGGTGATAACTTTCTGATCCGGCACACCTTTCACTCTATATATATCACGGACACACAGATCGCCCCAAAGGTCTCCCGAGTTGGCGGACGGAGCCACTGTTTACAGCAGGAGACGATACAGCAGGGAAGAGCTAGCTAGCACTCAACCGCCACCCGGTGCTAACGGAGAAACTCGACATACCGGGAGAACTGAAGCGAAAACGACGCAGGTGCCGGGCTGGAGTTAGGCGGCATGCAAGAAATATAAGACAGAATAATAAAGAGCGATGGCAAGAACCAAGCAGACCGCCCGCAAATCTACTGGAGGAAAAGCCCCCAGGAAGCAGCTGGCCACCAAGGCTGCTCGGAAAAGCGCTCCGGCCACCGCCAGAGTGAAGAAGCCTCACCGTTACAGGCCCGGTACCATGGCTCTGAGAGAGATCCCTCGCTACCAGAAATCCACGGAGCTGCTCATCCGTAAGCTGCCCTTCCAGCGCCTGGTGAGGGAGATCGCTCAGGACTTCAAGACCGACCTGTGCTTCCAGAGCTCCACCGTCATGGCTCTGCAGGAGGCCATCGAGGCCTACCTGGTGGGTCTCTTCGAGGACACCAACCTGTGCGCCATCCACGCCAAGAGGGTCACCATCATGCCCAAAGACATCCAGCTGGCCCGCCGCATCCGCGGAGAGAGAGCTTAGACTTTCTGCTGCACATCCACCAACCACAATGCTCCACACTGTGTGTCTATATATATATATATATATATATATATATATATATATACAGTATATATACAGTATATATTGTATATATACAGTATATATACAGTATATATATATATATATATATATATATATATATATATATATATATATATATATATATATATATATATATATATATATATATATTAATATGTACATATGTATACTAGCTGCTCTTGTTTTTTCTTGCCTTCTGATTGTTGCTCTGAGTGTTGCTATCCCTGTGCTGTTGCAATCCTGGAATTTCCCCATTGTGGGACTAATAAAGGCTTATCTTATCTTATTTTAATGTATAGTCCACATTCGTGTTTTGCACTCAAGTTGCAGCTAATTTCAGCACTTATAGCTTTTGTATTTTTTGGGTGTTTTGGCATAGTTCTGGTACTTGTTGCTGGTGTTTGTGGTTGTGCCATAGACTGTATAAATGGAGGCTTCTTTATGGCTCTGACTAGATTCTACATCTGCTCTGAGGTAAATCTGATTATGTCCAACATATTTTAACAAAATGCAGCTGACTTTATTGTGGTGGAGACATTGATCTATGTGACCCGTGCTGGCAAAATGAGTCAGAATGTGCACCATGTCATTACGAGCTACAGGCACGAGAAGTCATAAATCGTGACTCTTTTGTTTGCTCGCGGCAAGTCCCGGGAACACCCCTGTGAGTGCCTGGTATCACTGTAATGCTTAGAAATCGTACTTTCTAAAAATACATATGTTTTGGTGGAAGACGAAACTCCTGACCGATCGAACGCAAGTTTTAAACCTAGCCAAAATATAAACAAATCAGCTTTTTCCGGGTCCGTTTTTGTGCACTTCCTACAAATTAAATATCATTTTGAAGGTCTTTCAATTCAGAATGTGGAAAAAACGTTACCTCAGTTTTGATAATTTCCTCAAAGTGACTCATTTTGCCAGCACGGGTCACATACCTCAGAGCTTTTGTTTACAGCATTAGCATATTAGCAGTGGTGCTAACAAATGTAGCTACAGTCTGCCAGGCCACTTTTCAAGGTCGTCTTCCTATCCCTCCATAGTCGTGGGAAGTGGTATGATTACATTACTGTTTTTGAGGTGCAAAAGGCTGTGTTCCCGCATTTCTGATGCTGAAGTCATTGTTTTTTAACAAGGAAAAGTGTCCCATTTTAGTGACAACTATACGTTCTAAACTAGTACCAGAAGTTGTTACCATAATTCACGCAAGGCATCATGGGGCCTAGGAATAAGGTGGATATTTTTGTGATAATTTAAAAATGAATGCATACTAAAGCATGCTGAAGTCCATGTTGCTCCAAGGCAGTGCAATGAATGCAAAATCAAAAAAAAAAACAAAAAACTGTTTGATACCTTTCTTAAATGGTTAAGCCTTAGGAAGCAAATTGTTACTATTTTTTATTTATTATTTTACTTCATGCAGCCTTCATTCTGGTGACATATACAGTATAACACACAAACGTCAGATCTGTGACATTCATATAAGTGAAAACATACCTGGTGGTGCTGTGTATGTCCTGTGTCTGTACCACTGACCACACCAACAGTCCTTTTTCGTTTTCAGTGTATGAGCTACGCATTGCAGGGTGAGAAGCCTCCATTTATACAGTCTATGGCACAACCACAAACACCAGCAACAAGTACCAGAACTATGCCAAAACTAGAAGCGCTGGAATTAGCTGCCACTTGAGTGCAAAACACATATGTGGACTATACATTAAAATGAATTTGAAAAACTTTTAAAAACGTTATTTTAAATGCCCCTGCTACTCTACTCTTACTGATTTAACACTACGTCAGCCGAAACCGGAAGCTCCACCCATAATTGTTCCTACAGCACACCCCCAGGAATAAGGGGGATTATACAGCTATGCATTACCTTTCTGTTCTCGCGGCAAAAAAAAAAAAAATCTGACCAATAAGAACAGAGAACGTTTTGACATAAGTCTCGCAGGATTTAACGTGATGCAGTTTGGTCCGCTTCAATTTTTGCCTGTGTGAAAGGGAACCAAACCAAGGAGAAAATGATACAAAGTAACAAACTTATCAACAGATTAAGACCAAAATAAATGAATTCAGGTGTGAAAGCACCCTAAGATGCAAACATTTTTAATGAAAACAAAATCAACATTCCACAGTTTGCAATGTTGTCTCTATCCCATCTAGAACCTTTAACCTTGTTCATCTTTTTTTCTTCCCCTAAATCCATCTGTCTGTTGTGCTACTTAAAGCATAAGGTATTAACCCTTTGACATCCTTGGTTTCATGGACAGATAGCGCCCCCACTGTCTGTGACGCAGTTCTGTGCCTGTCATGTCATGTGATGTAATAAAAATCCTCAGTTGTACTAAGTATTCCATCTCACATGGTGGCAGACACGTATAACTTACTGCTCTTGCCTTGGAGGACTCATGGCCCCCAAATCACTCCCCCAAAACCTCACTTTTGAACACCACAGAAGAAGAGTTTGTAAACAGGTGCTGATGTGCGCAATCGCAAGACAGAGGAGGCATTTGCACCCAAATTTGCCAACTATGATTCTAAAAAGAGATTATTCAGCTTATGAAGGTAAATATCTACATTTTGTTATAACAGAGGGTAGGCAAAGCTGGTTGATGCTCACCTGCCATCGACCCCAGTGCCATGTGACTGGAGAAAACAATCGCGCCGGCTCCGTGCCGTCATATAAGATAAATAGTGGTGGAATAAAAGTGAAATTGAGTTGGAATAATCATAACAGTTTCTGGATGTGGGAGAGAAAGCGAAATTGACCGGGCGAGGACAAAATAACGACCAGGATGCCGCTAAAGGACAAAGCAAGTGAGCCGCCTGGCCAGCAGTAAGTGGCGGATGTCTTTTGTTTGTTTACATTGTACTGATTTTCTGGTTCATATACTTTGAAGATAACAAAATGCCCCCCCCAAAAAAAAAAATGGTGACAAAAAACAAAACCATTGTGTAAATATGTTCAAAGTCCACTTCTGACTGAAAGTTATGTAATTTGATATGGCTGCCATGGCATTACGCAAATTAGATGCATAAATTTACTCCTATCTCAAACTTTGGATAATATTCTACATCTTTCTAATTGACAGTAAGTCATTATCTCTTACCACTTTCAAGTTATAGCTTTGGAAATCTCTGACATCTGAACTGAATATTTTCTTGAAAAAAATCTTGACCACTAGGGGCTGATGGCACAACAGAGTGTAATAGGCAGTCAAACAGTTAACGATGTGAATGTACTGTATGTATTCTATCCGCCTGCTGTATACTCATGCCTTAAAGGCTACTGCTGCTGTCCTCAAAGCTGGTTGACTTTTAGTAAAAGTTGGTCGCTTTGTATTGTAAACTGTGAGCATTTAAAGACCAGCACTCACTACTGCAGGGATACTTTATGTGTGCTTAAACGCCACCTGCTGCTTTCTCTAATCAGACTGTAGAAAATGCTTGACCTTTGCACTTTTTTTTTTTTTGTATGTTATTTAGAAGCTGCAGTCTGGGTAAATAAATGCATCTGAATGTTTGAAAACCTGTGTAGACAAAGGGGATGAATATTTGTTTTGGGTTTTTTATGTTTGTGTTATTATTTTGTGCAACTTTTTTGTTTAAATTCAAGGATATTTTTTAATAAATTATTTTGAGACTAATTCACTTGTAAATGCTTCCACATATTTGTCCTTTCAGAAGTTTTTGAAATATATGTAATGTTTTTTCATGTTGCGACATTGAGGAACAAACTTGCCAAAATCAACAATAAAGAATAAAGGTATGAATGGTTCAAAAATTAAAAACTTAAATGTAATTTAAAATAAAGCACAATGATAAAGAAATACAAAAAAAAAAAAAAAAAGCAAAAGTACCAGTTTTGTGCAAAGTTGAGACCTGTGGGAAGTAGGATTATTACTTCTTGATGTCTTGGAGCTGCGCAGAATGAAAATAAAATTTTGATATTTGCAAGTTTTTAGATTAATAATCTTGATTTAGTTTTAATGGGTCCACTTCTTTCTTCTTCTTCTTCTTCTTCTTCTTCTTTTAGATTTGATTGGTGGTTTGCAACCAGCTGATTGAGCATTATCCCATACAGCAGAGCATATAGTAAAAACATACTTGAACACAAACTAGCCATGAAAACCCAAAGAACCTTCATTTCATTTTATTCCCTGACACACTCATCAGGTAATGCATCCAAACACCTTCAGCTGTCTTAGTTTTTTACTGTTTGTGCCTTTCTCTGGACTTCAGGATGCTGACTGACAGGACTCTGCATTGGAAGGAGAGGATGTGTGCTGCCTCTTAGAGGCCAAAACTGCCAGCTGCAGTTTGAGCTGCAGAATGTCACTAAGCAGGTCAGCCTCTTTGTTCAGTCTCTCCCGTATCTGACCGTCTGTGGCCCTCACTGCAGCACGGACCAACTCCAACATGCTCTTCACAGGGAATAAGAAGAAACATTTCTGTTTGTGTAATGAAATATGTTTCCAAGCACTTTTGAGTTTCAGAAGGAAGTCGCACCTGTTCATCCAGATACTCGTGCTCTGGAACATCCCCTACATGGACCTGGAACCCTTCTCGGAGACATCTTAGCTCTTCCTCTTTCTGCTGCAAGGTGGAAGTGAGTTTTGCATGATCCTGCTGAGTCTCCCACTGCAGCTCGATCCCCTGTTGCAAAGGTACAGTAATTAATGTAATGAATACCTATCTAAACAGGTACTCATTGTAAAGGAGTTTCTTTACCTGTGCTAGAGGACAGGGTGTGGGTGGCAGCTGCACCTTTAGGTGTAGCTGAGTGATGGACACATTGGCAGCCCCGCTTACCACTGCTTGGAAAAGCCTCTTCCAAGTAAAGCAGGTGTCTATGAGGTAGCGGGTGAGCTCATGCCGGTGTACTGGAATGAGGTCTGATAACTGCGCAAGCAGGACTTCTTTCAGCAGGGATACAAATTTGCATATGTCAAGATCTGAAGAACAGAACAAAGTGGAAAAATGTGAGAGAATGTTTTTAAAACTATCAAGTCTTGGCTCACGATTTCAAGGTAAAAGCCATCTGCTGTTGGGTCTTACCACTCAGTTGTGGGAAGAGGTCTCTGGCAATCATGGCCACCTGGGTCACATTCGGCCAGGAGAATCCACGATCCATGGCGAACATAGCTGCGTCGTAAACAAACTCTTGGTGGAAGCACCGGCGCTCATCACAAAACTCAGACCAGGAGAAGTGAAAGCTGAGCCTCTGCACGCCAGCATCTCTCTGGAAACAGGTAACAGGTAACTCAGGTAACTACATATGAATGAATGTGAATTATTAATAAAGAGAAGTAGCCATTCCTGAATTCACAGATATTCATTACTAAAATAAATGAGCCAGTCAACACAACTAACTACATGATTTTCCCATTCAACTCTTTATTAGCCATTCCTTAATTATTTAATCCATCATGTATCCAATAAATACTCGACTGGAGTGGTGGCCTAGAGGTAGAGCAGCTGCCCCATAACCGGGAGGTCGGGGATCAAGTCCTGGCCGGGTCATTTCAAAGACCATATAAAAATGGAACTTCCTGCCATTCAGCTTGGTGCTCAGCAAAATGGAACCAAGGAGGGAAATGTTGGTTACCCAGCCACAGGGGGTGCACAAGCCAGTGTACTCATTGTTCTGGCCCCAAACCCAGATAAAATGGGCAGGGTTGCGTTAGGAAGGGCATCCGGGATAAAACTCAGCTTCTACCTATGTCCTATATGGATATGGCAGATACATCTGTGTCTGCCACAGCGACCCCACCAGAATGTGGGAATAGCTAGTAGTAGTAGTAGTAGCCAGTCAATACTTGGGTAGTGCTGATTCTTCAAGCTGTAATACAAAATACAAAAATAAATTTTAGGATAAACAAATTTATAAAGTAGACTACTCACAAAAAGTTAGGGACATTTGGGCAGTGGTGGCCTAATGGAGCAGTAGGGGCCTAATGGTTAGGGATGTGGACTGGTGAGCGGAGGGTCACAGGTTTGATCCCTGGACCGGCAGGATTAGATCTGGGTGGGACAGATGATATAGCAGTGTTTGCACCACCCTCATTAACCCCACTGTGGTGCCCTTGAGCAAGGCCCTTAACCCCAACTGTTCCAGTGGAGCTGCTCAGTGGTCACAGGTCAGTCTGTGGTTGTACTGGGCAGCTTCAGGTGTGAGTGTGTAATTGTTTGAGTGTGAACAGGATGTCCTTGAAAAAGAGAGGTTGTCTCTTAATGGCACTATCCTGTATAAATAAAGGTTAAATTATAATAATAAAACTATTCAGCTTTGCGGTGAAATTTCAGGATGCACCTAAAATGCACTATTGTGGAGAAGGGAATAACCAGACCGAGCTTTCCGAGCAGATGAACTTTATTCTCTCTCTCACATCTTCCAGAATCAGAAAACATTAACATCATGTAGTAGGGACACTCTTTTATATCTCAACACTCACACGTCCCTGCTACTTGAATTCCTGCATTCACAATTCACTCCCCCATGACAATTCCCCTTGTCCCCCAGCCCTTTGATCTCCATGCTCTTCCATCAGAGGAAAACTACTGCATCTCCATGCCTTTCAGTCTGAGAGGAAAACTACAGCATGGGTTCCCCCCCACCCCCCAGAGTCTCAGACTGACTGTTAACCCTCACGTCCTCTCGGCTTCAGCCTCTGCCCATAGCTGCTGTAACGAGGGGTCTTCGGCTCCGCAGCGCTGCTATGCCGGTGGAGGGTTCCTGGGGGTGTGTCCGTCTGTGGGGGGACAATGGGGGGGGGGGACATTCAGCATGCTCGTGTGACTGCTCTGATGAATCGTTTACCTGGGGAGTTCTCAGGGGGGGTCTTCCACGCCGAGGAGCTCGGGCCAACACCACCTGCTCGTCTGCTACAACAAAGGCGGGCTTAAGCCTGTCTATACAGATTCTCTCCCGGCGACCCCCCAAGTCTAACACAAAATGTTTGTCCCCGGGTTCCAGCACTCTGAACGGGCCATCGAAGGGTGGGCGCAATGGGGTCCGATGGGCATCGTGCCTGACAAACACGAACGCCGCATCCTTCAAGGTTTTTGGCACAAAAGCGCGGAGAAAAC
This sequence comes from Pholidichthys leucotaenia, assembly GCA_020510985.1. Classification (NCBI taxonomy): domain Eukaryota; kingdom Metazoa; phylum Chordata; class Actinopteri; order Cichliformes; family Pholidichthyidae; genus Pholidichthys; species Pholidichthys leucotaenia. Next base: position 222,737,450 of record CM035845.1, on the reverse strand, counting down.
AGTGGTGGGCCGGGCCAGGTAGCATCCCTGCGTCTGCGCTATGCCGTGAACGCGGGGACGGATGGATGTTCAGCGTGGGGTTATCTGGTAAAAATTCCCTGGGGAGCCGCGGCGGCTGAGAAGAAACCAGCTCTGCTGGGGAAGCCGCCAAATCCTCCTTCGGTGTGGAACACAACCCTAATAGAACCCACGGCAACCGGTCCACCCAATTTGCATCCGTAAGCAAAGCCCTGAGCGCTGCTTTCAGTGACCTATGGAAATGCTCGCATAACCCATTGGCCTGTGGGTTGTACGCGGTCGTGCGATGAATTGAGATGCCCAGGCTCCAGGCCATTGTGGACCAGAGGTCGGAAACAAACTGAGGGCCCCGAACGGACGTGATGTCCGAAGGGGTGCCAAAACGTGCCACCCATGTTGTCAAAAAAGCGTGTGCCACGTCTGCGGATGCGGTGGAAGCTAGCGGGACTGCTTCTGGCCATCGTGTGGTGCGGTCCACCACTGTCAGGAGGTGCGTGAACCCCTGCGATGGCGGGAGGGGGCCCACAAGGTCCACGTGAATGTGGTCGAACCTCTTAGCCAGGATATGAAACGGCTCCAAGGGGGCCTTTGTGTGCCTGTGCACTTTGGCTCGTTGGCACGATACGCAGGCTGCAGCCCACTCTTTCACCTGTTTGCGCAAGCTCAGCCAGACAAACTTTGCTGCCACCATTTTGACTGACACGCGTACTCCTGGGTGCGCCAGGGAGTGAACCGACTCAAAAACGCGATATCGCCAAGTGCATGGGACCACCAGGCACGAGCAGCCCATGGAGACGTCACAGATTGGGGGGGGCCCCCCGTCTTGCATAACTCTGCTCTCCAGCCTTAACCCTGTTGGTCCAGACTGGAGCGCGCAAACGTCCGCATCATCGATCTGCTCCGCAGCCATGGCCGTGTAATCTATCCCCACGTAGACTGGGGCCACCAATGCGTGCGAGAGACAGTCAGCCACCACGTTGAGTTTACCGGCCACATGATGAATGTCGGTTGTAAACTCCGAGATCGCGGCCAGCTGTCTCTGCTGCCGGGCCGACCATGGTTCCGAAACCTTGGCCATCGTGTACGTTAGTGGCTTGTGGTCCATGAACGCAGTGAAGTTGCGCGCTTACAGCCAGAACTGGAAGTGGCGTATGGCCAGGTGGAAAGCCAGCAACTCCCTGTCGAACGCGCTGTATTTACACTCATTTTCGCACAAAGACCTGCTAAAAAAGGCTAGTGGCTGCCAAGAACTGGCGACGCACTGCTCCATGATGGCCCCTACGGCCACGTCTGATGCATCTGTAGTGAGCGCAATCTGAGCCGCCGGGTCTGGGTGCGCCAGTAGGGCAGCGTTCGCAAGAGCTGTTTTAACGTCGGAAAACACTTGCTCTCGCTCAGGAGTCCAGTCAACTCTGTCCGCCTGCTTCCGTTTCTTAAGCGCTGCATACAACGGCTGCATGAGCTGGGCTGCGCGGGGGAGGAAACGATTGTAGAAGTTAACCATCCCCAAAAACTCCTACAGCGCCCTGACCATCTGAGGCCGGGGAAAATTTGCCACTGTGCGCACCTTGTCCAGCAAGGGTATCGCTCTCTCCGGTGAGATGCGGTGTCCCAAAAAATCGATCTCCATCATCCCGAACTGGCATTTCGCTGGGTTGATTATTAACCCGTGCTCCTCCAACCTCCGGAAAACCGTCCTGAGGTGGGCTATGTGTTCGTCCCCGGACGCACTGGCCACCAGGATGTCATCCAGGTAGACAAACACAAACAGCAGATCGCGCAACACCGCATCCATCATGTGTTGGAATGTCTGTGCCGCGCCTTTTAACCCGAAAGGCATGCGTAAAAACTCAAACAGACCAAACGGGGTTATTACTGCCATTTTAGGTATGTCCTCCACGCGCACCAGGACCTGGTGGTAACCGCGGACCAGGTCTGTCTTGGAAAAAATGCGTGCCCCGGTGAGGTGAACAGAAAAATCCTGAATATGGGGGATCGGGTAGCGGTCGTGCGCTGTGGCGTTGTTCAATCTGTGGAAATCTCCGCAAGGTTGCCACGATCCCTTGGCCTTAGGAACCATATGTAGTGGGGATGCCCATGGGCTGTTTGAGCGTCTGATGATGCCCAGCCTTTCCAAGTTGGCAAACTCCTCGCGCGCTATGGCCAGTTTAGCTGTGTCCAGGCGCCGAGGTCGTGTGAAAACGGGCAGCCCAGTGGTGGTAATAAAGTGCTCCACCCCGTGTTTAGTGATGGCCGCCGAAAACATCGGGACCGTGAGTGCTGGGAACTGGGTGAGCAGTGTGTGGAACTTACCACCTGGAGCTGTGACGTTGGCTAGCGTTGTTGGCCCGGTTCCTCAAGCTGTACAGGGGAGAGAATCAAAAGACATTGCATTAATCAGGCGTCTGTTAGCAACATCGACTACTAGTCCATGTGCACACAAAAAATCAGCGCCTAAGATTGGGAAACTGCATGCCGCTATGACGAATGTCCATTGGTATGTACAGCCATGCAGGGACACAGTCAGTGTCCTCTCACCAAAAGTCCTAATGTCTGAGCCATTTGCAGACGTCAGCTCGGGGCCGCTAGTTCTCGCTAGCCGGTTGGCGTAGGACGGCAGGATGAGGCTCTTTTGGGAGCCAGAGTCCACGAGGAACCGTTTCCCCGAGCGTGAGTCTGTCACGTAGAGCAGCTTGCTTGCTTCACCGGCGGTCGCAGCCGCTATCGACTGCCGGTCCTGGCGTTTCCCAACGCTTGAATTGGCACGGTGGCACGCATCGGTGTGCGCCCTCTCCAAAACGGCGGTGGTAGTAGCAGAGCGTGTCTCTCTGGCACTTCCTGGCCCCCGCTGCCGCTACCATTGCTGGCTCCTCGCCTCCGCTCACCGTCTCGCTGGGTTCCGACGCCGTTGCGTTCACTGTAAGGGCTCTGGTGATGAAGATGATCTGATCTGCCTCCTGGGCTAGCGCACGGTAGTCACACGCGGCCAGCAGCGGCGAGTTGGCAAGGACCGCTCTGGCCACTGTTGGGAGGTTCCGGAGGAAAGGTGGGCAAATAGAAAATGCTCGTCATCCGTGCCCATCAACGCCAACATCTTCTCTATCAGTTCGACCGCCGACCTGTCTCCTAACTCGGAGCATGTCAGGAGCCTCTCTGCTCTCTTGCAGTCCGAGAGTGTGTAGCGCCGGGCCAGCGCGGTTTTGAGAGCCCCATATTTATCGCGGGCTGGGGGCAGTTGGAGCAGGCTCGCTACCTGCTGATTCGTGTGAGTGTCCAGCGCTGTGACCACGTAATAATATCTGGTGTCATCTGCCGTTATTCCCCGGAGCGCGAACTGGGCCTCGGTGTGGAGGAACCAAGACTTCGGGTCGTGCAGCCAAAAGTCTGGTAATTTGACCGAAACGGCGCACGCATTGCTGGGGCTTCCCGTCCGGGTCATCTCCGGGGTGTTCGCCTCGTGTTCCATTATTTGTCAAGGGTCACTAGTGTGGAGAAGGGAATGTGGAGAAGGGAATAACCAGACCGAGCTTTCCGAGCAGATGAACTTTATTCTCTCTCTCACATCTTCCAGAATCAGAAAACATTAACATCATGTAGTAGGGACTCTCTTTTATATCCCAACAATCACACGTCCCTGCTACCTGAGGTCCTGCATTCACAATTCACTCCCCCATGACAATTCCCCTTGTCCCCCAGCCCTTTGATCTCCATGCTCTTCCATCAGAGGAAAACTACTGCATCTCCATGCCTTTCAGTCTGAGAGGAAAACTACAGCATGGGTCCCCCACACTATAACCTTTACAGGTGAATTTAATTTGACCTTCTCTTACCTTTTAAAGGCACATGTCCAACTGTTCAGTGTTTCAATACTTTTTATTCTCCACCGGTCGAAGCCCATAGGGGTCGAAGAGCCCATTGGGCAAAGACCAAAGGGGGATTACGTTATGGGTCAGTCTGTCCATTTGTCCATCCATCCGTCTGTCCCACTTTTGTGAAATCAACTTCCCCTACAGTTTTGGTTCGATTGTTTTGAAACTTAGTACCATGGTTTGTTATACTCTGATGATGCACATATTGCAATTTGGCTCTGGTCAGATGATTTTTTCAGGAGTTGTAGCCCCTGACCTATGACCTCCTGTTTCACCTCACTTCATAGACAGTTAAGCTGGATTTATGCAGGTTGCCGCCATTACCAACGCACATCACCGATGCAGTGATCGGCAATTTTTCCTTGTGCATTGGGTGGAATGCATTGTTCCATTGCTAAAACGAGTTTCAGCCGATGTGTAGTGATTTGTGTTTATTGTGTGTTTTTGTTTAATAAATAGCGATGGACAAGAGCAGATTGTGATAGGAGTTGGAGCTAATAAATGTTAAGAAAAAGCAACTTTTCATACAATCACTGCAGAGAGAAAAATAGAAGAAGTCAGCGAAAATGGTGCGGGCAACCACTGCTGCTGCCGTTATTTGACAATCTCTGTAATTACTGGGGTTATGACAAGCCGCAAAATGTTCTATATATGCTTGCTTCCTCAATATTCCTTTAAATTTGGACCGCTGTTTAACAGACTTGCCTCAGAAGTTGTGCCGCCGTGAATAGGTAGAGTGAAGCAGCGGCGAGAACCAGGAAATGTGAAGGAGACAAAGCGGACAATCTGCAATTACTGGAATTATAACGAGCCACAAAATGTTCTGTATGTGCTTACTTCCTCAATATACTTATCAATTTGGACCGCTATTTAACCAACTCGCCTTGGAAGTAGTGCCGCGGTGAACAGGAGCAAAGCAGCGGCGAGAACCAGGAAATGTGAAGGAGGAGATAAAGCGGACCAATCACAGCTCTTATGGCCTGCGTCGCTGACATGCACATCGGGCGACGCAATAGGAACACATGTTGCTGCTGTGTCGACGTTGACACGGGTGCATATCTTGCGCTTAACTGTCTTGTGAAATTAACTCCTCCTACAGGTTTGTTCTGATTGCTTTGAAACTTGGTACCATGGTTTGATATACTCTGATGATGTGGATATTGGAATTTCACTCTTATTGGATGACCTTGAGGCCAAAGGTCAGAGGTCAGATTTTTCCCTCAATCTTCTAAACACAATAACTACTGAAAGAAATTATGTAGGCTTTTCAAATCGTTACAGTAGTTGTATCTAATACACATCTTGGATGACTTACACCCTGACCCAACTATGGGTTTGGGGTCAAAGGTTAAAGTTCACATTGCAGTTGCACTATGGTAAATGTTACATTTACTATAAAACGAGTAAAGCTAGGGCCAGCAAACCTGGCATGCAGGTTCAGCTTGGGATCCTGACCTCTGACTATGGGCTTGGGGTCAAAAGGTCAAGGTTAACATTCCTTATGCCTTATTACTGTACAACGCATAAAGCCAGGGCCACCAAACCTGATACGCAGGTTCATCTCACAATCCTGACCTCTGACTATGGGTTTGGGGTCAAAAGGTCAAAGGTCAAGGTTAGCATACCATCTGCACTATTACTATAAAACAAGTGAAGCTAGGGCCACCAAACCTCGTCCACAGGGTCACCTTGGAATCCTGAGCTCAGACTATGGGTTTGGAGTCAAAATGTCAAGGTTAACATTCCCTATGCCTTATTACTGTACAACGAGTAAAGTTAGCGTCACCTGGTTTTAGAATCGCAAGGTCAAAGGTCAATATCAAAATGCCTTATAAAGTATATCTCAACAACAAAGAAAGCTAGGGTCACCAAACCTGGTACACAGATTCACTATGAGACCATAACTTCTGATGACAGGTTTGGGGTCAAAAGGTCAAAGGTCAAGGTTGGCACTCCCTATGATCTCTTACTATAGAACGTGTAAAGCTCTCTAGGGTCACCATACTTGCTACACAGGTTCACCTTGGGATCCTGACCTACAACTATGGGTTGTATACTTTGTTGTATATTCGTGGATGATGGGCTTATCATAATTTGGTTCTGCCACAGTAATTTTATTGAAAACTTGAAAACTGCTCTCCATCAGTAAGTACTCGCCTCAGAGTGCTCTTGTTGCATAACTTGCTGTTCTCTAACAAGGTGCTTAACAGCAAAATTCACAGCAGGTGTTTGAACCATGAATCTACCAATAAATTTTCTGGTTCAATTAGAACAGTCCTCTTCATCATGCTGTTCACATTTTGACTTCATGAGATTAAGACGACACCTAACAACTGATCAACAGTACCTCACCATTGCGAAGCTTCAAACAGGATGTTCTCAGAGGGAAGTGGCCACTGAGCTTAGAGTTTCACAAAGGCTGTGGTCGCACTGTAGGTCTTAATGCTCAATTCCAATTTTTTTGTACGCGTGACCCATATCTGATTTTTTTAATGACAGTCTGAACAGCACACATCCGATTTTTTTTTTCACACCAGACCCAGGCCACTTTTATATGTGGTCCTAATTTGGATACGCATCTGTTATTTTCCAAAGCAACTGCAGCCTGAATGGTCATGTCGCATTTCAGCCGATTTTTTTCTTCATTGAAGGGAGACAGACACGACAATTCTGCGGTGGAGGATGGCGCAAGCATGGCAGACACAGCTGATTTGCACTCTCTTTTTAATCAATCTTCTTCTTTCCTTTATCACTGGATTGTAATTTTGTCAGCTCCGACTGCACAACAACTTCAAAATCTTGAGGGAGGGGGAGGGGCTGAAACAGTCAGACATTACAGGCACACAGTAACAGCACATTTGCTGGATGCTACAAATTCCTTTTTCCCTGTAGTCTGCACACCGTGAGTCCTGGCCGGTGTAATATCTAAAATGTAAAGTTAATACCGACATGACTGTGGAGCAGAATGGCCACATAGGGGGATTTGACTGGCGCCTAGCGGCTGCCCCGGCCTTGGATGCACTCTGCAGAGCGTGCCCAAATGCCAAGTCACGTTTCATTACCTTGTATACATGTGTAATGACAATAAAGTTGAATCTCATCTCATCTCATCTCATATGAGGACACACAATCCAGGAGAGGGGAGTCTGTGGTGGCTTCTCCTTCCTGTGTGGCACCGGTGTTGCGCCGCTGGTACTAGCCATACAGTTATTTATTATTAACCTTAATTATATAAGTAATCCCATTGAGACATGAGGCCTAATTTTCAAGAGAGATGTTTAATCAATCAGTTCTGTTAAATATTAGTTTTTTGTTTTTCTTATTTAAGAAAAGAATACAAAGATGTTTGTACCTTTACATGTTTTGACTGTCCACTGCAGTCTTTCTCAGAAGTTAAACCTCTGTTAAAGCTTAGCTGATCACAGCGGTCATCTGGTGTGTGGAGGAATGAAGCTGGTTTCATATTTATTTTGTGCATAATCATTTCTGAATGATTTTAAAATTTTATTTTGCTGCGCTACATCAAGGTGAAGAAGTTTTGTCCCCCTCAATCATTCGGGGCTCATACAGCTGTGTACAATATTGTTGGTACCCCTCTGTTAATGAAAGAAAAACCCACAATGGTCACAGAAATAACTTGAATCTGACAGAAGTGGTAATAAATAAAAATTCTATGAAAATTAACCAATGAAAATCAGACAATGCTTTTGAATTGTGGTTCAACAGAATTACTTTAAAAAACAAACTCATGAAACAGGCCTGGACAAAAATGATGGTACCCCTAGAAAAGATTGAAAATAATGTGACCATAGGGACATGTTCAACCAAGATGTGTCCTCTAATTAACATCACAGGTGTCTACAAACTTGTAATCAGTCAATCGGGCCTATTTAAAGGGTGACAAGTAGTCACTGCGCTGTTTGGTGACATGGTGTTTACCACACTAAACATGGACCAGAGGAAGCAAAGGAGGGAGTTGTCTCAGGAGATTAGAAAGAAAATTATAGACAAGCATGTTAAAGGTAAAGACTATAAGACCATCTCCAAGCAGCTTGATGTTCCTGTGACTACAGTTGCACATATTATTCAGAAATTTAAGATCCACGGGACTGTAGCCAACCTCCCTGGATGTGACTGCAGGAGGAGACAGATAATACGAATGGTAACAAAAGAGCCCAGAACAACCTCTAAACACATTCATGGTGAACTCCAAGGTCAAGGTACATCAGTGTCAGATCGCACCATCCATTGTTGTTTGAGCCAAAGTGGACTTCATGGGAGACGACCAAGGAGGACACCACTGTTGAAAACAAATCATAAAAAAGCCAGACTGGAATTTGCCAAACTGCATGTTGACAAGCCACAAAGCTTCTGGGAGAATGTCCTATGGACAGACAAGACAAAACTGGAACTTTTTGGCAAGGCACATCAGCTCTTTGTTCACAGAAGCAAAAATGAAGCATACCAAGAAAAGAACACTGTCCCTACTGTGAAACATGGAGGAGGTTCTGTTATGTTCTGGGGCTGCTTTGCTGCATCTGGCACAGGGTGTCTTGAATCTGTGCAGGGTATAATGAAATCTCAAGACTATCAAGGTATTCTAGAGAGAAATGTGCTGCCCAGTGTCAGACAGCTTGGTCTCAGTCGCAGGTCATGGGTCTTGCAACACGATAATGACCCAAAACACACAGCTAAAAACACCCAAGAATGGCTAAGAGCCAAACATTGGACTATTCTATGAGCCCTGATCTAAATCCAATTGAACATCTGTGGAAGGAGCTGAAACATGCCGTCTGGAGAAGGCACCCTTCAAACCTGAGACAACTGGAGCAGTTTGCTCATGAGGAGTGGGCCAAAATACCTGCTGAGAGGTGCAGAAGTCTCATTGACAGTTAGAGAAATCATTTGATTGCAGTGATTGCCTCAAAAGGTTGTGCAACAAAATATTAAGTTAAGGGTACCATCATTTTTGTCCAGGCCTGTTTCATGAGTTTGTTTTTTTAAATAATTCTGTTGAACCACAATTCAAAAGCATTGTCTGATTTTCATTGGTTAATTTTCATGGAATTTTTATTTATTACCACTGATGTCAGATTCAAGTTATTTCTGTGACCATTGTGGGTTTTTCTTTCATTAACAGAGGGGTACCAACAATTTTGTCCACGTGTGTATTTACTTCCATAAACACAACGCTGTAGCTGACGTTACATTTTCTTCTGCGCATGCAAGTCGCTTCATAGCCGTAGACCGCTCACTCTGGAGTCTGATGGGGGTTGCATTTAAATTATAATGTGAACGTTCACACAAAAAAATCGGATCTCGGCAAAAAAGCGGAATTGAGCATTAGGACCTGCAGTGAGACCATAGCCAGTGTCATTAGCAGGTTGCAACAGAGATACAGAGAGACTGGAAGAGTCACAGAAAAGCATAGAAGTGGATATCCTTTGGCCATATCCCACACTGATGACCGCTTCATTGTGAACAGTGCCCTGCGGAACAAGATGATGAATGCCACTCAACTCTAGGCACATTTAAGGGAGGTGAGAGGCACCCAAGTGTCACATCAGACCATTCAAAACTGTTTATATCAGTGTGGTCTGCGTGCTAGACAACCTACAAGGGTAATTGACCACACTACCAGGCACAGGCATCATCATCTTACATGGGCCAGGGAGCATTTATGCTGGACAAGGGTCCAGTGGGCCTCAGTGCTGTTCTCTGATGAAAGTCGATTCACGTTGAGCAGAAATGATGTCCGCCAACGATGTTGGAGACATCAAGGAGAGCCCTATGCATCATCCACTGTTGTCACCAGATAAGCCTTTGGTGGTGGTGGTGTTACAGTCTGGGCAAGCGTGTCTATTCAACACAGAACTGCCCTACACCTTGTGAATGGTACAGTGACAAGCCAATACTACCTGAATAACATCATTAATCCAGTCATTGTGCCCCTGCATGAACAACACAGGCCTAATTTCATCTTCATGGACGACGATGCTCCAGCTCATCAAGGTCACATCATTAGGGAACGGCTGCACGGCTGCATGGCTGGGGTACCTCAAATTGAGTGGTCTGCATTTTCTCCAGACCTGAATCCCATAGAAAACCTATGGGATCAGCTGAGTCACCGGGTAGAGGCTCGTACCCATGCATCCCACAACCTCAATGACCTGAGGGCCACCCTTCAAGAAGAGTGGAATGCCATGCCTCAGCAGACAATAAGTCAACTTGTGAACAGCATGAGACATCGTTTTCAAGCTGTAACTGATGCTCAAGAGTACACAACAAGTTATTGAGACATTGACATTTTTTGATGTGGTATACCCACCACCGCTGTTGGCTTTTGTTTCAATAACTTGTTTGAGATGAGGAAATCACCACTGCATGCTTCTACTTAAATGCCCTACTTTCATGATATAATATCACTGCAGCGTGAACTTTTTACATTTTCCACAAATTTCATCCGAAAGCCAAGTATCCCTAACTTTTTGTGAGTAGTGCAAATGTTAGCTATGGGAGGTATGATTTGATTATTTAACAGCTTGATTAGTTTAGTATAATAATAATGCATAAAGTATAATTATGCATAAAGTGTAACTCAATAAGAAAATCGAAAAGTAAATACACCTGAATTAAAGGAAATACTGTAAATATTGGAAATAACAAATGATTGCTTCACACATGATAGATATTATTAGTAGTAGTCGTAGTAGTAGTAGCAGAGTTGCGACTGTTCAGAAAAGCGTGCCGTGAGAGTTCGAGGGAAATGGGCACAGGAGAAACTAGTGGGTAGGGGTGGAGTGAGCCTGCATGTGCACAATACACACAAACTGTTTTGTTTTTTTCAAGGCATGCACTTCTTTACCTCAGAATAAGTTTTAGAGCATGTTTAGTCTGCTTTATTGCTGCTCTGAAGAAAGTCAACACAATATTGGTCGTCACTTCCTCATTTTTGGAGTGAGAAATATGGTTTGTGGTGTGAAGCAGAGTGAGACTCACTCCAAAAGAGAGAGAGAGATGGCAACGCTGTTAGTAGTAATAGTTTAATGAACTACTTGTACTAAACGGCATGATGTATATCCGGTTATAAATGTCCAACCTTCTTTTCATCCGGTTTGTATTTACAATATAGGATTTCTGTAGATCTCGGAAGATTTGTCACAAATGTACATAAAAAATATTTCATTTGGAGCTTTTCCAAGGACAGGAAAAATGCTCCAAAAATGTCTGTGCCCTGCTTTACGCAGCATCACAGTTTTGACAGAAATGTACATTTTCATAGTTTTACAGTGGTTTGGACCAAGCTCCTTGTTTAAACTGTCCTATAGGAATACTGTTTACCTTGCCAAAAACTTGTAATGTTGTTTTAAACAGTAGTGACCGTGATCGACATTAAAAAGAGGCTAATAATGTAAAGATTCATCTTATTCCCAGGAACACACTTTAATTATATTATTTTGACTACCATGAGGCTGCAAGGACGCTGTGTGCCAAAGCTTCTCACTTTGTGATAAGATTAATTTTTCTGTGCTCATCAGTCCTATTTTCACTGTATATCAGACAGAGTTAATCTGTCATTACATATCAGTTTGTGAACTGTTTACACATGGCTGTGTATGCATGAACTTCTGGTTCTGTCCCCATCTTCACCGCTTGATGCTGCTTTAATCAGATGCATTGCTGTCATTAAAATCGTGACAGTCGACACTATGTCCATCGAGTTTGTCTGCTCGGAATATGACCTCCTTCACTCATACAGGCTATGTAAATTGAAGCTATTGTTGTTATTATTATTATTATTATTATTATTATTATTATTATTATTATTATTATTATTATATCACTGATTCTTGAGAGTTGGGACAAAACAGGTTTTAAAAATCAATTTTTAAAAATGAACATCATTGTGGTCTATATTAATCATATATCCCATAACCTACATATGTATAAGCATGTGAGAATGTTTGGTGATTACATATGTAAAGCGACTTCACACCTCAGAACAGGACAAAGGGTCTCAACCGCCAGTGAAGATCAAAGAGCATCCGAGGCGCTGCGGTGGAGACCAGATAGGTCGCCCTGACCTCCCAGGGCCAGGTGGAGGGGTACGAAGATGTACCAAGATGGCGCCCACAGCGGTCGACATGGTGCTTCGCTGCGCTCTTTGTTTGTTTTTGTTTGTCAATTGTGTGTCTGCTTGCACTTATACCCGTGAAGAACTTCTAAATATCAGGACTTTCACCCCCACGGACCTCCTCCCAGTTTTTCTAGCCCCTGCCGCCGATCTGGTTTATTGCTTGGCTCGGAAAGTGAGACGGCGGAAGAGAGGTAGACGAGCGGGCGCTCTCGTGCGGCTTCGCAGGAGAGGCTCGCGAACGGCGCTGCCTGGCATATTTCTGTCCAATACCAACTCTCTCTCTAACAAGGTAGATGAACTGAGACTGCTGATGCGTTTTAAGGACCTCGCCTCCTCAGCTGTCCTCTGCTTTACTGAGACCTGGCTCCGGGAAAATATACCGGACAGCGCGCTGCGCCTCGACGGCTTCCAGCTCTTCCGTGCTGATCGTGACACAGAGCTTTCCGGCAAGACCACAGGAGGCGGAGTCTGCTTCTACATCAACTGCAGCTGGTGCTCTGATGTAACGGTAATTTCCAAACACTGTTCTCCCGCCCTGGAATTTCTTGTTATCAATTGCAAGCCTTTTTATTCCCCGCGGGAGTTTGCTTCTTTTATACTGATCGCTGTGTACGCCCCACCCGACGCGGACACGCGCGAAGCTCAGCGCGTGCTCGCGGATCACATTCAACACACAGAGCGGAGTTTCCCACACTCGCTGATTATTGTGGCTGGCGACTTTAATCAGTGCAATCTGAGCCACGATCTCCCCCGCTACAAACAGTTTATTAAATGCCCCACCAGAGGATTAAACACACTGGATCACTGTTACACCACAGTGAAAGACGCATATCGCGCTGTCCCTCGAGCTGCGCTGGGATTATCTGATCATGTAATGGTTCACCTCATCCCCACATACAGACAGAGATTGAAGCTCACTAAACCTGTTGTGAGCACTACGAAGATACAGACCAGTGATGCTGAGGAGAAGCTGGAAACGTGCATGGAAATATCTGACTGGGGCATGTTTAAAGGAGCCACGCATGATCTGGATGAGTACACGGACACTGTGAACTCATATATCCACTTTTGTGAAGAGAACATTCTTCCATCACGCACCAGGGTGAGTTACTCTAATGACAAACCCTGGTTCACAGCTAAGCTCAGACAGATCAGGAAGGAGAAGGAAGCAGCGTTGAAAAGTGGAGACAGGGACTGCTACAGGGAGGTTAAATACCGGTTTAACAGAGAGTTGAAGAGGGCTAAATCTGTGTATTCAGAGAGACTCCAGCAGCAGTTCACTGCTAATGATTTGGCTTCCGTGTGGAGAGGACTGAGGCAAATCACCAACTATCGACCTAAGGCTCCTAAAGGTCAGGATGACAAAGCCCTTTGTCAAAGACTGTCCCAACACTATGCCCGTTTTGACACCTCGTCATCTGTGTCCAACTCCCCCCCTCCCTCCAGCTCCACAGCCTCCACATTCCCTACTTCATTAAAGGCACCCCCCCCCTCCTCCCCCCCTCCCCTTATCATCAGTGAGCAGGATGTGCTCAAACAGTTCTCCAGACTGAACCCGCGCAAGGCCCCCGGCCCAGACGGCCTGTCTCCCTCCACCCTGAGACACTGTGCGAAACAGCTGGCTCCTGTCTTCACAGACATTTTTAACACCTCCCTTAAGTTATGCCACGTGCCGTCCTGCCTCAAATCCTCCACCATCATCCCTGTCCCCAAGAAGCCACGGATCACTGGACTTAATGACTACAGACCTGTAGCGCTCACCTCTGTAGTCATGAAGTCCTTTGAGCGCCTGGTCCTGTCCCACCTCAAGTCCATCACCACCCCTCTCCTGGACCCGCTGCAGTTTGCCTACCGAGCCAACAGGTCTGTAGACGACGCAGTCAACCTGGCCCTCCACTCCATCCTGCAGCACCTGGACTCCCCGGGAACCTACGCCAGGATCCTGTTTGTGGACTTCAGCTCCGCATTCAACACCATCCGCCCCGCTCTGCTCCGGGACAAGCTGTCCCTGCTCAACGTGCCTGACTCCCTCTGCAGGTGGATCACCGACTTCCTGACGGACCGGAGGCAGCATGTGCGGCTGGGAAAGACTGTCTCAGACTATACTAGCATCAGCACCGGATCACCCCAGGGCTGTGTACTTTCCCCCCTACTCTTCTCCCTTTACACCAACTCCTGCACCTCCAGCCACCAGTCTGTCAAGTTGATCAAGTTTGCGGACGACACCACCCTCATCGGGCTCATCTCCAACGGCGACGAGTCCGCCTACAGGAGAGAGGTGGCCCAGCTGGCGTCCTGGTGCAACAATAACAACCTGCAGCTGAACGCTCTGAAGACAGTGGAGATGATTGTAGACTTCAGGAAAGTCACTACCCCTCTGCCCCCCCTCACCCTCTCAGGCTCTCCCATCACCACTGCTGATTCCTTCCGCTTCCTAGGCACTACCATCACCAGGGACCTCAAATGGGAGCCGACCATCAGCTCACTCATCAAAAAAGCCCAGCAGAGGATGTTCTTCCTGCGGCAGCTGAGGAAGCTCAAGCTACCCACCAAGATGTTAGTGCAGTTCTACACAGCCATCATCGAGTCCATCCTCACCACCTCCATAACCGTGTGGTACGCAGGAGCCACTGCCAGGGACAGACTAAGGCTGCAGCGCGTCATGCGCACTGCTGAGAAGGTGATCGGCTGCAAGCTCCCATCTCTCCTGGATCTGTACATCTCCAGGACCCGGAGGCGTGCTGGCCGGATCATAGCCGATCCCTCACACCCTGGTCACGTACTGTTTGCCCCCCTCCCCTCTGGTAGAAGACTTCGGTCCATCCAGACTAAACCTCCCGTCACATGAACAGCTTCTTCCCCTCTGCCATCAGACTGCTGAACACTAAGTGACTTATTGACTCTCGTGCACCATGTACAGCAGCTCAACCAGACTCATGTCAATCATCACTGTTTTCTTCCTGCATTACCGACTGCACTATATAGTTCTCCACAGTATCTGCTGCTCGCTAATATATTTTAACTGTTGACCAGTATCACTTAATCTTATTCTACACTTTATTACATGTATAGTTTATTTCTTTTATCTTATCATGTTTAATGTTGCAGCATTGTACCGAGACAAATTCCTAGTTTGTGTACTACATGAACAATAGCAATAAACCTGATTCTGATTCTGATTCTGATTCTGATTCTGAAGACAAAGGAGGGGGATTAAGATAATGAGGGATGTCAGCTTTGATATGCATGTCTTTTGTTATAAGATAAGATAAGCCTTTATTAGTCCCACAATGGGGAAATTCCAGGATTGCAACAGCACAGGGATAGCAACACTCAGAGCAACAATCAGAAGGCAAGAAAAAACAACATCTAGTAAACATATGTCCATATTACTATAAATGTACTGTATATATACGTATAGACACACAGTGCAGAGCATTATGGTTGGTTGGTGAATGTGCAGCAGAAAGTCTAAGCTCTCTCTCCGCGGATGCGGCGGGCCAGCTGGAAGTCTTTGGGCATGATGGTGACCCCCTTAGCGAAGAAGAGACCACCAGGTTGTCACGCCGCGCCGCTCATCAACGGCGCCACCTGCTCACACACCTGTCAGTCATCAGCGGCGAGGAATATAGGCTGCCTCGCCCTGAGCTTCGGTCTGAAGCCGTAGACTTCATTTCCCTTTCATGGGCTTCTACCACATTCTCTTCAGCATCCTCGTCACCGGTAAGAAGATCACTTACCTCATCTCTCCAGTCTGCTCCCCTGTGCACAGGTGGATTCCTCGGCGGCGGACAACCCCGTCCCTCGTCTCTCCTCGCTGCTGCACCGAGCCCTGCAGGTGGCTGTCTCCCGGGCTTCCATCCTTGAAGCGCCAGTCATCTGTCCAAACAAGTAAGCTTCTCTCCCTCGCCTATTCTCCTCCTGTGTTGGTGTGTGCTCATCACCCTGTGTCTGATTTCTCCCATAGGGTTGCCGGCTGAACGGTCTCCTGCCTCTGGGTCCGAAGCAGACGCCACCACCAACACATTAACATTCCGCAGACACGCACCCAAACATCCCTGTTGTTAATAAACAGTTTGAACTACTCTGAGCCTGTGTGTGTGCGTCTCCTGAGCCGAACGTTATGTCACAGGTGGGCCTCGCTGGTCTCCTGCAGAGCCATGACGGCGAAGCTCAGGAAACGCAGGACGGTCTTGAAGTCCTGAGCGATCTCCCTCACCAGGCGCTGGACGGGCAGCTTACGGATGAGCAGCTCCGTATGTGTGAGTATAAGTACGTAGAGCCGAATGTGTTCGCTCTCTTACTTCTTCTGCTGCTGCACTAGATGAGACTTGTTAGAGGAGCGAAGCTGATAATAAACTTTGGTTTATAAGTCACATCGCCTCGTTATTCCAAGCTCTTCTACACTGGTGACCCTGACGCGAGGATGGACCAGAGGCATTCCCCCACGATCGACTCATCTGTGGCGACCCAGGCAGACGCCGGCACCCATGCAGACAGGGGAACAGATGGACGACGTTCCCCCACAGCAGAAGTGATAGAGAGGGCTCAACCGAGCACCAGCGCCGCTGCGAGAGCCGAAGGAAGGCACTCTCTCCCTGTGGACACATCAGTGACGGTCCACACAAACGCCGTCACCATCAAGCTGCCGGACTTCTGGCAGGAAGACCCCGCCTTGTGGTTTCAGCAAGCTGAAGCCCAGTTTGCACTTGCGGGCATCACGGCTGACGATACAAAGTTCTATCACATCGTCGCCAAACTCGACGCCGCCACTTCGAGATGTGCGCGGAGCATAATCCAGCGGCCGCCGGCCCAGGACAAATATAGAGAACTGAAAGCGACCATCGTGGCGAATTTCGTCCCCTCTGCCGAGGAGAGAGCCGAGAGGATCCTGGCGGTCTTCATGGAGGACTTGCTGCAACTTAAAGAAGAGGACAATGACAACTTCCTCTTCCAATTTATATTCCTCAGTACGCTGCCGCCACACATGAGAGGGACGCTTGCCAACATGCGATGCAGCACCCAGCAAGACTTCCGCACGCTGGCTCACGAAGCTCAACGACTTGTCAAAGCCTGCAAGGAACAGACACCCACAGCAGCATCCGCAGACCTCAACGCTGATGTCCGGAGCCACGGGGAGCCACAAACCACTGAGCAGAATCCGCCCACCGTGACAGCGACACGGCCAAGACGTAACAGACGGAGCGACGTCTGTTATTACCACCACCGCTTCACCGAGAAGGCTTACAAATGCGTTCCCCCCTGCAAATTCACGATTTCGGGAAACGCCAAAGCCGAGAACCGTTAACAGCGGCGGTTCTCGGCGAAAAAAGCAAGCTTCTATATGTGACGGACGGACACACCGGCAAGCAGTTCCTTATCGACACGGGAGCTCAACTGAGTTTTATCATGCCCTCCCAAGCAGACTGGGCCATGGGCCCCCGGGGCAATGGAGCGGTGGCAGCCAACGGCTCCATCATCGACACTTTTGGCGAAAAGAGCCTGCCCCTCCGCATCCATGGCCGCAACTACAGATGGACATTTGTTGTAGCGGCGGTGAGTTTTAACTTGTTGGGCGCAGACTTTTTGTGTGCACATGGGTTATTAGTTGATCTAGTGAACAGACGCTTGGTTAATGCATTGTCCTTTGCTTCTATTCCCTGCTCAGCTCGAGTTTCTCCACCACCCGTGCAGGCCAGCGTCGCTACAGCAGGAGGTAAGTTTGATCAACTCCTCACCCAATTTCCAGCACTCACAATTCCCAAATTCTAAGCTACAGTGGCTAAACACGGGGTCGAACACTTTATTCCCACAATGGGCCCACCCGTATTCGCCAAAGCTCGGCGCTTAGACGCGACCAAGCACGTCATAGCTCGGGACAAGTTTACCACCCTGGAAAAACTAGGCATTATCAGGCACTCAAAAAGCCCCTGGGCGTCACCGCTTCACATGGTCCCGAAATCCGACGGTTCTTGGAGACCGTGCGGCGATTACCACAGATTAAACAATGCGACAGCGCATGACCGCTACCCAATTCCTCACATCCAAGATTTTTCACTACATCTGGCGGGTGCACGCATTTTTTCAAAAATAGACCTGGTCCGCGGCTATCATCAAGTCCCCGTTCGAGCAGAGGACATTCCTAAAACAGCCGTAATAACCCCGTTCGGTCTTTTTGAATTTTTGCGAATGCCTTTTGGCCTCAAAGGCGCTGCTCAAACCTTTCAGCGGATGATGGACGCAGTATTACGCGACCTTCCTTTCGTGTTCGTCTACCTCGACGATATGCTGGTAGCCAGCTCGTCTGAGGAAGAACACGAACAGCATCTCACTATGGTTTTTCAGAGACTAGAAGAGCACGGGTTAATAATCAATCCAGCCAAATGCAAATTCGGCGTGTCACAAATTGATTTTTTGGGACACAGAGTTTCACCGAAGGGGGAAGTCCCACTGCCAGACAAAGTTCACGCAGTAAAAAGTTGCCCACACCCACAAACGGTCAAATCGCTGCAAGAATTTTTGGGAATGGTTAATTTTTACAACCGTTTCCTCCCCCGCGCAGCTCAGCTCATGCAGCCCCTATATGATGCGCTCAGAAAACAAAAACCTTCCAACGCGGTCGAATGGACCCCGGAGCACGAACGCGCCTTCGCGGAAGTAAAAAGTGCCCTAGCTAATGCCACATTGTTGGTTCACCCTGATCCCTTGGCCCGCATTGCACTAACCACAGACGCTTCAGACCTGGCCATAGGGGCGGTTGTAGAACAACACATCAGCGGAATCTGGCAACCTTTGGCATTTTTCAGCAAATCGCTAAACCAAACTGTGCGTAAATACAGCACCTTTGACAGGGAGCTGCTAGCGCTTCATTTATCCATCCGCCACTTCCAGTTCTAGTTGGAGGGGCGGCGTTTCACGGCTTTTGTAGACCACAAACCGCTCACCTTTGTGATGGCTAAAATTTCTGAACCGTGGTCAGGCAGGCAACAAAGACAGCTAGCTGCGATTTCAGAGTTCACCACAGACATTCGACATGTGGCAAGCAAACTTAACGTGGTAGCAGACTGCCTCTCTCGCGCTGTGACATCGCCAGAGCACGAGGAGACAGATTATACTACCTCAGCCGCAGAACTCTTTGCCAACGCGGACACATACGCAGCCCCAATCCACGTAGGGATAGATTGTGCAGCCATGGCAGAGGAGCAAAGTAGTGACGTGGACGTGCGCGCACTCCTGTCTGGACCAACAGGATTAAGGCTGGAGGAAAGGGGTTTACGCGATGGTGTGCCCCCCCTAATATGCGACATCTCAACCGGCCGACCTCGCCCGGTAGTCCCAGCTGCATGGCGCTGCCGTATTTTCGACTCAATTCACTCCCTCGCGCGCTTCCGTTAAAATGGTCGCCGAAAAGTTTGTGTGGCCTGGCCTGCGCAAAAACGTAAAAGAATGGGCAAAGACTTGCATTTCTTGTCAGCGCGCCAAAGTACACAAACACACAAAAGCCCCTCTAGAGCCTTTTCGAATCCCTGCTAGAAGGTTCGACCACGTTCATGTCGACCTCGTGGGACCACTACCTTCCTCCCAAGGTTTCACACATCTGTTAACAATGATAGACCGCACTACGCGCTGGCCGGAGGCAGTCCCTCTGGTGTCAACCACAGCGGAGGAAGTCGCTCGCGTTTTTTTGACAAACTGGGTGGCACGTTTCGGCGTCCCATCGGACATCACGTCCAATAGGGGGCCTCAATTTGTCTCGGAGCTTTGGTCAGCCATGGCCAGCAGCTTAGGAGCGACAATTCACCGCACCACCGCTTATCACCCTCAGGCTAATGGGTTATGCGAGCGTTTTCACAGATCTTTAAAGGCCGCCCTCAGAGCCTCACTAACGGATACAAATTGGGTAAATAAACTTCCTTGGGTTTTATTGGGGTTGCGTGCTGCACCTAAAGAGGATTTAGACGCCTCCCCAGCAGAATTAGTTTTTGCACAACCTCTCAGGCTCCCAGGTGAATTTTTACCAGAGAACCCAGAGCCAGGGCATCTTCCAGCCCCAAGGTTTTTAGGCAGCAACGGACCAGACTCTCTCCCCGGACCGGCACATCACTCTTTCCACGGGTTTTTGTCCCCCAAGCTTTAAAAAACGCTGAATTCATTTTTGTTAGGCATGAAGCTTTAAAACCAACCTTCCGCCCACCATACGATGGACCATTCAGAGTGCTGGAACCTGGTGATAAGCATTTTGTGCTTGATTTTGGGGACAGAAAAGAAACAGTCAGCATTGACAGACTTAAACCTGCCTTCTTGTTGAGAGACGAGCCTGCACGGTTGGCAAAAGCACCTCGGCGGGGTAGACCCCCCAAGAGAAGAGACTCAGCCCCCCTGCAGGGAACAAATAATCACTCTCCTTCCCAAGCTGCAGATTCCTTACAGGAAGGTCCTACCAGGACGCCCAAGAGGACCCACAGCAGATTCAGGAGAAGATTAAAACCCAGACGGCACAAGGACTGATGCAAACTACTCAAAGTTGTTCACTAATTGTGCTGTAACAGTTTAGGACTGGCTTGTGATATTACTATGCTGTTATGATTACCACTGAACTCTCTACAGGAGCATAGCTGCTGGAAAGTTTCTTCTTTGTCAAGAGGTGTAGCAGTTAGTATGTCATAATAATTATCTTAAACTGTGAATTTTTCTATTGTCCTTTTCTTAGTCGTTTGGGGGGGGCTGTGGTCTATATTATTCATATATCCCATAACCTACATATGTATAAGCATGTGAGAATGTTTGGTGATTACATATGTAAAGCGACTTCACACCTCAGAACAGGACAAAGAGTCTCAACCGCCAGTGAAGATCAAAGAGCATCCGAGGCACTGCAGTGGAGACCAGATAGGTCGCCCTGACCTCCCAGGGCCAGGTGGAGGGGTACGAAGACAAAGGAGGGGGATTAAGATAATGAGGGATGTCAGCTTTGATATGCACGTCTTTTGTTATGTGTGAGTATAAGTACGTAGAGCCGAATGTGTTCGCTCTCTTACTTCTTCTGCTGCTGCACTAGATGAGACTTGTTAGAGGAGCGAAGCTGATAATAAACTTTGGTTTATAAGTCACATCGCCTCGTTATTCCAAGCAATCATATTTAATAATTACAATATGGAAAATAAATATGTCAATAATAATTATTATTAGCATCATGGTGTGGGGGTGAGTTTCAGCACATGGTACAGATAGACTTCATATAATTGAAGGAAAGTGTCATGTCCACTGCGTAATCTCGCCGTGAACATATAAATTGGCAGCAAGCCCAAAACGCAGTGTAAGTAACATGTTTATTTACAAAGGAAAAATGTACAAAATGTACAAATAACAGTCACTGTGAATGAGAGTAACACAACCCGCTACAGCCCTCGTACGCTTAGAGGAAATGCCTAACGTGCTCCAGACAGTCAGGAGCGGGAGGAAAAGGCACAAAAGAAGACTTACGGATATGTTGGAGCGGAAAGGCTCTAAGACACAGCATGTTCGGTCTAGGGGAAGGAAGCCAATAATCCGGGGAGTCAGGTCGTCCCATGTTGACTTAAGTTGCCACACTGGCTGAGCACACTGCCTCCAAATAAGTACTCAATATACTGATGAAGGCAAGTGGACACAGCCGTGTGGCAAGCAGGTGCGTGATTAATTGGAAATGTGCGCACGCGCGTGCGTGTGTGTGTGTGTGTGTGTGTGGCGCACGCGCCCATGTGGTGATACAACACACGCCGGTGAATGTCTAGTGAGGAGGAGGCGTGGCTGTAGGACTGGCAGAGAGCAAAGCTCAATCTGTCAACTGGAATTGATAACCAATAATCAAAACCCTACAGCCACAGGTCATGGACGGGGTAGAGCAACCCCGAACATGACAGAAAGATGAATGGACAAATGTACAGAGACATTCTTAATAAGAACCTTTTGCCATCTGACAAGATGCTGAAGATGAAACGAGGGTGGACATTTCAGCAAGACAGTGATCCCAAACACACAGCCATGGAAACTGTCAACTGGCTCCAGACAAGGAAATTGAAGCTACTACAATGGCCAAGTCAGTCATCTGGCCTGGATCCAATAAAAAATCTATGTCACGAACTGAAGATCAGAGTTCATAGAAGACACCCACGGAACTGTCAAGATTTGAAGACAGTTTGTGTGGAAGAATGGGCCAAAATCCCTCCTGAGTAATGCCTGCACCTAGTTTCTTCATACAGGAGTCGTCTGGAAGCTGTTATTACCAACAAAGGATTTTCTACTAAATATTAAATGAATTTCACCAAGCATGTTCAATACTTATTCCATGTGTCATTCCACTTTATTAAATATAACTTGTTTTGTAAACACAGTTGCCTTGATTTCTTTGTATTTATAGATTACTTGGGTTGTTACCGATATATGGTGAAAATTTCAGGTCAGTGGCTCCTTCAGAAATATGCTTAATGAGGAAAAAGCTGATATGTTCAATACTTATTTTTCCCACTGTATATATTTCTGTAGAGAAAAGTCTTAGCTATTTAACCATGTAAAGGAACAAGTTCCCAATAAAAACAATTTTCTGACAAATTAACATGTTTCCCTTTCAAACTTGATTTGTGTCAACTCTGTCAGACACACTATAATTTTAATTTTTCCAGTCCAACAAGAATCTAAACTTATGAAGTATGTTGTAATCGGACTTGGTTATTCTGATATGTAATAAAATACAATGTGTAAACTTAAGTTGTGATTTCACACTATTCTAAAAACTCAGCCTTCCAAATATCTTCATTTTCAAACTTTGTTTTTAATTTTAATATTATAAATAGGGCTGTTGCGATAACCGCAATTATGTAATACTGCACTATGGACATGCCTACCACGGAGGAAAATGACCAACTGCAACAACCGCGGTGTTCACTTTTTTTGTGTGTGTGTTGCTATATCTTGTCGTTCACTTATGTGCCCCTACTGATTATTAAATAAATTGCTAAATGAAGTGTATTTTTATTACCAACAGCATGTTTGCACCCGGTACTGTAGAAGCTTCCACAGCACACAGTGCTGCCACCGTTTGGGGCACTCTCTCCAGATGGACTCCAGTAGGCAGTTAGTGGTGAAAG
Organism: Pholidichthys leucotaenia; assembly: GCA_020510985.1. Taxonomy (NCBI): domain Eukaryota; kingdom Metazoa; phylum Chordata; class Actinopteri; order Cichliformes; family Pholidichthyidae; genus Pholidichthys; species Pholidichthys leucotaenia. The sequence continues at coordinate 222,714,300 of CM035845.1, read as the reverse complement.
GGTTTGGACTCCTTGTTAAATACAGCCGTAACAGTGAGCACTGAAGTGCACAAAGCATGTTATTTCCTTCTGAGCGGAGTGTGTATGATCCTGACTATGTAGGCTCTGTGTTTGAGCTCTGAGAGCAGCTTCTTTGAACGAGATTTGTCGAACAGCGGCAAAAATCACAGCAGCAAAAATCACAGAGGTAAGAGCCATGCAGGGACCTGTATGGAGACTGTCTTGTTTATAAGCTGAATGTCGCTGCAGTCTCCAGTCCACACACCCCATAGTTACCACCACTGCTTTATGAAAATGATCTTTTTTTTTTTAACAGAATCAGCAGTTCACGCCTGTGTAAAGAGCGGAGTTCCGCACAGTTGTAATACACGCACATAAAGTTGAGAGTGGAGCTGCAGCGAGACTCTCACAGCTTCCCTCATTTGCACCATAAGTTATAAACCCTGTTTAAATTACAAATCCACAGGGTCCTAAAAACATTTGCAATAATACTGCATACCACAGTGTTGAGCTGTCCACCGTCACCGCAGGGGAAATTCCTCTACTGTGACAGCCCTAATTATAAAAAAAAAATTCCTTCAATAATTAAGACATAAAGAATTACATAAAAAACATAAACTGAAGAAAGAATGAACCCTTTCTTTCAAAAATTAACAAAACATGCATCTGACAGTGTTGACAAACTGACGGAGTTGACAAAAAACTGACAGAGTTGACAAAAAATGTGTGTGTATTACTGATTAACAAACAAATTTGCTTTTAAACAGATGAAGGTGACAAGAAATGAAAAACTGCTCCTCATCTTATGTTGAACATATATGAAAATATAATGAGCATTTTTTTTATTATTAACCTTTATTTTTACAGGTAATCCCATTGAGACATGGGGTCTCATTTTCAAGAGAGACCTGTCATACTGAAAATTACACCATTTAGATTATTTTTTTTTTTTTAGATTCCTTTATTAGTCCCACAATGGGGAAATTACAGGGCATCCACATGAGTGGATGAGGCGGCCACTGGTGTGGCACCCAACCCTTTCACCATTCACACACACATTCACACCTGGGGCCACTTTAGGGTCTCCAGTTAACCTAACTTGCATGTTTTTGGCATGTGGGAGGAAACCAGAGAAATCCTGGAGTAAACTCACACAGACGTGGGGAGAACATGCAAACTCCACACAGATCACTGTTGGTCAGGGGCTGGGATCGAACCCAGGATCCCCCAGCCAAGGGTGAACTGCTGTGCTGCCGCAGTGCTAACCACTCCACCACCGTGCTGCCAACTATCAAAGTAACAAGGATGGAGAACATGGGCCTCTCTTCTTTTTCCTTGCTGTCCTCTCACCTGTCTTCATCTACCTCTCCTCCACCACTTCCAGATAACTGAGCTCCTCACCCTAACTGAGCAACCCTACGGAGAAAGCTCATGTCAGCTGCTTGTATCCATGATCTCATTCTTTCCATCATTACCCAAAGCTCATGACCATAGGTGAGGGTAGGAACGTAAATTGACCAGTAAATCGACAGCTTTGCTTTAGAGCTCAGCTCCCTCTTCACCACGACAGACCAGTACAATGTCCTCATCACTGCAGAGACCACTCCAATTCATCTGTCAATCTCCCACTCCATTTTCCCATCACTCATGAATAAGACCCTAAGATAGCTAAACTCCTCCACTTAGAGCAGGACCTTGTCCCCAAAATGAAGAGCACAATCCACCTCTTTCCAGCTGAGCTCCAGGGACTCTGACTTGGAGGTGCTGATTCTCATCCCAGTCGCTTCACACTCAGTAGCAAACTGTAAAACCTGTAGGTCATTGCTCAATGAAGGCAACAGGACAACATTTGCAAACAGCAGAGGGGAGATCCTGTGGTCACCAAACATGACACCCTCCATTCCTTGGCTGCACCTAGAAATCCTGTCTATAAATATTATGAACACAATCAGTGACAAAGGACAGCCCTGACGGAGTCCATTTCTCACTGGAAATGAGTTCGACTGATTGCTGGCAATACGAACCAAAGTCCCACAATGGTCATATAGAGACAGAATAGCTCATAGCAACAAGCCTGATACCCCATACTCTCGAAGTACCCCACCACCACCACCACCACCACCACCACAAGAAACTATGAGGGACGCAGACGAATGCTTTCTCCAAATCCACAAAACACATCTAGACTGGTTGGGAAAACTCCTACAAACCCTCGAGGATCCTTGAGAGGGTGAAGAGTTGGTCCAGTGTGCCACGATGAGGATGAAGACCGCATTGAATCTGAGGTTCAATCAACAGCGGGATTCTCCTCTCCAGAACCATAACATAGACCTTTCCAGGGAGGCTGGATCCCTCTAAAATTGGAACACACCATCCGGTCCCCTTTCCTGAAGAGGGGAACCACCACCCCAGTTTGCCATGCCAAAGATACTGTTCCCAACTTCCACGCAATGTTGTAGAGGCATGTCAGCTGAGACCCACAACATCCAGAGCCTTGAGATACTCAGGGCAAAGCTCATGCACACCCGAACCCTGCCATCAAACAGTCTTTTAACCACTTCGGTGACCTCAGCCCCTGTGATGGGTGAGACACCCCCTCGTCCTCAGGCTCTACTTCCGCTATGGAAGACGTATCAGTGGGATTGAGGAGATCCTCAAAATAATCCTTCCACCTAGGGGTGGGCAATATGGCCTAAAAATGATATTACAGTATTTCTGTTCTGTAATTTTCACGATAATGATATTTTTTACGATATTGCAGCATAGTTTTTTTTTCTTTTAAATGTATGCAAAAAGGACTAAGCGGAAGAAGATGAATGAATGAATGAATGAATGCAAAAAGGACTGTTTCACAGGCCAGCATTATTTACCTTCAACATATTCAGGAAAAACAAAATAAAAATGTATTTCTTCAGCTTATAAACAGCAATTCAGACTTAGTTTAAATAGTTTTTAGTTCTGTATCAAATATTACAAGAAAATTATTGTAACGTTAACCGCTGGGTCCCAATTTATAAAATCATTATTTGCTAAGGAGAAGATTCATCCCTTTCCTTGAAGGAAAGCCAAGGCCCACTCTTTTACCTTTCACCTAAAAACCACCCTTTTGAAGCCACATTCCAGTGGCAAATGGACTATAAAAATCCACTATCAGCGCCAGGAATGACTTGGATTTCCTTTAATAAATTCACTGGCGTTTACTCCCAAAAGAGACAGTTGAATGTTTAGTAGCTATGTGACATTGTCCAGATACCCTCCTCAAATTCCTCATTGAAACTCAAAGTCCAACACTGCCCTCCAATGGATAACTCAGGAGTATTTTTGTCTCTGCAAGCTGAACTATGAATTGAACAAAAATAACTCTTTTCACAAGACTCATTTTTCAGATGATATTTTTCAGGGCACTCTGGAAGATTAAGAGTGGACTCTGACATACCATTCTGGTTTGAAATGTTTCATTTATCATTGATTTAAATGTATTGCATGTTTGAAAGTATGTTAAACGAACTTTATTCACTGCATGTTAATATGGAAATGCATACTTACTGTAGTAATAATGAAAAATAGTCATGAATCACTGAAGTTTAGTTTAGCTTAATTATAATGTGAAATTCAAGTTAATCAATATTTTTTTCTCCCTTCATAAGCTCACGCAAGCCATCTGACTGGTATCAGCCAATAACCAACTACTCTAAGTTTATGTGACGCCTCTTGCATTCCATTGGTCAGTTTCAGACAAAGAAACTCTTCTTGATTAGACAAGAGTCCATTCTAGTCTCCCGTGCTAAATGGTAATTGGTTCTTGATCCTGCCAGTCAAGTTTTTTCTCCTGAAAAGTGCACACTTTAAAGGAGGAAGCTCTCAGTTCCAGGGGGAATTCGGATTCTATTCTTTTCTGTGTACTTCTAAGTTCTTGTCTCTGTCTGAGGAGAGGCTATTTTTTTCTGTTTCCTTTTTGAGCTCAAAAATCTCCTAATCCTCCTGTCCGTAGACTTACTTCTAATCATTTGTTAAACTTTCTCTAATTTTTCCTTAAATCACCGTGTCAAAGTGGACCAATTTTGATTTTCTAACATTTCACTAGAAACTACTATCATTCAATTACCACGACATTGGAAGAACTCGGATTTTGTGGCTTAAATAATTTTTATTCTTTTCTTCAAAGTTTGTGACTTTAATCGGACTTTGAACGATCTCCAAACTCCACGGATCTGGGAAAGACCGCTGAAATCCCGAGTTGTCCATTTAAATGAATAGATCAGCGGAGCCAGCAGCACCTCATCAGTGTATCTGGGTCTCAGCTTAGACAGTTGAGTTGTGGGAAGAAATTATCTGCGGGCAGATAATTTTCCAGGCCATCTAATGATCAGCTAAGGATCCAGCTGACGTCACTCAATCAACTGATCACATAAGCAAGATTCAAGTTCTATCTGCTGGGCTAAATGTGATGTCCATCCCAATTGTAGTATGTCAGAATTTCTTATGTTTAGATCGAGGTCACAGACTCCAATCAGTTATAAAATTAAAGAAAAGTAAGATCCATCTTTTCATTAACCTCCATTTCTTTTTAGAGTAACCCAAAATTTCCTTTTTTATATAAATCAGCTTTTATCATTTTCTTCATAAATATATCATTTCTTCATTTACATAAACGAGCACCTCACAAAAGAAAACACAGAAATAGCCAGAAAAGCAAGATACCTGAGAAAGCAGAAAAAGATTCAAAACACCTGGACATCAAACTGTAAAATATACATCAAATTAAACGGATCAACTGAAGAAGCCAAGGTCATTAACATCCGTAATATTATGGAACTGGGCAAATATCAATGAATATTATGAACTGGAGTTGACAGCAACAACAGACAATTGTAGGACACTGAAGGGATATACTCATCTGCTACAAGACATTTAACAACATGAAACAAAAGATCAACAAACAGGAACAACAGGAACTGAAAGTTTTTGAATATACAGATCACAACCCACAGGACGTAGAATATAACATAGACCCTGACAATAATTTATTTAGCTCCATCAATAATAACTGTAGTTACTACACGGATGAACAGTTTAACACAATGGTCACATCTGATTTCAATATTTCTATGATCCACTTCAACAGCAGAAGTCTCTATGCCAACTTTAATAACATTAAAGATTATTTACATCAGTTTAAAGAGCCATTCAATATTGTGGCAATATCAGAGACGTGGCTCAGTGAAGTAAAAAGGAGTGGATTTTACCATGGATGGCTATGAATTAAATTATATAAATAGAAAAGTGAAAAAAGGAGGAGGAGTTGCAATTTATGTTGACAAGAGCTTGAAATACAAGGTTGTTGAAAATCTGTCAGTAACTGTGGACGATTTATTTGAATGCATTACAATAGAAATCTGTCTGAACAATGTGAAGAATATAGTAGTGAGCTGTGTATATAGAACACCTGGATCAAACATTGACTTATTTAAGGACTGGATGGAAAAAATGTATGCAAAACCAACTCATAAAGTTATGTTCATCTGTGGGGATTTCAATATAGATCTGATGAATTCAAAACAACATAGTTTGACAGAAGAATTGATCAACACAATGTACAGCATGGGCTTACATCCAACAATTATCGGACCTAGCAGAATCACATCACACAGTGCCACACTAATAGATAACATATTCACAAACATTATGGAAAATAATATCAGGAGTGGGCTTTTATTGAATGATATCAGTGACCACCTGCCGATTTTTGTTGTCTATCAATGTGATTATAGGAAGAAAAAGTATACCAAAAATATTAAATATAAAAGAATAAGAACCGAAGAATCTATGTATTTACTGACAAAGGAATTATTAATACAAGATTGGAAGATAGTTTATGATGAAAATGATATAAATAAAGCATATGATAAATTTTTGCAAATATTTCAATCATTGTACAATAAAAACTGTCCTATAAAACAATACAGTGACAGACAACAAAAGAAAAATATTCCTTGGGTCACTAAGGGGTTAATAAATGCATGTAAAAAGAAGAATGCATTATATAAACAGTTCATTAAGTGCAGAATGGTGGAGGCTGAGATCAAATATAAAAGATATAAAAATAAGCTTACTAATATAATGAGGACCTGTAAGAAAGAATATTACAACAGAATATTAGAGGATAATAAAAATAACTTAAGAGGAATATGGCAAGTACTCAATGGGATTATTAGTAATCAACCTAAGAATGCTAATTATCCAGAATATTTTATTGAAAATGGCAATTTGATAAATAATATGGAGGATGTGGTCAGTGGTTTCAATAAATTTTTTGTAAACGTTGGTCCTGAATGAGCAAAATCAATAGTGGCAACAGAAACAAACAACAGTGGTTCTGTAAATGAAATAGAAGATAGAAATCCAAACACAATCTTTTTGGGTGCAGTTACTGAAAAGGAAATTACCGAGACTGTGAGTAAATTTAAGAACAAAAAATCAACGGACTGGAATGAAATTGACATGACAATAGTGAAAAAAGTAATTGAAGGAATTGTTAAGCCACTCACCCACATCTGTAACCTGTCATTTCAAACTGGTAAATTTCCAAACAAAATGAAAATAGCAAAAGTAATACCTCTATACAAAACAGGAGACAGTCATTGTTTCACAAATTACAGGCCAGTCTCTTTACTCTCACAATCCTCCAAAATATTTGAAAAAATCCTCACTAAGAGACTGATTTCATTGAAAAACACAACCTCCTTACAGACAGCCAGTATGGTTTTAGAGCAGATAAATCTACATCTTTGGCACTGATCGAACTTATAGAAGAAATTACTAGTTGTATAGATAAAAAAAAGTTTGCTGTAGGAGTATTTATAGATTTAAAGAAAGCTTTTGACACCATTGACCACAGAATACTACTAAGGAAACTGGAAAGGTATGGGATAAGAGGGGTCGGACTGAGTTGGGTGGAAAGTTATTTAAGTAACAGACAACAATTTGTACAAATTGGTGAGCACAAATCACCCTTCATGGACATCACTTGTGGTGTGCCCCAGGGGTCAGTTTTGGGACCCCAACTCTTTATTTTGTATATAAATGACATATGCCAAGTATCAAAAATTCTGAAATTTTTTTTGTTTGCGGATGACACAAATATCCTTTGCACTGGTGAGAATTTGCAGCAGGTTTTAGAGGTGGTCACTGTGGAGAGCGTGAAATGAAGAGGCTGAATTTATTTCTCAATTCAGGTTTATTAATCATCTCACATCTCCAACCATCTCTCAAACAGGAAAAGAGAGCGAACTACTCCAATCCCCCACTTTTATACCTGGGACATCAAAGTACAGAATCACATTGTCATTAACCCCCCCCCCTCGACAATACCTCTCCCCCAGGCCTCTTCTTCCTCCACCTGACCCCAGGAGGTCAGGAAGTCCTTTCAGAGTCATTGCTAAAGGTACCTCCACCTCCTACTGTTATCCCCAGGAGGTCCAGACTTATTGTTCCTTCTAAGACGTGAGGTTACAAAATACATATGCAGTCTTAAGCATCTCAATCACTGTGCTATACATATGCAGTCAAAGCATCCAAAATATGTGTGCCACAGTCACAACTGAAATGAAAAAGTTAATGCAGTAGTTCAACAAAAATAAATTATCTCTAAATCTAAAAAAACCAAAGATTAAATTGTTTGGAAATTATAAAATAAATCATGAAATAATGGTAACGATAGATGATACCAGAATAGAAACAGTACAGGAAAATAAGTTTCTGGGGGTGACGCTAGACAATAAAATCTGCTGGAAACCTCACATCAGTCACATCCGGGCCAAGTTGGCAAAATGTATAGGGATACTGGGGAAGACAAGACACATCTTGGACTATAAATCATTGGTCTTACTGTACAATTCACTGTTTCTACCTTATCTTAACTACTGTGTAGAAGTCTGGGGAAACACCTAAAAGACCAACCTACAGTCAATATGCACATTACAAAAAAGAGCTATAAGGATAATAAATAATGTAGGATATAGAGACCATACCAATTCGTTGTTTTTAAAGTCACATGTCATAAAGTTCATCGATTTAGTTAAATTTAAGACAGCACAAGTCATGTACAGGGCAATTAATAATCAACTCCCAACTAATATACAAAAAATATTTAAAAAAAGAGACAATGATCATAATTTGAGAGGAGACTTAAACTTTACAAAACCCAAGATACGAACAACCAAGAAAAGTATGTGCATATCTGTCTGTGGGGTGGATTTGTGGAACAGTCTGGAGCCGGAACTGAAACTATGCACAAACAGAAATCAATTCAAAAAGAGGTGCAAACATTATTTGCTGAAAGGATATATGTTAGAAGAGTAGTATTTATATGTACGATTCACTATACTCACTCTGGGACACTATGGGACACCATGGAATGGTGGGTGGGACAGCACTGTGTATATCTGTGTTGTTTGAGGCTGGTTTTGATGTATGGACATCAATGTATGCTAGGATGGATGGGTGTTAATGTTGATATGTACAAAATACAGTTAATTGTTTACTTGGGGTCTTAAATGTGGTAATTTGTATATAATTCACATGGGTGTATTTACGGAAAAGAGGAGATGGAATTAATAAGTGTTCACTTTTTCCTTCTCCCTTTCGAACACTGTATACTGTTTCTTTATTGCATTTGTCATTTGTTTTGTTTTTGTTATACTTTTTTGTTTGAAATAAAGTATCTATCTATCTATCTATCTATCTATCTATCTATCTATCTATCTAAAATATCCAAATCAATTGCAATACTACACAGAGTGAAATATTTGCTGAATCAACCCACACTATATACCTTGTATCATTCATTAATACTCCCATACATGACATATTGTACTGAAGTATGGGGAAATACATATAAAGCAAACATATATCCAGTCTTTATGCTTCAGAAGAGAGCTATTAGAATAATAAACAAAGCTGCTTACAGGGAACCAACAAACCCACTTTTTCTTAAATTAAAAGCTCTCAAGTTAAAAGATCTGGTTGACTTTAAAACTGCAGTAATAATGTTTAAAGTGAAGAATCTACCACTGCCCACAAATATCCAAAAGTTGTTCCAAATAAGGGAGAAACAATATCATTTCAGAGGAACATGTACACTACCGTTCAAAAGTTTGGGGTCACCCAGACAATTATTTTGTGTTTTCCATGAAAAGTCACACTTATTTACCACCATGAGTTGTAAAATGAATAGAAAATATAGTCAAGACATTGACAAGGTTAGAAATAATGATTTGTATTTGAAATAATAACTTGTTCCTTCAAACTTTGCTTTCGTCAAAGAATCCTCCATTTGCAGCAATTACAGCATTGCAGACCTAACATGATTGCACAAGGGTTTTCTAATCATCCATTAGCCTTCTGACGCAATGAGCAAACACATTGTACCATTAGAACACTGGAGTGATAGTTGCTGGAAATGGGCCTCTATACACCTATCTAGATATTGCACCAAAAACCAGACATTTGCAGCTAGAATAGTCATTTACCACATTAGCAATGTATAGAGTGTATTTCTGATTAGTTTAAAGTTATCTTCATTGAAAAAAAGTGCTTTTCTTTCAAAAATAAGGAAATTTCTAAGTGACCCCAAACTTTTGAACGGTAGTGTATATTTCAAAAACCTTCAGTGAGAACTACCACCAAGCAACACTGTGTTTCAGTGCAAGGAGTCAGATTATGGAACGATTTTGGACCTGAATTAAAATCATGTACAATGCTTGGACAATTTAAACAAAAACTAAAGGAAGAAATACTCCAAACATATATACAAGATGACATGTAAATTCACATAAGAATTGTCATATCCAGTCTGCGTTGTGTTGTAGCTTAGTTTTTTGTCACATTTTGTCTTAGCTTTGTTCTGAATTGTAATCGCTCTTGTTTTGTTTTTCTTTTGAATTCTTGGATGGAATATGGGTGGGCAATATAAGCTGCGGCTTCAGCCATCACCCATTTCGGATAATTTATGTTGAACTGTATAATCAGAGGAGTTGTCTAATTTGACCTTGTTGGATTTTCTTTCCCCCTTTGTTATATTATTCAGTTTATTTTAATCTGTACTTTTAATCTATCCAAAATAAAGATTCATTCATTCATTCATTCAGTACAATTCATTCAATACAATAAAATTGCATCCAATTTTCTTCACCTTCTGTTAGTTATTCTACAGCTTTTCATTTTCCATCACAGTTACAAATTCAAACTATGGTTTCCTTTGATTCCACAAATGTTTGAAAATATACTTTATGCTCAGTAATCCAGTACCAGTTTAATGTGATGCTTGATACTTGATCATTTCACCTTGCCCTACAAGTCATTTGAATGTAATGCCTTATCCAAGCTGAGCTTGATCATTAAACTGTTAACGGTAGATGGAAGTTTCTGCTTGATTTTTTTTTTTTTTTTTTTTTTTTTTTGGTGTTTGTTCTCTCGAGTCACGTAGAAGAATTCACGAATGTTTGAGACTGATTCATTATTGGTTCAAGTACACAATTATTAATAAAAGTGTCCACTCTTTTGGATTGGTGCCTGTTATAATAAATAAATAGTGAAGATTAGTTAATTAGATATTACACAAAGTGCTTGCATGCGCATATTTCTTAGATTCACACATATACCCCCCCCACACACACACAGACATGAGTCAAATGCTCTCCCAACCATTCACACATTAACACCAGTTGCTCACACACATGCACATGCACACACACACATCATAGCTTTACAGGAAAAGTCTCTGTTCTTGTTTCCATATATGGGCATGTGTAAGGCTGAAGAGAGGAAAGCTGATATCTGGACAGGAGGAAGTCATAAACTCATAAAGGCAGAAGCAAGAGGGGAGCTATCTGGATGCCAAGAGGACAATTTGAAACAACAGACATGTTGGAGAGTGGTTGGGATCCGCCCACCCACTCAGAAGCTATATGTAGGAGGGACTTCCTTTGTTCGTGCTCTCTCCTCAGGAAACAGAGCTGGGGGAGATCCATGGCCATGTGACTCCTTGCATGTTCCAATAAAAGTTAATGGAGAAATAGTTTTTTTCTTCTGTGATCACTGGTTGGTTAAATGAAAAGATTCTGCTAAGTGTCCAGAAATTAATTTATGGACAATTTATGTGTGTGGTAATGAAGTGAAACCTCATTCTCACCCACAACTATATTATAAATTAAATAATCTTTGCACCTTATAACAATAAACCTCTACATGTTATACAGCTTAACTGCACACGGATGTCAGGTTTTATGCTGAATTACTTTATCTGCATTATTCTCGTTGCATGGACCTGTCCTGGGGCTTTTTGGTTCTTGTTGCACTGAATGGATGGGATTTTTTTCCTTCTCCCTTGGGGTTATTGAATAAAATCAACAAGAAGCTGCCAAAACGGAACTGAGATACAACTGCAGCCACTTCGAGCGGCACACTGTCAGACATTAATACTGCTCCAGTGGTGTTGTAGACATGTGGGGAAAAAATGGCAGGCAGATTATCCACACTGCTGCACCATTTTTTGTTTTGTTTTTTAACATGACAGCAGTCTGAAACAGAAAGTGAAACTTAAATATTTCCACTCAACTGTCTATAGACCATCTGACTACGGAGCTGTAGCTTTCCTGCACCATGTTTGTTTTGCTGTTTCTATGCTGACACGCAACTTCCGTCGGCACCGTAACGGTGTGAGGTCATCATGCAGCAGACCCCAAATATTGCGATGTTCACTTTTACACCGGTATGAAAATTTATATCAGTGTTATTGTGAACAATACAATATGGCACACCCCTACTTCCACCATCTGACAATATCCCCAGTCGAAGTCAGCAGCTCTCCATCTGCACCATTCACATTGTGGAGGGAGCTGCTTCCCCCTCCTGAGTTGCCAGACAGCTTGCCAGAATCTCTTTGAGGCCAACTGAAAGTCTTGCTCCATGGCCTCACCGAACTCCTCCCACACCTGAATTTTAGCCTCAGCAACTGCTTGAGCTGCACTCTGCTTGGCCTGCTGGTACAACTGAGTTGCTTCAGGAATCCCACAAGCCAACCAAGCTCAGTAGGACTCCTTCTTCAGCTTAAGGGCCCCCCTTACCTCTGGTGTCCACCAGTTGGTTCCGGACACAGCTCTGAGCAGCCGCTTCAGCAATGGAGTGGGAGAACATGGCCCATTCAGACTCCATGTCTATAGTTTCCTTCGGGATGTGGTGGAAGTTCTTCCAGAGGTGGGAGTTGAAGATCTCTTGGAAGGGGCTTCAGCCAGATGTTCCCAGTGCACCCTCACCATACGTTTGGGTCTGCCAGATCTGAATGACATTCTCCCCCGTATACAGTCTGGTTAAATAATGTAATTCCTGCTATACATTCCTTTTTGAGATGTCACTTGACATGTAAAGTGCCATATAGTATGTAAATCTAATCCATTATTAATGTAGGAGCCATGAATGAATCAATGCTTGCTTTTAGATTTTCTTTGTTGGTTGATTGCGTAATCACAGTGATTGGTTAGTCACACAAATATGGGTGGTCATTGTTATTAATGACTATCACCTGTTCACTTGTGCAGGCATGTGGTGAGAGGGTGAACTGGGACGCCGTAATTTTTGTTGACAGTCTTTCCATGACTGTTATGTCTGGAAATCAGGACAGTGGAGGCAGTTGCTGTACTGAACAGTAACTTTATTAAGGACACTGCTAACAGCACGTGTTACAGCAGAATAGTAGCTGTGCTAACTGGGAATGAGTACAGGCTGGTGCTGGCATGGAGGGGGATCGCCAATGAGAGAGTTTCCTGCCGTTAGTCCCCTAATATAGTCACACATGATGACGTCACGTCGTGCGTGCGTCCCCACGTGTGTGACATGTATGGTGGTATTCCAATATGCCGCATTTACCCCCCTCCCCCCCACCGGAAAAAAACAAAGCTCCGCGGGTGATGGTTAGCCTTAGCTGGGTACCTTGATTGTGGCATATTGCTAGCATAACATATATACAGTACATTGACCAGTACCAGTGATGTGGCTAATATAATGCATGATGTTAAGCGCACTAGGTTGCCAATGTTAGGTTACACATATTTGGTTGATGTTAAGGCACAATATGGTAGTATTAGTTTCTAGACCCATACCATAAATTACTTAAGGTTCCATACACCATAACCAAAACCATTATCTCAACCTGGGCAACTGGGTAGACTGCCGGTGACACCCTGTTTGGTTGAGTGGATTATTCTGCCACTGTTGTCAACCATGCTCTGTTTAAACATTTCAAAAACATAGAGTCATTTTACAGTTCAACCTCAGGGGCCTCAGGCGAGCCTGCAGTGGGCACAGCTCTGGAGGTGCTGGTTACGGCAAAGCTGGGTGCCATCTCAAACCATCAGTCATCTGGAAGGTGGCTTGCCCCAACTGCATGGTGATTTGCATTGGCAGGGACAAAAACATCTGCAGGTCATCTGGGCATTCGGATAAGCGGACACAAACCCAATCAAGCACCGTGAATCCAGACCTAGTCGGCTTCATGCGGTACTGCTGCTGCTCTCTTGTCCCTGATGCTGGTTGCTGCTGTGGCAGCGTGACTTTCACGCCGGCGGCAGGATGTGCCCCTGGTTGGCATTGCCCCGCTGGGTCACGCTGAGCCACGAACTCTCTATTTTGCAGCACTGCGGTGGCTCCTTGCTGCTGATGCCGGGCAAGGATGCAAGATGAGTCGGGTTTCTGCCCCTTCTCCTCGCTGTCTTCTCCCTGCAATGTCAAGCTCAGAGCGGATGTACCCTCGTCTGGGTGTGTCACGCTCCCATCATCAGCAGTCAAAACAGAGCCCAAGGTTATCACGGATGGTAAAACCCAGTTCATAAAAAAGACCGCACCCCAGGATGTTGTCCCCATGTGTGGTTACCTGGAAGACGAACGCCGGGTGGAGTCTTGACCCGTAGCGAACCGCCAGCGATATGGTCCCTACTAAGTTGATGTGTGTGCCCATAGCCATACAGCTCCGTTAGATTATTCCCAATAGGATGGTTGGGGAAGAATTTAACTGTAACCCAGTTCATCACTGACCTCACAGTGACGGCGTCCAGCAGCAACGGCAAGCTGTCGTCATCTAACCTCACCATGCACCACTTGTACGTGACGTCACCCCTCTGGAGCCCACAGCGTGGATGGTGGTTGTTGGTGGTTCTTTTGGACTGGGTGGTGGGCTTGATGTCAGTCATGTTGATTGGCACACTTTGGTGAAGTGATTGAGCTTGCCACAGCATTTGCATGGCTGCCCCTTGGCCGAACAGGATTGCGCTCTCTCCTGGTGCATCGGAAAGCCGCAGTTACCGCATGAATGGTGTTTCACGGTGTACATCTCGGCATCCTCCGAGAAGGTCATGTCGTGACCAGGTTCTTTTGGTGGGGTAACTGCATGTGCTAACAGGGCTCGTTGTTGTGGCTCACCTAGTTGTGATGTTAGCTTGTCAGCGGCCTCCAGCTGGAATGCCGACTCCACCGCTTTTGCCAGTGGTAAGTCGTCGGGCGCCATGATTAGCTTCGCCCACAGCCGTGAGTTGCTATTATGCGCCGCTAGCTGGTCCTGCACAATTTCGTCCTCTATACGGCCAAACCTGCTCAACAGACAGCAGAGGACCACAACATACTGCTGGGTCGCTTCTCCCACTCCCTGTCGGTGTTGGCGGAGCTTGATTTGTCTAGCCAGGGTAACAGACATGCTTCCATCTTCAGGAAAAACATCAAATTTTCCTCCAGAAGACCAATTTTTCTCCTCGTCACCATTGTTATGTCTGGAAATCAGGACAGTGGAGGCGGTCACTGTACTGAACACTTATGAGTCACTTAAAAGTTGAAATGGAATCTGAAAAAAGACAAATTAAACTTTTCTTCTACAAAACCATGCACCACGTATTGCATTGAGATGCAATTACAGGATTAATGTAAAGAATATGCACAGCAATTTAAATTGATTTATTAGTTAAGAAAAGAACCCAGCCACAGGGAGTGCACAAGCCAGTGTACTCCTAGTGCCGGTCCCAAGCCCCGGTAAATGGGGAGGGCTGTGTCAGGAAGGGCATCCAATGTAAAACCTTTGCCAAAACAAACATGTGGATCTTGATGAATGAGACTTTCATACCTGATCGGTTGAGGCCCGGGTTAACAACAACCGCCACTGGTGCTGTTAACAGACAGGGTGCCGGTGGAAAATGGGCTACTGTTGGTCGAAGATTGAGGAGGAGGAGAAGGGGAAGGCTTGTTCCGAGGGAGCGAGAGAAAAGGAAAGGTATAAGTGTGCAGGTGAGAGTAGGGACGTTAAATGTATGGACTATGACTGGAAAAGGCAAAGTTGGCTGGTATGATGGAGAGAAGAAAGGTAGATATACTGTGTGTTCAAGAAACCAGATGGACAGGAAGTAAGGCTAGGAGCATTGGAGGTGGATTTAAACTATTCTACCATGGTGTAGATAGGAAGAGAAATGGAGTAGGAGTAATCTTGAAGGAAGAGTATGTGAAGAGTGTTCGGGAAGTAAAGAGGGAGTCAGACAGAATCATGAGTTTGAAGCTAGAAGTCAAAGGTGTGATGTTGAATGTTGTCAGTGCATATGCCCCACAAGTTGGATGTCAGGTAGAAAAGAAAGAGGAATTCTGGAGTAAGTTGGATGAAGGGGTAGATAGTGTTTGGGGGGGGGGGATTGGAGTGGACTTTAATGGGCATGTAGGTGAAGGGAACAGAGGTGATGAGGAGGTATGGTCTAATGGAGAAAAATGTGGAAGGACAGATGGTTGTGGATTTTGCTTAAAGGATAGAAATGGCTGTGGTGAACACATACTTTAAGAAGAGAGAGGAACATAGGGTGACTTACAAGAGTGGAGGAAGGTGCTCACAGGTGGACTACATCTTATGTAGATGGAGAAATCTGAAAGAGATGGGAGACTGCAAGGTAGTGGCAGGGAAGAATGTAGCCAGACAGCTTCGGATGGTAGTCTGTATGATGACTTTAGAAAGCAAAAAGAGGAAGAGAGTGAAGGCAGAGCCAAAGATTAAGTGGGGAAAGTTGCAGAAGGAAGAAGGTTGCACAGAGTTCAGGAAGGAGTTGATACAGGCTCTGGGTGATATGGAAGAATTAACAGATGGCTGGGAAAGTACAGCAAAATTATTGAGGGAAATGGGTAGAAAGGTATGTTGTGTATTCAGTGGACAGAGGAAGGAAGACAAGGAGACTTGGTGGTGGGATGAGGAGGTACAGGAAAGTATTCAAAGCAAGAGGTTAGCAAAGAAAAAGTGGGATAGTCAGGGAGAGGAAAAAAGTAGGAGTATTTGGAATCTAGGTGCACAGCAAAGAGAGAGGTGGGAAAGGAAAAGGCATATTGCGAGTTGTGAGAGAGGAAGGCTTGTATCAATTGGCTAGACAGAGAGATAGAGCTGGGAAAGATGTGCAGCAGGTTAGGCTGATTAAGGACAGAAATGGTAATGTACTAACAAATGATGAGAGTGTGTTGAGGAGGTGGAAAGAGTACTTTGAAGAGCTGATGAATAAGGAAAATGAGAGCGACAGGAGGATGGATGAAGGAAAGATGGTGAACAAGGAAGTCCTGAGGATTAGCAAGGCAGAAGTGAGGACAACTTTGAAGAGGATTAAGAATGGAAAGGCGGCTGGTCCAGATGACATACCTGTGGAGGTATGGAGATGTTTAGGAGAGATGGCAGTGAATTTGTTAACCAGATTGTTTAACACAATCTTGGAGAGCGAGAGGATGCCTGAGGAGTAGAGAAGAAGTGTTTTGGTACCAATTTTCAAGAACAAAGGTGATGGTCAGAGCTGTAGTAACTACAGAGGCATACAGTTGATCAGCCACACTATGAAGATATGGGAAAGAGCTGTTGAAGACAAGGTAAGAGGATAGGTGACAATCGTGAGCAGCAGTATGGTTTCATGCCAAGAAAGAGTACTACAGATGCAATGTTTGCTGTAAGAGTGCTGGTGGAGAAGTATAGAGAAGGTCAGAAGGCATTGCACTGTTTTTGTGGACCTAGAGAAAGCATATGATAGGGTGTCAAGAGAGGAAGTGTGTTACTGTATGAGAAAGTCAGGAGTGGCAGAAAAGTATGTGAGGGTGGTGCAGGACTTGTATGAAGACAGTGAGACAGTGATGAGGTGCGCTGTAGAAGTGACGGATAGATTCAAGTTGGGGTCGGCTCTGAGCCCCTTCTTGTTTGCCATGGTGATGGACAGGCTGACAGATGAGGTCAGGCAGGAGTCTCCATGGACCATGATGTTTGCAGACAACATTGTGATCTGTAGTGAGAATAGGGAGCAGGTGGAAGAGAACCTGGAGAGGTGGAGGTATGCTCTGGAGAGAAAAGGAATGAAAGTCAGTAGAAGCAAGACAGAACACATGGGTGTGGATAAGAGGGAGGCAGGTGCAATGGTGAAGATGGAAGGAGTAGCGGTAGTGAAAGTAGATGAGTTTAAGTACCTGGGGTCAACCATACAAAGCAATGGAAAATGTACAAGAGAGATGAAGAAGAGAGTGCAGGCACGGTGGAGTGAGTGGAGACAAGTGCCAGGGATGATTTGTGACAGAGGGGTAGCAGCAAGAGTGAAAGGAAAGATTTACAAGATGGTAGTGAACCTGCTATCGTGTATGGTTTAGAGATAGTGGCGCTGACAAAAAGACAGGAGGTGGAGCTGGAGGTGGCAGAGTTGAAGATGCTAAGACTTTCATTGGGAGTGACTAGGAGGAAGCTACTCAACTCCGTCAGACATGAAACCTGACAGAGTTGACATAAGGGTATATATTTTCCCTCCAAAACATGAACTGTACACTACAGCTGGTTGGTTTTTCGTCACTTGCTAGCTGTCTCAATAACCTCACTAAAATGCAGAAATCTGATCCACTGTGGTTTAAAATGCTTATCATAATGGAGAGACAATGTTGATATGGTCCAGCTGTGATCATTGGAATATTGACATTGTCTAAAATATAAAAAAGTTTAAAACTTAACCGAGTATGTGTGGTAGTGTTTGATTTACTTACTGTGGATTTACCACACTGATCTCTATAGAGAACTCTGGATCACGCACTGGCCAGCAGAAGTGAAGCCACCGGAAACTCTGTGGCCGCCATTTTAGTATACCCAAAACACTCATCGAAGTCAATGGAGAATGAATGGGTTTAGTAGTAAACGGTGCCACTCTTACCTCAATAACTTACAAAAAAATTAACAGATTTTGAAATTCTTGATATGGAGACACAGCTTATAATCTTGCGCAACCGGTGAACTATAGAAATTGAGGTGACATTATGCTTACCAGCCGTGGGAAGGCTGGATAATCGGAAAAGTCAAGCCAAGGCAAGTAGTTCTGTGAGTAATGCAAGCAGTAAGAGTGTTTAGGCATGTCATCATAATAATAGTCCTAATGATAGTCCTATACGAGTAAACTAAACTAATTGCTATTAAGTGCCTAGGCCTAATCTAATTAGCAAAATATGGGATCACAACCTTCTCACAAAGGTCCTATTTAAATTGAGCTAAAAATTTGAGGAAAAAAAGGTCACATATTTTCTGAGATGATGTAGATCTAGGCCTTGCTATACATAGCCTATCTAACTAGTATAGACTCACCATATATTGAAATAATTTGTCACAATGTGATGAATAGGCCCAAATGGAATAAAAGTTAAGGCCTAATACTAATTCTTATATAACTGTCTTCATCACTTTTAGGATTCTAATATAAAACATGACACCTTCCCTCCTGCTTACACATCCTGGACTTGGGACCAGGCAATGGTGCAGTTAAAGGTGATTGGTAATCAACAGAAATTGGCATGTAGAATTGATCCAGTGGGTGGCGCGGTGGCGGAGTGATTAGCACTGCGGCAGCACAGCAACTCACCCTTGGCCGAGGGATCCTGGGTTCGATCCCAGCCCCCGACCAACAGTGATCTGTGTGGAGTTTGCATGTTCTCCCCATGTCTGCGTGGGTTTACTCCGGGATTTCTCCGGTTTCCTCCCACATGCCAAAAACATGCAAGTTAGGTTAACTGGCATCAAAACTGGGGATTCTAAATTGTCCTTAGGTATGACTGTGAGAGTGAATGGTTGTCTGTCTCTCTGTGCTGGCCCTGCGATGGACTGGTGATCTGTCCAGGGTGTACCCTGCCTCTCGCCCAAAGATGCTGGGATAGGCTCCAGCCCCCCCGCGACCCGAAAAGGATCAAGCGGAAGAAGATGGATGGATGGATGGATGAATGGATGATGGATATTTAATGTCAATGTTAAAAATACTGAATACAGATGAATGAATTGATCCAGTGGTGATTGGTAATCATCAGTAGTTGATGACCAGCATCAGGAATAATTAAGCACAGATATAAACGCTGTCAGATGATCAGGAATCAGAAGTCCTCCTTAGGTGTCCTTGGTGATCACTATTCCTGGTAAGTATACTATAAATAATTCAGTCATCATATGTGTACCACCATCATGAACATTATGCACTGATGACAAGCATCACAAGTAAATTAAGAGTTCACGAATATTTACACTGTATGATGACCAGCTTCCTGATAAAATTAATTTATTCAACATGTTGACTGTTATATCTTGAAATGAGGGAGTTGGAGGCAAGACTTCATGCAACATGGAACTCTCCTTTATTATACAGAACTTGGGGTTTATATACAGAGGGGCTGTGCCAACCTCACGCCACCCTAGGGGGCGGGCACTGCCACACATACACACACATCCAACATTCCCTCCCCCCTTAGAAAATGGGAAATCACATACACCATTAAAAACTCCCAAATTTAAAACCCAAATCACGCACTAAGAACATGGGAAATAACATATTGCATTAGAACAAACCAATCACATTCACACAAAACTAAAATGGACCATATCTCTTTAAACACAAAATAATCCCATATTATTCACATTCACTCACACGCAGACCAGCAAACCATATAGTATATGAAACACATATTGAAATATATACAAGTATTGGTGTGTCATGAGCCGAGCCGGCTTGGTTTTCCCCGACTCGGCCCTGATCTCTCTGTGGGTTTTTGGCTCCTCTGTCTATGTGCACTTTGTGTATTTTCATATCCTTAGCCACTGCCTGACCGGCAGCTGCTAGTCAGCATGGTGACCTACTTTCTCTCACGCTGCTGACAGTCTGTCGGTCCAGCCACACCCCCCGCGCTCTCCCTCTGACTCCGTCAGCTGTTCCCAGTTAATCATCCTTTCTGCACCTCGCCTAGGTGGTCTGAATTTGCCACGCCAGTGTCGTTTGTTCATAAGCAACTCTTTGCTGGACAAATGCCGCTGGATCATTGTACGAGTTCACACAGTCAAATCTTCCCCCGTGTAACCGTCATGTCTTGAAGAACTTATTGGAGTTTGCTTGCCGCCACACTGGAGGACCAGGATCGCTAGGTTGTGAGTAATTGTAGCGTTTCTCTGTGCAGTTGTGCCGCTACGCTGGTAGCATTTCCCTGTGCGGCACAACTGCTACGCTTTTCCCTGTACAGCCTAGCATCACTATTGGACTCTTTGTTTGCCCGAGCTGCCCAGCCATTTGTGTGGTTTTCCCTGAACTTGTACAAATAAACGTGTGTGTGGAACCTTCGCATTTAAATCCTTATTTCTCCTTCTCTCCTCCGTGCGCAATAGTAGAGCGCATGGAGCGTTTATGACAGAGGTGTATTTACATATCTACATATAATAACTAAGTGACCCCAATGTCTCTCGCCAGCCACCATCTCTTACTCTGCCACGGAGGACCTGGGCAACCCCACAGCATCACTGCCCCTTGCCGTTGTCTCCCTCCAGGTTCAAAACCCCCCTCCCTGACAAAGATGTCTTTAACCGGAGGCCCAGGACAGCCCCATGATGTCTGCACACCCAGCCGCTGTCTGCCCCCAGGGTCAAAGCCCCCTCCTTGGCAAAAATGTCTTTACCCACCATAAGGAGCTTCTTCCCTCTCGGTTCGCCCTGCCGTTCGGTGCACCGTCACTCCATGCCTGATGAGCCGCTCCCGACTGTCTTACCCACCGCCATCATGGTCTGAGACACTCCGGCCCCCAGTGACTGCACCTCGGGGAGAAACAAAGCCTGCTTGGCGGCGTCAACCGCTGCATCGAGCGCCTCGCCGTACCGTCCAGCGCCTTCGTCCCAGGCGCATGGAGCTCCAGCACTGAGGCACTGCCCAACCTCCACAGTGCACGGCTGCTGCTGCTCACCTCTGGTGTTCACCAAGACGCCCTCGTCAATGTCGTTCTCCAACTCAGACTCGTCGCCGCTGCCTCCAGCACTCACGGTCTCGGTGCCATGCTGCGTCTTCACCATACCCAGCTGCGGCTGCTGTCCCTCGGGGCCCTCAATGACGCTCCCGTCAGCCCTATCCTCCGACCCAGGCATCTCGTCCCCGATCTCGGCACTCTCCTCCAGGGTACACCGCTGCATTACCACCAAGTCCGACTGCGGCTGCTCCCCCTCTGGGCTCTCAGCGCTGCTCCCATCAGCTCCACTGTCTGTTTGCGGCTGTTCTCCCTCTGGGCTCTCAGCACCACTCTCGTCGGCCATACCCTCCGACACGGATGCCTCACCGCTACCTCTGGTAATCTCACTCCAGGTATCCCACTGCGCCATCTCTGCGTCCTGCAGTTGTTGCTCTTCCCCAGGGCCTTCAGCTTGCATGGTCTCACGCTCCCGCTGTGTAGCTTCCAAAAGCAGCTGCTCACCTAGCATGCAAACCTCCGCTCTTGGCGGGAAATCGCACACGGTCAGCCTCTCACTAGCTGATGGCCCGCATGGGTCCGTGAACTCCCAATGTTCCACCAACTCCAGCACTTCCTCCAGAGGTGGCGGCACCATAGCCATTTTCAGCCTCATACTTAGCCAAATATCACTGGTGCCATGAGCCAACTTATCCCTCACCAGGCCGTCCTCCGACTCTCCCCACTGACACTTCCTAGCTAGGTTATGAAGCCTCGACAGAAAAGACTTAAGGGACTCGCCCATCCGCTGTTTAAGGTCGTAAAACTCACCCCGTCTCCTACAGATAGTGCCATAGCCTTCGCACGTGTTATCCATTATTTAAAATAACTCCAATTTACCTCGACGCCAAATGTTATATCTTGAAATGAGGGAGTCGGAGGCGAGACTTCATGCAACATGGAACTCTCCTTTATTATACAGAACTTGGGGTTTATATACAGAAGGGCTGTGCCAACCTCACGCCACCCTAGGGGGCGGGCACTGCCACACATACACATACACACACATCCAACACTGATCACCATATTTTGCAAATTGGATTAGGCCTAGGCACTTAATAGCAAGATTAAAGCCCAACAGTAGAACAAAGAGTAGACGTAGAAGAGTCAGGCCAGATCTGAACAGTGCAATTTAGGTTTGAACTGGAAGTAGTCAGAATCACACTCAAAATATGCAGTCTTAGGCTCTATGTCTTATGTCGGTGATAGGAGCCAAGGACTAGACTGAGTGTTGAACTGGACACAAGTTTATTAGTGACACTCTCACTATACATGCGCATCCATCAGGCGGAGAGGATGCCAAGAGACCCCCTCCCTCTCCCTCACAGCCCTCTTATACCCTGGGTGGCGGCGGAACTGGAAAGGTGGAGCCACCACCCGTGTCACACAATAACAGGTCCCCCAAAACCCAAAACAACACCCCCCTGCTTCAAAAACGTCCAAAACACATGCATACAATCGAGACTCTCCCCAATTTCTCCAAAGAAAACTAAACAGGAATACCTAAAAGGGGCCTGTCACAGTCACTCAAAACAACTAAAACTAGGGAAGGGCAGGTGAACTACTCTCCCACCCCCACATGGCAAGACAGATTATTCTGCCGTCTATACTAAATGTGTCAGGTCAGGCATTGGCTTGCTTGCTACCAGATAACCATGAAAACCGGTACTACCTGTCTCATGGGTCGGGCCGTCGGTGACTCAACCGGCATCCCCGCCCTTCCAAGGGTGTGGAGGGTGAAACAGGGCATCCTGGCAGAACTAAAAACAATATCTGCCACAGGTCTGTGGTGGACCACTCCCAGTTACACAGGGTGAGACTGGACATCCTGGCAGATAAACACATCTGTCGCAAGGTCTGTGGTGGACTGTGCCAGTCGGTACATTGTGACATGCACTACACAAACAGCAGAGATAAACAAACCTATCATCTGGTCAGTCACTGCAACAG
Source organism: Pholidichthys leucotaenia (assembly GCA_020510985.1). Lineage (NCBI taxonomy): Eukaryota > Metazoa > Chordata > Actinopteri > Cichliformes > Pholidichthyidae > Pholidichthys > Pholidichthys leucotaenia. The sequence goes on along the minus strand of CM035845.1, from coordinate 222,691,038 downwards.
ATACTGGAGTCAGTTTGTCTTGGCTTGTCCTTGCCACTGATAATACCTTTATCTGCCAAGAATGTGCTGCTAGTCCAGCAAAAGCTAGCAGTACTCAAATACTTTGCAAGCAGTTTCATGAAATGGTCAATCAGAAAGCAACTCATAATGGCTCGGACGTCGCCCAGGCTTACAAGGTCCGCGCTGATCTGTTCACACTTCCGACAGGCAGCGAAAAGTAAGCTAGGAGCAGGGAGACAAAAGAAGAGGAAAACAGCAACCTTGTGTGTAGCAGAATGGAATGTACGCACTCTGTTGGACAGAACAACATCACAGCGCCCAGAAAGACAGACCACGCTTGTGGCCCTGGGAATGAACAGGTACAATGCAGACATAGCTGCACTTAGTGAAACAAGATTGCCTGGATATGACAGCTTGGAAGACTATGGGTACATCTTCTTTTGGAGTGGGAGATCAACTCAAGAAAGGAGATAAGCAGGAGTGGGCTTTGCAGTTAGAAAGGAGATAGCAGCAATGCTTGATGAGGAACCGGTGCCAATCAACGACAGGATAATGACTATGAGACTCCCACTACAGCGGAAGATGCATGCCACACTCATCAGTATATATGCCCCAACAATGACCAACACAGGAGGTGAAGGAAGAGTTCTACAGTGATTTACGTGAGGCTATCAGGCATGTACCGACTGATGACAGGCTGATACTCGTTGGAGATTTTAATGCCAGAGTTGATTCGGACACCGAGAAATGGAAAGGAGTGCTAGGCAGTTATGGAGTAGGCAAGTGCAATGCTAATAGAGAACTTCTACTTGCATTATGTTCAGAGTACAACCTTGTGATAACCAACACTCTATTTAAGCACAAGTACACACCAAGAAGACATGGATGCACCCAAGATCCAAGCACTGGCACTTATTAGACTACATCATAGTCAGGCAGAGAGACATAAGGGATGTATTGGACACCAGAGCAATGAGAGGCGCGGACTGTGGCACTGATCATGTTATGCTGAGATCTAGATTAAGGATTTGGAGACGAAAACAGCACTGCAGGACGGGTGCGAAGCCACCACGGAAGCTAAACACTAGTGCACTGAAAGGCCAAAAGAAGCAGGGAGAACTTGCACAGAAAATGGATGAAAACTTGAAAGACTGGGACAGCAACAACTCGGAGAATAACATAAAAGAGAAATGGGCAACACTGAAGGATACAGTGTATCAGACTGCGAGTGATGTATTAGGCTACCCTGAGAGGAAACATCAAGATTGGTTTGATGAGCATGATGAACACCTGAAGAAACTACTAGAAGTGAGGAATACAGCTAGGCAGGAAAACCTACAGTGTAACACAAGGTCGAAGAAGAAGAAATACTCAAAGGCTCAGAGTGAGCTACAGAAGTACACCAGAGAGATGAAGTCCAACTGGTGGGATGAAAAAGCAGAGATACTTCAAACTGCAGCAGACAGGAAGGACATGAAAACATTCTTCACAGGTTTGAGAGAAATCTATGGCCCTAAACCAAGAGGATTGATCCAACTAAAGGCTATGGATGGTGAAACGGTTTTGCAGGAGAAAGACAAGATCCTAGACAGATTTGCAGACCACTTTGACCAACTACTAAACAACCCTGGAGATTTCACTGAAGAGGCTAAAGAAGCTCTAGTGCAGCGACCAGCTGTATCAAGTCTGGATGAACCACCAAATTTTGATGAACTAATGGCAGCTATCAGGACAACACAGGATGGTAAAGCTCCAGGAAGGGATGGAATTCCAGTAGAAGTGTGGAAATTTGGTGGTGTTCAGCTGACCAACTGCCTGTACAAGCTCATCCAAGAGATATGGGATGCCCAGAAAGTACCTCAAGACTGGAAGGATGCAAGTATTGTGCCTTTGTTCAAGAAAGGTGACAGGAAGGATTGTGGAAATTACCAAGGTATATCACTGCTAGCCACTGTTGGTAAAATTCTCTCACATGTACTGCTTAACAGACTCAGTGAACACATCTCGCAGAATGTACTACCGGAAACCCAGTGCGGCTTTAGAAGTGGAAGAAGCACAATGGACATGATTTTCTGCTTGAAACAGGTTCAAGAAAAGTGTATTGAACAGAGCATGCCGCTTTATGTAGTCTTCATAGACTTCAGTAAAGCCTTCGATACTGTTTCGCGACAAGTTTGGCAGGTACTCAAGAAATATGGCTGTACAGAGAACTTTGTCAGCCTGATTGAGGCACTCCACACAGGTATGCAAGCAAACATGGTAATGAGTGGTTCAGTATCTAAAGACTTTTCAGTAAGCAACGAGGTGAAACAAGGGTGTGTGCTGGCACCTACACTCTTCTTGCTATATCTGGCAGCCATGCTTGAGGTGGCCTTCAAAGACACTTCAGAAGGAGTATACATTCAAACAAGGAAAGAAGCAGACTTGTTCAATGTGGCACAGTTTAAAGCCAAGAGTAAGACATCGATAAAGGTAGTAAGAGAAATGCTCTTTGCTGACGACAGTGCTCTAGTTGCACACAGCATGGAAGATATGCAATCTTTAGTGGAGAAATTTGCAAGAGCAGCTAGCCAATTCAGCCTCAAAATCAACATCAAGAAGACAGTGCCTTCATCAACCACCAAAGTTCCAGTTATCAACAACACTACCAGAAGAGATCAGCATTGGTACAGAGCCACTAGTCAAGTGCAAGACTTTCAAGTACCTAGGGAGTACTGTTTCAGAGAATGCTAGGCTGGAGGATGAACTATCTCTCAGAATGGGAAGAGCGAGCACTGTGTTTGGAAACTTGAGGGAGAGACTGTGGAACAATCGACATGTGTCTATCCGTGTGAAATGCAAAGTGTACAGAGCGACAGTACTGGCTACTCTATTGTACGGTGCTGAAACTTGGACTGTCTACAGAGTGCAGGTGAAGAAACTCCATGCGTACATGATGAGACACCTTCGAGCCATAATGAACATCTCATGGAAAGACAAGATAACCAACATAGAAGTGTTGAAACGAGCTGGTCTACCATCAATGGAGAACATGCTAATACAGATGAACCTGAGATGGCTCGGACATGTTGAGAGGATGGACCACCAGCATCTCCCTCGGCAGTTACTCTACTCACAGTTATGCGAGGGCAAACGCAATCAGGGTAGACCAAGGCTCAGATTTAAAGACACTGTAAAAAGAAACTTGAAGAAGTTGGATCAAATCAGGCCAAACGTTACTGCAGGCGTCACAGCATGATCTGGAGAAGGAGATGGGCATGAAGCATGCCCATGAACTTAGGGTTTGTTAATGCCTTACAATATCATAAACAAATGTGGACATAAACAGGAGTTCCTGGCAGCGGAAGGCTAAGGACAGAGCTGTGTGGAGGAATCTGATCAGACCTAAATGAAACAGTCATTGTCGCCCACGACAGACTGCTATGATGATACTAAATAAACAGTCCAACTAAAAGAAAATAACTGCCGTGTTAGTAAAATAATAGAAAAACACAAAATAATCCCCATGAACAGAACTAAATAACACAACGGTTGTCCCCTTTCCATACACATGCATTACACATACTGTCCAACCGTCAGCTTGTCCCAGGAGAAGAACCACCCCCCGGATAACCGTCAGATGATTCAACTCTGATGCGCCTCCTTTTCTTCACTCCCGGGGTTGACACACGTTCAGGCCCAAACACCTCCTTCTCCCGGGCACACTCTGCAGGTCATTAGGGTACATCCACGAGCCATCAGATAGATGAAGGTAGGCATCCTCCCAAATAGCCACCCCTGGTCATCTTCTCTCCGACGCTTGACCCAAACACCTCCCGACCGGGCTTCCTCCCTGGGTCGGACCACGTCCACGACCCCCAGAGGGGCACTACTCGGCTTCTAGTGTCCCTGTTTGGCACGTCGTCTCACCGTGCCAGCCAGTCCTGCCCCGTTCGCTTTCATTTCCGCTGCCAGTGTCGCCGTTGTGACCCCTGCTCTCTGGTCTCTTCCAGCCGAAATCTGGGAGCAGATGGAGCCAGCCACTCAGCACCACCTGCCGTCACGGGTGTCCCACCGTGCCACCCGTTCCCTCAGCTAGGGCTACTTGGGCACTGGCACCAGAACCCTCCCGCGATGGCCCTGAGTGGAGTTGGTCCTGCTGATTTTCCAGATTACTAGGCAAAGGTTCATCCCCCACAGCTCTGTTCATCATCCACGGGACCAGCCGGTCTCGCAAAGCACAACCCGACCACTCTTCTCCAGTGCTAGCCATCAATTCCACCGATCCCACCGTGGCCAATCTTCCTCCACCATAACCACACAGTGGCGCTGAATCACCTCTAACACAATAATGTGGGAAAAAACTCCTCACTGTTGCCCAGTTTAACACGGATCTCACCGCTCCCGTGTCAATCAGCAATGGCACTGTTATCCCATCCAGTTCCACCATAGAGTAGGAACGGCCGTTGGTACTCGGGGATACAGTGTGAATAACCATGGGAGTGGGAGGGTCCTCCTTATGTCTCGGATCCCCTCGCTCGAACTTGTGACATGCCCTGGTGAAATGATGAAAAAGTCTGCACTTGCCGCAGCATTTCCCTCTTGCCGGACACTCTCTGGCCTTGTAATGGTGCTTTGTGGACCCACAACCCAAACACCTGGCCAATCCCAGGACCTCATCCTGACAGTATTAGCGTAGCATTCTTCATCTTCCACACCATTGTCACTGTCCGGGTCCACTGCCTGCGCCATCAACTGTGGTTCAAACTGGCGATGTGGCACTCTCTCGCCGAGCTCCCGCGATAGCTTGTCTGCCACCTCCAACTGCTGAGCTAACTCGATGGCCTTGGATAACATCAGCTCGCCCAAGTATGCAAGGAGCTTCGACCTCATAGCCGGGCAAATAGTAGGTTCCGCCAACTGGTCGCAGACCATCTCTTCCTCCAACGCTCCAAACTAACAGTCTTTGGCCAGTTGGCACAGGTCTGCCACAAACCGTTGCACCAACTCGCCAGTCCGCTGGCAGCACTGTCGAAACTGGATCCTACGGATGATGACATTTTCCGGGGGGCGAAAATGTCGCGCCATTACTGTAGCTCCACCACTTCCTCAAAGCTATCACACTTGCCTACAGTGCTTAAAATACGATGACCCTCCATTCCTAAATTATGAACCAACAGTGCTCGTGCCCTCAACTTCTCCAGTCTTCCAAGGTCCAGTGCCACTAAGTATGTTTGAAAAGCAGCAAACCACCTTGCCCAAGAGACAGCCGGCTCACCGGGAAGCTCCAAAAATGGTCGAATTGACGTGACACCCACGTCCATACCTATTATCATCGTCGCCAAATGTTATGTCGGTGATAGGAGCCAAGGACAAGACAGAGTGTTGAACTGGACACAGGTTTATTAGTGACACTCTCACTATACATGCGCATCCGTCAGGCGGAGAGGAGGCCAAGAGACACCCCCCCCTCCCTCACAGCCCTCTTATACCCCGGGTGGCGGCGGAACCGGAAGGGTGGAGCCACCACCCGTGTCACACAATAAAAGGTCCCCCAAAACACAACACAACGCTATGGCTGATTTTATTATTGATGGGTGTTGGAAGTGATGATAAACACTTTTTAAACATGTTAAAAGTTAAAAATAGTTGATTTTAACTGCAGTGGGGCTTTAAAGCACTGCATGATAATTTAATTTAGCTCATATAGGACTATCATTAGCACTATTATAATGATGACATGCCTAAACACACTAACTGCATATATTACTCACAGAACTACTCTCCTTGGCTTCACTTTTCCGATTATCCAGCCGTCCCATGGCCACTAAACATAATGTCAACTCGATTTCTATAGTTCAGCGGTCGTGCAAGATTATAAGCTGTGTCTCCATACCAAGAAGTTCAAAATCTGTTAATTCTTTGGAACATTATAGAGGTAAACGTGGCACCATTTACTACTAAACCTATTCATTCTCTATTGACTCGCTGAGTGTTTTGGGTGTACCAATATGGCAGCCTGGTGGCTTCACTCCACTCTGTATTCACTAATGGGCATGCTCGATTCAGTGTCCACCTTATTTCTAGGCTCCATGATGTCTTGCGTGAATTATGGTAGCAACTTCCTGTACAAGTTTAGAACATATGGTTGTCACTGAAACGGGACACTTTTCCTTGTTATAAAAACAATGACTTCGGCATCAGAAATGCGGGAACATGGCCTCTTGCACCTCAAAACAGTAATTTAATCATACCACTTCCCACGACTATCGAGGGATGGAAAGATGACCTTAAAAAAACGGCCTCGCACATAGTAGCTCTGTTAGTTAGTGCCGCTGTTAAGATGCTAACGCTGTAAACAAATGACCCATGCTGGCAAAGTGAGTCATTTTGAGGACATCTTCAAAACTGATGTAATGTTATTTCCATATTCTGTATTGAAAGACCTTCAAAATTATATTTAATTTGTAGGTAGTGCGCAAAAATTGACCCAGAGAAAGACGATTTGTTTATAGTTTAGCTAGGTTGAAAACTCGCTTTCGATCGGTCAGGAGTTATGTCTTCCACAAAAACATAGGTATTTTTAGAAAGTACGATTTCTAAGCTTTCCAATGGTACCAGGCACTCATGGGATTTTCCTGGGACTTTGCCGCTACCAAAGAAAGAGCCATGATTTATGACTTCTCATTGCCTGTACTCATAATGATGCGGTGTGCATTCCAACCAGCACGTCTCCACCGCAATAAAGTCGGCTGCATTTTGTTAAAATATGTTGGACATAATCAAATTTACCTTTGAGCAGACGAACGCCACAACACCGTGCTTGGATTGTCACGGTGGCCCTCACGAGCCACCATAAGACGCCAGCAGTCACCAGTGAGTTGCAGTGATGTTTTATTAAGAAGTGCAGGAACAGAGAGTAACACACACGACAGTGCGGGTAGGACAATAACAGGGTAACTCAAAGGATGATGAATGAACAGTGTCTGAGCCGGGGGACGCCCAGTGCGTCAGACGATGTGATGGTAGAATCATAGACGAGGGATAACAGACGATAACATAACAGACGGTATCTCAACAGACCGTATAATAACAGGAGATGTCATACAGAACGTACCTTAACCGAACGTATCCAAACAGGTAGTTTAACGGGAAGTTTAACAGAGCGTATCATAACAGGACGTGTCATAACAGAACGTACCTTAACAGGGAGGTATAACAGGAACTTTAACAGAGACTGCTGCATCGGGGAGCACTCAGCGCCTGCTTTTAACCCCGGTCACTAATGACCCCGAATGCAGCACAGCTGTTGACTCTGACAGCAGGGAGCTCCACCGGGCGCTGTCACAATAAGAGCCCGGGGAGCTAGAAGGAATCCTCTGCTGTTAAAGCCTGGAAATGATATAAGATCCGAGTGCGGACGGAACGAGCACTCGGGTTGTAACAGTACCTCCCCCTCAAGGCCGAGCACCTGAGTGGCCCAAGTAACACCCAAGCCCCCCCCCCCACCCCCCCAACCCCCCTAGGGTGGGCGGATGGGGCGCCGGTAGGAGGGAGAGAGTCAAAAAGAACAAAATGATAACAGGGGACCAACAAAGCAATTACAGAGACAGGTTGAGGAAAAAAAAAAAAACAATACTCCCTAACGTGTGGGTAACAGGGACAGAACCCAACAGGCAATACATACATCGGTATTAAACAATAAATGGACATAAGACAGAGGAGGGAAAAAAAAACACCAATTACAGCCGAGAAAAAAAAAAGGAATGAGACACAAAATCACATATCAGGCCCCCCCGCACATCCCAAAAGTTTACAGACGAATAAAACGAAAAAACCCAGGATGAGTGCAGTCCTGGCTCTGAGGCATGGAGGCTGAAAGTTCGGGGGGCCATCCGACATCAAGCTGCCACAATGCAGGCAGGGGGAAAAAGGACAGTTCGGGCGGCCTACCCCAGTCCCATGCCGGAAACAGTAAATTTCAGGCGGCCGGACCAGGTCGCCAAACAGGGGGTCCAATGGGTCGGGAGGCTGGCCCAGAGAGCCAAATGGGCGCGGCAGCTCCTCAGGAGAACGGGGAGGATGACGATGGTGATGATGGAGATGAGCCCATCCAGTATTCAGCAGCAGGGGATCTGCAGCTCCCTCACTGAACATGGAAACTGCTGGTGCCGCGTCCTCGTCGGACCCCGATTGGGTTGCGGTTGCTCCCTCAAGGACCCCGATTGGGTCTCGGTAGCGTCCGCGTTGGACCCCGATTGGGTAGGCGCCGCACCAGGACCGACCTCCAACCCCAAACCCAGAACCTCTGGCACAGCGGGCGAATTCCGATCCGCGCCGGCGACCCTGGGAGAAGGCTCAGGAGAGGGAAAAGAACTGGGATCAGGATCACCGGCAGCGCCAGAACCCGGCGAGACGAGCTCGGATGTAGCGGGTGGATGCACCCGGCTCGCCTCCCCAAGAGACAGGCAAAAATGCTCTAAGATGGAGTAAAGGAAGACAAAACTGAGCACTTGCCTGATCTCGAGTTCTGACGCCGTCCAGGACTTCGGCGATCGGGGCTCTGACGGCAGGAGGTCGTCTTCAGGCTCCCACTCAGCTACGGCGGGCCCCGCAGCTCACATGATGGTACGCGCAGCTCCTGGATCCTCCGGCACCGAAGCCCACGCCGACGGCCTGCACGGCGTGGTGGCAGGGGACCCCTGACCTGCTGGACCGGACCGCTCATCCGTGGAGCCCCGGGGACGCTTCCTTGTCGGCGCAGGTTCCATGCTGCAGTCCGCCCTCCTCCTCCGCCCACGACGTGGCTGCGGAACCGGAACCAGGCTCTCCAGAACCGCAGGCCCCCTCCTCATCCAGCGACATTGGCCTGGCGTCGAGGACCGCTCAGCGGAGGGAGACACAGAGGATGCGGGGTTAATCATTACAGCCACAGCAGGTGGTGGGAGCTCGGGGAGCTGCGAACCCCGAACTCCACCTCCAGGAGTCTGACAGAGCAAATCACAATAACGAGTGTGTGAATGAATTTGGACTTGCCTGTCTCCTGAAGGTTGAGTGCTGCCTGCTGTAGTGGACATTGCTCCTCCCTTTCCCCACCGGACGGTGACAGCGGGCCTCCTGGAAGGACAAGGTGGATCCGCTGGAGATGGTTCCGGGACGGGACTTGCCAGGGCTGGACTCGGAGCACACACAGCGGCCGGGAAATGCGTCGAGGAGGAGGGGGCGACAGCCGAAATGAGCCGGGCACGGGACGCTGACGGGAGAGCGGGAGATGGCCCGGGGAGAGACGAGGCTGCGGGAAATCCCCTCTGACGAGGCGCAGGAGAGGCAGCTATGCGAGGGATTGAGCCCTTGCGGCGACCCGGAGCTGGGTCCGGATGGGGTTCATGCTGAGGTTGACCTGGCGGACAAACAGCGGAGCGAGTAGCTGTCACTCGGTCTCGGACCTTAACAGCAGACAGCTGCAGCTCCTCAGGGGGAAACCCGAGTGACGTCACGCCCGATGGGGGAAGACCTCTGGATGGCGCGAACTCCCGGGCCGGAGCGGAGGCAGGAGCGGGAACCCGAAGCGGGGGGTGACGTCTCCTCCTCTTCGGCTTCCTGCCGGGATTTCCCTCCAACCCACGGAGTATCTCTCGCTGTGAGGCGATGTCCTTTCTCCTCGCGCTGACTTCAGGGTGGTCGGCGTAGCGAGGAAGATTGTTTAGAAGAACCTCAGCGTAGTCTAGGTGCCAGCGGATCTGGTTTGGGTCGTCGTAGAGGCTAGAGGTGAAGAGCGTCCCGTCGACGTACTCCAGGGTGCTGGCTAGCTCGTTGTCCACGCACAGAGCGCGGCTCCTGGGAGACGGCATGCTGCCAGAGCTGACACCTAGACTGGGAAGAACAAAGTCCAATACTGCAAGAACTCACGGTGAATGGCGTCTCGGCGCAACGCCCCTCTCCGGACGTACTGGCAGCAGTCTACTGTCACGGTGGCCCTCACGAGCCACCATAAGACGCCAGCAGTCACCAGTGAGTTGCAGTGATGTTTTATTAAGAAGTGCAGGAACAGAGAGTAACACACACGACAGTGCGGGTAGGACAATAACAGGGTAACTCAAAGGATGATGAATGAACAGTGTCTGAGCTGGGGGACGCCCGGTGCGTCAGACGATGTGATGGTAGAATCATAGATGAGGGATAACAGACGATATCATAACAGACGGTATCTCAACAGACCGTATAATAACAGGAGATGTCATACAGAATGTACCTTAACCGAACGTATCCAAACAGGTAGTTTGGGCTGCACGGTGGCGCAGTGGTTAGCACTGCGGCAGCACAGTTTACCCTTGGCCGGGGGATTGTGGGGATCGTGGGATCGTGGGTTCGATCCCAGCCCCCGACCAACAGTGATCTGTGTGGAGTTTGCATGTTCTCCCCGTGTTGCGCGGGTTTACTCCGGGATTTCTCCGGTTTCCTCCCACATGCCAAAAACATGCATGTTAGGTTAATTGGCTGTTCTAAATTGTCCCTAGATATTTGTTTCCTATAGGCCCTTAGAATAGAGGGTTAGTATTAATGAAAGCGCTTTGAGTGGTCTTTGTGACTAGAAAAGCGCTATATAAGTGCAGGTTAGTTAGTTAGTTAGTTAATTAACGGGAAGTTTAACAGAGCGTATCATAACAGGACGTGTCATAACAGAACGTACCTTAGAGACTGCTGCATCGGGGAGCATTCAGCGCCTGCTTTTAACCTCGGTCACTAATGACCCCGAATGCAGCACAGCTGTTGACTTTGACAGCAGGGAGCTCCACCGGGCGCTGTCACAACAAGAGCTCGGGGAGCTAGAAGGAATCCTCTGTTGTCAAAGCCTGGAAATGATATAAGATCCGAGTGCGGACGGAACCAGCACTCGGGTTGTAACATGGATGTCATCTGTCACCGTGTGTTGAGAAGCCTCTATTTATCCAGTCTGGCACAACCACAAACACCAGCAAGTACCAGAACTACGCAAAAACATTCAAAAAATACAAAAGCTAGAAGAGCTGAAATTAGCTGCCACTTGAGTGCAAAACACGTACAGTATGTGGACTATACATTAAAATGAATTTGAAAAACTTTTAAAAATGCTATTTTAAATGCCCCTGCTACTCCACTCTTACTGACTGATTTAACACTAGGTTAGCCAAAACCGGAAGCTCCGCCCATAATCGTTCCTACAGCGGCACCCCCAGGATTAAGGTGGATACAGACCAGTGATTTACCACAGCCAGGGCGATGAAATGGGGTCCTCAGGATAGAGCTGACTATGCTATTGCCTGATTTAATGAGGTTTCTAAAAAATCTGACGGAGTTGACAGAAACTAAGGATACAACTTTGATAGGCAAATTTTTATGAAAAATATTGTTTGATGTTCACTTCATGCATTGTTTTATATATATATATATATATATATAAAACCCTTCTTATTAATTTGATATACAGTGGTGTGAAAAAGTGTTTGCCCCCTTCCTGATTTCTCATTTTTTTTCTATGTTTGTCACACTTAAATGTGTCAGCTCATCAAACAAATTCAAATATTAGACAAAAACAACACAAATAAACACAAAATGCATTTTTTAAATGAAGGCGTTTATTATTAAGGGTAAAAAAAAATAATCCAAACCTACATGGCCCTGTGTGAAAAAGTGATTAACACACACACACACACACACACACACACACTTTAAAACATAAATTAACTGTGGCTTATCACATCTTTGGAAAGCTGAGTTCAATTTCTCTAGCCACACCCAGGTCTGATTATGGCCACACCTGTTCTCAATCAAAAAATCACTTAAATAGGACCTGCCTGACAAAGTGAAGTAGACCAAAAGATCCTCAAAAGCTAGACATCATGCTACGATCCAAAGAAATTCAGGAACAAATGAGAAACAAAGGAATTGAGATCTATCAGTCTGGAAAAGGTTATAAAGCCATTTCTAAAGCTTTGGGACTCCAGCGAACCACAGTGAGAGCCATTATCCATAAATGACAAAAACATGGAACAGTGGTGAACCTTCCCAGGAGTGGCCAGCCGACCAAAATTATGCCAAGAGCACAGCGATGACTCATCCAAGAGGTACAAAAGACCCCACAACATCATCCAAAGAACTACAGGCTTCATTTGCCTCAGTTAAGGTCAGTGTTCATGACTCCAGCATAAGAAAGAGAATGGGTAAAAATGGCCTGCATGGCAGAGTTCTAAGACGAAAACCACTGCTGAGCAAAAAGAACATAAAGACTCATCTCAGTTTTGCCAGAAAACATCTTGATGATCCCCAAGAGTTTTGGGAAAATACTTTGTAAACTGACAAGACAAAAGTTGAACTTTTTGGAAGGTATGTGTCCCATTACGTCCGAAGTACATGAACAGCTTCTTCCCCTCTGCCATCAGACTGCTGAACGCTAAGTGACTTATTAGACTCTCGTGCACTACGTACAGCAGCTCAACCGGACTCATAATAATTATCACTGTTTTCTTTTGCACTACCGACTGCACTATGTGGAACTCCACAATATCTGCTGCTTGTTAATATATTTAAAAATTGCATAGATTAGTATTACTCATTCATATTCTACATTTTATTGCATGCATAGTTTTTTATTTTTATCTTTAGTGCTACTCCATGTTTAATTGCACCGAGACAAATTCCTAGTTTGTGTACTACATGAACAATGGCAATAAATCTCATTCTGATTCTCATTCTGATTCTGATTCTGATTCTGAAGTAAAAGTAACACAGCATTTCAGAAAAGGAACATCATACCAACAGTAAAATATGGTGGTGGTAGCATGATGGTCTGGGGCTTTTTTGCTGCTTCAGGACCTGGAAGACTTGCCGTGGTAAATGGAACCATGAATTCTCCTGTCTACCAAAAAATCCTAAAGGAGAATGTCTGGCCATCTGTTCATGACCTCAAGCTGACACGCACTTGGGTTCTGCAGCAGGACAATGATTCAAAACACACCAGCAAGTCCACCTCTGAATGGCTTAAGAAAAACAAAATGAAGACTTTGGAGTGGCCTAGTCAAAGTTCTGACCTGAATCCGATTGAGATGCTGTGACATGACCTTAAAAGGCGGATCATGCTCAAAAACCCTTCAATGTGGCTGAATTACAACAATTCTGCAAAAAAGAGTGGGACAAAATTCTTCCTCAGTGCTGTAAAAGACTCATTGCCAGTTATCACAAACGCTTGATTGCAGTTGTTGCTGCTAAGGGTGGCCCAACCAGCTATTAGGTTTAGGGGCAATCACTTTTTCACAGAGGGCCATGTAGGTTTGGATTTTATTTCCCCCTTAATAATAAACACCTTCATTTAAAAACTGCATTTTGTGTTTACTTGTGTTATCTTTGTCAAATATTTAAATTTGTTTGATGATCTGAAACATTTAAGTGTGACAAACATACAAAAAAAATGAGAAATCCGGAAGGGGGCAAACACTTTTTCACACCACTGTATATGTATTCACAATTTTAGAGGTTTTTTAAAGTTTTGGGGGGCTGATCAATATTGTGACCTCTTTCTGACGACAAACACAATAACATGGACTTTCTAATGGCAGACCATACATTTATTCAAAATTTCCCCCAAAAAATATAAAAACGTGTGCTAAAAAAATAACATGGGTATACATAGTTCCTCTAGATTTAACTTTGTAAATATGTCAGTCATTCTTGAGTTTTACTATAAATTAGACTTTTCCATGCAGGACATGTTTTGTCCTACTCTCAAGAATAAGTGCTATAAATTACAACAAAAAGAAAACATAACTACATTAAACCATCAAAAACAACCCTTAAGTGTGTAACTTGTCATAATAATAATAATAATAATAATAATAATACACATTGAAAGGAGCCAGTTGAGGTGGTTTGGGCATCTGGTCAGGATGCCTCCTGGACACCTCCCACTTGAGGTGTGTAGGACATGTCCCACTGGGAGGAGACCCCGGGGCAGACCCAGGACTCGCTGGAGAAATTATGTCTCCCAGTTGGTCTGGGAACGCCTTGGTATCCCGTCTGAAGAGCTGGAGCAGGTGGCTGGAGAGAAGGAAGTCTGGGCTTCTCTGTTTGAACTGCTGCCTCCGTGTCCCGGACCTCCGGAAAAGTGGTAGAAGATGTATGTATGTATGTATGGATGGATGGATGGATGGATGGATGGATGGATGGATGGATAATAATAATACAGAAGGCAAATGTTTGAACGCGGTAGGTTTTTTTTTCTGAAAAGAATTTTTAAAAATACCTATTTAGCGAGACTGATTATTGAAAACAGTTCCAGTTCCTGCAAAGCTATCAACAGAGGAATTGAGTATTAATACTACGTAAAAATTTTAGCAATAAAACTACCTTTTTTTAACATTGGGTGAACCAACAGATAAAAAGCTTAAGTTACTCACAAATCAGCTTTGTTTAAATATATCATGTCAACAGAACAAACCTACACAGTGAAAGCCATTTTTACCTAATAATCTATCCTTTATTATTTTCATCCATCCATTATATCTGACAGTTAAAAATTAAGACATTTAATGTTCAAATGGTTTACAAGAGGTACTTCATGGACAATTCTGGAGGATGTAATTCATGCTAGATTTTTCAATGCCAAAATCTTGGAAAGATATAAAATATTCTTCACTCCTTGTTCCCATCTTAACAGTGCAATCAGTATTAACTGAGGTTAATCTAGCCACTGAACGAAGCTTAATTACCATTATTCTTAACTCATTTTATTTTGTTATTAATCAGTTGGGGTGATTAACACATTTATTCTGACAGGACTCATGTTTTTTTCATTTATGATGTCACCACTTGCCACCAAGTGGCTATTTCTTACCAAGGAGATGAACTAAGGACACTACTGTGATTTAGTCAGCTAGACTAGGACAAAAGTAACAGTAATCTTGCCTGCAGAGGCAGAAAATAGTCGCCCAGAGCGGAAAAAGGCGTTTGGTGGGCAGCCACCGCAGCCTTCAAACGTCCCAACCTGGCACTCTCTGTTACCATGGCAACACACCAACAAAAGCTAAATTTCTGTTGATCATAACAAAATGAAAGCTAGTATTAGCTTAAAATGGCCCGATATTTATTCACCATGTTCCCCACCTTTATAGCAGTAAATATTTATCGTTTTACTAATCTGCAGAAAATCTTACATTTTGTTGAACTGTCATTAAGCCAGTGGCGAACATAGGCAGCGGATAGTCTGTGTGCAAGTAGTCCATTCTATAACTTTTTTGACATTTTGGTCCACCATACATTTTCTTCCCTCGTTATGGTGTGGCTACCAAAATTATTAACCTTTTCTACCAACCTGTTTTTAGCCATCTTGATAGATATGTTCATAAGTAAATACAAATATTACAGTGAAATGAATGAAGCTTGCACCGCTTTAGGCTGCACTGATCCCACTCGGTATTGTTTGTTTTTATATGCCCGATGCCGACGACTTTTTCCTCTTTGTATGAATTAAATTAAAGTGTTGGTGTTTATTTCCTCCATACCTGGAGACTCGCTATCTCGTTTATTTCTCCCTCTGTTAGAGAATCCATCCTTCTTCTTCTTCTTCTTCTTCTTCTTTTAGATTTGATTGGCGGTTGGCAGCCAGCTTACAGGTGCGTTACCGCCACGTACTTCACTCTATATCATCATTGCCAAGTGTCCCAAGAATCCAGCTTCTTCTTCTTTTAGATTTGACTGGCCTGCACAGATCAGCCAAGTTAAGCTGGATGCTGCGCCTCTGCTGTCTGTGTACATGTAACCGGAAACCTCGTGTGACGAAATTTACGTCATCGTCTAGTGTCCGCAGTGCTCGACCGCGGACGACCGCGTGCAGCCCAAATTTTGTGACCGCGCCGCCTTCCCACGACCTGAACTCGTTGAAAAGCGCATGCGCAAGACTGAACATCCTATTCACAAGGTGGCGATATCGGCACCGAATACCATGACAAAGTAGACGAAGAAGAAAGGAGGCAGCAGAAAACGAGAATAAACATACACTAATCATACAAAATACTTCAGCAGCAGCATCTTCGTGGAAAAGGAGTGATAACCGGGAAGTCAAGCAGCAGAAAGCCAGCAGCGTTTCTCCGTTGGTGAAAATCCTGGTGCGGGAGTGAAACTTCAGATGATGGTTGTGCGCATGCGTCAACTGCTTGGCCTGGGTAGATGAAAAAAAAGTGAGCATGAATAGCCCCTGCGTGCGTGCCGGGCTCGTCCAAAGCGCACGCGTCCCACAATGGGGAAATTCCAGGATTGCAACAGCACAGGGATAGCAACACTCAGAGCAATAATTAAGAAGATAAGAAAAATAAAAATAAGAGCAGTGAATATACATACGTACACATAAATATATAAAAATATATACACAGTGCAGAGCATTGTAGCAGGGTTTCTAACAATAAATGGTATATATTAATATACTCAATCATAAAATGAACATTTTATTTCGCAAGCTTAAATTGTAAGACTAAACTTAAAAAAGCCCAACTGTCAGCCGGTTTGTTAGAGAGCAGCAGCTATTATCTGATCTTGTAACTGGTGGGTTCATCATCAGTCCCTGTCGCAGATGCTCAGGCTGTTCTAATCCTCTTTATTTCCTAGTCTTCTGCCTCTTCATGCTCTCCTCCACAATAAGGGGAGGGGTGGGTCTTCCCATAACCTGATTACAGAGCCAGTTTAGATTAAATACGTTAGTAGGGTGAACTTAGGTTTCCTGCTGCACTTTTAAAAAATTAAAAGCCTTATTAATAAGTATGCTCATACTCATCTTTACACTTGTATGTATTGTAATGCAATGAGAAAACACTTTTGTATCAACATTCTCTTTAATCCTTTTCAGGTTTACAGTATTTACCATACTGGCATATTAGGACGTGTGGTGTGTGAGATATGTGTGTCTGGGATGCCGTGCCCACCTACAGGGTGACGTCAGGCGGGCACACCCCACTCTGTATAAACCCAAGTTCTGTGTAATAAAGTTGGTTGGTTGCTGCATGAAGACTTGCCTCCTTTTCCATCATTTCTTAGACATAACATTTGGCGACGAGGAGTCTAATGGAAGCGTGCTGGTTGCCTCGGTCGTTGGCGCCGTTTCTGGAGCCCGAGGGGGAGCCGGTGATCCTCTGGCCGGAGTGGAGAGCCTCGTTTGAGGAGTATATTGGGGCAGTGTGCCTACACAGGCTAGACGGGAGATGTCAGCGAGCGCTCCTGGCCCACAATCTCGGCACCAAGGGCTGAAGGATCCTCGGTGCTCTGGGTGGCGTGGACTTCTACAAGGATGCTGTCGAGCAGCTGGCCAGGCACTTCAACGGTCAGACGAGGGCCGTGAAGCTGCGTGTGATGGAGCTCTTGGCGCCAGGAACTGACGGGCTAGCTGACAGGCTAAACGCGTGCCAAGACGAGGCTAAGGGCGCCAAGCTGGGCCTAGAGGCGGGACCGGGACCGCGAGTAGAAGAGTCCTCGGTCACCGTGGTCAGCGAGCCAGCCATGGAGCCCAGTTTGACCCGAGACCATGGTGCAGGTGGGTCGGACGGCACGGTGTGCGAGAACAGCAGAGAGGTGGTGCAGCAGGACGCAGAGGCGACGCAGCAGGAATTGGCCCCACTGTTGGAGGCTGTACAGCGGGCAAGCGGGACCGTGCAGGCCGAAGGCTTCGGGGAAGAGCCGCAGTTGGACATGATGAAGGCGCAGCGGCGCACCGGGGCCGAGAGTGCTGGATGCAGCGGTGAGGAGCCCGGGTCGGTGAACGAGCCCGGCCAAGGAGATGGTGCGGGCCCCGGAGATGAGCAGCGGCCGCCGAATACGGAGGCGGCGCAGTGAAGCACCCTGGAGGAGGGTGCTGGGTGTTTTAAAGAGGTGCCCGAGGCAGCGGGCGAGGCCAAAGAGCGAGCTTCGGTCCTTCCCGAGGTGAGGCCACTGGGGGCCGGAGTACGTGGAGCCATGACAGCGGTGTTTGGGACAGTTGGGAACAGCTTGTCGGGCACGAAGAGGTGGCGTACCAACCAGCAGCACGGCGGGTCCAAAAGGAAGAAGCCCCAAATGACAGGAAAAGACATTTTCGCAAAGGAGGGGTGCTTCAACCCTGGGGGTGGACGGAGGCCAGGGGCGCACGTGCCGTGGGGCTGCCCAGGACCTCCAAGGCAGTTTTGTGAATGGTGGTCCAGAGACTATGGTGTTACTTAAAGCTTTTCTTGTGTAAATAATTATATGTGTATATATATGTATATTTGATGCTGGTGTGCATTTGAGTGAGAATATGGGATTAATTTTACTTTTCAGAGACTAGGTCCAGCTTAGTTGTTTTGTATGAATGTGATAGGCTGTTTTATTACTATATGTTATTCTCTCTGTTCTTAGCGTGTGAGTCGGGTTACTAAATTTGGGTGGATTTCCTGTATGCTTGACTTTTTTTTTGGGGGGGGGGGGGTATGTGTGTCTGGGATGCCGTGCCCACCCGCAGGGTGATGTCAGGCGGGCACGGCCCGTTCCGTATATAAACCCCAGTTCTGTGCAATAAAGCTGGTTGGTTGCTGCATGAAGACTCACCTCCTTTTCCATCATTTCTCAGACATAACAGGACAGCCGCTTGTTGTGTATGGGATTTGGGTGTCTGGGATGCCGTGCCCACCCACAGGATGACGTCAGGCAGGCACGGCCCACTCTGTACACAGTTGAGCGTTCTGGATAATAAAGCTGAGTTGGATGTCCCTCAATAAGCTCTCTGTCTCGTGTCATTTCCCGATATAACATTTGGTGACGAGGTAAATCGGTGTTATCCTGAGTCATGGATTACGCGTGTG
The DNA here is from genome assembly GCA_020510985.1 of Pholidichthys leucotaenia. Lineage (NCBI taxonomy): Eukaryota > Metazoa > Chordata > Actinopteri > Cichliformes > Pholidichthyidae > Pholidichthys > Pholidichthys leucotaenia. The sequence continues at coordinate 222,672,229 of CM035845.1, read as the reverse complement.
AGGGCGCTTTCAAGGTTTCCAGAAGACGAGGCAAATTCATGTGCCTTAGCCAGCGGACAGGCGAGTCCTTTACGTTGTTTCTGATGAGGCTTCGTAGCTGGGTTAAGAAGTGCAGGTAGGGGTTTTGGAGAACAACATGGTGAGGGATACATTGGCCCATGGCATCAGCGACGTTTGGATGAGGTATACACTGTTGAGAGCTAAGGTGCCACCATCGTTGGAGGAAGTTCTGGCCTTGGTGGAGCAGAGAGAGTCCGTGATCCAGCGCGAGCTAGTGGCTAAGGCTAGTGTAGGGCCGACCATGTGCGATTTCCTGCCAAGAGCGGAGGTTTGCAAGCTAACTGGGCAACAAGGCGCGGTAACGGCACAGTGGAGCACCGAGACCGTGAGTGCTGGGATCGACGGCCAGGAGCCGGTGTCGGAGGACGTGACCGGTGAGGGTGACGTCGAGAGCCCCAGAGGTGAGCAGCGACAGCACTTTGTGGAAGCTACGCAACGGGCAAGCAAGGCTAGGCAGGCTGACGGCCCCAGAGGTGAGCAACAGCCGAATACGGAGACTACACAACAAGACACGTGGAATGAGGGAGTCGGGAGCTGCGTCGGGGTGTCTGGACCGGAGAAGAATGCCGGTGAGGACGACGCTATGAGCCCCAAAAGTGAACGACAAGAGCCAGACACGGTGACAGCGCAGCAGAACACCAACACCGAGAGCGCTGAATGCAGTGGTGAGTAGCCCAGGTCAGTGAGCAGGCCCGACGAGGGTGATGGTGTGTGTCCTGGAGGTGAACAGGAGCCGATTACGGAGGCTACACAGCATGATACATGGAACAAGGGAGTCGAAAGCTGTGTCGAGGTGCCCGGACCGGAGAACGATGCCAGTGAGGATGACACTGTGAACCATGAAGGTGAGCGGCAACAGCCGGACACGGTGGCAGCGTGTGACACCAAGGAGCAGGCTTCGGTAGTCCCTGGAGCACGACCACGGGGGGTCGAAGTGTTCGAGATCAAGAGAGAGGGAGCAGAACGGGACAATTTGGCGTGGTTCAGGACACAAGCTGGTCTGGCGAGGTGGGTGTTAATGGTGACTGGTGTGGTGATAACCCAGCGAGGGTTGACCCCGGTGCCGGTGGCCACGGTACCCTTGGTATGGGTACCGCAAGGCACTGTGGGGTCCCCTTGAATTGGACTGCCGAAACTGGAGGACATGTGAGTGGAGCGGGAAAAATTGGCGTGGTGCTACAGAGCGCCAAATGGCATCAGGATAAGAGTTTGGACTGGGTCAGCGGGACAGCACGACGCAGGAAGGAGGTCCTGAGACGACATGGTGGGCACGGGAGACCGGGTCGGGTTTCCCTGCGGGTCAACGGCAGGGTTCAGCCCAGAAAAGAAAAACCAGTTTGGAAGGTTGGAGAAAGGTTGGCCAGAGAGGGGTGTTTCGACCCTGGGGGGCGGCAGCGGCCGGACTTGAGAATGCAGTGGGGATGCCCAGGCCCTCCGTGGCTGTATGGAAGATGGTGGCTACCCAGAGATGTTGGGGTTACCTAAAATTTTATTTTTCTGATGTGTATGTTCTATATGTATATGTGAATGGATATATGTTGTTTCACTATTTGGTGCCCCGGTAAATTTGTTTTAAAAAAAAGAAGAAAAGAAAAGAGAAAGTGAGTGCAGGAGGCATGCTGAATTGTGTAGTTGCGAGCCTAAATTGAGTGTTTGCATGATAATTTTATTGGTCTGTGTGGCGTTATGCCTGTTTTAGTACCAAGTTTCAGAGTGTTTTATTTAATTGGTATTTATATGTTAGATTTTGTAGTCAGAGAGGTGGTGGCTCGGTAAGTAATTGAGTGCATGGTGACGTTGAGCCCACCTGGTTTATTTGACCTATTTAATTGAATGACCTGACATACTTTTGTTTTCAATGCCCATTGTAGGGTGGGAGTTTGGGTGGGTGCCGCCAGTAGTGTATGTTTTGTGATTTTATATATTGTGGTGTGTATATATAGCACTGTTATGGGGATTATTTTAGAGTTAGAAACACAGCCTTATTTTATTTTGATTTTTTGTTCTCTTTTAGCGGCAGAATAGCCCACTCAGCTGTGTAAGGGGGGCTGGCAGTATGCCCGGGCCCCAGCCTTGGTTGTGTGAATGGATAGGAGTTTATTTATTTGTGTACATATGTTCTTCCCTTTTAGTGTGTGAGTCGGGTGACAAATTAGGGTGGGTTGTTTGTGTGCCTGACATTGTTTAAGGGGGGGGGGGATGTTGTGCATGGGATTTGGGTGTCTGGGATGCTGTGCCCACCCACAGGATGATGTCAGGTGGGCATGGCCTACTCTGTATATAGTTGAGTGTTCTGGATAATAAAGCGGAGTTGGATGTCCCTCAATAAGCGCTCCGTCTCGTGTCATTTCCCGATATAACACCGCTCATTAAAGATTTCTCTTGACCCACTTCCAGTTATTGTTGGAGGTTAAAATTGCACATCACTCTATTAACGCAAGAAATCTCAGTGTGTGTCTGTCTGTCACATTTATAGGACATCATAGGACGGCCTATGATCTCTGCCTGAACATCATAGGACATCCTATGAACTCAGGCATCATAGGACTTGCAATGCTGTCATACAGATATGATGTCTATATGACGTCACATGTCTACATGACGGCACATAGACAAATGTGTCTTTATGATGTCATATACAACATCACCATGTCTATATGACGGCACATAGACAAATGTAAGTAAAATTTATTTATATAGCACTTCTCACAGAAATAATCACAAAGTGCTTCACAATAAAATAAAACACACAATCACAAATACAACAATAAAAGCATAAAAACGGGTATAAAGACATTAAAAGCATAAAAACCATAATACATAAACTAAAAAGCCTGTTTAAACAGAAGTGTCTTCAGCTGCTTTTTAAAAGCGTCAACAGAGTCTATTGAGTGCAAAGACAGTGGTAGAGCATTCCACAATTTTGGTGCCACTGCCTGAAAGGCTCTATAGACACCTCGAGTTTTGAAATGGGTTTGAGTGTCTTTATGATGTCATATAGACCATCACTCACGATGCCTAGACTAATGTGTCTTTATGATGTCATATGGCTCAAAATTGGCAAGGTGAATAAGTCACAGAGCCAGCCTTTACAGCGCATTCGTGTTTTTTGCACAACAGATTTCTGCAGCCATGGCCATTTCTACATTGCCACGAGCAGTTGCCAGATCAAGCAGTCTTTGTATTGTTGCTCAAGATGAAGAAAGTAAGCCAAAGCGTCACTTTCTCAGCAATGTCATTTTTAAAGAGGTGCTGACACAGTAAAAATGTGTAACCTTGAAGAATGCCAGTCTACACTACAAATGTGTAAAATGCCAAGCAAAGCGCTGATTTTCTCCAGGTGCTTCAGTTTCTTGTTTCTACAGGCATGCATTGGCCTTCCTGAACAGGGTCGAAAGCCACTTTTTGCTCAGATCTATTTTCATGATCCTGCCCATGAACTGAAATTACGACGCACCTATCCCTCAACCAGTGGTCTGAACGAAGAAGAAGAAGACCCACCAGATGGAGAGCAATAGAATGAGGAGAACTGCTGCACATCAGAAAAGATGCTGCGAACATGAAACACCTCATGTTCCAACAGTACGCCACAGACATGACTGTGAACAACACAGCCGTCTGAGACAGGAGGAGACCCTTCAGCAAAGGGCACGCAGAAGTACTTGCTTATACTTGGTTTCTACAGTCATGGATGGGTGTGTATTGTCATGCAATGAGAAAACACTTTTGTATCAACATTTTCTTTAATCCTTTTCAGGTTTACAGTATTTACCATATTGGCATATTAGGACGGCCGCTCTTTAAAGATTTCTGTTGACCCACTTCCGGTTATTGTTGGAGGTTAAATGTTCTGATGACACATTTTTGACTTCATCTAATTTTTCAACACATAACACAATATGACAAAATAGGTTGTCTGTGCAGTTCTAAGTCGAACAGGCTTTTTTTCATGTGAATATCCAACGTTTTCATGAGCGTGGCCACGTCACCAATTGCGTCAGCGGCTGGAAACCCCCCTGGCCATGTTGTAATGTCATTGACAGAACACAGTGCTTGGCTGCTCATTGTACACACAGGATGGAAGCGGTAGAAAATATCGACGATGGTTCCAGCACATGTAGTCTGGAATTGGTTTGTGTTGTCCAATCTTCAGACGATTATAGTTCTGAAGAATGGGATGACAATGAAGAATCTGGGGGCTTCAGACCGTATAGGTTTGAGCCGTGCCAAGTGGGCATTGTGCCAAGTGAGTCAGACTCAGAGAGTGACAGTGGAGAGGCACACATGGCCGGCGCAGCAGCAGCGACAAACACGCAGCAGGGGAACACTGAGTGTTATGCTTTTGTTACAGATATTGCAACAAATTATTTGTTCACAAATATAAATTATTTAAACACGATTTTTCAATAAAATCATAGCAGTGTATTCTCTGTGGCTCAGGCATCAGGTTTATTATGTATTATCTTTATGTATTTATGTATTATGTATTATCTGGTGAATCCTGCTCGTAAATCCATTCATCATGACCCTCTGTGCGCTCTTACGCAGGGCACAGAGAGGGAGGGTGAAATAATGAGGATTTACATGCAGGGTTCACCACAGCACATTTAATACAGAAAGACAGACAATTCCCAAAAAGGTGAAGACATACAAAAAACACAAACACACTTACTGATGGCCTTTGTGGGCCGGCATTGCCCAGAGAATGAATGAGAGGAGACGTGTTAGTCACAGGTGCGCCCCAGAGCCGACATCACTTGAAGGACACACGACAACCACGGCAAACAAGGAGTGACTAACACGTTGTAAGAGGGCTGAAAATAATGGCAGACTAACAGCAGGAAACAGCGGGAAAGATGATCGGTGGGATTTTTAATCAGCTGGTGATAATGATAGATGGGGATGTGGCCGGACCAGCGAGTGTCAGCATGCGATCACAGAAAGTAGGTCAAAGCTGAGCGTAAATCCATTAATCCTCCCCCTCCTCGTGCGCTCCTCCTGCATAAAAGTGCACGAGGAGCGCACGAGGAGGCTTATGACAGTTGGAGCTGAAGCGTGTGATGTGGTCTTTCACAGCCTGCTGTTTATGTAAGCCTGTGACACAACACGAAGGCATAGCCGTAAAATTAAAACAAGAAACCAGAGAAACTGTGAGCTACAAAGCTGCTGTCATTCCAGTCAACAACACCGGCATTTGTTCTGTTGCTTACGTCATGGTGGTGCTGCCCTTCATTCGGTGGGTGGCACCACAGTCCAGTCAGCGGCTGCGGTTTTTTGATAATAACTAGTTTATGCAGGCGTGGTTGTAAATATTATATTGATCATCAACAATGACTTTTGGGTTTACACAACATGCTAAAAAATCGTGTCATCAGACCTTTAAAATTGCACATGTATAATAACACATATTGCTATAGGTCACGTGGTAATTTGCAGATCTTAAACTCCTAAGTTTCTCTTTTACAGGTGCTAAGGTGGTGTAAGGTGTGATAATGGAGCCAGCTGAATGCACTGCGGTCATCAGGTTCCTGTTCTTGAGAGGCACACCACGGCAGACGTTCAATGAGATGTTTTGTGGGCCTCAGGTTATTTCACACCTTAGACAGAGACAATGAATACACATGGGAGAACAGTGGGAGAGGGGGTTGAATGAAGTGTGGTGTAGATGTCCTGCTGTCATGAGGAAGTGCCTTGAATCTTGTGAAGTGTAACTTGATATAGAGAGAGGGATGTTGCTAACAGGTGCCTGGTTAATGCACTGTCCTTTGACTCTGTCCCCTGTATAGCTCGAGTGACCCAGCCAACAGCACAAGCCAACGTCACAGCTACAGGCGGTAAGTTCCACACACTGCTCACTCAGTTCCCAGCACTCACGGTCCCGACGTTTTCGGCGGCCATCGCTAAACACAGGGTGGAGCACTTTATCACCACCATCGGGCCGCCCGTTTTTGCACGACCTCGGCGCTTGGACGCAGCTAAACTGGCCATAGCGTGCGAGGAGTTCGCCAACCTGGAAAGGCTGGGCATCATCTGGTGCTCGAACAGCCCATGGGCATCCCCGCTACACATGGTCCCTAAGGCTGAGGGATCGTGGCGACCGTGCGGTGATTTCCACAGGTTGAACAACGCCACAGCGTACGACCGCTACCCGATTCCCCACATACAGGATTTTTCCGTTCACCTCGCCGGAGCACGCATTTTTTCCAAAAAAGACCTGGTCCGCGGTTACCACCAAGTCCCAGTGCGCGCTGAGGACATACCCAAAACAGCGGTAATAACTCCGTTCAGTCTATTCGAGTTCCTGCGCATGCCATTCGGGTTTAAAGGAGCAGCACAGACGTTCCAGCGCATGATGGATGCAGTGCTGCGTGATCTCCCGTTTGTGTTCGTCTACCTGGACGATATCCTGGTAGCCAGTGCGTCCGAAGACGAACACAAAACCCACCCCACGACGGTTTTCCGGAGGTTGGAGGAGCACGGGTTAATAATCAACCCGGCGAAATGCCAGTTCGGCGTGACAGAGATTGATTTTTTGGGGCACCGCGTCTCTCCGGAAGGAGCGATCCCACTGCCCGACAAAATGCGCGCCGTGGCGGATTTTCCCCGGCCTCAGACGGTCAGGGCGCTGCAGGAATTTTTGGGAATGGTGAACTTTTATAACCGTTTCCTTCCCCGCGCGGCGCAGCTCATGCAACCATTGTACGCCGTGCTCAAGAAACAGAAACCCGTGGATAGGGTCGAATGGACCCCGGAGCGAGAGCGGGCGTTCTCGGAAGTTAAAGCAGCCCTGGCAAACGTCGCACTGCTGGTGCATCCAGACCCGACGGCCCACATAGCGCTCACCACCGACGCTTCAGACATGGCCATAGGGGCTGTCGTGGAGCAGCGCGTCGCTGGGGCTTGGCAGCCGCTCGCCTTTTTCAGCAGAACTTTTGCGCGACAGCGAACGTAAATACAGCGCATTCGACAGAGAGTTGCTGGCTCTCCACCTGGCCATACGTCACTTCCAGTTCTGGCTGGAAGGGCGCAGCTTCACCACGTTCGTGGACCACAAGCCGCTAACATTCGCGATGGCCAAGGTTTCAGAACCGTGGTTGGGCCGGCAGCAGAGACAGCTGGCCGCGATCTCAGAGTTTACTACCGATATTCAGCATGTGTCGGGTAAACTGAATGTAGTGGCGGACTGCCTCTCGCGCGCCGTGGTGGCCCCGGTCTGCGTGGGGATAGATTACGCAGCCATGGCCGCGGAGCAGATTAGCGATGCAGACGTGCGCACGCTCCAGTCTGGACCAACAGGGTTAAGGCTGGAGAGCAGGGTGCTGCAGGATGGCGGCCCACCCCCTAATCTGCGATGTCTCCACAGGTTGCCCGCATCCGGTGGTCCCGGCTGCATGGCACCGCCGCGTGTTTGAGTCGTTCACACTCTGGCACACCCAGGAGTGCGCGCGTCGGTCAAAATGGTGGGAGAGAAGTTTGTGTGGCCGAGCCTACGCAAACAAGTGAAAGAGTGGGCTGCAGCCTGCGTGGTGTGCCAACGAGCCAAGGTACACAGACACACGAAGGCTCCCTTGGAGCCGTTTTGTATTCCGGCTAAGAGGTTCGACCATGTTCACGTGGACCTCGTGGGCCCCCTCCTGCCATCACAGGGGTGCACGCACCTCCTGACAATGGTGGACCGCACCACGCGCTGGCCAGAAGCGGTTCCGCTGGCGGCAACCACGTCCGCAGACGTAGCATGCGCTTTTTTAACAGCATGGGTGGCACGTTTTGGAGTCCCGTCGGACATTACGTCCGACAGGGGCCCTCAATTTGTTTCCGAACTCTGGTCCGCGATGGCCCGCAGCCTGGGTGTTACAATTCACCGCACAACCGTGTACAACCCACAGGCCAATGGGTTATGCGAGCGTTTTCATAGCTCACTGAAAGCAGCACTCAGGGCTTCATTGACGGATGCAAATTGGGTAGACAGGCTGCCGTGGGTTTTATTGGGGTTGAGCTCCGCGCCAAAAGAGGATCTGGAAGCTTCCCCGGCAGAGCTCGTTTTTGCGCAGCCACTACGGCTGCCCGGGGAATTTCTGACAGATAATCCCGCGCCGGGCAGCTCCCTGTCTCAGCTTTTGCAGCGTAGTGCAAACACAGGCACGCTGCCAGGCCCTGCCCACCACAGTTTTCCGCGTGTTTTTGTGCCTAAAACTTTGAAGAACGCGGAGTTTGTGTTTGTCAGATGACGCCCACTGCCCTCCATTGCGCCCACCCTATGATGGACCGTTCAGAGTGCTGGAAACAGGGGATAAGCATTTTTTGCTAGACTTGGGGGGTAGGAGGGAAAAAATTGGCATAGACAGACTCAAACCCGCTTTCGTTGTGGCGGACGAGCAAGTGCTGTTGGCTAAGGCCCCTCAGCGTGGAAGACCCCCACGGAGAGCTCCCCAGGGAAACGATTCACCAGAGCAGCCACACGGACAGAGTGAACCCCCCCTCCCCTCTCCACGGCTCACCTGCAGTCAGACACACTCCCAGCAGCCTCCCACCGGCACAGCAGCGCCACGGAGGTGGTAAACCCCAGTTGCAGCAGATATGGGAGGAGACTGAAGCTGAAATAGTGTGTGGACTGATGTTCTATTGTTCTATCTAAGATGCTGGGGGGGGGCAGTGTGGGCCTCAGGTTATTTCACACCTTAGACAGAGACAATGAATACACATGGGAGAACAGTGGGAGAGGGGGTTGAATGAAGTGTGGTGTAGATGTCCTGCTGTTATGAGGAAGTGCCTTGAATCTTGTGAAGTGTAACTTGATATAGAGAGAGGGATGTTGAATGTGACTAGTCAGTCTGTTCTGTGCTCGTGAGATGCGAGTGTGCAATAAATCATCTGAAATGAATCTGCTTCTGATTTCACACACTCCACAGTTTATCAATTTAAAATTTCATTTTCCACATAATTAAAGTTGTTGGCTGTCGTGTAATAGCAGAGTGATATTTAGTTTTTGTGAAAACGATTAGCGGACAACATCTCCCATCGTCCCACATCACCAAACATGATCATGGTGGGACATTACCAAAAACCTCATCTTCTGTTTCCTGACTGATGAAAGAAGGACCCAAAGAGGAGACAACACAAAGGTATTGTTTTGTATTTTTGAGAGCTGCAGCTCACTCCTGGCAAAATTCCATCAGGATCAAAAGATAATTTTGCTCTTGCCATTCATTTCAAGAGATTTTTTTTTTTTTTCCCCGATTTAAGGCCCCACGTGTGGAAGTAGAGGAGTTTTACTTTGAAAGTCTACATAATCTTATTTCCGGTTGGTAAGCCGCTGGCTTGTCTCGTGTGGAACTGCAGCGCCTCGCAGCTTCCCACGGCTCCTTTGGTGCGGACGAGATTTTTCTCTCCTATTAATGTTTATTGTTTTTATTTTTTAAATCTGGATTTATAACCATTCACTGATGTTCACCCAGCCTGTCGACATGTGGCATCTGGCGTGGTAAGGTGTTCTTTTCCTGTTACTTCACACTCAGCCCGGTCCTCTAAACTCTTAAAAAAACAGCTGAAGTTCTTTAATTAATGGGCGTCAGCGTTTGTTTCAGGCGTGCGAGTGTCCTTGTTGTCAGTATTAGGTCTGCGTGTGTCTGTGACCCAGTGAGGATGGGGAGGTGGCGGCACACCTGCGGACAGGATAAGACGTGGTGGGGACTGGGAGGGGGGAGGAAGAGGACGGGCGTCCATCATGGAATCTCCTCTTCCTTTGTCCTGAGCCAGTCACACAGCAGACGTCTTCTCTCGGTCAGGCACGCAGGGGAGGCTGCGCTGTTTTTACACGCGTTCTCATCGGGCACACGCCTGGCTGGCACAGTCCAAGGACGGATCTTTTTTTTCCCCACACATGGGGAGTTGTTCAGAACTCCTTCTAAGAACTCCTGATACAAAGATAGAGAGTGATGATATGGAGTACGTGGCGGTAATGCACCTGTAAGCTGGTTGCCAACAACCGCCAATCAAATCTAAAAGGAAAAACCGCCAATTCCATGTGGAGTAGCCGTCAGCATCAACCCTTGCAGAGAGCGGTGCTTCTGTCAGCCAGGAACCACTCAGCCCTGACCTCCTGTCTCCCCACAGTCCCTAGAGGAGACCCACCTACTCCTCCTCTCATTAACGCTGTGAAGCAGAAACACACTGAAGATAACGAGTTACACAAGTTTGAATTATGTAATAACTTGCTCAATAAAATAAGACTGCTTACATTTTGACGGCATCCGGAAACGGTGTGAGAATTACAAAGATAAAGATGCATTTAGAGTGTTGTAGCAAAGGTGTGCAACAGTCCCTAAAAATGCTGCCGTCAAATCGAAGAAAGAAAAATCAGAAAGCTTTCTTTGGCCTTTACTTACCATTATGTTCTGCACGGGTTGATTATTTAAAGGCGTTAGCCCAGCCAAATGTGTTTAACAGTGCAAGTAAAGCAAATAAGTAGCTCAGAAAAAAAAAGAATAGAGATTAAAATAAGGCAATCTGGCATATAGTTTAAAAGCAACCAAGACCAGATAATTATTTGTTCTTTCACTGATATGGTTGCTGCAGTAGCTCCTGCTTCCTCCACTTCAGCAGGCAGACCGCGGTCCTTGCCTCACCACTGCTTTCTTTTTCCCGTTTTGTCTCAAATGCTGATGGATGTACATTATTTTCACAAGGAAATCAGTTTGTAACTTGAGAAAATTAGGAGGTGCAAAAGCAAATGAATATTTAATTCAGAATGTTCATTTTGTAATAATGCATTTAAAATAGCTTTTAAAATTTTTAAGAGTTTTAAATATTGTAACGTGCTGCTCGACATGGCGACGTCCCACCGGGAGATTCGAACTCACGCCTCCCGCTCCGGAGTCCCGCACCCTACCTGTGTCGCCAATAGGGTCAACCCACTTGGCAAGCCAAGTAGGGTGCTCATATTGAGTTCGCTACACTACTCCCCTCTGGTTCTCGACATCGTCCCGATGTCAGCGCCCCATTACTGCTTTGGACAGGAGATCCCACTTCTGACACCAGTGTAACGTGCTGCTCGACATGGCGACGTCCCACCGGGAGATTCGAACTCACGCCTCCCGCTCCGGAGTCCCGCACCCTACCTGTGTCGCCAATAGGGTTAACCCACTCGGCAAGCCAAGTAGGGTGCTCATATTGAGTTCGCTACAATATTAATTTAAACTCGAGAGTTTTTGGTGTACATTAAAAAATGATAGCTCAAATATTGTGATAAATGACTCAAGGGGTGTAACATAATGTTTTATTGCTAATTGTTTAATTGCAGTATGTACTTTTATTCCACGTACCAAAAGCCAGTTTAGAAAGCTTGGGATCAGTCCGCCAAGGTCTCCGCCTTTGACTGCCACCTAATCCACATAGCACCGGACTTCCATGATCCCTCCTGCAGGTGGTGAACCTACTGGAGGGCGGACCCACGTAACTCCTTCGGGCTGAGCCCGGCCGGGTCCCATGGGTGGAAACCCGGCCACCAGACGCTAGCCTTCGAGCCCCTCCCCCAGGCCTGGCTCCAGGGTGGGGCCCCGGTAACCCCATACCGGGCGGGGTACACTGAATCCTTGATATACAATTTATCATGAGAGTCTGTTGGATCGTTCTTCGTCTGGCCCTTCACCCAGGACCAGTTTGTCTTGGGAGACCCTATCAGAGGCAAATTGCCCCGGACAACATAGCTCCTGGGATCACTGGGGCACGCAAACCCCCCCACCACGATAAGGTGACGATCCAGGCTCCTGCCCCAAGTGGAGGAGTTTAAGTATCTTGGGGTCTTGTTCACGAGTGAGGGGAAAATGGAGCGAGAGATCGACAGACGGATTGGAGCAGCATCTGCAGTGATGCGGACGTTGTACCGGTCTGTTGTGGTGAAGAGGGAGCTTAGTTCTAAGGCAAAGCTGTCGATTTACCAGTCAATCTACGTTCCTACTCTCACCTATGGTCACGAGCTTTGGGTAATGACCGAAAGAACGAGATCGCGGATACAAGCGGCTGAAATGAGCTTTCTCCGTAGGATTGCTGGACTCACCCTCAGAGATAGGGTGAGGAGCTCAGTCATCCGGGAGAGGCTCAGAGTAGAACCGCTGCTCCTCCACATTGAAAGGAGTCAGTTGAGGTGGTATGGGCATCTGATTAGGATGCCTCCTGGACGCCTCCCACTTGAGGTGTTTCAGGCACGTCCCACTGGGAGGAGACCCCGGGGCAGACCCAGGACTCGGTGGAGAGACTACACTCACCGGCCACTTTATTAGGTACACCTGTCCAACTGCTCGTTAACACTTAATTTCTAATCAGCCAATCACATGGCGGCAACTCAGTGCATTTAGGCATGTAGACATGGTCAAGACAATCTCCTGCAGTTCAAACCGAGCATCAGTATGGGGAAGAAAGGTGATTTGAGTGACTTTGAACGTGGCATGGTTGTTGGTGCCAGAAGGGCTGGTCTGAGTATTTCAGAAACTGCTGATCTACTGGGATTTTCACGCACAACCATCTCTAGGGTTTACAGAGAATGGTCCGAAAAAGAAAAAATATCCAGTGAGCGGCAGTTCTGTGGGCGGAAATGCCTTGTTGATGCCAGAGGTCAGAGGAGAATGGCCAGACTGGTTCGAGCTGATAGAAAGGCAACAGTGACTCAAATAACCACCCGTTACAACCAAGGTAGGCAGAAGAGCATCTCTGAACGCACAGTACGTCGAACTTTGAGGCAGATGGGCTACAGCAGCAGAAGACCACGCCGGGTGCCACTCCTTTCAGCTAAGAACAGGAAACTGAGGCTACAATTTGCACAAGCTCATCGAAATTGGACAATAGAATATTGGAAAAACGTTGCCTGGTCTGATGAGTCTCGATTTCTGCTGTGACATTCGGATGGTAGGGTCAGAATTTGGCGTCAACAACATGAAAGCATGGATCCATCCTGCCTTGTATCAATGGTTCAGGCTGGTGGTGGTGGTGTAATGGTGTGGGGAATATTTTCTTGGCACTCTTTGGGCCCCTTGGTACCAACTGAGCATCGTTGCAACGCTACAGCCTACCTGAGTATTGTTGCTGACCATGTCCATCCCTTTATGACCACAATGTACCCAACTTCTGATGGCTACTTTCAGCAGGATAATGCGCCATGTCATAAAGCTGGAATCATCTCGGACTGGTTTCTTGAACATGACAATGAGTTCACTGTACTCAAATGGCCTCCACAGTCACCAGATCTCAATCCAATAGAGCATCTTTGGGATGTGGTGGAACGGGAGATTCGCATCATGGATGTGCAGCCGACAAATCTGCGCCAACTGTGTGATGCCATCATGTCAATATGGACCAAACTCTCTGAGGAATGCTTCCAGCACCTTGTTGAATCTATGCCACGAAGAATTGAGGCAGTTCTGAAGGCAAAAGGGGGTCCAACCCGTTACTAGCATGGTGTACCTAATAAAGTGGCCGGTGAGTGTATGTCTCCCAGCTAGTCTGGGAACGCCTTGGTATCCCCTCTGAAGAGCTGGAGCAGGTGGCTGGGGAGAGGGAAGTCTGGGCTTCTCTGCTTGAACTGCTGCCTCCGCGACCCGGACCTCCGGAAAAGCGGTAGAAGATGGATGGATGGATGGATGTACTTTTATCTGAGAAAGTGTGGGGTAAATTTACAACCATCCGATTTATTAGATTGGGCACTACTTTAGCTGGCAAAGTTATAGAGGAGTCTTCTTCATTGTAGTTAAGAGTTGTGTTAAAGGGGTCATTGCCCTTTTTCCACATTTTAACAGCTATGTCTTAACAAAATGTCTGTGGCACATTTTAGGTAAAATTTTCTTTAATTATTTAATTATTGCTGCATAAGTGTGAATTGTCTTTTGCAGCCTTTCTGAAAACGGCTGGTTTCAGTGCATGTCTCTTTAAATCTCTAAGGCTGCATTTAACTCTGCCCTCCCTCATATGTCACAATTGCAAATCTAGTTGCTAAACTGCTAGCTTCAGCTAGCCACTTTGGTTGTCCTCACCAGTCCTGTTTAATGTAGCATCACGGCGAAAATGTGTGTTTTTATATATCTACATATTATTCCATCTAGCTACATTGCTCCGCACTGTGTGTGTTTATATACTTGCATATTTATTCCACCTAGCTGCAATGCTCCGTACTGTGGGTGTTTATATATTTACATATTTATTCCATCTAGCTACAATGCTCTGCACTGTGTGTTCATATATTCATATATTTATTCCATCCAGCTACAATGCTCTGCACTGTGTGTCTGTGTGTGTGTGTGTGTATATATATATTTTATAGTAATATGTACATATGTATATTAGCTGCTCTTGCTTGCTTGTTTTTTTTTTTTTTCTTGCCTTCTGATTGTTGCTCTGAGTGTTGCTATCCCTGTGCTGTTGCAATCCTGGAATTTCCCCGTTGTGGGACTAATAAAGGCTTATCTTATCTTATCTTATCTTAAAATATAACAAGCCAAGATGATGTGAGATATAGTATTGACTGTGGATCAGTGGACCAGGTGGGTGTCTAGGGTGACTGAAATCTAAAGAAAATAATATAAACACAAACATCCTAGTACCACTGTTGACGCTTAAACTAAGGCCTTTGACTCCCCACCCATCTACACGACAGACAGCTCGGCTGGCCAATAATGGAGCAGCAGGCAGGTTTCAAGGCTAGTGACAGTTCCCCATTTCTTGTCATACAGTGAAATACCCGGAAAAGTAAAAATCAAAAGGCTTCTTGGAGAGAAAAACGAGATAAGGTGTGTGTGTGTGTGTGTGTACATGTGTAAGAGAAATGAGTGTTTTGATATTTTTTGATCATCACGTGACCAATTTTTCAGTCAAATCCCGTACTAAAGCTATCTAAATGAGTTTGTGCTGAAACCTAACCCAAATGCAAAGCAAAATGATAAAATTAAATATTTCAATGAAAATTAAAACCAGTTCCAGTGTAAATTAGCCAAAAACATTAAGAGGTTGAACCCTGATCTCCCCAGTGAAAGTCCTGTGTGTATTTGCTCATGTGCTCGATGATCTGATCTGTAAAGACTGGTGAGGCACAGATACAACAAACCCTCCCTTAATGTATAAAAATAACTCATCTCCCTCTCGTCTAAATGCCACCATTTGTGCCATGTCAAAAGCTGTGACATCACTACCTTTTACAGTGTTTCAATGTGTGAAAGTTACCTAAATCCTTGCAGTAAAGTTGGAGAGAGATGGTGGCCATGATTACAAACCGTGTCCCTATCTTGCTTTTAAAACAAAAAAACCCTGCTGTCTCTGTTTACTTTACGGCCTTATTTGCGATTCACTTCCTTTAAACATTAAATACACGTTTAGGCTGTAAGGTTATTATAGTGGTTATGGTCAGGCACTAAAATAATTGGTTAATGTTAAGGAAACTGTTAGGATTGGAAGAAGGTGATGGTTTCCTTTCTACACATTGCAACTAGAACCCTTTGCCCTGCACTTCATGTCCTCATTTACACAACCACTAGACTGCCAAAGCCTATAACTATTCCTGGTGAAAACCAGTAAGTTTTGTGCAAATCAAATAAGGGGGAATAAGCAGAGGCAGAAACCAAATGCAACTAGAGAGCACTTAGAGAGGCCATACCTCCACCAAGGCCCTATCTCTCAGAATGTTGGTCTGTCTGTCTATTAGCAGGACTACTCAAAAACTCCTGGATATATTTTGATGAAATTTTCTCCAGAGGTGACCCTTGGGCTATGGATGAATCCGTTAAGATTTTAGAAGTGGGTCAGATCAGGATGTGGATTCTGGATCACTTTTGGCAGAGGTATGCACTCTTTGAGTGCCTATTATTTCTTTACATACCATGAGCGCGTACCCCTGCCAAGGCCCTATTTTACAATGTCAAAAAAAGTGAAGAGGTGATCCAGAAGCGTCCTGCATCCTAACATCCTGACCTTGACTACCTCCAAAATCTAGTGGGTTCATCCATAGCCCAGGGGCCACCTCTAGTTAAGAGCTTATCAAAATTCATCCAGTAGGTTTTGCATAATCCTGCACACACGCAAACTGCCCTGAAAACATTACCTCCTTGGTGGAGGTAAAAGTTAGTCTGGCACACAGGAAGTCTGACTGAAAAAATAGTCTGAAAATGCTGCTGCAGTGTACAGAATATGATAAGATAGTCTGGCAGGGAACAGAGGAAGACTGAGTACTTGGACACGATTGGATTCAGGTGGAGCACATTAAGGGCAAAGCAGGAACAAGGAACAAGGGTCAGTGAAGAAATAACACACCCAATAAAAAGTATAAAATTAAGTAAAATAAATTTTAAAAAATGCAACTCAGAATGATTGTTTTGATTTTGATGATGTTTTCCAGCCATTCAGATCTATAATCAGTATCTAGCAGCAGTTGTGTTTAGGTAAAGAACTTGTACACACGTGGACAAAATTGTTGGTACCCCTCTGTTAATGAAAGAAAAACCCACAATGGTCACAGAAATAACTTGAATCTGACAAAAGTGACAAATAAAAATTCTATGAAATTAACCAATGAAACTCAGACAGTGCTTTTGAATTGGGGTTCAACAGAATTATTTTAAAAAACAAACTCATGAAACAGGCCTGGACAAAAATGATGGTACCCTTAACTTAATATTTTGTTGCACAACCTTTTGAGGCAATCACTGCAATCAAACAATTTCTGTAACTGTCAATGAGACTTCTGCACCTCTCAGCAGGTATTTTGGCCCACTCCTCATGAGCAAACTGCTCCAGTTGTCTCAGGTTTGAAGGGTGCCTTCTTCAGACAGCATGTTTCAGCTCCTTCCACAGATGTTAAATAGGATTTAGATCAGGGTTCGTAGAAGGCCACTTTAGAATAGTCCAGTGTTTCGCTCTTAGCCATTCTTGGGTGT
This sequence comes from Pholidichthys leucotaenia, assembly GCA_020510985.1. Taxonomy (NCBI): domain Eukaryota; kingdom Metazoa; phylum Chordata; class Actinopteri; order Cichliformes; family Pholidichthyidae; genus Pholidichthys; species Pholidichthys leucotaenia. Next base: position 222,655,259 of record CM035845.1, on the reverse strand, counting down.
TTTTAGCTGTGTGTTCTGGGTCATTATTCTGTTGCAAGACCCATGACCTGCGACTGAGACCAAGCTGTCTGACACTGGGCAGCACATTTCTCTCAAGAATACCTTGATAGTCTTGAGATTTCATTGTACCCTGCACAGATTCAAGACACCCTGTGCCAGATGCAGCAAAGCAGCCCCAGAACATAACAGAACCTCCTCCATGTTTCACAGTAGGGACAGTGTTCTTTTCTTGGTATGCTTCATTTTTGCGTCTGTGAACACAGAGCTGATGTGCCTTGCCAAAAAGTTCCAGTTTTGTCTCGTCTGTCCATAGGACATTCTCCCAGAAGCTTTGTGGCTTGTCAACATGCAGTGTGGCAAATTCCAGTCTGGCTTTTTTTATGATTTGTTTTCAACAGTGGTGTCCTCCTTGGTCGTCTCCCATGAAGTCCACTTTGGCTCAAACAACAATGGATGGTGCGATCTGACACTGATGTACCTTGACCTTGGAGTTCACCATGAATGTGTTTAGAGGTTGTTCTGGGCTCTTTTGTTACCATTCGTATTATCCGTCCCCTCCTGCGGCCACGTCCAGGGAGGTTGGCTACAGTCCCATGGATCTTAAATTTCTGAATAATATGTGCAACTGTAGTCACAGGAACGTCAAGCTGCTTAGAGATGGTCTTATAGCCTTTACCTTTAACATGCTTGTCTATAATTTTCTTTCTAATCTCCTGAGACAACTCTCTCCTTTGCTTCCTCTGGTCCATGTTTAGTGTGGTAAACACCATGTCACTAAACGGCACAGTGACTACTTGTCACCCTTTAAATAGGCTGACTGACTGATTACAAGTTTGTAGACACCTGTGATGTTAATTAGAGGACACATCTTGGTTGAACATGTCCCTATGGTCACATTATTTTCAATCTTTTCTTGGGGTACCATCATTTTTGTCCAGGCCTGTTTCATGAGTTTGTTTTTTAAAGTAATTCTGTTGAACAACAATTCAAAAGCATTGTCTGATTTTCATTGGTTAATTTTCATAGAATTTTAATTTATTACCACTTTTGTCAGATTCAAGTTATTTCTGTGACCATTGTGGGTTTTTCTTTCATTAACAGAGGGGTACCAACAATTTTGTCCACGGCTGTACTTGTCCACCAGTTAATGACTACAAATACAATGTGAGCTTTTAGCAGATAAGGAGCTGGGCAGTTTAAAAGAATGTTTTAAGTGTAAAAAAAAAAACCAGCTGTGAGGACTGTACAGTCATGTGAAAAAATTAGGACATCCCATTAAATATTCAGTTCTTTATTAATAAATGTTCACATATCTATGTCTAACCTTGTTTTTGTTTTTATTTGCATTTTTAACATTTATTTTAGCCATTTTAAGTGGGGAATGAATGTGGGGCTGTCCTAAAAAAGATTGGGGGGTTTGATTTATTCCTCACTATTTTAGAATTACTGTACATTTTACAGAAAATTTGAAAAAAAAGTCTTTAATTAATTTTGAATTGTTTAGTTGCATTACATGAATCTCCCAGTATTTTTAACATTGATATTCAATATCCATATGTCCAAATACGTAAAAAAAACACACAGGCTGTCCTAATTCTTTCACATGACTGTATATTGTTGAAAGAAGGTGACTGCTGATAAGCTGCTGACAATAGGCTTCATTTTTAAATGTGTGAATGATAGTCATAATACTTAAAATAAAAAATGAGGGTAAGAATTGTCCTCACAGCAATTATCTTCTGATCTCATATGAAACTGGGAGTAAAAAACACCCAGTACTTACTGCACATCACAGAAAAGAGAATTTCATTCATTAAAATCTTGCTTGAAAAACTATACAGTATGTTTACAATAGCATTAGCCTATCAGTCGGAACAATTACTTGACTCATGCTTTCATTTATTAAGGCACAAAGGGGACAATTTTATTCAGACTAATCACCATCTCATTATTCTCATTTTCCATCAGAATGGCAGATGCCATGATTGAGTATGTCTCAGTCACCAAATTGCTGTTCAGACTCCTTACTTGGAGGGAGCAGCCAATTATAGGTAAAGGTAGCGTGGTCTTATATGAGGTAAGACCACTAATTTAGAAAGGGTACAAACTAAGTTAAGATAAATAAGTATTTCAACGTGCCTCATACAAAACTGTGGAGATCAAAAATATGGTAGTAGAAAGTAGTTCAGTTTTAATTTAATAAAATTTTGTTTTATTTAATAAAATTACTGTTATTACTAATATTTTTAACTCATTCCAGCAAAGCCAAAAGGAGCTAATGCACTGGCATTTGTCTTTTTACCATCCACATTCCAAGGCAATTACCCCAGTGCTTACCAAACTCACACACAATGATCCTCAGGCAGGTCTGCATCCAGGATGTGCTCAAGGTCAAAGCTCAGGAGATCCGGGTAGTCTTGTGGTGGTTTCATCAGCCTGGAATGAGCTGCCCCATCAATGACAGTTTGGTTTTTATAAATTTTTGAATTTTCATTTAACACATAGACATCTTATAAAGTGCAAAACTTAAAGTACTTACCAGGACATAAATCTTTTTTTTAAAACATGTAGGGCCATGGTTTCCATGTGGCTGTCCATCCATTCGTCTGCACTGTCACAAATGTGGCCAGCATCCCCAAACCTTATACCCAGGTTGACCTTGGGCTGGTCACCTGTGGCTTTGTTTTTTAGGGCCCACAGTTCAAGGTCACAGGCTCAAGAGTTTGTTTTTCTGGATTTTAAAAGAGCTGCTGCAGATATCAACACCAAAGTTGGTGCAGGGGGAGTACACGCAGAGTCAAGTGTTGCATTCATTTTGAAGTCCAAAGGTTAAAGCCATATACTTGGTGTGGGTGTGCATCTCCGTTGAGTGCAATTCTTTTTGAGTAGCGATGTACAGCTTCATATACTACTCACAGAAAGTTAGGGATATTTGGCTTTTGGGTGAAATTTATGGAAAATATAAAAAGTTCACACTACAGTGATATTATATCATGAAAGTAGGGCATTTAAGTAGAAGCATGCAATGGTGATTTCCTCATCTCAAATAATTTATTGAAACAAAAGCCAGCAACAGTGCTGGGTATACAACAACAAAAAATGTCATTGTCTCAATAACTTGTCATGTGCCCTTGAGTGTCAATTACAGCTTGACAACGATGTCTTATGCTGTTCACAAGTTGAGTTATTGTCTGCTGAAGCATGGCATTCCACTCTTGAAGGGCGGCCCTCAGGTCATTGAGGTTGTGAGGTGCAGGGTTACGAGCCTCTACACGGCGACTCAGCTGATCTCATCGATTTTCTATGGGATTCAGGTCTGGAGAAAGTGCACGTCACTCCATTTGATGTACCCCAGCTTCCAGCAGCCATTCCCTAATGATGCAACCTTGATGAGCTGGAGCAGTGTCGTCCATGAAGATGAAATTAGGCCTGTGTTGTTCATGCAGGGGCACAATGACTGGATTAATGATGTTATTCAGGTAGTATTGGCTTGTCACTGTACCATTCACAAGCTGTACAGCAGTTCTGTATTGACTAGATACATCTGCCCAGACTGTACCACCACCACCACCACCAAAGGTTCGTCTGGTGACAACAGTGGATGATGCATATCACTCTCCTTAACGTCTATAACATTGATGGCAGCCATCATTTCTGCTCATTGTGAGTCAGCTTTCATCAGAGAACAGCATTGTGGCCCACTGGTCCCTTGTCCAGCATAAATGCTTCCTGGCCCATGCAAGATGCCCTGTAATTTCCCTATTGTGGGACTAATAAAGGAATCTAAATCTAAAGATGATGACACCTATGCCTGGTGGTGTGGTCAGGTACCCTTGCAGGTCATCTAGCACACCGACCACGCTGCTGTAAACAGTTTTGAATGGTTTGACGTGACACTTGGGTGCCTCTCACCTCCCTTAAATATGCCTGGAGTTGAGTAGCATTTGGTTCCACAGGGTACTGTTCACATTGAAGCGGTCATCATCATGGGATGTGGTCAAAGGACGTCCACTTCTATGCCTTTCTGGGACTCTTCCAATCTCTCTGTATCTCTGTTGCAACTTGCTGATGACACTCTAAGCTCAGTGAGCAATTCACTCTGAGAACATCCTGTTTGAAACCTTGCAATGGCAAGGTAATGTTGATCAGTTGTTAGGTGTCATCTTGAGCTCATGATGTCAAAATGTGAACAGCGTGATGAAGAGGACTGTTTAAATACTAATTCTAATTGAACCAGGAAATGTATTGGTCGAGTCATGGATCAAACACCTGTTTTGAATTTTGCCATTAAGCACCTTGTTGGAGAACAGCAAGTTATGCAAAAAGTACTGAAACATTGGACAGTTGGACATGTGCATTCAAAAGGTTAGAGAAGGTCAAATTAAGTTCACCTATAAACGTTGTAGTGCATTTTAGGTGCATCCTGAAATTTCACCCGAAAGCCAAATATCCCTAACTTTTTGTGAGTAGTGTATGTTGATTTGGTGCGCAGATTTAAATTGATTATTTCTGCTACTCATGAGTGTCATTCTTTTTGTACTAAATATTCAGTTTTCTAAATTTTCTAAACAGTTTTCATCTATAAGATTTAACAGTTTCAGATCAATAACACAACATAACAAGAATAATTTTTTTGTAAGTTTTCTGTTTTTTCAACTGATTTAAGACATTTTTGCACCGCTGAATCCAAAAATGACATCAGTTTCTCTTGATCAGGTCAGGTTTATTATGTTAAGTTATAAGCAGTTGTACAGCAGTTGTACAGTTGTACTGTAAATTGAATTGTAGACACTGATAAAGGTAAGTACATGTAAATTGAATGTAATGTCATCATTGTTCAAAATTCAGAGAATTTCAAGAACTAAAAAAGAATTTTGCATCATATAAAGCAAAAAATACCTGTACATGTAAACAAAAATGTAAGAGAACATGTGACCATAGTTCAAAAAGTTGACCAGATTGAGCAAAACCAATGTGATTTTTGGATTCAGCACATCAAAATTGTCCTAAATCAGCTAAAAAAAACTTAGACAATAAATTTGGTGTTGACCAGTGTAATTTGTTCATCATACACCTCCTGTCACAGCAATAATAATGGTACGAGTTTTGCTGTGACGGTTTCTGAAGTTCAGCTGGTAGTTTGCGTAATTCCTCCCAGGAGGCACCCGTCTATCAGACAGATTGGATGTAATTATAATCCTTCATGACAAGAACAGTGTGACAGAGAGAGAGAAATCAGTATGAAAATCCCACTGTAGCCATTTTGATATGCAATAGTAGGAAAAACATAAGGGTTACTAATCACAGTATGTTAATAAGGATCCTGTTTTGTGTTGCTAAACGGGCTTAATTAATGTTTCTGTACAAAACTGTTTCCCTACGGTTTAGTCCTGTATACGCATACATTCTGGAGGTCTCACACTAAATCCACACTGTTGCTTTTAATTCAAATGAATTTAATTTTCCTCTTCATCTTTTCTCACTATGCTGATATACAGTCTGTTATGTATGGAAAATACCTTGGCCAAGGATGAGGCAAGATGAGTTAGCGAACACAGCTTTATTGAAGATAACAAGCAGTATTACACAACATGGCACCTAGTGTGGGCATCGGGTATAAGGGAGGCTAAGATGGATGCCCCCTGCCTTATATAGGGCAGTGTGGTGACGTGACGGAATGTCCACGTCACCACACTGCACTTCACAATAAAGTGCCCTTTATTTATATATTACATTTCCTCCCCTCTTTTAGAAAAGTCCCAAACCACCCACACAATTGAACACCCCCCCCCCAATTTGGAACCCGAATCACGCACTAAAATAACAAAAAACAATGAACTAAATTGGCCGAGCACACTCACTCAAAACAACCGAAAATAAGGCTGACGAGTGGACTACCGTACAGCTCGCACGGCGGGGTGGATTATTCTGTCACCCATACCTAAAGAAAAATCCTTTTTATTAAACTAAAATCACACGCCATGCTCCTAAACTAAAAGAAAAACACAAAAAATAACCCCATACCATAACATACATGTAAGAACAACAGAACTATAAGCAACCCATTATTTACAGCACAGTCTTGTGAATGGGAGAGGTAGTACCAGCACGGGGAAAAAACAGTTCAGTCAGAGGAACTTTGAGGCAGCCTTGTGACGGCCTCCTCCCTGGGGAACTGAAGCAGGCCCACGGCAGTCCCCCACCCTAGAGTTTTGAAAGAAGCTCTTGGTGGCCTCCTCCCAGGAGCTTTCAGACCCCCAGGGCCAACGTTCCTGATGCCAGGGCCTGGGTCCCACACTGCGGCAGCCAACCTCCGCAGAGCCCCTCCATCCAGAGCTGCTGCCCAGACACACCGCATGTTGTTCACATGTCACAGTGAATCGTCCATCAGCCGAATACACGCTGTTCCCAGCTTGTCCCCTCTCCTCAGCAGTGCCGATTGTTTTACTGGCTGTGGTCCAATCAGTCGTCGTCCCGGCCTTCCGCTAGCACAAACCCAAACCAAGTCCATGACTTGTAACAGCACTTTACCTGGTTTGATGTGCCGCCATACGCTCACCAGCTCTGCGCTCGCCTTTGGTCTGGTGCCTTCGTTACACCGTGGCAGTTCAGCAGTCACCGTTGTCGCAGCGGACCCCTCACCCGTTGCTGGCTGAAACTCAACCTGAGCGCTGAAGGTGTCCAGTGCTTCCCTGGTGTCACTCGTCAGAATGGACCCTCCGCCCGCCAACTTGGTCGCTCTCACTGCAGCTGGCAGAGCGCGGGCACTGAAGTTGTCCAGTTCCTCCACTGAGCCATCCAAAGGGCTCTGCTGCGCTGCGCCGTGCACTGCGTCAGAGTTCGTCTGCTGTCATTGTGCGTTGTTACCCCCTGCATGCTCGGGGGGCCCCCCCTCCAAGCAGCTCTCCCCATGAGAGCACGGAGCAGATGCTCCGGTGTCGGTGCTTTCCATAAGAGCCTCGTCAGCATTGGTCTTGCCTAACCCGGGCTCTCTCTCCTCCTGCTCTGGTTCTGGCTGCTCGAGGAGTGAAGGCAATCCCTGTCCTTGTTCATCCTCACCGTCCGTGCCATATCCACTCTCTGCGTTACGTTCACTGTCCACACTGTGCTCTTTGGCCGCACACTTTTCCACAAAGCCTGGGTGAACTGGCCCTGGGTCGCTGACCATTTGCCCGCCAATTGTGAAAGTAAACCCCAGCTCACTGAATAAATCCCACCCCGTAACATTCCCACCCCGGCATGTCACCTGGAACCGGAATGCTGGAATCACTTTTTTGCCATACTGCACTGCAAAAGTGACGTTCCTGCCAGCACCAGAGCTCTTGTCCGGTAATTCTACTACATCAGGGTGCCGGGGGGTGACCCTCCGAACCATGGCCTCACTCACTATGGACTGCGTGGCGGCGGTGGCTATCATCATGGGCACACTCACGCCGTTTAGCTTCACAACACGTTGCAGTCCTGACCAACCTTTGGGGCTCGCAATATTTATGCCTTCTCCATAGGATGTGGGGTTAGCTAGCTTAGCTTTTCATCAACGGCGGTGGGTTTTCTTGCTCTGTGCCGCGTTTTTGGGCTTAGCAAAGTAGCTAATTAGCATCTCAATAGCCTCCTCATAACAGTCCATTGGGCCAAGCATTCGAAAAACTCTCTGACCTTCTGAGCCTAGGAAGCGGACCAGCAGTGCTCACTTCCTCACTCCATCCAGCTTCCCCAGATCCAGAGCCACGATGTAGGTTTTGAAGGTACCCAACCAGTCGGGCCATGGCACCAGCGGCTCGCCGGGAAGCTCCAGAAAAGGCTACAGTGGTGCAAAGCATGCCTGCATGAGTTAATCCTCAGTCACCAAATGTTATGTATAGAAAATACCTTGGTCAAGGATGAAGCAAGAGGAGTTAGTGAACACGGCTTTATTGAAGATAATGGGCAGCATTACATGACATGGCACCTAGTGTGGGCATCAGGCATAAGGGAGGCTAAGATGGATGCTGCCTGGCTTATCATCACCGCAATGCGGTGTCGTGACAGGACGTTCACGTCACCACACTGCACTTCACAATAAAGTGCCCTTTATTTATATATTACACAGTCCATCCATCCATCTTCTTCCACTTAATCCTTTTCAGGTCACAGGGGGGCTGGAGCCTATCCCAGCATCTTTTGGGCGAGAGGCAGGGTACATCCTGGACAGATCACCAGTCCATCGCAGGGCCAACACAGAGAGACAGACAACCATTCACTCTCCCATTCATACCTAAGGACAGTTTAGAATCCCCAGTTGATACCAATTAACCTAACTTGCATGTTTTTGGCATGTGGGAGGAAACCGGAGAAATCCCAGAGTAAACCCACACAGACACGGGGAGAACATGCAAACTCCACCCAGATCACTGTTGGTCAGGGCCTGGGATCGAACCCAGGATTCCCTGGCCAAGGGTGAGTTGCTGTGCTGCCGCAGTGCTAACCACTCTGCCACCGCGCTGCCTTTATTTGTTTAGAATTACATTTTACAGGAAATTTAAAAAAAAATGTTTAATTCATTTTTAATTGTTTAGTTGTATTACTTAAATCTCCCAGTATTTTTAACATTGACATTAAATATCCATCATCCATTCATCCATCCATCCATCCATCCATCTTCTTCCGCTTAATCCTTTATAGGGTCGCGGGGAGGCTGGAGCCTATCCCAGCATCTTTGGGCGAGAGGCAGGGTACACCCTGGACAGATCGCCAGTCCATCGCAGGGCCAACACAGAGAGACAGACAACCATTCACTCTCACAGTCATACCTAAGGACAATTTAGAATCCCCAGTTTGATGCCAGTTAACCTAATTTGCATGTTTTTGACATGTGGGAGGAAACCGGAGAAATCCCGGAGTAAACCCACGCAGACACGGGAAGAACATGCAAACTCCACACAGATCACTGTTGGTCGGGGGCTGGGATCGAACCCAGGTTTCCCCGGCCAAGGGTGAGTTGCTGTGCTGCCGCAGTGCTAACCACTCCTCCACCGCGCTGCCCATATTATTAAATATATTAAATATCCATATGTTAAAAAACACATAGGCTTATACGTGTCCTAATTTTTTCACGACTGTAATTTAAATTCACTTCCACTTTCTGTTACCAGCCAATCATCACGCCTTTGTTTATTAATACATTTCCTGATCTTTGTTAAAAAAAAAACAAAACTGTCCTCATAATTGCAAATTGGCATGCGCTCCATCTCCTAGTCAGGTGCAGCATGCATGAGAACATCACTTGTCTCATTACCATTTCGGCCTCTCCATGACAACCCTCCCCCCTTCTCCCTCCCCCACACATGGGTTCTTAAGCAGGCTTTTCGTTCTATCCTTAGCCTCAGCCTCCCGTCTTCTCCTATAGCCTCAATTCTCCTTACACCCCCCATCCTGCCATCCATGCTTATGCCTTACTGCCGTTTTAGCCTCAGAGCTGGAGAGTAGAGACAGATGCCACATACGCAGACGCACACGTTCACACAAATATTGCTGAGTCCTGGTCAGACGCTGCATAGTGTTTATTTCTCTTCAGTTTTCTACACCTGTTGTTGGACCATGTTTCCTGGATATGTGAGTAATGCAGTTAGTTGACAGATAGAAGGCTGCAGTATATGAAAAGTGTTAATTAGTGGTGGCACAAGTTTCATGCATACTGTAAGATGGATTCAGATAATTTAAAAAAGTAGGCTTGCAGTTTACTGAGAAGTTGTGAAAATGGTCTAGCTTGATACAACTGTAAAATATTTCACATGCACTGTCAGTTTCACAGATATGAAACACAGAAAATAAAGACGTTAACCAGAGTTATGTTCATATTACTAATTCTTGTTTTTGCCTACTGTTCTGTCAAAATGAGGGCAGTGAAACAGACTTTCTTGCTGATACATTGTGTTGTCATGCAGTGCCACAGTATTTTATATCATGGTATGTAAACTATTGCTGTCTGCAGAAAAGTCCCAACATTTTTCCTTCTTCACAAGGCAGTGGTGTAAAGTGGGCTGTTTAGTCATTAATTGAACGTGTTTACGTGTGTGCTAGTTCACATCTTCCTGGATTAAGTTGCCTCTTTATGGTAAAAATTTCAGCCTGTGCAGCTTTGGCTCCTCATCAGCTCAGCTTCAATCTTAAAACCTTTCTTGAGTACTGCAGCCAAATTATCTTCACCTACACAAAGCTTTCATTAGCAATTTTTAATTATTTAAAAAAATGTATTTTGAAAACATTCATAAGTTTTGATTGATAGAGGATTGGCTTTATCTGTTTCAAAGCTTTCAAAAGTCTTTCTGTGCAATGGGAACTACATTATTATAGTGGTAATGTTAACATGTGTTTAATGTTAGGTTAACCTGTTGTATGTTCTTTAAGATGAATATGGGAGATATAACATGGCTAAGAAAGTGTGCTGAAGAGGGATTAGGAAACAAGAGCGGCTCCCAGAAGACATAAAAGCCTCCTAAGCCTACTAACAGCGTTCATTTTTTTTCACAAGTTGTAAAATCTTTGTATATTTAATGATCAAGAGCTATGAAGGACTAATGGCTGTAAACTACTGGCTTTTAAGGTACACTAGTGTGTCATATTTGCCTAAAATGCTACTTGCATGTTGTTGTTCGTCCTTCGTAGTCGAAGATGACCATGACATCATCAGATGAAAGATCTGGTTTGATGTGTCCGGAGGTGGCTGATGAGCCCAGTCTGGGCATGGAATCCTCCCACAACTGGGACACATGTAGGTGGGAGTGGAGTGCTGTGTGCTTGCAGCTCTGGCCTTGCGTGTCTCATGTTTCTTCTCTGCAGCATTGGTTCTGTTGTCTTCAGCTGAACGAGATCCATTGCGAATAAGGCTGTACCATGTGGATCGGTCTGCAGCGATGTTCTCCCAGACCAGTGTGTCAAAAGAGGAGTCTCTCAGGGACACCTTCAGGCTGTCCTTATATCGTTTGCACTGCCCTCCAACAGAGCGTTTGCCTTGGTAGAGTTCCCTGTAGAATAGCTGCTTGGGAATGCAATTTTCAGGCATGCAGATGACATGACCTACCCATCTGAGTTGGGCCTCACGTATGAAAGTGATGATGCTGGGAATATTGGCTTGTTGCAGCACTTCAGTGTCAGAGATTTTGTCTTACCATCCGATATTCAGGAGAATCTGAAGGTATCTCAGATGGAAATGGTTCAGCTGTTTTTCATGTCATCTGTACAGTATGTGGTCCAGGCTTCACAACCATACAGGAGAGTAGTAAGGATTACTCTATAAACTTTGAGTTTGGTAACAAGACAGATCCCTCTTTTCTCCCAAACAGTCTTCCTGAGCCTTCCAAATGCACTGCTGGCTTTGGAGATTCTGTTGTTGATTTCAGCATCTATGTTGGCTGGACAGGAGAGAGTACTGTCAAGGTAAGTAAAATTTTCAACAGCCTGAAGTGTCTTTCCATTGACCGTGATGCTTGGGTCCTGGTATGGATTGTTTGGGCTGGCTGGAACTTCACTTTGGTCTTCTTGGTACTAATGGTAAGGCCAAAGTTGTCGCATACTGTAGAGAAACTGTCCATCTCCAGTTGCATCTCTTGCTCACTGCCGGCATTGAGGGCACTTTCATCCGCAAAGAGGAAGTCTTGGATGACAGTTTCCTTCACCTTGGTGACAGTCTGTTGACATCTTGGATTGAATAGTCTCCCATCTTACCTGTATCTAATTTTAATACCAGCCTCGCAGTCTCTGAATGCATCAGTCAGCATGGCACTGAACATCATGCTGAAAAGTGTTGGGGCAAGAACACAGCCTTGTTTGACGCCATTGGTCACAGGAAAGGTGTCTGATGACTCACCATCATCTAGAACACTTGCAGTCATGCCCTCATGGAACTGGCGGCCGATGGCTATGAACCTGTCGGGGCAGCCAAACTTGCTCATGATTTTCCACAGTCCTTCTCTGCTGACGGTGTCAAAGGCCTTAGTCAGGTCCGCAAATGTGGTATAGAGGTCACGGTGCTGCTCTATGCACCTTCTCCTGAAGCTGACGGGCAGTAAATATCATGTCAACTGTTTCTCGTCCTGCTCGGAAGCCACACTGGCTCTCATGGAGGAGACCCTGCTCCAGGTGTTGTAAGAGGCGGTTGAGCAGCACACAAGCCAAGACCTTGCTGGCTATGGAGAGAAGGGAGATTCTTCAGTGGTTGTCACAGGATTGGGGGTTGCCTTTGCACTTGTAAATGTGAACAATTGTGGCATATCTAAAATCTTGGGGTAACTGTTTGTTTTTTTTTTGTTTTGTTTTTTTTTTCCCCCCACATGGACTGAAAGAGGCGGGTTAGCTGGTCAAGCAAGATTGGACTGCCTGCTTTGTAAACCTCAGCAGGGATGGTGTCCACTCCTGGAGATTTTCCAGTGGACATTTGCTTGAGAGCTTTCCTCACCTCTTCAGCTGTTGGATGATTGTCGAGCTCCAGGTTCACCGGAACTTGAGGAAGATGTGCAATTGCTTCATCATTGATAGTGGAGGGGCGGTTGAGTACACTATCAAAGTCCTTAGCCCATCTCTCCAGTATCTGCTTCTTCTCAATGAGGAGGGTTGTTCCATCAGGTCCAAGGATGGGGGATGATCCTCAAGACTGAGGTCTATAGACAGCTTTCAGAGCATCATAGAATCTTTTGGTATCATGCTTGTCTGCATAGCCTTGGATCTCGTCTGAATTGTCACTGAGCCAAGTATCTTGCATGATATGTAGCTTTGTCTGTATTTGGCTGCGGATGTTGTTAAAGGCAGTCTTTTTTGGTGGGCAAGAGGGGCTGTTCAAGTTGGCTAGGAGTGGTCGATGCTTTTCTTCCAGCAATTCCTGGATTACGGTGTCATTTTCATCAAACCAGTCTTGATGGTTTTTAATCACTGGACCAATTGTTTCAAGGGCAGCAGAATAAACCGTGTCCCTGAAGGAGGTCTAAGCTTCTTCGATATTGTCATAGATTGTATGTGAGTCCGAGAGTTTACTGTTCATGACTGAAAGTTTTGGACAACATCAGCATCTTTCAGTTTTGTTACATTGAGTCGCTTGATGACCTTTTGCCCTTGTGGTCTTCTCTTAGGCTGGATGTGAAGGTTGAGTTTGGAGATGATAAAGCGGTGATCGGTCCAGCAGTCATCACCGCGCATAGCCTTTGTCACACGCACATCCCGCCTGTCTCTTGCCCCAACGATGATATAATCGATGAGATGCCAGTGTTTGGAGCAGGGATGCATCCACGATGTCTTATTACGGGTTGGTAGGTGGAACAAGGTGTTGGTGATGGTCAGGTCATGTGAGGCACAATTTCGGAGCAGGAGAAGACCGTTGCTGTTACATTTGCGTACTCCTTGCTTTCCGAGGACTCTGTTCCAGGCTTGATGGTCACGGCCAACAGAAGTGTTGAAATCGCCAAGGATGATGAGCTTTCCTGACTGAGGGACCGCCGAAATGAGGGCATCACGTTCTTCATAGAACTTCTCCTTTGTTTCTTCTGGGTTGGTCGTAGTAGGAGAATAAGCACTGATCAATGTAGCGGTCTTGTTTTTTTCCCAGCGGAAACTGCAGTTTCATCAGATGGTCATTCAGACCCACAGTGATGCTTGTAAGCCTCTTGACATGGCTATTTTTGATGGCAAAGCCAACACCAGCCTCACGTCATTCTTCGCAGCTTCGTCCACTCCAGAAAAAGGTGTGTTGGCCTTTGTCAGGAAGACGTGTTTCACTCAGCGCTGCAATGTCAATGTTGTAGCGGGAGAGTTCTCTGGCCACAAGAGCGGTTCTTCTCTCAGGTCTGTCTGCATTGGTGTTGTCGAGAAGAGTTCTAATGTTCCAAGATGCTGAGATGAGTGCAGCTTTTCTTTTGAGTTTCGACCGCTGTATAGGATCCCACCAGCCGCGGTATGCTGGCTGGGGTGATGTGAAGCAGGCTATGGTTAGGGCACCTTTTCTAGCCCCGTCCTCAGACTAAGGAGTCGAGCAGAGCAATCCTTAAGAGGGCTGCTCGGTCACTCAAGGGGTTGCTGAACCCCACTGCTGCTTCAGTCCAGTGAGGAGCGACTCTATGGCCTGAGCCGCCTGCATGCAGGTTTGTGACTGCAGCTTCCAGTGACTCCACACCTGCTGCTTCGCCACACAGGACTTTTACAGTGGTAAAGATGGTGTCATGACTTGCACATAACTTGGATTAAAGTGAGGGTGACTCTCTCATCCTGGCGCAACTGGTCCAGTGGCCAGACAAACATCGAAACGGCTGGGGGTGAGCCAGGATGCAGGAGCTGCCAGAAAGCAACAATTTGTCTGTTAACTGCCTACGAGGCACCACTCCGGATTTTCTGTTAGGGTTTTCTCCCTTAGCCCAGACAGGTACTATCACTCTGGGCTGGAGTGGACCTGGGAGCAGTGATTATTAAGGGGTAGCTCCACGTTCCCCACAACTTCTGTCCTCCTGGACAGAAGCCTCACCACTGGATGCAGTTTAATGTCGTACCCAGGACCTAGCTACTTACATATTTGTCTACAAATTACCCCCTTTAAAAATCATTATGATGTTAGTCATGTGAAAAAATTAGGACACCCTGAATAAGCCTGTGTGGGTTTTTTTTGTTTTTTTTTTAACATATTTGGACATTCAGAAATTTAACATCAGTGTTAAAAATACTGGGAGATTTACATAATACAACTAAACAATTAAAAATGAATTAAAGACTGTTTTCAAATTTGCTGTAAAATGTAATTCTAAACAATTAGTGAGGAATAAATTAGGACACCCCATCTTTTTTTAGGACAGCCCCACATTCATTCTCACTTAAAATGACTAAAATAAATGTTAAAAAATGCAAATTAAAACAAAAATAAGGTTAGAGATACATATGTGAACATTTTTTAATAAAGAACTGAATATTTAAAGGAGTGTCCAAATTTTTTCACATGACTGTACATAAACTTTCTTTCATGCATTGTGATGTATTTTTTCATAGCCATATTGTATGAATTAGATGTTATGAATTATGTAAGTCGCTCAGAAGCAGAACACTAACTTACCTTTTCTAAATAGGATTTCTTCATGTGTGCTAAACCACTTCACTATAAATAGCAGCCATGTGAAGCTCTGACTTCAGCATGGATAAGTACATCAGGTACTGACATGAAGGACTTTTAGTGACACTGCAAAAAACTGAGTTTTTTCTTGTTAGCATGTCTGTAACATGTTTTTTATGACTTACAAGACATATTGAATGAATTTTTATTTCGGATAGTACAGTACAGGTTAAAAGAAACTGTATAATATAACAACAAGGTCAAATTAGACAAAGACTCCTTCTACTAAACAATTCCACGTGAGTTATCCGAAATGGGCGATGGCTGAAGCCGCAGCTTATATTGCCCACCCATATTCCATCCAAGAATTCAAAAGAGAAAAAAGAGAAAACAAGACAAGAGCGATTACAATTTATAACAAAGCTAAGACAAAATGTGACTGAGAGAGGAAAAAAAAAAAAGAAAACTAAACTAGGCTAAGTTAAGCGGTTACTATTCAAAAACAAATCTAAGACAAAATGTCACAGAGGAAAAAAAAAGATACAGAGTGAAGTCACTCAAATGTCTCATATCTGGTTGTTTTTTTGTTTTTTGCTGTAAAGTTTCATTTAAGCCCTGTCCCCTAAGAAAAGGCGAGTAGAGACAGCATTTTTGGTGATGTAACTATGCATGAAGCTGGCACACGGGTAGTGTTGAGCCAATCAGGACTATCTGGCCTGACTGAAGTTATACTCAAGGCTAGTTAGCATTTTTTTAACAAACTGCATTGAAAACGACCCAAATTAAGATGGGTTCTACCATTAAACTGCTGATGCAGTTTCAGCCATTATCCTGGGCCACCGTGCATGCAGCTGGGCATATCCTTCAACCAGTAAGTCTTGTTATCACAGGATTTATGCTGTTTAATGTAGCACTAGCCACTATTAGCCTTGTGGCCACTGATTCTGACATTTGAATGGGGGTGAGTGAAAAGAGTTTGACATGAACCTGTACGACAATGGAAGGGTTTGTTTGTAGAAAAAAGGGCACAAGATACCATTTTAGACAATGTAGATTTGTTTTTATAGGGGATTTATGGCAACCAGATTGCTTCTTTAATGCCTAAGATTTTTGTATTCCGTGTTCCCATTTGTTTTGGCTTGGATATAAATATAATTTTTAGAAAGAAAATGTTTAGATGTCCCCTCACAGATCGCCACCTTATCTTGGTGGAGGGGTGTGCGTGCCCTAATGATCCCAGGAGCTATGTTGTTGGGGGCAATTTGTCCATGGTATGGGTCTCCCGAGGCAAACTGGTCCTTGGTGAAGGGCCAGACCAACAGCGGTCTAGCGGCTCTCCATGAAGAAATTGCAAGGATCTGGTGTACCCCACCTGATATGGGGTTAGTGGGTCCCACCCTGGAGCCAGGCCGGCAGAAGGGCCTGGATGGCAAGTGCCTGAAGACAGGACTGGACCGGGCTCAGCCTGGATGAGCCACATGGGTCTGCCCTCCAGTGGGCTCACCACCTGCAGGAGGGATCATGGGTGCTGTGTGGATTGGGTAGTAGCAGTCTGGGTTTCTCTGCTTATACTGCTGCCCCTGTGACCCAGACCTCCACACAAGCGATAGAAGATGGATGGATGTTTAGATGTATTTTTCTGCAAATCACTGGCAGTTTTGGTTGTAGTAATTAAAACATCAAATGTTGCAAATGCAGTGACATTTTAAGTGAAATAAATAAATAAAATGACAAAAAAGTGTTAATGAATTTGAATGTTTTACCTGTGAGCCACATAATGCAAAATAGATGTTTAACTTTTACTGAATATGCCACAGAAAAAAAGATGTTTGTTTCAATGTTGGATGTTTGCATATGTTCCCTAGGTGTATGTGAGATCTCAGCATGCACTCAGTCCAGACAGGGCTGTGGGACCCTCGGCCCCCATCTAAACATGCGTCACCCCTGCCTACACCACCCTCTTCAACCTCACGCACTGCCCATGTGACCACAGCCGCCCCAGCTAAACGGATCACATTCTTCAAAAGTGGAGACAGTCAGTTTGGGGGGGTCAGGATGGCCATCCACAAGCGCAGCTTCAAATGCTTCGATGCCCTGCTGGATGACCTTTCTCAAAAGGTCAGTCGTACGGATATTACAACTGGAAGGTAGAAATGTCTTTTGAAGATTAGTTTAGCTGATGCACATGATGTGTGCTTTCAACTTTTCACCTTGGCATTTTTGTTTTTTCCTCACAAACTGTTCTGCCATGTGGCACACAGATAAATAATTTCAACTAATCTTAAAAAAGAAATTCAGAGTTGATTTAAGAATTGAGTGAAGCTGAACAGATGGTAAACACTTATTGTCTAAAGCTAGAAAGCTAGAAAGAAAGTATTCGTAAGTATTGGTTCAAAAGTAAAGGGAAATGTTGAGAGTGTAATGACAGCACAACAAACTTTTGGAATTGTTTGGTAAATGTATACATTGAGTACTAGTTGGTTGCTGGAGAAAAGAATAAACTTGAAAATGCTTAAAGAGCATATAAATCCACCATCATTTAAAGGTCCCATTCACTAAAACATGATGTGTTCATTGGTTTTAACCTTCAGAAATGATTTTTTTTGGGTCATATGAATACAGTAAAAATTTTAAAATCTTTCTTCACTTTAACGAAATAGCTCTTCCAATACATCACTAAAAGGAAAACACTGCCTTCAGTTATGCCCTGTCACCTTGCTATTGGCTGTGATGTTGATCCAATCTATGCCCTGAGTTTCTCCAACCCTGGGACCTACTGGCTTCCACACTAATAATACAGTAATACCACCTGCTTGGATTGTAGAGCACTGGAGACATAATCAAACTTAATTAGTTAATTCATTAAAATTAATCAGTGGAAATTAATTCTGATAAAAAATAGTTGAGAAATATAATCTAAAGAGAAGCACTATAGAAAATTTGTAATATAAAGACAAAAGTAACAGCTGACACAGTAGAAGATCAAGTACATTGATTAAGATGTCTATCGCAATATTTCTTATTTATTTTGGCACAATATTCTCCTAATTATGTACAGGTGCCCCTGCCATTTGGTGTGCGCACAGTGACCACCCCCCGAGGCACTCACACCATTAAACACCTGGAGCAGCTCCAGGATGGTGGATGCTATCTCTGTTCCGATCGACGCCAGGCTAAGCCGATAAACATGGAGCTGGTTAACAAACGGCCGAACATCTGGCACCATCATGAACGAAGGCCCCAGCCCCCGGAAGCCTCACCTGCAACACCGCCTGGCCATTCACATTTGCCCTACAGGCAGCGGCGGATCCTGCTTGTGAAAAATAGTGAACCAGGAATGAGAAGGAGTGTGGTTTTGAGCCGGCGATCGACCAGAAGTCTAAGAGCTTTTCTAGACGAGGTGTCCGAGGTGATGCAGTTTCATGTCCGTAAGCTCTTCACTATAGAGGGTCGCAGAGTAAGAAGTGATTTGTTTTTAAAAGGTTTCTTTTTCTTTAGAGTGTATTACATCTTCCCAATTACACTTTCAACACTGTGTACATTTATTTTCAGATTGACAGTGTACAAAGCCTGATGACTTGTCCAGGTGTTTTGGTGTGTGTTGGTCGGGAAGCCTTCAGGCCACTGCTGATAAACTTTATTAGGAAAAGCTCAGAGGAGAAACTGCCTGGTCTGTGCAGCAGGTCACCAGCTCTTGGTCCACGGACTCCAGGAAATGGGGCTCGATCCCCTGCCACCCAAGGAGTAAGGTCTCCCCCACATGGAGCTCATTCTAGAGCCAGCGAATATAGTGAAGGACATGAGAGCAAGAAAAATGGTAAATTTTTAAAATGAATATGCTAATTAATCCTTTTTGGGATGGTTAAATGCCCTAATAAAAGTAAGAAAGTTGGGAAAAAAAAATTCAAATATGTTTGTCCTACTTTTTCTTTCAGTTAACTTTGGTCTGGAAACTAAGAAGAGCATCATCCACCCTCGTTCTGATTCTTCAAACCGTTCATCCCGTTTCTCTTTGTCTTCTGAAAAGTCATATAGCAATGGTGTCAGTGCCTGCACCCAGGCGAAACCCACCATTACAAACGATGACATTGAAAAACGTGTTCTGGTCAATAAAGATGGTAGTCTTTCTGTGGAAATGAGGGTGCGTTTTCGCCTCCAGCATGATGAAACCATCCAGTGGTCCACACAAATTAAAAAATCCCCATCTTTGACCAATGAATCTGGCCCTTTGAGCCAGGCCCAGCCACATTACCTACAGCAGAGCCACTCAGAAAGCTGCTCTGACCCTGATTCCACATCCTTAGACCCAGAGGGTGTCGACTACTCCAGCCAGCGTCTCCAGTGTACATTGGAGGAAAACCGCTGCCAGTGTTGCTACCAGAGATGTGAACAACAGTTTGATCTATGGGAAAACCCTGCACACATCCCCCAAAAGCCTCCAGTCCCACCCCCACATACATCCAGCTACAGCCACACAAGGATGAGACATACACATTCTTCTAGCTCTTCCTCGTCATGCAATTCCAGAAGGGTGGTGCGCTGCAGAGCAAGGCTTTCCAGCTGCGGGGCTGGTTCAGGTTCAGAGCAGAGCCATGTAGTACAGGAAGAGATGTGCGTGACTGAGCAGGTTGAGCACAGATTGGAGGTGGAGCAGGATGGGGGCTCCCATGTTGAGGTCCACAAAGTGAGTCAATGTTGCAGTAGGAGTGAAGTGGTTGCTGTGGAAAGCAACCTTCGACCACCAAGCAGAAAGTCAGTAGAGGGTGAGCTAACGATGGAAGATGAGCGCCCCTTATCAGCCGTCAGTAGTTCTTCACATATTCTTCAGTCGCTGAAAGAGGACCAGGATGATGAAGAGGATGATCTGCCTCCAAGTGTCTCACAATGTGGCAGTAGTAAAGAACCAGCCCTTTCCCCAACATCCGAGCCTCATCTAAATGGAAGGCCAACAAGCAACATCTCAGATAAGTCCACGCACTCAACCCAACACAAGAAAGAGAAAGATTCAGAAGATCATGGTAGCAGGGCAGTATCAGCAGCCTCTTCATGTCACTGTGGAGCAGCCACCCCTCACTTTGCAGCTGGGGAAGGTGACACTGATCGAGCACCAAGCACCATGTCAAAGAAAAGCAAAGCTAGTATCCAAAGACTGGAGGAACAAGGAGCAGCTGATGAGAATAAAGAAATAACAAGGGTTGCTAGTGGCTTGTCTGGTCACACAGGAGTTTCAACCAGTTCTCAAAAATCAGGCACATCCAGTGTGTGTCCAAATTGTGGGGGATGCAAACGTGGGGCAGACTGGGATTCTATGAGCAGAGCATCACAGCAGTCAACTCGTTCCAAAGTGACCTCTCCAAACCCCGCCTCACCTCTCCCCAAACAAGAGAAAGCCAACAATGGCAGTGATGATTCTACATCAGATGATTCTGCTGTGTCAACACAATCCAACAAGACCAACCTCACCAATCATGGATGTCTCTCTGCCATGTCTAATGTATTAGAAGACAAAGCAGAGAATGGGAAAGAAGAGGAAAGGCCTCCTAGTTCTACCTCTGAAACAAGCCACAGATCCAATAGATCACACAACTCTGACTCTAATGCTGTCACTGCTGTTGAGGCAGAAAATGAGGAGGGGAGAAGTCAAAGTGTAATGTCAGCTAAATCTAATCTGTCCTCCAATTCTACCAAGTCCAAATGTATGACTGGGCACCCTGGCATCTGTTCAACTCAAGAATTAGAGAAAGAGAATACTATAGAGAGAGCAGACAGCTCTTTGTCAGAAAAATCTGGCCTTTCAGCCAAAACTGGTGCATCAGTCAAGTCTCATAAGGCAAACTGTCAGTCAGGTACCAAAGATGCATCTCCGAAAGAAAGTATTGTTTTGGAAGAGAATGACACAAACAAAAGAGCCCCTAGTAACCTCTCTGTGAAGTCAAATATTTCTGCCATGTCTGGAAAGTTTGAAAGACCTGATAGTGTACAATCAGCAAAATCAAATGTTTCAGCAAAGTCCAAAACATCATACAGGTCTGCTTGCAGCAAATGTGGAAAGGCAGTATCTGCTGATACTAAAGCAAAAGATAAAACCATTGTAGAAGTAACTAGAAAGAGTGAAGAAAAAGAAACTGAAGAAAGAACAGTGAGTGCAATGTCAGCAAAGTCCAATCCTGACAAATCTAATAAATCCCATAAGTCTACCAAAGCTTCAGAAAGGTCGTTATCTCCCAGGATAAAAACTGAGAAAGACAGAGAAGAAAGGGCAAAAAGTCAAATGTCCGACACTTCAGATAAATCTAACAAGTCTGTGAAGTCTTCCAAGTCAACTAAGTCTAAATGTGAAGACAATGAAATGACAGAACTTTCAAGCTCAAGGTTAGATGAGACTGAGGGAAATAAAATGAAGGAAATGGAAACACAGCAGAGGCCAGACAGTATAATGTCAGCTAAATCAGAAAACAACCAGAAAGCAACTTCTGCATGTTCCTCAAAGTCTCATAGATGTAATTGTAGTGAAAATGCAAGAGCAACTCCTACCTTGGGGGACAGTACAGGAGACTGTGAAACAGCTGAGGGCTGGACTGCCAGTGCTTTGTCCAGTAAATCTGCTTCCTCTTCAAAGTCTAACCATACAAAGACAGAGATAGATGATATGATGAACAGAGCCTCCAGCGCAAAGTCCACAGAGTCGAAACATAATGCAGCATCTCCAGATGTAAAGGATGATGATGAAAATCAAGAAAGGGTGGCAAGTGCAATGTCTATTAAGTCAAAGTCTTCAGCAAAGTCCAGTCGCAAGTCAAACGTAAGCCCAAAGGTTGTTACTATTAAAGCACCAGATGGCGTTTATATTGAAGAAAATGGGACAAAGGAGAGAGCACCAAGCATTGGGTCTCAAAAGTCCAATCAGAATGGAACGGTTGGTGTTGCTGTCATACAGACAGTGGATTCAAGTGAAAACCTAGATGATGACAGTACACCAAGAAATCGTTCCTCAGAACACACTCATGGTCAAACACTCTCACCTAAAAGAGCACATTCACCAAATGCTCAAGCTGCAGCCTTCAGACGGTCTCCATCCCCTGGGCAACAGCCGCCATCTGGTGTTTGCTTTGGAGAGACAAGAGGGACCAGTGCCTTGTCTATTCGCTCATCAGTTTCTTCCAAATCTGGCAGATCCAAATGCCATTGTAGAGCGGCTTTGGCACTTGAAAAGGCAAAGAAAGAATGTGGGAGAGAAGATAAGGAAGTTGAGAAAAATAAAGAGGGTGAAGAAGCGACAGCTGAGGGGACTTCTGGGCAAGAATTTGGTGCCCTGCCATCCTCAACCAAAACTCAACGGAGAGATTCGGTGGAGCAGCCTTTGAGTCACAACTCAACAGCATCAGTCTCATTTGGGTTGCCAGAAGACCAGGAAACAGATTCAGACAGTGGTAAGTCCAGTGTTTCTGCTCATGGACATGCCGATGTTGCTGGATGTGGAAAGGATTTCAGTGTGAGGGAGTCACAAAGTTCCAGCAGTAATTGTAGGAAAAGCAGTTCATCTAACAATCTAACAGCAGCACATGTCCCCACTGTTGAAACTTCAGCTGAGAGTGCAGAGCAAAAAGCAGAAAGAACCACCAGTGCAATTTCACTTAAGAGCAACAAGTCTTGCAAGTCCTCTTGTAACTGTAAGTTAAAAGAAATTGAATCAGAGAGCACGAGGTCTGCTACAACAAAAAAAGCAAGCATTGTGGACACCCCCAGTGAGAGGACCACATCGACAGTGTCGTCAGCTAGCACTAAAGTTCGAAGCAAATCTCCTGTGAGCACTAAAAGTAACAACATGGCAAAAACAACTCCTAGAGAGTCACCAAATGACTTTAAAAACCAGGATACTGCTAGTAAGGCAAAAAATGTCCATCAACAAAGTCCAAAGGTCAAATCACATACAGGAAGTGATAATGGTGTCAAAGCCACTAGTTCACAGAAAAAAGAAAGCCCCAGCAAATCCTCGAGCCAATGTCCTTTACACAACCATGTAGAGTCACTCAGTGACAGCACTCTTTCTCGGTCTCTCTCTGCTGCTGACCTGCTAAAGGAAACCATGGCTGCTGCACGCACACACAGTAGGCAATCGAAAGCCAGCAAAACCAGCGGCAAGTCCAAAAGTGAGAAAAGTGGGACACATCAGAGAAGCAGAAGTCGTAAAGGTCAGGCAGAGGAACTGACTCCTACTTGCCTGCCCAGTACTTCCGCCAGTGAGGTAGTTAGTGATTGGCTAAAGACCATCCCCCCTATTAGCAGTATGCTACCACTTGGCCATGAGTTGAATGAGGAAGACGATAGCCAGAGGACTAATGATGTGGAAGAGATACCTGCTCAAGAGGTGGCAAAGATGGAGGAGAGTCCTGAGGACAAAGTTGTGTCTGAAGTGGAAGAAGAGAATGAGGAAGACACAAAAATTGATGCGACACAGGAGAAGAATTTTGATCCAGCTCCAGGTGAAACAGAGGGGATGACGTCTCACCCCAGTGCTCTGCCCAAGAACTGGCAGTCGTCTGCTGCTGTGATGAAAATTCTGTTGAGCTCTTCATTTGGTCGATGTCAGAGCATGCCTGAGGTAAGCTAACAATTTCTAAATTATATTGAAATATAAGTAAAACTACATAGACTTGATAGCAGACAAACCCTATCATAACCCATGCATGCATTCGTCCATCCATCTTCTATCGCTTTTCCGGAGGTCCGGGTTGCGGAGGCAGCAGTTCAAGCAGAGAAGCCCAGACTTCCCTCTCCCCATCCACCTGCTCCAGCTCTTCAGAGAGGATACCAAGGCGTTCCCAGACCAGCTGGAAGACATAGTCTCTCCAGCGAGTCCTGGGTCTGCCCCAGGGTCTCCTCTCAGTGGGACATGCCCGAAACACCTCAAGTGGGAGGCATCCAGAAGGCATCCTGATCAGATGCCCAAACCACCTCAACCGGCTCCTTTCAATGTGGAGGAGCAGCAGTTCTACTCTGAGCCTCTCCTGGATGACTGAGCTCCTCACCTTATCTCTAAGGGTGAGTCCAGCAATCCTACGGAGAAAGTTCATTTCAGCCGCTTGTATCCACAATCTCATTCTTTCGGTCATTACTTAAGGTCATGACTATAGGTGAGGGTAGGAACGTAGCTTGACCGGTAAATTGACAGCTTTGCCTTAGAGCTCAGCTCCCTCTTCACCACAACAGACTGGTACAAAGTCCGGATCACTGCAGATGCTGCTCCGGTCCGTCTGTCAATCTCTTACTCTATTCTCTCCTCACTCGTGAATAAGACCCCGAGATACTTAAACTCCTCCACTTGGGGCACTAGCTTTGCCCCAACCCGGAGAGGACAATCCACCTTTTTTCCGGCTGAGCACCATGGACTCGATCTTGGAGGTACTGATTCTCATCCCAGCCGCTTCACACTCAGCATCAAACCATCCCAGTAAGACCTGTAGGTCATTGCTGGATGAAGCCAACAGGACAACATCATCTGCAAACACCAGAGATGAAATCCTGTAGTCACCAAGCATGACACCCTCTGTTCCTTGGCTGTTCATAGAAATCCTGTCCATAAAAATTATGAACAGGATTGATGGCCAAGGGCAGCCCTGGCGGAGTCCAACTCTCACTGGGAATGTGCCCGACCAAGTGTTGGCAATATGAGCCAAGCTTTCACAGCGGTCGTATAGAGACCGGATAGCTCGAAACAAGCCCGATACCCCATACTCCTGAAGCAGCCCCCACAAAAAACCACGAGGGACTCGGTCGCCTTCTCCAAGTCCACAAAACACATGTAGACTGGTTGGGAAAACTCTCACGAACCCTCGAGGATTCTCAAAAGTGTAAAAAGCTGGTCCGATGTGCCATGGCCAGGATGAAAACCACATTGCTCCTCCTGAATCCAAGGTTATCATTGTTACTATCATTACTATCATTGTTACTGTCGTTATCATAGTTACTATATATGGGTTGTTATTATAACCCATATATTATAAACATTAAACTGGGTGGGCCAGGGGGTGGGCCGTGGCCCCTGGCCGGCTTTGGGCCCCTGGTGCTGGGAAGGGGGGGCTTTTCCCCCCCGGGCCGGGGTTGGGTGTGTGCCGGTGGTGCAGGCCGGTCCCGGCGCATCCTTGCGCGGCGGGGTCATGTCCTCCCAGGGCCCTGGTGGTGCGCCGGGGCAGGTGCCTGCATCATATGGGGTCGCCCTCCCCGTCCTCTGGGGCCTGTGTGTGTGTGTGAGAGAGAGTGGGTGTGAGTGGGGGCATGTGTGTGGGTGCATGCATGTGAGTGTGTGTGTTGCGTGTGGGCATGTGGGGCTGTGTGTGGGTGTAGGTGGGCATGTGTGATGGTGAGTGTGTGTATGTGTGCACATGAGGATGGGCGGGGGTGTGTGTGTACAGCTGCGGATACCTGTCGGTGGACGTGTGGGGTGGGAGAACTTTATTGGGTGGCAGGGGTGAGGCAGTCCATCTAGTGGCATGGGGGTTGGTGATTCGGGGCCTCCTTGTCCCAGCTGCCCTGCCGTTGTGTCACGGGGCGAGGCGCTTTGTCACATTGCCCCTAGTGTCATTGGCGCCGGGTGTGTGTGGGTGCTCAGGGGTGGTCAAGGGGTGCTGTTGGCACGGGTTGGTGGCCATGTTGCCGTCTGGCTGCTCTGGGGTGGCTGTGGCTGCAGAGCGGCCTGCTGCTATCGGTGTACGTCTGGGGTGGGTGGTTGGTGGGCTTGCGGTGGGCACTCAGGGGTGTTGTTTGGCATGTGGGGTGTCGTGTGGGTCTGGCCCACTGTTCAGTATTGTGACTATTGTTGTTGTTCATGATTGTGTGTGCAAGATGAGTGGGAATGGGTGTGGCTGCTCCATCATGTTTGTGGTGCTGGGAGCGCCACAAACATGTGGTGTATATTCCACCCAGAATATACAGTGCATCTTCTTGGATACATTTAGGGCTTTGGGGCAGGGGTGTGCCGCACTGTCAGTGAAGGGGATACCTCTGCTGCGCAGTGGAGCTGCCCTCACCTCAATTTTAATTGCATTTTAGACACTGAGGGCTTGGGAGGATGGGCGCCCCGCTGCCTATCGCAGTGGCTGGTGGTGCTCCAACCACCATCCCCCCAATTTTAACTGCACTATGGTAGTCCACACATTTACACACAGTCACATCATACAACTGACATACACCTACCATGTTTTGTGCGGGGGGGGGGTCTTCCCCCACTTCTGTTGCCCTCCTTCTGCTGGGGGCCGGGGGGCCTGGGATCCATCATGTCAAAATCCCTGGATGCTGCTGAATGTATAGATACAAGGAAGGGAATCGGAGAGGGACTGAATAAGAGAGTAAGCAAGATTGAGGGAGTGATGAATGGAGATGGTGATGGTGGGTCGGTTTTGTGTGGCGCTTTGTGTGTCGGGTAGCATCTCGGGGTGCCTGCAGTGATCTGCTGATCAGTCGCTGGGGTGGGTCGGCGGGGGTGGCGGCCGCTGGCCTGTGCCGGCGGTCTCCCCAGCCACTGCCGGGCATTGGTGCGCGTTCAGGTTCGCTGCATCTGCATCGTAGTTGCCCTAAGAAATAAGGGTGAATGAGGGTGGGTGAGTGTGAGGGGGAGAGCAGGAATGGATTTGAGTAAGTCGGAGTGAGAGTGAGTGCGTGGGTGAACGTGAGTGGGTGTGGGTGACCCCGAGGGTGAGTAGGAGTGACATTGAGCAGGTACAGGAGTGGGAGAGAATGGGTGGGTCTGGGAGTGCGAGAGTGGGTGAGTAGAGTGTGGGAGTGCATCTGGGTGCATATGAAAGCATGAGGGTGTAAAGGTATGGGCATGGGTGTGTCTGCTGGTCGAGAGGTGTTGGATTGAGGGGGTAGTGCCTCTCGGCTATGTGGGCTCCCCTGGGGGGGGACTTCTTTGGGCATGGGGGTCCCCAGGGTGTGCGGCGCTGGGGGTGGGGGGGCTGCTGTGGGGGTGCTTGGGGGGGGGGGCTTGTGCCAAGGGGCTCAGGCCGGTCTCTGGCCCAGGGGATGGGGGCACTGGCCTCCTGGGGCCCGGAGGCTGACGTTGGCCCCTCTGGGGGGGCGGGGGGTTGGTGGGCTCGGGGGTGGGCCCGCTGCACCAGCAGCCTGGCAGCCTGGCCTCCCTTGATCATCCCTCTGGGGGCGGATGCCTGGCTTCCCTGGGGCTTGCTGACCTCGGGCATTTGTGCCCTGTAGGTGTTGGCAGCACTGCCTTGCCTGCTTGGGGTTCCCGGGGGGAAGGGGGGGTTGCTTCGACCGGCCCCCTTCTTCGTATATTTCCTGACAAACCACTCACATGCACACACTTATTTTGCGTGCACTCTCATATGTATGCACACGGACGCACATGCACAAATGTCTCTCCTTTAACAGGTGCAGATACCAGACTCATGTTGAGACCTCTTCGGTGGAAGAAGCAGTTTGTCTTCTGTTTGTTTTAGTTGTTGGTTTGTGTGTCTTTTTGTCTGTTCCCCTCCCTTTTCTTTCCCATTCCACACACTTCCTTTCCCCATTCCCCATCCTGTCGGGTTCTCCATGGTTAATTAACTTTTAATACTTTATTTAAATTATTACAGGAGGACTTTACAACAATATACAGTACATAGTTAGGTACTGTATAAAGCTCCTTTTGGCAAAGTAAATCTGTTTTGGCACAATAAGGGTAACAAATCTGTTCTGCTGACCTACCTGCCTGACAGAACAAGGGGAAAAGAAAAAAAAAACATTAAACTAATGAACTTCCATGATAATTGCTGTCATATCATGAGAACTATTATAATTGTGTATCTGACCTAATCTGTATTCTCTCACCATTTGAACAGGTGTCTCCAGTTTACGGCCGCAGACTGAGCACATCAGCAAGGGGCCTTTTGGACTGTTTGACTCAGCTTCAGCTCATTGAGCCTGTAGTTAGCCCTTGCTGTAACCAACAGAAGGAGCGGAACCAGCAGTATGATGACATTATAGCCATCCTTCAATCACTCTGGCTCAGTGAATCCAGGACCGTAGAAGCAAAGGGGGAAAAGGTTTGTAGCCCACCACACATTTCCCCACCAAGGTCTTCTTCTGGAGTGGATATGAGCAGTGGTTCTGGAGGTTCAGGGAAAGAAACTGGCAATCAAGGAGGAGATGAAATGCCTCCAAAAGAATCTGAATCTTTGCATGGGGATGAGACTGTGGAGGAGGTTACAGAGGAAGAAAAAATTGCAGAGTCAGTAAATCAAGTGGAAACATCCTCAGAGCAAGATAAAGAAGACACAGCAGAGGAACCACTGCATCATAAACAAGAGACAGTCCCCCAAAGTCTGGACACCCCAAATGCCTCAGACTCATCGGATAAGAGCTCTGGCAAAGATGGCTCCAAATCTCCCACTGATAATGAGACACAAGAAGACTCAGGCCCGAGCACTCCTCCAACAGTCGTGCAAGCCCCACTGTCAAAAAGGCTATCCCAAGACCCGGATCCAGTGTGGGTACTTCACCTTCTGAAGAAGCTACAGAAGCAATTCATAGACCACTACATGAACGCCACAGCTGAGTTCAAAGTTCGCTGGGACCTGGATGACAGTGTCATCCTTGACACGATGATCTCAGAGCTGAGGGATGAGGTGAGCCGCCGTATCCAGAGCAGTATTGAACGTGAGATGAAAAAGATTCAGGGTCGGGCTGGGAGAGGAGGAAGGTTGCCACGGGCATCCCGAGGGGGGAACCTCTCCACAGATTCTGCCACGGCGGACAAGAGACGTCAAATGCTGAAGGTAAATCCGCCACAATCTTCTTCATGTCAAACACTTAGATGCTGCTTGAATGATAAGCTGATAATTACAGCATATTTTTTTTCAGATCATGAAGAACCAGTCAGTGAAAACTGCAGATTCCCTAAGTGACGGAGAGATGACGGGTGACTTTAGCGACCAGAGAAGCGAGGATGAATACTGCCCCTGTGACGCTTGTGTCCGCAAGAAAATGGCTGCTCGGCCTTTTAAAAAGAACCCAGAAGCAGCTGAAGCACCAGTGATGATGGAGTTTGACCTTGTTAAGATTCTCCTCAATAAGAAAAACATGCCACATGATACTGCGACCCTATCCCAACCTGCCATCGTGGAAAGTGACAGTATGGCTGTGGATGAGGAAGGGAGGCATTTAGAGGTCTTGCAAGAGGAAGAGGAGGAAGATGAAACCAAAGAGGACATTAAAGGTGTTGTTGTTTTAGAGGAGACGATTGCAGAGGAGGAAGAGCAAGGAAAGGATGAAGGTGACTTAAGAAGAGAAGTGGAGGAAAAAGGAGTTGAGAGAGAGGAATATGGTGCTGATGATGAAGAGCAGGAGGAGGAAGAAATTGGTGTTGAAGAATCCGCGGAAGATGAAACATCAAGAAGCGCAGAGGAGGAGGTAAAAGAAGAAGACGGAACATGCCAGTGTCAGTGTGCCAGAGACGAGGAAGACACAGAAAAAGAGGAAGAGGAGGTTGAGGAGTCCAGCAACAACACAGACAATGAAGAAGAAGAGAAGTCTGAAGGAAAGACGGGAGAAGATGAGACGCGGGGCAATGAGGGAGAGATGGGAAGTGGGGAAGATGAGGAGACAAGTTACCACAACACAGTAAAGGAAGAAACAACAGGTCAAGGAGAGACAACTGAAAATGGAAAGGAGGAGGAAGAAGAGGAGGAGGAAGAAACAACTGACCGGAAAAGTGAGGAAGACGAGACATCCAACAGTGCTGCCAATTTTGTAGCAAATGAAGAATCGGCACATGTGGAGGGAAACAACAGTGTGTCTGCAGAGGATGGAGACAACTGTGATGTTAGCACAGGAGAGGAAGAGTCAAGCAAAGACAAAAAGAGAGATGGGAGTGAGGAGCAGGAGGCTAGTGCAGAGGAACAAACCCCATCAAAGGTAACCCAGATTCAATCCAATCTGATTCCCAATTAGTAACATCACTAAAAAAACATAGTTTAGCTGAAGTTTGTACAGTCCCTATTGAACTCCTTTCTGAAGACATACGAGTTCTCGTAGGTTGGTTTTCCATCTGTACATGTGTCAGCACTCTATTTTGTATTTATTTTTTTGTATCTTGTATACTTTATTAATCCCCAGAGAAAAATTCAGGTACCTGGATGGATGAGGCAGCCACGGTATGGTGCCAATTCCGTCACCATTCTTACACACACATTCACACCTAGGGCCATTTTAGAGTCTCCAATTAACCTAACTTGGATGTTTTTGGCCTGTGGGAGGAAAGCGGAGTATCCGGGGTAAACCCACGCAGACACAGGGAGAACATGCAAACTCCACACAGAAGGGTCACCGATAGTCAGGGGGTAGGATCGAACCCACAATGGTCGGGGTTGGATCAATTCTGTGACCTTTTTACTGTGCTGCCACAGTGCTAACCACTGTGCCACCAAGCTGCCCAAAACTGTCTAAAACTGTTGAAGGGTGCTTTCACACCTAAATTTCTTTGCTTTGGTTCAAATCAGTTGATAAGTTTGTCACATTGTATCATTTTCTCCTTGGTTTGGTTCCCTTTCTCACAAGCAAAAATTCATGTGGACTAAATTGTGTCACGTTAAATCCTGCGAGACTTATGTCAGAATGTGCTCTGTTCTTATTGGTCAGATTTTTTTGCCACAAGAATAGGAAAAGTAAATACAGGAAGTAGGATGACTGTTGTGCATTTATACATTTCTGGAGAGAAAATAATACAAATTGTAGCGTAATCTATGGGGGGGGGGGCATCGCCCTGGTTATCATTTATTACATATGTGCATATACCACTTTCTGCAAATCGTACAGTTTGAAACTGAAGCACAGCTATGGAAGGAAAATAAAATGTCGGCGTTCATTAATCCTCCAGAACTGTGATGCTCAGCCACAGATATTTTGGAAGGTCCATCAGGTATTTACAGTGGCATAAAATGTTTTACCATTTGCTGCTGGTCCTGTTTTATTATGGTCCCTTTCTCACCTGCAGGACCACACCAGAGTTCACCAGTTGATTTGAATTGAGACCATCTCTTTTAGGTCATTTCAGCTCGGTTGTTTTGGTGCGCACCTGAGTGTGATTACCGTGTTCTCACCAGACAAAATGAACCGCACTAACGGAGAAAGCAAACTCAAGTTTGATTGAAACGAACTAAAGCCTGCAGGTGTGAAAGCATCCTGAAACACAGTATATGAATTTATTCTATATATTCTTTGCATTATTCTCAGATTCAGTTCAGTCATTACAGTGGATTATTCATCTTTTTACTATGCTCTGGTATATAATTACTTTCACAGTGGTGGATGCTCATATTAAAGACAGCTCAGATTATTTTTCCTGGTGCTCCTACAATTGAAACAGTACCTTATCAAGCTGAAATGCATTTCCTTCTTCTTTGCCTAGCAACCATGACTAACACCTAACATGGGGCTGAGGCATTTGTTTTTGGTTTTTTGGGGTTTTTTTTTAAATCCTCTGGCAATGATGATCTTTTTCCCACTTCCTCAATTTTAGTGATCAGAATGTGTGGTCATTTCACGACCGGTATTCTCTTCCTGTTTTATTTACAGTTAACTGATGTACGTTCACATTTCTCTTAAAAAAAATTAGATTCTAATTACAAAAAATATGTTCTTCTGCAAGAAATCAGATAGTGTGGGAGAAAATTAGAGAGTAAAGGTAGCAGTTACAGTGGGGCAAAAAAGTATTTAGTCAGCCACCAATTGTGCAAGTTCTCCCACTTAAAAGATGAGAGAGGTCTCCAATTTTCATCATAGGTATACCTCAACTATGAGAGACAAAATGAGGGAAAAAAAAAAATCCAGAAAATCACACTGAAGGATTTTTAATGAATTAATTGGTAAATTCCTCAGTAAAATAAGTATTTGGTCACCTACAAACAAGCAAGATTTCTGGCTCTCACAGATCTGTAACTTCTTCAAGAGGCTCCTCTGTCCTCCACTCGTTACCTGTATTAATGGCACCTGTTTGAACTCGTTATCAGTATAAAAGACACCTGTCCACAACCTCAAACAGACTCCAAACTCCACTATGGCCAAGACCAAAGAGCTGTCAAAGGACACCAGAAACAAAATTGTAGACCTGCACCAGGCTGGGAAGACTGAATCTGCAATAGGTAAGCAGCTTGGTGTGAAGAAATCAACTGTGGGAGCAATTATTAGAAAATGGAAGACATACAAGACCACTGATAATCTCCCTCCATCTGGGGCTCCACGCAAGATCTCACCCCGTGGGGTCAAAATGATCACGAGAACGGTGAGCAAAAATCCCAGAACCACATGGGGGGACCTAGTGAATGACCTGCAGAGAGCTGGGACCAAAGTAACAAAGGCTACATCAGAAACACACTACGTCGCCAGGGACTCAAATCCTGCAGTGCCAGATGTGTCCCCCTGCTTAAGCCAGTACATGTCCAGGCCCATCTGAAGTTTGCTAGAGAGCATTTGGATGATCCAGAAGAGGATTGGGAGAATGTCATATGGTCAGATGAAACCAAAATAGAACTTTTTGGTAAAAACTCAACTTGTCGTGTTTGGAGGAGAAAGAACACCATACCTACTGTGAAGCATGGGGGTGGAAACATCATACTTTGGGGCTGTTTTTCTGCAAAGGGACCAGGACGACTGATCCGTGTAAAGGAAAGAATGGATGGGGCCATGTGTCGTGAGATTTTGAGTGAAAACCTCCTTCCACCAGCAAGGGCATTGAAGATGAAACGTGGCTGGGTCTTTCAGCATGACAATGATCCCAAACACACCGCCTGGGCGACGAAGGAGTGGCTTCTTAAGAAGCATTTCAAGGTCCTGGAGTGGCCTAGCCAGTCTCCAGATCTCAACCCCATAGAAAATCTTTGGAAGGAGTTGAAAGTCTGTGTTGCCCAGCGACAGCCCCAAAACATCACTGCTCTAGAGGAGATCTGCATGGAGGAATGGGCCAAAATACCAGCAACAGTGTGTGAAAACTTACAGAAAACATTTGACCTCTGTCATTGCCAACAAAGGGTATATAACAAAGTATTGAGATGAACTTTTGTTTTTGACCAAATACTTATTTTACCGAGGAATTTACCAATTCATTCATTAAAAATCCTTCAATGTGATTTTCTGGATTTTTTTTTTTCTTATTTTGTCCCTCATAGTTGAGGTATACCTATGATGAAAATTGGAGACCTCTCTCATCTTTTAAGTGGGAGAACTTGCACAATTGGTGGCTGACTAAATACTTTTTTGCCCCACTGTATGTTAAATCTGAACATTGCTGTTGCCATTATGTGCTTGTAAAATAGTTTTAAAGTCATTAAAGGCCTATTTAAAGATGTACTTTAAAACATTTTCATGAAAAATAAAAAAAAAATACATCAACAAAATGTTTAGAAGGGTGCAGAATTAATGTCTTTATATTCTTCAAAAAATATATACAGTATCTCACAAAAGTGAGTACACCCTCACATTTTTGTAAATATTTTATTATATCTTTTCATGGGACAGCACTGAAGATATGACACTTTGATGCAATGTAGTCAGTGTACAGCTTGTATAACAGTGTAAATTGGTTGTCCCCTCAAAATAACTCAACACACAGCCATTAATGTCTAAACCTCTGGCAACAAAAGTGAGTACACCCTAAGTGAAAATGTCCAAATTGTGCCCAAAGTGTCAATATTTTGTGTGGCCACCATTATTTTCCAGCACTGCCTTAACTCTCTTGGACATGGAGTTCCCTGGAGCTTCACAGGTTGCTACACAATCCTCTTCCACTCCTCCCTGACGACATTATGGAGCTGATGGATGTTGGAGACCTTGCATTCCTCCACCTTCCGTTTGAGGATGCTCCACAGATGCTTAATAGGGTTTAGGTCTGGAGACATGCTTGGCCAGTCCATCACCTTTACCCTCAGTTTCTTTAGCAAGGCAGTGGTCGTCTTGGCAGTGTGTTTGGGGTCGTTATCATGTTGGGATCATGCTCTGCTTCAGTATGTCACAGTATATGTTGGCATTCATGGTTCCCTCAATGAGCTGTAGCTCCCCAGTGCCGGCAGCACTCATGCAGTCCCAAACCATGACACTCCCACAACCATGCTTGACTGTAGGCAAGACACACTTGTCTTTGTACTCCTCACCTGGTTGCCACCACACATGCTTGACACCATCTGAACCAAATAAGTTTGTTGGTTTCATCAGCCCACAGGACATGGTTCCAGTAATCCATGTCCTTAGTCTACTTGTCTCCAGCAAACTGTTTGCAGGCTTTCTTGTGCATCTTCTTTAAAAGGGGCTTCCTTCTGGGACGACCGCCATGCAGACCAATTTGATGCAGTGTGCGGCGTATGGTCTGAGCACTGACAGGCTGACCCCCCCCCCCCCACACACACACACACCCCTTCAATCTCTGCAGCAATGCTGGCAGCAGTCATACATCTATTTTCAAAAGACAACCTCTGGATATGACGCTGAACATGTGCACTCAACTTCTTTGATCAACCATGCTGAGACCTGTCCTGAGTGGAACCTGTCCTGTTAAACCACTGTATGGTCTTGGCCACTGTGCTGCAGCTCAGTTTCAGGATGTTGGCAGTCTTCTTATAGCCTAGGCCATCTTTATGTAGAGCAACAATCCTTTTTTTTAGATCCTCAGAGTTCTTTGCTATGAGGTGCCATGTTGAACTTCCAGTGAACAGTATGAGAGAGTGTGAGAGCGATAACACTAAATTTAACACACCTGCTTCCCATTCACACCTGAGACCTTGTAACACTAACGAGTCACATGATACCGGGGAGGGAAAATGGGTAATTGGGCACAATTTGGACATTTTCACTTAGGGGTGTGCTCACTTTTGTTGCCGGTGGTTTAGATATTAATGGCTGTGTGTTGTTATTTTGAGGGGACAGCAAATTTACACTGTTATACAAGCTGTACACTGACTACTTTACATTGTATCAAAGTTGTGTTGTCCCATGAAAAGATAATAAAATATTTACAAAAATGTGAGGCATGTACTCACTTTCGTGAGATACTGTATATTGATGAAAGAAATACTTAAACAAATTTTTACAGGTCCAAAATAATCATTACATCAGAGCAGCTGGATGACGAAACTACGGTGGCCAGTAACATAAATATACATATATAAACTAGTGGTGTTGAACAATAAACAATTTTAATCGCGATTAATCTTTTGGAATGTTGAGTTAATTGTGATTAATAATGTGTTAATCGCATGTTTTTCCATACAGATACAGTGTACCTTAAGTCGGTAATTTTTCAAGTTTGGCATCCTGTTATGAACATGGGAGTGGACAAATATGCTTACTGTCTTCACCTGCAGGTTTATTAAAGCTCTCAACATATCCAAAATTACAAAAACTATCCAGAATATTCTCCAGAAAATTCTCAAAAGTAATCTGCATGTGCAAACAAAAGAATGCCAGGGCTCATTAACATCACTGCAACACAACTCAGCATCCAACCAGCCAGCAGCCACAAATGCAGCTTGCTCTTTTCTCCCATAGCAAACAGACACAATTTCTCTTTTAGCAGAAAAATTGCAAACCTAAACAACTATCTTGCCCGTAATGACACCCCATCATGCTGCAAAAACAGCGGGAGAGTGAATGGACATTACGAACACAGCTTAAGAATTTTTTTAGACTGGTACTCGCCAACAGTTGGACCCAAAGCTATGGGGATGAAAACAGGCAAATTTCTGTCCGTGTCAGCTGCTGGAGGTCAGCAACAACCTAGCATGTAGCTGCTAGCCAGCTAGCCAGCTAGCCAGCTTCCACAGAAGAACAACAACCCAACATCCAGGCAAAGTTTTGGGGGAGGCTGTAACAATTATCTAGGTAAGAGCTCCCGACAGATAATGTAAACTTAAACATGACAACACTTTGGGGATATCAATGGCTATAACCCAGCTTGTATGACTTTGCATTGTCTGCATGGTGCACACATGGCGTGTCTGTGGCCAGAGCGGCTTTGGTATGGAGAGCAGATAGGCCAGAAAGTACTGTTTGTGCTTTCTGCCATTAACTGTTGTTAACCGCGATCACAAAATTTGTCGCCATTAACGGAGGCAAAGCGTTAAAGGGCGATTAACGCGATAACCCCAA
The DNA here is from genome assembly GCA_020510985.1 of Pholidichthys leucotaenia. Classification (NCBI taxonomy): domain Eukaryota; kingdom Metazoa; phylum Chordata; class Actinopteri; order Cichliformes; family Pholidichthyidae; genus Pholidichthys; species Pholidichthys leucotaenia. Next base: position 222,619,072 of record CM035845.1, on the reverse strand, counting down.
CACCACTAATATAAACACTAGATAGGACAAAGCTAATATTTTCATGGCAAATGGAGGAAACATATTCTGTAAATAATTATAATGGTTGACAGCACCTGCTGCACTGTGATAATAGGATACACAAGTAATTGTTCATTGTATCTATTATAATCATATGAGTAAGATCAGTGGCAGTTCTGGCTTGTATAACGCCCTGGGCGGACCACCTTTCTGGCACCCTGAGATGCATACCAAAACTATGTATATACAGTCATAAATGAAAAAAGACACTTAAATATGAACAAAATATAATAAGAATAAAAAAACATCGGAAGACAGACACACACATACATATATATATACTGTATATAGTGGATATAAAAAGTTGACGCACCCCTGTTCAAATGCCAGGTTTTTGCGATGTAAAAAAGAGACCAAGATAAATCATTTCAAAACTTTTTCCACCATTAATGTGACCTATAACCTGTACAGCCCAATTGAAAAACAAATTGAAATCTTTTAAAGGGAAAAATTAAAAAAAACTTAGGATAACCCATTTGCAGAAATATGCACACCCTTAAACTAATACTTTGTTGCAGCACCTTTGGCTTTTATTACAGCATTCAGTCTTTTTGGGTAGGAGTCTGTCAGCGTGGCACATCTTGATGTGGCAATATTTGCCCCCACTCTTCTTTGCATAAACACTCCAATTCTGTCAGATTGCGAGGGCATCTCCTGTGCACAGCCCTTTTCAGATCACCCCACAGATGTTTGATCGGATTCAGGTCTGGACTCTGGCTGGGCCATTCCAAAACCTTAATCTTCTTCTGGTAAAGCCATTCTTTTGCTGATTTGGATGTCTGCTTTGGGTCATTGTCGTGCTGAAAGATGAAGTTCCTCTTCATCTTCAGCTTTCTAGCAGAAGCCTGAAGGTTTTGTGCAAACACTGACTGGTATTTGGAACTGTTCATAATTTCCTCTACCTTGACTAAGGCCCCAGTTCTAGCTGAAGAAAAACAGCCTCAAAGCATGATGATATCACCACCATGCTTCACTGTAGGTATGGTGTTCTTTTGGTGATAAGCAGTGTTGTGTTTGCGCCAAATATGCCTTTTGGAATTATGGCCAAAAAGTTCAACCTTGGTTTCACCGGACCATAACACATTTTCCCACATGCATTTGGGAGAATTCAAATGTGTTATTGCAAAATGTAGCTGGGCTTGGATGTTTTTGTTTTTTTTCATAAGATAAGGTTTCCATCTTGCTACCCTAGACGGAAGATTGTTGTCACATGTACTAAACAGCCAGTACTTGCCAGAAATTCCTGCAGCTCCTTCAATGTTTCTGTCAGCCTCTTGGCAGCCTCCCTGACCAGTTTTCCTCTCGTCTTTTCATCAATTTTGGAGGGACATCCAGTTATTGGTAATGTCACTGTTGTGCCATATTTTCTCCACTTGATGATGATTGTCTTCATTGTGTTCTATGGTATATTTAATGCCTTTGAAATTCTTTTGTACCCTTCTCTTGACTGATTCCTTTGAGTAATGAGATCCCTCTGATGCTTTGAAAGCTCTCTGCGGACCATGGCTTGTGCTGTAAGATGCGACTACAAAAATGTCAGGAAAAGCCTACTAGAACAGCTGAACTTTATTTGGAGTTAATCAGAGGCACTTTAAATGGTGGCAGGTGTGCTGACTCCCATTTAACATGAGTTTGAATGTGATTGGTTAATTCTGAACACAGCCACATCCCCAGTTATAATGGTGTGCATATTTATGAAAACAGGTTATTGTAAGTTTTTTATTTTTCCCCTTAAAAGATTTCAGTTTGTTTTTCAATTGGGTTGTACAGGTTATAGGTCACATTAATGGTGGAAAAAGTTTTGAAATGATTTAGCTTGGGCTGATTTTTTTACATCATAAAAACCTGGCATTTGAACAGGGGTGTGTAGACTTTTTATATCTAGCTATCCATCTATTTATCTATCTATACACACACAAACACACACACACACTACTCACAAAAAGTTAGGGATATTCAGCTTTCGGGTGAAATTTCAGGATGTACCTAAAATGCATTGTAACCTTTCCAGGTGAACTTAATTTGACCTTCTCTAACCGTGTGAATGCACATGTCCAGCTGTTCAGTGTTTCAGTACTTTTTGGATAACTTGCGGTACTCTAACAAGATGCTTAACGCCAAAATTCACAACAGGTGTTTGATCCATGAATCGACCAATAAATTTTCTGGTTCAGTTAGAATTGGTGTTGAAACAGTCCTCTTCATCATGCTGTTCACATTTTGACATCATGAGACCAAGATGACACCTCACAATTGATCAGCAGGACCTCGCCTTTGCGAGGCTTCAAGCAGGGTGTTATCAGAGGGAAGTGGACACTCAGCTTAGTGTCACAGGCTGTCATCAGTAGGTTGAGATACAGAGAGACTGGAAGAGTCACAGAAGGGCACAAATGAACGTCCTTTGGCCATATCCCACGCTGATGACCGCTTCATTGTGAACAGTGCCCTGCAGAACGGGATGATGAATTCCGCTCAACTTCAGGCACATTTAAGGGAGATGAGAGGCACCCAAGTGTCACGTCGGACCATTCAAAACCATTTACATCAGTGTGGTCTGCGTGCTAGATGACCTGCAAGGGTATCTGACCACACCAGGCACAGGCATCAACGTCTTGCATGAGCCAGGGAGCATTTACGCTGGACAAGGGCCCAGTGGGCCTCAGTGCTGTTGTCTGAAAGTCAATTCACGCTCAGCAGAAATGATGGCCACCAATGATGTTGGAGACGTCAAGGAGAGCGCTTTGCATCAGCCACTGTTACCATGTGGGCAGGTGTGTCTAGTCAATACAGAACTGCCCTACACCTTGTGAATGGTACAGTGATAAGCCATTGCATTTTACCCACCACTGTTGTTGGCTTTTGTTTCAATAAATTGTTTAAAATGAGGAAATGACCATTGCATGCTTGTACTTAAATGCCCTACTTTCGTGATATATCACTATCGTGTGAACTTTTTACATTTTCCATAAATTTCATCCGAAAGCCAAATATCCCTAACTTTTTGTAAGGTGTGTGTGTGTGTGTGTGTGTGTTTTCGAAAAATTCTTCTTAACCTTCAGTCAAAAATCAGGCAGGATCAGAGTTTCAGCAAATTTAATTACACTGGCCAGTGGAGAACAATACAAAAACAGTCTCAGAGCCTATTCATGCACCATTCTGACTCAAACACACATTGCTCAGTCCTTTAAGCCCTTCGTTATCCAAGAGGTGGAGGAGAGAATGTCCATGATGATTGGTTCAGTATATCTGGTCAAAACTTGGTGTACAGATATCTCTTTCTCAGGAACTGTGGCATTCACTCAGCACTAGTCACACAGGAACAGTACAAGTGAGCTAAAACAAAGTGATAACAAAGTACAGCTGCATCAGCATCTTTAGCACCTTCACACAGACTTTGAGACAAAGCAAATCACAAATATGAAACAAATATAAAACTTTTCAATCAGTGTGTGTGTGTGTGAATATATATGTATATACAGTCGTGAAAACATTAGGATACCCCATTAAATCGTCAGTTCTTCATTAAGAAATGTTTACATATCTAGGTTTAACCTTGTTTTTGTTTTTTATTTGCATTTTTTAACCTTTATTTTAGCCATTTTAAGTGGCAATGAAGGTGGGGGTGTCATTTATTCCTCACTATTTGTTTAGAATTATATTTTACAGAAGATTTGAAAAAAGTCTTTAATTCATTTTTAATTCTTTACTTGTTTTACATAAATGTTCCAATATTTTAAACACTGATATTAAATATCCATATGTCCAAATACAGTATGTTCAAAAACACACAGGATACAGGGTATCCTAATTTTTTCACATGATGTGTTTGTGTGTATATACAGTATATATATACTGTATATACAGTATATATATATATATATATATATATATATATATATGGGTGTGTGTGCGCGCGTGCGTGCATGTGTGAATATATATTCACACACTCCAGACCCCACGACATCGACGGGTCTGGAGAAACTTCAAAACCATCTCTGGGCTCTAGAATACCTCCTCCCAGGCCACGGGGGTGCAGGGAGTGGGCAAACAATCTGACCCTGTTTTTTAATACAGTAGGTTTGACCAACCACCCTCCCCCCCCCCCCCCCCCCGCCTGCATACCAACCACTGCTGCCTCAAAAGTCATCGAGACCTGCTGTCCACACCCCACTCCACCAACACCCCCCCCACTCCCAGCACACAGCCCCCCAACCTGACCCTCACTAAGACCCAGGTGAGGACGGAGCTGAGGAAGATCAAGGCGAGGAAGGCCTCGGGACCGGACGGCATCAGCGCAAAGCTCCTCAAGTCCTGCACAGACCAGCTGTGTGGGATTGTGGAGCACATCTTCAACCTGAGCCTGAAGCTGGTGAGGGTACCACAGTTGTGGAAAACATCTTGTGTGGTACCCGTACCAAAGACTTCCCAACCCAGAGACCTGAACAGCTACAGACCAGTGGCCCTGACGTCTCACATGATGAAGACCCTGGAGAGACTGCTCCTTGCTCACCTCCGACCCCTGGTGGGACCAGCGATTGATCCACTCCAGTTTGCCTACCAGCATGGCATCGGGGTGGAGGATGCAGTGATCTTCCTCCTTCACCGTTCCCTGTACCACCTGGAGAAGCCTGGGAACGTGGTGAGGATCATGTTCTTTGACTTCTTCAGTGCTTTCAACACCATCCAACCGATGATCCTGAGAGACAAGCTGCTGCGCGCAGGGGTGGACCAGCACCTGTCATCGTGGATCCTGGACTACCTCACAAACTGGCCACAGTTTATGAGAACCCGGGATTGTGTGTCCGACACGATCATCGGCAGCACGGGGGTCCCCCAGGGAACGGTTTTGGCTCCCTTCCTGTTCACCCTTTATACTGCGGACTTCTCACACAACACAACACACTGCCATCTACAGAAGTTCTCTGACAACTCTGCGATCGTCGGCCTCATCTCCAATGGAGGTGAAGCTGAGTACAGAGGACTTATCCAGGACTTCGTGGACTGGTGCCATCGGAACTGCCTCCAGATCAACGCGAGGAAACTAAGATGCTGGTGGTGGACTGCCGCAGGCAAGGACAACCCCTTACAGCACCAGTAAACATCCGGGGAACAGACATTGAGATGGTGACATCCTACAAGTACCTGGGTGTTCATCTGAACAATAAACTAGACTGGTCACACAATACTGACGCACTCTACAAGAAGGGACAGTGCAGGCTGTTCCTGCTGAGGAGGCTCAGGTCTTTTGGTGTACAAGGGGCACTGCTGAAGACATTCTACGACACAGTGGTGGCATCAGCCATCACTTTTGGAGTGGTCTGCTGGGGCAGTGGCATTACAGCAGCCGATAGGAAGAGACTGAACAAACTGATCAAGAAAGCTAGCTCTGTCCTGGGGCAACTCCTTGACCCAGTGGAGGAGATAGGAGAGAGAATGATGGTGGATAAACTGTCATCTCTGCTGGAGTCTTGAGTCCCACCCTATGCAGGACATACTGAACACACTGAGGAGCTCATTTAGCAGTAGACTACATCATCCTAGGTGCGCAACCGAGAGGTTTCGCAGGTCCTTCCTACCTACGGCTGTCAGACTGTATAACCTAAGCAGGGCTGCTCGCAGAGATGGCAAAAAAGAACGTGACGACCTAATAGTATTGAATGCAAAAGACGCAACTGACTTACACAAATGGTCCCCTCCAGTATACATCTAGGACAATATCAGTCGCTACGGAGGGTGACAATACTGTATGTATGGGTACATATTCATATTATGTAGGATAACTAAGACGGTTATGCTGTTTATTGCATCTAACTACAATGCTCTGCATTGTGTATATATATATTTATAGGACAATATCAGTCGCTACGGAGGGTGACAATACTGTATGTATGGGTACATATTCATACTATGTAGGATAACTAAGTAGACAGTTATGCTGTTTATTGCATCTAGCTACAATGCTCTGCATTGTGTATATATATTTATATTTATATGTACATATGTAGAGTGGGGTAAAAAAGTAGTCAGCCACCAATTGTGCACGTTCTCCCACTTAAAAGATGAGAGCGGTCTCCAATTTTCATCATAGGTATACCTCAACTATGAGAGACAAAATGAGGGGAAAAAAATCCAGAAAATCACATTGTCTGATTTTTAAAGAATTTATTTGCAAATTATGGTGGACAATAAGTATTTGGTCAATAACAAAAGTTCATCTCAATACTTTGTTATATACCCTTTGTTGGCAATGACAGAGGTCAAACGTTTTCTGTAAGTCTTCACAAGGTTTTCACACACTGTTGCTGGTATTTTGGCCCATTCCTCCATGCAGATCTCCTCTAGAGCAGTGATGTTTTGGGGCTGTCGCTGGGCAGCACGGACTTTCAACTCCCTCCAAAGATTTTCTATGGGGTTGAGATCTGGAGACTGGCTAGGCCACTCCAGGACCTTGAAGTGCTTCTTACGAAGCCACTCCTTCGTTGCCCGGCGGTGTGTTTGGGATCATTGTCATGCTGAAAGACCCAGCCACGTTTCATCTTCAATGCCCTTGCTGATGGAAGGAGGTTTTCACTCAAAATCTCACAATACATGGCCCCATTCATTCTTTCCTTTACACGGATCAGTCGTCCTGGTCCCTTTGCAGAAAAACAGCCCCAAAGCATGATGTTTCCACCCCCATCCTTCACAGTAGGTATGGTGTTCTTTCTCCTCCTAACACGACAAGTTGAGTTTTTACCAAAAAGTTCTATTTTGGTTTCATCTGACCATATGACATTCTCCCAATCCTCTTCTGGATCATCCAAATGCTCTCTAGCAAACTTCAGACGGGCCTGGACATGTACTGGCTTAAGCAGGGGGACACGTCTGGCACTGCAGGATTTGAGTCCCTGGCGACGTAGTGTGTTACTGATGGTAGCCTTTGTCACTTTGGTTCCAGCTCTCTGCAGGTCATTCACTAGGTCCCCCCGTGTGGTTCTGGGATTTTTGCTCACCGTTCTCGTGATCATTTTGACCCCACGGGGTGAGCTCTTGTGTAGAACCCCAGATCGAGGGAGATTATCAGTGGTCTTGTATGTCTTCCATTTTCTAATAATTGCGCCCACAGTTGATTTCTTCACACCAAGCTGCTTACCTATTGCAGATTCAGTCTTCCCAGCCTGGTGCAGGTCTACAGTTTTGTTTCTGGTGTCCCTTGGCAACTCTTTGGTCTTGGCCATAGTGGAGTTTGGAGTCTGACTGTTTGAGGTCGTGGACAGGTTTCTTTTATACTGATAATGAGTTCAAATGGGTACCATTAATACAGGTAACGAGTGGAGGACAGAGGAGCCTCTTAAAGAAGAAGTTACAGATCTGTGAGAGCCAGAAATCTTGTTTGTAGGTGACCAAATACTTATTTTCCACCATAATTTGCAAATAAATTCTTTAAAAATCAGACAATATGATTTTCTGGATTTTTTTTTCTCATTTTGTCTCTCATAGTTGATGTATACCTATGATAAAAATTGGAGACCTCTCTCATCTTTTAAGTGGTAGAACTTGCACAATTGGTGGCTGACTAAATACTTTTTTGCCCTACTGTATATTCACTGCTCTTATTTTCTTATCCTTCTAAATTATTGCTCTGGGTGTTGCTTTCCCTGTGCTGTTGCAATCCTAGAATTTCCACATTGTGGGACTAATAAAGGCTTATCTTATATATATAATATATGTGTGTGTGTGTGTGTGTGTGTACAGTAGGGATGGGCATAATTTACCGATTAACCGATAATTGATCATTAAGAATTTCACCGAGGAAGTTCATTTTCGTCGACAAACCGTTTTTTTTTTTTTTTTTTTTAAACAATCCGAGGTTATTAAGGCCTAGTGCACGGCCGTCCTCAAACAATGCAATGGCAAAATTTGGGCACCAGGGGGCAACATTACACCATCGCCGTACCCTGGCGTGCCTCCGTTGATACATGCGGGCTTCCGTAGGGCGATCGCCAAATCATGAGGCGGTTACGGCGAAGTGTTGCGTGGGACCATTTCAATTTAAAAAATGACCAGGTGTACTGCAATCACTGCAATGCAGCATACAAATATACCTCATCGACAGGGTCCATGGAACACCCTTATTACGCGAAGAAACCGCCAACAGTGGTTGCGCGCTGAGTAATGGCGGTCGTGAAGATTCTTTTTTTTTTTTTTTCAGAAACTTTATTGAGAAGGTCATGAAGATTCGGTGTACACACGTCGAGGGAAGCTGCAGGAGGCGGCGTAGTGCTTCGACGGGAAGACTATTTCGCACAAAATGGCACAAGAGAACAGCAAAAAGTTCCACGCGGCTAGACTAAGCAATACGAGCGATAGAGCAATGAATGCGGTCTTCGTTTGTTGGGTGGCCGCTCGGCAGGGAGAGAGAGCTGGGTAAAACGTCTCGGCCAATCAGCTTGCGGGGTGAAACGTCTCGGCCAATCAGCTTGCGAGATTCCCGAGCCGAGCAAACACGAGAACAGAGAGAGAGATTTGAGAGAGAGAGGTAGATTTGAGTTGTGCGGCTCTCCGTGCCCTCCGTGCTGATACCTGATGTTCTAATGCAGTCTACCTGCCTAAAAATGTTAATGATTAACCGATTATTAATCATTAATTCTCCCGGCGATCGGTGAAGAAAATTTCACCGAATGCCCATCCCTAGTGTACAGTATATGTATGTGTATATACAGTGGTGTGAAAAAGTGTTTGCTCCCTTCCTAATTTCTCATTTTTTGTATGTTTGTCACACTTAAATGTTTCAGATCATCAAACAAATTTAAATATTGGGCAAAGATAACACAAGTAAAAAAAATGCAGTTTTTAAATGAAGGTGTTTATTATTAAGGGTAAAAAAAAAATCCAAACCTACACGGCCCTGTGTGGAAAAAGTGATTGCCCCCCTCCCTGTTAAAACATACATTAACTGTGGTTTCTCACATCTTTGGAAAGCTGAGTTCAATTTCTCTAGCCACACCACACCAAGGTCAGTGTTCATGACTCCCCCATAAGAAAGAGACTGGGCAAAAATGGCCTGCATGGCAGAGTTTCAAGACAAAAACTACTGCTGAGCAAAAAGAACATAAAGGATCATCTTAGTTTTGCCAGAAAACATCTTGATGATCCCCAAGACTTTTGGGAAAATACTCTGTGGACTGACGAGACAAAAGTTGAACTTTTTGGAAGGTGTGTCCCATTACATCCGGCATAAAAGTAACACAGCATTTCAGAAAAGGAACATCATACCAATAGTAAAATATGGTGGTGGGAGTCTGATGATCTGGGGCTGTTTTGCTGCTACAGGACCTGGAAGACTTGTTGTGGTAAATGGAACCATGAATTCTGCTGTCTACCAAAAAAATCCTGAAGGAGAATGTCCGGCCATCTGTTCGTGACCTCAAGCTGAAGCACACTTGGATTCTGCAGCAGGACAATGATCCAAAGCACACCAGCAAGTCCACCTCTGAATGGCTTAAGAAAAACAAAATGAAGGCTTTGGAGTGGCCTAGTCAAAGTCCTGACCTGAATCCAACGGAGATGCTGTGGCATGACCTTAAAAAGGCAGTTCATGCTCGAAAACTCTCCATTGTGGCTGAATTACAACAATTCTGCAAAGATGAGTGAGCCAAAATTCCTCCACAGCGCTGTAAAAGATTCATTGCCAGTTATCGCAAATGCTTGATTGCAGTTGTTGCTGCTAAGGGTGGCCCAACCAGTTATTAGGTTTAGGGGGCAATCACGTTTTCATGCAGGGCCATGTAGGTTTGGATTTTTTTCCCCTTAATAATAAACACCTTCATTTAAAAACTGCATTTTGTGTTTACCTGTGTTATCTTTGTCTAATATTTAAATTTGTTTGATGATCTGAAACATTTAAGTGTGACAAACATACAAAAAAATGAGAAATCAGGAAGGGGGCAAACACTTTTTCACACCACTGTATATGTGTATGTGAATATATATACAGACATGGACAGAATTGTTGGTACCCCTCTGTTAATGAAAGAAAAACCCACAATGGTCACAGAAATAACTTGAATCTGACAAAAGTGGTAATAAATAAAAATTGTATGAAAATTAACCAATGAAAATCAGACAATGCTTTTGAATTGTGGTTCAACAGAATTATTTTAAAATAAATATAAATATTATTATTATATAATTAATATATATATATATAATTAATATATAATATTTATATTTAATATATTAAATATAAAATTATAATTTTCTTTCTAATCTCCTGAGACAACACTCTCCTTTGCTTCCTCTGGTCCACGTTTAGTGTGGTAAACACCATGTCACCAAACTGCACAGTGACTACTTGTCACCCTTTAAATAAGCCGACTGACTGATTACAAGTTTGTAGACACCTGTGATGTTAATTAGAGGACACATCTTGGTTGAACATGTCCCTATGGTCACATTATTTTCAATCTTTTCTAGGGGTACCATCATTTTTGTCCAGGGCTGTTTCATGAGTTTGTTTTTTTAAAATAATTCTGTTGAACCACAATTCAAAAGCATTGTCTGATTTTCATTGGTTAATTTTCATACAATTTTTTTTATTACCACTTTTGTCAGATTCAAGTTATTTCTGTGACCATTGTGAGTTTTTCTTTCATTAACAGAGGGGTACCAACAATTTTGTCCACGTCTGTGTGTGTGTGTGTGTGTGTGTGTGTGTGTGTATATAGTGTATGTATGTGTGTGTATATATATATATATATATATATATATATATATACACATCCTGTATGTGTGTATATATATACATACACATACAGTATATATTTTTTATTCAAAGTAAGTCAAGTTTAAACCTGTAAGACTGCAACTCATTTAATGCAAATGCTTTTCATAGACATATTCACAAAGCACTGTATAACAGAATAAAAAAGAACTAGGTAGAAACAATAAAAATAGAAACAAAGTTTCAAAAAATACAAAAACCAAGTTAAAACAAAAGATTAAAATAATTTAAAAATATGAGACCATTCAAAAGCAGTTGATTTAAAACGGTAGAAAGCCTGTTTAAACACAAATGTTTTCAGCTGCTTTTTAAAATATACTGCTCAAAAAAAATAAAAGGAACACTTTGAAAACACATCAGATTTTAATGGGAAAAAATAAGCTGGATATCTACACTGATATGGACTGGATAATGTGTTAAGAATGAAAAGATGCCACATCTTTTGATGGAAAGGAAAATTATCAACCTACAACCTACAGAGGGCTGAATTCAAAACACTCCAACACTTAATCAGATTAAAAAGTGTTCCTTTTATTTTTTTGAGCAGTATACGTATATATTACTGAAACAGTAAATATATATGTAATTCAAAGATATACAGTAGGTAGCACACCTATCATTTCTCTCACACACACATTAATAGGTCTGATAATTTATGGAGCTAACTTTTAGTTTCAGCAGTGGTTGCTGCATAAGATTATGCCGGAGATGGTCATGCCTAGGTAGCATGACCAGCTCCGGCAGCTTAGGAGTGGCATCAGCCTGTCCTGGTTCGGGTCTCCCTTTAGTTCCCTTAGCTCCACTCTGTGCTAGTTTGTGCATCACAGCCTTACATTAATGTTCCTCTTTTCCGTGACAGCCCCCCCCCCCCAAAAAAAAAGTATCCTGATTTGTGTGGTGTGTGGCTGAACACGAAACACAACAAAAAACATACGCCCCCACCGAATAAAAAGTGCAAGTGCGTACACACACACACACACAATTTTTTGGTTGTTGGTGGTGGTGTTTTTTGTTTTTTTTTTGGGGGGGGGGGTTTGCTTTTTACTGATCTGTGAGCAACTTGTCAGAGCAGGTTTGGGAGGGGCCGTTAGAAAGGGGGAGGAGAAGGGTGAGACTGTGCTGCAGACAGGGAGGAGTGTCCCACCTGTTGAGGTCTCCCATTTACCACAAATAAGCTGAGAAGAATAAATATGAATCTTTTTTCCCCCTCTTTCTTGTGGCATCCCCCAGAGAATGCCTCCCTGGGCAACTGCCCATATGGCCCATATCTAAAACTGCCACTGGTACTGACCCTCGGTTCCTCCAGGTTCACTACCGTGGAATTCAAAGACAAATGAGAGGAAATGAAAAGTGCATCAGTAAAATCTGATTATTATTACAGATATGAAAATTTTACTTTTGTAAGTAAATAAAACGCGTAAACTTACCAAGAGCTCTACAGGACTTTAAAAGTTATTTTAAAGTGAGTTAATCAGCGACATCACACCGTAATGTTCTTATATTACTGACATTAGTATTAAGAATTAATAAATCCAGTCAACTTAAAGAAAACAGTTATTTAACATGCTAAATTAGTTAATGTGGCTGGGTAATCGAAGCACATTAGAAAAAAAAAAAGTCATGTCACATAAGCTTTAATAACCAAATGTTGCAGTTTTAGGAGTCTAAATTAGTGTTTTAACATTAAAACCACTACATAATTTAAACACAAAACTTACTTTTAATGTCTTTTTTTCTCCTTTGCTCCATTTGATGAGAGGGTGCGGCATAACCTGCTAGAGTCTGTGACAGACTGATAGTCTTGGAGGGTGCTGGCATCCCACCTGTAAAGAGTACCCATTTGCCACAAATGAGCTGAGCACAAATTAAATCTTAATCTTTTGGTGGGGGTGTCTCTCTCTCATTCTTGTGGAGCCCCCTAGAGAATGTTTGCCTGGGCTGCCCATGTGGCCAATATCAAAAACCATCCCTGAGGAAGCTATGTGTATGGAATGTCACTAGCCTAGTGGCTAGCCATGTCCTCTCTAGTGTTTATATATCTATGGCCGGTAAGGATGTCACAGCTGGTCACAGCCAATAGCATGACTGAGATGATGTCACCTGTGTCTACCAAACAGTTGGGGCAAGAGTAATAATAATAATGCATCAGATTTGTATAGCACTGTTCATAGACACTCAAAGATGCTTTACAATGGATACATTATTCATTCACTCCACAGACAATGGTAGTGGTAAGCTACTACTGTAGCCACAGCTGCCCTGGGGCAGACTGATGGAAATGTGGCTGCCAATCTGTGCCAACGGCCTCTCTGACCACTAGGTGTGTGGTGACCACTTTGTGGTCATTAAGTGACACTTAAGTGTGACACCTACTGGCCAGGAGATCAGAATGTTGTCTCTATCACCTTTAATTACAGTGAACAAGAGACAATTATTTGTGTTTTCGTGAAATGTAAATGAAGTTTCAAAGAATAAGTTTAGTGTATGCAGAGATGATCCCTCTGGCACAACTGTTTTTCTTTGTTTTTCAGTAAGGGGGTAATTCCCTAATATCCTTATTTCAAGCTGCTGTTTGTTGGCTTTAATGGGGGAGGAGCCAAAATAGCTTATTTCAAACAGTGGGTGAAGAGATTTTTTTAAAATCTCCATCCATCCATCCATTCATTTTCTACCGCTTTTCTGGAGGTCCGGTAGCAAAGGCAGCAGTTCAAGCAGAGAACCCCAGACTTCCCTTTCCCCAACCACCTACTCCAGCTCTTCAGAGGGGATACCAAGGTGTCCCCAGGCCAGCTGGAAGATGTAGTCTGTCCAGCATGTCCTGGGTCTTCTCCGGGGTCTCCTCCCAGTGGGATGTACCCGAAACACCTCAAATGGGAGGTGCCCAGGAGGCATCCTGATCAGATATGGTAAACGGTAAATGGTGTTCACTTATATAATGCTTTTTCTCATCTCTAGATGACCAAAGCGCTTTACAGATCCTGCTATCCACCCATTCACACAATTTACACACTGATGGTGGCAGAGCTGCGATGCACTAGCGCTGGCCTGACCCACCAGGAGCAACTGGGGGTTCAGTGTCTTGCTCAAGGACACTTCGACATGCAGACTGCAGACAGAGCGGGAATCAAACCCCTGACCCTCTGATCAGTAGTCGGCCACACTGTACTTGTACCACAGCTGCCCCCAGATGCCCAAACCACCTCAGCTGGCTCCTTTCAATGTAGATGAGCAGTGGCTCTACACTGATCCTCTCCTGGATGACTGAACTCGTCACTCTATCTCTATGGGTGAATCCAGCAGTCCTATGGCGAAAGCTCATTTCAACCGCTTGTATCTGTGTTTTATGTCTGGAAATGAGGCGTTGACAACAGACGTGAGCCGAACTCTCCTTTATTGAACACACAACTAACTATATACAGAAGGGTGGCACCATATGGCCCCACGGCCAGTTCGCCACATGATGACATCACCTACAGTGAGCCACCACATCCAAAACACCACATTTACCCCCCCTTGAAAAAAACCCAAAGAACTTTTATGTTATTACCTCGGCACCCACGTGACCGAGTGGATTATTCTGCCACTGTTTTTGGTCACGTCCTGGATACACTCAAAAGTTAGTCACAAAGTCCTTTAGGTGGCGGGGTCTCTGCCGAACCCAGGCCGAATGGTACTTGGGTTGCGCTGCCGCCAGTGGGTCCGGCAAATGCTCCTCAAGAGCTTCCAGTCTTGTGTCGCTGAAGTCCTAGCCCAATCTTGTCATGTCCGCAGCCGTCTCCTGATCCGGGGCCAAAGTTGGTGCCACCTTCCTGAGACGGCTGGTATACCATCGCGACCCATTAGCGAGGCGAAAGGTGGCTGGACCCAGCTGTGCTGTGATCTGCATCAGTGTCGTTCAAAACGACTGCAGCTTGAGGGTGCGGTTGTGACGCCAGATCCAAACCCAATCCAGCACTGCGAGTCTGGGTCACTTCGCCCGGTGTTTCCTGTTGAACTTCTCTTTCAACTGTTGCTGTTGTTCAACCACCCTTCCCCTAGGTGAAGGCCTTTCGGTCGGGGTAGCCTCTGATATGGGGTGTAGTCAGTCCCGGTTAAGGTACATCTTGCGTCCTAGCATTAGTAGGGCTGGGGAGCAGCCCATTGTGTTGTGAGGCGTGACTCTGTAATATAGCAAGGTGCTTTGTAGTGCGGCCAAGAATGGGAGCCCATCTGCCAGGTGTGCTCTGAGACCATTCTTGAGGGTCTGGTTGAATCTCTCCACCCCACCACCCCCGTTAGCTTGTGGGTGATAAAGGTGGTTTTTATGTGCTTGATGCCCCTTTTTCTCATGAATGCCTCAAAGTCCGTCAAGATGAATTGTGTTCCATTGTCCATTGTGATGGCATCCAGTATGCCCCAGCAGGCAGAGAGGGAGCTGAGAAAGTCGGTGACTACGTCTGTGATAACCGAACCAGTAGGCAACACCTCAGGCCATTTTGAGTGGAGGTCATAGGCCACTAACAGGAAGCATTGGTTCTGGGGGGTCTATGTAGTTCGCCGCATATGTCCAATTGGATGTGTTTCCACGGAGCCGATGGCCATGGCAGTGGTTGTAGGGGAGGAGGTGTTACGCCAGTTTTTCCGCTGGCTAGGCAGGGCACACAGTCTTTCACCATGGTCTCCACATCTCTGTCGATGCCTGGCCACCAGACTGAGCCCCTACACTGTTGTTTAACTTTGACAACACCCAGGTGACCCTCGTGCACCATGGTCAGGATGTGGCCTTGTAGTGCCTCTGGAATCACTGTGCAGTGCCTTCTTGCCATGCAAACGTCGTTCCAGCATGACAAATTGTCCTTGACTCTATGGAAGGGTGCCAGTTTCCCCGGTACATGAGAAAGCCAGCCCTCGCGAATAAAGGTGTGCAGCTGGGTCAGAGTTGGGTCTTGTTCGGATGCCTCCTGGAGCTCTTGCAGGGAGACAGTGTTTTGGATTGGCCCATGCAACATGTGGATCAGCTCCGGCTCCAGGGGGTCTCGGTCACCGTTCGGAGTGGGGTTAGGCGTGGCCTAGGACAAGAGGTTCGCCACTAACTTTTCTCTGCCCAACGTGAACTGGGTATTAAAGTCATATGCTTGAAGTTTTTTTGTCCACCTGTAGATGCGCAGAGGTTTGTGCCCCAACCCCAATGTTTCCAGCAGTGCCGTGAGGGCTCTGTGGTCTGTCCGCAGCATGAAGTGTCGTCCATATAGGTACATGTGCCAGCATTCACATGCCAAAACGCACGCTAGTGCCTCCCTTTCTCTGAGAACTTCTGCTCAGCTGAAGTGAGCGACCTCGAGGCAAACGCCACTGGGTGCTCAGTTCCTCCTTGCAGTTGTGACAAAGCGACTCCCACTGATGTGTTGGAGGCATCACACGTCACGAACATGGGGCTTTGTGGGTTGAAATGGCTGAGTACCGGTGGGGAGGTGAGCTGTGTCTCCAATTGGCTGATGGCAGCGGAGCACGCCGGGGTCCACACCCAGGGTGCATCCTGCTTCAGGAGGGTGCGTAGCGGCTCTATTGTCTCCGAGTGCTGGGGAATGAAACACATAAAAATTCACCATGCCCAAAAAAGATGAGAGCTGTGTGGGGCATAATGGTTCGGGTAACTGCAGTACTGCCTCACTGTTTGAGTGTAGGGGGATCAGGCCCTTGGCACACAGGCAGAAACCCACAAACTCAATGGTTTGAGATGCATTTTTCCCCTTTGAGTGTGAGGCCATGTCTCATTAATACTTCAGTAACCTTATCAAGGCCGGCGTCGTGGGAGGCCAATGTTACGTTGTGCACCACAGTGTCGTCCAAGTACACCACCACTCCTGGGAGACTGGCAAAGATGGTGGCCATGATCTTTTGAAAGCAGTTCGGGGTGGAACTGAGGCCAAAAGGCATGCGGGTGTACCTGAATACTCCCATGTGGGGGTTGAAGGCTGTTAGGTTGCGGCTGTCCGGGTGAACGGGAACTTGTAGGTAGCCTTGGCAGAGGTCCAGTTAGGAAAAAACCTTAAAACCATGGAACGCCGCCGTCAGCTCCTTCGTTATGGGCAGGGGATGTTTGTCATGGATCACCGCCTTGTTCACCATTCTGAGGTTGATACACAGTCGTAAGCCGCCCGTCTTCTTCTTTGCCACCACCGTTTGAGATCCAGGGAGATGCGTCAACCCGCTCGATGATGTCGGCATCCAACAGCTTCTGCAGCTCTGCTGTGACGTGGTCCCGTAGTTCAAGGAGTAGCCAGTGGAAAGGCTGAATTTTCGGAGACACCGTCAGATCAATGAGCAGTCAGTGGTTGAAAGAGGTAAGGCAGCCCAGCCCCATGAAAAGCACTGGCCAACGGTGTTGCCAGGATGAGGCGACTGCCAGAATGGTGGCGCCCATTGAGTCGGTGATGGAGAAACCCAGCTTGTTGATCAGGTCGATACCCAGCAGATCTGCCCCCTGGTACGTCACTTGGAAGGTGAATGATGGAATGGCCTTGGAGCCATTTTGCGCAGAAAAACTGACCGTCCCTATCTGTTAGAATAATTTTGAGCTTAAATTATTCAAAGTCAAATAATCAGGCGGAAAGTTGAATTTTTGTACATTTATTACAAAAATATAAGGAGTCACCCCATTGACCACCTTGGGGGAGAGGTTACAAGGCATGACATTCAGACACACCTAGAATCTCTAAAGGATCCATTCTTCTAAGTCTGATAAATATATATGTGTGTGTGTGTGTGTGTGTGTGTATGTAGAAGAAAGGAGAGGGAGGATGAGGATAAGGGAATGGACAGAACGGGACACTCCTGATAACTGAGCTTATCCAGGCAGACATCAGACACTCTGGAGACATGGGTCATGAAAACATGAGATCCATAAAACTTAACAGAATGTCCATCTACCACTGATCTGTACAGGCTGAGAAGTTCCTGTGCATTCCTGTGACCCAAAACAGGTTATGTCAAAGAGATTATAATAAATGGCTTAGATCATTCCTTACACATGTACTAACCCTGTACTAATCCTCAGTGTGAACTCTCTGAAATTGCTCACAAAAACAGGCCAAGAATATATAAACTTATCCTATATGGAATGTACATATAAACATTAAACATGACATATGAAAGGTATGATTCTTCTCAAATATAATAATACATTATTAATATCAATAATGGTATTTTTATAATAATGGTATTTTTTTTTTCCGGTTCCGCCGGACCGGTGGCGCCACACGAGTCGGCTGCCCGTTGCAACAGCCTTTTTTTATCTTCCTTCTTCTTTCTACACCTTTCACTCTGTATATATATCACGGACGCACGGATCGCCCCGGGGGTCTCCCGGGTCGGCGGACGGAGCCACTGTTTACAGAGGGAGACGTTACAGCGGGGAGGAGCTAGTGCTAGCTAGCACTTGGCCGCCGCCCGGTGCTAATGGGAAACTCGACATACCGGGAGCTGTAGCGAAAACGATGCGGGTGCCGGGCTGGAGTTTAGGCGGCGTGTAAGAAATATAAGACAGAATAATAAAGAGCGATGGCAAGAACCAAGCAGACCGCCCGTAAAATCTACTGGAGGAAGAAGCCCCCCAGGAGACAGCTAGCCACCAGGGCTGCTCGGAGAGGCACTCCGGCCACCGGCAGAGTGAAGAGGCCTCGCTGTCACAGGCCCGTGGCTCTGAGAGAGATCCGTCGCTACCAAAATCCACGGAGCTGCTCATCCGTAAGCTGCCCATCCAGCGCCTGGTGAGGGAGATCGCTCAGGACTTCAAGACCGTCCTGCGCTTCCTGAGCTTCGCCGTCATGGCTCTGCAGGAGACCAGCGAGGCCCACCTGGTGGCGGGTCACCATCATGCCCAAAGACTTCCAGCTGGCCCGCCGCATCCGCAGAGAGAGAGCTTAGACTTTCTGCTGCACATTCACCAACCAACCATAATGCTCCGCACTGTGTGTCTATATATATATATACATTTATAGTAATATGTACATATGTTTACTAGATGTTCTTGTTTTTTCTTGCCTTCTTATTGTTGCTCTGAGTGTTGCTATCCCTGTGCTGTTGCAATCCTGGAATTTCCCCATTGTGGGACTAATAAAGGCTTATCTTATCTTATCTTATCTTATAATATGGAATTTTTCCATCATATTCCCCCTTGATGCTTAATAAAGCATCAGGATTAAAAGAAAAATAATAAAGTGAATGAATTAATATAAGGATGTGTAAGAATTTACATGCTGTTATATGTCTTTGCAATTTAAAAACGTGTATAGAATATATCAAAAGTAAATGTGTGACGTGACCAAAATTAATCTCAGACAGTGTCAAATAAGAACATAGAAAATAATATGAAACAGCCTTAAAAACAGCCTTAAATTATATTGTGACCTTCAAAAACATCCTCAGGCCAGTGTTGCCCCTCTCACCATCCTCATCATCATATTAAGGATTCACACAAGAAAAATCTGAAGTTATAAAAATCATTACCAAGTTTATGATGAGACTTCTCCATTAAGAGAAACACTAACTTCTATGAGTATCTGAGGTATTAATATGCCAATTTGCATCATTTTCATGGATAGAGGTAATACAATAATCTCCTATAATAGGGCCTACACCCCTACAGGTGATAGTCGATCAAGGACCATTCTATCCTTTGTTATAATTTTGTAAATAATTGTAGTCTACAATTAAGTGTTTTCATCCCTAAGGTATTTTGTTTCTACTCTCACTCAAAGAAACAATGAACAAGACCCCACTCCTGTACTTTTGTACTTTTCATCTGAAACTGCATTCATGCTTCATGAGTGGCATCATGTGGTAGAAAAGCATATCTCTTCACCCTGCCCACCTGCCCTGCCGACATGATGAGGGTACGGTCAGCTGCCAAAACAGGGTACACAGATCTGCCCAGTGTCCAGCCAGATGCGAATACGCTCAATGACCTTTGACAATGTAGATCCTTGGTATAACGCTTGCTTCGTTGGTCAAGCAGGGTAGCAGTACAGGGGAGAGACACACTGTAAGCCGTTGCATACTCAGAGTGTTAAACTGTTGAAAAGGGGACATCCCCACTTCAAAAAGATGAGTTCCCTGATAAATTAACCTTGCATTCACAGAGTAAGGAGTGTCATCATGTTTCTAATCAGTGGAGTGATGTGTTGTGTCAGGTGTGATTCAAAATGAAGTTTGCTATGTTATTTCTGTGTATAGCCTCTCTTATAAAAAAAAAAAAAAAGCCTGTAGTAGCTGCATTGTTTTAGCAATAAAGATATTTTGCCTAACTGTTAGTGTTAAGGAGCAAACGTAACAATTCTCTAGTGTATAAGCATTGGAACAACTTAACCAATATTAAGTATTACTAGAGGATGATGAGGATGATAAGATAACAACACTAACCACACCTTTCCTTCCCTTGTATTTTTTTCCTTGTCATGATAAACAAACAGCCTGCTTCTCTATTAGCAGAGGTCGTTACTGGATGCCAAATCATCAGCTGACACTTGCATAGAGAAACAGTTAAACAGTCATTTGTTGTTTTCCTTTTTTTTTTTTTTTTTCAACTAAGTATACTATATACTGTATATTAAACAGTCTCTTGCTGAGGGTTTCAGGTGGGGTAAAACGTTAATGCACCCAAGTGCCACGTCCTTTGCTTTCCGCAGCTGTTTAGGTCAGCAGGATAACCATTGTGCTGTCCTTGCCAGGGAGTTTTGGTCCAGTTTCCTTTGATGACCAGATCCCCTGGTTTGCTCAAGAGATGAGTGCACCTCCCACAGTTCCTTCACCACATGGTCCCTCCTGGGAAGGGCAGTATGGATGACATCGCTGTCAGTTGTCATTCTTTGCATATATTCACCCAGAAACCCTTCCTCATCACCTAAGTTAAATGGCTTCAATAATAGGGTTTGTCATTCACAATTTCCCTATTTGAATATTTGAATATTATACTAATCTTGTAGATTGTTGATGGTAAGCTAAGTGGTCTCCTAGGTAAATGTTTGGTACTAATAATTTAGGAACTGCACTTAAATGTGACATGATTTGATTTACAAAGTGTATTTCATTTCCATTATCTAAGTAAATCATTTCAGCTATTTTAAATCTTGATATTGTTTTAGTTAAAACAATATAAATAAGTAGCAATATTTAAATTAGTGTAGGGTAGAGCCTTTGTATATTCAATAAGTGTGTAAATAATTTCGAAACATTTTTACCTTTACTCTTATTTAGTTCAGTGAGATCCATGCAAAGGTTTTGAAAAAACTGTTTATGTAAGGAAGATCAAATTATTTTGCTTTGAGCTCCCTAAGGCATTGTTCCCCTAATTGAGTAAGAATCTGTATTGTCTTTGTAGTAGATTCTAAATCAAGTCCCACAGTAAACATAAATTCAGCATAAGTTGGACTTTCCTTAGACAGTTGGATCTTTTCTCATATATTTACATGGTTTTCTTCCTTGTCAGTTTACCTTGTTCCTTATAAATATGGTATTTCCTTTACAATAATCTACAGATATTTTCTTAAATATCTGGAAATTTATTGATGTAACTTTTAACTTCTATTGAATGTTGTGATTTCATTACCATGCGGTTTCATTTATATTTTTCTCCATTATTGATCATCTACTGATAATTTTTATCTTTTATTTATCTTTTGCTAATTAATTTCTTTGGTACCCCCCCCCCCTTTTAATGCATGGAGACTCGCATGCAGCAAAGTTACAGGGTATTTGCTTGATGAGTAGTGTCTGTTTACTAGAAGGAAGCATGTTACCAGTTTTATGTGTTACACACAGTTAGTTTAGATGAAAATTTGTGAGTGGTACAGTTCCTTCAAAATGAGGTTTCAATAATCATGGTTTCTTTTGTGACGGCTCTTGAACTAATTTACAAATTCCATTTAGGAAAAAGCAATATAGCTGTCTGTGCAGATTTGATATGATTTAGCATTGATAACCAAGATCAGTTTGTCCAGTTGAACACAGACAGGTTGAATTTGTGTAAGTGAATCCTTGTGAAAGGTTGTGTCACACTCCTTCAGTCAATGGAAGGGTGGACATTTTGCCTAATTAGAATTTGGCTTAATTTTGTACAAGGAATGCCTCGTTTTATACATTCCTTGGTAAATTATGGGGTGGACTGTAGTCCCAAGGCCCAGCTCGGCCACGGCTGAGCATCGCGACAACACATTCCTTATTACTGTCACATTTCTGAAATGTGATATTGTCACACCATTATGTGGTGAGTGGCATCAGATGTATCCTGCAGTGTGAAGTTATATGAACACTACATTTTTAAAGTCAGAGTCATTTAAATTGTTATGCTTTGTCATTTGCAATGTCATTTGTTCTACTTAGCTTCAAAAAATGCTTGTCAACTGAGAGGTCCTTCCCCCTATGGCCACCGTTGCCCCCTCCAGCACTCATACACCGTCCGGCCTCCTCACATCTCCCACAAAGATCAAATGTTGGTGCCATCCTGCAAAGAAAATTTTTGGGAAAGCCGTCTTCTGCACCTTCAGTATTTACATTAACAGGAGTCCAAATTTTATCACCTCATAAATTGATTTTACTAATGGTCCAGTGATCATTATTTTTGTGTCCCTTAAATGTTTATCCCACTGTTTATTATAACGTGTAATGTTAAGAAACACAAGTGAATTATAGTTTTTTTTATTATTTTATTACATATTGCATATGTCACCAAGGGTTTATTAAATCGAAAGGTAATGGTGATATGATTCCTTGTTAATTTGGCAAATCTAATTCCTGGTAAAAGCTAAAAAATGTTGTGAATGCTTTCCCTTTCCTATTAAAAACAAAGACTGAAGAATAGCAGAAAAACCTTTAAATTACACCTAAAGCTTCCACAATTTGAATGTGCTTTTGCTATTCACAGCAAGTATTCACTAAATACTCTGTGAATCAGTAAATGTTTTACCAATTGGCATGGGTAATCACTAGTTTAGGATTATGTTTAAACAAAACAATGTCATATGTTAGAAGCCTTAAACCAATGCAGCAGTTAGAATTAGTAACTGGAAATGCAGGCCTATTCTCTGTTTTCAGGAATTTATGGCACAGGACCACAATCCATGGTCTGTGTTTTTATTTTTTTTTGCTGATTGTCTGTTTATCTAGGTCAGCCTGACACAACTTCTCTCAGCTGACTGCTAATCAGTCTGAGTTTACCATTGAAATTAAATTCCCTTTCTCCATTTTACCAGAAATTTTGTGCTATTTCTGTCTCTTTTATTTTTTTAATTTTTTTTTTTTTAACAATCTCCCGATAATAAAAAATTTCATTCTCATCTTGCTGTGTTCTTTTAGGAGGGAAAAAGTCACAGCATGAACTGTCTCAGATCCTGCGCTTGCGTTCTCCCCCCCCCCTTTTTTTTACATGGACAGGCCCAGGGTCAAGATGTAAATAAGATTGCATATGTCATTTATTAAAAAGTGAGTATAGTATTATTTTTTTTTTTTTTTTTTTAAAAAGCAACAGTATGACATACAGTTACCAAGACCTCTGTTTGATAATCGGTAGTCTCTGGCAAATCGTATGCACAAACACATTAATTATCAATCTCTTTTGAACCTCTATGCTTTGAATCATGTAATATAGGGTATACATAAAGCCTTCAGTGATTAGGCATTATTAAGTGACAGCATGATATTGTAAGGTTCAGTTAATTTCATCATTGTCATGCTTGTAGCATTGATTAAGATGCAAGCATTTGTACCTTATTTTTGGGACTATAAGGCGCACCGGACTATAAGGCGCACCGGATTATAAGGCGCACTATCAATGAACGGTCTATTTGATGGTCTAATTTCATACATAAGGCGCACCAGATTATAAGGTGCATTAAAGCGAGGTAGTCGGAGCCGGGAAAAAAATTTTTTTTGCGTGCATGGAAAGAAAATCCTATCTATAGTCATTATAGACACATATAACGTGATTGTCTGCGAGTGTAAATGACTTGTTCCATGAGCAGGCGGAACGTTTTTAGTCCGTGTCTGTTTACATCGCCATATTGGCCAGAATACTCATTCGGTACTCGCTCTGTAATGAGAGCGAGCCGTATTTACAGCCGTAAATACGTATTTACAGCCGTATTTACTGCTCCCGTTTACAGCTAAACGGGAGCAGTTTCGATGCCGAAATTTCACATACAAATCCTAATATACGTGTTCTATACACCATCGGCTTTTGGGTAACTACCTCACGAGGTAGTCGGATCTGGGAATTATTTTTTTTTTTTTTTGCGTGCATGGAAAGAAAATCCTATCTATAGTCATTATAGATACAGCGCGATTGTCTGCGAGTGTGAATGACCTGTTCCACGAGCAAATGTACGTTTTTGGTCCGTGGCTGTTTACATCGCCAGGATACTCGCTCAGTAATCGATACGGCTTGCTCTCCGGCGGCAGCCCCGAGAAGTAAACAATGCAAACAAATGCCGGGATGCTTGAATTCTTTCGTCCTGAAAATATCATTTTTGAATATTAATTACAGCTAAACAGGAGCAGTTTCGATCCACGATCCATTGGCAGATAGTGGCGTAACTCGCTAGCAATTTAACTTTGAACGACCTGTTGACACCAATATAGCAGTTGGGGTTCTTTGGTTAATCCACCCGGAATGATGGCAAGCTCCGAATTAGTTTGCTTCACTTGGGTTTTGACAGTATCGGTGAGATGGGCACACATGGAGTGGCAGATCAATAGGGATGGAGATTTGTGGCAAAAGCCATCCGGCCATTATGTTGAAGCACATATTACTCCGCGAGGCTCCTGACTACCGTAATGCTCCGACAATCCATCAAGCGGTTCGGCTTCATAGCTTACCAAAGTCGTACTAAAACATTTTTGACAGATTTTTGAGCGCCGTGTACCACATAAAATCGGTTCGAGGTCAGTAAGCACAACCAGAATTAATATATAAGGCGCACTGGATTATAAAGCGCACTGTCGATTTTTGAGAAAATTAAAGGATTTTAAGTGCGTCTTATAGTCCAAAAAATACGGTACTTAGATGTTCAGCCGCCTCTTTGATATCGATGAGAGGAGAGCACTGACGGTGATGAGACTGGGTCTCAGAGGCTGGGTTTGTTTTGGCAGGGGGAAGGAGAACGTCAGTCCTCCGTCCTTTTCCCCTGTGAGGTGCACTGTTATGCTTCAGTCAAAGAAAAAAAAGAAAAGTCAGTGATATGTCAAAAAATTGAATAAAAATAGCTCAATGTTTTTCATTTTCCAAAGAAAAAAAAACTGGAGGGAATGAAAATATTGGCTTTAAAAATATGTAAATAGTTCATCACGTACGCAACATTAGAGTGAAAACCCACAGTTAGACTGAAAGAAAAAGTAAAACCCCAAAACTTTGCAAAAATACCCATCTATCCATCCATCTTCTACCGCTTTTCCGGAGGTCCGGGTCACGGAGGCAGCAGTTCAAGCAGAGAAGCCCAGACTTCTCTCTTCCCAGCCACCTGCTCCAGCTCTTCAGCGAGGATACCAAGGCGTTCCCAGACCAGCTGGGAGACATAGTCTCTCCACTGAGTCCTGGGTCTGCCCCAGGGTCTCCTCCCAGTGGGACGTGCCTGAAACACCTCAAGTGGGAGGCGTCCAGGAGGCATCCTAATCAGATGCCCATACCACCTCAACTGACTCCTTTCAATGTGGAGGAGCAGCGGTTCTACTCTGAGCCTCTCCCGGATGACTGAGCTCCTCACCCTATCTCTGAGGGTGAGTCCAGCAATCCTACAGAGAAAGCTCATTTCAGCCATTTGTATCCGCGATCTTGTTCTTTCAATTATTACCCAAAGCTCGTGACCATAGGTGAGAGTAGGAACGTAGATTGACTGGTAAATCGACAGCTTTGCCTTAGAACTAAGCTGCCTCTTCACCACAACAGACCGATACAACGTCCGCATCACTGCAGATGCTGCTCCAATCCGGCTATCAATCTCTCGCTCCATTTTCCCCTCACTCGTGAACAAGACCCCAAGATACTTAAATTTCTCCACTTGGGGCAGGAGCCTGTCCCCAACCCAGAGAGGACAATCCACCTTTTTCCGGCTGAGGACCATGGACTCGGACTTGGAGGTGCTGATTCTCATCCCAGCCACTTCACACTCAGCGGCAAACCATCCCAGTAAGAGCTGTAGGTCATTGCTGGATGAAGCCAACAGGACAACATCATCTGCAAACAACAGAGATGAGATCCTGTGGTCACCAAGCATGACACCCTCCATTCCCTGGCTGTGCCTAGAAATCCTGTCCATAAAAATTATGAACAGGATCGGTGACAAAGGGCAGCCCTGGCAGAGTCCAACTCTCACTGGGAATGACTCCGACCAAGTGTTGGCAATACGAACCAAACTCTCACAACGGTCGTACAGAAACCAAATAGCTTGTAACAACAAGCCCGATACCCCATACTCCCTAAGCACCCCCCACAAAAAACCACGAGGGACGAGGTCAAATGCCTTCTCCAAGTCCACAAAACACATGTAAACTGGTTGGGCAAGCTCCCACGAGCCCTCAAGAATTCTCGAGAGGGTAAAGAGCTGGTCCGATGTGCCACGGCCAGGATAAAAACCACATTGCTCCTCCTGAATCCGAGGTTCGACCAACGGCCAGACTCTCCTCTCCAGTACCTTGGCATAGACCTTCCCAGGGAGGCTGAGGAGTGTGATCCCTCTAAAGTTGGAGCACACCCTCCAGTCCCCTTTTTTGAAGAGAGGAACCACCACCCCGGTTTGCCATGCCAAAGGCACTGCCCCCGACCTCCACGCAATGTTGCAGAGGCGTGTCAACCATGACAGCCCAACAACATCCAGGGTCTTGAGGTACTCGGGGTGAATCTCGTCCACCCTTGGGGCCCGGCCACCAAGGAGATTTTTAACTACCTTGGCGACCTCAGCCCCTGTGATAGGCGAGTCATCCCCCTCGTCCCCAAACCCTGCTTCCTCTGTGGAAGGCGTATCAGTGGGATTGAGGAGATCCTCGAAGTAGTGCTTCCACCGCCCGACAATATCCCCAGTCGAAGTCAACAGTGACCCATCCGCACCATACACAGTGTGGACAGGGAGCTGCTTTCCCCTCCTGAGCCGCCGGATAGTTTGCCAGAATCTCTTTGAAGCCGACCGAAAGTCTTGTTCCATGGCCCCACCGAACTCCTCCCATACCCGGGTTTTTTCTTCAGCAACCACCCGAGCTGCATTCCGCTTGGCCTGCCGGTACACCTCAGCTGCTTTGGGAGTCCCACAAGCCAACCAAGCTTGATAGGACTCCTTCAACTTAATGGCCCGCCCTAACCACTGGTGTCCACCACTTGTTTTGGGGGTTGCCACCACGAGATGCACCGGCCACCTTGCGGCCGCAGCTCTGGGCCGCCGCTTCAACAACAGAGGTGGAGAACATGGCCCATTCAAACTCCATGTCTCCAGACTCCCTCGGAATGTGGTTGAAGTTCTTCCGGAGGTGGGAGTTGAAGACCTCCCAGACAGGGGCCTCAGCCAGACGTTCCCAGCACACCCCCACTATACGTTTGGGTCTACCAGGTCTGAACGGCTTCCTCCCCTGCCATCGGATCCAACTTACCACCAGGTGGTGATCAGTTGGCAGCTCTGCACCTCTCTTTACCCGGGTGTCCAAGACATACGGTCGCAGGTCTGATGACACAATAAAAAAATCGACCATCGACCTGCGACCTAGGGTGTCCTGGTGCCAGGTGCACATATGGACACCCTTATGCTTGAACATGGTGTTTGTTATGGACAAACTGTGGTTAGCACAGAAGTCCAATAACTGAACACCACTCGGGTTCAGATCGGGCAGGCCGTTCCTCCCACTCACCCCCCTCCAGGTTTCACTGTCATTGCCCACGTGCACATTGAAGTCCCCCAGTAGGACAATGGAGTCTCCAAGAGGAGCACCCTCCAGCACCCCAGTCAGAGACTCCAAAAAGGGTGGGTACTCTGAAACATCATTTGGTGCATAGGCACAAATGATGGTCAGGACCCGTTTCCCAACCCGAAGGAGCAGGGAAGCAACCCTTTCGTCCACCGGGGAAAACTCCAATATAAAGGCAGCAAGGTGGGGGGAGACAAGAATACCCACCCCTGCTCGTCGCCTCTCGCCTGGGGAAACTCCAGAAAAGGCCAAGCTCCAGCCCCTCTCCAGGAGACTGGTTCCGGAACCAGAGCTGTGTTTTGAGGTGAGGCCGACTATATCTAGCCAGTATCTCTCAACCTCGAACACCAGCTCGGGCTCCTTCCCCACCAGAGAGATGACATTCCACGTACCAAAAGCCAGTTTAGAAAGCTTGGGATCAGTCTGCCAAGGTCTCCGCCTTTTACCGCCACCTAATCCACATAGCACCAGACCCCCATGGTCCCTCCTGCAGGTGGTGAGCCCACTGGAGGGCGGACCCATGTAACTCCTTCGGGCTGAGCCCGGCCGGGTCCCATGGGTAGAAACCCGGCCACCAGACGCTAGCCTTCGAGCCCCTCCCCCAGGCCTGGCTCCAGGGTGGGGCCCCGGTAACCCCATACCGGGTGGGGTACACTGAATCCTTGATATAGGATTTATCATGAGTCTGTTGGATCGTTCTTAGTCTGGCCCTTCACCCAGGACCAGTTTGTCTTGGGTGACCCTATCAGAGGCAGATTGCCCCGGACAACATAGCTCCTGGGATCACTGGGGCACGCAAACCCCCCACCACCACAATAAGGTGACGATCCATGCAGGGGAGCCCATATATAGATTGTTTTTTTTCTCTTCCCTTTTACCAAGTTTTTACACACAAAACAGTAGCTACACAGCCTTTTCTAATTTTTTCCCCCAAGTTCTCTCTCTCTCTCTCTCTCTCTCTCTCTCTCTTTTTCTCTTCTTTTTTTTCTCTGAAGGATACACACACACACAGACAAACAGGGCCCACAGAATTGTTCTCTTTTGCGTTATCTCCTCAAGGTCATGCAATAAAGACTTTCAGGTTCATGCCAAAACCCAAAACAGCATCAGAATTACTTCAATTAATCTCCGGAACTGGCAACTTTTAGCAGAAAAAATCGCAGATATGGCAACCCCCCCCACACTGTCACTACAGCGTGAAGCTCCCTTTTTTTTACACTGCCATAAAAACACGACACCAGTCCACTGTTTTTGTTCAAAGCTACTATTTTCCAATACCTATAATTTTTTTTTTGTAACTTTGATTTTTATTCATTTTTCATCGTACATATTACATTCAGATCACAGTCTATATTTAAAAAAAGGAGCTAGAGGAAGAAAGGAAAAAAAAAAGGGGGGGGACAAATGTTGGAGCATCAAGTTTTAAGTTTTCATCTCTTAATTCTTCTGGTTTTTCCAGTGTCTTTGGTTATTCTTTCAATTTCTGTCTCGTTGTTGCACTTTGTAGTGTGTCCATTTCCGCCATTTTTTTTCATATTGTCCTTCTTGCATTCTTTGTCGAAATGTTAGTTTTTCCATCAAACGTATATCCTCAACAATGTCAGTCCATTGCTCTTGGTCAAGAAGAACTTCTGATCGCCATTTTCTTGTGATTGTTTTTTTACATGCAATCAGCAAGATTTTAACTAGATATCTGTCCTCAGCCTGTATTACATTGTCTCTTTTAAGATCACATAAATACATCGTTACAGTTCATTGGTATATTATATCCTAATATCCTCTGTATTGTCACATGTATAGATTTCCAGAATGATGAGATTTTGCAGCATTTCCAAAACATATGTGAGTGGTCTGCATTTTGAGCCCCACAGCCCCTCCAGCATATAGATTTGGTATTTGTATATTTTCTTTGAATCTGTGGTGTAATGAAATAGCGAATCAGGTTTTTCCATCCAAATTCCCTCCATGTCCTTGAACTTGTTGATGTGTGTTGTGTTTTCCATATTTCTTGCCAGTTTTCTTCTGTTATGTTTAAATTTAGCTCTTTCTCCCATTTCTCCTTTATATAGTTACTTGAATGTTTGTTTGCCATAAGTTTCTGATATAGCTTTGAAATAATTCTTATTTTATTTCCTGCATATGAGCTTAAAATGAATTGTATAATCTCGCTCACATCTGTGTGGATGTTATGCCTAATCTTCCTCATATAATAATCTCTCATCTGCAGATATCTGAAGAATTCCGATTTTTCTAGTTTAAATTTTCTTCTGATGTTTACAAAACTCCCGAAATCTTTTTTTTCGATATTTTTTTTTTTTTTTTGCCCCATGCTGTGATTCCCTTGTTCACCAGATTTTTGTATCCCCTATCTTGCTTTGCCGGTTCAAACTGACTGTCAAATGCTACCCACTTCAATAGTTTTATGTCCTCCTTTATATTATACTTTTGTACTATTTTATACCACAGTTCCAAAGTAAATTTAGTGATTGGGTCTATTTGTTTGATTTGCTTATATGCATCCTTATCTCCTATTATGCTTTGTACTGGGAGTCCCTCAATTTCCTTTTCCATTTCTTTCCATTTTGCCTTATATCCGCCGTCGCACCAACATATGATAGATCTTATTTGTGCTGAGTAGTAATATTCCTTTAGGCTCGGTAGGCCCATGCCTCCTTTCTCTTTTGGTAACTGAAGAGTTTTATATTTCACTCTTGGCTTTTTACCTCCCCAAACAAATCTTGATATCATCCTGTCCCACTTTGAGAACTGGGCACCAGGAATCTCTGTTGGTAGAGCCTGGAAGAGGTAAAGTAATCTAGGTTGTATGCTGATTTTGACTGTCTTAATTTTTGAATTCAGATCCATATTTAAGATTGACCATCTATCAATATCCTTTTTTATTTCTTGTTCCAACCTATCGTAGTTTGCTTTATAGATTTTGCTTAGATCTTTAGGTATGCTCACTCCAAGGTATTTTATTTCTTTTTGTTTCCAGTTTAGTTTGATCTTATCAGTTATCTGGTTTAAAGGGTTATAGTGGAATGTCAGTATTTGTGTTTTTGTTATGTTTATCTTGTATCCTGATAATTTTCCAAAATTTTCTATCAAGTTCATCATTTCCATTATTGATTCATCTGGTTGTTCAAGGTAAACTATAATATCGTCTGCAAATAGCCCAATCTTGTGTTCCGCTCCTTTTATTGTTACACCTTTTAATTTCTTATTTTGTCGCATCGCTTGAGCCAGTGGCTCTATGAACAGAGCAAACAAGGCGGGCGATAGGCAGCATCCCTGCCTAGTTGATCTTTGTATATTTACTTTGTCTGTTAAGCTACCGTTTATCTTGATTCTTGCCACAGGTTTTTGATACAGTGTCTTTATGCATTGTACTGATTTTTCGTTAAATCCAAAGCGTTCCAGCATATTATATAGGAACTTCCAATTAACCCTATCAAATGCTTTTTCTGCGTCTACACTCATTATTACTGCGCTTTTCTTTTCTTTATGTATTTGATTAATTATATGTATTGTTCTCCTGATATTATCATGTGTTTGACGTCCCTCTATGAAACCAGTTTGATCATCCTCTATCAATTCCGTCAAGAATGTCTTTATTCGTTTACATATAATTGTTGTATATATTTAATAATCCACATTTAATAAAGAGATTGGCCTATAGTTTCCGCATTGTTCCCTATCTTTCCCTGGCTTTAAAATAACTGAAATAAGGGCTTCGTTCCATGATGGAGGTATTTTGTTGTTGTTTAATGTCCAATTAAATGACTTTAGGAGCTGTGGCGTGAGTTCTTCTATAAACGGTTTATAAAACTCAGACTGGTATCCATCACTACCTGGTGATTTACCGTTTTTAAGTGACTTAATCACATCTTTAATCTCTTGTGTTGTTATTTCTGCTGTTAGCTTTTCATTTTGTTGGTTTCCTATTGATGGCAAGTCCAATGTGCATAGAAATTTTTTAATATCCTTAACATTTGTCTCTTCAGGTTGCGAGTATAGTTCTTGATAGAAATTATGGAATATTTCTTCGATGTTTTCTGGGTTAACTGTGGTTTTATTTGTGATGGGGTCCTTAATCTTATATACATTATTCACTGTTTGTTGTTTTCTTAACCGTTTTGCCAGCAGTTTTGTGGCCTTTGGCCCCGTTTCATAATATTTTTGTTTTAAATATCTATTTTTCCTTTCAATTTCATCTATTTGTATTTCTTTTATCTTTATTTTTTCTTCCTTAATTTCTTGATATATTTTTGGGTCATTTGTGCTTTGATGTTTACGTTCTAATTCCCTCAGTCTCTCACATCTTTGTTCATATGTTTCCAGTTTAGACTTAATTGCTTTTCCTGATTCAGCAATTAATTTACCTCTTAACATGGCTTTTAGTGCATCCCATAGTATTGTTGGGTCCACTTCTTCATTATCATTCTCCTCGATATACTCGTTTGTTTACTTTTATTCTTTCTTTCATTTTCTCGTCATTTAACAGTCCTACATTAAGTTTCCATGTTGTTTGTCGTTTTCTATTGTTTAAATATATTTCCATCTATATAGGATTATGATCTGATATTTCTGCCCCTCCAATCCGACAATTTCTCACCCTGTGTTTGTCACCTTCATTCATAAGGAAGTAATCTATTCTAGAGTGTACTTTATGGACTGCTGAATAATGTGTATAGTCTTTTTCGAGTGGGTGCAGGTCCCTCCATATGTCTACTATACCCATTTCTGCCAGTGAGGTTCTTATGAACTTTGTTACATGTTTTTTTGTCTTCTTAACACTTGTTGTGTCAACTTCATGATCCATGACAGCATTTAAGTCTCCTCCACAAATTAGGACTCCTTCACCGTGTGTTGCTATGAGATCAAACAGATGTTGAAAAAAACCCTTGTCACTTTCTGGTGGGGCATAGATGTTCACTAATGTGATCTGCATACCATCTATTCTTCCCTTTATTATTACATATCTGCCTTCTTTATCCTGGATTTCTTGTTCACATTCAAATTGTATTTTATTTGAAATTAGTATCATAACCCCCCTTTTATTTCCTCCCTTAAATGTACTGTAGTAGGAGTTCTTATAGCCAAATCTCTTTAGTTTCTCATGTTCTGTCTTGCTCAAATGTGTCTCTTGCATAAATATAATTTCGGCTTTTTCCTTCTTGAATTTTCTTATTATTCTTTCCCTTTTAACAGGTGAGTTCAGACCATTCACGTTTAATGTCATTATCTTAAGATTTTTACCCATATTCATGTTTTTCCATTTTTTTAACTTGTGCTCCTAACCCCTTTAACAACAAAACTAACACATATTTGTACAAAAACACATTAACAAATCTCGACCTCCATACTTTGGGCCTTTCTTCTGCCCACTGGTCCCTGTTGGTGGGTGGAGGGAATGTCCTCACCGAGTGAGGGGCGCTCCCTAGACCTGTATTTACAATCCAAGTAATAGTCATTAGTCTAGAAATGTCCAACAAAAATCACTTAAACCTCTCTTAGCCGTTTGTTTCTCTTTTACCTTGTCTTCTTGGCCTTCATTTCTTCTGTGTCCTTCTTAATCTTTGTTATAATCTAGGCTTTCCGTTGAAAGCCTTGCAGTTTTTCCTGGGCTCGGTGCGCCACGTCCGTCTCCCGTCTTCTGCCGCTCACTCGCCTCCACTCCGGTTGTCGCGATGCGTTCAGTGCCGCCGCTGCCCCAGTTGCTTCCTCCGGTACGCTCACCACAAAGCCTCGCTCCGTCATGTCCCGCGCTGCCTCTCTGGCCGTGTTGTAGGTTTTTACGCCGTCCTCCCAATGAATTCTCATCTTTGTTAGCGGCGTTTGGAATCTAATTTTTTTTCTCTTTCAGCATTTTTTTAATGTTGGCACATTTCTTTCGCTGCTGCACAATTTCTGTCGGGTAGTCATGGTCAAAGAATATCTGTTTGTCGCCGACTCGTATCTTTTTTTTTCCACGCTTGAGTCAGGATTCTTTCCTTTGTCGTATTTCAGAAAGTTTACCACAACTGACCTGGGTGTAGAGTTTGGATTCGGGTTCTGTGCCGAGGCTCTGTGCGCTCGTTGGATCTGCAGGTCTGCTTCATTGGGCAGCTCAAGCTCTTTTTTTTTAAGAAATGATACATGAATTTCGTCATCGAGTTGCCTTCAATGCCCTCCGGAATCCCAAAGATGCGTATATTGCTCCGCCTGGACCTGCTCTCCAGGTCGGTTATTTTTTCCTGCATCCTCTGTGTTTGTGCCGTCAGGGTCTGCAGCCACTCGCTTGCCTCGGTCTTCCAGTCTTCCAACTCCGATATTCGAGCCTGTGCTTCTGTCATACACGCCCGTTGAGTGCGCAGCTCCTCCATGTTTTCAGCTAGCTTGCGCTCCATTTCTCTTCGGAGACCCATAATTTCCTCCTCCATCTCTTTTTTCAGCTCTTCCTTAAGAGCCGTTGCATCCTGTTGGAGTTGTCGCTTGAAGTCTTTTAAGTCTTTACCTATATTGGCGATGCCAGTGTTCATGGTATTGAGTTTGGCGTCCTCCATTTCCTCTGCTGTAGTCACCTCGTTTTTTGGGGCCTCGTGTTCAGCGATTTCTCCTGCGTTGTTGAAGAGGGATTCTTTAATTTTACCCTGCTTTTGTCCGTGTGTCCGGCTTCTTCGTGTTTTCATCCCTTGGTTTATTGATCCATTTATGTCGAGTTGGCCATTTACCAATGATTTTTAATCCGACTAGGGAGAGCTCTCTGTTTAAGCGTTATGTCTCTCCGCCATCTTCCCGGAAGTCCCAATACCTATAATTTTAAACACTTCTCAAAAGGATAACAATTAACTAATCCATCCTTTTTATGCTCCACCAATATCAGAAAAAAAAAATCACACACAACAATTTTACAACCTGCTCCTTCCGCCTCCGCTGAGAACTCTCACTTTTTTCTACACCGGAGCAGATTACACGGAGACAAAACAAACCAGACTGCAGTAACTTTTATCTAAAATTCACAAAATAAAATATTTCAACGGTCACATTAACCCCCTCTGCTGTGTGCCGAAAGCCCAAAGTAAGACCTCCTCCCCCGGCATCTTGCAATAGCTCACCATAGCGGGGGAAGTCCCATGGCGATAAGCGGACCCGGTAAGGGCACGAATCATCCGTGAAAAAACCTTTTCCCTTCGGGGTTCACGTAACCTCCCCATGAATGCTGAAGGTCCAAACCCTGGACCATAAGCAGAAGTGGTCACAAAGGCACAAATCTGTCCCCGAAATTTTACTTCTCTGGGATCACGTGACTCTTTCCACAGGACGCCAAATGTCTGTGGTTAAAAGACCACGAATCTTTCCCTTTTTTCTTTGCATGCAAACTTCCGGACCTCCACTTGCACTTAATTGGACCATAGAAAGCAGCGGATTTCTAAGAATCACCCCAGGTCTTGCAATAACGTTCACTGTTTACGGAGGAAAAACCTCGTTCCTCCCAAGGGATTGTTACGAGATTGCTCACCGTGGATAAAATTACTCTGCACTCAGGCCGCTAGTTTCACTCCTTTCAGTATTCGCAGTGTACGATCGGTCCGGGAACTCTCAGTATCTTTTGAATGAATGAATGAATGAATGAATGAATTTTATTTATTTCGGATAGTACATTACAGGTTAAAAGAAACTGTATAATATAACAACAAGGTCAAATTAGACAAAGACTCCTTCTACTATACAATTCCACGTGAGTTATCTGAAATGGGTGATGGCTGAAGCCGCAGCTTATATTGCCCACCCATATTCCATTCAAGAATTCAAAGGAGAAAAAAGAGAAAACAAGACAAGAGCGATTACAATTTAAAACAAGGCTAAGACAAAATGTGACTGAGAGAAAAAGAAAACTGAGCTAGTCTAAGTTAAGCGGTTACTATTCAAAAACAAATCTAAGACATAGTGTCACAGAGAAAAAAAGAAAAACTAAGCTACAACACAACACAGGCTGGAAATGTCAATCCTTATGTGAGTTTACATGTCGTCTTGTAAATATGTTTGGAGTATTTCTTCCTTTAGTTTTTGTTTAAATTGTCCAAGCTTTGTACATCATTTTAATTCAGGTCCAAAATCGTTCCATAAACAACAAATGTACTTACATTCAAGCCGCCTGTAGGATTCCCAGATCGGTCACCCAGTCAGTTCCAGTGCCCCGGTCTGAAATGCCTTCACTGCAGCAACACTGAGCCTTTTTTTTTTTTCACTCAGCCTGGGAAGGTCTTTTTACCACCAGCTGTGCACTTGCTGAGATCAAGCAGAGGCGCTGGAAAGACGGAGATATGTGGATCCGCTGTTCGGAGCGCCAAAATGTTAGAATAATTTTGAGCTTAAATTATTCAAAGTCAAATAATCAGGCGGAAAGTTGAATTTATGTACATTTATTACAAAAATATAAGGAGTCACCCCATTGGCCACCTTGGGGGAGAGGTTACAAGGCATGACATTCAGACACACCTAGAATCTCTAAAGGATCCATTCTTCTAAGTCTGATATATATAGGTAGAAGAAAGGAGAGGGAGGATGAGGATAAGGGAAGGGACAGAAAAGGACAGTCCTGATAACTGAGCTTATCCAGGCAGACGTCAGACACTGGAGACATGGGTCATGAAGACATGAGATCCATAAAACTAACAGAATGTCCATCTACCACTGATCTGTACAGGCTGAGGAGTTGCTGTGCATTCCTATGACCCAAAACAGGTTATGTCAAAGCGATTATAATAAATGGCTTAGATCATTCCTTACACATGTACTAACCCTGTACTAATCCTCAGTCTGAACTCTCTGAAATTGCTCACAAAAACAGGCCAAGAATATATAAACTTATCATATATGGAATGCACATATAAACATTAAACATGACATATGAAAGGTATGATTCTTCTCAAATATAATAATACATTATTAATATCAATAATAGTATAGATAATATGGAATTTTTCTATGACTACCATACCGATTCTGGTGTGGCGGTAACCAAATAAGTCCTCCGCATTAGCTGCAATGGTTTTCCTGACCGTAGACACGCTCAGAAGGGACCTCATGGTCACCGTATCCAGAAGCAGTGGCACGCAGACGCCATCCAGCTCCACTGTACACCACCTGAATGGCCAGTTTTTGGCACCAACTCAGCGAATGGTGGCTAAGCCTGGTAAGCAGGCCGTTGAGTCTGTGAAGGTTGAGCAGCAGACCCTGGCAAAATGGTTTAGCTTTCTGCAGCGGTAGCATTTCATTCTCCTAGCTGGGCAGGTGGTTGATTGAGTCTGATATCTGGATGAACCACAGCTGTGGCAGTGCGGGCGCTCACCCGCATTGTTCCGCTTCCAACCCTTCTTCTTGTGGTTGTAGCGGAGAGAAGCAGAGCCGGCACACTGGGCGGTGGCGGCTTGCGCTCACGGGGATGGATGAGGGGCTTGTTGGCTAGACAGCATTAGGTGTGATATTAGCTGGTCTGCCATTTCCATTTGGGATGCCATTCTCACAACCTTGTCTAGTTTTAGCCCATCTTCTGCCAAAAATAGCTTATCCCGCAGCCACTTGTTGTTAGTATTCTCCACCAGCTTGTCACGTCTTAGTTCATCTTCTAAATGATCAAAAGCACACCTGCTCGCGAGAGCCCAAAGCACTGTAGCAAACTACCAGATAATCTTGTCCGTGCGCTGATGGCGTCAGCTGAAAACTGCTCATTGTGCCGTTACACTGCGTCTGTCAGCGAAAAGCCTGTCCATCACTGCCACACAGTCCTCATATGTGTCTGCAGAGCCCAAGAATCAACGCACATACAGGCCCTCGATGCAGAGACTGTATTCTAGCAACCCCTGTAGCCTCTTGTTGTTGGCATTGTTTAAACAGATAGCAGCGATAAAATTCTGAAACATCTTGTGTCAGTGGGTCCAGGGGACCGGCGGCTCACCTGGTTGAGCAAGGAACGGCTGCAGGGGTGCCATGTACACTTTCGTGTCAGCGTTATCAGGGTTTATCCTCATTGCCATTTGTTATGTCTGGAAATAAGGTGCTGACAATGGATGTGAGCCAAACTCTCCTTTATTCAACACACAACTAACTATATACAGAAGGGTGGCACCATATGGCACCACAGCGAGTTCACCACATGATGATGTCACCCATGGTGAGCCACCTTGTCCAAAGCACCACACTGTGATCTCATTTTCTCGGTCATTACCCAAAGCTCATGACCATAGGTGAGGGTAGGAACATAAATTGACTGCTAAATCAACAGCTTTGCTTTAGAGCTCAGCGC
Organism: Pholidichthys leucotaenia; assembly: GCA_020510985.1. Classification (NCBI taxonomy): domain Eukaryota; kingdom Metazoa; phylum Chordata; class Actinopteri; order Cichliformes; family Pholidichthyidae; genus Pholidichthys; species Pholidichthys leucotaenia. The sequence goes on along the minus strand of CM035845.1, from coordinate 222,581,045 downwards.
TCTCTTCACCACAACAGACCGATACAACATCCGCATCACTGCTGATGCTGCTCCAGTCTATCTGTCAATCTCCCGGTCTATTTTCCCGTCACTCATGAATAAGACCCCATGATACCTGAACTCCTCCACTTGGGGCAGGAGCTTGTCCCCAGCCTGGAGAGGACAATCCACCCTTTTCCGGCTGAGGACCATGGACTCATACTTGGAGGTGCTGATTCTCATCCCGGCCAATACACACTCAGCAGCAAATCGCTCAAGTAAGACCTGTTGGCCATTGTTTGATGACCCAGTAAGACAACACCATCTACAAACAACAGAGACAAGATCCTGTGGTCACCAAACATGACACCATCTGTTCCCTGGCTGCACCTAGAAATCCTGTCCATAAAAATTATGAGCAAAAAATCAGTGACAAAAATCAGTGACAAAGGGCAGCCCTGGTGGAATCCATCATTGGGAAAGAGTTTAACTGGGTGCTTGCAATACGAACGAAACTCTCACAACAGCCATATAGGTAACAGATAGCTCGTAGCAACAAGTCTGATACCCCATACTCCCGAAGCAACCCCCCCAACAAACCATGAGGGATGCGGTTGAATGCTTTCTCCAAATCTACAAAACGCACGTAGAACTGGTTGGGGAAAATGCTCCTGTCCAAGACCTCTGGGACATGGGCATCAGCCAGATGTTCCCAATACGTCCTCACTGTATGTTTGGGTCTGTCGGGTCTGAATGGCATCCACCCCGCCATCAGGTCCAACTCACCCACGGGTGGTGATCAGTTGCCCTGCACCTCTCTTTACCTGAATGTCCAAGACATTGATCATGGACCTGCAGCCTAGAGTGTCCTGGTGCCATGTGTACATAAAGACACCCTTATGTTTGAACATGGTGTTCATTATGGACAAACTGTTGTTAGCACAGAAGTCCAACAACACCACTCAGGTTCAGATCACGCAGGCCTCCCAATGACACCCCTCCAGGTTTCATTGTCGTTGCCCACGTCCCCCAGTAGGACAAAAAGTCTCCCAAGAGGGGCACTTTCCAGCACACCAGTCAGAGACTCCAAAAAGGGTGGGTACTCTGAAACATCATTTGGTGCATAGGCACAAATGATGGTCATGACCCATTTCCCAATCCGAAGGCACAGGGAATCAATAATGCATCAGATTTATTTAGTGCTTTTTTTCCAGGACTCAAAGACTCTTTACAATGGGTGCATCATTCATTCACACTACAGACAGACGCTGATATCGGTAAGCTACTGCTGTAGCCACAGCTGCCTTGGGGCAGACTGACGGAAATCTGGCTGCCAATCCACACCAACGGCCTCTTCGACCACTACCAAACATTTATACACATTCATATCCAGAGTCATGGACACTGGCAGCAAGGTGGGTGACGTGTCTTGCCCAGGGACACTACAGCAGGATGGCTGGGGAGAGCGGGATTTGAACCGCCAACCCTCTGGTTATTGGACGACCCGCTCTACCTTCTGAGCCACTGCCGCCCATATTTCCCTCCTCTGTTCCATTTTTTGCTGAGCACCAAGCTGGACGGCAGGAAGTTCCATTTTTATATGGTCTTTGGCATAACCTGGCCAGGACTTGAACTCTGACCTCCCGGTTGTGGGGTGGATGCTGTACCTCTAGTTCACCAATCCGGCATCAAGTCTTCCAGCTCTCTATTGACACTCATTCAGTCCCCGAGCTCTGGAAAAGATCTGTTGTTAATCCAGTTCCTAAGAAAGTATGCCCCCATCCCAGTATGTCCATCTCAGGACAGGCTTTTTGCATGAATTTTCTAGCCCTGTATTTTAAAACATTTGAGTCCTTGAACATGACTGTGGGGTTAAAGTCTGCTGTAACTTAAAGAGGTATCTGACCTACTGCAGCTTCACTGCTAATTCTAAGCCTGTGGAAAAAGATAATCTCACCATCCAATTAGACACCCTGAACAAATCTGTTTTGTGTTTGGCACCAACACCAATAGATGTCTGCTGTTGTTGTTAGCTAAGGGTTTCATTCAGAAACAGCCCTCATGCTCTGTTGAAATTCAAACCACTTTAAGCCTCAGGGTTTTTTTTTTTTTCAGTCTTCCTGCACTGATAAACTGATCCTCATTTAATTACCATCCATTAGTTCTGTCTTCCTCTGTAACTATCTTGTAGAGTAATTACAGTCTGCTGCCCAATTTGCTCAGCGATAATTTACCATTGTCTTGTCTGACCCTCAGAGCCAGGGTGTGACTCCAGCTGTCTGCGTGACCGAGGGAGAAGAGGCTGACGCCAAAGACTCAGACACTGACTGCAAATGCCAAAGAGGCACCATTGCTGAGGAATCAGCACCCAAGGGGGCTAGAGGAAATGAGGAGGAAGATGCTGTTAAGGAGTCCAAGATTGATGAAAACCAACAAAAGAATGGTGCCCTCCTGCATCAGTTCACCAGGACGTCAGTGGAATCCCAGCCTGGCTCATTAGAGGAGATTGAATCAGATTCACCATCAAACAAAGTGTACTCAATAGAAGTCCCCAAAAGACCTAAAGAGTTAACAGCAGGTGGTGGGACGGGCCAGAGGAGGAGCAGGTCGCCTGGCAGGGTCAAACAACGTAAACGCAATGAGGGCGATTACGAACTTAGCTTCTAAAGGCCTATTCTCCACAAGAACAGAAAAAAAAATGTTCTCTCTCCCATGACTGCAAGAACAAAATGACATAATTTTGTTCTTGCAGCCCTGGTTTGGAAGTTCTTGCAGCTTGTTCTCGACACATGATCTGATCAGAACTTTTTTCTTGTGTGGTGTCAGTTATTGTGTGATTGGTCAGAAATTTGAATTTCCCAGTTTGTGAAGTATGAAATGTCCTGGCCAGAAAGAACTTTGTTCTTGTTCTTGCCACTTCAAGAAAAAGAAAAAAAATGTCTCTGTTCTTGCGGAGTATGTAAAGGCGTTAACACACACAGTCATCTCATGGTGTGTGGAAATACTGTACATCAGGTCATAAAACATGTATCTTTCTAAACATTAACTTTTTAACGGACGACACTAACATGTAATGTTGTTCTGTAGGTTTAAAGTCTCAGCTGAACACTTGAAGCACTTTATTTCTTCAGACTTGGTGTAGAAAATGTTGAAAATGAAAACTGCATTGTTGTGAAAATGTTACAATAGAAACTTGAAACTTGAAAATACCTCCTTATCCTAAATGAATTATATATGTAATATCTGTATATTTTTTAAGTTAATTGTATCTATGAAAACATATGTCAATATATTTTTGAAAAAAAAACTTAATGGCACTCCTGGATGAATTATGTGAACTCAGCTGACATAATTCACATGATGTGAATTACTGTTCACATTTTAATATAAATCTGTGGTTCACTGAACCACAGATTTATATTAAATGGTATATCCTTTAACATAATATGTACCTCAAAGACACATTAGACTGAAGGTTCGATTGGTTTGTCAGGTTTGTGCTATTCTTTTGAACTCTCACTGAGTTTGTGCTGTATTCTCTTCTCAGGGATTAGTGGCAGGCTAGCTTTAGAAAGGTCATCTCTTAGCTTAGCTCAGCTATTACTTAACGATATGCGTAAGTCTTTAGTGTGTTAAGAACTCATTTTAAAATTACACAAACTCTGTAATGTCATCTGATTACCATGAAAAATGTTATATTTTGGATTTTTTTCTTGTTAAAAGCTAAATGTGAAAATTGATACCGCTCTTATGCTGCCATGCTAAAAATTGACTTAGCTTTGAAAGTAGACTTAAAACAGATAGCTTGGTTCCTTTTTTAAGGGATTAAGGAGTTTTTAAGAGGTTTGTTATTCTTATAAAAATTTTATTGCCATGTTGACCTTAAGAGTTGCTAATAACCAAATATTTTTAGCACTGGCTAATCTCATCATTTCTTTCTGTTGTTAGTATCAATGCTAAGCTGAGCTAAACTCTAATTGTCCCATAGCTTTAGATGCATTTTTAGTGTGTAAGCTTGGGAGCAATATCAATTTTTTTAAAATACATTTTTAAGCAAGAAAGATAAGAATATTTTCAACACTATTCTCCAGTTACTTTAAATTCATAATAATGGGACTTGCAGTATTGTTAAATATTAACATGAAATGTGCTTATTAGGGATGCACAGGTATATTGATCAATACAGTATATCAGTATTGGCTGATATTTACCTTATTGACAACATTACACAGGGTTACAAAAATATTTTTTTTATAAGTTGTCTGTTTTTTCAACTGATTTAAGACAATTTTGCACCACTGAATCCGTAAATGACATCCGTTTCCGTTCTCAATCAGGTGTTAAGTAAAAACCTGTACTTAGTACTGTGCATGTACTTACCTTTATATAAAGGTAAGTACATGTAAATTGAATGTTACATCATCATTGTTCAAAATTCAGAGAATTTCAAGACAAAGAATTTTGCATCATATAAAGCAAAAATACCCGTACATGTAAACAAAAACGTATAAAACAACATGTAGCCATAATTCAAAAAGTTGACCTGACTGAGCAAAACCAATGTGATTTTTGGATTCAGCACATCAGAATTGTCCTAAATCAGCTAAAAAAAACTTAGACAATAAATTTGGTGTTGACCAGTGTAATCAGCTGTGGCCGACATGTGTCCATTGTGTCTCAGTTGTGTGGTTTTGATTTTACCCTGAAACAAGCAACCGTGGCCTACAGCTGCAATTCAGAATAACATCCAGGACTAAAATATTTTAAAGTATTTAATTTCAGGTATTTTTTATATTGTCTCCCTGAAAATGAAGATGAAAATAAAAATAAAAGAAACTCTTATTATATTAAACATTGATATTGTCCTGAAATTTCACAGTCAGTGCATCCCTAGTGTTTATGTGTTAACTGTTATATGAAAAATGTTCAGCAGTGCATTTATATAGTCTTATGATATGCTGTAAAATATTTTATTCACTTTTATGGAGACTTGTACAACAAAGCGCATGTGAGTGAGTGTATCCACAGGAAAATTCAGGAGGTGGTAGTTTGAATTTCAGGTTAATGTCAAACTTTCTCAGCTGTTTCATTATAAGAGCTGTACTTCAGTGCATCATATGCTGTAAATTCAAGTTGGATTTGCACATTCAGCTATGCGGAGCTACAGCATGAAGCGTGTTGTTGATGCCTTTCTGTAGCCAATGTTAAATGAGGTTTAACTGACACAAATGGAGGGTTTAATTGATTAAGTCATTTGTTTTGTCACCTTCTCTCTGCATCACCACAGTTTTTACTGAAAGAGTGTATATTGGAAACATGCTGCTCTTCAAAATGATGGAAGTTACGGGTTTTTTCTGTCATTTAATCCAAAATAAGTTGATTGAAGAGGACTCCAGGCAACTGTAATTTTAGAGCAGAGAATGTGTGTATATATTGGGCACAAGGTGCTAATCTCTTACTGCTTAGACCGACAAAAGACTCCTATTTGTGGTAGCAAGATGGCGTGTGTGCCTATGCTGCTAACTGGTCCATTTAGGTGTCCATAAATATTTGTCATCACAAAGCGAACATCATGTAATAACAAGAATGTAAAGATATTGTCAGAAATAAACTAAAAAACACAAGATGTGATTATCTTGAGTTCATCCTTACAGTTTATTTAAGTTACACAAGTAATTTAGGAAATGCTCTATTACATATTATGAAATATTTTTACTCGATTGGTTAGCATTGTGTCTTCAGTCACTGATTGTGTTGTGAGTTTTGCAGTGTTTTTATTTGCCTATCTTGTGGCATTTTTGATTAACCCATGTGTTGCCATTTTGACAGATGTTTTGTTGATTTGACTTGTTTTGTCCATTTGCAGCCATTTCCTGAAGAGGCAGTGTGCTGACATCTCAGGTCCACCATAGGTTTATTCTCCAAATGCAGATCGAGTCCATTGTAAGCTGCTAATCATTTGTTGGCTTTAGTGTCTAATGCAAAAGTGTGTTTTTTCCATATCAGTCCATCCTACGCGTATTCTATTCAATCGATCAATCAATCACACAGTAATAGAAGGCTGGGATATGATTTATAATCTACAGGTTTAGATTATGAGGTGACATATAGTATATAGAATGCTGAACAGTGCGTGCTAATGCGTCTTGATCCTGACTTGATTAGTATTTCACCTTCCTGGGAGTGCTTGCACTCTGCCCTGCTGAGTTTGGTCCTGCACCAAAGGAGTTCCCAAAGCTGCTCAACTGCCCTCAAGATACACACAACACACTAATCCAGTGCCTGACAGTGTGCACGTGTGTATGTCAGCTGTGGAGGGAAGCAAGGAATGTTCACTTACAAACCCCAATTCCAATGAAGTTGGGACATTGTGTAAAACATAAATAAAAACCGAATATAATGATTTAAAAATCCTTTTCAACCCGTATTCAGTGGAATACACTACAAAGACAAGATATTTAATGTTCAAATGGATAAACCTGTTTTTTTTAATCCCCCACTGGACGAAGCCCAAAGGGGTCAAAGAGTACTTTGGGCAAAGGCTGAAGGAGAATTATGTTGTAGGCAGTGTTGGGCAAGTTACTAAAAATTAGTAACTAGTTAGTTACTAGTTACTTCTTTTCAAAAGTAACTGAGTTACTTTTGAGTTACTGCATGATTAAAATAACTAGTTACTTGGAAAAGTAACTTTCACGTTACTTTTAAATGTATACTTAAATCATTTTGCACACACAGCAAGATCAAGAGCCCCTTGTTCTCATCAGAAGAAGAAAAATTAATGATAGTCTCTTCTTACAGAGAAAAAACGTCTCAGATTTACATAAACTACTGTAATCAGTAGAAAGTCAGAAATATACTAGAAATAAAGCTGTAAATTCACAGAGAAAATGTTGGACCCCCTGGTGGGCCGTTTTTGGCCCACGAGCCATATGTTTGACACCCCTGGACCAGCCCATTAAAAACGCATATTTAGAGGATTTACTTCCATGAAATAGTTGCATATCACAACAACATGTAAATGAATGAGATAAAATAAAACAGAAAGCACAGATAAATGAGAGTTCACTGCTTACAAGAAGCTGTTCTTTACGGCAACAAACCGAGACACTTTTTCTCTGCATAAGAGAACTTACATACAATTACTTACACATTTACACAACTGCAGACAAATGTGAGCTTCTAGCTCAAAAAATACTGATGTTTAACCACAGAGGTAGGAGCTGTTGGGCTACTCACCGCTCGGACAACAGGTGATCAGGGCTCCATATGAGAAGTCACCACAGCATTTCTTCCCACCGCGGGTCAGGAAACCAACCCGCGGGGGAGGAGACTGACGGCTGCGCCAGCTATGTTAGGATCAGTTTATTTGCGCTAAAATATTAATCCATATTAATAAAACGAGTAACACATCTGATTAAATTTTAGTAACTAACGCATTACTGAATTTTTAAACAGTAATTTTATTACAGAGCACGTTACTGCAAAAATAGTGGCGTTAGTAACGCGTTACTCCCAACACTGGTTATGGGTCAGTCTGCCTGTCTCACTTCTGTGAAATCAACTCCTTCTACAGTTTTGTTTCGATTGTTTTGAAACTTGGTACCATGGTTTGATGTACACTGATGATACATACTGTATATTGCAATTTGGTTCTGATTGAATGATTTTTGCTGGAGTTGTAGTCCCTGACCTATTACCTCCTCTTTCACCTCACTTCATGGACAGTAAGGCCGAATCTCAATCTCCTCCCTCAAGCCCTGAGCCCTTGTAGACTTCGGCTGCCGCCACCAGTAGTGCTTGAGTGTGCAAGTCTGTGAGGGGATGAAGTGGCTCAAAATGGTAGAAATGGGACACACTTTGTTACTTTGGCAACACTAAAAGTATTTTTTATCTAATTTACTTCGTTCAAAGGATTAGGAAACAAAAATAGTGTACATAAGAGATCACAAAAATAAAATCACAGGACAAAATAAAAATAGATTCCAGACAAAACTAAAACTGAAAACAAACGGGTACATTGACAAAGGATAAAAGAAAATGATCCTGAAAGTTCAAGGCTGTGTGGATTTCAGGGTCTTTAGAGGCTTATTGAAATAAAGGGGATCAAATTATGCCATTTCATTTTCAGTGTTACCATTTTAATAGAAATCTATTTTTTAACCTATTTATTTTAACCAAACTTTTAGTTTGTGTGACATGAAAACATGTGACCAACCATTGTGGGTCTCAGACTTCATTTCAGACTTACTACTTTCTTCAAGAATGAACTGAATTAAATGTGCTGCAGCATCTTAAGATGATTTAATCGATTACAACTGCAATTCATCTTTTTCCAACTGCATGATTAGCCAAAATGTAATTAAATTTCTTAAATGGTGTGTAATGCAGAATAAACTCAAAGTCTTTGTGTCATATATTTTTATTTTGGCAAAGATCTTAAATCCTTGTCAAGGCAGTATTTTTTTTGGCGGGGGAGGGGTGGAACAGGGGTGAAGGGGTGGTCAGTGATGAACAGGTGACCAATCAGGAGCTTTCCCTTGAGAAACCCCAACATGGCGAGCTGAACTGTGGGTAATTTAATTCCCTTACCTTAAGTCAGCATAGCCTGCTGACTTAGAGAAAGGGTCATTTAAGGGCTCATGAAGTCAGCGAGTGAGCAGTCAGCCACTTCCTGATTTCATGTTGGGACAGCCCTAAACCCTCAGTCACTTAACGTGAATGCATCTAAAGTCAACGAGGGAGGACAATGAGATTTAGCCTAACAGTCTTATGAAATCAAATCCTCCTACAGTTTGCTTGCAATTGTTTTGAAACTTGGTACCATAGTTTGATACACTCTGATGATGTGCATATTGGAATTTAACTCTCATTGGATGACCTTGAGGTCAAAGGTCAGAGGTCAGATTTTCCGTAAAGCTTCTAAACACAATAACTACTGAAAGAAATGTTGAAGGCTTTTCAAATCGATACAGTAGTTGTATCTAATACACATCTTGGACGATTTATACCCTGACCTAACTATGGGTTTGGGGTCAAGGGGTCAAAGGGAAAAGTTCAAAGTTAGCATTGCAGTTACACTATGGTAAATGCTACTGGTATATAGTTATTTATATTGTCCTTGTTTTGTGCTCTTATTTGTGAAGCACAGTGTGGTGGCACGCACTTCCGTTTCTGCCACCACCCATGCCTATAAAGAGCACCAGGCAGGAGGGGCGGGTCTCTTTGTCATCACCCCTGCCTGGCGGTTGTATGTGTGGTGTGTGTGTGTTATAGTCAATAAACACAAGTTCAGTCGTGCACCTGGCTTCATCATTCTGACTGTATCTTCAGATGCAACATTTGGCAACAAGGACAAAAGAAAAAGGTATGGAAGCATGTGGGTCTCCAATTCGGCCTTTTATGGAGCTCCTGGACGAGGCTCCTGTCCCTTGGCCAAGGTGGTATGCCGCCTTCCAGACATATATGGTGGTGCTGAATCTGGGCAAAATGGACAAGTTGAGGGCATGTGCACTCCTGGTGCACAACTTGGGAATTGAGGGCCAGTGAATTCTTGGCGATTCAGACAGCTACGAGGGCATGGTTGAGCTGATGGCGTGCCATTTTCTCACCCCGGACAACGTCATCATCCGGAGAATCAAGTTTCGGCAGCGCCACCAATAGGTAGGCGAGCCTATTCAGCAGTTCGTAGCCGACTTGAGGCCACTGGCTAGCGAGTGTCAGTTCGGACTGTTGGAGGAGGAGATGGTTCACGACCAGCTGACAGAGCATACCAACAGCACTGCAATAAGGTCAAAGCTGCTCACTTTTCTGGGTGACTTAACGCTGACCGGGGCCATCGAGTTAGCTCTCCAGCTGGAGGCAGCGGATAGGCTGACATTGGAGCTGAGTGAGCGTTTGTCACGTTGACAGCTGGAGTTTCCCGTTGCCACACAAGTAACAGACCCAGACAGTGATGGAAGCATGGAAGACGATGCTGAGGAGGCCAACGCTGCGAGTTTGAGGTCTGCCCCGGGGAGACCCATGTGTTTGGGTTGCGGGTCCGTGAAGCACCGCTTCAAGGCCAGGGACTGTCTGGCGAGAGGGAAACGCTGCAGCAGGTGTGGCCGCTTGAACCACTATGCCAGGGTGTGCTGCATATCTGAGCAGGGGAGCTCAGAAGTGGGACTCCCCCCACCCCAATGGTTGTCCACACAGTGTCCCCAAACACCAACGGATACACGTTCTGCACGGTGGAGCTGGATGGTGTGGAGGTACCGTTGTTGACTGACACGGGGGCGGAGGGTTCCCTGCTGAACTGGGCTATGGTGAGAAAATTCTTCCCCCACTATAAGACTGAAGGAGACTCAGCACCACTTTATGGCTATAGAATAGCATAGAATAGAATAGAACAGAATAAGCTTTATTGTCATTGTCACTTAAACAATGACATTTAAAATTATGGAGGCGGACGCCTGTCCACGGTGGGAACGCTGAGACTGACGGCCCAGTACAAGTCGGCGGAAATGTCCAGAATCAGAATCAGAAAAGATTTATTGCCAAGTACATTAACAGATCACTGATAACATACGAGAGAATTTGACTTGACACAGAAAATGAACCTGCATTTCCAGTGACACGGCTGCATCGGTGACGCGCCTGCCAACAGGATAGAGGGTACAGGTAGCATAAGAATAAGAATAATACGAGGAACAATAGGAAGGAGCAAAAAAATCATTGATTCAGAATACTGGTTGCATAATCAATCAATATTATGATTACAAGGAAAAAAAAAGCTCTCGATGCACATACGCAAGACAGGATTCGGACACAAGACACAAGAGAGCAGTGTGTGTATCTTTATTCAGTTCATGGATCAATGTGTGTGCGCTGTTGAAGCAATGTTGATGATAATAAGAGAACAACAAGGGCACTTGGCAGGAGATGTTTTGTCTGGCTGCCGCCAATCGTCCTTGCGATTATCTGGGCAGGCTCTCCAGATGGCTGTCCAAGGCCTTGTGCTCGATGATTTTGAAAACACAGACTGCAGACAGCCAGGAGGAATTTTCATGGGGAAATTGAGCCAAATCGGACTGATCACAGAGAAGGCTTTTTATTTCTTCTGTAGATTCAGTACTTAATCCTTCATTGCGGGGCTTTAAGTCCATCGTGGAAAGACCTAAGCGAGACCATGATGTAATCCACCTTCCGAGACAGTTCTCCATTTGTCGCTATCAGGGTCTTCTCCAATTTTTCAATTTGACAGATGCACCTCGCCTGGCCAGCATTTTGATAGGTTGTATCCATCTTCAGCAATTTGCGGTACACCAGGACAATCCCAGTTCCAATCAGAAAGATCCCGATCACCATTATCACGAAGACATACAAATCTTCAATATCTTCGATAGAGAGATTAGTGAGACACAAGATCTTCCAATTACTTGTGTCACGTAAATAGCCCGCTGGAGCCGTTCCTGCGGGGCAGACAGCTTCCCCCGGAGCACTTTTCCTTGTTGAAAAAATAGTGTCAATTGTGTTCAAAGCCCAGCTTATTAACTCCATAATTTCTTTCTTTCGACGGTCGCAGTTAGACGCAGACAGACAACAGCAAGCTGGGATCCAGTAGTTGGGAGGGAAGGAAAAAAAGTCAGAGCAAGAGAGAAGAAAAAGGCGTCTGCTCTCTTGGGAGGGCGGAAGTGAAGTCCAACCTCGAGTTCACCGTGAGAGACCATGGCAACAACATCATGGGCTGCGACCTTTTTTACAGTCTGGGTTTCGCCATCAAGAGCAACGCTGGGGAGGAGTGGTTGGCCTGTGGACTGTGGGACCGGCTGGTTCCAAGAATGGAGGACGGTGCGGTGCGGGATGAGGAATTACCAAGCACCCTGGAAGGCAAGCAGGACCAGTCTTACTCAGAGTCGTTGCAGGAGGGTCTCGTGCCAGAGCCCAAGTCGCCCTGGACAAGGGTGCTGCGCGACATGGCGGGGCACCTGCAACGACGAGCAACGCCAAGGAGCTGGCTTTGGTTGTTCCCAGAACTCGGCTAAAGTGGGCCGGTGAACGTGGGGCTACAATGGCGACAGCTGCAGCGAATTTAAAAGAGGTCAGGGCCAGACTGTCAGGTAAGGAGGGACCGCATGCCAAGCAGAAACACTGCAAGCCAAGAAAAACCCCTCTGGGAGTCACGGACTGGGTTCGGGCTCATGGGGAGGGGCAACCACGGCGAGTACGGACCAAGCGACAGGCTGAAGACCACCAGGAGCAGCTGAGCATTGTGGCTAGATGAGGCACTGTCCGTTTCCACCTGTCAGATGTGTTATGTCGACATAACATGAGACCGGAGCTGCATTCAACTGAGCACTGAACTAACTTTATTATAGAAAAAACAGCTCAATATAATCCCAGCCGTAGCCTGCCTGACGTCATCACCCACAACCCCTCAGCCAGGCTACAGCAAGCCCCAATTGTCAAATCCCCACACAACATCCCCCCCCCCCCTCACAAAACACAACGAACCCCCAGAACATTAGTAACAAACGTCGTTTCCCTTTTTTTTTCCTCAACTGAGCATTCAAAACTCAGTCAACTAAGTGGGCGTCTGGGTAGACTACCAGAACGCCCCTTTGTGTTGGGGCGGATTATTCTGCCGCCCATTCCCAACATGCATTTGCCAAAGCTGTCTTCAAAACATAGTCCTCCAGGTGACCCATCCGAGAGCTCGAACATGTCCCGGCCTCGCCGCCTCACGATCTGTAGGGGCCCCGTCCAGACAGGTTGCTGCTTATGTGTGCGGTTGGGGTGTTTAATCCAAACCCAATCCGACACCTCCAGTTCGTGGGCCCTCATCCTGAACTTCCTGTTGAACCGTCATAAAATCTTTCACTGTTGGGCAACAACCTGGTCCCGTGGAGGGTCTGTGCTCCCTTGAGGAGGGGTCATGGATGGTCTCAGTCGGTCCAGAGGCAGGTGGAGTTCGCACCCCAGCATGAGTTTCGCCAGGGAGCACCCTGTTGTAGCATGGGCCGTTGCCCTGTAGTGGAGGAGTGTGCTCAGGAGGGCATCTGGAAATGTGAAGCCATCCGGCAAGTGGGCTCTCAGCCCATTTTTCAGAGTCTTGTTGAAACGCTCCATGCCCCCATTGGCTAGGGGGTGATAGAACGCAGTTTTGATGTGCTCCACGCCCCTAATGCTCAAAAACTCCTCAAACGACCCAGAGATGAACTGTGGGCCATTGTCTGCAGTGATGGCATCCGGGACCCCCCATCTGGCGAAGAGTGACGAGAGGAAACACGTATCCACAGCCGCCGTGACTGAATTCGTGGGCAACACTTCCAGCCATTTGGAGAACAGATCGTAGACCACAAGCAGAAACCGGCTGTTCGGGGGTGCTGCATGCAGTTCGCCACAGATGTCTAATTGGATGTGCTCCAAGGGCCCTCCAGGTACGGTTATGGTCGCAGGGGTGGGGGTGGGGGGTCTGCCGGTCTGCCCGCTCTCCAAGCTCGGGACACAGTTCTTTACCATAGTTTCAATGTTCTTATCAATACCAGGTCACCAAACTGAATCTCTGCAACATTGGTTCACCCTGACCACACCCAGGTGACCCTTGTAGAGCATCGCCAGGTCTTGTGGTCTCAGAGACACCAGGATCAAAGTGCAGTGTCACCTCGCTACACACACACCGTTCCAACAGCTCAGTTCATCCCTAAACTGATGAAAAGGTGCCAGCTCACCCTGCACTTTCGCGGGCCAACCCTCCCTGTTGACCGAGCACAGCTGCGACAATGTGGGGTCCCGTTCCGATTCTGTCTGGAGCTCCTGGAGGGATACCATGTCCCGTAGGGGTCCGTGCAGCATGTTGACCAGATCCGCCTCCGTGGGATCGTCACTGTCATCGTCTGGTTGTCCGGTGTTGGTCGTGGCACGGGACAGGAGGTCCGCCACTACCTTCTCTTTTCCAGGGGTGAAATGGGTAGTAAAGTTGTAGGCCCTCAGTTGCTATGTCCAACTGTGGATCTGTAAGGGTCTGTGTACCAAGCCCGTCATCTCCAGTAGTGTTGTCAATGCCTGGTGGTCCGTCCACAGTGTGAAGTGGCACCCGTAGAGGTAAATGTGCCACCGTTCACATGCCCAGACACAGGCGAGTGCTTCCCTCTCACCCACGGCATATTTCTGTTCAGCATCTGAAAGAGACCTCAAAGCGAATGCCACTGGGCACTCGGTACCGTCTTGCACCTGAGATATAACCACCTCCGCTGCCGAACAAGACGAATCACAGGTCACAAAAGTTGGCCATTTTGGATCAAAGTGAGCCAACACTGGAGGGGAGGGGAGTTGAGACTTCAGCTTAGCAACCGCCACTGAGCAGGCTGGGGTCCACTGCCACAGTGCATCCTGTTTCAGAAGAGGCCGGAGCGGTTTGATTGTCTCTGTATAATGGGGACTAAAATGTCCGTAAAAGTTAACCATACCCAAAAATGAGGAAATTTGTGCGGATGTCGTGGGATCTAGGAGACGCAGAACCGCCTCCACATTCGAGTGCAGGAGCTTCAGACCCTCGGCCACCGGCTGGAATCCCACAAACTCGATGGAGTCTGCCGCAAAAATGCACTTTTCCCCGTTCAATGTGACTCCGTGATCCTGCAGCACCTCCATCACACGTCCCACACGACCATCGTGCTCCTCCCGCAATGCGCCATGGACCACGATGTTGTCCAGGTACGCCCACACAACAGGATAGTTTGTGGAGGCACGTAAATGAGCTGCGGCGTGCCCGGGAGGAACCTCCAGGTGGTGGGCCCAGACGAGAGGGACACTCGACAGCGTGGAAGAGGAGACGCATCTGCGTCTATGCAACCAGTTGCAGTCTGGGAGGCAGGCCGTCTCCAGGGGCGGACTTGTGAAGAGACGGTTCGGGGGGCCCACAGGGTAGTTCCTTCCTTTTCCTTAGCCGTATGAGCTATATGTTAGTTTTCTGATAATGAGTTTGAAATTGTTCCATGTTCATTTGTGTGTATGTGTGGAAAATATATATACCATGAAGAAAGGAAGAATGTTTTGTTGTTTGTGTGTATTTTATACGTTTTATTTTAGTTTAGGAACACGGCAGCTATTTTAATTTAGAAATTGACTTTTATTTAATACATGCGGCAGAATAATCCGCCTTGCTGTTTGGGATGGGACGGCAGTCCATCCGCTCCCCCTAGTTTTAGTTGCTTTGGTGTGAATGTGGTAGGCCAACTATAGTACATTGTTTTCCGTTATTTTAGTGCATGATTCGGGTCCTAAATTGGGGAGGTTCTGAATTGTGTGTGTGTGTGTGTGTTTTGGACTTTTATAAAGGGGGAAGAGAATGTTATATAGTTATTTATATTGTTCTTGTTTTGTGCTCTTATTTGAGAGGCACAGTGTGTTACGTATGGCTCTTGCGAGCCATACAATGAGAGCCGAGGGCAGACCAGTGAGTTTGCGTATTTTATTGTGAAAAGGGGAAAGGAACAAAGGAACAGGGCCTTGTGGGGCCAAAACACAAACGTGACAAGGGTAAACACTTACACACGATGCAGGATGACAGAAGGGTGGCTGGCACCGGACGTAGGGGTTCCAGCTTTACCCACGCCAGAGGAGAGCGTGGATAATCATGTGCGAGGTCACAGCCCCGAATGATCGGAGCTGCTCCCCTTTATAATGGTTGACAGCGTCTCAGCTGATGAGGTAATTGGGCTCCAGCTGTCCCGAAGCTTGACAGCTGGGAGCCCGCTGAGATGCTGTCACAATAAGAGCTGGGCCGGCAAGAATGGCCCACGTGACAGTACCTCCCCCTCCATGCCAGGCTCAGAACGGCCAGTAACACCCAAGCCACCCCCACCCCCCCACCTAGGGTGGGCGGATGGGGCGCAGGCCAGGAGGGAGAGAATCAGAAAAACATCAGCAATCAACAATGAAACAATACAGAGTATGAGGGGAAAAAACACAATACTCCATAGACAACAACATGAGGACGGAAAAAAAAACCCACTACTTAGGCAAAGGATAACGTGGCAATAGCAGAGAATGAGGTACAGGAAAAACCACAATACTCCATAGACAATAATAATAATGTACAGACAGATTTAAAGAAAGACAACCCAGGAGACCATAAAATGAGAGGGGAGACTCCTAAGGGCGAAATCTAATAAATACAGGCATCCCTCAAACAGGAGGGGAAGAGAGAAAAAAAACCCCACGCTAAACGCGAAGCAATTACAAGGGATTACATGGCTGCACCCACCCCAAAACACAAAGACTAAGCACAGCAGAGAAAATTCAGTTCGGGGGGTCTCCCCGCACCCAGCGTCCAACCGCCAACAGGGGTGAAGGGAAAAGTTCAGGAGGCCTACCCGAATTCCAGGCCAGAAAACACAGTCTCTCGGGCAGCCGGACCAGATCGCCGAACAGGAAGTCCAATGGGTCGGGCGGCTGCACCAAAGAGCCGAATGGGCACGGCAGACCCTCTGGCGGCCGACCCGCATCGCTCAGCCACCAGGCCCGTAGGGGAGAGAGGGGCAACGGCTTCCCTGTGAAGACAGATAATGAGGGCGAGCCGGGCCTAAAGTGAGAGGTCCACATGGGCCCTGGTGGAGGAAGCTTGGGAGAAAGATGAGGGTGAATCAGATAACGATGACGAAGAAGGGGAAGAGGATGATGATGAGCCAGTCCAATGTCCGATGGCAGGGGATCTGCAGCTCCCTCACCGGACCTGGATATCACTGGTGCTGCACCCACGTTGGACCCCGATTGGGTCTCTGAAGCACCCACGTCGCTCTCCGATAGGATCGCGGCTGCTCCCGCGATGGACCCCAATTGGGTCTCGGTAGAACCCTCGTCGGACCCCGATTGGGTCGGCGCCGCACCAGAGCCGACCTCCAATCCCGAACCAGGAACCTCTGGCACAGCGGGCGATAGCAGCTCCTCGCCGGCAACCCTGGAAGAAGGCTCAGGAGAGAGAAAAGAACCGGGATCAGGATCACCGGCAGCGCCAGAACCCGGCGAGACAAGCTCGGACGCAGCGGACGGCTGCACCCAGCTCATCTCCCCTAGAGACAGGCTAAAATGCTCTAAAATGAGAAGGAGAAAGATAAAGTAGAGCACTTGCCTGATCTCGGGTTCTGACGCCGTCCAGGACTGCGAAGATCCAGGTTCAAGCATCAGGAGGTCGTCTTCAGGCTCCCACTCAGCTGCGTCGGGCTCCACAGCTGGCATGATGGTACGTGCAGCTTGCAAGTCCTCCAGCACCGGTGCCCACACCGATGGCCCACACGGCGTGGTGGCAGGAGAACCTCGTCCCACCGGACCGGACCGCTCCTCCGTGGAGACCCGGGGACGCTTCGTCGTCGGCGCAGGTTCCACGCAGCAGTCCGCTGTCCTCCTCCGCCCACGGCGTAGCTGCGGAACCGGAACCAGGCTCTCCAGAACCGCAGGCCCCCTCCTAATCCCACGACGTCGGCCTGGCGTTGAGGACCGCTCAGCGGAGGGAGACACAGAGGATGCAGGATTAATAATTACAGCCACAGCAGATGGTGGGAGTTCGGGGAGCTGCGAACCCCGAACTCCACCTCCAGGAGTCTGACAAAGCAAATCACAATAAGTGGATGAATTAACTGGGACTTGCCTGTCTCCTGGAGGCTGGGTGGTGACCGCTGTGGCGGCCGTTGCTCCTCCCTTCTCCCACCCGACAGTAACGGAGGACCCCCTGGGAAGACGACGGGGAGCCGCTCGCGATGGTTCCGGGACGGAGCTCGCCAAGACAGGACTCTGGATACACACACCAGCCGGGAGATGCGTCGAGGAGGAGGGGGCGACAGCCGAGGTGAGCCAGCCCCGGAACGCTGACGTAACAGTGGGGGAGGATGGCTCGGGAGACGAGGTTGCGGGATTTCCCCTCTGATGAGGCGCGGGAGTGACAACTCTGTGGGGAGTTGAGACCTTGCGGCGACCCGGAACTGGATCCGGACGGGATTCATACTGAGGTCGGCGACCAGTGTGACGGCGGCTACTTGCAGAGGGCGAGGCGAAGGTAAGGTTCGGGAATCGCTGCTCCTGTGCCGAGACCGAGGAGGTCGGCAAACTCCGGGAAGTCCCTTAGCCTACGATTCCTCTCCACCAGTCTGACTGCCGCCGTCATATGATCAAAAGCCAAAGAAGGACTTGTTGCTGAACGAACCACCGCCACGTGATCCCAGATGGAAGCAGCTGCGCGCTGGAGCTTCTCCAGGGGATTCCTGAATGACGCAGCTCTCTGGTGGGGATCACCCCTGGGCTGAGCGAAGTCGTGGACCGGAGTGGAGGCAGGAATGGGATCCGGGCGTGAGGAGTGGGGATGCCTCCTCTTCGGCTTTTTGCCGGGATTTCCCTCCAGCCCACAGAGTCTTGCGCTGCGCGGCGAGTTCAGCCCTCCTCACGCTGACTTCGGGGTGGTCGGCGTAGCGAGGAAGATTATTCTATTATATTAAGAACCTCAGCGTAGTCTAGGTGCCAGCAAATCAGGTTTGGATCGTCGTCAAGACTAACGGCGAAGAGCGTCCCGTCGACGTACTCCAGGGCGCTAGCTAGCTCGTAGCCCAAGCGCCGAGCGCGGTTCCTGGGAGTTGGCATGCTCCCAGCGTTGACACCCAGACCGGGAAGAACAAAGTCCAAAACAGCAAACTCACGGCCGCCGGCAACTCACTTGGCTGTGACCTACTGTTATGTATGGCTCTTGCGAGCCATACAATGAGAGCCGAGGGCAGACCAGTGAGTTTGCGTATTTTATTGTGAAAAGGAACAAAGGAACAGGGCCTCGTGGGGCCAAAACACAAATGGTGACAAGGGTAAATACTTACACACGATGCAGGATGACAGAAGGGTGGCTGGCGCCGGACGTAGGGGTTCCAGCCTTACCCACGCCAGAGAAGAGCGTGGATAATCATGTGCGAGGTCACAGCCCCGAATGATCGGAGCTGCTCCCCTTTATAATGGTTGACAGCGTCTCAGCTGATAAGGTAATTGGGCTCCAGCTGTTCCGAAGCTTGACAGCTGGGAGCCCGCTGAGACGCTGTCACAATAAGAGCTGGGCCGGCAAGAACGGCCCACGTGACAGTGTGGTGGCACACACTTCCGTTTCTGCCGCCACCCGTGCCTATAAACAGTAGCAGGAAGGAGGGGCGGGTCTCTTCGCCATCACCCCTGCCTGGTGGTTATATGTGTGCTGTATGTATTATAGTTAATAAACGCAAGTTCAGTCGTGAACCTGGCCTGGTCATTCCGAGTGTATCTTCAGACACAACAGCTACATTTATTATTACTATAAAACAAGTGAAGCTAGGGCCACCAGACCTGGTATACAGGTTCACCTTGGGATCTTGACCTCTGACTATGGGTTTGGGATCAAAAGGTCAAAGGTTAATGTTAACATTCACTATGCCTTATTACTGTACAAAGAGTAAAGTTAAAGTAAAGAACATCTTGGTATCCTCTCTGAAGAGCTCGAGCAGGTGGCTGGGGAGAGGGAAGTCTGGGCATCTCGGCTTGAGCTGCTGCCTCTGCGACCTGGACCCCCAGAAAAGCAGTAGAAAATGGATGGTTGGATGGATGGGTGGATGGATGGATGGAGTAAAGTTAGGGTCACCAAACGTGGTACACAGGTTCACCCTGTGTCCCTGAAGTGTGACTATGATTTTGGAATTGCAAGGTCAAAGGTCAACATCATAATGGCTTATAAACTATATTTCAACAAGAAAGATAGTGTCACTAAACTTGCTACACAGGTTCACCTTGGGATCTTGACCTCTGACTATGGGTTTGGGGTCAAAAGGTCAAAGGCTAAGGTTAGCAGTCGTTATCCCTTATTACTGTACAATGAGTAAAGCTAGGGCCACCAAACCTGGTACACAAAGTATCTATATTGGTCTCCCTTGGGAGAGATTTGTCTTGGACAAAGGGGTCTGCTGCAAAAAAAAAATCTGTACATACAACCACACAATACATAAATAAACAACCAAAAATAAAGGTTGACAAAAGTCAACAAAAAGTGCAAGTACAGTGCAATCATCCACTTAACCTCATAGTCTTCCTAGCTTCTGTTCATCCTGAATTATCTGCTCATTAATGAGCTTCACTGACAGAGGGATAAATGAATGTTTGTACCAATTACGTTTACAAAGAGGGATCCTATACCTTCTTCCTGAATTCATTAAAACATATTTGGGATGAAATACATGAGAACTATCAGATAAAATACAATTTGCCTGTCTGAAGGTGGTTTGTTCAAACAGCTCTTGGGGAGTTAGAGGTGCTGCCTTACATATGATTTTACCTGCTGTCTTTATCAGATTTAGTATCTGAGCTTTTGATTTAACTGTTAAATTGTCAAACCAGCTGGTAATACCATACTGTAACACAGCCTCAATGGTTGCCCTGTAGAAAATCAATATAATATTTCTACAGATGCCAAACAGTCTGAGTCGGTGGAGAAAATGCAGACACTGGAGGATTCGGGCACAGACACTTGCCACTTGCATGTGCCAGTTTAAATTCATTATCAGTGTGAACACCCAGATATTTGTATGAATTGACCTGCTTGATGTTATGACCATGTATGGCCACAGGACTGTGATCACCATCTGACCTGGTCCACCAGCATCCTGGTGGATGGGGTCCACCAGCATCTCCACTGTCTACTCTGTATTAATCTGCAGCTGCTGGGCATCACACCAGTTCACAAACCCATTCACCCCAGATCTGTGGCTGTTTAAGCTGACATTGTTTTTATTTTTTTTTAGCAGACTGAGTATTATAGTGTCATTTGAAAACCTCACCATATATTGATCCAGCTGCGAGCTGACACAATCATAAGTATACAGTGTAAATAAAAATGGTGAACTGATGCAGCCCTGAGGGGCCCCGGTGCTGCTTACCGCAGTATCAGAGAGAACAGAGGCAAGGCAAAGCAAGGTAAGGCAAGTGCATATTTTGTATAGCACATTTTGTGTACAAGACAATTCAAAGTGCTTTACATAAAAGCATTACAGCAAGTTGCAAAAGGAACACATAAGAATTTAAAAGCAAACTAAAAAGTAAATTAAAGAGAAACAAAAACAAGCTAAAATAGAATACGACAAATAAAATTTACAGTGTATTGTAGATTAACAATTGTGCTACTGAAAGACCATGGCAAATACACATGTGGACAAAATTGTTGGTAGCCCTCTGTTAACCTCTTGCACTCCGCTGTACCGCGGACGGGCAAGTCTCTGCGTCCTAGAGCGCACAAGAGCGCCCTCGTGCACTCTCGGACGCATGATGGAGATGGTGATGGCGTCCAAGCGCGCACTGAAAATAAAAGTTGCAGACACAGCCACAAACAGATTAGTTCATCTGATTGACCTCTCATTCGACTAATAAGAGCCTTGAATTGGGTTTCTGAAACCTTAAAGAACCAATGACTGAAAACCTAGCGAGAAGGACCTGCCTACCAACACTGTGAATGCAGTGAGCCAATTGAAGCAGAGAAGTTCGCGAGCTGTTTTTTTAAGGCTGGGTGAAGACTGACTGCTGCAGCGGATCAAAAAAGGACCCGCAGGAAGAACCCCACAGACCCAGCAGCACGGAGACCACCCACAAATGCAATCTGTGTGACAGGGAGTGCCATTCGCGCATCGGCATGTTCGGACACAGGCGGTGCTTATTTTGTTTTTGTTCCAGCAGAGTAGACGTTATGATTTCTTCCATGGTCATAGACCGACGGAGGCTGACGACGAAGGCTGAGTGACACACACACCTTCGCCAGTCTTTTTTTAATTGCTACTGTTATTTGTTTTGAAAAATCGTTCGCCAAAAACCGCAATCATGGAAGCACAAAATCGCAATAATGGAATTATGTTTTGATCGGGTCGCGAGACCAGAACCACAAGTGGACCAGTGTCGCGTTCGTATGACAATGGGGAAGAGAAGTTCGCCAGGACACTGCTGTGAAGAGGTAAGGTGTTATAAGCTAAATTATTCTTTATTCCTGAAAATTGTAATCCAAAATGACTTTTGACCGATCGGTAAATTACAACTGTGCGGCGCACGGAGTCTGAAGTTCGTGCACCGAGGTACACGGTTTGTTCGTCGCGTCCAGACCCTGAACGCCGCCCCCCCGCTCCTCTTCTGTAGCGGGGGGGGGGGGGGGGAGGAGCTGCGGTGACTGCGCCGCGGTCGCCACATAGCCATATGAGTCTATTCCGTCATGTAGCGATGACCGATGGCCGTCCTCTGTAGCGAGGGGGGGGGACAACCCCCCCCCCCCACACACACACACACACAACCCTGAGTGTCACCTTTCATTAGAGCCCAAAATGAAGCTTCTACATTGAATCATTCAAAAGTTAGACGTTTTTCCAAACTGTGCCATTTGGCACAATTTGGCACAGTTCCAAAACGCCTGGGACCTACCTGAGGAAAAAGCTGTGTAATATATTCATTTTTTGTGGTATTGTTACAAAATTTGGACCTCAGCTGGATAACACTTGGTTCTACATTTCTGTTGCATTTTCCAGCCCGGATCTGAAGCTGTGTGTCATTTGCAAGCATTTGTATCCAAAAAAACATCCAGGCCAAATTTATTTTCTTCAAGTTCAGTATGTTTAGATGACTGTAACTCAGTGGCCGGAGCACTTAGAGAGATTATGACTGTTTTGCCAAAAAATTCAAAGTGTTTTCTTTTAAATGAGACCAACCCCATGAAGATGCTGCAAAGGGTTGAAGAACAGCTTTCGATTTACTTTGGGCACGTTATTTTTAGGAAGATTGACCGGAGTGCAAGGGGTTAATGAAAGAAAAACCCACAATGGTCACAGAAATAACTTGAATCTGACAAAAGTGGTAATAAATAAAAAGTCTATGAAAATTAACCAATGAAAATCAGACAATGCTTTTGAATTGTGGTTCAACAGAATTATTTGAAAAAACAAACTCATGAAATAGGCCTGGACAAAAATGATGGTACCCTTAACTTAATATTTTGTTGCACAACCTTTTGAGGCAATCACTGCAATTAAACGATTTCCGTAACTGTCAATGAGACTTCAGCACCTCTCAGCAGGTATTTTGGCCCACTCCTCATGAGCAAACTGCTCCAGTTGTCTCAGGTTTGAAGGGTGCCTTCTCCAGACGGCATGTTTCAGCTCCTTCCACAGATGCTCAATAGGATTTAGATCAGGGCTCATAGAAGGCCAATTTAGAATAGTCCAATGCTTCGCTCTTAGCCATTCTTGGGTGTTTTTAGCTGTGTGTTTTGGGTCATTATCCTGTTGCAAGACCCATAACCTGCGACTGAGACCAAGCTGTCTGACACTGGGCAGCACATTTCTCTCTAGAATACCTTGAGAGTCTTGACATTTCATTGTACCCTGCACAGATTCAAGACACCCTGTTCCAGATGCAGCAAAGCAGCCCCAGAACATAACAGAACCTCCTCCATGTTTCACAGTAGGGACAGTGTTCTTTCCTTGGTATGCTTCATTTTTGCTTCTGTGAACATAGAGGTGATGTGCCTTGCCAGAAAGTTCCGGTTTTGTCTCATCTGTCCATAGGACATTCTCCCAGAAGCTTTGTGGCTTGTCAACATGCAGTTTGGCAAATTCCAGTCTGGCTTTTTTGTGATTTGTTTTCAACAGTGGTGTCCTCCTTGGTCGTCTCCCATGAAGTCCACTTTGGCTCAAACAACGACAGATGGTGCGATCTGACACTGATGTACCTTGACCTTGGAGTTCACCTTGAATGTGTTTAGAGGTTGTTCTGGGCTCTTTTGTTACCATTCATATTATCCGTCTCCTCCTGCGGCCACGTCCAGGGAGGTTGGCTACAGTCCCGTGGGTCTTAAATTTCTGAATAATATGTGCAACTGTAGTCACAGGTACATCAAGCTGCTTGGAGATGGTCTTATAGCCTTTACCTTTAACATGCTTGTCTATAATTTTCTTTCTAATCTCCTGAGACAACTCTCTCCTTTGCTTCCTCTGGTCCATGTTTAGTGTGATACACACCATGTTACCAAACAGCACAGTGACTACTTGTCACCCTTTAAATAGGCCGACTGACTGATTACAAGTTTGTAGACACCTGTGATGTTAATTAGAGGACATATCTTGGTTGAACATGTCCCTATGGTCACATTATTTTCAATCTTTTCTAAGGGTATCATCATTTTTGTCCAGGCATGTTTCATGAGTTTGTTTTTAAAAACTAATTCTGTTGACCCACAATTCAAAAGCATTGTCTGATTTTCATTGGTTAATTTTCATAGAATTTTTATTTATTACCACTGTTGTCAGATTCAAGTTATTTCTGTGACCATTGTGGGTTTTTCTTTCATTAACAGAGGGGTACCAACAATTTTGTCCACGTGTGTAGGAGCGTTTTTAACCTGGATTTAAAGCAACTGAGAGTTTCAGCAGCCCTAATGCTTTGTGGGAGTTTGTTTCATATGTGAGGGACATAAAAACTAAACGCTGCCTCACCATGTTTGGTTCCAACTGGGCACAGATAGTAGGCTTGACCCTGATGATCTGAGGGCTGTGGGTGGTATTTTGAAATCTATTCTTTGACAGACAGGAAGCCAGTGTAGAGATCTGAGAACTGGAGTTATATGATCTACTTTCTTGGTCTTAGTGAGGACTCGAGCTGCAGAGTTTTGAACCAACTGCAGCTGTCTGATAGACTTTTTAGGGAGACCTATGAGGACAGAATTACAGTAGTCCAGTTTACTGAAGGTAAATGCATGGACAAGTTTTTCTAGATTTACCATTAATACAAACCGGTTGAGTCGGTACCTATCGGCATCCAGACTGCAAATTAAGAAAAAAGGTTCAGGCAGCTTACCGAAGTCCCAGAAACGGTGAAACAGTCCTTCAGGCGGCTGACTTGAGTCGCAGAACCGGCGAAACAGTTCTTCAGACAGCCGACCCAAGTCGCAGAACCAGCGAAACAGTCCTTCAGGCGGCCGGCCAGCGTCCTTAGACCACGAGGACCAGAGGGGTGAGCTCGAAGGCGGCTTCCCAACCGAGAGACTCAACGAGAGGAAGCAGAACCATAAGAGAGGGACCCCAGCGGCGTCCGGTGGTGGAGAATGGGGGGAAGGGGGGAGAAAAGGGAACCAGCATGGCGTCAAGCAGTGGGGGCTCTGCAGCACACTCACCGACCTCAGACCCGGCCAGTGCAGCACCCTCGGTGGACCCCAACCGGGCCAGCGCAGCACCCTCGGTGGACCCCAACCGGGCCAACGTTGCACCTGGGATGACCTCCAGAAGCGAACCCGGAGCCTCAACAACATTGGGCGGAGCCGACTCATCTCCGGTGACCCTGTAAGAAGGCTTGGAAATAGGGGGAAAACAGGGATCAGGATCACCGGCAGCGGCAGAGCCCGGCGAGATGAGCTCGGATGCAGCAGCAAGCTGCACCCGGCTCCCCTCCCCAAGAGACAGGCAAGATTGCTCTAACACAGAAAATAGGAAGACAAACTAGAGCACTTGCCTGATCTTAAGCTCTACTGCTGTCCAGGACTCCGACGGTCCAGGCTCCATGATCAGGAGGTTGATTCCAGGTTCCATCTCGGCTGTGGTGGCCTCCGCAGCCGGTATGATGGTCTTCACAGTCCGAGAACCCCCTGGCCCTAAAACCCACGCTGATGGCTCACTCGACGTGGTGGCAGGAGATCCATTGCCTGCTGGAGCTGACTGCTGCTCCACGGAGACCCTGGGACGCTTAATCGTCAGCGCAGGCTCCAAATGACAGCCAGCCTTCCTCCTCTGCCCATGATGTGGCTGTGGGGCTGGAACCAGTGCCGCAGGTTCCTCCTCCATCCAGCGGCGTACTCCTGGCACCAGGGGATGCTCGGGGGGCACAGGAGGAAACACAGGGGTAGCAGGATCAATTTCAGTGGCTGCAGCAGGTGGTGAAAGCTCAGTGGACTGAAACACCTGAGCTTCACCCCCAGGAATCAGGCAAGGTAATTCTTCAAACTGAGATTTAGAATGAAAGAACACTTGCCCGCTTTCCCGGGGAACGATGGTGATTGTTGCAACGGGCTTGATTCTTCCCTCTCCCGTAGAGATAGTGGTGGTGGGCCCCTCAGGAAGACAAGGAGGAACCGCCCCAACAGGATCCGTGACAGGCAGAGCCAGACAAGGACCCACAGGGCTCACAGCAGCTGAAAAAAATGCTGAGGAGGAGGGAGGAGCAGCAGAGGCAGTCTGGGGTAGGGGAGCTGGCGAAACAGCGGGAAAAAATGGCCTGGAGGCTGAGGCTGCTGTCCTCTCTTTCTGCCATGGCGAGGGAAAAACAGCTGGCTGGGAGGCAGAGTTCTTTTGGCGGCCTGTAGCAGGATCCGGACGGGAGCCCAGAGGAGGATCGACTCAGTCAGGAAACTCCCTCCCCATTGGAACGACCGTGTCCTGGGGAGGAGATGGATCACGAGCAGGGCGGCAACGTCTTCTAGCTGGAGGCAAGGCTAAATTTAAATTAGGAAAGCACCGCTGCTGCACTGAAACTGAAGCCAGCAGCTCGGCCAACTCAGGAAAATTGTTCAGCCCAGGATTAGCCTCCATCAGTCTAACAGCTGCCACCACACTCTTCAGAATTTTACATGGATGGAAGGAAGCACGTGCTTCAGCCACTCGGCCCCTGATAAGTTCAGCCGCCCATTGTTCCTCTTCACTGGGGCCCCTGGCCGCCCTCCTCCTCCGCTGCGCAGGGAGGTGGTCCATCGGCGGAGCAGATATTGGAGCTGGAACCTTAACAGGAGCCTAATGATGGGCCGAGGGGCGAGGATTCTTTGCCGTAGGGTCTGATTTAGGCCTCCTGGCAGGTTTCTTCACCAGCTCCCGGTTCTTCTGTTGTAGTGCTGATAACACCGATATCCTCTCCCTGCCCTCAGCATGCTCGACCAGGTGAGGATGGCGCTTTACTGCTGCCTCTGCAAGGCGTGCATTTTCAGAGGTGGCGAACATACGAGCATTGGCCAGGAGGTCATTTATCTCCATCAGAGCCTGGACAAGCTCAAAACCCAGGCTCATAGGATACCATGTCCTAAACGACGCCATAACCTCCAAACAAAACTGGCACCCGGGCAAAGGAAAAATCAAGCCCAAAATCAAACTCACTGAGGCTGGCACCTCGCTTGGCTGTGACCTATTGTCATGGCTGCCCCTTTCAGGACATGAATGAGGCGCCAGATGCCAACAGAGAGCTTGTATAGTTAATAAAGGAAATTAACAAAATAACTAGCCACGTGGGGCAAATACAAATAACTAAACAAGCAACCCCGAAGGGTGAAATAAAGAGGGAAATAAAGAGTCACAAAAACACTTACATTCAAAGAGCCAGGGCGAAACCTAACGTTGAACAAAACACTGGAACTGGGCGTAGGGATTCCAATCAGGGAAGGTGAGGTCGCAGCGAGGAGTAAGCCTCAACTGCCACCTTAAATACTACAACAAAAGCTAAGGCCAAACAGGTGAAGAGAAAATGTAATCACCAATCCTAATCAGCTGTGACAGGGCCGGCTGAACTTGACAGCTGGAAGTCCAGCCACGGCGCTGTCACAGTAAAAGCACCAGGGAGACAAATAATAACAGGACAAGAAATATAAGGGAAAAAGGGAAAATACTGAGTGACTCGAGCGCTTGGATCACCACAAAATTAAAGTTAGTAATTAATGGTTACAAGAGCACCTTTGCAGTGGAGTGATACATATTGTATAAGATAAGCCTTTATTAGTCCCACAGTCCAGTGCAGTGCTTCTCAATTATTTTTTGCAAAGCCCCCCCTAGGAAAGAGAAAATATTTCGCGCCCCCCCCCCAACTCGCCGCAGTGACTATAAATAAGATCATTATCTATAAAAATTGTATAAGTATACCTAAAATTGTATCCTTTTTAACATTAACAAAAGAAAAAAGCAATATAAATCAACTTTCAACAAATATTAACTTTATTTTGCCACACAGAAACCCTGTTATAGTCTAAAACAGAAAAAAAAACTTAAAGTGCATCAAAGTGCCTGAAATAAAAAATATGTCAATCCTTATTTAAACTAGAAACATTTTTGACCAACTGAACCATTTGATGCTGAGAAAAATAATTCAATCAATAAATAATATTGTAACGTGCTGCTCGACATGGCTGTTGTGTTGGGTTCTTTTATAAATAAAGACTGCTGCTTTGAGTGAACACGGAGCCTCCTTTATTGACTGGCTGCAACCATTAACACACGAACTCCGCCATATTAATATCTGTCCTGTTGTACCCCTGACAACATCCGGTCTGTGTCGCCCCCTAGTGGCTCCACATATGTAATCCTTAGATTACACCACAATGGCAACGTCCCACCGGGAGAATCGAACTCACGCCTCCCGCTCCGGAGTCTCGCACTCTACCTGTGTCGCCAGTAGGGTCAACCCACTTGGAAAGCCAAGTAGGGTGCTCATATTGAGTTCGCTACAATATTAAATGTAAATTGATCTGGAACATTAACACAGGAGTACCAATATATTTAACATTTTAGTCTGAAGAAAAAGGTAGAAAAAGGCAGTATCAACTCCTCTGCAATTGTGTGGGGTTTTTGCACTGCGCAGTTTGGTGCGCCACTTTAAATGATGCTGAAAGTGCTCGCTGGTTTACTGATGTAGCGTTCACAGAGCGGGATGATTGTTGGCCGTACTCCGCACGTTTTCGCTGAAAGAAATCAAGCGGCTTATCAACGTGTTGAGGATGTAATGTCTGTAGGTGACGTCTTAATTTATTTGGCTTCATGCTGTCCGCTGCCGACACTTTCAGACACAGTGAACACACCCGTCTTTCCTCGTCTCTCACCGTAGTCCCAGTGAAGCCAAGCGCTAGATAAGCTTCGTCATATTTCCTCGTCTTAGCTTTTGGGAGACTTTCATTTGTCTCTTTACCTCTGTCTCTCTCCGCCTTTCTTTTCGTTACTGTTAAATATTTCTCCATGGTGTCTCTCGAGGGGTTTGTTGACAGCAATTTAAAAAGTTTTAAACTCCCGCACAGACTTTGACAATGAGAGCGCCACTGCACCACCTGCTGCCGTGGATGTGCAATTACACTTTACACGGCAAAAGCAAAGCCTGTTCCCCGGGGTCACACGCGCCCCCCCCCCCCCACTATTTGAGAAGGACTGGTCCAGTGCAATGTTGGAGTGCAATGATCGTGGAATATAGTAACTCCTGGAATCCCTATTGTCCAATCAAATTGCTCGGTCAGAACTAACTTCTGTATAATTGTGTGTAAAAGGAGCATCCCTAAAAGGCTCAGTTGTTCACAGGAAGGATGAGGTGAGGTTCACCACTTTGTGAACAGCTGTGTGGGCAAATAGTCCAACAGTTTAAGAACATTTCTCAACTTACAATTGCGATTGGAATTTAGGGATTTCATCATCTACAGCCCAGAGAATATGAAGAAATTTCTGCACGTAAGCAGCAAGGCCAAAAACCAGCATTGAATGCCCATGAGTTTCAGTCCCTCAGGCCGCACTGCATTAAAAACAGATATCATTCTGTAAAGAATATTACCACGTGGGCTCAGGAACACTTCGGAAAACTACTGTCAGCTAGCAGTTCGCCGCTACATCTGCAAGTGCAAACTAGAAAAGCACTCAGAGAGTGCATACCTCTGCCAAAGCTCCTTCTGTCCCTCATGGATCACCTTCAAAATTTATTGGGTTCGTGTGTAGGTCTAAAGCCACCTCTGGTGAAAATTGCATCCAAGTCCATCCAGCAGTTTTGGAGTATTCTTGCTAACACACTGCAAGAAAATAAGGGCCTTGGCGGAGGTATGCATTCTTGGATCACCACCAAAATGTTATGGGTTCCTCTCTAGCCCAAGGACCACCTCTGGTGAAAATTTCATCTAGATCCATCCAGCAGGTTTTTGTTTAATCCTGCTGCACAAATTCAAACAAGACCCTTGGTGGAGGTATGCACTCTCAGATCATCACCAAAATCTAATGGGTTCATTGTTAGGCCAATAGTCACCTTTGGTGAAAATTTCATCCAAATTCATCCAGTAGTTTTTGTGTAATCCTGATAGACAAACAAACAAACCAACATGGATGAAAGCATTACATCCCTGGTGGAGGTAATTACATCTCAACCATGCAAAGTGAAAGCCATATGCAATGGTGTGAAAAAGTGTTTGCCCCCTTTCTGATTTCTCATTTTTTTGTGTTTGTCACACTTAAATGTTTCAGATGATCAAACAAATTTAAATATGAGACAAAAATAATACAAATAAACACAAACTGCAGTTTTTAAATGAAGCTGTTTATTATTAAGGGTAAAAAAAAAAATCCAAGCCTACATGGACTTGTGTGGAAAAAGTGATTGTCCCCCCATGTTCACCAACTATCGACCTAAGGCTCCTAAAGGTCAGGATGACAAAGCCCTTTGTCAAAGACTGTCCCAACACTATGCCCGTTTTGACACCTCGTCATCTGTGTCCAACTCCCCCCCTCCCTCCAGCTCCACAGCCTCCACATTCCCTACTTCATTTAAGGCACCCCCCCCTCCTCCCCCCTCCCCTTATCATCAGTGAGCAGGATGTGCTCAAACAGTTCTCCAGACTGAACCCGCGCAAGGCCCCCGGCCCAGACGGCGTGTCTCCCTCCACCCTGAGACTCTGTGCGAAACAGCTGGCTCCTGTCTTCACAGACATTTTTAACACCTCCCTTAAGTTATGCCACGTGCCGTCCTGCCTCAAATCCTCCACCATCATCCCTGTCCCCAAGAAGCCACGGATCACTGGACTTAATGACTACAGACCTGTAGCGCTCACCTCTGTAGTCATGAAGTCCTTTGAGCGCCTGGTCCTGTCCCACCTCAAGTCCATCACCACCCCTCTCCTGGACCCGCTGCAGTTTGCCTACCGAGCCAACAGGTCTGTAGACGATGCAGTCAACCTGGCCCTCCACTCCATCCTGCAGCACCTGGACTCCCCGGGAACCTACGCCAGGATCCTGTTTGTGGACTTCAGCTCCGCATTCAACACCATCCGCCCCGCTCTGCTCCGGGACAAGCTGTCCCTGCTCAACGTGCCTGACTCCCTCTGCAGGTGGATCATCGACTTCCTGACGGACCGGAGGCAGCATGTGCGGCTGGGAAAGACTGTCTCAGACTATACTAGCATCAGCACCGGATCACCCCAGGGCTGTGTACTTTCCCCCCTACTCTTCTCCCTTTACACCAACTCCTGCACCTCCAGCCACCAGTCTGTCAAGTTGATCAAGTTTGCGGACGACACCACCCTCATCGGGCTCATCTCCAACGGCGACGAGTCCGCCTACAGGAGAGAGGTGGCCCAGCTGGCGTCCTGGTGCAGCAATAACAACCTGCAGCTGAACGCTCTGAAGACAGTGGAGATGATTGTAGACTTCAGGAAAGTCACTACTCCTCTGCCCCCCCTCACCCTCTCAGGCTCTCCCATCACCACTGCTGATTCCTTCTGCTTCCTAGGCACTACCATCACCAGGGACCTCAAATGGGAGCTGACCATCAGCTCACTCATCAAAAAAGCCCAGCAGAGGATGTTCTTCCTGCGGCAGCTGAGGAAGCTCAAGCTACCCACCAAGATGTTAGTGCAGTTCTACACAGCCATCATCGAGTCCATCCTCACCACCTCCATAACCGTGTGGTACGCAGGAGCCACTGCCAGGGACAGACTAAGGCTGCAGCGCGTCGTGCGCACTGCTGAGAAGGTGATCGGCTGCAAGCTCCCATCTCTCCAGGATCTGTACATCTCCAGGACCCGGAGGCGTGCTGGCCGGATCATAGCCGATCCCTCACACCCTGGTCACGTACTGTTTGCCCCCCTCCCCTCTGGTAGAAGACTTCGGTCCATCCAGACTAAAACCTCCCGTCACATGAACAGCTTCTTCCCCTCTGCCATTAGACTGCTGAACACTAAGTGACTTATTGACTCTCGTGCACCATGTACAGCAGCTCAACCAGACTCATGTCAATCATCACTGTTTTTCTTCCTGCATTACCGACTGCACTATATAGTTCTCCACAGTATCTGCTGCTGGCTAATATATATTTTAACTGTTGACCAGTATCACTTAATCTTATCCTACACTTTATTACATGTATAGTTTATTTCTCTTATCCTATCATGTTTAATGTTGCAGCATTGTACCGAGACAAATTCCTAGTTTGTGTACTACATGAACAATGGCAATAAACCTGATTCTGATTCTGATTCTGATTCTGATGTTAAAACATAAATTAACTGTGGTTTATCACATCTTTGAAAAGCTGAGTTCAATTTCTCTAACCACACCCAGGCCTGATTACTGCCACACCTGTTCTCAATCAAGAAATCACTTAAATAGGGCCTGCCTGACAAAGTGAAGTAGACCAAAAGATCCCCAAAAGCTAGACATTCAAGAGAAATTCAGGAACAAATGAGAAACAAAGTAATTAAGATCTATCAGTCTGACAAAGGTTATAAAGCCATTTCTAAAGCTTTGGGACTCCAGCGAACCACAGTGTGAGCCATTATCTACAAATGGCGAAAGCATGAAACAGTGGTGAACCTTCCCAGGAGTGGCCGGCCGACCAAAATTACCCCAACAGCGCAGCAATGACTCATCCAAAAGGTCACAAAAGACCCCACAACAACATCCAAAGAACCGCAGGCCTCACTTGCTTCAGTTAAGGTCAGTGTTCATGACTCCACCATAAGAAAGAGACTGGGCAAAAATGGCCTGTATGGCAGAGTTCCAATACAAAAACCGCTGGTGAGCAAAAAGAACATCAAGGCTCGTCTCAGTTTTGCCAGAAAACATCTTGATGATCCCCAAGACTATTAGGAAAATACTCTGTGGACTGACAAGACAAAAGTTGAACTTTTTGGAAGGTGTGTGTTCCATCCAAAGATATTCAGAAACAAATGACAAACAAAGTAATTGAGCTCTATCAGTCTGGAAAAGGTTATAAAGCCATTTCTAAAGCTTTGGGATGCTAGTGAACCACAGTGAGAGCCATTATCCACAAATGGCGAAAACATGGAACAGTGGTGAACCTTCCCAAGACCAAAATTACCAAAGTTACTCCAAGAGCGTAGAGACAACACATCGAAGACGTCATAAAAGACCCCACAACAACATCCAAAGAACTGCAGGCCTCATTTGCCTCAGTTCAGGTCAGTGTTCATGACTCCACCATAAGAAAGAGACTGGGCAAAAATGGCCTGCATGGCAGAGTTAAAAGACAAAAACCACTGCTGAGCAAAAAGAACATAAAGGCTCATCTCAGTTTGGCCAGAAAACATTTTGATGATCCCCAAGACTTTTGGGAAAATACTCTTGTGGACTGATGAGACAAAAGTTGAACTTTTTGGAAGGTGTGTGTCCCATTACATCCAGCATAAAAGTAACACAGTATTTCAGAAAAGGAACATCATACCAACAGTAAAACATGGTGGTGGTGGTGTGATGGTCTGGGGCTGTTTTGCTGCTTCAAGACCTGGAAGACTTGCTGTGGTAAATGGAACCATGAATTCTGCCGTCTACCAAAAAATCCTGAAGGAGAATGTCTGGCCATCTGTTCGTGACCTCAAGCTGAAGCGCACTTGGGTTCTGCAGCAGGACAATGATCCAAAACACACCAGCAAGTCCACCTCTGAATGGCTTAAGAAAAACAAAATGAAGACTTTGGAGTGGCCTACTCAATGTCCTCGCCTGAAGCCGACGGTGTGAACGCAAGCAAAAGCGAGGAAAAAGGGCCGGGATCCATGCTAGGCTAAAGGCTAACCCCTCCAGACCAGCGGTACCGTCGCTTCTTCTCTCTAACGTCCACGCCCTCGAAAACAAGGTGGACGAACTGCGTCTGCTGAGAGAAACCCGGAGAGAGTGGAGGGACTGCTGTGTGTTTGTTTTCACCGAGACATGGCTCCACGACAACATTCCTGACGAGGCCATTCAACTGGAAGATATGGCGATGTTCCGTGCCGACAGGGAAACGGCGAGCTCCGGTAAGAGCCGGGGGGGTGGGCTATGCATCTATGTTAACAAGAACTGGTGCGTTAATGCCACGTTAGTGTCTAAATACTGCTCTCCGTTGGCGGAGTTCCTTATTGTTAATTGTCGGCCATTTTATCTGCCGAGGGAATTCAGCAACGTGTTTGTAGCTGGTGTTTACATAGCGCCGAGCGCTAACGCTAAAGCTAATGCTAAGAAGGCACTCGGGGTACTGCACAATGCGATCAGTGAAATCCAAACTTCACATCCGGACAGTTTTGTGGTGGTTGCGGGGGATTTTAACCACACCAGCTTAAAGACTGTGCTCCCCAAGTGTAAACAATGTGTAGACTTTAAGACCAGAGGAGAGAATATGTTGGACTTAGTGTACACGAACACAGATGCATATAAAGCGATACCCCGCCCCCATCTCGGCTGTTTTGATCACATGTCCGTGATGCTGGTGCCTGCCTACAAACCTTTATTGAAGCGCAGCAGGCCAGCAGTGAAACAAATCAGGATTTTGCCAGAGAGTGCAACCTCTGCACTACAAGACTGTTTTCAGCACACAGACTGGAAGATCTTCGAAATAGCAGCCTCCCAGGAAGACAAGACAGATGTGGAGGAGTATGCTGATACGGTCACCAGCTACATTGCAAAGTGCACAGAGGATTTCACTACAGTGAAGACCATCACTATGCGGGGTAATCATAAGCCCTGGATGACTGCAGAGGTGCGCTCGCTGCTTACAGCCAGAGATGCAGCCTTCAGAGCGAAGGACAGGATTGCCCTCCGCTCAGCCAGGTCTGCGCTTTCAAAGGGAATTAAGGCGGCAAAGCGCGCCTATGCGGAGAAAATCCAGGGACACCTCTGTGACACTAGGAACACCAAGCAGATGTGGCAGGGAGTTCGGACACTGACGGGCTTTAAGTCTAGGCAGGGGGTCGATGATGACGACGCTTCGCTTCCAGACAGGCTTAACGACTTCTTTGCACGTTTTGAAGCATCAAACTTGACAATCAGAGGGAGGGCCGGCCCACCCCCACCATCGGTCAGACCAGCTTTTACCATCAACACAGCGGACACATGGAGGACCCTATCCAGAGTCAACCCACGCAAAGCTGCAGGTCCAGACAACATTCCGGGACGTGTGCTCCGAGACTGCGCGAGCGAGTTGGCGGATGTCCTGACTGACATTTATAACATCTCCCTGAGTCAGGCCATCGTTCCCAGATGCTTCAAGACCTCTATCATTGTACCGGTGGCAAAGAAACCAGTGGTGTCCTGTTTGAATGACTATCGTCCTGTTGCACTGACACCAATTGTGATGAAGTGTTTTGAACGGCTTGTCAAACCACACATTACAGCCTGCCTCCCTGCATCACACGACCCGCTCCAGTTTGCATATCGTTCAAACCGCTCCACGGAGGATGCTATAGTCACCACCCTACACTCTGTCATCACCCACCTGGACCAGAAAGACACCTACGCCAGACTCCTGTACATTGATTTCAGTTCAGCATTCAACACCATTATTCCCCAGAGACTGATGGAGAAATTACTCCTTCTCGGTCTGAACATCGCCACATGTCTCTGGATCCTGGATTTCCTGACTGAGAGACCTCAGTCTGTCCGGGTTGGAAACAACATCTCCAACTCTGTCACGCTGAGTACCGGAACCCCTCAAGGCTGTGTACTCAGTCCACTGTTGTTTACACTTCTAACACATGACTGTGTATCCAAACACGAGGGGAACCAGATTATTAAGTTTGCAGATGACACCACGGTGGTGGGACTTATTCAGAGGGATGAGGAATCAATGTACAGGGAAGAAGTGAGAGACCTGGAGGGCTGGTGCAGGGAGAACAATCTGGTGCTCAACGTGGACAAAACAAAGGAGATGATTATCTACTTCCGGCGGTCACAGCCTGAGCACGTGCCCCTCAGCATCGGCGGCCGTTTAGTGGAGAGAGTAGAGAACATCAAGTTCCTCGGAGTGCAGATCTCGCAGGACCTGACCTGGAGCAAGAATTCCTTGGAGATCAGGAAGCGGGCTCAGCAGAGACTACACTTCTTGAGGAAACTCAAACAGGCCTCTCTCCCCATCTGCATCCTCAGGACCTTCTACAGAGGTGTGGTGGAGAGTGTTCTGACGTACTGCATTGCTACATGGTATTCCAGCTGCAGTATGTCAGACAAAAAAGCCCTGCAGAGGATAGTCAAGGGGGCGGAGAGGGTAATTGGAGTCTCCCTCCCCTCTGTCCAAGAACTTTTTCAGAACCGTTGTAGGAGCAGGGCACTGAACATTGTCAAGGACCGTTCTCACCCTCTGCATAAACACTTTGAACTTCTTCCATCTGGTAAACGATTCCGGAGCATCAGAGGCAGAACCACCAGACTGATCAACAGCTTCCTCCCACAAGCTGTCAGGATGCTGAACAGCTGACCCGGAATCTCTCATACACACTACTGCACCTACGGACATTTTGTATGTTATAGTTAGTTATTCTTTTTCCCCAAGTATGTCTCAGGGATGTGTGAATGGATGGGGGGGGTGGGGGTGGGGGGTGGAGCTATGTGGGAGTGTGTCTTAATCATGCTGCTTCTTATATGGATGCCAAGAGAAACGCAATTTCATCTTGCCTGCACTACAGTTGTATGTACAGCAATATGACAATAAAGTTTGATTTGATTTGATTTGATTTGATTTGAATGGGATGCTGTGGCATGGTCTTAAAAAGGCGGCTCATTCTCGAAAACCCTCCAATGTGGCTGAATTACAACAATTCTGCAAAGAAGAATGGGCCAAAATTCCTTCACAGCGCTGTAAAACACTCATTGCCAGTTATCACAAATGCTTGATTGCAGTTGTTGCTGCTAAAGGTGGCCCAACCAGTTATTAGGTTTAGGGGCAATCACTTTTTTCACACAGGGCCATGTAGGTTTGGATTTTTTTTTTTTTACCCTTAATAATAAATATCTTCATTTAAAAACTGTATTTTGTGTTTACTTATGTTATCTTTGTCTAATATTTAAATTTGTTTGATGATCTGAAACATTTAAGTGTGACAAACATACAAAAAAATGAGAACTCAGGAAGGGGGCAAACACTTTTTCACACCACTGTATCAACAATACCCAGAAATGCCACCAGTTGCTCTGGCCCCGAGCTCATCTGAGATGGACTGACACACAATGGAAAAGTGTGCAGTGGTCTGATGAGTCTGCATTTCAAATTGTTTGCTCCTCTGGGCTAAAGAGGAAAAGTATCATCCAGTTATCATCCAGTTATTTGTAAAGTTCAAAAGCCAGCATCTGTGATGGTGTGGGGGTGTGGCGGTGCCCATGGCATGGGTAACTTGTACATCTGTGAAGGCACTGTTTAATGCTAAACGGTACATACAGTCATGTGAAAAAAATTAGGACATCCCATTAAATATTCAGCTCTTTAATGAGAAATGTTCACATATTTATGTCTTAATCTTGTTTTTGTTTTTATTTGCATTTTTTAACATTTATTTTAGCCATTTTAAGTGAGAATGAATGTGGGGGTGTCCTTAAAAAAATGGGGGATGTCCTAATTTATTCCTCACTATTTGTTTAGAATTACATTTTACTGAAAATTTGAAAAAAGTCTTTAATTCATTTTTAATTGTTTAGTTGTATTATGTGCATCTCCCATTATTTTTAACATTGATATTAAATATCCATATGTCCAAATATATTTTAAAAAAAACAAACACAGGCTTATACAGGGTGTCCTAATTTTTTCACATGACTGTACAGGTTTTGTAGCAGCATATGCTGCCATCCAAATGTCTTTTTCAGGGATGTCCCTGCTTATTTCAGCAAAACAATACAAAGCTGCATTCTCCATGGGTTGTGGACAGCCAACAGTGTGGCTTCATAGTAAGAGTTTGGGTACTAGACTGTCCTACCTGCACTCCAGACTTGTATCTCATTGAAAATGTGTGGCACAATTTGATGCACAAAAAATGACAACGGAGATCCTCGGACTGTTGAACAACTGAAGTTGTACATCAAGCAAGAACTGGAAAGAATTCCACCTACAAAGCTTCAACAATTTGTGTCCTAAGTTCCTAAACACTTACTGTGCTGTTAAAAGGAAAGATAATGTAACACAGTGGTAAACTCTTGCAGGCATTAAATTCTAAATGAGGGGACATTTGCAAAAAAAAAAAAAACACAAAGTTTATCGGTTTGAACATTAAATATCTTGTGTTTGTCATGTATTCAACTGAATACAGGTTAAAAAGAATTTGCAGATATTTGTGTTCTGTTTTTATTTACATTTTTCACAGCATCTCAATTTCATTGGAATTGGAGTTTGTACATCATAAAGACATCGCTGGAGCCAAAAAAAGTTTCAAAACACAACCAGAGTTGGAGTGTAAAACAATTATTTAAAGCTATTTTTGGACAGACTTCCTCATTAGTGATAACTTATCCTAATCTCACCAAAACATCTATAAATACCACGGTTTTACACAACTAAAATCATGAAATACATTTGCAAAAAAACATTTTTCTGGGTGCAGTTCATACAATTTATACTCACATTAACAGTTGCCACGACTACAGTTTTGCCATTGCTTTCACGGTTTCAAAAGCACTCAAATAATCATATGGAGGTGGGTGAGGGATACCTGGTGGTATCAGCAAAAGTGTTCCCACCCAACAAATCCAAGTTTGCATTTTACTTCCTTTTGGAATTAAATTCACATTTTGGGGTTTTTAAGACTAGGGTCATGGCGAGGGTGACAGGATGAGTGTTGAAACTTTTTTAAAGTCCTCTCACTCCTCTCCTTTCCCAGTCTCACTGGATGTAGTTCTTTTCACAACCAGTACAAGGTAGTAATTTAAGATAAGAAAATTCTTTATTGATCCCCACAGGGGAATTCAGATGTTACAGCAGCAGGGAGTCAGAAAGCACATACAAGAGACAAAATACTGGTGGATGCCAGTTTTACCCCTCGGCCTCTGTTTGTTGCTGAGATGTAATTTATATGGCATTTTGACCTTGACCTTTGACCTTGCAATCCCAAAACCACAGGCAGATGTTAAGGTGACAGGGTGAACCTGTGTACAAAGTTTGGTGACCCTAGCTTTACTTGTTCTATAGTGGCATATACTGTATATAAGGCATAGCAAAAGTAAACCGTGACCTTTGACCTTTTGACCCCAAGCCCACAGTCAGAGGTCAGGGTCTCAGGATGAACATGTGTACAAAGTTTGGTGACCTTAGGTGTCATTGTTGTTGAGATGTTTATAAGGCATTTTGACCTTGACCTTTGACCTTTTGCCCCAAACCCACAGTTGTAGGTCGTGGTCCCAAGGTTAATCTGTGTACCAAGTTTGGAGACCTTTGTTGTTGAGATATATTTTAAATGGCAATTTGACCTTGACCTTTGACCTTGCCATCCCAAAACCACAGTCAGGGGTCAGGGCCACATGGTGAACCTGTGTACCAAGTTTGGTGACCCTAGCTTTACTCGTTCTATAGTAATAGTGCAAAGGGAATGTGATTAAAATTGTAGATAGGAGAAACGTAATTTCATTCTACTGTACATGATTGGCTGTATGGATCGAATGACAACAGAGATGGCTTCTTCTTCTTAACACTGACCTTTTGACCCCAAATCAAAAGTCAGAGGGCAGGGTCTAAGCCATCCAAGACATGACGATATTGATCTGAAAAGGCTACATCATTCATTTGTGTAGTTACAAGATTCAGGGAAAACTGACCTCTAAGGTCAGCCAAAGGTCAGAGGTCACCTAAATTTGAACTGAGATTTGAATCTGAGATTTTTCATAGAGACACCTGTGGTATCAATTTGAAAAGCCCATGTCATTCCTTTCTCTGGTTATCACGTTCACAAGGCAGGTGTTGATGCTGCTGCGGCCGCCGCCGCCGCCCATCCGTCCAGTGGGGTAACAACAATAAAGGCTGAAGGGGTAAAAAGCAGTAAGTATGCTAAATACAGTACATGAATGATAAGATAAAAAGAAAAAACCAAGACTACAGATTTAAGCTGGATTTACAGTATGTACCTGCGTGACGTTGACGTCAGTACCAACGTCCGTTGCAGACACAGTGATCGGCAATTTTTTTTTGTGTGTGCTGGGTGAAATGCAAAACGGGTTTCAGCCGATGTGTAGAGTGATTTGTGTTTGTCGTGTGTTTTTGTTTATGAAACAGCGATGGACCAGAGCAGACTGTGATGGAGTTGGAACTAAAAATGTTAAGAAAAAGCTATTTTTAATGCAATCTTTGCACAGAGAAAAAGAGAAGCTGGAGAAAACAGTGCATGCAACCACCGCCGCTGCTGTTTTGACAATCTGTGTAATTACTGGAGTTATGTCGAGCCACAAAATGTTCTGGATGTGCTTGCTTCCTCAATATTCTTTTGAATTTAGACTGCTGTTTAACCAACTTGCCTTGAAAGTTGTGCCTCCATGAACACACAGAGCAGAGCAGCAGCGAGAATCAGGAAATGTGAAGGAGGAGACAAAGTGGACCAATCACAGCTCTTACAGCCTGTGTCGCCAACGTGCACGCAATAGGAATGCACGTTGCTGCTGCATAGACGCCATTGCAGCTGCGTCGTGTCGATGCAGGGATGAAGTGTGTGTGTGGGGGGGATCTGTGCTGTGTCAGGTTGTGTCTCTGGCCATCATGCAGTCTAATGGCAGTGGGCACAAAGGAATACTTTCCACTACTTTTGTTAAAACTAGTATTACACCAGTGGAGCAAGTATCCAGTTTACATAAAAAATGGGTTTTGCATATATATTCCACAAATTCTAAGGGGTGAGAAATTCTATTTGTATGCATTTTGGTGAGACTGGGCTGCATAATTTCTGCATATTGTATATATTCTGACACAGCTCAACTAGTGGTGAGAGGGGAAAGATTCAAGACACGATTTTACATCATTTTCACACACTCAGGTTGACGATGACATGAATTAGGACAACCAGATCTTCACAGCTTCTCTAACAACTGGCTGCCGCTCCAAATGAGTCTCCGCCTCCACAATAGACCAGCCAGTCAGCAGAGAGACCAAAGCCAGAGGCACAACCTAAAGAAGGAGAGTAAAAAGTAACCATCCGTTCCTCCAATTCAGCTCACTCATTTTGCTCTTTATGCATCTCACTCCCTCCCTCACCTTGGTCCTCTTTCTGGCGACGAGTGTGTGCGTGGTGATGTCACAGGATGTGATGTCTAGTGTCAACATGTCCACTTGGTAAATGGCCTTCAGAAGAGCTTCTTCACAGAGCATCTCTGACTGATGAGACAGTTTCTAGAAAATGGAGGAGCAAGTCTCAGTTTACCGCTGCATAAGCTGCTTATGAATATCTTATCCTTCAAATTATATTAAAAAATAGCCATAAGTATAGAATAATATATTCTAAACATGTTATAAAAGGGTGACCCATAATCAAAATGTGTTGGAGGAGCCACAAGATCCCAGAACCAGGTGTTAAAGAAGCACTATGTAAGATTCTCACCTTAAAATAATGCTTCCAAAGTTTTGATGGTACATCAACATTTGACCAAGTTAATGTCCCTTCCCCCATAGCCTGACTGGGCCCCTATTACCGACAACAGTTGTGTTCTTCGTAGGGAGACTGAAAGGACTACAATCATGGAGGCTACGATTTCAACAGCAACAGCTAATCACCGGGCATAACTGCAGCTACCAACAACTAAGCACCCTGTGACTGGCTGTTAGTAGTGAGGTGACCATAGTTGTTGTCTTTTCAGTGTTCCTATTTGGAACAACAAAGCTGCATGGTGCTGCTTTAATTAGAATTATTTGTTTGGATTTTTTTTTAAATACCTGGAGTAAACGTGTGGCTCTGCCGTATAGTTTGCTGTTGGTGACCTGCACATCGATCATGTGGTTCTGGTATATCTTCCCCCTTAAGACATGAGCTCCTGTGCTCACAGCATTCAGCACCAGCTTAGTGGACAACTCCCACTGCTGCAAGAGACAAGCAATTGACTTCCCATCTCATGGAAGCTTGACTGAGAGGAAACATTAAATAAATTAACCTGTCAACTGAGACCTCCTGAACACAGAAAATAAGAAAAACTGAAAATCAATCAAGGTGAAATGCTTGTTTCGGCATTTAACAAGAAGGCCACCCTTTGCAGTGTGTATGTATATTTTCTGTAGAAATGTGTTTGAGAGGGAGAATAAGGCATTGAATAAGACAACTGTCTAACACTACACACTGACTTATAGAAATGATGTCTGTAAGTACATGTATCGTACCATATGTCGTAAGTTTCCTGAAATGGGTGCTTCCTGAAGCCAAGTGATATTTAAGGCAGAAAAACACAGGCGACTCATGTCATCCTGCAAAGACAACAAAATCAATTCTCAATGAAATTTATAAATAGACCATAGTCTAGATACAGCAGTAAAAATTATTTGTGACAAGAGACGGCAAATAGAAGATGGGTGTGGTCTGAAAAGTGAAACAATTGGAAAAATGCCTTAAAACTTGTATTCAATGCAATGGCCAGCAAATGGCAGCTCCTGAGGAAGTCTACAGGAAGTATAAACCCATTTCCTATATCTGGTCATCTCCCCCGCCATGTCTCCACTGTGGGGGTAGGACCCATCAGTCTTGAGAGAATAATTTCATGACGTAATTGTCTGACAGTTTTGACTCTAATGAGTGGTCCTCATCCCCGCTACCGACAACGGGAGCAGCTGGTCCTGTGCCTTGCCCCTCCACCGTGCTCGTGTTCCCCCGTGTGGCTGCATATAATATACTGTACCTACAGTATAATGTACCGATCTCTCCACAATCATGGCAGAATTAGATTTTACATTATTTGATAATATACAGGGAATCCATCTCCTGTGGACCAGCTCTATGGACTGGCATCTCCGCTATGGAGAGCAGTGCTGCATTCCTCCGATGCGCCCATATCCTCCCAATGCAGCAACAAGCTTGAATATGTTATATAATTAATCTGACTCTTCCCCTCCACAATCACAGCAACATTAGAGTTTAAATTTTAAGGCATTAGATGGTCACTATGATCTTGTAATGGTCACTTTTTGGCACTTCTCATTTCTTTCTGTTTTGTATACATTGTGACAGAGTTTTATCCAATCAGCACCAAGTCAAACCCAAACTCCACTCATTAGTTTTTGAGGCCACTGTGACATACCTACATACAACGGACCAGGGACTTATTTCAGCCCCTATGAGTTCCTGAAAACCTTCCCTTATAAGGAGGTTCCTGCAGTGGGGACACACACCACAGAGGAAGTTCCTGTAAAATTGGTTCCTATAGTTCCTGTAGTGGAAATGAGGTTTAGGAGGAGAAAAAGGGTTCCCTTTAATGCATCATTACACTTTTAACAGCATATGACCCCAGTCACTACTTTTTATCTCCTGCAGGTCGAAGCCCAAAGGGCTCTTCAATTCCTTTGGGCGAATTATATTATGGGTCACCACGTCCATCCGTCCGTCTGTCCAACTTTTGTGAAATCAACTCCTCCTACAGTTTTGTTCCGATTGTTTTGAAACTTGGTACCAGGATTTGATATAAACTGATGATCCGCTTAATGATCGGATGATTTTTGCAGGAGTTGTAGCCCTTGACCTATGAACTCCTGTTTCACCTCACTTCATAGACAGTAACTGTCTAGTGAAATCAATTCCTCCTACAGTTTTGTTCCATTTGTTTTGAAACTTGGTACCTTGGTTTGCAATTTCACTCTCATCAGATGACCTTGAGGTCAAAGGTCAGAGGTCAGATTTTCCCTAAATCTTCTAACCACAATAACTACTGAAATAAATGTAGGCTTTTCAAATCAATACAGTGGTTGTATCTAATACATATCTTGGACAATTTACACCCTGACTTAACTATGGGTTTGGGTTCAAGGGGTCAAAGGTCAAAGTTAACGTTGCAGTTGCACTATGGTAAATGGTAAATGCTACATTTACTATTACTATAAAACGAGTAAAGTTAGGGCCACCAAACTTGGTATACAGGTTCACCCTGTAACTGTGAAGTGTGACTGGTTTTGTGATTGCAAGGTCAAAGGTCAACATCAAAATGGCTTATAAACTATATCTCAACAACAATGAAAGCTAGGGTCACCAAACTTGCTACACAGGTTCACCTTGGGATCCTGACCTCTGACTATGGGTTTGGGGTCAAAAGTTCAAAGGTTGGGGGGGATGACGCTGTGATCGCGAGACTGTTGCCCCATTGTCCAAGATGGCAACTCATGTCAGCCAAGCATAAACAAACTTTTCCACAGGTAGCTTTTTCCTGTCATTAATCCACTGACTGTCTGTTCTTATCTTTCTTTTTTCATATATCATTTTTGCCATCTGCTCGACAGAGCTGGAGGAACTTGAAGACTTTATTGACAAGTTTTATCACCACTTCTGTGA
This sequence comes from Pholidichthys leucotaenia, assembly GCA_020510985.1. NCBI lineage: Eukaryota > Metazoa > Chordata > Actinopteri > Cichliformes > Pholidichthyidae > Pholidichthys > Pholidichthys leucotaenia. Next base: position 222,536,611 of record CM035845.1, on the reverse strand, counting down.
CACGGCAGAGCCTAGCATTTCTCCCGGTAAGTCTCCCCTTCCTTCCTCCTTGACTAAGCGACCTAGACCCACGGATTCACTGCTGACAACACCTGAGAAATTATGAAGCAACCCAGAGGTTAGTGACGTTCTTTCCTCCATTGAAAGTAAACTTTCCAGCATGGATGCTAGACTTGTGTTGGTGAAGTTGCTCCATAAAGAATTCCAGGACGTCTGCGAGAGTTTGGAATTTAGCCAGGCGCAGGTTGTCTCTCTCATGGAAGAAAAGAATACATTGAAAAAAATCAGTAAATACGCTAGCCATGCAACTTGACATTGTTGCAAAAGAAAACCGGAAAATGAAGGAAACCATTCTCGACCTGCAATCACACAGCATGAAAGATAACCTGTTTTTTTCCAGAATTGCAGAAAAAAACCAACAAAAATCCAGAACAGCTGATCTCTGAATTCATGTCTACGCAGCTGAAAATCCCCCCCAATGTTGTGAAATCAATTACCTTTCACCGAGTCCACCGCATTGGACAGAAATCGCACCCCCCCCCAAAAAAAAACAAATGTTCCACACTGATTGTTGCCAAATTTCAACATTTCACACCATCGGCACGGTGGGGCAGCCACACTCACACTTACTCTCTCGCAACTTGTACACATCCTGTATGCACGTACACAAACATATACAAACATACATATAATTCTTTTCTTTGTATTTTATATATTTTGTTAATCCCCAGAGGGAAATTCAGGGCATCCACCGAGGATGAGGCAGCCATGGTACAGCGCCAATCCATTCACCATTCACACACACATTCACACCTAGGGCCACTTTAGAGTCTCCAGTTAACCTAGCCTGCATGTTTTTGGCCTGTGGGAGGAAAATGGAGAACCTGGGGTAAACCCACGCAGACATGGGAAGAGCATGCAAACTCCACACAGAAGGGTCACCAATGGTCAGGGGGTGGGATCAAACCCACGATGGTCAGGGGTGGAATAGATCCCATGACCTTCTTACTGTGCTGCTACAATGCTAACCACTGCGCCACCGAGTTGCCCTTTTTAAATATACTGTATATATATATATATATATATAAAACCATGATGAGGGCACGCAGCATGACAGCGGGGGTGAGGCTGCACACACCACGCTGAGGTTGGAGTTCCGTGGTGGCGGGCGCACCAGACTGCCGGCCCCCAGCGTGCTCCCTGGCAGGCACCTGTCAGCCCCCAGCAGGGACCGCCAAGAGAGAGTTCGCTTTGGTGGGGGTCGGTGGTGGATGGGATGCCGCGCCAGCTAGGGAAAACCTCGGGAGACCCCCCCGCGTGTGGCGGGGGGAGACCCTTGATCAGGGTACGCTGCCTCCCTCAGGAATCCCTATTGGGGCGGTTACCTGGCTGTCATGGAGCATGCTTGTTTCGGGACATTTATGCTCTGTGGGGGTTGGTGGTACTGTCTTGTTTGCTCGGGGTTTCTGGGGGGGGGGGGGTATTGCTGTGACCTGCCACCTTCTTTGTATGTTTCCTGGCAAACCACTCACACGTACACACTCACTTTGTGTGTGCTCTCATACACAGGCATACACACACATGCACACATACATACAGTGGTGTGAAAAAGTGTTTGCCCCCTTCCTGATTTCTCATTTTTTTGTATGTCATACTTAAATGTTTCAGATCATCAAACAAATTTAAATATTAAACAAACATAACACAAGTAAACACAAAATGTAGTTTTTAAATGAAGGTGTTTATTATTAAGGGTAAAAAAAATCCAAACCTACATGGCCCTGTGTGAAAAAGTGACTGCGCCCCCATTAAAACATAAATTAACTGTGGTTTATCACATCTTTGGAAAGCTGAGTTCAATTTCTCCAGCCACAACCAGGCCTGATTACTGCCACACCTGTTCTCAATCAAGAAATCACTTAAACAGGACCTGCCTGACAAAGTGAAGTAGACCAAAAGATCCTCAAAAGCTAGACATCATGCTGCGATCCAAAGAAATTCAGGAACAAATGAGAAACAAAGTAATTGAGATCCATAAAGCTTTGGGACTCCAGCGAACCACAGTGAGAGCCATTATCCACAAATGGCGAAAACATGTAACAGTGGTTAACCTCTCCAGGAGTGGCCAGCCGACCAAAATTACCCCAAGAGTGCAGCAATGACTCATCCAAGAGGTCACAAAAGACCCCACAATAACATCCAAAGAACTGCAGGCCTCACTTGCTTCAGTTAAGGTCAGTGTTCATGACTATACCATAAAGAAAGAGACTGGACAAAAATGGCCTGCATGGAAGAGTTCCAAAACAAAAACCACTGCTGAGCAAAAAGAACATCAAGGCTCGTCTCAGTTTTGCCAGAAAGCATCTTGATGATCCCCAAGACTCTTGGGAAAATACTCTGTGGACTGACGAGACAAAAGTTGAACTTTCTGGAAGGTGTGTGTCCCATTACATCTGGCGTAAAAGTAACACAGCATTTCAGAAAAAGAACATCATACCAACAGTAAAATATGGTGATGGTAGTGTGATGGTATGGGCCTGTTTTGCTGCTTCAGGACCTGGAAGACTTGTTGTGGTTAACGGAACCATGAATTTTGCTGTCTACCAAAAATCCTGAAGGAGAATGTCCGGCCATCTGTTCATGACCTCAGCCTGAAGCACACTCTGGTTCTGCAGCAGGATGTTGATCCAAAACACACCAGCAAGTCCACCTCTGAATGGCTTAAGAAAAACAAAATGAAGACTTTGGAGTGGCCTAGTCAAAGCCCTGACCTGAATCCAAGAGATGAGATGTTATGGCGTGACCTTAAAAAGGCGGTTCATTCTCAAACCCTCCAATGTGGCTGAATTACAACAATTCTGCAAAGATGAGTGGGCCAAAATTCCTCCACAGCGCTGTAAAAGACTCATTGCTTGTTATCGCAAATGCTTGATTGCAGTTGTTGTCGCTAAGGATGGTCCAACCAGTTATTAGGTTTAGGGGGCAATCACTTTTTCACACAGGGCCATGTAAGTTTGGATTTTTTTTACTCTTAATAATAAACACCTTCACTTAAAAACTACATTTTGTGTTTACTTGTGTTATCTTTGTCTAATATTTAAATTTGTTTGATGATCTGAAACATTTAAGTGTGACAAACATACAAAAAATGAGAAATCAGGAAGGGGGCAAACACTTTTTCACACCACTGTATGTCTCTCTGTTCTTTTACAGGTGCAGATAACAGACTCGTGATGAGACCTTTTCAGAAGAAGAAACAATTTGTCTTCTGCTTGTTTCAGTTATGTCAGTTTGTTTGCTTTTTCTGTTTGTTCCTCTCTCTCTTTCCCCCCTCCCCACCCCCACTTCCCTATTCACCCCCTGTCGGGTCCATCATGGGTAAAACAATTTAAATAAAATATTAAAAGTTATTACAAGAGGAGTCTATAAATAAAATACAGTACATACAGTATATACGTGCTGTATAAAGCTCTTTTTGGCAAAGTAAATCTGTTTGGCACAATAAGGGAAGCAGATTTCTGTTCTGCTCACCTAGCTGCTTGACAGGACGGGGGGGGGGGGGGGTTAAAAGGTCAAGGTTAACATTCCCTATGCCTTATTACTGTACAACGAGTAAAGGTTGGGTCACCAAACTTGGCACACAGGTTCACCCTGTGACCCTGAAGTGTGACTATAGTTTTGGGATCGCAAGGTCAAAAGTCAACATCAAAATGGCTTATAAACTATATCTCAATAACAAAGAAATCTAGGGTCACCAATCCTGGTTTACAGGTTCATTCTGAGACCACGACCTCTGACTCTAAGTTTGGGGTCAAAAGGTCAGAGGTCAAGGTTGGCACTCCCTATGATCTCTTACTATAGAACGTGTAAAGCTCTCTAGAGTCACCAAACTTGCTACATGGGTTCACCTTGGGATCCTGCCCTACAATTATGGGTTGTATACTTTGTTGTATATCCGTGGATGAAGGGTTTATCATAATTTGGTTCTGCCACAGTGATTATATTGAAAAGTTGAAAACTGCTCTCTGCCAGTAAGTACTGTGGTCTTCAAAGAAAACAGAGGCAGGGGATACTGCACTCACCTATGGGTGCTCTTGTTCTTAATACTAGAAAAAATGTTGATAATTTTATCAGTCATGGTTCCAGTTATGACTATAAAGCAGGGCATTATGAATTGTACTGCTCAGTTTCACTTTCCTGGCATTCATTTGTTATAACCAATGTCAAAATGGTAAGTTGGTGACTCCAAAAACATTCAGCTAACAGCTGCATAATGCATCAGGGCCCAATAACTCAAACAGTGGTGAAATAGTTCACTGTGTGATGAATATAGAAAATATGAAAGTTTCATCTTTTTAATAATGAATAAAAATGTTAATGTTCTATTTTTTTTAGATACACAGGTATTAGATATGATAGTCAATGCTGTCAGGAAAACAAGGAGGACAATAATGAAATTGCAAATGAATGAATGCAAAGAAATCAAGGCAATTTGCATGCCAAAACATGCAGGTTAGGGAGTTTAGGGGCGCTTGCGCACGCAGCGACCAGCAGCTGGTGGCTTGTCACCGGACTGCAGAACAAATCTACCTACGGGTACAAAATAAGTCCAAAAAAAAAAAAAAAAAAAAAAAAATGTGTTCACAAAACAAGTTATATTTAATAAAGTGGAATGGCACAGTGAATAAGTATTGAACACGCTTGGTGAACATTTAATATTTAGTAGAAAAGCCTTTGCTGGGAATAACAGCTTCCAGATGCCTCCTGTATGGAGAAACTAGGCGCAGACATTGCTCAGGAGTGATTTTAGCCCATTTTTCTACACAAGCTGTCTTCAAATCTCAAAGGTTCCGTGGGTATCTTCTATGAACTCTGATCTTCAGTTCATTCCATAGATTTTCAGTTGAATTCAGGTCAGGTGACTGACTGGGCCATTCGAGTAGCTTTATTTTCCTTCTCTGGAGCCAGTTGCGAGTTTCCTTGGCTGTGCGTTTGGGATCGTTGTCTTGCTGAAATGTCCACCCTCGTTTCATCTTCAGCATCTTTGCAAACGGCAACAGATTCTTATCAAAAATGTCTCTGTACATTTGTCCATTCATCTTTCCTTCAGTTATATGAAGTCTGCCTGGACCATGTGCTGAAAAACACCCCCACACCATGATGGGATGTGCAGTGCCATTTCTCCTCCAAACATGCTGTGTGTTGTGGGATCCAAACACTTCAATTTTGGTCTTATCGGACCAGAATATATTCTCCCAGAACTTATTCTGGCTTGTCCAAATGTTGTGCAGAAAACTTTAAACAATCTTCAACATGCTTTTTCTTCAGCAATGGAGTCTTGCATGGTGAGTAGGCATACAGCTCATGTCGGTTGAGTGCATTACTTATTGTTTTCTTTGAAACAGCAGTACTGCTAACTCCAGGTCTTTCTGGAGCTCTCCACGAGTGGTCTTTGGCTCTTGGATAATACTTGTGATAATTCTTTTGACTCTTCTGTCAGAAATCTTGTGAGGAGCTCCTGGTCGTGACCGGTTTGTGGTAAAATGATGTTCTTTCCACTTCTGAATGATGGCTCCAACAGTGCTCACTGGAACATTCAGCAGTTTAGAAATGTACCTGAGTTCTTTGTGGTGTGACAATCTGATATTCACCGACCTTTTTAAAGGCTGTCAGTCAAGACTTAACCAGCTGAAATTAATTTGCACTGATGGGGGATGGGATGGCTTCCTAAATTCGGATGGATTTCAGCTGGTTTCTTGGCGTTCTATGCCTTTTTGCAGCGCTTTTTCTTCATGTGTTCAATACTTATTCCCTGTGTCATTCCACTTCATTAAATATACAGTGGTGTGAAAAAGTGTATGCCCCCTTCCTGATTTCTCTTTTTTTTTTGTATGTTTGTCACATTTAAATGTTTCAGATCATCAAACAAATTTAAATATTAAAGATAACATAAGTAAACACACAATGCAGTTTTTAAATGAAGGTGTTTATTATTAAGGGAAAAAAAAATCCAAACCTACATGGCCCTGTGTCAAAAAGTGATTCCCCCTAAACCTAATAACTGGTTGGGCCACCCTTAGCAGCAACAACTGCAATCAAACGTTTTCGATAACTGGCAATGAGTCTTTTACAGTGCTGTGGAGGAATTTTGGCCCACTTATTTTTGCAGAATTGTTGTAATTCAGCCACAGTGGAGGGTTTTCAAGCATGAACCGCCTTTTTAAGGTCATTCTACAGCATCTCAATCGGATTCAGGTCAGGAATTTGACTAGGCCACTCCCAAGTCTTCATTTTGTTTTTCTTAAGCCATTCAGAGGTGGACTTGCTGGTGTGTTTTGGATCATTGTCCTGCTGCAGAACCCAAGTGTGCTTCAGCTTGAGGTCCTGAAGCAGCAAAACAGCCCTAGACCATCACACTACCGCCACCCTATTTTACTGTTGCGATAATGTTCTTTTCTGAAATGCTGTGTTACTTTTATGCCAGATGTAATGGAACACACACCTTCCAAAAAGTTCAACTTTTGTCTCGTCAGTCCACAGAGTATTTTCCTAATAGTCTTGGGGTTCATCAAGATGTTTTCTGGTAAAACTGAGATGAGCCTTTATGTTATTTTTGCTCAGCAGTGGTTTTCGTCTTGGAACTCTGCCATACAGGCCATTTTTTCCCAGTCTCTTTCTTATGGTGGAGTCATGAACACTGACCTTAACTGAGGCAAGTGAGGCCTGCGGTTCTTTGGATGTTGTTGTGGGGTCTTTTGTAACCTTTTGGATGAGTCATTGCTGCACTCTTGGGGTAATTTTGGTCGGCCAGCCACTCCTGGGAAGGCTCACCACTGTTCCATGTTTTCGCCATTTGTAGATAATGGCTCTCACTGTGGTTCACCGGAGTCCCAAAGCTTTAGAAATGGCTTTATAACCTTTTCCAGACTGATAGATCTCAATTACTTTGTTTCTCATTTGTTCCTGAATTTCTCTTGAATGTCTAGCTTTTGAGGATCTTTTGGTCTACTTCACTTTGTCAGGCAGGTCCTATTTAAGTGATTTCTTGATTGAGAACAGGTGTGGCAGTAATCAGGCCTGGGTGTGGTTAGAGAAATTGAACTCAGCTTTCAAAAGATGTGATAAACCACAGTTAATTTATGTTTTAACGGGGGAGCAATCACTTTTTCACACAGGGCCATGTAGGTTTGGATTTTTTTTACCCTTAATAATAAACACCTTCCTTTAAAAACTGCATTTTGTGTTTACTTGTGTTATCTTTATCTAACATTTAAATTTGTTTGATGATCTGACATTTAAGTGTCACAGTATTTAATGAGAAATCAGAAAGGGGGCAAACACTTTTTCCCACCATTGTAACTTGTTTTGTGAACACAGTTGCCTTGATTTCTTTCTATGTATGGATTACTTGAGCTGCTACTGACATCTGATGAAAATCTCAGGTTGATGGCTCCATCAGAAATATGTTTAATGAGAAAAATGTTGATGTGTTACTTATTTTCCCCACTGTAGATGTCTGAAGCCAAGTTGGTGTTACCCTTTGATGGCTATCCACATTATCTAAACCTTTTTTTTTCTGCTAGGATGGATGACCATAGTGGGTAAGCTAAGGCCGCCGTCGCAAGTCACATGACCCACACGGTATGTAAATACACTGACTTCTGTACTGGATAATGTTTAGTTTGTGCGTGAAATGATAACAGGCCTGTTGTGTAATATTGCTTCAGTACAAGCTTCGTCAGTCAACTATAAGGGAGAAGAAAGGAGGAGGGAAAAGGAGGAGGGAAAAAAAGGCCCTGGGTCAACAAACCGTGCTGCTGATTTAAGGTCAAACTGCCCAGCCCTATGCCTACTCTCACTACAGATCACAATGTCGTCTGTAAACATCATGGTCCATGGAGACTCCTGTCTGATCTCGTCTGTCAGCCTGTCTATCACCATGGCACACAAGTGGGGACTCAGAGCTGATCCTTGATGTAAACACCCCCCTGAATCCATCTGTCACTCCTACAGCACACCTCACCAGTGTCTCACTGTCCTCATACATATCCTGCACTATCCTTGCATACTTTTCTGACACTCCTGACTTCCTCATACAGTACCACACTTCTTCTCTTGGCACCCTATCATATGCTTTCTCTAGATCCACAAAGACACAGTGCAACTCCTTCTGACCTACTCCATACTTCTCCATCAACACTCTTAGAGCAAACATTGCATCTGTAGTTCTCTTTCTTGGAATGAAACCGTACTGCTGCTCACTGATTGTCACCTCTCCTCTTAAACTGGCTTCAACAATTCTTTCCCATATCTTCACTGTGTGACTGATCAATTTTATGTCTCTGTAGTTACTACAGCTCTGAGCATCACCCTTCTTCTTGAAAACTGGTACCACTACATATTGTCATTCCTCAGGCATTCTCTCACTCTTCAAGATTGTGTTAAACAATCTGGTTAAAAAGTCCACTGCCATCTCTCCTAGACATCTCCATACCTCCAAAGATACAGTATGTCATCTTGACCAACCACCTTTCCACACTTCATAGCTGCCTTCACTTTCTACTTGCTAATCCTCTGAACTTTCTGATTCATTATTGTTCCTCTCTTGTAATTTATTGTATTTACCAGATAAAATCAATATCACCCAAAGATTACTGCAATAGCAAAGAAATCAGTCTGCTGCCCTTGAAGGTGAATTATTATCTGTTGCACACTGTCATCTGTGGTTCCAGTCAGAAATGGGGCAATGTCACACACCACAATCCTGATTAATGCTTTATCTGCTCTGGCAACTGGCATAGATTCCCTGCCAGTGCAATACAGTTCCACTGCAAAGTAACTGCGCATCTGTAGAGAAGCAGAGATGCCCTTGGTATGCTTTGAGAATACTATGCCAATATAAAAAAAAAACATGCACTCTGAAGCAAGAGCAATATTCCCCACCTCCATTTTCTTTGAAGACCCCAATACTTACTGACAGAGAGCAGTTTTCAACTTGTCATGATAATTACTGTGGCAGAACCAAATTATAAGCCCATCATCCACTAATTTACAACAAAGTATACAACCCATAGTTGTAGGGCAGGATCTCAAGGTGAACCCGTGTAGCAAGTTTGGTGACCCTAGGGGACTCCACACATTCTATAGTAAGAGAGCACAGGGAGTGCCAACCTTGACCTCTGACCTTTTGACCCCAAACCTGGAGTCAGAGGTCATGGTCTCAGAGTGAACCTGTGTACCAGGTTTGGTGACCCTAGCTTTCTTTATTGTTGAGATATAGTTTATAAGCCATTTTGATGTTGACCTTTGACCTTGTGATCCCAAAACCAGAGTCACAAGGTGAACCTGTGTACTAAGTTTGGTGGCCTTAACTTTACTCGTTATACAGTAATAAGGCATAGGGAATGTTAACCTTTGGCCTTTTGACCCAAATCTATACTCTCAGATCAGAACCCCAAGGTGAACCTGTGCACCAGGTTTGGTGGCCCTAGCGTTACTCGTTTGATTTTTTTTTTAACCTTTATTTAACCAGGCAGGACAGATTAAGAACACATTCTTATTTACAACTGTGGCCTGGGGGAAAGGGGCAAGGGGCAACTCATATTCCTACCTCCCCAGTTGATGCCAATTAATCTAACTTGCATGTTTCTGGCCCCTGTGGGAGGAAACCAGAGAAAACCCGGAGTAAACCCACACAGACACGGGGAGAACATGCAAACTCCACACAGAAAGATCACTGTTGGTCAGGGGCTTGGATTGAACCCGAGATCCCATGGCCAAGGATGAGTTGCTGTGCTGCCACAGTACTAACCACTGCCCCACCGTGCTGCCATGGCAGTAATATAGAATTGTGCAAATGGAATGGACGGACTGATGGACTGACCCATCACATAATACCCCTTCGGTCTACATCCAAAGGGCTCTCTGACCCCTTTGGGTTTCGACTGGTGGGGGATAAAAAAAAAAAAGAATTTTAACAATTTACAGTCTATTTTTTATATTTAACAGAGGGAATGAATATTTGTGTATTTGTGTTTTGTTCGGAACCAAAGCTCAGTCACAGAGTTCCACAGGGATCGTGTTAGGTCCTATTCTTTTTAGTCTATATATGCTTCCATTAGGTAATATTAATAGAAAGCACTGCATAAATTTCCATTGTTATGCAGATGACACACATATTTGTCAATGAAGCCAGATGACAGTAATCAATTAACTAAATTAGAGGCATGTCTCAAGGAAATCAGAGCATGGGTGACTTGTAATTTCTTGTTATTAAATTCAGAAAAGTCTGAAGTCATTCTAGTTGGCCCAAAAACATTAAAATACTTTCCCAAATCAGACTCTTAGTTTGGATGGGGTTACCCTCTCTCCTAACAGTTCTGTGAGGAACCTTGGAGTTATTTTTGATCAAGAGCTGTTCCAGTGGCTCTCCATGAAAAATGTTATACCAAGGACTCAGTGTACCCAAAGGAGGCACATGGGTCCACCCTCCAGTGGGCTCACCACCTGCAGGAGGGATCATGGGGATCATGGTGCTATGTGAACCGGGCGGTGGTCTGGGCTGTTCCGTCTGGACTGATGCCCCCGTGACCCGGATCCCCGGATAAGTGGTAGAAGATGGATGGATGGATGGATGGATCTGTTCTTTAGTTCACATATTAAACTTGTTTCTAAGATTGCTTTTTATTATTTACGTAATATTGCCAAGATTTGGAACATCTTGTCTCAGACTGATGCTGAGAAACCAATCCACGCTTTTATTAGTCTAGATTAGATTATTGTAACTCTTTATTATCAGGCTGTCCTAGAATGTATCTAAAAAGTCTTCAGTTGATCCAAAATGCTGCAGCTAGACTTTTAACAGGTATTAGAAAGAGAGATCACATCTCTCCAGTTCTGGCCTCCCTTCATTGGCTTCCCATAGAATTTGGAATTAAGTTTAAAATTCTCCTCATTACAAAGCTCTAAGTGATCAGGCCCCTTGCTAAAAGATCTTGCAAGACCTGATAGTACCTTATCACCCTAACAGAGCACTACTCTCCCAAAATGCAGGATTACTTGTAATACCTAGAATCTCTAAAAGTACATTAGGAGGCAGAGCTTTCAGTTATCAGGCTCCTCTCCTTTGGAACCAGCTGCCAATCTGGATTTGGGAGACAGAGTCAATGTCTGTTTTTAAGAATAGGATTAAAACTTTCCTTTTTGACAAAGCCTAGAGTTAGGGTGGGATCAGGTGACTCTGAACCCTCCCTTAGTTATGCTGCTAATAGGTTTAGACAGCCGGGGGACCTCCCATGATGCACTGGGCTTCACTCCTCTCTTCTCTCTATGTAATATTTTTGCTGGTCATTAACATCTGTTTGTTCTCTCCCATAGACTAAGTCCCCATCGTGTTGTTTGCTCTCTACATGTCTGTTCTTTTCTTCTTCTTCTTTATTCCCTCACCCCCAGCCAGTCGCAGCAGATAACTGCCCCTCCCAGAACCTGGTTCTGCTAAAAGGGAGTTTTTCCTCTCTACTGTCATCAAGTGCTTGCTCACAGGGGATCGGCTGATTGCTGGGGTCTTTATGCAATTGTGGGGTCTTCCCCTACAGTTTGACAATGCTATGATATGATTGTTGTTGTGAAATGGTGTTATATAAATAAAGTTGAATTGAACTGAATTCAAGAATGTTATTGGGCAAAACTTTAAAAATTTTCTTCTGTCATTTAAAGCATATTAACACAAATAATGATTTTTGGAGGTATAGTCATTTCAACTATGCACTCGTCTTTACCAGAATAACAGGATTAATTTGTGTGCCAAACAGACTGCACCTGCGTCTGGAATAATACAAAAACATCAAGCACAAATTTAAATCACCTTTGCATGAGTTTCATTAACATACAGGTACATCTCAAAAAATTAGAATATCACGAAAAAGTTCAATATTTTTTGTCACTCATTTCAGAAAGTGAAACTCATATTATATATATTCATTACACAGAGAGTGATATATTTCAAGTGTTTATTTATTTTAATTTTGATGATTATGGCTTAACTGGCGATCTGTCCAGGGTGTACCCTGCCTCTCGCCCAAAGATGCTGGGATAGGCTCCAGCCCCCCCGCGACCCGAAAGGATTAAGCGGTAGAAGATGGATGGATGGATGGATGGATGGATTATGGCTTACAGCCCATGAAAACCCCAAATTCAGTTTCTCAAAAAATTAGAATATTACATAAAATTAATTTTAAAAAAATAGTTTTTTAACAGAAATGTGGGCCAACTGAAAAGTATGTCCATGTACACACTCAATACTTGGTCGGGGCTCCTTTTGGATTAATTACTGTATCAATGTGGCGTGGCATGGAGGTGATCAGCCTGCGGCACTGCTGAGGTGTTATGAAGGTCCAGGTTGAAACTGAATTTGGGGTTTTCATGGGCTGTAAGCCATAATCATCAAAATTAAAATAAATAAACACTTGACATACAGTATATCACTCTGTGTGTAATGAATCTATATAATATATGGGTTTCACTTTCTGAAATGAGTGACAAAAAATATTGAACTTTTTCATGATATTCTAATTTTTTGAGATGTACCTGTATTTGCACCATTTCCCCCCAGTATTTTGTGGGCAGCAGCAAAAACACCCCAATCTGCATATTCATTAAGGTAAATGTACAATATCCACACCCAGTGCTACGTTTTATGCTCATTTGAAGTATTCAGTCCTCATTATACGTCCTTAGTAAATCACTTTGCTGTTTTTTGAACATGTTTGACACTTTGCACATGTTTCAGTACACACAAACACCATTAATAAATCAGGGCCTTAGAGTAAAAACTTAGGTCCATCAATGACTATTCTATATTCAGTTAATATTTAAAGACTTTAAAAATGCAAATTCAAATCTCAAAACTGATATTCTGTTATGGAAAAAATTTATTCTTTCACTTTCTTTGATTTGTGGGAGGAATTGTCCAACTCCTGTCATTCCTCAACCACTTTAAGCAACTAAAGAAATGTTTGAAAAATGACAAGCTGTTGGTGTTTCATTAGGTTAGATGGACTGTATTTATCTATACAGTAAATGAAGATCAAGCATTGTTTATGTGCAAAAAATGCAGAAATCCTGATTATTCCAAAGGGTTAGGGGAAACTCAGAGATACAGTACTTGTTCCACAGCATGTGCGACATCTCCGTCAATCCAATGACAAACAGCATGGAGGTTAGACGTCTTCTCTTTCACTCTGCGTGCCAACTGTACCACTTTACTGACATCGTCTGTGGAGAGAGGACATCAAAACACATGCTGATGCCATATGGACACAATCCAAACATGAAAATGTGTTGTCTCACCGGCGGATGTGTAGATTAGTAGAACGGTGTCCCTGTCAGTGAGATGGGGGTGTACCAGATGGAGAAAGTCCTCATGTGCTATGCAAAACTCGTGACCCTGGAAGAAAAAAATACACACATGAAGTTTTCTCAGAATGTAATGTATCAAGCTGCCAAGTGATGTTAAGTGATTCCACTGAAGGAAATACGGCTATTTATTACTGACAAGAATTAGAAGGCTTAGCTCCATTTAGTATTGTAGAGACAGAGAGAGGCTTAACACTAACATTTGTGCTCACCAGCCACTGGGACTACTACAATGTAAAACCTGATGAGTTAGTACAACTCAAAGTATTTGAGAAAACTGACTACCTTGAATCATTTAAGTTAATTAACTCAAACTATGCAAGCCACAGGGGGTGCACAAGCCAATGTACTCCTAGCACCGGTCCCAAGCCCAGGTAAATGGGGAGGGTTGTGTCAGGAAGGGCATCCGACATAAAACCTTTGCCAAATCAAACATGCGGATCATGACGAATGAGACTTTCATACCGGATCGAGGCGCGGATTAACAATGTCCACCACCAGTGCAGTTAACCGACAGGGTGCCGGTGGAAATTGGGATACTGTTGGTCAAAGATCGAAGAGGAGGAGAGGGGGAAGGCATGTTAGGAGGGAGAGAGAGAGAGAAAAGGAAAGGTCGAAGTGTGGAGGTGAGAGTAGGAACGTTAAATGTAGGGACTATGACTGGTAAAGGCAGAGAGTTGGCTGATATGATGGCGAGAAGAAAGGTAGATATCCTGTGTGTTCAAGAAAACAGACGGAAGGGAAACAAAGCTAGGAGCACTGGAAGGGGATTTCAAATGTTCTACCATGGTGTAGATAGGAAGAGAAATGGAGTAGGATTAATCTTGAAGGAATACCGGAGTGGTGGCCTAGTTGGTAGAGTATCTGCCCCACAACCGGGAGGTCATGGGTTCAAATCTCGGCCGGGTCATACCAAAGACTATATAAAAATGGTACTTTCCGCCTTCTAGCTGGGTGCTCAGCATAATAGAACGAGGAAAGGAAAGTTAACGCACAGAGCTACCACAGGACTGACCCCTCACTGTAGCTTTCACTACTCACAGTAGCTGTATGGCCTAGGATCAGTGAAATGGAAATAGGCACCGCCCCATACACCACATGGTGTCCCACATGCTGTGGAAAGGGGGAGGGAATATTGAAGGAAGAGTATGTGAAGAATGTTCAGGAGATAAAGAGGGAGTCAGACACAATCATGAGTTTGAAGCTAGAAGTCAAAGGTGTGATATTGAATGTTGTCAGTGTGTATGCCCCACAAGTCGGATGTCAGGTAGAAGAGAAAGAGGAATTCTAGAGTAAGTTGGATGAAGTGGTAGAGTGTTACCAGCGGGGAGAGAGTGGTGATTGGAGCAGACTTTAATGGGCAGAGGTGATGAAGAGGTCCTGGGTAGGTATGGTCTTAAGGAGAGAAATGTGGAAGGACAGGTGGTTGTGGATTTTGCTAAAAGGATGGACATAGCTGTGGTGAACACATACTTCAAGAAGAGAAAGGAACATAGGGTGACTTACAAGAGTGGAGGAAGTTGCACACGGGTGGACTACATCTTATGCAGAAGAAGAAATCTGAAAGAGATAGGAGGCTGCAAGGTGGTTGCAGGGAGAATGTAGATAGACAACATCGGATGGTAGTCTGTAGGATGACTTTGCAAAGCAAGAAGAGGAAAACAGTGAAAGCAGAGCCAAAGATTAAGTGGGGAAAGTTACAGAAGGAAGAAGGTCGCACAGAGTTCAAGAAGGAGTTGATACAGGCTCTGGGTAGTAGGGAAGAATTTCCAGATGACTGGGAAAGTACAGCAAAGGTATTGAGGGAAACGGATAGAAAAGTATGTGGTGTATCCAGTGGACAGAGGAAGGAAGACAAGGAGAATTGGTGGTAGAATGAGGAGGTGCAGGAAAGCATCCAAAGGAAGAGGTTAGCAAAGAAAAAGTGGGATAGTCAGGGAGATGAATAAAGTAGACAGGAGTATTCCTATCCTTAGATCCAAGATGGCGCCCACAGCGGTCGACATGGTGCTTCGCTGCGCTCTTTGTTTGTTTTTGTTTGTCAATTGTGTGTCTGCTTGCACTTATACCCGTGAAGAACTTCTAAATATCAGGACTTTCACCCCCACGGACCTCCTCCCAGTTTTTCTAGCCCCTGCCGCCGATCTGGTTTATTGTTTGGCTCGGAAAGTGAGACGGCGAAAGAGAGGTAGACGAGCGGGCGCTCTCGTGCGGCTTCGCAGGAGAGGCTCGCGAACGGCGCTGCCTGGCATATTTCTGTCCAATACCAACTCTCTCTCTAACAAGGTAGATGAACTGAGACTGCTGATGCGTTTTAAGGACCTCGCCTCCTCAGCTGTCCTCTGCTTTACTGAGACCTGGCTCCGGGAAAATGTACCGGACAGCGCGCTGCGCCTCGACGGCTTTCAGCTCTTCCGTGCTGATCGTGACACAGAGCTTTCCGGCAAGACCACAGGAGGCGGAGTCTGCTTCTACATCAACTGCAGCTGGTGCTCTGATGTAACGGTAATTTCCAAACACTGTTCTCCTGCCTTGGAATTTCTTGTTATCAATTGCAAGCCCTTCTATTCCCCGCGGGAGTTTGCTTCTTTCATAATGATCGCTGTGTACGCCCCTCCCGACGCGGACACGCGCGAAGCTCAGCGCGTGCTCGCGGATCACATTCAACACACAGAGCGGAGTTTTCCAGACTCGCTGATTATTGTGGCTGGCGACTTTAATCAGTGCAATCTGAGCCACGATCTCCCCCGCTACAAACAGTTTATTAAATGCCCCACCAGAGGATTAAACACACTGGATCACTGTTACACCACAGTGAAAGACGCATATCGCGCTGTCCCTCGAGCTGCGCTGGGATTATCTGATCACGTGATGGTTCACCTCATTCCCACATACAGACAGAGATTGAAGCTCACTAAACCTGTTGTGAGCACTACGAAGATACGGACCAGTGATGCTGAGGAGAAGCTGGAAACGTGCATGGAAATATCTGACTGGGGCATGCTTAAAGGAGCCACGCATGATCTGGATGAGTACACGGACACTGTGAACTCATATATCCACTTTTGTGAAGAGAACATTCTTCCATCACGCACCAGGGTGAGTTACTCTAATGACAAACCCTGGTTCACAGCTAAGCTCAGACAGATCAGGAAGGAGAAGGAAGCAGCGCTGAAAAGTGGAGACAGGGACTGCTACTGGGAGGTTAAATACCGGTTTAACAGAGAGCTGAAGAGGGCTAAATCTCTATACTCAGAGAGACTCCAGCAGCAGTTCACTGCTAATGATTCGGCTTCCGTGTGGAGAGGACTGAGGCAAATCACCAACTATCGACCTAAGGCTCCTAAAGGTCAGGATGACAAAGCCCTTTGTCAAAGACTGTCCCAACACTATGCCCGTTTTGACACCTCGTCATCTGTGTCCAACTCCCCCCCTCCCTCCAGCTCCACAGCCTCCACATTCCCTACTTCATTTAAGGCACCCCCCCCCTCCTCCCCCCCTCCCCTTATCATCAGTGAGCAGGATGTGCTCAAACAGTTCTCCAGACTGAACCCACGCAAGGCCCCCGGCCCAGACGGCGTGTCTCCCTCCACCCTGAGACTCTGTGCGAAACAGCTGGCTCCTGTATTCACAGACATTTTTAACACCTCCCTTAAGTTATGCCACGTGCCGTCCTGCCTCAAATCCTCCACCATCATCCCTGTCCCCAAGAAGCCACGGATCACTGGACTTAATGACTACAGACCTGTAGCGCTCACCTCTGTAGTCATGAAGTCCTTTGAGCGCCTGGTCCTGTCCCACCTCAAGTCCATCACCACCCCTCTCCTGGACCCGCTGCAGTTTGCCTACCGAGCCAACAGGTCTGTAGACGATGCAGTCAACCTGGCCCTCCACTCCATCCTGCAGCACCTGGACTCCCCGGGAACCTACGCCAGGATCCTGTTTGTGGACTTCAGCTCCGCATTCAACACCATCCGCCCCGCTCTGCTCCGGGACAAGCTGTCCCTGCTCAATGTGCCTGACTCCCTCTGCAGGTGGATCATCGACTTCCTGACGGACCGGAGGCAGCATGTGCGGCTGGGAAAGACTGTCTCAGACTATACTAGCATCAGCACCGGATCACCCCAGGGCTGTGTACTTTCCCCCCTACTCTTCTCCCTTTACACCAACTCCTGCACCTCCAGCCACCAGTCTGTCAAGTTGATCAAGTTTGCGGACGACACCACCCTCATCGGGCTCATCTCCAACGGCGACGAGTCCGCCTACAGGAGAGAGGTGGCCTAGCTGGCGTCCTGGTGCAGCAATAACAACCTGCAGCTGAACGCTCTGAAGACAGTGGAGATGATTGTAGACTTCAGGAAAGTCACTACTCCTCTGCCCCCCCCTCACCCTCTCAGGCTCTCCCATCACCACTGCTGATTCCTTCCGCTTCCTAGGCACTACCATCACCAGGGACCTCAAATGGGAGCTGACCATCAGCTCACTCATCAAAAAAGCCCAGCAGAGGATGTTCTTCCTGCGGCAGCTGAGGAAGCTCAAGCTACCCACCAAGATGTTAGTGCAGTTCTACACAGCCATCATCGAGTCCATCCTCACCACCTCCATAACCGTGTGGTACGCAGGAGCCACTGCCAGGGACAGACTAAGGCTGCAGCGCGTCGTGCGCACTGCTGAGAAGGTGATCGGCTGCAAGCTCCCATCTCTCCAGGATCTGTACATCTCCAGGACCCGGAGGCGTGCTGGCCGGATCATAGCCGATCCCTCACACCCTGGTCACGTACTGTTTGCCCCCCTCCCCTCTGGTAGAAGACTTCGGTCCATCCAGACTAAAACCTCCCGTCACATGAACAGCTTCTTCCCCTCTGCCATTAGACTGCTGAACACTAAGTGACTTATTGACTCTCGTGCACCATGTACAGCAGCTCAACCAGACTCATGTCAATCATCACTGTTTTCTTCCTGCATTACCGACTGCACTATATAGTTCTCCACAGTATCTGCTGCTGGCTAATATATATTTTAACTGTTGACCAGTATCACTTAATCTTATCCTACACTTTATTACATGTATAGTTTATTTCTCTTATCCTATCATGTTTAATGTTGCAGCATTGTACCGAGACAAATTCCTAGTTTGTGTACTACATGAACAATGGCAATAAACCTGATTCTGATTCTGATTCTGATTCTGATTCTGGAATCTAGGCGCATGGCAAAAAGAGAGGTGGAAAAGGCAAAGGATAAGACATGTAGGGAGTTGTATGAGAGGCTGGACACTAAGGAAGGAGAAAAGACTTGTACTGACTGGCTAGACAGAGATCGAGCTGGAAAGGATGTACAACAGGTTAGGTTGATTAAAGACAGAAATGTTAATATATTAACAAATAACAAGTGTGTGTTGAGAAGGTACTTTGAAGAGCTGATGAATAATAAAGAAAATGAGAGAGAGAGGAGGATGGATGAAGGAAAGATAGTGAACAAGGAAGTCCTGAGGATTAGCAAGGCGGAAGTGAGGACAGCTTTGAAGAGGATGAAGAATGGAAAGGCGGTTGGCCCAGATGACATTACAGGTACAGGTATGGAGATGTTTAGGTGAGATGGTGGTGGTCTTTTTAACCAGACTGTTTAACACAATCTTGGAGAGTGAGAGGATGCTCGAGCAGTGGAGAAGAAGTGTTTTGGTACCAATTTTTAAGAACAAAGGTGATACTCAGAGTTGTCGTAACTACAGAGGCATAAAGTTGATCAGCCACACTATGAAGATATGGGAAAGAGTTGTGGAAGCCAGGTTAAGAGAAGAGGTGACAATCAGTGAGCAGCAGTATGGTTCCATGCCAAGAAAGATTACTACAGATGCAATGTTTGCTCTAAAGGTGCCTTCACACCAAACGCAAACAGGCAGCACGAATGTATTGCTCATAATTGCTCATTCGCGCGTTCACATCCAAGGGATAGCACTAGCTTTGAGATTCTGCCATCATCAGAGTAAAAGTATCAACATTGGACAGTAAACTAGTTCAAAAATGAGACTGACACTCACCTGGAGACAGAAGGAATAGGAGTTCTTCAGCTGAATGGGGATGTCGGTGTTTTTTACCCACGGATTCCTGCCACAGACGTGCTAACAAGACTAGCAAGCTAGCAACGTAAACACCCATCAAGTTTTCGAGGCAGGGACAACTTTTTCAGGTGAGGCCCCCATCAGATAATGTAAACCTAAGCATGACATTATTTTGGGGATATCCACAGCAGGGTGAACACAGCTATAGAAGTTATAAAGGCAACTTCGCCTGTCTGCATCTCACTCAGACGGTGAATTCATGTCTATTCGTGTGTTTACATTGAGTTATAATGTAATCGTGCTGCATGAAAAATTTGCCTGTTTGCGTTTTTTGTGAAGGCACCTTAAGAGTGCTGATGGAGAAGTATAGAGAAGGTCAGAAGAAGTTGCACTGTGTCTTTGTGGATCTAGAGAAAGCATATGATAGGGTGCCAAGAGAGGAAGTGTGGTACTGTATGAGAAAGTCACGAGTGGCAGAGAAGTATTTGAGGGTGGTGCAGGACATGTATGAGGACAGCGAGAAGGTGGTGAAGTGCTCTGTAGGATATTTCAACTGTCTTCTTCAGCTTCAGTGTCACCTTCAGTGTCTTCTTCACCTGCAGTCTTCTTCAGACTGCAGGTTACAGTTGAAACATGTCAAATGTATGAGACTTCTAATTGTCTTAATAGAAGAACAAGACTAGTTTTATCATTAAGAAGACAAAAAGAACCTGTTTGAGAGATCATGGTGATCCTATCAAATGTTTTGTCCTCCCCATAATTAAAAAAGCATTAAAATGTACTTTAATTATGCCATTATCAAAGTGGTTGATTAATTTTGTGTATGTTGACTAAACAAGGATTGCAGGACTGCTGCTCATAATGTCAGTTTAAAGGAACATAAAACCATCTGAATTATTGGTTTATTGGAGAACAGCCTGATGATTTCACACCCTGAACAAAAAATGTAAACCATCATTTTAATAGCAATATTGAGGGTAACTCAGACCAAATGAGTAAATGCAACAAACTGGAATTATGTCACCAATACTTAAAATGCCTCCAAAATGCCAGTAATAATCAACTAGTAATAAGCTACTTTTTTCCTCCTAAATTTTCAGCTTTGTTCTCATGAATTTACCACTGCCTTAATTTGTTGTTTTATGGTTTCTACATAAATTTGCACCTGCAGTTGTTTGAATGTTCATTTCAGAAACCAGTGGTGGCTGTCCGTCTTTTATATCCAACCTACGGTCATGGCAAATCAAGTAAGCAGCAACATATCTGAGAAATTGATGCACACCACTGTGACTGGTTGTTATCCTATGAGCATTTTTTAGACTTCTGATATAAGGTAAAGTGAAGTAATGATATTTTTTCTGAATTTTAATGCTCTCATATGAAACACTTTAAAGTAGTTAAATTCACTGAGCCAACTCAGCTAGCCCTGATTAATCTCCTGTGGAAGAAGTTCAACAAAACGTTAAAATCTGCAGGGTTGGTCGTTAAATGTGGTGCATTGTAGGAAATTAGATTCTTGTTTGATGCAGTAATTGCTTATTAATTGACCTTTTGTCTAAACAGATACTACTTCATTGTTTCCCCTCACATACCAGCGAAGTTAAAGGATACTCAGTGTTGTTCAGCTCTCTGTATCCTGTGCTGACAAAACCTCGAACATCTTCAAAGTCTGAGAGAGACACACACACACCATTTTTATATTTACCCATTGTTTACTCATTTAAGCAGACAAAGCAATTACCTATAGTTTGATTAATGGAAAAGGAAAGTTTCACATTGGTGTCGAAAAAAAAATGCAGTTTTTTCTCACCTGCACCAAAAGTGGGGTTGCACTCACTGGCATCAATGAGGCCGAGCAAAGCCAAGGAGCCCCAGCCCAGGTAACACACACGTCTACCACACCGCAAGCTGAAACACACAAATGCAACAGTGTAAGATGATCCAACTGAAAACAGACCAAAACAGTGAATCTATCTTGACAATATCAGTGTAACAAATTTAGTCATGTCATAATTTATGCAGCAGTTACAATTAGCTTGTATATTTTCATTTTTATATGTATTTTAACAATAAAAATCTGTATTTGTACTTTATACAGTTGTTTTAATGGGTGTAAGTGACAACTTCCAAATAAAGCAATTCTAGTTTTACAGAATATTCAGCTGTATAAAATCTGAAATGTGCCATTTTTTCCACAAAAACTGCATATGATATACCTGAACCAGATTTCTAACATACCCAGCCATGATTTAATCACATTTTTGATGAGAACCTCAAGCTATACATGTTTGTGTACAATGAAGATAACAGGTGTGATTTTTTGTCCTGTGGTTACCAGCCTTATATTTTACTTTTTCATGATGGAAAAAACTGTTTTGTTTCAAATCATCAATTACACCATACAAAAGTACAACTACCTACCTACCCAAATATTTAAAATAACTGGATAGAGAGATGACCTTTGATTTCAGGGTGGATGAGAAGATATATAAACAAGTGGTCATTGATGGTCACAGTACTGAGATTGTAAATGAGTATAAATATTTAGGGATTATTATAATAAATACATAGTGAAGATTAGTTAATTTGATATTATACAAATTGCTTGCATACACACATCTTTTAGATTCACACATGCACACACACATACAAGCTCCACAGGAAAGTCACTGTTCCTGTTTTCATATATGGGCATGGGGAAAGAGGAGACATCTGGAGAGACAGGAACCAACAGGATGGATGTCATAAAGAGCTCAGATGACATCTGAAGCCATTTGGACACTGGAAGGACCGGTTCTAACTAGTTTGGACAATGGCCAGCATATTGTTGGAAAGTTACTGGGAAACGCCCACTAACTGGAAGCCTTTTTTGTAGCTGTGCTGTTCTTTGTTCTGGGTCTTTTTCACCAGAGGGGGCTGGGAGGACCCACGGTCGTGTTCACTGACTCCCTGCGTGTTTCAATAAAAGTTAAGCTGAGAAATAGTATTTCTTCTGTGATTATTGGTTGGTTAACTGAAAAGATTCTGCTGACTGTCCAAAATTAATTTTTACAGGATAGTAATAAAAAAAAAAACTGTCATGAAATTCAAACACAGATGTCACTGACAGTAAAGCATTACAAAGGCTATATTTTTTTCTTATGGAAGCTGTGACAGTTTAATGTGTATAGGTGTATATTGATCCTTTTCTATCGTTCATTTGTGAAGGGCATTTTGACTTTCTGTTTTATTGCCTGGTATTTTTCTTTGTCTGTTGAATATGAATGAATTTGCAAAGAGTGTAAATATTAGAGATGAGCCAATCTGATCCGAGGTATTGGTATCAGGTCCGATGCAGCTATTTTGCCTGGATCGGTATTGGTAAGGAATAAAAGTCATTTACCGATCCGATACATTAATAATGATATTAAAATGAAAGCGCGGTAACAGTTCTCATCCATGCTGCGTGTGGCTTGCCTGAACATGTCAACATGTCTGCAATGTGGAACTAAAAAGCAGGACTGCAGAATGCAACTACTTCGCAGGGTGGTACCAGCGTTTCCAATTTTAACACTACAAACTTAATAAAACACTTAGGGAAGTATCACGGTAAGGAATATGCTGAATTCTGCCAAGCGCCAAACACAAGGATAAGAAATCCTGCACTGCAACAGATACTCCTGGACTCTTTTCTGAAACGTGACAAACTACCTCCTGACAGCAAAAAAGCAAAGATGATAACAGATAAAATTGTTGAATTTATCTGCTTGATGACCAATGCTTTGCTCTTGTGGAAAATGAGTGTTTTCAGCGTTTAATGGAGTATTTGGAGCCTCGGTACACGCTGCCACACCGGAGCTGGTTTTCTGACAGTGGTCCCAGTTGCTGTAAGTAAGGAAGTACACACATTTATCTCAAGACATTTATCAGAAATCCCAGCTTCAATGAACCAAAGTTTAAAATAAAAAAAGCAGCAGCATTGCTGAACAGGGTCAAATTTGTAATATAGTTCTTGTTTGACTTTTCGATTTACAGTCGTGAAAAAATTAGGACACCCTGTATAAGCCTGTGTGTGCATTTTTAACATATTTGGATATATGGATATTTAATATCAATGTTAAAAATACTGGGAGATTCATGTAATATAACTAAACAATTAAAAATTATTTAAAGACTTTTCTCAAATTTTCTGTAAAATGTAATTCTAAACAAACAGTGAAGAATAAATTAAGACACCCCCATCTTTATTATGGCACCCCCACCTTCATTCCACTTAAAATGGCTAAAATAATTTAAATAAATGCAAACGAAAACAAAAACAAGATCAGACATAGATATGTGAACATTTCTTAATACAGAACTGAATATTTAAAGGGGTGTCCAAATTTTTTCACGACTGTATGTTTTTATATGTGCAAAATGCAGCCACTCATTACCAAAGTATGTTCTGTACTTAAGAGAGACAGTATCGGTTTTGGATCGGTATCGGTCGATACTCAAGGCCCCAGTATCGGTATCGGACTTGAAAAAGTGGTATCGGTTCATCCCTAGTCAACAACAACACAGTATGACACAACACCGTCAGTCCCTAGTGGCAAGAAAAGCGCGAGTGGTTCTTAGGGATGTTTCACACCCTCTGTATAGTGAATATGTGTTAATGCTATCAGGTCGAAGACACGGGGCAAAATCTGTGCAAACCTCTCAAGCTCAGAGAACTTTTATACTCAAGTTTTATCATTACAAACAACACATCTGTCATATCTATCTATAAAATCAAGAGATCTCTGTTCGTGTGTGTCTGTGTGTGTTCCTCAGATATCTCTCAAACGGTTTGTCACACTGGCCTAAGATTTTAAATGTGCTTTGCTGAAGCTACGAGGGTGTGCATCCCCGAATATGGAGTCACTCGGTCAAAATATGTCATTTCTATAAATATTTCAATAAAAGTTAAGCCACTGCTATGTGACCGCTATATGTCTTCACCCCCCTGGTTTCAAGAAGTGTGGGCGGGGTTTCGGATTGACTCCATGCTCATTAGAGAATACACGGCATCACGACCATGCTGATTGGATAACACAGCATCACGACCTGTCAGTCACCACAACGCTTCGCAAGCATAGATTTTAGAAGTGCTTTGCTGGTGAGGTGTGCATCCACGAGTAAAGTTGCTGTGAATGCGTAGGTCTAATGGATATATTCGGCATAGAGAACACGAGGTGCGGGGGGGAAGGGGGGGCGCTGCCGGGGACCCGTGGTGCTGTAAATGACATCACTGGCACACGGGTAAAGCAGCAGCCGAGACTCCTGTCCCATCCCACCGGGCGCTATACGAATGCTCAGGGGGAAGCACGCTCAGCCTGCCCGGTCAGTGGTGCTGCATGCGGACACATGCTTTGACTAAACGACAACAAGACGCAAAAATGTCCAAATAACAAAATAAATCATTTTTATTTAAATATTTACAGTCAAATGGGCAACACCAATACAAAAGTTGCAGCCAAATGGCTCATTCTGCTGTGTGTGTGTGTGTGTGTGCGTGTGTGTGTGTGTGTGTGTGTGTGTGTGGGTGTGTGAGAGAGAGACTGGTGAAGGGATCGGTGCCGTACGTGGATGCCCTGAATTTCCCTCTGGGGATCAATAAAGTACACAAGATACAAATACAAAATAATAATAAAGTTTGGTGTTTTGTACTTATAATATTGCTAAAATATAAAAGGATGCACTACAATGGGTCTCAAATATTTTTAAATGTGTCCTGTTATAGTACTGCATGAGTTTATTGACGATAGACTATAAACTACACATATAAACTAAATTATAATGGTAACTGAACAACTCCCATTCCCCAAAGTGCAAGATACAACATTTATGAATCTGACAAAAAATAAACAAGTGGTTCTTAAACAGGGGCTATATACGTATATTATTCTGTAATTAATATTCACACAATCAATCTCAGTTCAGTCCCTTTCATATTTGTCAAAGTCTAACATGTGTGACTGCCTACATATACGCTATACCTCTGTATTCCACTTTCAAACACAGCCTATGTTCGGGCCTGTAAAGCCTGATTGGGCGATCTGTTTCAGACAGGAATACTAGCTTTCTATGGGCATGCACTAGTTTCACTAACAATGACATAACAAGCTGAAGCTAGGTTATAAAGTATATGTTTACATATTGCCTTGACATGGATTGACACATAAATCGCTTAACATTTCTACCTGTGGCCAAGTAGGGGCAGAAATATGTGCACACACTCTTTAAATATGTAAGATCGCCCTCTGTTTGCGGAGACTGCTACAGCATCATGCATAAACGACATTGTCTCCATACTGTACAATAAAAAATACAATTAAACTTCAAACCAATCAGTGGTTTTGTGTGTTCACTGAATTTGAGTCCAGAGTGCTTACAGAGAAAATTTTCACGACAATATCTTTGTTGAATAAACTCAAATAATAGAACGTTTGTTATTTGCATAGGAGTCTGTGTTGATAATAGGTGACTAATCTGTAATCTGTTATTGGTGTTGACATGAGATATTGTTCGTGTATGTAATGTTTGTTCTCCCTTTTGCACTGTAAAACTGAACAGTTCACAGGACTCAAAACTTATGTGGAAACCAATTACTTCATAAATTTTAAGCAAATGAAATTATTTTTTTGAGTAAACTGTACTTAAAAAATACATTTTCAGCATTGTGTTTTAAATTTTTTAATTTCAGATTACCCAAAAAAAGTAACTGCATTTACTTAACATTTATTAGGTAATCGGTTTCCACATAAGCTTTGAGTTCTGTGAACTAATTCGGTTTTACAGTGTGCGACTGTATTTGCCTGGTTGTAGCCACAGAGACACAAAGATTTCTAAAAGTACAATAAAGTTTCCAACTAAATGTTGATTGGTTATGTGTCCTGCAGTGACTGACTGATTCCAATTTTTAGTGGATATAAGTTCTGGAGGAAAATGGAAAGCTGCAGATATATTACTGAGAGTTATTCTTCTTGTTTTTACGTTTGAGACACTAAGCAGTGTTGTGCAGCAGTTGGAGCCATCTTCTAGTGGCAAGGTTGGGTTTGTTTAAGTCCATATGCTCAGATGGGCTAAAGACAGGACAGTCATGGATAATATGTCGAGCTGTCTGTTGCACCGCACCACACGTGCAAGCTGGAGATGGGCATAGTCCCCAGCAAAACGTATCAGCATTGAAGCGGCCTACTCCAGAGTGTAATTGGTTGAGAGTGACCCACTCTCTCCTAGGTAGCTCTGCCCCTGGTGGTAGCTTCATCTGAGAAGTCACATCAAATTGAGCTGGTCTAGGGATGTGCTGCCAGGCTCTTCTCCATCTTTGCAGGACATCGAAATTGAGGCCCAATAGCATGGCTGTTTGACGAGAAAAAGGCTGGCGAGATGTTAACCTTTGTTGTCCAAGATGGTGTGACTCCTGAACAGTGTTGTGCAGTGGGTGTCCAGTGTCCTGGACAGCCTTGGTAACTAATCTGTATGTGTGATGTTCCCTTCGCAGGGTTGCGGGTGCAATACCTAATAGCACTGGAAGAAATTCTGTTGGGGTAGCATGAAGGCAGCCAGTGACTAGTCTCATGGCTTCATTAATGATTGTGTCCAACTTCCTGGTGTGTGAGCTCCGACAACATGTTGGGGAGGCATATTCTGTGGTGCTGTACACCAAGACACGGGAACTGGTGCGTACAATAGATGTCGACGCACCCAATGATAAGCCTGCCAGTCAACGCAGTAGGTTGTTCCTTGAAGAGACCTTAGCACATAGGGATTCTATGTGTTGCCTGTATGTCAGCTGCCAGTCGAGGTTGACACCAAGATATGTTGGAGATGAGTTGTAGGGCAGTGGTGTCTCATCAAGGTGGACATTAAGCTGACGGCACACCTCCTTGGTGTTGAGATGGAAGGCAGGTGATGTGGTTTTTGTCATGCTTAGCTTTAGCCACCAAGTCTTGAGGTACTCTGCTGTCTGTGCCACGTCTACAGTCAGTGTATCCTCTATTTTTGCCCAACTTCCGTCAGTCTGGGCATGCACTGGGGACCGTGTCCACACCTTTTGTTCATTTTATCTCTGTGGTTATCATTATTGGTATTATTACTGCCTTTTATGTCCCCCTGGTTTCTCTGTGGCCATCCTGAATTCCCCAGTCTCTTGAGATTTTGGCTGATTCTTTATTTATTATTATTTGCATTATTATTATAGTTATGGTCTCCTGTGCCCCCCCCCCCCCGGGTCTCTAGTCATGACGTGTCATTCCTTGTCTGTCCTCAGTGGCTTTGTTATTGTCTGGTGTGTGCACTTGTCTCCCTATGTATCCCCAGCGCCTCATGTTTTCCATACCCATAGCCACTCTCCCTCGTGTGCTCTGGTCAACCCTTGATTGTTTGCCCAGCTGTCTCACACTTGCAATTATCAATTCCCCTATTTATGACAGTTCGTGTTTATGTTCTGTCTGGCCTCTTCTTCATTCATTCCTGTGATTACCTGTGTTCCTAGCATTCCCCAGTGATTATCTGTGTGATTTTGCCTGGTTATCTCTTGTATTGTTTATCAGCCCCCGTGCTGTCATTTGTTTGTTGCGTTTTGTTAATAATTATTTTGCACCATACCCCTGACTGCACTCATGGGTCCTACCTCCAAATCCTCTTCTGCCTGGAGGGCAGATCATGACAGCTTTGATCAGAAAAAAGCATATTGGCCGTGGCTATAACACAGCTGTTCTAGCATGTTTCTTTTTTTTTTTTTTTAATAACCAAGGCACTTCAACACAAACATTTATTTTGTTAAAACAAAACAGTGAGCAAAAGTAGAGACCAGTGATCAGTGTCAGAAGAGAAGATTTAAACAATGTTTTTTTAAGGGCTATAGAATTCAAAAATTAATAGGAAGTGTAGACGCCCTTACTTTAAATGACTTCAGCACATCTGCACCCACAGGAAATCACTAGTTTCTCACACTGCTCTGGTTTGATCTTGGTCCATTCTTCTTTCAGTCTCTTCCACAGGTCAGTAACTGTAGTGGGTTTCTAGCCATTACTTTGTCACAAAAGATTTTCCGTAGATTCTCTATGTGCTTTAGATCTGGACTCTGGGCTGGCCATTTCATTGTTTCAATATTGTTAGATTCATGAAACTGTTTAACCCATTTTGCAGTGTGACAGGGGGCACTGTCTTGCATGAAAATTGCAGGCTGATTGGGAGACAACTGCAATGGAGGAACTGCATGTTGCTGAAGGCAGTTCACACAAGCATTTGCATTCACCCGGCCATGTAGCTATACAAGAGGCCCAACTCCTGCTGCAGAAAACATCCTCCAAACTATGACACTTCCTCCTCCAAATTTAAGTGACTTCTTTATACACTTTGGGTTCAGTCTTTCCCCAATTTGATGCCGAACATATTGTTTCCCATCAGACCCAAATAAACTGAACTTGCTCTCATCACTCAAGTGCACTCTGGACCAGTTCTCCTCTGAAAAAAAAAAAACATGCTAGTAAAGCAGTGGTATATACACTCACCGGCCACTTTATTAGGTACACCATGCTAGTAACGGGTTGGACCCCCTTTTGCCTTCAGAACTGCCTCAATTCTTCGTGGCATAGATTCAACAAGGTGCTGGAAGCATTCCTCAGAGAGTTTGGTCCATATTGACATGATGGCATCACACAGTTGGCGCAGATTTGTCGGCTGCACATCCATGATGCGAATCTCCCGTTCCACCACATCCCAAAGATGCTCTATTGGATTGAGATCTGGTGACTGTGGAGGCCATTTGAGTACAGTGAACTCATTGTCATGTTCAAGAAACCAGTCTGAGATGATTCCAGCTTTATGACATGGCGCATTATCCTGCTGAAAGTAGCCATCAGAAGTTGGGTACATTGTGGTCATAAAGGGATGGACATGGTCAGCAACAATACTCAGGTAGGCTGTAGCGTTGCAACAATGCTCAATTGGTACCAAGGGGCCCAAAGAGTGCCAAGAAAATATTCCCCACACCATTACACCACCACCACCAGCCTGAACCATTGATACAAGGCAGGATGGATCCATGCTTTCATGTTGTTGACACCAAATTCTGACCCTACCATCCGAATGTCGCAGCAGAAATCGAGACTCATCAGACCAGGCAACGTTTTTCCAATCTTCTATTGTCCAATTTCGATGAGCTTGTGCAAATTGTAGCCTCAGTTTCCTGTTCTTAGCTGAAAGGAGTGGCACCCGGCGTGGTCTTCTGCTGCTGTAGCCCATCTGCCTCAAAGTTCGACGTACTGTGCGTTCAGAGATGCTCTTCTGCCTACCTTGGTTGTAACGGGTGGTTATTTGAGTCACTGTTGTCTTTCTATCAGCTCGAACAAGTCTGGCCATTCTCCTCTGACCTCTGGCATCAACAAGGCATTTCCGCCCACAGAACTGCCGCTCACTGGATATTTTTTCTTTTTCGGACCATTCTCTGTAAACCCTAGAGATGGTTGTGCGTGAAAATCCCAGTAGATCAGCAGTTTCTGAAATACTCAGACCAGCCCTTCTGGCACCAACAACCATGCCACGTTCAAAGTCACTCAAATCACCTTTCTTCCCCATACTGATGCTCGGTTTGAACTGCAGGAGATTGTCTTGACCATGTCTACATGCCTAAATGCACTGAGTTGCCGCCATGTGATTGGCTGATTAGAAATTAAGTGTTAACGAGCAGTTGGACAGGTGTACCTAATAAAGTGGCCGGTGAGTGTATAGCCACAGCTGATATTGTCAAATTCTGAACAATGAAGAATAACATATTTTAGAATAAATCAAGTATTAATACACTGTTCTCTAATTTTGGTCTCCACTGTATAGGTGACTGCTCTTCACCCACAGTTGCCTCATTTGGGGGTCTGTAGCCCAGAGCCGCCAGTTCCTCCTGGTTCCTGGACGGCCGTGAGTTCTGCTCGGCTGGCCTTGGACTTTGGCTGGTCTCCTGTAGAGACCCTTTTTCATATTTCCCCACTGGCCTTGGATTCTAGTCAACTCCCAAGGGGGTCCCAAGCTCCTTGCCTCTTTGCCCTTGGACTTTGGAAGGCCCCCTGAGTTCTCTCCCTTTGCTGACCCCATGCCTCTGTTCCCTACCTGTTTCTGCCCCCATTTTTTTGTTTTGTGTGTGTGTGTGTGTGTGTGTGTTTCTCCAGCCACCATGCCACTGTTTTTGTTTAAATAAACATTTAAAGTTTCCCGGATCACTCTGCATTTTGGCTCTAAATCCTGAGGTTCCTCCTGTCAGCAGTCTCCCCCCAGGATGCTCTACCTCTGAGCAGCTGCCTCCACCAGAGCAGAGATTCCTTCACTGTGAGAGTAGGTAACATCCACCGTTTGCTCATAGACTCTCATGTGCTGCAGAATCCCACTGTTGGGGGGGAAAGGAAAAGAGATGCATCATTTCAAGAAACAAGTTCAGCTTTATTTGTGTTTATATAAACGGTGTCCACACCGTGACCGAGGGCTATAAAATTAAATGGAATGTGGTCCTTGGCAACAGATGGAACTTTATGTGTGATGCACATACATACAGTATTAGAGTAAAAAGCCAACTTTGTCATCATTCAATCCATACAGCCAACCATATACAGTAGAATGAAATTATGTTTCTCCTATCTACAATGTTTATCACATCTAGAGTCAGAGGGGTCGCTGCCATGTATGGCGCTGCCACAAACAACTTTTCCTTTCCCCATTCTATTATGCTGAGCACCAAGCTAGAAGGTGGGAAATACCATTTTTATATGGTCTTTGGCATGACCCAGCCAGGGCTTGAACCCACAACCTCCTGGCTGTGGGGCAGATGTTCTACCACTAGTCCACCACTCCGGTGTCCTAGTGGCAGCGCTTCAATAGTGATGTTACTATAAGGTTGGAAAATGTTTGGGTTTTTTTTTTCCTCAGACTTAAAGTGGACGTGTATTTGTTTGGTTTTCTAAAAATCTGCTCCAGTAATGAAAGAGAAAAACATCCATCCATCTTCTACCACTTATCTGGGGTCCGTCTTGGGAGCAGCAATCCAAGTAGCCCAGACTGCTGCCCGGTTCACATAGCACCATGATTCTTCCTGCAGGTGGTGAGCCCAGTGAAGGGCGGACCCATGTGGCTCCTTTGGGTACACTGTTTCCTTGATGTAACTTCTTCATGGGGATCCACTAGACGGTCAGGACCACTCTTAGTTTGGCCCTTCACCCATGGCCAATTTGTCTTGGGAATCCTTACCAGGGGTAAGTTGCCCCTGACAACATAGCTCCTGGGATCATTAGGACACAAATGCCTCTGCCATGATAAGGTGGTGGTGATCCATGGATGGAAGAGAATAACATTCAGAGACATTATCAAATGAAACACCAGCCCCACACTTGGTGCCCTGGGGAATAGTCAGAGCAAAAATTAAGTGCAATCATTACAACAACTGTGTTTTTTATGCTGAAAAGGAAGGGGGGTGAAAATGTTGCAGTGGTCAAATATGAGGTGAGGCATCTGTCAGACACTGAACATTTTCACCAGAGT
Organism: Pholidichthys leucotaenia; assembly: GCA_020510985.1. Classification (NCBI taxonomy): domain Eukaryota; kingdom Metazoa; phylum Chordata; class Actinopteri; order Cichliformes; family Pholidichthyidae; genus Pholidichthys; species Pholidichthys leucotaenia. The sequence continues at coordinate 222,504,606 of CM035845.1, read as the reverse complement.
TTGACTTTATGAAAGAGCACTTCACTAATGTACCCAGTAACAACCAACACAAACTATATCGGCAACACAACTGCTACACTTACAGAGGATATGCCAGCTAACTCAACACAGGAAGTGTCAAGACAGTCTTGTGTGTCTGATTTTTACTTGACAGCATATGACGGCAGCACAGATGCTACAGACACAACACAGCTGTTAATTTTTTTGTGTGGAACTGTCCAGTGTTAAGCAACTGAAAACTGCTGCCTGTAACACTGTTTATGTCCTGTTGACTCTTTACATTATTCTGTATGTAACCTCCAACAATTAAAAGTTAGACACCCCATCAACCAACTCTCTCTCAGCAGCATGTCTATGTCTGCAGTGACCTCTAGAGGTCAGCAGCATACAACAAAACACTGCTGTTGGTGCGCTCTTGCACACTTATTTTATAATGCTGTCAGAAACTTGATAAAATGCCCTTTTCCCAGATGTAGAGATGCATGTAACTGAGCAGTAGAGATCAGTTCTAATGTGAAAAACTTGTCCAGGGTTTGCTGGTGGTTACAGGCTGATGCCTGTAACCACAAACAAGCACTTAGGAAGTAGTGAGCAGGACTTTTGGGTGCACAGGAGTAGGATAAAGGTGAGGGTATGTGAGAGCATTATGGCTGACCAGCAGAGTAAGACTGTCACTGTGCTGAGTGATGACGATCAAGTGACTCATGAGACAAATCATACAAAAAAATGTGATAAATTCAATATTAAAAATTAAGTCCGTGTGGCTGACTACTGATCGGAGGGTCAGTGGTTCGATTTCCACTCTCTCTGCAGTCTGAATGTCGAGGTGTTCTTGAGCAAGATACTGAACCTTCAGTTGCTCCTGGTGGGTCAGGCCAGCGCCTTAAGATAAGATAAGATAAGATAAGCCTTTATTAGTCCCACAACGGGGAAATTCCAGGATTGCAACAGCACAGGGATAGCAACACTCAGAGCAACAATCAGAAGGCAAGAAAAAAACAAGCAAGCAAGAGCAGCTAATATACATATGTACGTATTACTATAAAATATATATATATACACACACACACAGACACACAGTGCAGAGCATTGTAGCTGGATGGAATAAATATATGAATATATGAACACACAGTGCAGAGCATTGTAGCTAGATGGAATAAATATGTAAATATATAAACACCCACAGTACGGAGCATTGCAGCTAGGTGGAATAAATATACAAGTATATAAACACACACAGTGCGGAGCAATGTAGCTAGATGGAATAATATGTAGATATATAAATATATAAACACACCCAGTGCTGAGCATTGTAGCTAGATGGAATAAATATGTAAATATATAAACACACACAGTGCAGAGCATTGTTGCTAGATGGAATGAAACAGCATAACCGTCTACTTAGTTATCCTACATGGTATGACTATGTGCCCATACATATTCTCACCCTCCATAGTGACCGGTATGTTCCTAGTTGTATGCCGGAGGGGACCATTGTGTAAGTCTATTGCATCTTTTGCATTCAAAAAACTATTAGTTTGTTACGTCTTTTTGCTATCTCTGCGAGCAGCCCTGCTTAGGTTGTACAGTCTGACAGCCGTTGGTAGGAAGGACCTACGAAACCTCTCGGTTGTGCACCTGGGATGATGTAGTCTGCTGCTAAATGAGCTCCTCAGTGCATTCAGTATGTCCTGCATAGGGTGGAACTCGGACTCCAGCAGAGATGACAGTTTAGCCACCGTCCTTCTCTCTCCTATCTCCTCCATCGGATCAAGGCGCTGCCCCAGGACAGAGCTAGCTTTCTTAATCAGTTTGTTCAGTCTCTTCCTATCGGCTGCAGTAATGCCACTGCCCCAGCAGACCACTCCAAAAGTGATGGCTGATGCCACCACCGTGTCATAGAATGACTTCAGCAGCGCCCCTTGTACACCAAAAGACCTGAGTCTCCTCAGCAGGAACAGCCTGCGCTGTCCCTTCTTGTAGAGTGCATCAGTATTGTGTGACCAGTCTAGTTTATTGTTCAGATGAATACCCAGGTACTTATAGGATGTCACCATCTCGATGTCTGTTCCCTGTATATTTACTGGTACTGTGAGGGGCTGCCCATGCCTGCGGCAGTCCACCACCAGCTCCTTAGTTTTCCTCGCGTTGATCTGGAGGCAGTTCCGATGGCACCAGTCCACGAAGTCCTGGATAAGCCCTCTGTACTCAGCTTCATCTCCATTGGAGATGAGGCCAACGATCGCAGAGTCATCAGAGAACTTCTGTAGATGGCAGTGTGTTGTGTTGTGTGAGAAGTCCGCAGTATAAAGAGTGAACAGGAAGGGAGCCAGCACCGTTCCCTGGGGGGCCCCCGTGCTACTGATGATCGTGTCGGACACACAGTCCCGGGTTCTCACAAACTGAGGCCGGTTCGTGAGGTAGTCCAGGATCCATGATGACAGGTGCTGGTCCACCCCTGCGCGCAGCAGCTTGTCCTTCAGGATCATCGGTTGGATGGTGTTGAAAGCACTGGAGAAGTCAAAGAACATGATCCTCACCATATTCCCGGGCTTCTCCAGGTGGGACAGAGAACGGTGAAGGAGGAAGGAATGGCTGCTTACATGGCAGCTCTGCCACTATCAGTGTGGGAATGAGTGTGGATTGGGTGGATAGCATGATCTGTGAAGCGCTTTGGTCATCCAGAGATGAAAGTGCTATATAAGTGAATCCCATTTACCAATCTTAGCTTTTAAAATGTGATCATTTTGACCAACAAGACAAGGCAAGGCAAGTTTATTATAGCACATGTCATGTACAAGACAATTCAAAGTGCTCTACATTAAAGTATTACAGCAAGTTGCAAAAGAAATACATAAGAAATTAAGACCAAACTAAAAAAATAAAGAGAAACAAAAACAAGCTAAAATAGAATAACACAGATTAAGTGCAAGAAATAAAAGTTAAATGTGTTAACAATTGTTCTACTGAAAAGCAGCAGTAAATAGGAAAGTTTTTAAACTTGATTTAAAGCAGCTGAGAGTTTCAGCAGCCCTGATGGTTTCTGGGAGATTGTTCCACATGTGAGGAGCATAAAAAACTGAATGCTGCCTCACCTTGTTTGGTTCCAACTTTGGGCACAGATAGTAGGACTGCCCCTGACGACCTGAGGGCTCTGGGTGGTTCATAATAGGGATGGGACAAAAGATCAATTTAGTGATGGATCGCAATACTTGACACTAAAGACGATGCACCAATTCCTAAACACATGGATCAATCTTTTATCAATTACAGTGGGGCAAAAAAGTATTTAGTCAGCCACCAATTGTGCCAGTTCTCCCACTTAAAAGATGAGAGAGGTCTCCAATTTTCATCATAGGTATGCCTCAACTATGAGAGACAAAATGAGAAAAAAAAATCCAGAAAATCACATTGAAGGATTTTTAATGAATTAATTGGTAAATTCCTCGGTAAAATAAGTATTTGGTCGATAACAAAAGTTCATCTCAATACTTTGTTATATACCCTTTGTTGGCAATGACAGAGGTCAAACGTTTTCTGTAAGTCTTCACAAGGTTTTCACACACTGTTGCTGGTATTTTGGCCCATTCCTCCATGCAGATCTCCTCTAGAGCAGTGATGTTTTGGGGCTGTCGCTGGGCAACACGGACTTTCAACTCCCTCCAAAGATTTTCTATGGGGTTGAGATCTGGAGACTGGCTAGGCCACTCCAGGACCTTGAAATGCTTCTTACGAAGCCACTCCTTCGTTGCCCAGGCAGTGTGTTTGGGATCATTGTCATGCTTATAACAAACTGTGTTGGAAGTCACATATTAATTATATTAAAGGTAAAGTATCCAAATCAATTGCAATATTACACAGAGTGAAATATTTGCTGAATCAACCCACACTATACACCTTGTATCATTCATTAATACTCCCATACATGACATATTGTAATGAAGTATGGGGAAATACATATAAAACAAACATATATCCACTCTTTATGCTTCAAAAGAGAGCTATTAGAATAATAAACAAAGCAGCTTACAGGGAACCAACAAACCCACTTTTTCTTAAACAAAAAACTCTCAAGTTGAAAGATCTGGTTGACTTTAAAACCGCAATAATAATGTTCAAAGTGAAGAATTTATCACTGCCCGCAAATATCCAAAAGTTGTTCCAAACAAGGGAGAAACGATATCACTTCAGAGGAACATGTATATTTCAAAAGCCTACAGTGAGAACAACCACCAAGCAACACTGTATTTCAGTGCAAGGAGTCAGATTATGGAACGATTTTGGACCTGAACTAAAATCATGTACAACGCTTGGACAATTTAAACAAAAACTAAAGGAAGAAATACTCCAAACATATTTACAAGACGACATGTAAACTCACATAAGGATTGACATATCCAGCCTGTGTTGTGTTGTAGCTTAGTTTTTGGTTTTTTTTGGGTTTTTTTTTCTGTGACATTTTGTCTTAGATTTGTTTTGAATAGTAACCGCTTAACTTAGCTTAGCTTAGTTTACTTTTTTTTTTTTTTTTCTCTCAGTCACATTTTGTCTTAGCTTTGTTTTAAATTGTAATCGCTCTTGTCTTGTTTTCTCTTTTTTCTCTTTTGAATTCTTGGATGGAATATGGGTGGGCAATATAAGCTGTGGCTTCAGCCATCACCCATTTCGGATAACTCACGTGGAATTGTATAGTAGAAGGAGTCTTTGTCTAATTTGACCTTGTTGTTATATTATACAGTTTCTTTTAACCTGTACTGTGCTATCAGACATAAATAAATAAAATCATTCATTCATGCTGAAAGACCCAGCCACGTTTCATCTTCAATGTCCTTGCTGATGGAAGGAGGTTTTCACTCAAAATCTCACGATACATGGCCCCATTCATTCTTTCTTTTACACGGATCAGTCGTCCTGGTCCCTTTGCAGAAAAACAGCCCCGAAGCATGATGTTTCCACCCCCATGCTTCACAGTAGGTATGGTGTTCATTCTCCTCCAAACACGACAAGTTGTTTTTACAATAAAGTTCTATTTTGGTTTCATCTGACCATATGACATTCTCCCAATCCTCTTCTGGATCATTCAAATGCTCTCTAGCAAACTTCAAACGGGCCTGGACATGTACTGGCTTAAGCAGGGGGACACGTCTGGCACTGCAGGATTTGAGTCCCTGGCGGCGTAGTGTGTTACTTAAGGTAGCCTTTGTTACTTTGGTCCCAGCTCTCTGCAGATCATTCACTAGGTCCCCCCGTGTGGTTCTGGGATTTTTGCTCACCGTTCTCGTGATCATTTTGACCCCACGGGGTGAGCTCTTGTGTGGAGCCCCAGATCGAGGGAGATTATCAGTGGTCTTGTATGTCTTCCATTTTCTAATAATTGCTCCCACAGTTGATTTCTTCACACCAAGCTGTTTACCTATTGCAGATTCAGTCTTCCCAGCCTGGTGCAGGTCTACAATTTTGTTTCCGGTGTCCTTTGACAGCTCTTTGGTCTTGGCCATAGTGGAGTTTGGAGTCTGACTGTTTGAGGTTGTGGACAGGTGTCTTTTATACTGATAATGAGTTCAAACAGGTGCCATTAATACAGGTAACGAGTGGAGGACAGAGAAGCCTCTTAAAGAAAAAGTTACAGGTCTGTGAGAGCCAGAAATCTTGCTTGTTTGTAGGTGACCAAATACTTATTTTACCGAGGAATTTACCAATTAATTCATTAAAAATCCTTCAATGTGATTTTCTGGATTTTTTTTCTCATTTTGTCTCTCATAGTTGAGGTATACCTATGATGAAAATTGGAGACCTCTCTCATCTTTTAAGTGGGAGAACCTGCACAATTGGTGGCTGACTAAATACTTTTTTGCCCCACTGTATGTATATTCATGTCAATGTTGTATACTCTCTTGGGTATTCAACCAATTGCGGTTTTAGTCCACTAGATGGTACAAAACAAGCACTAAGTCAAGAGAAGTCATAGCTTGTCTGGCAAGATTTACAGCCAGATGGTGCAAAAGCGCCCACTGATGGTGTAAATCATATCTTGTTTCGCGAGATTTGCAGCCAGCTTTGAAAGTTAGGAAGCAGTTAACTCAAATATTGGGCCTTTTTTGGATCTAATAACAAAGATGGAAGGAACGACCTTGACATGACACACAACCTGCAAGAAGCGCTGCACAAAAAAACAAAACAAAACAAAAAAAAAAACCACACAGGCCAGCACACGTCTCGGAGTAGCGTTAGCAACGGTTAAGCTAAAAACACACCGGCATGGAGCTTGCAAGTAGCACTCGGAGAAAAATTGAGTAATGATTATTTATGAAGTGCTTTTCAGAGACATACTGTATACTCAAAATCTTGTACAATAAAATAGAATAAAAGGAATTTGACAGATAAAAATTTTAAAAAATACAAAAACAAGTTAAAAAACATGATTAAATTAATTTAAAAATATAAGACTTACCATTAAAAATCAGTTGAACTAAAACTCAATGGAAAGCCCCCTTAAACAAAAGTTTTCAGCTGCTTTGTAAGAGTCCACAGAGTCAGACAAACATAGCTGAAGCGAGAGTCTATTCCAAACACCATCCACCACCCTCCCTGTGTGTAGAGATGCATCTCCGTGGAAAATGAAGCCCCGAGAATACTTTATTATAATATGAAAGAGGTGTCAATAGTTTTACTTTAGGACATGATTTGAGGTTGAATAAGGTGAAAAATATTTGAAAGCTATGGTATTGTGATAACCGATATTGCGATATCGTGATTTTTTTGTTGAATCTTGATAGGATCGTATCATGACCCAAGAATCATGATCCGAACTGCATTGTGAGGTCCCTTGCAATTCCCACCCCTAGTTCGTAATGGACCAGAAGATCTGAAATGTATTTTGGCCCTAAACCATTCAGAGCTTTATGAACCAACAGCAGTATTTTGAAATCTATTCTTTGACAGACAAGAAGCCAGTGGAAAGCTCTGAGGACTAGACTTATATGATCTATTTTCTTGGTCTTAGTGAGGACTCGGGCAGCAGCATCATGAACTAACTGCAGCTGTCTGATGGACTTTTTAGGAAGACGTGAGGACAGTGTTACAGTAGTCCAGTTTACTGAAGATAAATGCATGGACAAGTTTTTCTAGATCTGCTGAGACATCAATCCTTAAATCCTCGCTACATTCTTTAATTGATAATAGACTTCATTACTGTTTTAATGCCATCCATCCATCTTCTATCACTTTTCCAGAGGTCCAGGTCACAGAGGCAGCAGTTCAAGAAGAGAAGCACAGACTTTCCTCTCCCCAGCCACCTTCTCCAGCTCTTCAGAGAGGATACCAAGGCGTTCCCAAACCAGGTGGGAGACATAGTCTCTCCAAGCGAGTCCTGGGTCTGCCCCGGGGTCTCCTCCCAGTGGGACGTGCCCAAAATACCTCAAGTGGGAGGCATCCAGAAGGCATCCTGTTCAGCTGCCCATACCACCTCAACTGGCTCCTTTCAATATGGAGAAGTAGCGGTTCTACTCTGAGCCTCTCCCGGATGACTGAGCGCTTCACCCTATCTCTAAGGGTGAGTCCAGCAATCCTACAAAGAAAGCTCATTTCAACTGCTTGTATCCGCGATCTCTTTCTTTCGGTCATTACCCAAAGCTCATGACAATAGGTGAGAGTAGGAAGATAGACTGACCGGTAAATCGACAGCTTTGCCTTATAGCTTAGCTCCCTCTTCACCACAACAGACCAGTATAATGTCCGCATTACTGCAGATGCTGCTCCGATCCATCTGTCAATCTCTCGCTCCATTCTCCCCTCACTCATGAATAAGACCCCGAGAAACTTAAATTCCTCCACTTGGGGCAGGAGCTTGTCCCCAACCTGGAAAGGACAATCCACCTTTTTCCGGCTGAGGACCATGGACTCGGACTTCGAGGTGCTGATTCTCATCCCAGGCGCTTCACACTCAGCGGCAAACCGTCCCAGTGAGACCTGTAGGTCATTGCTGGATGAAGCCAACAGGACAACATCATCTGCAAACAACAGAGATGAGATCCTGTGGTCACCAAGCATGACACCCTCCATTCCTGGCTACGCCTAGAAATCCTGTCCATAAAAATTATGAACAAGATCAGTGACAAAGGGCAGCCCTGGCAGACTCCAACTCTCACTGGGAATGAGTCTGACTGAGTGTTGACAATACAAACCAAACTCTCACAATGGTCATATAAAGACCGGATAGCTTGTAACAACAAACCCGATACCTTATACTCCCGAAGCACCCCCCACAAAAAAACACGAGGGATGCAGTCGAATGCTTTCTCCAAGTCCACAAAACACATGTAAACTAGTTGGGCAAACTCCCACGAACCCTTGAGGATTCTCGAGAGGGTAAAGAGCTGGTCCGATGTGCCACGACCAGGACAAAAATCACAATGCTCCTCCTGAAACCGAGGTTCAACCAACGGCCGGACTCTCCTCTCCAGTACCTTGGCATAAACCTTCCCAGGGAGGCTGAGGAGTGTGATCCCTCTAAAGTTGGAGCACACCCTCCGGTCCCCTTTCTTGAAGAGAGGAACCTCTGTAGAAAGCGTGTTAGTGGGATTGAGGAGATCCTCGAAGTATTCCTTCCACCACCCGATGATATCCCCAGTCGACGTCAGCAGCGCCCCATCCACACCATACACAGTGTGGACAGGGAGCTGCTTCCCCCTCCTGAGCCGCCGGACAGTTTGCCAGAATCTCTTGGACGCCGACCTAAAGTCTTGTTCCATGGCCTCACCGAACTCCTCCCACACCCAAGTTTTTGCTTTAGCAACCACCCGAGCTGCACTCCGCTTGGCCTGCCAGTACACCTCAGCTGCTTCAGGCGTCCCACAAGCCAACCAAGCTTGATAGGACTCCTCCTTCAGCTTAATGGCCCCCCTCACCACTGGTGTCCACCACTTGGTTCGGGGGTTGCCACCATAAGATGCACCAACAACCTTGTGGCCGCAGCTCTGGGCAGCCACTTCAACATTGGAGGTGGAGAACATGGCCCATTCAGACTCCATGTCTCCAGACTCCCACAGTATGTTGTCGAAGTTCTTTCGGAGGTGGGAGTTTAAGACCTCCCGGACAGGGGCCTCAGCCAGACGTTCCCAGCACACCCTCACTATACATTTGGGTATACCAGGTCTGAATGGCATCTTCCCCTGCCATCGGCTCCAACTCACCACCAGGTGGTGATCTGTTGACAGCTCTGCACCTGTCTTTACCCGAGTGTCCAAGACATATGGTTGCAGGTCTGATGACACGATAACAAAATTGATCACTGACCTGCGAACTAGGGTGTCCTGGTGCCAGGTACACATATGGACACCCTTATGCTTGAACATGGTGTTCATGATGGACAAACTGTCATTAGCACAGAAGTCCAATAACTGTTGACCACTCGGGTTCAGATCGGGCAGGCCGTTCCTCCCAATCACCCCCTTCCAGGTTTCACTGTCGTTGCCCACATGCGTATTGAAGTCCCCCAGTAGGACAATGGAGTCTCCAAGAGGAGCACTCTCCAGCACCTCAGTCAGAGACTCCAAAAAGGGTGGGTATTCAGAACCATCATTTGGTGCATAGGCACAAATGATGGTCAGGACCCGTTTCCCAGCCCGAAGGCGCAGGGAAACAACCCTTTCGTCCACCGGGAAAAACTCCAATATAGAGGCAGCAAGGTGGGGGGGTACAAGAATACCCACCCCTGCTTGTCACCTCCCGCTTGGAGCAACTCCAGAGTAGGCCAAGCTCCAGCCCCTCTCCAGGAGACATTCCGGAACCACAGCTGTGTGTTGAGGTGAGGCCCACTGTATCTAGCCGGTATCTCTCAACCTCATGCACCAGCTCAGGCTCCTTCCCCACCAGAAAGGTGACATTCCACGTCCCAAAAGCCAGTTCAGGAAGCCTGGGATCAGATCGCCAAGGTCTCTGCCTTCAACCGTCACCTGATCCACATAGCACTGGACCCCCATGGTCCCTCCTGCAGGTGGTGAGCTCACTGGAGGGCAGACCCATATAACTCCTTCGGGCTGAGCCCAGCCAGGTCCCATGGGCAGAAACCCAGCCACTGGGTGCTAGCCATCGAGCCTCTCCCCCAGGCCTGGCTCCGGGATGGGCCCCGGTAACCCCATACCGGGTGGGGTACACTGAATCCTTGTTCTGACATTCATCATTAGAGTCTTTTGGATCGTTCTTAGTCTGGCTCTTCACCCAGCACCAGTTTATCTTGGGTGACCCTACCAGAGGCAAATTGCCCCGGACAACATAGCTCCTGGAATCACTAGGGAACGCAAACCCCCCACCACAATAAGGTGACAATCCATGAGCCACATTACTCTCTTAATGTGGCTGTAAATTCAGGTCTGAGTTCAGAATCAGATGCTTTAATTTGACCAATGCTTTAATTTGACCAATGCATTTGATCAGGGTTTGAATTGGACCATAGTCTCCTGGTGAGATGGTTATGTAGATTTGTGTATCATCTGCATAATTATGGTAATATATTTTGGGGGTTTTTATGAGTTGAGCTAGTGGGAGTATATAGATGTTGAAAAGCAAAGGTCCCAAAATGGAACCTTGGGGAACTCCACAGGTTATTTTTGTTCACTCAGATTTGTAGTTATAGACACATAACAGTCCATCCATCCATCCATCCAGCCATCCATCCAGCCATCCATCCATCTTATACCGCTTTTCCGGAGGTCCGGGTCGCGGAGGCAGCAGTTCAAGCAGAGAAGCCCAGACTTCCCTCTCCCCCGCCACCTGTTCCAGCTCTTCAGAGAGGATACCAAGGCGTTCCCAGACCAGCTGGGAGACATAGTCTCTCCACCGTGTCCTGGGTCTGCCTCAGGGTCTCTTCCCAGTGGGACGTGCCTGAAACACCTCAAGTGGGAGGCGTCCAGGAGGCATCCTAATCAGATGCCCATACCACCTCAACTGACTCCTTTCAATGTGGAGGGGCAGCGGTTCTACTCTGAGCCTCTCCCGGATGACTGAGCTCCTCACCCTATCTCTGAGGGTGAGTCCAGCAATCCTACGGAGAAAGCTCATTTCAGCAGCTTGTATCCGCGATCTAACAACTTAAATAACTTAAATAACAGTCCCTGTCTTTTAAATAGGACTGAAACCAGCTAAGTGCTGTACCAGAAAGTCCCACCCAGTTTTTCAGCCGGTCTAGTAAGATGTTAGATGTTATGGTCAACCATGTCGAATGTAGCGCTGAGGTCCAATAGAACCAAGACTGAAATGTTGCCACTATCTGTATTGGAGCGAATGTCATTAAGGACCTTAATTAGAGCTGTGTCAGTGCTGTGGACTGGCCGAAAACCCAAGTGGAAGACATCAAAACAGTTATTTAGTGTCAGGAAGTTGCACAGTTGTTGAAAGACAGCTTTTTCTATTATTTTAGGGAAGGTTTGATATGGGCCTGTAGCTATTCATGAGTGAGATGTCTAGGCTGTTCTTTTTTAAAAGTGGCTTGATAACAGCTATTTTTTAGGGACTGAGGGAAGACACCTGAATGTAGAGACATACGTATTTATTATAATATGTAGTAGATCTGAGGCCATACAACATGAAACACTTTAAAAAAAAACAACCTATTGGCAGAGTATCAAGGCAGCAAATAGTGGATTTCAGGTAGTATATGATGTCATCCAAGTCTTTACGATTGATAGGAAAAAATTGTGCCAATGTGTTTACATCTTCTCTTAGTGGACACAGAGGAAGCACATGTCCTGCACCTGGCATAGGAGCATTGACTGACTATCTAATTTTCTAAATTGAGTCAGTAAAGAAAAAGGCAAAGTCATTACAGACATGGTTGGATAGAAGTGCAGGAGCTACTGACACAGGGGAGCTTGCTTACCTGTCAACAGTAGTGAACAAGGTGTGTGCATTATTGTTGTTTTTAGCAATGATGCCAGAAAAATATGATTGGCATGTATTTCTCAGCTCCAAATTATAAATGCTCAATCTCTCATTACACATTTCATTGTGAGTCTGTAATTTAGTTTTTTATCACCTGCGTTCAACTTTTTGACACACTTTTTTCAGCTCTTACCAGAGTGGCATTTCTCCGTGGTTTCTTTTTAATAGTGACCATCTTCACCTTGGTGGGAGCACTGGCATTGATAATATTTGTAATTTTACCATTGAAATTTTTCACAAGCTAATTAACTAAAGAGGGGGGTGAGGAAGAGAAAGCTTGAATCAATATTTCACTGGCTTTTTCACTGATGTACCATTTTTTTGATGACTTCTGTCTGGATATTTCTGTTGACATTAATCAGTGATTAAAGAACAAGATCCTTTTACTGATCAGAATGCTTCGGGCATATCCCACTGGGAGGAGACCCTGGGGCAGACCCAGGACACGCTGGAGAGACTACATCTCCCAGCTGGCCTGGGAACATCTTGGTATCCTCTCTGAAGACCTGGAGCAGGTGGCCAGTGAGAGGGAAGTCTGGGCTTCTCTGCTTGAGCTGCTACCTCTGCTACCCGGACCTCCGGAAAAGTGGCAGAAAATGGATGGATGGATCCTTCTGCTATATTAACATACTTCCCTTTCCTGCAGTCACTACCTCTTGACTGTGGCAGAAGCAGTGCCTTTGTTTGAAAATCACTGGTTTAAGGTTAAGGTATCATCCAACCACTTCAGTTTGAAGTGCTCATGACACGATTTTGACATCTTTTAACATGTTGTATAAACCCAAAAATCATTGTCGATGATCAATATAACATTTACAAGCGCGCCTACATAACATAGTTATCATCAGAAAACCACCAAATTTGACTAGACTGTGGTGCCGCTCACCGAATGAGGAAGGAGGTGGAAATGACGTCACCACAAGAATGGATAATAATTAATTTAATATTTTTGACAGTTGTAGTACATGTGTACTATACCAGTTATGAGTATTGTTTTTCTTGTGACCAAACTCTAGAAAAAATGAGGACTATCAGTTGCTTCTATTGCTTTTATTATTATTGTTGAAAATCACATGCCAGTTGATACATGACAAAAGCAGTTAATAAACAATGATAACAAACAACATTGCATTTTTAATGAGACATAAATCATAAATAATAGGGAATACATTAATTTACAGGGATGGCAACAGGAAATTCTGATTTCAGCTGAAATCTAATTTGGTCGATTGACTTATGGGGGGGCCGGGGGGGCGCAGCCCCCCTGAAGCTGAGAGGTTTTCAGTAAAACAGAAGTAATTTAGACTGAAAAAATGATAAAAAAAAAAAAAAATGAAATACTGGACTTAGATAAATCATTAAATTTAATGAAAAGTTACCTTACTTTTTCTTCAATGTTGTCTCACTGTCTTTAGTCCAACATATTTAACAGTTCTATAAGAGTTTATTACACTATTTACACGATTTACACTGGTCACCGAGTCACTTCTAAGGTAGTCGGTATGTTTCTTCACTTTTGATGCGTGGTCTGACAGCGCCACACATCCACATGATCCATAGTTAATCAAGTCTTTACAATACACACAAAAAGCTTTTCTGGCCACGTCTGGTTTCTTCAGAAATTGTCCGAGTGTTTCTGTTACCTCGTCAAACTTTTTTTTTTTTTTTTTGGACTTATTTTGTACCCGTAGGTAGATTTGTTCTGCAGTCCGGTGACAAGCCACCAGCTGCCGGTCGCTGCGTGCGCAAGCGCCCCTTAACTCCCTAACCTGCATGTTTTGGCATGTGGGAGGAAACCGGACAAATCCCGGAGTAAACCCACGCAAACACGGGGAGAACATGCAAACTCCACACAGATCACTGTTGGCCGGGGGCAGGGATCGAACCCACAATCTCATGATCCCCGCGATCCTCTTACCGTCACTTTTCTCTCAAGCCAATTCCATCGGAACTTATTTTTGACACTTTTGTCTATTTCTAGCACTGATGACTCCTGATCCTTCGATAAAAATCTCATAATTCTGCCGAAAACGATACCGAAAGCTCAGAATTCCAACACGAACACGCCGCCATGAATTTTTGACAAAGCATACAACGAGCCATTTGATTGGTCCAATCGTTTGCAACTATCCAATCGCAGGGCCGTTTACAATACAGCAGTAGCTTGAGTACAAAACATCCGGGTTATCGCGGGAGACTTGACCCGGGGAAGCGCCGAGCGCTTATGTAATCGTGTTGATTTTCGCTAAAATCGGTAACAATAAGGTACCTTACCCCCCCCCCCCCCTAAAATTTTCACAACAGATTTAGACGATTCACAGAAATGATCAATTTGAAAATAAATCGGCGGAAATCCGCGGATCGGCAGAAAATTGCCATCCCTGTTTTTAAGGATATTGCCATCAGTAACACAGAGAATAATTTTAATTTCTACAGGGGTTTTACAGATAATTGAACTTTAAAACATGACACGGTGGTGGCATCAGCCATCACTTTTGGAGTGGTCTGCTGGGGCAGTGGCATTACTGCAGCCGATAGGAAGAGACTGAACAAACTGATTAAGAAAGCTAGCTCTGTCCTGGGGCAACGCCTTGATCCGATGGAGGAGATAGGAGAGAGAAGGACGGTGGCTAAACTGTCATCTCTGCTGGAGTCCGAGTTCCACCCTATGCAGGACATACTGGATGCACTGAGGAGCTCATTTAGCAGCAGACTACATCATCCCAGGTGCACAACCGAGAGGTTTCGTAGGTCCTTCCTACCAACGGCTGTCAGACTGTACAACCTAAGCAGGGCTGCTCGCAGAGATAGCAAAAAGACGTAACAAACTAATAGTTTTTTTTTTTTGTTGTTTTTTTTTTGTTTGTTTTTTGAATGCAAAAGATGCAATAGACTTACACAATGGTCCTCTCCGGCATACAACTAGGAACATACCGGTCGCTATGGAGGGTGAGAATATGTATGGGCACATAATCATACCATGTAGGATAACTAAATAGACGGTTATGCTGTTTCATCCCACCTAGCAACAATGCTCTGCACTGTGTGTGTTTATATATTTACATATTTATTCCATCTAGCTACAATGCTCTGCACTGGGTGTGTTTATATTTATATATCTATATATTTATTCCATCTAGCTACAATGCTCCGCACTGTGTTTTTATATATCTACATATTATTCCATCTAGCTACATTGCTCCGCACTGTGTGTGTTTATATACTTGCATATTTATTCCACCTAGCTGCAATGCTCCATACTGTGGGTGTTTATATATTTACATATTTATTCCATCTAGCTACAATGCTCTGCACTGTGTGTTCATATATTCATATATTTATTCCATCCAGCTACAATGCTCTGCACTGTGTGTCTGTGTGTGTGTGTGTGTATATATATATTTTATAGTAATATGTACATATGTATATTAGCTGCTCTTGCTTGCTTGTTTTTTCTTGCCTTCTGATTGTTGCTCTGAGTGTTGCTATCCCTGTGCTGTTGCAATCCTGGAATTTCCCCGTTGTGGGACTAATAAAGGCTTATCTTATCTTATCTTATCTTAAAATGATAAGTTATGGCCACGAGTATGCTCTAATTTACTAAAAAAAATATTCATACTATATTTGCAAAATAAAAAAAAAAATTTATCTCTCTTGTTCAAATACCCAGGATTGATACAGGATTGCATGCAACGTCCAAATGATGGACCGTGCAACGTCCAAATGATGGCAGGTATTGGCACTTGGACTTTCTCACCAAGGTAGTGGTAGCACCATCTGATGAACTGTCTGTAAGCTGTATATCGCTTCCAATTGTTCCCATAATCCACATTCACATAATGTTTATAGGTGAAGTAGGCCACTTCCAACACATCTTCATTCAGACACACCGCAGGGAAGTTGTGATGACCAGTGATACACTTTATAGCATCGTCTGGAATTTTCTGCTTCACCTTGTCCTGCTCCTGACAGCAAATACTCTTGTCCTCTGTTGTCATCCTCACACACAGACTACACTGGCACCTGCAAAAATAAAAAATAGTATCTTTTGATTTGTTTATTTGGGGGGGTGGGGGGGTTGACAGTATCAGGTAGATGTTTCAATTTTATTATAAATACAATGCTATGATTTTATTGAAAAATCGGGTTTAGATAAATTATATTTATGAGCAAATAATTTGTTGCAATATCTGTAACAAAAGCATACCACTCAGTGTTCCCCTGCCGTGTGTTTGCTGCTGCTGTGCCAGGCATGTGTGCCTCACCACCGTCACTCTCTGAGTCTGACTCGCTAGGCACGATGTCCACTTGATACGGCTCAAACCTATAAGGTCTGATGCCCCCAGATTCTTCATTATCACCACATTCTTCTGAACTATAATCATCTGAAGATTGGACAACACAAACCAATTCCAGACTACATGTGCTGGAACCATCATCTATGTTTTCAACCACTTCCATCATGCGTGTAGAGTGGGCAGCCAACCACTGTGTTCTCCCGCTGACGTCACAACATGACCAGGGGGTTTTCCAAACACTGACACAATTGGTGCCGCGGCGCTCTTGGAAATGTTGGATAATCGCGTGAAAACAAGCCTGTTTGACTTAGAACTGCACAGACCCACCTATTTCGTCATATTGTATTACGTGTTTGCAAAATTAGATGGAGTCAAAATCGTGTCATCAGCACTTTAAACAAATTAGTAATGTGCAAGGTAATTTAGTAATGTAATTTAGAGTGCGTTTTTGTGTTTCTTACTTGTATGTGACAGGTGTTTGCGAGAAGGTTGCAGCATGAGCAGCAGACAAAATGGCTTCCAGAAGAATCTTTGTGGCAGTGCCTCCTTTCATCCTAGAGGAGCCACTGATGGCTTCTGGCTGAACAGAAACACAGAAACATATTCACATGGCAATCAAGTAAGAGACACAGCTTACTTGATTTTTGAAAAGACACAAATACAGCCTGAAGAAGTTTATAAAAGTATGTGATTGATATATTTATTCAAGTTTACCCCCACTGTTGGATTGATGACGAAGGCTTCCTGGCTTTCTGCAAGCTCTTCCATCTTTTGCACCACACTGCGGAATGTGAAGGTACAGCCAGGGAGAGGTTCACCCCTACTCAATTAAACAAAAAATCTGAATCATCTCTTGGTTTGAATTATGCATCATGCTGCATTTAATCCTTGTCACTCCAATGGGGTAGGAAGGAAAGATGCACCTAGCCTGATGAGCAGGGTTGAAGCCAACTAAGACGGGAGTGTAAATGTCAAGGTGGCGCAAGCAGAAGTCCAGCTGACCTGCTACAAATGGTGCCTAATACACACACACACACTATTTTAGAGGAGTACCTGTCAGAGTAAGCAGCAGAGCAAAAAATACCAACTCTAAGAAAATCTGCCCATCTGAATATGATTTACAGATAATCCACAGGAAATGCCGATGAACAAGACACGCTTCTTTCCCTTACACACCTGCAGTGAACCAGAAACATGTCAAGGAGTGCCTGGAAATTGCAACATCCACCAACACACACACAACTTCCCATTGTTCCTGACCTTCTGTAGACTGAGAACGCCCTGTTTTGGGTCATCTTCTGGAGCCTCTTGTGAAGACAGCAAAGCTCTGAAAAGATACATTTACGTATATAAAAGTGTCACACACAGAATACTTGTTCTGACAAATTACTGGTTGAATTTTATGCAAGGTAGAATACACTCATGCAACTTCTGTAAGCGTTTCAAATATGGCTTGACCTGCAGCAGCTATCACTGTGAAAGGTTTGGTTGAATTTTCCAACAATGAAAGTTTAGCATTTTACAATCCAGCTTACCTGTCTCCTCCTGCAATGATGTATGAATACACTGAACTTTGGTTCACCTCACTCAGCGCTCTGTTGAAGCCTGACTAATAACACAAACATACAATGGGGAAATAATTATTTGATCTCCTGCTGAATTTGTAAGTTTACCCCCTTACAAAGAAATGAACAGTCCATAATTTTTATAGTAGGTTTATTTTAACAGAGAGAGACAGAAGATCAACAAAAAAAATTCAGACAAAAATATTAAATAAGGGTTATAAATTAATTTGCATTTGATTGAGGGAAATAAGTATTTGATGCTCAAGCAAAACGTGACTTGGTACTTGGTGGAGAAACCCTTGTTGGCAAGCACAGAGGTCAGACATTTCTTGTAGTTGGTCACCAGGTTGGCGTACATCTCAGGAGGGATTTTGGTCCACTCCTCTTTACAGATACTCTCCAAATCCTGAAGGTTTCAAGGCTGTTGCTTGGCAACTTCAAGTTCCAGCTCCCTCCACAGATTTTCTATGGAATTAAGGACCAGAGACTGGTTAGGCCACTCCAGGACCTTAATGTGCTTCTTCTTGAGCCACTCCTTTGTTGCCTTGGCCGTATGTTTTGAGTCATTGTCATAGTAGAAGACCCATCCATGGCCCATCATCAGTGTTTTCGCTGAGGCCAGGAGTTTCTCATCCAAGACTCTACGGTACATGGCGCCGTTCATCGGCCCCTCAAAGTGGGAAGTATTCCTGTATCCTTAGCAGAGAAATGGCCCCAAAGCAGAATATTTGCACCTCCATGTTTGACAATGTGGATAGTGTTCTTGGGGTCATATTAAGCATTTCTCTGTCTTCACACATGGCAAGTTGAACTGATGCCAAAGAGCTTCGTTTTGATCTCATCTGACCACACCACATTCTCCCAAGCCTTCTCTGAGTCATTCAGGTGTTCACTAGCAAACTTCAGATGTGCCTTCTTCAGCAGGAGGACCTTTTGAGCACTGCAGGAACTCAATCGATTATGGCAACGTGTGTTACTAATGGTTTTCTTGGTGATTGTGGTCCCAACTCCTTTGAGATCATTAACAAACTCCTCCTGTGTAATTCTGGGCTGATCCCTCACCTTTCTCAGAATCATCCTTACCCCATGAGGTGAAATCTTAAATGGAGCTCCAGAGTGAGGGTGACTGACTAATCTTGTATTTCTTGCACTTTCGAATTATTGCACCAACAGTGGTCTCTTTCTCACCAAGCTTCTTGCTGATGATCTTGTAGCCCATTCTAGCCTTGTGCAGGTCTACAATTTTGTCTCTGATGTCCTTTGAAAGCTCTTTGGTCTTGCCTATGGTGGTGGAGAAGTTTGAATTGAAGAGACCGATTTTGTGACAGGAGTTGTCACAGTTGAGATTAGGAGTACTTTCCTAAAGGGACAGCACTAATTTATGTGCCTCATCGACACATAACAGTCTGTGTGGGACAGAATTCTTGCTGGTTTGTAGGGGATCAAATACTTATTTCTCTCAATCGAATGCAAATTAATTTATAGCCCTTATTTGATGTTTATTCTGGATTTTTTTTTTTTTTTTGGTTTTTGGTTGTCTCTCTCTGTTCAAATAAACCTACCATAAAAATTATGGACTGTTCATTTCTTTGTAAGGGGGCAAACTTACAAATTTAGCAGGGGATCAAATAATTATTTCCCCCTCTGTAAAATACAAAAAACAAAAACCACACAGGAAGGACTGACTAATATCATTTAATCTATATTATGTGGTGACAATTTCAGGACTGTTTTTGTTTTACTGTGATGAGGAAAGCCAGTCGACCAGAAGTACCACATCCACTCAACACAATCAGACTATCCTGGGGATCCTGATAATGAAACAGAAGGCAGAATAAATGACCAGCAGAGACCCGTGGATCCTAAGTTAAAAGGAAACAGAATATACCTTCAGAATAAGTTCCACCCTTTTGGAAACCTCCATAATGGTTTTTATGATTTGGTTGCTCAAAAGCCCCTGAAAGTGATATTCGGACTTTTAATTCCTCAGCAAAATTCTCAATCATATTTGTTTCTTTTTTCTCTTAGGTCATCACTGCTCATGTACCAGGTATGCTGGTCCTGTCCGTTCTTGAAAGATCTGGGCATCACAGGCCTGCAACATCTTCACAATCTGATTGGCTGAAGCTCTGTCAATGTCTCGTGTCAGGGGATTAGATTTCTCTGAAACAGGAAGTGATGGCTCATAATCTGGGGACTGAGAGACAAAAAAATGTGATTTAAAGAATATTTCAGCCACAGGGGGTGTATAAGCCAGTGTACTCCTAGTGCCGGTCCGAAGCCCGGGTAAATGGGGAGGGTTGCATCAGGAAGGGCATCCGACATAAAACCTTTGCCAAATTAAACATGCGGATCATGACAAATGAGACTTTCATAACAGATCAATCAAGGCCCGGGTTAACAACGACCACCACTGGTGCTGTTAACCGACAGGGTGCCGGTGGAAAATGGGCTACTGTTGGTCGAAGATCGAGGCGGCGGAGAGGGGGAAGGCATGTTAGGAGGGAGAGAGAGAGAGTTTGAAATCAGGGTTTACCTTCCCCTAGATGGGCTACCTTCCCAGGTTGACGAGCCACCATCTACCCGAAGCATCTGGTTTTAAGGCGCCAGAGATCCACCCTCTCCCCTTCTCCTATTAGTAAAAGCAGTTCCGCCGGGCTTAGAGACTAAACCACACGGGCAGGCTAGGAGTTGGACTTGGTTGTCAGAGGCTTTTCGAGACGCACGCCATAAGGAGCATTTTATGAGCACTGGGAGCTTAACCCCAGTGCCGCTCCTGGCTATGACAACCTTGGAACCTTGGAAGGGACTACAGTTAGGCCCAGAAATATTTGGACAGTGACACAATCTTCATGATTTGGGCTCTGCATGCCACCGCATTGGATTTGAAATGAAACAACTACAACAGAATTGAAGTGCAGACTTTAAGGTTTAATTCAAGGGGTTGAACAAAAATATATGATTAAACATGTAGGAATTGTAGCTATTTTTATACAAACGCTCCTCATTTCAGGGGCTCAAAAGTAATTGGACAAATAAACATAACCCTAAGTAAAATGTTACTTTTCAATATTTTGTTGAGAATCCTTTGCAGGCAATGACTGCCTGAAGTCTGGAACCCATGGATATCACCAAACGCTGGGTTTCCTCCTTTGTGATGCTTTGCCAGACCTTTACTGCAGCTGTCTTCAGCTGTTGCTTGTTTGTGGGTCTTTCTGCCTTGAGTTTTGTCTTGAGCAAGTGAAATGCATGCTTGATTGGGTTGAGATCTTGTGATTGACTCGGCCATTGCAGAATATTCCACTTCTTTGCTTTAAAAAACTCCTGGGTTTCTTTTGCAGTATGTTTTGGATCATTGTCCATCTGTACTGTGAAGCGCCGTCCAATCAACTTTGCTGCATTTGGCTGAATGTGAGCAGAAAGTATATCCCCATACACTTCAGAATTCATCCGGCTGCTTCTGTCTTTTGTCACATCATCAATAAACACAAGTGACCCAGTGCCATTGGAAGCCATGCATGCCCATGCCATCACACTGCCTCCACCATGTTTTACAGAAGATGTGGTGTGCTTTGGATCATGAGCTGCTCCAATTCTTCTCCAAACTTTCTTCTTCCCATCATTCTGGTACAGGTTGATCTTAGTCTCAGCTGTCCAAAGAATGCTGTTCCAGAACTGGGCTGGCTTCTTCAGGTGTTTTTTGGCAAAGTCAATTCTGGCCTTTCTATTTTTGAGGCTGATTAATGGTTTGCACCTTGTGGTGAATCCTCTGTATTAACTCTCATGAAATCTTCTCTTTATGGTAGACTTCTGGAGAGTGTTCTTCACTTGAGTGGATATTGTGAAGGGGTTGTTCTTCACCATGGAAAGGATTCTGCGATCATCCACCACTGTTGTCTTCCATGGACGTCCAGGCCTTTTTGAGTTCCCAAGCTCACCAGTGCACTCTTTTTTTCTCAGAATGTACCAAACTGTTGATTTGGCCACTCCTAACATTTCTGCTATCTCTCTGATGGATTTCTTCTTTTTTTTCAGCCTCAGGATGGTCTGTTTCACCTCCATTGAGAGCTCCTTTGACCGCATGTTGTGTGTTCACAGCAACAGCTTCCAAATGCAAATGCCACACCTGGAATCAACTCCAGACCTTTTAACTGCTTAATTGATGACAGGTTAACGAGGGAAGAGCCCATGCAGCCTTGTTATTTTTTTTTTTTGCAGCCTTCTGAGTCAATTGTCCAATTACTTTTGGTCCCTTGAAAAAGAGGCGGCTACATATTAAAGAGCTGTAATTCCTAAACCCTTGCTCCAATTTGGATGTGAATACTCTCAAATTACAGCTGAGAGTCTGCACTTTAAGCCCATATTGATTATATAATTGTATCCTGAATATGTTTTCATAAACAGCTAAAATAACAAAACCTGTGTCACTGTCCAAATATTTTTGGGCCTAACTGTATGACTGGTAAAGGCAGAGAGCTGGCTGATATGATGGAGAGAAGAAAGGTAGATATACTGTGTGTTCAAGAAACCAGATGGAAGGGAAGCAAGGCTAGGAGCACTGGAGCGGGATTTACAGTGCATCCGGAAAGTATTCACAGTGCTTCACTTTTTCCACATTTTGTTATGTTACAGCCTTATTCCAAAAGGGAATTCATTTTTTTCCTCCAAATTCTACACACAGTACCCCATAATGAAAACGTGAAAAAAGCTTTGAGATTTCTGCAAATTTATTAAAAATAAAAAATACTAAGAAATCATATGTACATAAGTATTCATAACCTTTTCTCAATACTTTGTTGATGCACCTTTGACAGCAATTACAGCCTCAAGTCTTTTTGAATATGATGCCACAAGCTTGGCACACCTATCTTTGGGCAGTTTCTCCCATTCCTCTTTGCAGCACCTCTCAAGCTCCGTCGGTGTGGATGGGAAGCGTCGGTGCACAGCCATTTTCAGATCTCTCCAGTGTAGCATCAACTCCCTTGGTGATAATCTATAAAACCACTCTTCAGCTCTAAGACATTGTTTCACCCAAAAAAGCCAGTCAAAAATTGCTCTTTCATCTCAGGACCGCTGTGGAAAACACATTCCTTTGTAAGGAGGTAAACATAAGGATCCCATCTCATGCAAGGAATGGATTAGTTGCCATCATAAATAAACTTAAGACTTCCTCCAAATTGGATAGTTTTATGATGCAACAATCTTTGAGACATTTCACAGATTCCTCACCACATTCCAACGCATTAGGAATTACACACAGCTCAATGGTGGACGATTCTGGAACATATTCGCTTTTGACTCTACAGGCTGAACTGAAATTAATGAATGAAATGGCTTCCTTTGCTATAAAACTCTCAATTCTCAGTTTATTTTCTTTTCAGGACACCCTGGAAAAGCAAATGGAATTCTGCTATATCGTTCAGGTTTGGAAATGTTCATTAATTCTTGATTTAAATGACTGCATGTTTAAAAAGAAATGCTTAAAGGAAACCTTATTCTACTGTATGCCAATTATATAATTACAAGTTTATAAAGTGCATGGATCACTGAAGTTAGCTTGGATTGCATATTAAGTATATAATGAATTTCACAGTTAAAAATGTGTATATTTCTGATATAAAGTTTACTCAAGTCATTGGACTGGCTCAACCAATCACCAGCCAGTATCTGCTGGGCAACGGTTCTCTCAATTTTATTGGTCGGTTACAGACAAAGGACTGCCTTCTTATTGGCCCAATATTCATTCAACCCGTCCACAATGTAAGACTATAGGTTCCTGGTCATGTCAGTCAGAACAATCCTGCAAAACTCTGCTCAGTCTTTAAGCAGGAAAGACACCCTAGTTCAGTCAGTATTGTATTGTCTTGTGAAAAGTTGGTGTGTGTGTCCTGCCTTTTTCTTTTAAAACGTCTGGGAAATACTTTTTTTTTCTTGAGCTCAAACCTTCTCTTTTATATGGAGTAACACTCCATGTTCACAGACGTTTTTTTTCCTATTTTTATTCTGTTAAACCTTCTTTAAATCCCCCGTGTGTTTTAGAAGGAGGCGGATTGTCCTCACACTGGAAGCTGTTGTGTTCGCCAAACCTCACGACATCTGAAGAACTTGGATTTCGTGGCTTGAATTTTTATTAATCTCGTCTCTGATCCTGTAATTCTGATCAGACCGAACTATCCCCAATTTAATCGGACCTGGGAGGAGAGCCACTGGATCAAAGAAGACCCCCTTGTGTTGTCTGCCTGGCAAACTATTTTATGCGGCCAACAAAGAAGAAGATGGAAAGCCCCAGGGAGCAGCTAGCCACCAGGCTGCCCGGAAAAGATCTCTCCACTGGCAGAGTGAAGACGCCTCATTATCACCGCAAAACTCAGCTTGTGACTTTGGACTTTGAGAAACATATCTGTGGGCAGATATTTCCCAGTCTCATCAAAATAAATCTTCAGCTGAGGATGTAAGTGATGAAGAGGACCACAACGAAAACCAACAGTCATGTGAGCCATATTCTCTTTGTGCCATCTGCTGAATGATGCGCATTCGCCTTTAAGTATGCCACAATTTGTTTCATGTTTAAAACCAGTTCATATCTCTGATCAGAGCTATAGACAGGGAATTGATATTCCTCTTTTCATTAAAATTCCATTTTTACTTTCTCAGAGTAAGACAGTTTCTTTTCATATAATTAGCTTATAATTTTAATTCATAAATTGGTGTCCAATTTTTGTCAAATTCTCGTTAAAGTTATTTCACAGTCTTTCATTTTATCACAGTTACACACTCATATAAGATAAGATAAGATAAGCCTTTATTAGTCCCACAAGGGGAAATTCCAGGATTGCAACAGCACAGGGATAGCAACACACAGAGCAACAATCAGAAGGCAAGAAAAAAACAAGAGCAGCTAGTAAACATATGTACATATTACTATAAATATACGTATATATATATAGACACACAGTGCGGAGCATTATAGTTGGTGAATGTGCAGCAGAAAGTCTAAGCTCTCTCTCCGCGGATGCGGCGGGCCAGCTGGAAGTCTTTGGGCATGATGGCGACCCCCTTAGCGAAGAAGAGACCACCAGGTAGGCCTCGCCGGCCTCCTGCAGAGCCACGACGGCGAAGCTCAGGAAGCGCAGGTCGGTCTTGGAAGTCCTGAGCGATCTCCCTCACCAGGCGCTGGATGGGCAGCTTACGGATGAGCAGCTCCGTGGATTTCTGGTAGTGACGGATCTCTCTCGGAGCCACGGGCCTGTAACGGTGAGGCTTCTTCACTCCGCCAGTGGCCGGAGCGCTTCTCCGAGCAGCCTTGGTGGCCAGCTGCCTCCCGGGGGGCCCTCTCCTCCAGCAGATTTTATGGGCGGTCTTCCTGGTTCTTGCCATCGCTCTTTATCATTCCATCTTATATTTCCCGCACGCCGCCCGAACTCCAGCCCGGCACCCGCGTCGTTTTCGCTACAGTTCCCGGTATATCGAGTCTCTCCGCTAGCATCGGGTGGCGGCCGAGTGCTAGCTAGCACTCTAGCTAGCACTAGCTCTTCCTGCTGTATCGTCTCCTGCTGTAAACAGAGGCTCCGTCCGCCGACTCCGGAGACCTTTGGGGCGATCTGTGTGTCCGTGATATATATATAGAGTGAAAGGTGTAGAAAGAAGAAGGAAGATAAAAAAAAAGGCTGTTGCAACGGGCAGCCAACTCGTGTGGCGCCACCGGTCCGGCAGAACCGGACACAGTATAGACACAGTATAGACACATTATAGATATAGACACAGTGCGGAGCATTGTAGCTGGATGGAATAAATATGTAGATATATAAACACACACAGTACGGAGCATTGTAGCTAGATGGAATAAATATGTAAATATATAAACACACACAGTGCGGAGCATTGTAGCTAGATGGAATAATATGTAGATATATAAACACACAGTGCGGAGCATTGTAGCCAGATGGAATAAATATGTAGATATATAAACACACCCAGTGCGGAACATTGTAGCTAGATGGAATAAATATGTAAATATATAAACACACACAGTGCAGAGCATTGTTGCTAGATGGGATGAAACAGCACAACCGTCTACTTAGTTATCCTACATGGTATGATTACATACCCATACATATTCTCACCCTCCATAGCAACCGGTATTTTCCTAGTTGTATGCCGGAGGGGACCATTGTATAAGTCTATAGCGTCTTTTGCATTCAAAACTATGAGGTTGTCACGTCTTTTTGCTATCTCTGCGAGCAGCCCTGCTTAGGTTGTACAGTCTGACAGCCGTTGGTAGGAAGGACCTGCGAAACCTCTCGGTTGTGCACCTAGGATGATGTAGTCTGCTGCTAAATGAGCTCCTCAGTGCATTCAGTATGTCCTGCATAGGGTGGAACTCGGACTCCAGTGATAATATGAAGTTTTCCTTGGTTCGACAAAATTGTGATTACACTCTGTTACTCAATAACCAGTTATAAAGGAAGGTATGGCTTAATGTTGATCATTTCACCTGCTCACAAATCCTTTGAATGCAATGTCATTTAATCAGAGTTCCATTAATAAATCTGTAAACGGTAGAGAGAGGTTTCAGTTGATTTCTTTTTCTGTGTTGTGTTTATGAAGTCACCCAGAAGAATTTACGAATATTTGAGACTGATTGATTGAAGGTATAAAGATTAATTATGAATAAATTGTCCAAGAAGCTGGACTGGTGCCCCAAAATGAGTTTTTCTCGATGTGTGTTAAACCTACATTTCCATACATACCTTTGAGTCTAAATTAATCTTTTACCTTATAATTAAATTTATAATTAAATATCGCTACACCAGAGATGTTCAATTGGATTTAAGACTGGGCTCTGGCTGGGCCACTCAAGGACATTCACAGAGTTGTCCTGAAGCCACTCCTTTGATATACTGGCTGTGCGCTTAGGGTCGTTGTCCTGCTGAAAGATGAACCGTCGCCCCAGTCTGAGATCAAGAGCACTCTGGAGCAGGTTTTCATCCAGGATGTCTCTGTACATTACTGTAATCATCTTTTCCTCTATCCTGACTAATCTCCCAGTTCCTGCCACTGAAAAACATCCCCACAGCATGACGCTGCCACCACCACTGGCACGGTTATGAGTGGTGCCTGGTTTTCTCCAAACATGACGCCTGGCATTCACGCCAAAGAGTTCAATCTTTGTCTCATCAGACCAAAGAATTTTGTTTCTCATGGTCTGAGAGTCTTTCAGGTGCCTTTTGGCAAACTCCAGGTGGGTCGCCATGTGCCTTTTACTAAGGAGTGGCTTCCATCTGGCTACTCTACCATGCAGGCCTGATTGGTGGATTGCTGCAGAGATGGTTGTCCTTCTGTAAGGTTCTCCTTTCTCCACAGAGGAACACTGGAGCTCTGACAGAGTGGCCATCGGGTTCTTGGTCACCTCCCTGACTAAAGCCCTTCTCCCCCGATTGCTCAGTTTAGACGGCCCACCAGCTCTAGGAATAGTCCTGGTGGTTCCGAACTTCTTCCATTTACGGATGATGGAGGCCACTGTGCTCAATGGAACCTTCAAAGATGCAGAAATTTTTTTGTACCCTTCCCCAGATTAGTGCCTCTAGACAATTCTAACTCGGAGGTCAACAAACAGTTCCTTTGACTTCATGCTTGACATGCACTGTCAACTGTGGGACCTTATATAGACAGGTGTGTGCCTTTCTAAATCCTGCCTAATCAACTGAATTTACCACAGGCGTACTCCAGTTACGCTGTAGGAACATCTCAAGGATGATCAGTGGAAACAGGATGCACCTGAGCTCAATTTTGAGCTTCATGGCACAGGCTGTGAATACTTATGTACATGTGCTTTCTTAGTTTTTTACTTTTAATAAATTTTCAAAAATCTCAAAAAAACTTTTTTTCATGTTATCATTATGGGGTATTGTGTGCAGAATTTTGAGGGGAAAATGAATTTAATCCATTTTGGAATAAGGCTGTAACAACAAAATGTAGAAAAAGTGAAGTGCTGTGAATACTTTCCAGATGCACTGAAAAACTGTTCTACCATGCTGTAGATAGGAAGAGAAATGGAGTAGGAGTAATCTTGAAGGAAGAGTATGTGAAGAGCGTTCAGGAAGTAAAGAGGGAGTCTGACAGAATCATGAGTTTGAAGCTAAAAGTCAAAGGTGTGATGTTGAATGTTGTCAGTGCGTATGTCCCACAAGTTGGATGTCAAGTAGAAGAGAAAGAGGAATTCTGGAGTAAGTTGGATGAAATGGGAGAGAGTGTTCCCAGGGGGGAGGGAGTGGTGATTGGAGCGGACTTTAATGGGCATGTAGGTGAAGGGAACAGAGGTGATGAGGAGGTCCTGGGTAGGTATGGTCTTAAGGAGAGAAATGTGGAAGGACAGATGGTTGTGGATTTTGCTAAAAGGATGGAAAAGGCTGTGGTGAGCACATACTTCAAGAAGAGAGAGGAACTGAGTGACTTACAAGAGTGGAGGAAGGCGCACACAGGTGGCCTACATCTTATGCAGAAGGAGAAATCTGAAAGAGATAGGAGACTGCAAGGTGATGGCAGGGGAGAATGTAGCTAGACAGCATCGGATGGTAGTCTGTAGGAGGACTTTGCAAAGCAAGAAAAAGAAAACAGTGAAGGCAGAGCCAAAGATTAAGTGGGGGAAGTTACAGAAGGAAGAAAGTCGCACAGAGTTCAGGAAGGAGTTGATACAGGCTCTGGGTGGTAGGGGAGAATTTCCAGATGACTGGAAAAGTACAGCAAAAGTATTAAGGGAAATGGGTAGAAAGGTATGTGGTGTATCCAGTGGACAGAGGAAGGAAGACAAGGAGAACTGGTGGTGGAATGAGGAGGTACAGGAAAGTATACAAAGGAAGAGGTTAGCAATGAAAAAGTGGGATAGCCAGGGAGATGAAGAAAGTAGACAGGAGTATTTGGAAGCTCGGCGCATGGCAAAGAGAGAGGTGGCAAAGGCAAAGGATAAGGCATGTAGTGAGTTGTATGAGAGGCTGGACACTAAGGAAGGAGAAAAGGACTTTTATCGACTGGCTAGACAGAGAGATCAAGCTGGAAAGGATGTACAGCATGTTAGGTTGATTGACTGAAATGGTAATGTACTTACAAATGGCGAGAATGCGTTGAGAAGGTGGAAGGAATACTTTGAAGAGCTGATGAATAAAGAAAATGAGAGAGAGAGAGAGGAGGATGGATGAAGGAAAGATGGTGAACAAGGAAGTCCTGAAGACTAGCAAGGCAGAAGTGAGTGTAGCTTTGAAGAGGATAAAAAATGGAAAGGCGGTTGGTCCAGATGACATACCTGTGGAGGTATAGAGATGTTTAGGCAAGATGGCAGTGGACTTTTAAACCAGATTGTTTAACACAATCTTGGAGAGTGAGGGGATGCCCAAGGAGTGGAGAACAAGTGTTTTGGTACCATCTTTCAAGAAGAAAGATGATGCTCAGAGCCGTAGTAACTACAGACCCCAAAACAAACAGACAAACAAACAAACAGACCCCAAACTTTTGAACGGTAGTGTATGTACAGTATGTATAATGGTAGTCCCTCGATCTCGAGGATGACATGCATGTGCCGCCATCAATGGACACGTAGATGGCTCTGCAGACCAAGTCTGGACTTGCAGAGCCTAGAACATGTAGGGCCCAGGAATTCTGCTGTTGCTGCAGGGACGGACGCTGCTCTGTGGCAACGTTCTCTGGCAGTCTGTGCCTGGTTGCGGCACTCCTGCTCTAATGAGGCTGATGCTCTTTTTATGCGGGCACGCCAGCACTGCCTCTCTTGTGCTTTGTGAACAAGTTCAGTGGGGGAGATATCACACCACTTGAGGCTGTCTTTTAAGGCATCCTTGTAGCGTTTGCAGGGGCGACCTCGTTTTCTGTGCCCCTGCAGAAGCTCTACAAACAGCAGCTGCTTTGGGATGCGGTGGTCCTCCATCCTGATGACATGGCCTGACCAGCGGAGCCGTGTCTTCAGAAGCATCGACTCAATGGGGACAGACCTGGCTCTGTCAAAAACTTCTGTGTTGGTGACCCTGTCCCGCCATCGTATGCCAAGGATGGAGCGTAAAGCACGTTGATGGAACTTCTCCAGCTGTTTCAGATGTCGCCGATAGACCGTCCATGTCTCACAGCCATACAGAAGTGAGGTAAGGATGACAGCATTGTACACTGAGTTTTGTGGCCAGGGTAACATTGTGATGGTTCAGTACTCTGTTGCGAAGTTGTCCGAGAGCTTGACTTGCTTTGCTGATTCTGGCTGAGATCTCTTTGTCTAGAGAGCCATCACTGGATATTACACTTCCGAGATATGTGAAGCTGTCAACAGATTTCAGCTCTGTGTTGTCAATCATGATATTGGGCTGTGGAGCATTCAAGTTAGGTGTAGGCTGGAATAGCACCTTAGTTTTTCTCAGGCTAATGGTGAGACCAAACTGCTTTGAAGCCTCAGAGAACTGATTCAGCATAGTCTACAGATCCTCTGACTTGTGAGCCATCAGCACACAGTCATCTACAAAGAGAGCTTCCTGGATGAGACTGGTGAGCGTCTTTGTTTTAGCAGTCAGTCTGCACAGGTCGAACATGGACCCGTCATAATGGTAGCGAATGTACATGCCCTCTTCTAGGTCCTGCACTGCTTGCCTGATGACACAGGTGAAGAACAGATTGAACAGGACTGGTGCCAGAACACAGCCTTGTTTCACTCCGGTGGAAATGTCAAAGGGTTCTGAATGTTCACCACTGAAGAGCACCTGCCCAGTCATACCATCGTGGAAGAGCCTGATGATCTGGATGAACTTGTGTGGACAACCAAAGCAAGCGAGCATGGACCAAAGGGCCTCCCTACTGACAGAATCAAACGCCTTGGTCAGATCGATGAAGACAGAGTAGAGGTTGATATTTTGCTCTCGGCATTTCTCTTGTACCTGCCTCACTGTAAATATCATGTCAACTGTGCTGCGACCCAGGCAGAATCCACATTGAGCCTGTGGTAGGTTGGTCTCTGACAGCATAATGAGTCTGTTCAGGATGATCCGAGCAAAGATCTTGCCTGCAACTGACAGGAGTGAGATTCCCCTGTAGTTTCCACATTCAGCTTTGCTGCCCTTGTTCTTGTACAGCGATACAATCAAGGCATCACGGAAGTCTTCTGCCATCTTCTCTTGCTCCCAGATAAGCTGTATTATGTCATGGAAGATTTCAATAGCTCCTGGACCAGCAACTTTATAGATCTCTGCTGGAATGCAATCCTTTCCAGGTGCCCGGGCGGAGTTCATCTGATTGATGGCCTTGGTAAGCTCCTTGACTGTGGGAGGTTGGTCGAGTTCTTCCCTAACTGGCTGTTGAGGGATTTGGTCCAGAGCTGTAGGACCAACTGTCGATGGCCTGTTTAGCAGAGTTTTGAAGTGCTCGGCCCATCGATTCCTCAGGCCCTTCTGGTCCTTGATCAGTGTGGACCCGTATACTGACAGCAAGGGGGTGAGTCCCGACTTGGAAGGTGCATAGATGGTTTTCAGGGCACTAAAGAACTGTTTGGAATTGTGGGCATCAGCATAGTTCTGAACCTCTTCTGCTTTCTTATTCCACCATCTGTCCTGCATTTCATGCAGCTGTTTCTGGGCCCGCCCTTTCAGGTGTTTGTACCTATCGGCCTTGGAGGTGGAACTGGGATCATTCTGCCAGGCCACATAGGCACTGTTTTTCACTTGCAGGAGCTGGGTGATCTGTTCATCGTTCTCATCGAACCAATCCTGGTGCATGCGCTGTTTTGGACCGAGGATGGTCTTGGCAGTCTCGGTGACAATGTTCATGAACTCTTGCCACTTCACCGTGCTGTCTTCTGCAGATGGTGCTCCTGCCTTGAGGTTCTCATCTATCACTGCCTGGAACTGCTGACGATGTATATATATACAGTATGTATGTATATAACTTAAATAAAATGAAATGGGGGTCATCGTGTAGACAAACAATAAAAAAAAATTAACTTTAACAGAGAATAAAAATTTAACCAGCATCCATGTGAACATTCCAAAATTTAGCTGTAAATCTACATGACAAAAGTTGCAAATTTACATGAAAAAGTTGCAAATTTACATGAAAAAGTGAGGAAAAAGCTGCAAATTTACAAAAAAATAGTTGCAAATTAATGAGAAAAAAGTTACAAATTTATGAGAAAAAGTTGGAAATTTACAAGAAAAAACTTGCAAATTAACAAGAAAAAACTTGCAAATTTACATGAAAGTTCCAAATGAATGAGAAAATACTGAAAATTAATGAGAAAAAAGGTGCAATTTACATGAAAAAGTTGCAAATTTACAAGGAAAAAGTTGCAAATTAATGAGAAAAGTTGCAAATTTACATGAAAAAAGCTGCAAATTAACGAGAAAATACTGCAAATTAAAGAGAAAAAAGGTGCAAATTTACATGAAAAAAACTGCAAATTTACATAAAAAAATGCAAATTTTTCAGAAAAAAGTTCCAAATTTATGAGAAAAAAAAACTCAAATCTATAAGAAAAGTTGCAAATTCCCCCACCAAAAATATTTGTTTTGTACACCACGTTCCAAGTTATTATGTAAATGATATCTGTCTCTGATTTTCCTAAATAGTCGATGCAAATGACAGTATAATTTTCAACTCATTATCCGTGAGAGAATAATTCAAATTTTATTGAACAAACCTTCCAATGATAACTATTTTTTTTTTTTGCAAAAATAAAAAATAATCAAATTACACTGTTCCAAATTATTATGCACAACAGATTTTCAAAACATTTCATTAGTTGTAAAGAACTGAAAATGGTCATTTGTTGAATTTGCAGCATTAGGAGGTCCTATTTCCTGAAATCAAAAGCTATTTCAATCAAAAACATCTTAACAGGCCAAGTTACATGTTAACATAGGACCCCTTCTTTGATATAACCTTCGCAATTCCCACATCCATTGAACTGAACTTGTGAGTTTTTGGAGAGTTTCTGCTTGAATTTCTTTGCAAGATGTCAGAATAGCCTCCCACAGCTGCTGTTTTGATGTGAACTGCATCCCACCCTCATAGATCTTTTGCTTGAGGATGCTCCAAATGTTCTCAATAGGGTTGAGGTCAGGAAAGAATGGGGGCCACACCATGAGTTTGTCTCCTTTTATGCCCATAGTAACCAATGACACAGAGGTTTTCTTTGCAGCATGAGATGGTGCATTGTCATGCATGAAGATAATTTTGCTACGGAAGGCACGGTTCTTCTTTTTGTACCATGGAAGAAAGGGGTCAGTCAGAAACTCTATATACTTTGCCAAGGTCATTTTCACACATTCAAGAACCCTAAAGGGGCCTACCAGCTCTCTCCCCATGATTCTGGCCCAAAACATGACTCCACCACCTCCTTGATGACATCACAGCCTTGTTGCAACATGGTGGCCATCCACCAACCATCCACTACTCCATCCATCTGGACCAATCAGGGCTGCACAGCACTCATCAGTAAACAAGACTGTTTGAAAATTAGTCTTCATGTACACTACCGTTCAAAAGTTTGGGGTCACCCAGACAATTATTTTGTGTTTTCCATGAAAAGTCACACTTATTTACCACCATGAGTTGTAAAATGAATAGAAAATATAATCAAAACATTGACAAGGTTAGAAATAATGATTTGTATTTGAAATAATAATTTTTTCCAGATACTCAACCTGCTCAAAGGAAGGTCAGTTTTATAGCTTCTCTAACCAGCTAAACTGTTTTCAGCTGTGCTAACATGATTGCACAAGGGTTTTCTAATCATCCATTAGCCTTCTGACGCAATGAGCAAACACACTGTACCATTAGAACACTGGAGTGATAGTTGCTGGAAATGGGCCTCTATACACCTATGTAGATATTGCACCAAAAACCAGACATTTGCAGCTAGAATAGTCATTTACCACATTAGCAATGTATATTAGATATTAGAGTGTATTTCTGATTAGTTTAAAGTTATCTTCATTGAAAAAAACAGTGCTTTTCTTTCAAAAATAAGGAAATTTCTAAGTGACCCCAAACTTTTGAACAGTAGTGTATTTCTGGGCCCATTGCAACCGTTTCTGCTTGTGAACATTGGTTGGGGTGGCTGAATAGTAGGTTTATGTACAGCTGTAAGCCTCTGGAGAATCCTACACTTTGAGGTTCGTGGGACTCCAGAGACCAGCAGCCTCAAATACCTGTCTGTTGCTTTGCAATGGCATTTTAGCAGCTGCTCTCTAAACTAGATGAATTTGCCTGGCAGAAACCTTCATCATTATGCCTTTAACTGCACGAACCCATCTGTACTCTGAATTGCCCATAAATTTCTTCACAGTACAATGATCACGCTTAAGTTTTCATGAAATATTTAATGTTTTCATACCTTGTTCAAGGCATTGCACTATTTGATGCTTTTTGGCACCAGTGAGATCCTTTTTCTTTCCCATATTGCCTGAAACCTGTGGCATGCTTAATAATGTGGAACATCCGTCTTAAGTAGTTTTCCTTTAATTGGGCTCACCTGGCAAACTAATTATGACAAGTGTCTGAGATTGATATCAGTGATCCAAAGAATCCTGAGACACAATACCATCCATGAGTTTAATTGAAAAACAAAAAATTGAATGTTTATGACACTAAAATCCTATGTGCATAATAATTTGGAACGCGGATGCTAATCCTTAGCATAGAACTGTCTACACATCCAGGTACTTGGTGGGCACACTCCCACGGAAAAGACACATGGAGGTGCTAAAACATGGCACTTTACCATTGAAACAAGATGTCATAGCAATATTATGATGAGCTTTCACTGCAAGATCGGATCAGAAAACTTTAAATTTGTGATTTTGAAAAGTGTCCCTACCATTACTAGCCAGTACTGTATGTGGAAGAACAATCCAGCAGAGTGGCCAGAAACAACAGTTATTACCTCCACCAGGGAGGTAATGTTTTTGCCGGGGTTTGTCTGTTTGTCTGTCTGTTTGTCTGTTTGTCTGTCTGTTGGTTAGCAAGATAACTCAAAAAGTTTTGGATGGATTTTGATGAAACTTTCAGGCGTTGTTGGAAATGGTACAAGGAAGAACTGATTAAATTTTGGGGATGATCCGGATCACCGTCTGGATACAGGAATTTACACACAAACACACAAACACTGTATGGGCGGATACATGTGTAATGACAATAAAGTTGAATCTCATCTCATCTCTCATCTCAACTGTGGCCGCCATTACGGAAAATGCCATTTTCGTGAATAACCACTGAACCACTAATCCTATCATTGTCAATCCAATTGCTAGTCATATGTTTTCATGGCCAAGGAATCTGAAAACGTACACACAAACACTGTATGGGTGGAACTGTGGCCGCCATTACGGAAAATGTCATTTTCCTCAATAACTACTGAACCACTAATCCTATCATTGTGAATCCAATTGCTAGTCATATGTTTTCGTGGTCAAGAAATCTGAAAACGTACACACAAACACTGTATGGGGGGGGGGGGAACTG
Source organism: Pholidichthys leucotaenia (assembly GCA_020510985.1). Taxonomy (NCBI): domain Eukaryota; kingdom Metazoa; phylum Chordata; class Actinopteri; order Cichliformes; family Pholidichthyidae; genus Pholidichthys; species Pholidichthys leucotaenia. The sequence continues at coordinate 222,469,304 of CM035845.1, read as the reverse complement.
TGGAGCTTGGCAGAGGTCTGCGCTCTCCGAGTGCTTTTCTAGTTAAGAAATGTTCACATATCTATGTCTAACCTTGTTTTTGTTTTTATTTGCATTTTTACCTCCGCCAGGCCGAAAAGGCCAGGAGGAGGTAATGTTTTTGCCGGGGTTTGTCTGTGTGTTTGTTTGTCTGTCTGTCTGTTTGTCTGTTGGTTAGCAAGATAACTCAAAAAGTCTTGGACGGATTTCCATGAAACTTTCAGGCGTTGTTGGAAATGGTACAAGGAAGAACTGATTAAATTTTGGGGATGATCCGGATCACCGTCTGGATACAGGAATTTTTTAAAGCATTTTTCAACACTGTGACATACGGCTATTTTCAACATGTGCGCAGGCGCAATGGAGGGCGCTGGTCATCGTGTCTGACCAACATAAACTCCGCCTTCTTCAACGTTTTAGGCACAAAAGCACGCAGAAAACTGTGTTTGCGCGACGCTGCAAAAGCTGAGACGGGCAGCTGTCCGCCGCCGCATTATTTGGCAGAAATTCCCCGGGCAGCCATAGTAGCTCCGCAAAAACGAGCTGCTCGGCAGCGTGCTGTGTGCCTGTGTTTGCGCAACGCTGCAAAAGCTCAGACGGCCAGCTGTCCGTCGCTGGATTATTTGGCAGAAATTCCCCGGTCAGCCATAGTAGCTCCGCAAAAAGAAGCTCTCTGCCGGGCAAGTTTCCAAATCATCTTTGGCCGCGGAGCGCAACCCCAATAAAGATAAAGATTACATGTACCACGAAGGTCGAGTGCAAGCAAGATGTTTGTGTCTGTGAACATTCCGTCTTTTGGCGAGTTGAGAAGGTTGCTGCCATGTAACAATCATCTTGTCACTCACACTTCAGCATTTGGAAGTGGTGGCGTTCCATTTTATACTGAGTCCAATATTGTATGTTATTGTTGTTACAAGACCGCCGACTGTCTGCTGATCTGTATATACTTTTATTTATTTATTTATTTATTTTCTACGCCTTTTAGTTCTGCATTTAATATGAACCCTGAGTTTGAAATAAACGTTTGAATTTTGAATAAAACCCACGCCAACCCGTCTACCTAATTGGCATCCGTCAGTGAAGCCCTCAGTGCTGCTTTCAGTGATCTAAAACGCTCACATAACCCATTGGCCTGTGGGTTGTACGCAGTTGTGTCAGGACTTCTTTTGTTTTTTCTTTTGAATTCTTGGATGGAACATGGGTGGACAATATAAGCTGCGGATTCAGCCATCACATATTTCGGATAACTTATGTTGAACTGTATAATCAGAGGAGCTATTGTCTAATTTGACCTTGTTGGATTTTATTACCCCCTTTGTTATATTATTCACTTTCTTTTAACCTGTACTCTTAATCTATTCGAAATAAAGACTAATTCATTCATTCATTCAATTGCAACACATTGGCCTACAACTTCCAGTCATATACAGCCCAAGGAAGATGCGCTGGAACTTCCGCAAAGCCAACTGGAAGAAATTCAGTGAAACTCTGGACCGGAGCATTGTTACCATCCCACTCCACACCATCACTGTAGATGAAGCATACAACCGCTTCTGCAGCGCAATCTTCAAGGCTGCCCATACTGCAATCCCACGAGGCTACCGACCCCTCTATGTCCCATGTTTGGACGGAGAAAGTGCTGCCCTCCTACAATCCTATCAAACATCAGGGGACCCAGAGATAGCAGACCATCTCATTGAATCGCTAAATACAGCCCGGCGAAAGAAATGGGAGGAGACAGTTGCTGACCGGAGCTTTACCCACTCTAGCAGGAAATGTTGGAGCCTCATCCGTCGCCTAGGAGCTGCACAGAAGCCCCCTAGCCAAAGCTGAGCATCCGTCACACCCAACCAAGTTGCATCCCACCTACTGACTATCGCCAAAGCACCCCAAGACAAAGACACCAGAAGAGCAGTTACAACTGAGCTAAAAAAACACCAAAAAATGCCTGTAGAGGAAACGAACCCTGAACCCTTCGAGGCTGCTGAACTGGAGAAAGTCCTACAGGGCCTGAAATGTGGAAAGGCAGCAGGATACGATAACATCTTCCCAGAATTCATGAAGAATCTTGGCCCCCGAGCCCTAACCTGGTTGACACAATTCTACACAAGGATCACACAAACGAACTCGATCCCAAAGAAATGGCGGACAGCAAAGGTCATTGCCATCCCAAAACCTGGCAAAGACCACAAACTACCAGCAAGCTACCGCCCAATCTCCCTACTCAGCGTTCCTTACAAAATCATGGAGCGCCTAATACTGCAACGCATTTCCCCAGAAATAGAGGATATTCTAAGTGTGGATCAAGCAGGTTTCCGCAAGGACCGCAGTACAGGAGAACAAGTACTGGCCCTAACCACCTTCATTGAAAATGGCTTCGAGAGCAGACTGAAGACAGGGGCTGTGTTTCTCGATCCTACAGCCGCCTATGATATGGTCTGGCACAAAGGCCTCCTCCTGAAACTTATAAAGGCGATCCCTGCTTGGGCAACAGCAATTATAAAAACCCTGCTGACCAACCGAAGGTTCAGAGTCCACCTCAGTCAGAACACAAGTGCATGGAGAATGCAAAAAAACGGACTCCCACAAGGCTCAGTTCTAGCTCCAACTCTGTTCAACCTCTACATAAACGACCTGCCTACTACAAAATCCCGCAAATTCATCTATGCAGACGACATCTGTTTGGCATTCCAAGCACCAGACTTTGAACCACTGGAACGGGTGCTCACGGAAGATCTTGCTAAACTGGACCAGTTCTGCAAAATCTGGCGCCTAAAACCAAGCCCAGCAAAAACCGTCTCCAGTGTATTTCATCTCCACAATGCAAAAGCTGCCAGAGAACTAAACATCCACCTGAGCGGACTCAAGCTTAAGCATGCCCCAAATCCAACTTATCTTGGAGTGACCCTTGATAGGACCTTATCCTTCAAGGAACATCTAAAGGGGACGGCTGCTAAGGTGAAAGTACGAAACAACCTGCTCTGCAAGCTCGCTGGTGCAAAATGGGGGGCGGCAGTCTCCACCCTGCGCACCTCAGCACTGGCCCTTTCATACTCTGTAGCAGAATATTGTGCCCCTGTCTGGTCCAGGTCATCTTACACACACCATGTAGACACCCAGCTCAACTCAACCATGAGAACTATAACTGGAACAATCCGCTCAACACCACTCCCCTGGCTCTCTGTACTGTCAAACATAGCCCCTCCACACATCCGGCGAGCAGCATTAACTCAAAGGATGCTCCAAAAAGTTAAAGATTTTCCTCACTTACCAATCCATGCAGATATCTACACCCCACCCACTGCCCGACTTTCATCCAGACGGCCGATTTGGAAAAACCCTCCCCCAGCTGACTTTACCATCCAGACAGCTTGGCAAGAGGAATGGGAAACCAAGGAGGTCCCAAACAAACAGCTGGTGATAAACCCCAACCAACAGGTCCCGGGCACCAACCTCCCAAGGAGACAGTGGTCTACACTCAATCGCTTCAGGACTGGACATGGCCCCTGCTTGGCCAGCCTTCACAGATGGGGCAGTAGCCCTAGCCCACTGTGCGCATGTGGAGAGGAGCAAACTATGGAACACATCATAGAGGCTTGCCCGCTCCAAAGACTGGAAGGAGGATTACACACCCTCCATACAGCAAACCAGGAGGCAACTGCTTGGCTTAAGGACTTTGCATTCGCTAAATAAATAAATTCAATTGCAACGCCCCCAGCCTGGGAGTTTGCAGATGCACGACATGGACACAACACCAACACTTCAGTTTATTACCTCCGCCAAGGAGGTAATGCTTTTACTACTGAACCACTAATCCTATCATTGTGAATCCAATTGCTACTCAGATGTTTTCATGGTCAAGGAATCTGACAACGTACACACAAACACTGTATGGGGGGAACTGTGGCGCTTGGCGGAGGTCTGCGCTCTCCGAGTGCTTTTCTAGTTTAACATTTATTTTATCCATTTTAAGTGAGAATGAATGCGTGGGTGTCTTAAAAAGGATGGGGGGTATCCTAATTTATTCCTCACTATTTGTTTAGAATTATATTACACAGAAAATCTGAAAAAAGTCTTTAATTCATTTTTAATTGTTTAGTTGTATTACATGAATCTCCCAGTATAACACTGATCTTAAATATCCATATGTCCAAATGTCATGTCCAAATATGTTAAAAAAAAAAACACACAGGCTTATACAGGGTATCTCAATTTTTTCACATGACTGTACATCGCCAGGGCTTCACATGAATTTTTTTGCTCACCAGCCACTGTGGCTAGTGATTTTGCAAAGTTACTAGCCACTCAGCCTTTTCACTAGCCACAATTTTATGGTTGAACAATTATGTTTAATGTGATCAAATGTGACTATGGCCTTTTACTTCAATTAAATTTACAACCTTTTTCAATGTAAATTAACCTTATACTGTACATTGATTAACCCCTTGCACTTTGGTCAATTTCCCTAAAAACGCCAAAAAATAACGTGCCCAAAGTAAATCAAAAGCTGTTCTTCAACCCTTTGCAGCATCTTCATGGGGTTGGTCTCATTTAAAAGAAAACACTTTGAATTTTTTGGCAAAACAGTCATAATCTCTTTAAGTGCTCCTGCCACTGAGTAACAGTCATCTAAACATACTGAACTTGAAGAAAATAAATTTCGCCTGGGTGTTTTTTTGGATACAAATGCTTGCAAATAACACACAGCTGTCAGATCCGGGCTGGAAAATGCAACAGAAATGTAGAAACAAGTGTTATCCAGCTGAGGTCAAAATTTTGTAACAATACCACAAAAAATGAATATATTACACAGCTTTTTTCTTAGGTTGTTCCCAAGCGTTTTTGAATTGTGCCAAATTGTTCCAAATGGCACAGTTTGGAAAAAAGTCTGTAACTTTTGAATGATTCAATATCATCATGCTTCATCTTGGGCTCTAATGAAAGGTGACACTCAGGGCTGTGTGTGTGTGTGTGGGGGGGGGGGGGTTGTTTATTCATTCATTCATGAATGAATGGACAAACAAGCCCCCACACACAAAGAAACATGCCACGTAAAAAATGTGTGGCTTTTTTTTTTTACAAGAAAAAATAACCTACAGTGCACTAAAAATTATACTAAAATATCTGTAATGTAGAAGATAACACCCCCCCCCCACTACAGTGGACAGACATCATCCATCGCCACATGACGGAACAGTCATGTGGCGATGTGGCGACCGCGGCGCATAGTCCCCGCGGTCTACTACGCACAGTTGTACTAAAATATCTGCAATAATATCTGCAATCCGCTACAGAAGAGTAGTGGGGGGGGGGGCGTTCACGGTCCGAACGCGGCGCACGGGTCGCCGCGGTACACGGTCAATGTGCCGCGGTCTACTACGCACAGTTGTACTAAAATATCTGCAATAATATCTGCAATCCGCTACAGAAGAGTAGCGGGGGGGGGGGGCGTTCACGGTCCGGACAGGTCCAGTCCACGGGTCCACAGGTCCAGTCCGTGTGTCGCGGTCTTCATGTTGCAATGACACACGGTTGTAATTTACCGATCGGTCAAAAATCATTTTTGATTACAATTTTCAGGGATAAAGAATAATTTAGCTTATAACACTTACCTGTCCACAACAGCAGTGTCGCTGGCGAACTTCTCTTCCTCATTGTCAGACAAACATGAAGCTGGTCCGCTTGTTACAGACTCGTGGTTCTGGTCACGCGACCCGGTCAAACTATAATTCCATTATTGCAGTTTTGCGCTTCCATGATTAGATTAGATTAGATTAGATTCAACTTTATTGTCATTACACATGTATGAATACAAGGTAACGAAACACAGTTTAGCATCCAATCAGAAGTGCAAAGGACAGCAGTGCAGTATATACGGTAATTAACAGTATGTGCAATTTAAGCAAATATATGCAGCAGTGCAGAAAGTTAAGAGTACTGTTATGTGCAAATAATGTACAATAAGTTAGATGGGCAGTTATGTACAGGTGAGGATGGTAAGAGATGATGGTAAGAAAGTCAGCGGGGAACTAAGTTCAATAACGTGACAGCTGTTGGAAAGAAACTGTTCCTAAACCTGCTGGTTCTAGTCCGAAGGCTTCTGAAGCGTCTTCTGGAGGGGAGAAGCTGGAACAGTCCATGAGCAGGATGGTTGGAGTCCCTAAGAATGCTGCGTGCCCGGCGCAGACATCTTTTCCTGTAGACGTCCTCTATAATTGGAAGTGGAGTCCCTGTGATGCGTTGGGCGGTTTTCACCACCCGCTGCAGCGCCTTACGGTCAGCGACAGAGCAGCTCCCATACCAGACTGTGATACAGTTGGTCAGGGTGCTCTCTATCACGCAGCGGTAGAAGTTGCCCAGGATGTCAGTTGACAGACGGTTCTTCTTCAGTGTCCTCAAGAAGAAGAGGCGCTGATGGGCCTTCTTGATCAGGCTGGTGGTGTTAACTGACCAGGTCAGGTCCTCCGAGATGTGGGTCCCCAGGAATTTGAAGCTGGGGACACGTTCAACAGCTATGCCATTGATATGGATGGGGTCATGTGTCTTTTCTCTCTCCTTCCTGTAGTCCACTATGAGCTCCTTGGTTTTGCTGGTGTTAAGGAGCAGGTTATTGTCAGCGCACCAAGTAGCCAAGTGCTCAACCTCTGCCCTGTAATCTGACTCGTCATTGTCCCTGATGAGTCCAATCACCGTGGTGTCATCTGCGAACTTTATGATGGAATTGGATCCATACATAGGCCTGCAGTCATGGGTGAAGAGGGAGTAGAGGAATGGGCTGAGCACACAGCCCTGTGATACACCAGCGTTGAGTGTGATGACGGAAGAACGGTTGGGGCCTGACCTAACATGCTGGGGTCTGTTGGTCAGAAAATCCATGATCCAGTTGCAGGTGGAGGTACTGATTCCCAGGTCCCCAAGTTTAGTGAGCAACTTGGAGGGGATAACTGTGTTGAATGCTGAGATGAAGTCAACAAACAGCATTCTTGCGTAGGTGTTCTTGTTATCCAGGTGTGAGAGTACATAGTGCAGCGCTGTAGAAACCGCATCCTCTGTACTCCTGTTGCTCCGGTAGGTGACCTGATGAGGGTCCAGTGTAGGAGGCAGGCCTTTTTTGAGCTGTGCCAAGACCAGTCGCTCAAAGCACTTCATAACTATGGGCGTCAGTGTCACAGGGCGATAGTCATTTAGGCACGATGGTGTTGAATGTTTCGGCACTGGTACTATTGAAGTGGTCTTGAAGCACGCTGGTACCACGGCCTGGGCCAGGGACAGATTGAAGATGTCTGTGAAGACCCCTGCCAGCTGCTCAGTGCATGCCCTCAGCACACGCCCAGGAATGCCGTCAGGGCCAGCAGCCTTACGTACGTTGACATGACTCAGTGCGTTACGGACGTTGGCGTGGGTGAGTGTGAGGTGGTGGAGGTCATCAGAGGGTGGGAAATTGATGTTCTTTTCGTTATTGTCCTTGTCAAAACGAGCATAGAAGTCATTTAGCTCATTGAGAAAGGGCACAGTCATGGCTATAGGTATGGAGTTGCTGGGCTTATAATCAGAGATAGCTTGAATGCCCTGCCACATGCGTCGGGGGTCAGAGTCCCCAAAATGTTCCTCCACCTTCAGCTTGTAGCTGTGCTTGGCCTTCTTGATGCCCCTCTTCAGATCTGCCCTGGATGAACTGTAGGCCTGTGCATCACCAGATCTAAAGGCATTGTTACGTGCTTTTAGCAGAAGCCGCACTTCTCTGTTCATCCACGGCTTCTGGTTTGGGTACGTGGTGATCTGTCTTTCCGTGGTGACACTGTCAATAGTGGTGTTGATATGGTCCAGGACTGAGTGGGTGTAAGAGTTGATGTTTATGTGGGAGCCACTGGTAGCCTGAGAGGTGAACATACTCCAGTCTGTGTTCCTAAACTTCTCCTGGAGTACAGAGTCAACCCCCTCTGGCCACACTTTGATGGTCCTCACTGATGGCTTCACCCGGTTGATGAGCGGTACATACTTGGGGGTAAGGAACAAGGATAAATGATCAGACTGACCTAGGTGGGGGAGGGGAGTTGCTGTGTAGGCTCCCACAATATTGGTGTAAACATGGTCCAATGTTTTGTCCCCTCTTGTGTGACAGGAGACATGCTGGTAGAATTTAGGAAGCACTGTCTTGAGGTTAGAGTGGTTAAAATCACCCGCCACAATAAATGCTGCCTCTGGGTGTGCAGTTTGTTGTTTGCTAATAGCTGCATGCAGTTCTTTCATAGCAAGCTTAGCATTAGCATCCGGAAAAATGTAAGCAGCTGTTATGATGGTACAAGTGAACTCGCGTGGCAGATAGAAAGGTCTACATTTAACCATGAGAAACTCCAGGTTAGCTGAGCAGTGTCTTTCAACAGTGACAGAGTTCGTGCACCAAGCCTTGTTAATATAAATGCACACTCCCCCCCCTCTTGTCTTACCGGAGACATCTGCTGCTCTGTCTGCCCGGAGCGTGTGTAGGCCGGCTAGCTCAATAGCATTGTCGGGTATTCCACTGTGAAGCCATGTTTCCGTAAAAATCATGATATTGCAGTTCATAAGTCTCTTATTGTTGGTGATCCGGAGCCGTAGTTCACTCATTTTGCTCGCCAGAGACCGTACATTAGCAAGGAAAATACTGGGTAGCGATAGCCGGTGCGGTGTTAGCTTTAGCTTAGCTCTTAGCCCACCGCGCTTACCCCGCCTTTGTTTACGATCTTTACGCCGCCTGCGAGCACTTCCGGTCGGCCGGGAAGCCTGCCGAGCGTCGGGTGTTCTCCAGAGCTCCGGGATGAGACGTAGATTCAGACGTAGGTTGCTGATAAAGAGATCGTTATCGTTGCTTTGTAATCCAAAATCCAAAAGCTCATCTCGGGTGTAAGATGTAAAAGCAGAACTGTTCTGAACGAACATACCCGTAATGAGCAGAAATAACACTGCTAATCCCCAAAATCTGATCGGACGCTGAGCCTCGCGTTGTGCACGTGCCGCCATCTTGGCCGTTTTGCGGCCAAGACGGCGGCGGTTTCAGCGGCGGTTTTGACCGCGATTGCGGTTTTGGCGAACGATTTTTCAAAACAAATAAGAACAGTAGTAAGAAAAAAAGACTGGCGAACGCGTGTGTGTCACCCAGCCTTCGTCGTTGGCCTCCGTCGGTCTATGATGACCATGGAAGAGAATCCTAAACGTCTACTCTGCTGGGACAGCACCGCCTGTGGCTGAACAGGCCGATGCGCGAATGGCAGTCCCTGTCACACAGGTCGCACTTGTGGGTGGTCTCCGTGCTGCTGGGTCTGTGGCGGTTCTTCCTGCGGGCCCTTTTTTCATCTGCTGCAGCAGTCAGTCTCTCTTCACCCAGCCTTACACAAAACAGATTTTGCAAGGGACGCACACTTTTGAACTTCTGTGCTCCAATTGGCTCGCTGCATTTGCAGCCGTTGGTAGGCGGGTCCTTCTTGCTAGGTTTTCAGTCATTGGTTCTTCAAGGTTTCAGAAACCCAATTCAAGGCTCTTATTAGTCGAATGAGAGGTCAATCACATCTAAACCAATCAAAGCATTCCTTTGGCTTTCTGTTCGCGTCTGTGTCTGTAGTGGAAGAACGGAAATGCAGGGTTTTTTTTCTCAATGCGTCCTAGGACGCACAGTGTGCGTTCTAGGGCGCCCTCATGTGCTCTAGGACGCAGAGACGTGTCCGCCCGCAGTACACAGGAGTGCAAGAGGTTAAAAAAATAGCAGGAGAAACACTGTTTATTTATGAAGAGCAGTAAATACTGTAAAATGGTAGAGAAAAGTATTTGCAATATGAGAGTGAAGTCCAGGTAGATTTGGATCCATTCCAATTCTTATTTGTACTCCTACCTCTTTGCCTACCCCTATGAATTGGGACATCCTTTCATGGCTGTACAATGTCATTAGTAGTTTCTGACGGATTTAACCTAAATGGCCACTACCTGTTTTCACCAGAAAAAAGAGAAAGAAAATGAAAACTGATTAGAAAAGAATACCCACAGTACTTATGACAGTTGTAGTTTCATAGTCAACATAGTCAATGGTCAGCAGTGTCAAATCGCCATATTTGAAATATCAAATAGGTGTCCCACAAGGCTCTATACTTGGACCAATATTATTCTCCTTATACGTAAATGTAAACTCCAATTTATATTTACTTATTTTTGTAGGATGTTACTTGGGTTCTAAATATTTTATTGAGTTTTAGACCTTTGAGTTTTTAACCTCTTTGATTAGTTTTTAACTTTTAATATGACTCTTCTCTCTTACCTCTGGTTTTTCTCTCATCTCTTTGTCTTTTTATACCCTGATTGATGGAGCCTTGAGTATTTTTATCATGTTCATAGTCAATTTCATGTGTGCCTGTGTTTGTGTCTATGTTGAATGTAATTTGTGGCTTGTAAATATGGATGTCACCAGACTGCAAAACAAATCTACCTACGGGTACAAATAAAGTAACCTGAACCTGAACCTGAACCTGAAATGATTTACCAAATGCATGTAGAAACATTCATATACAAATGTATGCAGATGACACGGTAATATTCACACCTATAGAAAAAAAAAAAAAAAAGAAGCCACCTGTATTCTTACAACAGTGATGACCCAAATCCATGACTGGCTCAATAATTCATGTCTCCTACTAAACACTAAAAAAAACTGCACGCTGTTTACCAAACAATGATCAAATATTACAAACTCAAACATTTTCTTAAAAGGGGAGGAGCTGCAACTAGTCGAGAAATTTAAGTACCTCAGCGTGGTTTTAGATTCCTCATTAACCTTTAAAAAAACATATTAAAAAAATCTCAAACATAATCAAATTCAATCTAAGAAATTTTAAACAAATTAGATCATCGCTGACAGTTAGTGCGGCCAAAATGTTCCTGCATGCAATGATCTTCTCACACATTGATTACTGTTTTACCAAGTGGTCACTCACTGGTATAACCATAATCCAGCCCATTGAATCCTTACACAAAAAAGCCATAACAATCTTTGATAAGAAAGATCTCACATATTGTTGTTACATTTACAAGAAATACAGTTTTCTGTCTTTTGAAAATTATAAAACTCTCAAATTTGCCTGTTCAGTTTATAAAGTATTAAATGGCTATGCATCACCCCTCCCCTTCCCAGGAGAGTATGTTAAACTGAGGACTGTCACTGGCACAACCACCAGAGCAATCACTAGAGTAGACTGTGAGGTCCCCCACAGACACACCACATTTGCTCAATCTGTGCTATCAGAGAGGGGCACCAAGATCTGGAATAATATACTACCTGCAATCAGAGAACGTACCACACTAAACACTTTTAAGACTCATTGTAAAAATTGGCTTTTAAACAACCAAAACTGTACCCATAACTAGTGGTTGCTCTGTGGCATGCATATATAGCATACAGCATGCGCATATAGTATATATGTGCCCGTGCGTCACACACATATGCCCCACCTCTTGTTTGTTGCTGTTGTTTGTTGTTGCTGTGAGGTGCTTGGGTGCATGTGTGTGTACGCATACACAGCACTTCACTCATGTGACATTTGGATGTTTTGTTTGTAGCACCTTAACTCTTGCACTTTAGCATATCCACTTTTCACAGTTTTATTGTAGATGTTCTTCTCATGTATGATTGTTTTTGTGACCCGCCGGGGGTCTACAGATTCAAATCAGCAGTATTGCTAAATCTGGCATACTCACATTTGTATTAATGTTCATTAGTACAGTATGTAATGTCCCTTTCAAATAAACATTAATCTTAAACTTAAACTCACACTGCAATAGGTTTATTATTTTAGATGCCATTTGAGAAAACTACAACAAGCCAAAGTGGCTAGTGGGTGTAGCTGTCTTATCGGCTACTGTTGAAATCCACCAGCTATTGGCCGGTGTTATGTATTAACTGGCGTCCAATTAACTGGTGTGGGTAAACAGATTTGCATATGTTTCCCTATTAAAACATGTTTTTCATGTAATCTCGAAATAAATGTTGTGTATTCTTCTGCTGTGAAGAGGCTCTTTTGTCAATTTTTCACCCAGAACACCAAAACAGTAAATTATATTCCTACCTGTTTCGTTGTTTTGTGTTTCTCCATAGCTGCTGTTAGATTAATTTGTGACAGCAGCTGCTACAGGTGTGGTTTGGGGGTGGGGAAAATAGGTGATAATTATGCTAAGGTAAATAAAGTTGGATAAATGCTCATGTCCTCATTATTTATGTTTATTACCTCTGCCAAGGGAGGGATCGAGGTAATGTTTTCGGTAGCATTGGTTTTTCGGTTGGTTGGTTGGTTGGTTGGTTGGTTGGTTTTTCGGTTACCAACATAACTCAAAAAGTTATGAATGGATTTTGATGAAATTTTCAGGAAAGGTGAGTAATGGCACAGGGAACAGATGATTAGATTTTGGTGGTGATTCGGATCACGATGTGGATGCAGGAATTTTTTGAATATTATTTTATATATTAATCTGGCACTTTTCATGTACTGCCCCTTTAAGACGTGTCCACTAATTTAGGTGTGTTGTCATGCCATAAGGCCACATGCCTCGGCAACCCGGAAACCAAACACTGCAGAAAAACTATTAGAGGGTGTGTCCACCAAACTAATTTTTCCTGCTGTGGGTGACTATTTTCTATTTATTACCTCCGCCAGGCCAAAAAGGCCAGGAGGAGGTTATGTTTTTGCCAGGGTTTGTGTGTTTGTCTGTCTGTCTGTCTGTTTGTCTGTTGGTTAGCAAGATAACTCAAAAAGTCTTGGACGGATTTGCATGAAACTTTCAGGTGTTGTTGGAAATGGTACAAGGAAGAACTCATTAAATTTTGGGGGTGATCCGGTTCACCGTCTGGATACAGGAATTTTTTTAAAGCATTTTTCAACACTGTGACATAGGGCCATTTTCAACATGTGCACAGGCGCAATGGAGGGCGCTGGGCGTCGTGTCTGACCAACACAAACTCCGCCTTCTTCAACGTTTTAGCCACAAAAGCATGCGGAAAACACTGCTGGCCTCGGACCCCCAGCATGCCTGTGCCAGCCATAGGCGCTGCGCACATTGCGCTGGTCGTCGTGTCTGACCAACACAAACTCCGCGTTCTTCAACGTTTTAGGCACAAAAGCACGCGGAAAACACTGCTGCCCTGGGCCCGCCAGCGTGCCTGCTTTTGCGCCACGCTGCAAAACCTGACACGGACACCTGTCCGCCGCCCCATTATTTGCCACAAATTCCCCGCCTAGCTATAGGCGCTGCGTAAAAACGACCTCTCTGCCGGGGAAGATTCTAAATTCTGTTTTGCCGCGGAGCGCAACCCCAATATAATATAAAACCCACGGCAACTTGTCTAACCAATCTGCATCCGTCAGTGGAGGAGATGGACACACCAACACTTCAGTTTATTACCTCCGCCAAGGAGGCAATGCTTTTACAACCGTAAAACGGGGCTATAAGGGACGGCGGGGTAATATGGGACACTTTTCTAAATGTAATTCTGCTTTTTTAATTTTGCTTCCGCCTAGATTTGATGAAGGATTCATGGATATTTGACAATAACAACACAACTCAGTGTCCTGCTCAAAATAAAAAAAGCAGAATTACATTTAAAACATTTCCCAGAAAAGTGTCCCTTATTAACCCGCCGTCCCTTATAGCCCCGTTTTACACTACTGAACCACTAATCCTATCACTATCACATTGATTGTCATTCATTAATTGTCTGTTTATTGCACTGTCCATGTCAAATAAACAAATAATCATTGTGAATCCAATTGCTAGTCATATCTTTTCATGCTCAGGGAATCTGACAACGTACACACAAACACTGTATGGGGGGAACTGTGCCGCTTGGCGGAGGTCTGCACTCTCCGAGTGCTTTTCTAGTTCTCTATGTAGTCTAGCGTTTACGGCACTGAAAGGCTTTCAGCGGTGGCCGCTTTTTGACGTGGTGCTCAGGGCTGAAAAAAGTCCAATTTGTCAGACTACTGTACAGCTACGCTCGTCAATGTCAGACCTTTCTAAGCAGCCAATCAGAAGTAAGGAAGGGCGGAACATAGGACGCCAGTACAGGAAGACGAGAACAGTAGGTGACAGACGGTGGAGGCTGAACTTTGCTGAATCAAACAACCTGGTGCTCTTTGATCTGACACTAAAAGGCTATCACGATCAAAATTTGAAAGTAAACGCTTGGAGGAACATGTCCGCATTTGTCGGTGTGCCAGGTGAGCATTTGTCATATGTATTTGTAATATGGATACTATGTGAATTTGTAGATGATAACTGCAAAATGCCACTTGTTTCGGCAAGAAAACATCTTCCTGAGTCACGTCATCAACGCTGCAGGAGTCGGCACCAATCCAGAGAAGGTAGCAGTGGTGAGAAACTGGCCGGTTCTGCGGGATGTAGAAGAACTGCAGAGCTTTCTCGAACTGGCCTCCTATTGTAGGAGGTTTATGAAGGATTTCACCACTATCGCTAGCCCGCTGCATCAGCTGACACAGAAGGGCCACACGTTCAAGTGGAGTGGGGACTGTGCTGTTGCCTTTTCCTGGGTCTGTTTGATGCTTCTTGGAGCCCCTGTGCTGCAGTAGCCTGACCCGAGCCGTCCCTTCATCTTGGACACAGACGCCAGCAAACAGGGCATTGGGGCAGTGCTATCCCAGGATGGAGAACACGGAGAGCAGGCAGTTGCTTTTTTCAGCCGCACTCTCAGCAGAGCCAAGAGGAATTATTCCGTCACCCGCCAAGAGCTGCTGGCAGTCATCCAAGGGTTCCGCCGTTTTTGAATGTACATTTACGGGGGGAGGTTTCAGGTCAGGCTGGACCATGCCTCCCTGACCTGGCTACTGAACTTTAAAGAGCCGGATGGACAGTTAGTGAGATGGCTGGAGGCAATGCAGGATTATGATTTTCAGATTGTGCATTGAGCGGGACACTTTCATGCTAACACTGATGCGCTGTCCCGGTGCCAGTGTACTGTGGAGTCCTGTCGGCACTGCCAGTGCGCAGAGGATCATGACCAGCAGTCTCACGGGCTGCTGCTCTCCACACCACTGTGGCTGGGGATAGCACAGCGGCGCACAGCTCCTCCTTCGATAATCGGCTAGCTCTCCCCAACAATGATGTCACAGAGGCCTTCGGCACGCAACAGCTTCGGAGCAAGCAGGATGGAGGCCCTGTCATCTTCCAGGTCTGGCAGTGGCTGGACGCGGGCCAATGGCCCACTTGGGGGGCTGTGTCTGCACTGGACCAAGAGCTCAAGGCCCAACATTCCCAGTGGTCCAACCTCTGTTGTCATGAGGGTGTTGCTTATCGGCGGTGGCAGTCTCCAGCTGGGCAGTATCACGTCTGGCAGCTGCTGGTTCCCTGACGGCTCCACCCAAGGTGCTCTAGTTGGTCCATGGGTCAGTGGGGGCAGGCCACTTCGGAGTGACAAAGACCCTGCAGCGTCTTCGGGCCCAGTTCTACTGGCCGGGATGTCGTCAGAATGTAACAGCTCCATGTCCACCGCTGTCACACCTGTACGGATGAGAAAGGGCCGACTCAGCAATCTCACGCCCCCTTGTAGCACTACCAGGTAGGAGCACCCATGGAGTGTGTGGGAGTGGACATTCTGGGCCCTTTTCTGACCACAGATTGGGGGAACCGTTACATTCTGGTCGCAATGGATTACTTCACCAAGTGCAGAGTTTCCTCTGGTAACATTTCCCGGTGGCAGCCTGCCCATGTTAAGTTAATTGGTTGTTCTAAAATTGTCCCTAGATATCTGTCTCCTATAGGCCCTTGGAATAGAGGGTTAGCACTAGTGAAGCGCTTTGAGCGGTCTTTGAGACTAAAAAAGCGCTATATAAGTGCAGGTCCTTACCCTTGTAAATTTCCTGCCACTCCTATGAGGAAATATAAATTTTAAAAAAATATATAAAAATTATGGTCCGCAAGCACGCACACGAACAACGTGCGTGACCGTTATCCGCGTGGAGTTCAGAAGTGCCACGCCCGCGTGACCACTCTATTCGGCAGGCAGTGTCTCACTAGCGTCACTGTCCAAGAGAAACATGAGCTTATTAAAGTACTTTAAACGTGGAAAAAAATCAGAAGAGGTATGTAAGCACTGGAGGCATTTATCATGGTTTTACTGCAACCCGCTGGTAACGGAAGCAATAATGGAAGAGTCGCATAGCTAACAGATGTGGTTAAGAGCTCGAGTTGGTTCATCTTGTCTTCTTTTTAACCATTAGTTTTTTTTTGTTTTTCTCATTTCAGACAACGATGAAAAGGAGATGTTTTTACCTTTACCTTAATTAATATTAACTAATTTATGTTCACTATTATGTAACTGGAAAGTTAAGATGACCGAAATTCATGAAGTGAATGACTTTAATCTGTCAGCAGCCTTCAGACAAACTAAACATGCCAACATTTAGATTTCAAAATAAGGGAGATTGTTCCTGCTGTCTGGGTGATGAGGAGACTTCTAAAAAAAAAAAAAAGAACTATAAATATATTGAAATATTATAACAGAAATAACTGCATCTTTGGTCATTTAAGTTAATTTATTTCATTAAGTACAATTGTATTTTTTTTTCTATGAAATCAGAGTTAAATTATTGTTCTGTTCTGGCTCTGCAAAATTATGGTCAAAAATGTAAATTGTTATAAGGAAAAAGTTAAAAAAAAAAAAACATTACCACAGTCTGTTTCAATTTTTTTTTTTTAAATATATATTTTTAAAAACGACAAAAATTAGCCATAACATAATCCACAAACTTATAATAAAGTCTCAAACGTACAAGAAAAGTCAATTTTACAAGAGGAAATTGCAAATTTGAGGAAAATGGTTTCAAATTTAGATGAATTTACAGAGGAAAGTAGAAAACTATAAGAAAACTGTTATAAATTTTGGAGAAAAACCTCAAACCTTCAAGACTGAAGTCATTACTCAAGTATTTAAGTCAGTGCTCTTTGTACCCTTAGCTCAGTTAGAAATTTTTGGTTGTCTACTTTTAATTATTAATTTCAAAGCACTGCTTTTACATGAGTAGAATTTCTGGCTACTATACCCACCTCTGATCATATCATTTAAGTATGCATGAGTACATTACTATTATGAATGGGTTTTTTTCCTTTCCCTACTCTCTCAATAGAAAAAAGAAACACTTGAATTAAAATACAAAAAAATACACATATTTTTGTCATTTATGTAAAGCGTGACAAAAAAAATCCTACAGGACAAAACATGAGGGCAAGATGAGACAGGAGAGAGGAGCCAAGGAGAGGAAAGTGTTCAGGCAGAGGGTCCAGGAGAGGTGCGAGCAGAGGAAGGAGAGAAAGATGACACCACTAAAAAGTCCAAACACAGGATGTCTGGGAGGGACCCCAACTGGCCCAATATTCCAACATTCAAGCCTCGGTTGTACAATACTTCAAATGCTAAGTTCCAAATGCAAAGTTACTGTGTAAAATTAAAAAAATGAGAAATAAACAGCATAAATTAACATATTCCAGTTACAGTACAATAGTGTCATATGTTTTCTGCCCCTCCCCCTCCCCCAGAAAAATATGATGCCACCACGCCAAGGCCTTTAAGCCGGAGGAAACACTGGAGGCATATGCGGTCCATGATCAGAGCAATGCCACCACAGCATCAAAGCTGGTGGATGAGATGTTTTGTCGGTTCGGTGTGCCAGAGGAGCTGCACAGCGACCAGGAACGGAACTTTGAGGCAGAGGTCTTCAAGGAGGTCTGGAGGCGGCTGGGCATGCGGAAGACCCAGCCCACCCCATTGCATTCACAGAGCGATGGCCTGGTCAAACGTTTTAACTGGACCCTGACCACTCAGCTCGCCATCATAGTGGACCAGCGACAGCAAGACTGGGATCTGCATCTGCCCCTGGTTCTGTGGGCATACTGGACAGCAGTTATGGAATCCACCCGGTGCACCGCTGCAGAGCTGATGTTTGGACACAAGCTGTGCACCGGGGTGGATTTGGTATTCGGCCCTCCCCTGGAGCCGGAGGTGGAAGGCAAATTGGGGTTGGATCATTTGTTTTGCTTGAGAGAACATCTTCACACAGTACACGAACTGGCTCGGGAGGCCCTGGTAGCAGCGGGGAGTAGACAGAAGCAAGCGTACAACTCCTGCTGCCAGAGAAGAGACTTTGCATCCGGGGATCAAGTCTGGGTTTTCTGCCCAGAGTGGAAAAAGGGACTGTCACCAAAGCTGGTGAGCCACTGATCGGGTCCTACAGAGACTGTCGGATGTAGTGTACGGGGTGGGGCCACAGAAGAGGAACCGAGTGGTGGTGCTTCACCGTGACTGCCTCGCCCCATAACCACCAGCTGCCCCACGAGTGGCTGAGCCAGAGGCTCCATCCCAACCAGATACCCTGGTCGAGGCTCGAATGGACATTAACGTGCTCGTGCGTGCCAGCCGCCACAACACCTGGATGGGCTCATATTGGGCTTCTGAGTTGGACTTATTATTCTGGGGACAGAAACCAGTCCGGGGGGGGGGGGGGGACAGTGTAACGTCGAGGCTGTAATAAGGGGCGGGGGATTCTCCCAGCATGCTTTGCGCTGCAGGGGATTCAAAGACTGTTATTATTCTTGTGTTCTGAGTGTTGTTGTTGTACCGTTATAATTGTGTTATAAGTCTGTTTGTGACAGTGTTGTTTTTCCTGTGTGACAGATTATGTGTCTGCATCACCCTGAGAGAGATGAGTGTCTGTGTTGGACACAGTCCAAGGACGGATCATTTTTTCACACATAAGGAGTTGTTCAGAACTCCTTATACAAAGATATAGCATGATGATAAGTCAGTGGCGGTAATGCACCTGTAAGCTGGTTGCCAACCGCCAATCAAATCTAAAAGAAGAAGTAAGGAGTCAGTGAAAAAAAATAAATGCCTATACGTCACCAATCCTCTGTCATTATTGTGTGAACGAAACGTCACAATATGCACATCTGGTTACCCTCACCAATTAATCGGACGCCAGTTAATACGTAACACCGGTTGGCCGGTGTCACTGTGAAGCCCTCTACGTCACACTGTCACACTATTTTAATGTAGGCATTGTCCTAACCAAAGTTACAGAGTACGGAAAAAAAAAACTGTATGAACATTCTCATCTAACACATAAAGGGAAATTACCCAACACTCCTTTAGCTTACCTCCCATTCACGATCAGTGGAAAAATTATCCAGGTTGAATTCTGCCATTTTATAGAGGGCCTCTTGATGCCAAAAATTCAGATAATTCTAACAAATATAATCCTCTTAGACCTGTTTAGGTTTGCTCTAGTTCCAGAGGCTTGAAAATAAAAGCTAAAACATGCACTACGTGCGTCCTCTGCAGAAACAAAGTTCACGCATGAATCAGAGTCCAATAAGTTGTTTTTTTTTTTTTCAGAGTCCAATAAGTGAAAGAAGGAAACACCACCAGAGAGGCGTAACTGTGATCAGCTGGTCCCACCCAATCAGAAGTCTCTCTTTGTGTGATTGCTCACCCCATCTGCCAATCAGAATGTGAGTAAGCCGGTGCCCTTCCCTCCACTGTCTGGGAAGGACCATGGACCTTCATACACATGCACATGCGGTGTAGCAATAACGGTTTACAAACTTTCAGTTTCATTTTTGTCCGAAAAAATAAGTTGCAGTGAAGAGGGAGTGGAAACCTCGACTGTGACTTGCCAGAGTTCATGTATGAGTGGCAGTAATGTAATGTTGGCTTCAAATATTTCTAACTACCACCATCAGCTCTCTTCCTGGGCCTCTATACACCTTTGTAGATATTGCACCAAAAACCAGACATTTGCAGCTAGAATAGTCATTTACCACATTAGCAATGTATATTAGATATTAGAGTGTATTTCTGATTAGTTTAAAGTTATCTTCATTGAAAAAAACAGTGCTTTTCTTTCAAAAATAAGGAACTTTCTAAGTGACCCCAAACTTTTGAACAGTAGTGTATATAACATGATTCTACACCCCCCCCCTTTTGAAAAATGCAAGCACACAAATTCTCCCAACCATATAATTTGCACCAGATTCACACTCTAATACAAAGGGGTACAGGCCTACACAGTCACACACCACACTGGCCCAGCGGAGCTCTCCGCTGTGTAAACAAACAGTCAGTGAAAAGAAAAAGGGCCACACACCAAACTAAATTAATCCCGATAAAATAAACATACAGTGGGGTAAAAAAGTATTTAGTCAGCCACCAATTGTGCAACTTCTCCCACTTAAAAGATGAGAAAGGTCTCCAATTTTCATCATAGGTATACCTCAACTATGAGAGACAAAATAAGA
Organism: Pholidichthys leucotaenia; assembly: GCA_020510985.1. Lineage (NCBI taxonomy): Eukaryota > Metazoa > Chordata > Actinopteri > Cichliformes > Pholidichthyidae > Pholidichthys > Pholidichthys leucotaenia. Next base: position 222,448,967 of record CM035845.1, on the reverse strand, counting down.
AAAAAAAAAAAATCCAGAAAATCACACTGAAGGATTTTTAATGAATTAATTGGTAAATTCCTCGGTAAAATAAGTATTTGGTCAATAGCAAAAGTTCATCTCAATACTTTGTTATATACCCTTTGCTGGCAATGACAGAGGCCAAACATTTTCTGTAAGTCTTCACAGGGTTTTCACACACTGTTGCTGGTATTTTGGCTCATTCCTCCATGCAGATCTCCTCTAGAGCAGTGATGTTTTGGGACTGTCGCTGGGCAACACAGACTTTCAACTCCCTCCAAAGATTTTCTATGGGGTTGAGATGTGGAGACTGGCTAGGCCACTCCAGGACCTTGAAATGCTTCTTACGAAGCCACTCCTTCGTTGCTCGGGCAGTGTGTTTGGGATCATTGTCATGCTGAAAGACCCAGCCACGTTTCATCTTCAATGCCCTTGCTGGTGGAAGGAGGTTTTCACGCAAAATCTCACGATACATGGCCCCATTCATTCTTTCCTTTACACGGATCAGTCATCCTGGTCCCTTTGCAGAAAAACAGCCCCAAAGTATGCTGTTTCCACCCCCATGCGTCACAGTAGGTATGGTGTTCTTTCTCCTCCAAACACGACAAGTTGAGTTTTTACCAAAAAGTTCTATTTTGGTTTCATCTGACCATATGACATTCTCCCAATCCTCTTCTGGATCATCCAAATGCTCTCTAGCAAACTTTAGACGGGCCTGGACATGTACTGGCTTAAGCAGGGGGACACGTCTGGCACTGCAGGATTTGAGTCCCTGGTGGCGTAGTGTGTTTCTGATGTATCCTTTGTTACTTTGGTCCCAGCTCTCTGCAGGTCATTCACTAGGTCCCCCCATGTGGTTCTGAGATTTTTGCTTACCGTTCTCATGATAATTTTGACCCCACGGGGTGAGATCTTGCGTGGAGCCCCAGATCGAGGGAGATTATCGGTGGTCTTGTATGTCTTCCATTTTCTAATAATTGCTCCCACAGTTGATTTCCTCACATCAAGCTGCTTACCTATTGCAGATTCAGTCTTCCCAGCCTCGTGCAGGTCTATAATTTTGTTTCTGGTGTCCTTTGACAGCTCTTTGGTCTTGGCCATAGTGGAGTTTGGAGTCTGACTGTTTGAGGTTGTGGACAGGTGTCTTTTATACTGATAAAGAGTTCAAACAGGTGCCATTAATACAGGTAACGAGTGGAGGACGGAGGAGCCTCTTAAAGAAGAAGTTACAGGTCTGTGAAAGCCAGAAACCTTGCTTGTTTGTAGGTGACCAAATACTTATTTTACTGAGGAATTTACCAATTAATTCATTAAAAATCCTTCAATGTGATTTTCTGGATTTTTTTTCTCATTTTGTCTCTCATAGTTGAGATATACCTATGATGGAATTTGGAGACCTCTCTCATCTTTTAAGTGGGAGAACTTGCACAATTGGTGGCTGACTAAATACTTTTTTACCCCACTGTATATATACAAACAAGTAATTACAAAAATAAACAATGGCAGGACCCGATCCCATAAACTCACAGGATATACATAAGAAAATACAGAGATTCCTGATGAAATACAGTTACATAATATAGGGCAATGAATACATACAGACCTCACATAAGCAATCACACCCAGGTGTTACTGCACCTTCAACACACACACAACATTCAGTCGCCAGGCACACACACGTACAACAGTGGTCAAGTGCACCAAACCAAATAGTCAAACAGGCAATAACACAACATTTACATTATCATACTGACAAAGCAGTGTCTCTCATGCTTTTTTTTTCTGAAAACCACTGAACATATCTTGAACACAATAAATCAACAATAGCAGACACAATTTAAATGCACTAAATCAGACACACCGTAAGCCCTCATTCACAACCTAACCTGGGTCTCCCAAAGCCCCCCCGCCCCCCAGAGTGTCCATTCCGTGGCCCACTTCCAGAGCGTCTCCGCTTACTCATGACAGGAGACGGGCTGCATTGACGTCCTCTTCTGCTCAGATGCCGCAGCTCTTTGGGATGCCGTCTCAACCCATCAGTCAAACTCAAGTACCCGTCGCCACCGGACTGGACCACCCGCAGATTATCCTGTCCAGCTTTCAGTTCCCTAGAACTGCGCACCCAACCAAGCCGAGGCTTGACTCTAGGGCGGACGTCATCACCATCACCCAGGGGAGCACTCACTGGCTTTCTCCGTCATCTGCATCACGATCTGGCACCCTTATGGCTCCTCAGCGGTTTGCCAAGTTGACTCGAGCTAAGTCCCTTGCTTTCGGTATCGGTACGGCCAGGGTTCGTGCCATCTGATGGTACTCCAGTTGCTAGATGTTGATGATGTTGATGCGTCGGAGCGGCACCAGCCACTGTTGGCTCAGCAGCCGTATCCAGTCGGCCACCGGAGCCCTGTAGCTCACGCTCTTTGGACCATTCTGCCACCGCGGGGGTCAAACCATGCCATTTGAGTCCACTGTCCGCGGGACCACAAACATTGGCACGGGACCCTCGCCTCGTCGGCATACTATGGTGCTGGCGGCGTCCCTCTTTACTTGAAATGGGCCACCCAAAGTCCCAAACTTCTTCGCCGCTTCCCACATACAGTAAAATGGCCAGTCCCACAGACCACCACCTGCCCACTCCTCCACATCTCCGCAGGTGATAGAGAAACCAAGCCCATCAGATCATCACCTTCTCGAGACACCATGAACTCGGCTGCATACATAGAGGCCACCTTATACCTCACAGACAGCCACACAGAGCCCACAATGTCAAGGGGACTATTACCAAATCCGTAACAGGCAATGCTCGCATTACTCACTGTGTAGAGGGGAAAACACCGTCTTACTGTTTCCAAGTTCAAAATGGTGACCGCTGACCCCGTGTTGGGCGAAACACTGTGGACCACTATAGACACTTTCATCCATACACTGTCCTCTGCAGGGCTCCGTTCCTCCTTGTTGAAATTGTGGCAAACCCTGATGAAGTGATGGGGCAAACCACACCGTCCACAACGGTTGCCCTCCGCTGTGTACTCCCTTGCTCCAAAACGGTGCTTGCTGGATCTGCAGCCATACCAACTCGGCGTCCCCGGGACAGACTTTATTTTTATGATGGCTGCGCACGCAACGTTGCCGCCATGATCCGGATCCAAGGCCAGAGTCTTCCACCGTGCGTCATTCCTGGGCAGGGCGTCATCATCATCAAGATTTCTTAATAGTCGTTCCGCTGCCTCGTGTCATTGTGCAAGCTCCATGGCTGCAGATGGTGTTAGTTCACCAGTGCGAGTTAGCAGGCGAACTCTTGCCAAGGAGTAGGCCCCGTGTTTCACTAACTGGTTGCGGACCATCTCCTCCTCCAAAGTCCCAAGCCTGCACTCACCCGCCAGCCGCTGAAGGTCTGCCACAAACTGCTGGACCAACTCTCTGAGTCACTGGCTTCGCTGCTTCAACTGCATGCGCCCCGTCATGATATTTTCAGGGGCACGAAAGTAGCCTACCATGAGCCTCGCTACATCGCCGAATAGGTCACCTCCTCCAAACGTGCTCAGGGCCCTCCTTCCACACCCAGGATATGGACCCGAATAGCCCATGCACCCAATTTGTCAAGGTCGCCGAGGACTAACACCAACAGATAGCGTTATGTCCGCAGCGTAATCATGCAGCGAACATATAAATTGATTCAAGCCCAAAATGCAGTTCATGTAATGTGTTTATTTACAAAGGGAAAATGTACAAAATGTACAAATAACAGTCTGTGTAGAGGAAAGATGGGACAACCGGCTACAAGCTTCGTTGGTTTAGGTTAGATGCCATACATGCTCCAGGCAGGGTAGGAGCAGAGAGAATAGGCAAAAATGAGGAAAGACGTACACTCATGTTGGAGTGGAAAGGCTCTGAGGGACAACATAGTTCAGTCCAGGGAAAACCCAACAGTCACAAGCCAGGAAGTCAAATGTTGACTTAAGCTGCCACACTGGCTGATCACACTGTCTCCCCATAAGTACATAATACACTAATGGAGGCAAGTGGACACTGCCATGTGGCAAGCAGGCACGTGACTGATTGGACAATGTGAGTGTGTGCATGAGTGTACGTGTGTGTATGTGTGCGTGCATGTGTGAGTGTGCATGTGTGTGTATGTGGTGATGAATGCAACCGGTGAATGTCTGGCAAGAGGAGGAGTCGTGGCCATAGGGCTGGCAGAGAGCAACGCTCAATTGATCTGCCAGCTGGAATTAATAAGCAGTAAACAAAGACCTACGACCACAGAACGTGGACGGGGTTGAAAACAACCCTGAACATGACAGAGCCCCTCCCAGGGGGTGGAGACCAGACACCCACCGTACCATCAAAAGCAGGAGAAAAAAAGAAAAAGAAAACCTGCCCCCCCCCACCACCTCCTTAATCCCTCCTCCCAGGTTAGGAGGAATTAACCAAAGAGGGAGAAACTCCACAATACAACACAAGAAACCCACACTTCCCAACCCCAAAGTCGCAATAGCCCCTCCCCAAAACCCAAGAGTCCCAAGGCTCAGGGGGCCGACCATTGTCCCAGGTCCACAAATGTCCATGAACCAGACCAAGTGGCCTGCCAAAGTCCCACGCCAGCCGGACCGCCAGGCAAGGTGAGTCGGGTGGCCTGCCTGGAAAACCTGGCCACCGACCCCAATGGTACAGTTTCTTGGGTGGCCGACTGGGGTTCCTCAGCCACCAGGCCAGGTGGGGCAGGCCGGAAAGTGGACATCTAACCGGGCGACGCAGGCCTTCAGGTGGCCGACCCACATCGTTGGGCCACCAGGACCAAGGGGGAAAGCAAGGGGGCAGCCTGCCCACCGGGAGACTGAGAGGTGGGCGGCCAGTGAAAAAAGACCCCTGTAGTCACTGGTGGCGGGACCCGGCAGACCATGACGGTGCCCAGTAAGAAGAGTAGGATCACCCACCAGGCCTCTGGAAAAGGAAAGGAGACCCTGGTGTCCTTGGACTGGCCAGCAACACCCTCGGCAGTCCAGACATGACGCTGAGCTTCTGTAGCACCCGTGGTGGACCCGGACTGGGCCATAGCTGCACCCGTGGTGGTCCCGGCCTGGGATGACGTGGCACCAGCGGTGACCTCTATCCGGGGTCTCATTGCTCCTGTGGTGAGCTCTGATTGGGCCAGTGTAGCACCCACGGTGGACCCCAACCAAGCCATGGTTGCACCCTTGCTGGAGCCCGGGAGGACCCTTGCTGCACCCGCGATGGGACCCGGCTGGGCCACTGCTGACCTCCACACCATCCTGACCCTGGGCCAGCCGGCCCGCATGAGAATCCAAGCCAGAAGGTGGTCAATCACAAGCACCCCCGGGGAGCCGGGCAAAAGGGGAGCTGGACCTATGGGAACCACAGCGGGGATGGCAGCGGTGACGATAACCTCCAGTGGCTTCCGGCCTTCAGAGAGAGCAGACGCTTTTCCCTTTTCTCCTCCTTCACCCTCCTCTTCCCTCCCTACTGACTGAATCCCAGCTTGCTACTGTCTGTGTCTGCGTTGCTCTTCTACTGACTGATTCTTGATCCAAACGGAAAATTATGGATTTAGTAAGCTGGGCCTTGAACACAATTGACACCGTTTTTTCAACGAGGAAATCGGGCCCGGGGGAGCCCACCTGTCCTGCAGGTACTGCTGCTGCGGGTTATGTAAGAGACACATACAATTGGAAACTTATGTGTCTGTGCGACCTTTCAATTGAAGATGCGGAAGACATCTACCTATTCGGCTTCACGATCTCAGGACTTCTACTGATCGGCTTTGGGATAGTCCTGGTGTATCGAAAACTGAAGAAGATGGACAGAGCTTATCAAAATGCTGACCCTAGGCTCTTTCATCAATTTGACCAGGTGGGGAGGATTCTGATAGCGGCTAATGGCGAACTGAATAGAAAGGTTGGTAACATCATGATGTCGCTGGGAGCTCTTAAGGAAATGATTTTAAAGCCTGGCAACAATGGAAATAATGGAGCACTAAACGCATAAGAGATGAAATTTTTTCTCTGAGTGTCTGTGCTTATTCGACCTTGGCTCCACTCCTCCAGGATGAAGATAAGGCAGTAGAAATGTTTTGGCTGATTTCTCTCCTTCATAAACAATCTGGCGTACGGCAATCTGAACTCTCAAGGACAGCGCCATGTGACTGGCTCAGAAAATTCCATCTGCCATGCACCAAGGACATGCTCTTCTAAGTTTCAGACACTAGACATAACATCTCTGCTGAGAGAGGATTTTTGCTGTCCACCAGTAACTGATAAACACCCACTTTGCATTCAACATACACGACTGATTCATTTACACTGATATACATATCCATTCACTGACTCTCTGTGCCTTTGTTTTTGTTTTTGTGATGTTGATTGTCTGCTCTCTGCAATTGAGAGTTTTTTTTTTCATTGTAATCATAATCTGCTTACACAATTATAAGCTGTATTTTGATAACGAAGTTTTTTTTTTCTCTCCGCCCATTGTGTCATTCCCTCTTCCTCCCCCCCCCCATCTCTCACTGTTTGATGAGGCGCCTTGTTTACGGCTGCTGTGTCGTTGTGCTGCGCTTACACGCGCGCCAATGTCAAGTCAAATTCCTCGTGTGTTTTTTACATGCTTGGCAATAAAGCTTATTCTGATTCTGATTCTGAGCCTGTATCCGCTGTCTCGTCCGGCAATGTGGACCTCTTTCCAGTGACCCTAGATGAGGACTCAGACACAGAGGAGGAGGGGTCAGGGTCGCCAGCAGCGGCAGAGCACAGGGAGGCAAGCTCAGGTGCAGCGTGTGGCTCTCTTCACCTGGAGCTAGGCAAAAATGCTCTATAAGGGAAAGAAGAAAGACAAAAGAGAGCACTTGCCTTAGCTCGAGCTCTACCGCAGTCCAGGACTCTGACGATCCGGGCAATGTTTCCAAGGGCTCGGCCTCCTGGAGGTGCAGCTCGGGCACTGACTCTCCTGTGACGGCCTCCGCAGCAGACATGATGATCTCTGCAGTCATCATAGTCCCAGCCGTCGTGACCCTCGCTGGTGATTCCTCCAGCATGACGGCTGGGGTATGGCTCACCGTTGCTGCAGGGGAAGAATCCTCCTGGGCCTCTGGCTCCTCCCAGTCCTGGCAGTCCAGCTCCGGCGCAGGTGTATATTCAGGAGAGAGGGGAGAGAACATGGAGAGGGCTGGTGAGCAGTTCATGGCTGCAGCAGGTGGAGAGACCTCTGGGGGATGCACGCCCAGAGACCCTCTACCAGGGAGCAGGCAAGCATTTTCAACAATTTTTGGAACAAATGAAGAGGTTACTTGCCTGTCCTCCTGGCTGATGATGTTTCCTGCTGCAGTTAGTGAGGCATAATTCCTCACATCAGCTGTGGCAAGGCTGAACTCCTCCATGGGCCACGGAAAAGCCTCCCAGAATGGTGCTGGAGAGGGAAAGGTGGCTGTCAATTTTTCCCTCCAGTGAAGATTCCAATGTGGGTGGCTCTCCCGGCGTGGATTCTGGAGGTGGAGTCTCCAGTTGCGCTGGACCCCAGGAGACTGAAGCCAGGGGACGCTCTTTTGTCGGCACAGGCTTCAAGTTGGTCTCAGTGCCCGCTCTCTGTCCATTGAAGCTCCGTGGGGCTAGGGTTAGGTCCTTCAGCACTGCGGGCTCCTCCTTCATCTGGTGACTGAGCTCCAGAGCCAATGGATGCTCAGAGACAAAAGGAAGAGAGATGGAGAGGGTAGGTGAGTCATTTTCAACAGCAGCAGGTGGGGGGAGCTTGGGGGACTGCTCCTCCTGAGCTTCCCTACCAGGAATCAGGCAAGACATTTCATCATTAAGAGAAATAGAATGAAAATTAACTTGCCTGTTAACCTGGTCTTGGATGCTGCCCGCTGCTGTACTATTCAATTCAATTCAATTCAATTCAATTCAACTTTATTTATATAGCGCCATTTCACAACAACAGTCATCTCATAGCACTTTTAACGGTTCCGGTTCCGCCGGACCGGTGGCACCACACGAGTTGGCTGCCCGTTGCAACAGCCTTTTTTTTTATCTTCCTTCTTCTTTCTACACCTTTCACTCTATATATATATCACGGACACACAGATCGCCCCAAAGGTCTCCCGAGTCGGCGGACGGAGCCACTGTTTACAGCAGGAGACGTTACAGCAGGAAGAGCTAGTGCTAGCTAGCACTCAACCGCCACCCGGAGCTAACGGATTGAAACTCGACATACCGGGAACTGTAGCGAAAACGACGCGGGTGCTGGGCTGGAGTTTAGGCGGCGTGCAAGAAATATAAGACAGAATAATAAAGAGCGATGGCAAGAACCAAGCAGACCGCCCGTAAAATCTACTGGAGGAAAAAGCCCCCAGGAAGCAGCTAGCCACCAAGGCCGCTTGGAAAAGCGCTCCGGCCACCGGCAGAGTGAAGAAGCCTCACCGTCACAGGCCCGTGGTTCTGAGAGAGATCCGTCGCTACCAGAAATCCACGGAGCTGCTCATCCGTAAGCTGCCCATCCAGCGCCTGGTGAGGGAGATCGCTCAGGACTTCAAGACTGAACTGCGCTTCCTGAGCTTCGCCGTCATGGCTCTGCAGGAGGCCAGCGAGGCCTACCTGGTGGGTCTCTTCTTCGCTAAGAGGGTCACCATCATGCCCAAAGACTTCCAGCTGGCCCGCCGCATCCGCGGAGAGAGAGCTTAGACTTTCTGCTGCACATTCACCATCCATAATGCTCCGCACTGTGTGTCTATATATATATATATATATATATATATATATATATATATATATATATATATATATATATATATACTGTATATATATGTAGATATAGTAATATGTACATATGTTTACTAGCTGTTATTGTTTTTTCTTGCCTTCTGATTGTTGCTCTGAGTGTTGCTATCCCTGTGCTGTTGCAATCCTGGAATTTCCCCATTGTGGGACTAATAAAGGCTTATCTTATCTTATCTTAACTGTAGGGGGGACCCCCACAGTTGCAGAAAGACCCCAGCAATCAGGCAATCCCGTGTGAGCAAGCACTTGGCGACGGTGGAGAGAAAAATCTCCCTTTTAACAGGAAGAAACCTCCAGCAGAACCAGGCTCAGGGAGGGGCAGTCATCTGCTGCGACTGGCTGGGGGGTGAGGGGACAGAGAAGATGAAAAGAACAGACATGTAGAGAGCAAACAGCACGAGGGGACTCAATCTATGGGAGAGAACAAACAGATGTTAATGACCAGCAAAAAAAAAATATTTCATTGAGAGTGAAGAAAGGAGTGAGGCCCAGTGCATTATTGGAGGTCCCCCGGCTGACTAAACCTATTAGCAGCATAACTAAGGGAGGGTTGAGAAACACATGATCCCTCCCTAATTGTAGGCTATATCAAAAATGTAGGTTTTATCCCTATTCTTAAAAACAGAGATCGAGTCTGACTCCCGAATCCAGATTGGCAGCTGGTTCCACAGGAGAGGAGCTTGATAACTGAAGGCTCTGCCTCCCATTGTACTTTTGGAGATTCTAGGTATTACAAGTAATCCTGCATTTTGGGAGCGTAGTGCTCTGTTACGATAATACAGTAGTATCAGATCTTTTAAATAAAAAGGAGCCTGATTGTTTAGAGCTTTGTAAGTAAGAAGAAGGATTTTAAACTTAATTCTAAACTCTATGGGAAGCCAATGAAGGGAGGCCAGAACCGGAGAGATATGATCTCTCTTTCTAGAACCTGGTAAAACTCTTGCTGCAGCATTTTGGATCAACTGAAGACTTTTTAAAGATGTTTTAAGACAGCCTGGTAATAAAGAATTACAATAATCTAATCTTGAGCTAACAAAAGCGTGGATCAGTTTCTCAGCATCACTCTGAGACAAGATGCTCCTAATCTTGGCAATATTACGCAAATAATAGAAGGCAGTCTTAGAAACAAATTTAATATGTGAATTGAAGGACAGATCTTGATCAAAAATAATTCCAAGGTTCCTCACAGAGCTATTAAGAAAAAGAGTAACCGTATCCAAACTGAAAGTTTGATTTGGAAAGGTATTTCTAAGGTTTTTTGGACCAACAAGAATGACTTCAGTCTTATCCGAATTTAATAGCAGGAAATTACAAGTCATCTAAGTTTTGATTTCCTTAAGACAGGCTTCCAACTTGGCTAATTGATTACTATGTGGAGTGTCTTCCCTCTCCCTGGCTCCAGAGAGCTTGGACCCCACCATGGGAGGAGTAGGGACTGCCCCCGGCGTCATGGTAACAGGAACTTCTGGAGACGGCATGGAGAGCCCCCGAGCAGTGGAAGGAGCCATCGAGGAGACGGACTGTGCGGCAGCTGGAGAGGATGAATGGGCTGACGTAATAGCTGGCGAGAACGAACTGGAAAAGGAGGCTGCCGCAGAAATGGTCTCACTGGCTGAGGAACGGGCTGCTGGTGAGGAGGAGATGGTGCTTCTCCGGTGATCCAGGGCTGGAGTCGAGGCGGGTTGGAGCTCCGGTGACAGGGGCGGGGCTGGAGCGGAAGAGTTGAGGGAGGAGGATGGCTGCCTTCGCCGCGAACACCACTTCCGTGTTGAGGGCTGCTCGGGCTCCTCGCCACGCAGCATGAGGATGAAGTGAAGGATGTTGGCCGACTCGGGGAGAAACAAGAGATCGGGACATTCCTCCAATACCGCCGCTGCGGTGTCCCGAGCGACACGAGCAGCCTCGCAAGAAACCAGCCTCTGTGTGGAAGTGAAGGCATCCTCAAGCTGGGCCAGTCTGTTCAGCTCTGCATCACTCCAGTAGTCCAACGTGGCTCCGGTAGCAGGTAAGGAAGACACACACAAAAAATTGAAAAAAAAACAAAACACGCTACTTCACTGCTTGGGTTTCTTGTGGTGTACTGTCATGTCCACTGCACAATCGTGCCGTGAACACATAAATTGATTCAAGCCCAAAATGCAGTTTATGTAATGTGTTTATTTACAAAGAGGAAATGTATAAAATGTCCAAATAACAGTCTGTGTAGAGGAAAGATGGGACAACCGGCTACAAGCTTCGTTGGTTTAGGTTAGATGCCATGCATGCTCCAGGTGGGGAAGGAGCAGAGAGAATAGGCAAAAATGAGGAAAGACGTACACCCATGTTGGAGTGGAAAGGCTCTGAGGGACAACATAGTTCAGTCCAGGGAAAACCCAACAGTCGCGAGCTAGGAAGTTCAATGTTGACTTAAGCTACCACACTGGCTGATCACACTGCCTCCCCATAAGTACACAATACACTAACAAAGGCAAGTGGACACAGCCGTGTGGCAAGCAGGCACGTGACTGATTGGATAACGTGAGTGTGTGCAAAAGTGTACGTGTGTGCATGAGTGCGTGAGTATGCATGTGTGTGCATGTGGTGATGAATGCAACCAGTGAATGTCTGGCAAGAGGAGGAGGCGTGGCCGTAGGACTGGCAGAGAGCAACGCTCAATTAACCTGCCATCTGGAATTAAGAAGCAGTAAACAAAGACCTATGACCACAGAACGTGGACGGGGTTGAAAACAACCCTGAACATGACAGATAGCTTTCGAAGGCCACATACCATCTGGCCCAAGGGACCAACGGCTCACCCGGAGCCTCCAAAACAAGACAAAGCGTGGTAGCAGCCCTCTCCATCTTCTTATATCCTCGTCGCCAAAAGTTGTGTCCAAATAATGAGGAGGTGAGGTGACGTTTATGAAGTTTATTATAACACGAACTAGATACACTTAGGAGTTCTTCTCTTTTAGATTTGATTGGCGGTTGGCAACCAGCTTACAGGTGCATTACCACCACTGACTTGATTATCATCACTCTATATCTTTGTATAAGGAGTTCTTATAAGGAGTTCTGAACAACTCCTTATGTGTGAAAAAATTATCCATCCTTGGACTGTGTCCTCGGCAGCGTCAATAGCTGTGCCAGCCTCCCGCTACTGGCTTATATACCACAGGTGACGCCACCCCCCTGAGGTGGGGCATCACCCCTCCCTAGCCTAGGGCACCACCATAATAATATAATATATATATATATATATATATATATATATATATATATATATATATATATACACTGTAATACGATTCTACATAACCTTTTTTTTCTCACTGTCTGACATTAATCAGACTAATCTTTTACCAAAGATCTTGTACCAAAATTATTTCTATTTGTTAGGTTAATTGGCATCAACTGGGGATTCTAACTTGTCCTTAGGTATGACTGTGAGAGCGAATGGTTGTCTGTCTCTCTGTGTTGGCCCTGCGATGGTCTGGTGATCTGTCCAGGGTGTACCCTGCCTCTCGCCCAAAGATGCTGGGATAGGCTCCAGCCCCCCCGCGACCCAAAAAAGGATTAAGCGGAAGAAGATGGATGGATGGATGTTAAATAATTTTTATATTTGCTAAATATTATTTTTTTTGTTACTTTCTTCAAAGTCAGAAGTTTACATAAGATAAGATAAACCTTTATTCGTCCCACGATGGGGAAATAACAGTATTACAGTGGGGATAGCAGCACTCAGAGCAATAATAAATAAGATAAATAAGTTTTTAAAAAATTGGATCGAAAACAATATATGTACACAGTGCAACAGCAATGCAATTAAATGGTATTCACAGCATTACAGTTAAATTAAGTTACCCCACAATATATAACTCTAGACAGTATACAGGTATATCTCAGTAAATTAGAATATCATTGAAAAGTTAATTTATTTCAATAATTCAATTTAAAAAATGAAACTCATATATAGATTCATTACACACAGAGTGATATATTTTGTCATGGTCTGGTGAGCGCACTCTTCCCCTGCCCGTCGGGCTCAACTTTCACCTACTCCGCAGGTGATTATCGCCACCTGCGTGATGAGATGCACCTGTTCCTTTGATCTGCCAGCGCTTAAATAGACCTCTCTTCTACATCTCGGTGCTGGTTTGTTGGGTAAACTACCTGCATCAGCTGCTTAATCTAGAATCAGCTCATTCAGAAAAAACATTTAACCTTGTGCTCTTCGTTCCAGGTTGCTACCTCCTTAGTGGTGTGTCTCCAGGGTTGCTGTGTGCTCACCTGCCCCGCCATCATCACTTTGCCTAAAGCTCCCACCAGCGATGCGGATACACCCCATGTTTCACGTGTCTAAAATCAAGCCCCTCTCCACCAGTCCACTCTGTCCTCCCCCTAAGCCGCCTCCTCCTCTTCAGATCATCAACGGCCAGATCGCTCATACGGTCCAGAGGATCCTGGACATTCACCGTCGAGGTCGGGGACTCCAATACCTCGTCCATTGGAAGGGCTATGGACCAGAAGAGAGGTCATGGATCCCTGGTTCCAACGTCCTCGACAAGGGGATGATCCGGGCCTTCCACAAGGCTCATCCCACCAAGCCCAGTGGACCGGCAGGAGGTGTTCTGTGAGGGGGGGGGGGGGGCACTGTCATGGTCTGGTAAGTGCACTCCTCCCCCGTCCATCGGGCTCAACTTTCACCTACTCCACAGGTGATTAGCGCCACCTGTGTGACGAGACTCACCTGCGTGATGAGACTCACCTGCTCCTTTGATCTGCCAGCGCTTAAATAGTCCTCTCTTCTACATCTCGGTGCTGGCTCGTTGGGTAAACTACCTGCATCAGCTGCTTAATCTAGAATCAGCTCATTCAGAAAAACCATTTAACTTTGTGCTCTTTGTTTCAGGTCTGCTACCTCCTTAGTGGTGTGTCTCCAGGGTTGTTGTGCGCTCACCTTCCCCACCATCATCACTTCATCAGCGACTGTCATCGCCCGGTCTGACACCTCTCCCAGCACTCCTGTGTCATCCTGTTTCATCGGGAAGCTCGCCGTAAGTGCTGGGTTCAGCTGCCGGGTCCTCAATTGTTCCCACGTGAGTGTGGTCCTATTTTCCCTTTGTCTAGCCTCCCTCCTAATATACCTGCTCTCGTTTCTCATTACAGGCTGTGTGCCTTCTTGGAAGTGACGGTTTTCTCTTGCGGAGGCATGTTCTTGCAGTTAATAAAATTCATACTAAACTTGTCATTCTGTGTCTCTGTGTGCTTCCTTTGGTGTTACTCCCTGCACGTGAGCTGTCTAATTATAATCAATCATGACATATTTCAAGTATTTATTTCTTTTAATTTTGATGATTATGGCTTACAGCTAAAGAAAAACCCACATTCAGATACTCAAAAAACTAGAATATTACATAAGACCAATAAGAAAATGGATTTTAAATAGAAATGTTGACTGACTGAAAAGTACTGTATGTTCATGTACACATGCAATACTTGGTCGGAGCTCCTTTTGCCTGAATCACTGCATCAATGCAGTGTGGCATGGAGGCGATCAGTCTGTAGTAGGTGTAGGAATGTCCAGCTTGTAGGTGTTGAGGAATGTCCAGTCATCATACTGCTCAGGAAGGAGAGAGATTCTGTGTCCCAGAGATTAACAGAATAAAACCAAAAGACCTTTGGAAAATACTGGCTGAAGCTGGTAAAAGAGTGTTGTCATCCACAGTGAAACAAGTCTTGTACCGACATGAGCTGAAAGGCCACTCAGCGAGGAAGAAGCCATTATTCCAAAAGCAACATAAAAATCCAGATTATAGTTTGCAAATGCACCCAGGGATAAAGACCTTAATTTTTGGAGACATGTTCTGTGGACTGATGAAACTAAAATTGAACTGTTGGGCCATAATGACAATCATTACATTTGGAGGAAAAAGGGGGAAGCTTGCAAGCCTGAGAACACGATCCCAAATGTGACATATGAAAGTGGCAGCATCATGCTGTGGGGGTGTTTTGTAGCGGGAGGGAGGACTGGTGCACTTTACAAAATGGATAACATCATCATTATGAGGAAAGAACACTATGTGGAAATATTGAAGGAACATCTCAAAACATCAGTCAGGAAGTTAAAGCTTGGGTGCAAATGGGTCTTCCAAATGAACAATGACCCAACATACCGCTAAATTAGTTACAAAGTGACTTAAGGACAACTAAATCAATGTTTTGGAGTGGCCACCATAAAGCCCTGATCTCATTCCCAAAGAATATTTGTGGGCAGAGCTGAAAAGACGTGTGTGAGAAAGGCGGTCTACAAACTTGACTCAGTTACACCAGTTCTGTCAGGAGGAAAGGGCCAAAATTTCAGCAAACTATTATGAGAAAGCTGTGTGTTTTAACGTTATGGGAGTATTAAGTGACCTTTGGTCAGGCAGTTCTATAGACAACTAAGTGGCCAGATAGGAAGCCTGAGGGTGTCACAACCCGCTCTCACCTGCCTCCCGCTTCAGCTGCGCACACACCTGTGCCTCATCAATCTCGGGCTATATAGCCTGCTCCGCCTGGAGCCTCGGCCTGGAGCCGTCTGCTCATCAACGCTCTCAACTCCAGCGCAAGCCCGCTCCCTTACGGCCTGCGCTCCTTGAATGATCCCTCGTCAAGCACGTAAGCTATTCCTCCACTTACCTGCTCTCCAGTTTCTCCCCTGTGCACAGGTGGATCCTCTGGCGGCAGATTGTCCTCCCTCATCCTCGTCATTCCTCTCCTCACCTCGCCGAGCGCGCACCAGGACGCTGTCTTCCAGACAGGAGACCTGCAGCTTAAGCCGACGCCAGCCACCGAGTTATCTACAAGTAAGCACCAGACTGAGCATTAATTCTGCTGGGTGTACACCCACCGCTAATCCCTGTGTTTGCTCTGCCCTTAGGGTTGCCTGGCTGTACGGCGCTCCGTTTCGCCCTCGACGCATCCCATCCTCCTGCAGTACATCTTATCCCACACACACGCACTCATACACCTGTTGTTGCATAATAAAATCACTGAACCACTCTTGAGCCTGTGTGCGTGTTACCTGGGCCCGACATTATGTCAGTATGGCTCCAGCAAAGCGGCCCAGTGAACAGCAGGCTCGCACACCGTCTAAACACTCTCGAGGATTGAGTGGATCAGATAACAGGTAACAGCAACAGGTTATCCTAAATCAACTCACCCAAATTAACCGCTGGTTGGACCGTCTGGACCCCCAGCAGGTATTCCCTCCGGCTCAGCACAGCGGGCCAGTTCCCATCGCTCCTCCAGCTAGCCAGGCTAGCCCGGGGCCACCCACCCGGCTCACTCCTATTCCGATGCCCACGCGCTTCAGTGGAAACCTCTGTGAAGCCCGGGGGTTCCTCCTCCAATGTGAGTCGGTGTTCCAGCGCGTCCCCGGGGACTTCCTGACTGATCACAACCGAATTGGGTATGCTGCTAATCTTTTGGAAGGGCGAGCACTGGCTTGGGCCTATGCCGTAATGGCGAGGCCCAGCTACGCGAACCTAACCTACGCCCAGTTCGTGCACGACTTTAACAAAGTCTTTGATCATTCGGACCATGACAGTGTGCTAACCACCCGGTTGCTGAATCTTCGCCAGGGTAGTCAGTTGGGGGCCAATTACGCTGTCGACTTCCGGGTGGTAGCGGTGGAAGTTGGGTGGGAGGATGCTGCCCTCTGCAGCATCTTCGCCCGTAGCCTGAGCCCCAGCCTTCGGGATGAGCTGGCCTGCCGGGACTTGCCGGAACGGCTGTCCGAATTAATTTCCCTTGCAATCAGTCTCGACAACAGGCTGAGAGAGCGGGCCGCCGAGTGGAAGACGTTTAGCCGCTCGAGCGGAGCCTTCTCCCGCATCTCTCAACCTCGCCCCCTGGCATTGCCCGCGCCAGAGTCCGCCGACAACCCGGAGGCAATGCTGATTGGGCGGACCAAGCTTCCGCTGGCGGAGAAACAGCGCCGCAGGGAGCTGGGTCTCTGCATGTACTGTGGAGATGATCAGCACCCCGTGGAAGCCTGCCCGGTTAAGCCAAAGGGGGGGGGGAGTCCGCGAGTCGCTGTAGGGGGTCTCGTGGACTCAACCCACTCTAACTCCCTATCAAAGTGCCTCCTTCCAATTAGATTCTGCCACAATCTCACTGAGCATCTCACTCACGCACTGGTGGACTCGGGGGCAGAACAAAGCTTTATTTCCAAGAGCCTGGCAACCCGCCTGGGCATCCCCTGCCAAGCTCTGCCAGCCCCTCTCAATCTCGTTACTCTCTCACGAATCCCCCTGGAGAAGTTCACACACCGGACAGTTCCTGTCTCCGTCATCATCTCCGGAAATCACAGAGAAGACCTTAGCCTGTTCGTACTGCCCACCTCAGCTGCACCCATCATTTTGGGTTACCCCTGGCTGCGCCTCCACAACCCAGCCTTCGATTGGCGGTCCGGAAGCGTCCTCTCCTGGAGCACCTTCTGTTTGGACGCCTGCCTCCAGTCTGCTTCCTGCGCCCCCTCGCTGCCTTTCTCCTCCTCCGACTCTCGCCCTCTGAACCTCTCCAAGGTACCTCCAGAGTTCCACAATCTTGGGACTGTCTTCAGCAAATCCAAAGCGCTGTGTTTATGACTGCACCATAAACCTCCGCCCGGGGCCGCCCTTACCATCTGGTCGCTTATACAGCCTGTCGGCTCCGGAGCGGGAGGCCATGGACACCTATATAAAGGAGTTGCTCAGCGCGGGCATCATCCGCCCCTCCTCGTCTCCAGTCGGAGCGGGGTCCATCTTTGTTGCTAAGAAGGATGGGTCCCTTCGGCCGTGCATCGACTTTCGGGCCTTGAATGACATCATGATTAAAGATAAATACACGCTACCTCTGATGGACTCCGCCTTCAACTCTCTCCAGGGGGCCTCCTGGTTTACGAAGCTGGACCTCCACAGCGCATACCACCTCGTTCGGATCCGGGAGGGCGACGAGTGGAAGACGGGGTTCCGGACGCCCAGCGGCCATTTTGAGTATCTGGTCATGCCGTTTGGGCTCACCAACGCTCCGGCCGTCTTCCAGTGGCTCATAAACGACGTCCTTCGAGACTTCCTGGGGGTGTTCATCTTCGTCTACCTGGACGACATCCTGATCTTCTCCCGGTCCCAGGAGGAGCATCAGGTTCACGTGAGGCAGGTCCTCCAGCGTCTCCTTGAAAACAGGCTCTATGTGAAGGCGGAGAAGTGCGAGTTTTTTACCGATAAGACCTCCTTCCTGGGCTTCATTGTTTCCCACAATCAAATCATCCCTGATCCTGCCAAGGTCAAGGTGGTAGTCGAGTGCCCTCCCCCCCCCCCCCCGTCCAGGAAACAGGTCCAGCAGTTACTGGGATTCGCCAACTTCCACCGCTGTTTTGTCCCCAACTACAGCTCCATCGCTTCTCCCCTGACCCGCCTCACCTCCCCCAAAGTGCCATTCCGGTGGACAGAGGAGGCTGCGTCGGCCTTCACGACGCTGAAGACGGAGTTCTCCTCCTCCCGGGTCCTGACTCAGGTGGACCCCATGCTACAATGCCTCGTCGAGGTGGACACCTCTGATACGGGGGTGGGGGCAGTGTTGTCTCAGCGCTCTCCGGTGGACGGGGTGGTGCGCCCCTATGCCTTCTTCTCCTGGCACCTGTCTGCAGCGGAGAAGAACTATGACGTCGGCGACAGAGAACTCCTTGCGGTGAAGCTCGCGCTGCAGGAGTGGCACCACTGGCTGGAGGGGGCAGCACAACCTTTCGTGGTCTGGACAGATCATAAAAACCTAGAGTAGCTGAGGACGGCCAAGCGCCTGAATGCCCGCCAGGCGCGCTGGTCCCTGTTCTTTGGCCGCTTCAGGTTCACCATCATCTACCGCCCCGGCTTCAAGAATGCCAAGCTGGACGCGCTTTCCAGGCAGTTTGCCCCGGAGGTCCCTGAGGAACAGCAACACACCATCCTTCCAGCCTCGTGCATCATGGGCGCTGTCTCGTGGTCCATCAGAGACAAGGTCCAGAGGGCGCAGGAGGCCGAACCTGATCCTGGCAGCGGTCCAGCGGGGAGGTTGTATGTGCTGTCTTCCGTCCGGGGTGACATCATCCATTGGGCTCACTCCTCCAAGCTTGCCTGTCACCCTGGGATCTCCCGCCTGGTGGAGCGCCTCCGGAGGTCCTTTTGGTGGCCGGGCCTCCAGAACGATGTTGCCAATTACGTCCGTGCCTGCCCCCAGTGCGCTACTGGTAAGACCTCAACCTCTCCCCCAGTGGGGCTCCTCTATCCCCTGCCGGTCCCCGGAAGGCCCTAGTCCCACGTAGCCTTGGATTTCGTCACCAGTCTCCCGACGTCCAACTCCTTCAACACCATCCTGACCATTGTGGACCAGTTCTCGAAGGCAGCCCACTTTGTGCCGCTCCGCGGCCTCCCTACGGCACGGGAGACAGCAGATTTGTTGGTCCAGCACGTCGTCAGGTTACATGGGATCCCGGTGGACGTCGTCTCTGACCGGGGGCCCCAGTTCGTGTCTAGGGTCTGGAGGTGCTTTTGCAACGCCTTGGGGGCTACGGTGAGCTTATCATCCGGTCACCACCCCCAGTCCAACGGGCAGTGCGAGCACACGAATCAGGAGCTGGAAGCTGCACTGTGCTGCGTCACCGCCTCCAGTCCCTCCTCCTGGAGCACCCACCTGCCCTGGATAGAATATGCCCATAATTCCACCTTATCGTCGGCTATTGGGATGTCTCCCTTCCAGGCATTTCTGGGATACGACCCTCCGCTGTTCCCTGAAGAGGAGGGAGAGGTGTCAGTCCCATCCATTCAGGCTCATCTCAGACGCTGCTGGCACTTTTGGACCATGACTCGCCAAGCACTTTTACGCACGGCGGAGCGCAACTCCGGTACAGCGAATCGTCGCAGGAGGGCCGCTCCCCATTACCAAGTGGGCCAACGAGTATGGTTATCCACTCAGAACATCAACCTGAAGGCCGAGAAGAAGAAGCTGGCTCAGCGCTTCATTGGACCTTTCCCCGTGGTCAAGGTAATCAATCCGGTGGCTGTGCGTTTGGCTCTCCCCCCCTCCCTCCGTGTCTGCCCAACATTCCACGTCTCCCAGATTAAGCCCCTGGTGACTAATCCACTCTGTCCTCCTCCTAGGGCTCCACCCCCTCCCGTGATGATCGACAGCGACCTGGCGTGGAGGGTCACTTCCATCCTGGACTCCCGCTGCCGGGGTCGCGGTCTGCAATATCTGGTGGACTGGGAGGGGTATGGCCCTGAGTGGAGATCCTGGGTGCACCCGTCGTTTGTGCTGGACAAACGCCTCATCACGGAGTTCCACCGGGTGTACCCAGGTAAGCCAGTGCCGGGAGGCGCTGCTCGGGGGGGGGGGAGTACTGTCACAACTCGCTCTCGCTTGTCTCCTGCTTCAGCTGCGCGCACACCTGTGCCTTATCAATCTCGGGCTATATAGCCTGCTCCGCCTGGAGCCTCGGCCTGGAGCCGTCTGCTCATCAACGCGCTCAACTCCAGCGCACGCCCGCTCCCTTACGGCCTGCGCTCCTTGAATGATCCCTCATCAAGCACGTAAGCTATTCCTCCACTTACCTGCTCTCCAGTTTCTCCCCTGTGCACAGGTGGATCCTCTGGCGGCGGATTGTCCTCCCTCATCCTCGTCATTCCTCTCCTCACCTCGCCGAGCACGCACCAGGATGCTGTCTTCCAGGCAGGAAACCTGCGGCTTAAGCCGATGCCAGCCACCGAGTTATCTACAAGTAAGCACCAGACTGAGCATTAATTCTGCTTGGTGTACACCCACCGCTAATCCCTGTGTTTGCTCTGCCCTTAGGGTTGCCTGGCTGTACGGCGCTCCGTTTCGCCCTCGACGCATCCCGTCCTCCTGCAATACATCTTATCCCGCACACACGCACTCATACACCTGTTGTTGCAAAATAAAATCACTGAACTACTCTTGAGCCTGTGTGCGTGTTCCCTGGGCCCGACATTATGTCAGAGGGTCCTTAGCAGCAGGCCCGGAAGTAGGAGTAAATAAAAAGTGCCAGGAGCACATTGTAAGCCTCTGGGTTAAAAAGGTTAAAAAGAAGCCACAAGTTGCAAGCTGAACTCAAGGTTGTTTTCATTTCCATGAGAGTCACTTTATTACATTGGTGATGACGAAAAACGGTAATTATGGCATCGTATGGCAGCATCACTGAGTTTGACCCAGAAACGGATGAGCGGCAGCAGTATGCTGAACGGCTGGCTTTTTACTTTGCAGCTAACAAAATTGAGGATGAAGAACAAAGGACAGCCATATTCCTGAGTGCATGTGGGGTGAAAGTATACGCTCTCCTCAGAGATCTGTGCCAACTGGGTAAGCCAAGGGATTTCCCACTCTAACTGTCCCAGTCGCCGTTTGGCACCATAACCCCTAGTGGTCAAGAGTGGTAAAGATTTTTTGTCAATAAAATAGTTCAGATTTCCAAGGCTATAACTTGAAGGTTGCAAGAGGTAATGGCTTACTGTCAATTAGAAAGATGCAGAATATGATCCAAAGTTTGAGATAGGAATAAATTTACACATCTAATTTGCATAATGATGCGGCTGGTATATCGAATTACATAACTCAGTCAAAAGTGGACTTTGAACATATTTACACAAAGAATGATTCTGTTTTTTGACAGTTTTCTCTACAGGGTTATGTTGTTATCTTATCTTCAAAGTATATGAACCACAAAATCAGTACAATGTAAAGAAACAAAGAAATCTGTCACTTACTGTTGGCGAAGGGGGCTGGCTGGCGGGCGTGGTTGCACCGTTTTCGTCCATCATGGTCTTTATTTTGTGTTCTGTCGGTCATTTGCGCTCTCTCCCATATGTACAAGGTCTTATGATTATCCCACGTCAATTTCACTTGTATCCCGCGGTAATTTTTCGTGTACGAAGCCGTTTATGTGACGATGCATGATGATGCATGGTGGCCATATTGGTCTTGTGAGCTCAGAGAAGGGAAAAGGAAGAAGAGTAAGAAGGATTTCTTCTTCTTTGGTGTATTCTCTGTCAGCCAAGATTCCTCCAACGCGTGCCTGCCACCTTCTGAACTGGCAGATCAATAGAAATCGTCAGTAAAGCTGGGGAGTTAAAGGGATGTCAGAATGAGTTGACAGGCACAGTTGCTGCGCTGTGCCACTGGGGGCGCGAGACCTGTCCATGAAATGTGGCCAGTTAAGAGGTTAAAAGACTTAGTGAAGACTTTGAGCGACCACTTCACACCAAAACCCACTATGATAGTGGAACGTTTTAAATTCCACTCCAAAGTCAGACAGCCGGGATAGTCTGTTGCAGCGTTTTTGGCTGAACTGAGGATACTCACAGAGCACTGTGGATTCGGCACGGCACTGGACGACATGATCCAAGACCACCTTGTATGCAGTATTAATGATGACCACATTCAGTGGCGGTTATTGTCAGAGGCTGATGACAAATTGACTTTGGCGAGGGCATCTATGGAAGCAGTGGCCAAGGACATAGCTGAGCTGCAACAGGCAGGGACAGTGGCTGACGTCTACAAACTACGACCCAGTTCATTTTACCATCCATCATTTCCACAGGGATGCTACGGGTGCAGCGGCAATCATGGACCATGGGACTGTAGATTCAAAGATGTAGTGTGTCACAACTGCCGAAACAGGGGGCACTTGGCCAGAAAATGCCGGCACTCCAGTCATTCCCAGCGGAAAAAGGGAGAAGCATGCGGGGCAACCCACATGCTGGAGCATGATGAAGGTGAGGAAGACTGTACCAACATGCTATATGGTGAAGACAGAGTGAAGCCATACAGAGAACATGTAACAGTGAATGGGCATAACATTAATTTTGAAATTGATATGGGGGCAGGCAAGACAACTGTGAATGAGAAAACCTATAGACAGACGGGTGGGGGAAAACTCCAAGACACACAAATAAAATTATGCACTTACACCAGAGATAGTGTTGGGAAAGATGTATGCCCAAGTGACTTACAAAGGGGAAGCAAACAGCTGCCACTACTTGTTATAAAAGGAGAAGGACACAATCTGTTGGGGAGAACCTGGCTCAGGGCTGTGCAGCTAGACTGGAGAGCCATTTTCAGATTGCAGACAAGTCCACAACCAGAGTTACACACTCTCCTGCCCCAGTATGAAGATGTGTTTCAGAGTGAGCTGGGCACCTTAAAAGGGATGACAGCTAAAATCTACATGGGTCCCGCTGCCAAGCCATGGTACTCCAAAGCTTGCCCCTTGCCATATGTGTTAAAAGACAAAGTTGAGAAAGAATTAGAGTCTGGAGAAAGAAGGCATTATTGAACCTGTAGAATTTTCAGAGTGGGCAGCCCCAGTTGTTCCCATCCTGAAACCAGATCAGACTACATGAATATGTGGAGACTACAAAGTGATTGTAAATACAGTGTTCAAGTTAGACAATTACCCCATTCCAAAACCAGAAGACCTTCTGGCATTATTGGGGGGTGGGCAAAAGTTCATAAAATTGGACGAAATCAAGCCGAACAAAAAGAGTACCATGACAAACATGCCAAAGCTTGGAGATTCACAGAGTCTGATGCGGTATATGTGAGAGGATATTCAGGCCAGAAGTGGATTCCTGCAATGCTGTTTGAGAGGACTGGTCCAGTGTCATGGAGAGGATTGGCACTGGGTGGCCAGCTGGTGAGACGTCATCAGGATCAGATCCGTCCAGGTTATGATCAGAGGCCGATGGAACACCCACACCGAGAAGAGGCTCTCCCTGGAGATTATGGATTTCTGCATCCAGATAATCGGAGTCAAAGCCAGTTGAGGAGCCACAAGGGACTGGGGAACAGGGATTCTCTGAGCTGACTCTTGGGACTGCGCCAGGTTATCCTGTTAGAGCTAGGAAGGCACCCGCTTACCTGAAGGATTATGTCGTCACAGGGGTAGAATAATCCCCTTGGGTGTCTCAAGAAGGGGCAGTCTACCCCTACCTCGCAGATTAGAAATATGTTGTTTGACCCTTGTCGTGTTGAAGAAAACAAGAGACTCGTTTGCATTAAGTTTTGGACCATGGGGCAAAAGAATGTTGTAATGTTAAGGGAGTATTAAGTGACCATTGGTCATTCATTGTTTTAGTCAGGCAGTTCTATAGACAACTAAGTGGCCAGGTAGGGGGGCTGAGAGTCCTTAGCAGCAGGCATGGAAGTAGGAGTAAATAAAAAGTGGCAGGAGCACACTGTAAGCCTCTGGGTTAAAAAGGCTAAATAAAGAAGCCACAAGTTGCAAGCTGAACTCAGAGTTGTTTCCATTTCCATGAGAGTCACTTTATTGAGAGTGAGAGTGAATGAAGGGAAGGAATGAATGTGTTTGTTTATAGTGAGTGACGAAGGGAGGGAGGCCTGAAATAGGCAAATGTGTGTCAGGTTGTTATATTTGTGTATTTATAATATTTATAATATTTATAATTATGTATTTATAATGTATTTATGTTTTTTGCATTGATGTATGTGGTTATTGTGTATTCCTTTTTTTTTTTTTTTCTTAACTTGTTTCTCCTTTCTAAAGCCCATCCAGGGACAAGAGTTGCAAATTAGCTAATAGCTATACACTCTGTGCAACACATCAGATTGATTGTCATTGATTAATTGTCTATGTTTATTGCACTGTCCCTGTCAAATAAACAAATCTATCTATCTATCTAACCAACAGACACATTATAAAGTATTACATTGTGGAACAATACCCAAAACATTTGACTCGTCATACAGTTTAAAGGCAATCCCACTAAATACTAAAGAAATGTATGTAAACTTTTGACTTTGAAGAAAGTAATGAAAAAATTCTCTAAAAAATATTTAGCAAATGCAAATAATTTTGGTAATCCTAAATGACCTAAGACCAGTGTTGGGAGGAGCGCGTTACTCCCAACGCTGATCTTACAATAATGAGTCACAAAGTAACAGTAACGAGTTACAAAGCAACACATTACTGTAAAGCCTTATTCATGCTGCATTTCCTCTCTAGTCCGCTTTGGTCCGCGTTCACTTTGGACGAGCCTGGTGTGCACGCGGTGTTGTACATGCTCACTTTTTTTTGTCTACCAGGCCAAGCAGTTGACCCATGCGCACAACTGTTATCTGTAGTTTTGCCCCTGCCCTATGGGTAGCGCAAATGCTCTAACACGTCAGTTTGTTCACTGGCTGTAAACATGAGAGTGACACACATTTTTTTGTAGCAACAACAATGACGTTGTTTCAAGGAAAAGGAGGAAGTACCGTTTTCCAGTGCTCTTCTCTGCTCATGCTGCTGCTGCTGCTAAAGGATTCATGTATGTTTACTCTCATCTTCTGTGTCCTCGTTGTCTTCCTTGTCTACTTTGTCTTTGTATGCTGTGCTGGTAGCACCATCTCATGAATGGGACGTTCAGTCTTGCGCATGCTCTGTCAACGTGTTCAGATTGTGGGCAGGCCGCGCGGTCATAAAATTTGGGCTGCACGCGGTTGTTCACAGTAGACCCCTGCGTACACTAGCGGAGTGGAGACGATGACGTAAATTTCGTCATATGAGGTTTCCGGTTGCATGTACGCGGACAGCGGAGGTGCAGCATGAATCCAGCTTAACACCACTACTTTTGCAGTAACGTGCTGTGTAACGAAATTACTGTTTAAAAATTTAGTAATGCGTTACAGTTACTGAAATTTGATCAGATGTATTACTCGCGTTACTCGTTTTTTTAATATGGATAGATATTTTTAGAGCAAATAAATAAAAACTGACCCTACGTAACTGACGCAACCGTCAGTCAGCCTGTTGAAAAGAGACTGTTCACTACTGAGTGGAGGAAAAGATGAAGCTACTTTGTTTTTTGTGGAAATATTATTTTTCCTTTGTCACTATTAAGGACAAAAGCATAGTGGTAGTTTGCAAGCTAAATGCACTTGAGACCAACTGCAATCTTCAGAAGTGCCTAAGAACAGCAACAAGGTCTGACAAAACTAGTGCTATGCTATGCTAAGCTGCCACCTTGTTAGTGGATTTACGCTATCTGAACACCCACGGCTGGATTTCGAGCACAGGTATGCATCTGAACAGTCTGTGACCCAACAAGAATTAAACCCACTGATTGCCAGATACATCATTACAGAATGAAGATCTGATAAGTCATTTTCCATCAGACAGCTGAGACTGTGATCCACTGAAGTTAAAACACATTTACTTGCTACCTGGATAAAGATTATTAAAAAATGGATTTGATCTCCAAAATGACTAGAGTGTGTCTCTGTCACAGCAGACGTTTGCACTGTGGATAATGGACATTTTCTTTGGATCACTGCACATCGGATTAAATCCATGATATTAAAAGTAAGAAACGTTGACAGCTTTATGCAGTATTGCCAACTCACTCTTTTTGCCTCTCGCTCACTCCACAAACCTTATTTCTCATTCCAAAATGAGGAAATTACTGGCAATTTTGTGTTGATTTTCTTAAGATTTTTCCCACATTAAGCACTCAAGGCAGGATGAAGCAGGCTGAACATGTTCTAAAAGCTCTGTCTGAAACAGTCTGTTTTCTGCCTGACATTAATAAGCCCGTAATGTAATCCATTAATTAAATTATCTTGCTATGTGTGCAAGATGATTTAAGTATGCATTTAAAATAACGTGAGTTATTTTTCCAAGTAACTAGTTACTTTAATTGGTAAGTAACTCAGTTACTTTTGAAAAGAAGTAACTAGTAGCTGTAACTTGTTACTATTTTTTAGTAACTTGCCCAAAACTGCCTTAGACAGAAAAAAGTTTCATCTGATTTAGGGATGTTAATGATTAACTGACTTTCAATTAATTGCTGATAAGAATTTAGTCAGCCAAATTAAATTAGTTGTCAATTGATAACTCAATTTCCCCTCTGGGGATCAATAAAGTATACAAAATCAAAAAAAAAATAAATAAAAAAAATAACTCAGCAGTCCTTTTCAATGGGAGCTTATTCTATGAAAAGTAATGGCTTCGCCATCCAGACAGGGGCGCACATGGTCACCCACTGCCGCATTTCAACCAAAAAAGCAGAAGACGACGCTAAGCCCCCAAAGTGCATGCGCTGTGCAGAGCGAGAAAACGTGCCCTTCTGGGTTACGTCAAAGAGCCACAACAAGTTCCAATAGCACATTCCTATGGCCACCCGTCAAATCAACAGGGCAAAGAAATGGACTGCAGCAGGCTACATGAGTGCAAAAACATACCCTCGCTGCCTCCCTTCAACCTGCCGCTAGACGGGAAAGCAGACCAGACTCAAGTTGCCACTGAGGTAACAGACAGCAGAGGAGCCCAGATCGTACTGGGTTTGCCTGGATTTCTGGGGTACTGTGATAATGTTTAACATCCAACAGATGAAGTAGCTCACAATTCATTTTCCTGTTAAAACAGTCTTCCAGTGCATCTCAGTAAATTAGAATGTGAAAGTTATTTTTAATATAACTAAAAAAGATAAATTTTATGATATTGGTAATAGTTTTTAAAATAAATAAGAATTCATGACATTTGTAATTTACTGAGATGTACCAGCACATAGTATACACTATACAGTGCAAAATTTGTTAAACTATAAAAAATGCTATTGTCTGTAGTAAAAAAAAAATGCAAATGGTACAATAAATCATCGAGGAATAAGATGTTTATGTTTTATTCAGTATATGAAAAAACAACTTTTTATATGTTAAAGATAGACTGTATTATACCAAGGGAAATTCAGATTCTCAGGAAAAACACTGCTTATCAATTAATCATTAACTGATTGATAAGGTGAATCAATTAATTGATCCCCCACAGACGCACCACATTTGCTCAATCTGTGCTATCAG
The DNA here is from genome assembly GCA_020510985.1 of Pholidichthys leucotaenia. Lineage (NCBI taxonomy): Eukaryota > Metazoa > Chordata > Actinopteri > Cichliformes > Pholidichthyidae > Pholidichthys > Pholidichthys leucotaenia. The sequence continues at coordinate 222,421,332 of CM035845.1, read as the reverse complement.
TGAGGGGCACCAAGATCTGGAATAATATACCACCTGCAATAAGACAACGTACCACTTTTAAGACTCATTGTAAAAATTGGCTTTTAAACAATCAAAACTGTACCCGTAACTAGTGGTTGCTCTGCGGCATACGCATACAGTATAATATATATGTGCCCATGCGTCAAACACATATGCCCCACCTCTTGTTTGTTGCTGTAAGGTGCTTGGGTGCATGTGTGTGTGTATGCATACACAGCACTTCACTCGTGTAGCATTTGAATGTTTTGTTTTGTAACACCTTAACTTTTGCACTTTAGTGTATACACTTTGTACAGTTTCATTGCAGTTGTTCTGCTCGTGTATGATTGTTATTTGTGTGTTTTTGTGACCCACTGGGGGGCTACAGATGCAACTTAGCAGAATTGCTAAATCTAGCATTATTACATTTGTGTTCCATCCATCCATCTTCTACCGCTTTTCCGGAGGTCCGGGTCGCGGAGGCAGCAGTTCAAGCAGAGAAGCCCAGACTTCCCTCTCCCCAGCCACCTGCTCCAGCTCTTCAGAGGGGATACCAAGGCGTTCCCAGACTAGCTGGGAGACATAGTCTCTCCACCGAGTCCTGGGTCTGCCCCGGGGTCTCCTCCCAGTGGGACGTGCCTGAAACACCTCAAGTGGGAGGCGTCCAGGAGGCATCCTAATCAGATGCCCATACCACCTCAACTGACTCCTTTCAATGTGGAGGAGCAGCGGTTCTACTCTGAGCCTCTCCCGGATGACTGAGCTCCTCACCCTATTGGCTGCACGGTGGCGCAGTGGTTAGCACTGCGGCAGCACAGTTTACCCTTGGCCGGGGGATTGTGGGGATCGTGGGATCGTGGGTTCGATCCCAGCCCCCGACCAACAGTGATCTGTGTGGAGTTTGCATGTTCTCCCCGTGTTGCGTGGGTTTACTCCGGGATTTCTCCGGTTTCCTCCCACATGCCAAAAACATGCATGTTAGGTTAATTGGCTGTTCTAAATTGTCCCTAGATATTTGTTTCCTATAGGCCCTTAGAATAGAGGGTTAGTATTAATGAAAGCGCTTTGAGTGGTCTTTGTGACTAGAAAAGCGCTATATAAGTGCAGGTTAGTTAGTTAGTAGTTAGTAGCTATCTCTGAGGGTGAGTCCAGCAATCCTACGGAGAAAGCTCATTTCAGCCGCTTGTATCCGCGATCTCGTTCTTTCGGTCATTACCCAAAGCTCGTGACCATAGGTGAGAGTAGGAACGTAGATTGACTGGTAAATCGACAGCTTTGCCTTAGAACTAAGCTCCCTCTTCACCACAACAGACCGGTACAACGTCCGCATCACTGCAGATGCTGCTCCAATCCGTCTGTCGATCTCTCGCTCCATTTTCCCCTCACTCGTGAACAAGACCCCAAGATACTTAAACTCCTCCACTTGGGGCAGGAGCCTGTCCCCAACCCGGAGAGGACAATTGTGTTAATGTTCATTAATATGCAATGTCCCTTTCAAATAAACATTAAATTAAATTAAATTAAACTAAACTAAATTAATAACTTGCATCCCTCATCTGATTTAATGTCAGACTGTGAGAAAAAAAAGTTATGTGCCTTTTATACAGTATATGTAAACATCTGGTTTCAACTGTAGTATGTTATGATTGACTCTTTAGTTCATCTGAAGTTGCCAAAAAAAGCGAGTGACGTGCACAGATTCTAACACTAAGAGGAGCAGAAACTAAGTCGCTGTTAGCCTCTAACAGCTATCCAGGGCATTTCAACTGTTTTATAAAGGGAATGGATAAGCTAAGGCTGTATTTAAGAACTTGATAAGGGACTTATAATCCCTGTGTCCTGGCAGCACAATCATGTGTGTGTAAATGGATCCTCCAGTGCAGCTAACAAGCTAATTAGCTGCTACGCATGTGGCGTGACCCATAAACCCTCAAGATGTATGTGTTTTAAACACTGGACAATGTTTGCGTGTAAAATGACAATAGGCGTGTTCTTTATCATATTATGCTCATTTACTAGTGCACCGCAGTGATATATGATACAACACTCTTGTGTAATATCGCTTAATTACAAACCTTGTTAGTAAGAAGAAGGGAAGGGGTAAAATAAACCAAAAAATAGCATGATAACATTAACCATGATGTTGATTTAAGGTCAAATTGCTCAGCCCTACCATCAAACCAGCTTCACAGAAACTAAGCTTGTTTTTTGGGACTGGTAAATACACTGTAAAATGTAATACGTTCACTTTACTTAAAAAAATTAAGGAAACTGATTGCCTCAAAATTCTCAAGTAAAATAGATGATTCATTTTAAGATGTTAAAGCTGAAAATAACTGTGTTCAGACAACTCAGATAATGACAGTAAACCTGAGTGAAGTTAACTCAAAATCATTAGTTAGGTTAACAAAAAAATATAAATTCAGACAACTCATACAATAGCAGTAAACTTGAGTAAGGCAAACTCAAAATCATTAGTTAGGCTGACTATAAAATGTTAATTTTGACTACTTAATCTTGTGAGTGATGTTTAATTAAGCAGTACTTGCAAAAATGAGTTATCTTTACTAGTTTAAGCATTCACATTACTAGCAAAATATTAGGAAACCGATTGCCTTGATATGTTCAAGTAAGCTGAACTTAAAGTAATAAGCTATTGAAACAAAGAAAGACAACAGTTTGAATGGAAAACAAAGTTTATTAATATAACTTAGTTCAGAACACATACCTTACATACAGGGGTTCTTAAAGTGCAGTCTCCTGGGCCAATGGTGGCCCTCGGAGACGTTTTTGGCGACCCACTGAGTAAAGGTGACATGCAATGCATACATTATATTTGTTCTGCAATTCAGTTTTTTAATTAACAGTTAAAACAACCTTTTTTCGCTTGTGACCCCATTATATGTCACAAGTCACATGGGACACTTTTTAGAGAAAAAGTCTGTGCAAAAGTTGCTTTTTTTTATTACAAACAAAGGGGAAAAAAGGCCAAATCATGCCATGAGGCAAAAATTGCAGGAAAGATGCCAAAAAGTTGCAAAATCATGTAAAACAAAATTTTTATATTACATAGAAAGCATGTAATATAAAAAACTAACTTCTTCAGAAAAAAGTGACACATGACTTTTTTTCTTGGGCGGCCTTCAATCTAATATTGAGTCCCTAAAACAGCCCTCAGTCGTCAAAAACTTGAGAATCCCTTCTTAAATATCTCTGTTGACTATGGTGTGAACTATAGATAAACTCAATAGTCAATTGCAGGGCCTAACATTTATCTTAACATCAATAAAGTGAACAGCAGATAACTGTTTCCAATCCACCTATTGCATGACTGCAAAATCAAATCACTATTTCAACTGAATGTGCAACTGTAATTCTTATGTTTGAGACAGCTCCCAATAAAAACTGCTCAGAGCTTTCTGATTTAAATTCTTAGTGGATGAGTTTAGAACTGCACTAGAGATTGACTTTCAACAGATATGAAGTCAGAGATAACTGGCTAAAGAATCTGATGCTGGTAATCAATATCACCACAATCATGTCAGCATCAACACAAAAGGAAAAACAAAAGCTAAAAGGAAAGTAGGTATTCATGTTTCTCCACATGAACATAAAACCATTCAGTAGATTGAAAGGGCGATGAGGCTGCCTCCCACAAAAAAGGATCAAACAAGAAAAAAAAATCACTTTTCCAATAAGGGTAAAGGTATCAATGTGACCCAAGATGTCACATCAAATTCACATCGTGATTACATCCACTCATTGCATCAAAAGATTTTTGAGTGACTGTATCTTTGGTTTTAGGGATTTATGTCCAAGTGAGAGAAGCACCCTTTGAATGAAGTCAAAGGTATATTTCAGTTGTTGTGGGTACTCTAAATTCATGGCATAAGTAAGTCCAAAGAGCAAGCACATGGCATGTGGAAGATTTTCAAGGTCATCCATCACAATTCTTCCTTCCAAAATGATTGCGGTACCTGATGACTGAAGGTGCAGTGAGTCAAGGGAGATCTTTCTGTCTTCAGGAACGACGGTCAGGATTCCAATGGGGATGTGAGACATGCCTGGGTCATCGCAGTCCTGACAACAATAGCAGCAATACAGCCACAATTACATATTAGATGTCACCTTGAATTTCTATGGCAGAAAACACAAGACAGCCACTAAAAGTATAAGCTATATTCAGATATTAGATATTCAAGTTAATACTGCACATGCATAAATGATTAACAGATTGTTTAATTCATTTATGAGGATAGGTCATCAGTGCATCAAGTAGGAAGTACAGTAGCACTGATTCAGGCTGAGTGGAGAAAAGCAACACAAACTAAAGCTATCAAAGTAACATAAGGAGCAGAATCAAATAGAGTGGACATCCTGTGGTGTGGAATAAAAACTCAGTAATAAAGATGACTTACAAAGCATGTCTTGAAGAAATCTGTGTTCTCATCTCCAAGGATGACAGGAAGGCAACGGAGGACTGCTGTTCGCTTCGCAGTAACATCTGTACTCTGAAAAATCACATCAAACACACATCACTCCTGTGGTAAAGGACAATCAATTAATAGCTCTGCATACACAATGGGGTTGCATTTTTTGTTCCCACACAACAATTAATTACTTTGTATCTGAGAAACTTACCTCTGGTGGGACTTGTTGCAGATATTTCTGAAGTTTCTGGCCAACACTTCCCCCCTTAGTCTTGAAAATTTCAAAGAAGCGAGGAGTGTATTTGTCAACTTCTTTGAAGAATTCTGTATTCAAGTTTTTGCTTGACAAGCGACAGAACTCTGCCAGAATCTAAAGGAAAAGTATGACAAGTTATTATTCAAGTTGTAGTTATACTGCACTTACATTAAAGAATAACAAAAAACTAGGGATCTGTATCTAATCTTTGGAGGCCAGTGCAATACTGTTTTTGCCCATGTGATTAAGTGTTTTGTTGCTTTTTGATGAGACACTTCAGAACTTGGATTTACAATAATCAATTTCTAAATTCATGAAGTCACCCTCCACTGAAAAATGTTTTTCTTATTGATCCTGTTGAAGTTGAATGTTTGGGCTTCACTGTGCAGAGTTTGACAATGAAAGGCAGTTTACACATTCATCTGCAGAAAATATTGGGATTTCAATGACAAGGAGTAGATATAATTTTAAGGAGTTTATCAAAATAATTGACTTTTTTCTGTTTTGTGGGAAAAACTGACAAATTATTATTCAAAGTAGAGATTTTATATACATCTTAAAACACGTTTGGAGAGGATCTTTAAAATCTTAGGACTACATTTCACTAGCAGGAAGCTGAAGCTAATTCTGTAAGTTAATCAAAGATATGACAAATAATGAATTACATGAGAACTAAAAAACCCAATGCATAAAAGATAGGGAGAGTTTTAAATTACCCGACTCTCTGTAAAGAGTGCTGGCCACCTTTCCATTGTGTCTTTCACTAGAGGCTCCAAGTTCACCAGCTCTTGTCTTCTCAAGGCAAAAGTAGAGTCCATGATTTTGGTTATCAGAGCAGCAGCTGGACGACGTTTCTTCATCTCCTCTACAAGTTCCTTTCGTTTGGACTCCATACTGATCTTATCTTCACCATCACGGAAATTGGGTAGAAAATTGATTTCAAACCGTTTGGGTCTTTTGATGCTTCTCTGAGGAACTTGGCCTTTTCTTTTTCCTTGATTTACGGCCACATCTGTACATCCAGCTCGACGCATTTTGTTGCGATAGTTACCCATTTTGAACTTGATGCTATTTTTCCAGCCATTACATCCATTGACAGAGCCTGGTTCAATGAGGCATGGATGTTTTTGAATCAGTGCAGTTGCAACATCATTGAATTCTTTATCGCAGGGATATGCCTTGAAGCTGTAAATTGCCTCAGCAAGTTTTTCAAGTATCTCATGCTTCATGGCCCTGGGTACTTGTAGATATGTCTTGTCTCTCATATACAGAAGATTCCCTTGGCGTAATCTGTACTCGATGTCCACGGGAAAAGAAGGAATTTCAAAGGTGTCTGGCCATGGAGACCGAGATGACCGACCTTCAGTGGAGGAAATAGAGAGGATCTCTGTGTCGTCTGTGCTGGCTGTGCTTGTTGTGGGGGTTGGAACCAGAGCAATTATCTTTAGGGTGGGTTTGTCAGGCAGGTCTGTAATGTCAGTGAGGTTGACGAGGGCATTGTTAAAATCAGGATCCTCATACTGGAGGGAGAATTTGTACTGAAGATCCAGCTTCTCCTCAAGCTGTTCAACAAGTGAGTCAAGTGTCTGTGGTTTCCCAGAGAGTGTAATTTTCCTGATGTCATTGTCATGGACAATTATCCTTAGTGTAGTCCTCATCTCCATTGTTGGTTGTGATTCTACAGAGGATTTAAAAAATACAATTAAAGAAAATCAGTTAAATTACTTCATGACACTTGACATCAAAATCTTCAGCATCCAATCAGCACAAAATATAATGTCTAAGGGTAACAAATGTTCTGCCCCTGATTCTGTAGGCTGCCAAAGGAAAAGGGTCATTCAGATCAGAAAGCATGTTGACTGATATTGATGACACATGACTGCATAGCTCATAAGAACGCAGATGCTCATTATACCATGATGTCATATGTTTGCACAGAAACAAAACATCACTGTTAATGACAAGGATGTTGTGAATTTGCCTAAACTCAGGTAGGCATGAACAAGCACCAACAGACACAATCATATCCGGACTGTATTTGATGCCATCAATGCTCACAGATGATGCTACAAGGACAGTGTTCTGAGATGCATATCTCTGCTTCAACAAGTTCTGAATATTCTCAGGTAAAGATGAAACCAAAGAAAGTGTCACCTTATCCATTTGGATGAATGGCTTGAAAAGTGAGGAGGAGTCATCATGGTATGCCATCATTCTCTGATGCCGGACAGCCAGAGTTTGTGGGACATTTTTGAAGTTTTTTGTGTTGTGAATGACTTGTTTGAAGAATTTATGCTTTCCCTCAAAGCGCATTGTCCACATATCTCTGAGCGGCCCATACATCCTCATCAACTGTGGATAATGTTCCACAAAGTGGTGCTTTGGGCGCAATGTGAAGTGAGGAAATACTGTTAAAAGTAAACCTCTGTGCTCTGAGATCTTGGCATCAAGGAAGTCAAGAGAATCTTCTGTCAGTCTGAATGATGCTGACAGTTCTAAGATGTCCTTCAAAAGCATTAAAATTTCCCATGTTGGATCATTCTCTGGGACATCAAAACCAATCATGAGTGGAAGAAGTCTTGTGAGTGCCCAGTTTTCGTGGCCGTTACCGCCAATCGTACCTCTAGAGGCAAACGTGGCTGGTATAATCTGAGGCTTATCAGTCCTGTCAGTGAATTTGTAAGGAAAATGTTTGATGACTTTGTTCAAGGACTCAAGGGTGATATACTTCTTGGAGATCAAGTCATTAATGCACAAAGACATCTCAACAGGGATGATACCTTCCAAGAGGTCATGCACTATGTCAGGTGGAAATCCAGTGACAGTGTGGAAATGTTCCAAATTGTCGCTTAAAACACAAGGACCTCTTACACCATACTTTTTCACCAGATTTGGATTCTCTAAAACTTCAGAAACTTGCCTGTCATGATCCTGGCTGGTTCTGCACTCAAATGCTCCTGATCGGACCTCTCTCTGCTGGATGTCACTCCTCTTTACCATGCAAAATCGACATGGGTGCTCCACCTTGAAACTCTCCTGAAAACCAGCAAAAGAATGAGCACCTAAGTTATCAGCTGACACATAGAGCACAGTTCCTTTCACACACTCGCCTAACTGCTCAACATAGACACCGTGTTTTTCAAGAGTGACCAGGTCTTGAAGAAGTGGGTGAAGGACAGCTGCATAGCCATGCTGCTTGATTGTATTTGCTCTGCATAATATTGCTAGCTGAATAGAGTGGAGACAGGAGCGATGTTTTGAGGGAAGATTGGCAAGAACCCAATAAATACCACACAGTTTGTGTTTCTTTTTGGAAGTGCCAAGAGGATTGGCTATCTCAAACTCATCAATGTAAAGGCCAAGCACAATCCTTAAGGTCTCAGTCTTAAAAAAAATCATTCCTGCGATAGTGAGTGCCATCTCTGTAAGTGCTGAATCCATCAACAGTGCACTCATGTGTGAGAATTTTATCTAGAACATCAGCTCTGTTTAATAGTTTTTGTAACATTTTCAGAATTGGCACATAAGAGAGTGATTTTAAGTCTTTTTCAAGCTTGTACTCAACTGGCATGACCATAGGAAATTCCCTCTGAAAATATGAGGCTCTTTTACTGGCTGTGGAGAGTGACTGGCCAGCTTCAGTCATTTTCAAGAACAAGTAATTCTCTTTGACAGCATTCACAATCTTTCTCACAACTGAATCGTCACTGACACCATGTTCATTGAGAATTTGCTGGATGGCATGATGCAAAAGGGGCTCTGAGAGAAGAACAAGCTCATTTAGTTGTTGAATTAACTCCTGTACTGCCATGTCAGATAAATGCAAAACTGCCTCCAGTTTAAGAAAGAGTGAGGTTAAATTATGCTCAAGTTGATGCTGTAAGTGATCCAAATTTTTGATTTGAGCTTCTTCCTCATTTTTGTCTTAGTCTGTAGGATCACTAGAAAAATCCTCAACTTCTTGTACATCTTGTGCCACGTCTGGATCAGAATCGCGAGGTGTGCTGTGCAAGGCAATGTCAGGCTTCAACCGCTTCTGACTGGGAAGTCGATGCTGTTTGCAATTGTGAGCATTGAATGTTGAGTAAACATTGCTCTCAAAAATGCAGTTTTCATATGGACACTTAACAGTTTCCTTATTTTTGAGATGTTGGCGCAAATGGGAAAAAAAAGTTAATTCTGTGCAGGGTTCTTCAAAACTGCAAAGAGGACAATGGAATATCACAGGGATTACATCAGCTCCACTCATCTGCCCATCATGTGCTTCATGGGAGTGATTTCTTGTTAGATGCACTTTTAGGGCATTAATTGACTTGAATGAACACAAACAATCGGTGTAGAGGCATGGAGTTGGAGTAGTTCTGGCGTAGCTTCCATGTCTTAAGCGGTAGTGCTTGAATAGTTGAACTCTCTTTTCAGAAGAAAACAAGCAGTACTTACACTTCCAATGCATAGCTAGGTTTCTGTCTTCAGAAATCAAAACCTACCAAAAGAAACAACAAAGCCAATCAAACCAAACTGTATATATGTGACCAGTATAAAAAAGGACAACAGTAAACTAAAAACATCTCCGCCATGTTAAAAAATGAGCCATGGACAACGACAAATTCAATTTTGTTTAATTAAGAGCTGAAAAATGAATTACATGCTTGCCGAGTTGAAGAGTGGCCCTGAAGGATCAGCAGCGTTGCTTTTTTAACCGTTAATGAGCAGGCTGTGTTTTCTGAAACTCCAGTTATCTCTAAATGTACACTTTCCTTACAGTTTTGCATCGCATAAGGGCTGGTTAACTTTAGCTTTCACATGCTAACGTTAATCTTTACATTAACTTTAGACTGGAGCAAAGAGGGAAATCGTTAATCTTTACATTAACGTTAGCTCACCTCTTTTATTCACCTCCAAACTTGGACTAACGAATAAATTATATGACAAAAATACTGATTATACGTTTGCTCCCTATAAAGTTAAACTTACCGTGACACTTTGCAGTCTCTTATGTCTCTTCCTGCTTGTTTGCCCGCGGGCCGCGTCTCATTCAAAGCAGGTCGTTAGTGGGCAACTGCGCATGTGTTATTGAGCGTGAGATGCCGAATGCTACCGAACGCTGCCGAGTTTCTCCGGGTTTTGCGGACGCTTCTTGTTCACTCATACTTTCTAAGTATAGGTAACTTGCAGCTGACAAGTTTGTTTACTTGCCTCAGTAGAAAGTTGTCTTTACTAAGTTTAAGTGAGTAGACTCAACAGAGAAGGCTCAAATGAGTTAAGATCACTTTTTCTTTTAAGTAAGGTTTACAATTACATTTTACAGTGTAGTTGTCGTCATGTGTGGATTATGTGACCTCTGAGCCCAGGTTATATTCAAGCATTTTTCTTTCACGTCGGCTATTGGACAGCATGTAGCCTATTATAGGCTGTGTGCTTGTTGGGTGTGTGTTGCCTCTGTCAGCAGTGCCGTGGGGCTGCTATGCCAACACAGTATTGCACCTGTATCACTGCAGTTGTAACATTGTTTGCAATGATAAGACTTTTGTTTATTAAACTTGTGGTGTATTCATGTGCTATAGCGAGCTTATTTTAGTAGTCTGTGTCCTCTTTTCTCTGGGCCCACCTACTTTTACATTTCTATCTACACCACTGCCAACAATACCACAGGCCTACATAAAGAATGCTTGTTGAGTTATGGCAAAAAAGTTAAACATTTTTCCATTTCCAAATTACAAAAGGGGTGAAGTGTGGCAGCCATTTCAAACTGAAAACTTGGCATTAGATTATCCTTGATCTCAGTTCAGAGTGCATTGGCTCGACATGAATGAAAACCCCTACCAGTGACATTTCCTCCATCGTTTCCCAACAAGCTTTTCAACCCTACAGTGTACCAAAGATCCCGCTGATTCTCAGCAGTGAGAAAATATTTATATCACAGCAGATTGTGGAGTCTAATACATCTCATCACTCCTCCTCCAAACTCCCACCAGTCTCTCACAAATGACGGCTAATTGCTGTCAGTGACTCCATGGCGAGGACATTTTTTCACATCATGTTCCATCAGCAAAGAAAAGACTAATATTATTTCTCCTCACACTTCATAATTCACATTGCCTTTTTTTTAAATAAACTGAACATGAATTATCAGTTAAGGCAATGTGATCTGTAGTGATGCATGTGTATTACTCATAGCTGGCTCAAGCTGAGTATTAATGATATCAAAGGGCTGAAGCACATTTTGGTGTTGACTGGTATGACTCAGTTCAGACCCAGAGCTTCGCGGGGGTTGCGTGATAAGTCATACCTAAGAATTTGCTTGTCCAGAGTATTTAGTTTTGGCAACGATATACTCAGTTTCACAAGAGAGTTTCTTTAATAAATATTACACTTTGGTTTTGCCTACAACTCCCCAGTACATTTAGTCAGCAACCCCATAGAATTCTCAGTGTTTAGACATTAACTCCATGATAAAGATTTGTCGAATGCTCCCAGGGTTGGGATAAGTTTGGAAAAAGACCCATTTGAAGTTTCAGTTTTGATCCAGAACACCACAGATGTCTTGCTTTTGTTTTTTTAAATCATTCTCCTGTTTTTCTCTGTAAGTCCAGGTTGGTAGACAGTAGTCTAAACAAAGATGCTGAACAGCCAACACCTCCAGCTCATCTGGGGAATATGGAGGCGTTCCATGCCAACACAGCAGAACAGCCAGGGTCAAAGTAGCACAGAGTTAAATTCAACACTTTAGAGTGGACACAGACTCTGGCAGTTTTGCTGTGAAGACACTTGTCACCGTCCTCCCATGTCTTATTCCAGTTGGATGTGTGTGAAAGGCCTCACTTAGGAGGCAGACAGGTGTTGTCCAAGTCCAGGGCCTTTACCCAGTGGACCCATGTGGCTTTTTGGGGGCGGCTGTGGCGCAGGTGCAGTGTGTCCGACTACTGATCGGAGGATCAGTGGTTCCATTCCCGCTCTGTCTGCATGTTGAAGTGTCCTTGAACAAGACACTAAACCCCCAGTTGCTCCTGGAGGGTCAGGCCAGCACCGGTGCATGGCACCTCCACCACCATCAGTGTGTGAATGCGTGTGTGAATGGGTGGATAACAGAATCTGTAAAGTGCTTTGGTCATCCTGAGATGAGAAAAAACTCTATATAAGTGAACGCCATTTACTATTTTTTGCCCATAACCAGTGGCTTCCTGTGGCTCTGATAGAAATCAACACTATACAAGATTTTTACATTAATATAATGTTTCCAAAATCCTGGTAAGTCAGTGTTCATATCCGCCATAGCCTGAGTGGCCCACTTAGGCTGCAGCAGTGCTGTGTAACTTTGCTGTTCAGAAAGAAACAGAAAAAAGACAACTGGCACGTCTGTGTCCCAAGAGTCAATCATAGGGTGCAGTGTCAGTCAGCCACTGACTATAAGATAAAGGTATCTACCTATCTTGAATTAATTTTAATTTTTAGAAGTTTCAATATTTTTAGATAAGGAAACTTAGTTCTAAAATGGTGCATTTGGCTCCACTGTAGCCCTGGATTTTTGCCAGGCAGACCACAAGCTAAGGTAAGTAAATAGCTGCTAAAATTATTTAATATAAAGCTACTACTAAAAAACTTAAGCATCTCTTTAAGATTCCCGTGGTAATTAGTTAATTCCACGTAAGGGAAGAGGGCTGTCAGGGACATTATTCCCATTTAAATCCAAACAAAATCAGTTTTCACATGGAGAAATCCAAGTCAAATAGCCAGTCAGAAATGTTTCTTTAATTAACAGTTACCTTTACACACAGCAGGAAACAGATGGAGACGCGTCAGAGATTCGTCTTACATTACCACTTTTCTGACTTCTTGCATTTGCACCAATCTTAGAAGCCATTTAGAATGTAAATGTCTGCCTTTGTGTCTGTGATGGGTGAGCGGGAAAGTGGTTGTGCTGCATATTTCACAAACAGAACACGATGTTCCCACTGAATGATGCAGCTGCAGACTCGTTGACCAGCTGATAACAGTATCTGAATTTATACATAATACAGTGGTGGGAATTCCAGCACTAAGTCTGTTTCTCTGTGTTTCAGCTGCAGACTACGGTTGATTTTGTTTTTTTCCATTTTATTTTACCTTTTAACAGCTGCTGTACTGTTCATGCTGTGGAAATCAATGTTTCAAACCAGTTCATGGACTACCTTGTAAGTAATAAATTTCATTTCACATGAGCCAAACTCCAGCCTGCTGTAGTGATGCGCCAAGCTTTGACCTTGAAAGTAAACCGTGAAAGCTCCTTCAATTTGGAAGAAGCTGTACTTCCTTCTTATTCTTAGCCTTGTTCCTGGTTCCTGACAAATCTCCCCCTCCCAGAGGAGCAAGAAAATCTCATCAACACCTAAGTGGCTCTTCTCATTATAAACCATAAAAGCCTATAAGAGAAAATGGTTCATTATGGGGTGCAAAGGGTGCAGATTTTGTTTTTTTCGTTCAGCACTAAAGATCAAACTAATGTTTTTGGCCACATGAAAAACTGCACTTATTAAACACTTTTGCAAGTGATTAGACTGGGCCGTTTGTTCTCCAAAACATCATTCTGTTATAAAAAGATATACCCGAGAAGTCACACATGGAATTAAGTGACCAATCCAAGTTAAATACAAGTATAGCAATAGCATGCCGTACCGAAAAAAGTTACATTAGTGTAAATGCTACTTACATGTGAATGTATCATACAGTTTGCAGCTAGACCATTTGCTTAGACTGACCACAAATGTGCAATATGCTTAAGATTAAAAGATGAAATCACATAGGACAATGCCTAGGATTTTAGGTGCTGGCAGTGTTTGTGGCTTGACAGATCACCAGCAAAGTTAAATAATACTGGAAAAACCCATAAAGATCTAAACTCATAACCTTTATTTAAAATAAGTATTATTATTCCAAATCATTTTGATCTAAAACAGTTGGCAAACAAGTGCTACGGAGCTGCTGTTTTAGTTATTGCACACTGTTTGTGTCATGAATTGGCCCTTCAGGGCGGAATGGAGACCCAAATGCTGGACTGTGAGTTGCAAACATTTAATAATAAAAAACACAAAATACCTTACAGGGCAGGAATAACTTGCAGGCAGGAAAGACGAAAAAGACTGAATAGTGCTCAGGCTAAGACGTGGAACGCACGTCGGGTTGACAATGAGCATAAAGTGTGGGATACACGCCAGTTAGACCAAGTAGCATAAAGAAGGAATAAAGTGTGAGACACCCGCTGGATTGACTAAGGTGTATAAAGTAGGACGTCGCCCTGAACTGAAGGGCTGAGAATTAGATACAGGTGTGGATAATACAGAAACAAGAATAATAACCAGAAATAAAAAACACCTGTGACAAACCGTGAAACTAGCTAAGAAAGGAAGTAAATAAAGAACACTATCAAAATAAAAGCACGGACCAGAATGAATGATAACTCATGATAAAGATAATGAACAAAGAATGATGACAACCCACCAAGGCAAGGACAAGATAACAATGAATAACAATAATAATAAATATAAACACTTCAAAGAGAAAACTAGAGGTGAAGGTGGAGAAGGCTTATATACAAACACAGGAAGATATAATTTATAATACAAAACAAGATGATCATAGACACATAATAAAAATAAACAAGACAATAATAACTAAACTAAGATAATAGGACAACTCAAAACAAACAGAGACAAAGGGCAAATTCAGATAACAAAATACAGACAAAACCATACTCAAATTCAATAATATAAAACTGAGATGGGGAAAGTACAGAAAATAACTAGAACAAACTGAAAGCGTGAGCACGGTTCCCAAACTGTGCTCAGCATCATGACAGAGACCCCCCTCCAAGGGGTGGAATCCAGACACCCCAATGTAACATCGCAAAAGAGAGAAAAGCAAACCAAAAAAAAAACCCAACAACAACAGATAAATCACCCTTTCAGGACAGGCGGTGGGGGAAACAAGGCCAGGTGGGTCAAAACAAATCTCTTGCTCAATAGAGACCCAGAAAACAAGACAGATCAGGTGGCCTACCGAAAACTCAGGACCACCAGACCAGAAGGCAAGGCAGTTCAGGTGGTCTGCTAGAGTAACCAAGACCACCAGATCAAGAGCTGAAATGTGTTGGGTGGCCTCCCAGAGTCTCTGAGCCACCCAAGCAGAAGGCATAATCCATTGGGTGGTCTCCCAGCATTCCAAAACCAACAGACCAGGGAACATGATCTGTCGAGTGGTCTCCCAGCGTCCCGGAGCCATCGGACCATGGAACACGATACATCCCCTCCTGGAGATGGCAGCTAAACATGTGCCCTTGACGGACCACAGGGGCTGAAGCGTGAATCCAGTGAGCCAGTAGCTGAGGAGAGTTGACACCCAACGATGACTGCTGAGCAGCGGCAACCTCAGACAGCAATGACGGCTAACCAGCAGGGAAACCAGATGGCAATAACAGCTGACCGGTGAGGGAACCAGACATGATAACGGCTGACCGGCAAGGAAACCAGACGACAAAGACAACTAACCAGCGAGGAAACCAGATGACGAAGATGGCTGACCAGCGAGGAAACCAGATGAAGAGGACTGCTGACCAGCAACGAAACCAGATGAAGAGGACTGCTGACCAGTGGCGAAATCAGATGAAGAGGACTGCTGACTAGCAGCAAAACCAGATGAAGAGGACTGCTGACCAGTGGCGAAACCAGATGAAGAGGACTGCTGACCAGCGGCAGAACCAGGTGAAAAGGACTGCTGACCAGCAATGACATCAGCCGAAGACTGCTGACTAGCAACGACATCAGGTGAAGACTGCTGACTCACGACGGAACCAGACGACTCAGGCTGGGGCGTCTCGAGTCCAGCCACCTGGTAATCCATCCCTGACATGGCCACCTCAGATGGGGAGGAAGAGACAAACACCGGGTCACTGTCACTGGCAGCAGTGGAGCCCAACGGGGAAAATTCAGGAGCAGATGACAGCTGAAACTGGTTCTCCCTGCCAAGAGCAAGACAAGATCTCTCTAACACTGATACTGTAAAGACAACAAAGAGGACTTGCTTTAACTCTAGCTCCACTGCCAACCATGACTCTGATGACTGCTGCTGCAACCCAAGCAGCAGGCATGATGGCAGGTGAATCTTCAGCCATGGTGACAGAAACTGATGGAACCTCAGGCGTGATAGCAGGAACTGGCAGAGCCCCAGACATGGTGGCAGGAGCTGGCGGAACCCCAGACGTGATGGCAGGAGCTGAGGAATGTCTCACCAGTGACACTAGGTCCTGAGATGCCGAAACCAGGGGACACTCCATTGTCGGCGCAGGCTTCGGAATGCAGGAGGTGCTCCTCTTCCATCTGAGATGTGGCTGCGGGGCTGGAACTGGAATCTCCAGAACAGCAGGCCCCTCCATCATCAGACGGCTCCCTCCCAGGACAGGCGGACACCCAGAAAAATCAGAGGAGGACAGGGGAGATGCCGCTGAGGATACATGGATGAATGCAGCAGCAGGTGATGAGAGCTCAGCCAAAGTGCATGGCTGTTGCTGAGCCCTCCCCCCGAGAATAAGGCAAGCCGTTTCATCTTCAGATGTAAAAGATACTTGCCTTAATTCCCATGCTGTGGTGGTTGCTGCTGCAGACGGACCAGGCAAATCCCTCGTAGTGGCAGGAAAAATGGCAGCAGCGTGTGAGGGCATCAATGTGGAAAATTGAGGAGCCAGCACTGCAGGCATGATGACAGCCAAAACAGCAGATGCGGCGGTTGGATGCTCAGCAGCGAGCACCGGCGCCGTGGAGGAGAGGGGGACAGCAGCAACAGACAAGGAGGAGGAAGGAGCTGACGACAGGACAGCCGATGGAGATGAGTCTGCTGCTGTGTTACTCCAATGCGGTGAAGGAACTGCTGCTTGTGAGGCAGAGGTGTTCCTTTGGCGGGATGCAGCAGGGTGACGGCGAGAGGCTGGAGGCGTCTGCACCAGGTGACACTTCATTGTCGGCTCAGGTACAGACGGGGCAGGGTGAAGAGCAGGGTCTGGCGCTGGAGGGCGTCATCCCAGGGCTGGCGAGCGGCGAAAGGCTGAGGATGTCTGTACCAGGGGACACTTCCTCATCGGCACAGGTACAGTTGGGCGTGAGCTTCTCACCAGCCCGCTTAACGTCTTATGGAGGGTGGAGATGGTTGTCAGAAGCCCCGCCAACTTGGAGAAATTCCTCAAACCGGGATGCACCTCCACTATCCAGCCGCTGCCTCCAGGTTCTCCAGGGCTTCCTCCGGAGTGTGGGAGGCGCGAGCTTCCGTGACAAACTCCTGGATGAACTGGGCAGCCCAAAGCTCACTCATGCTGGGACCACCGGCTGCCAACCTCCCTCTGTTGGCTGAGCCCCAGTATGCTGGCGACATTCTTTCCGCTCTCCCTCCGGCAACACAAAAAACAGGTAGAGGGAAAAAAGGGCAAACTCATAGCTGCTGGGTCCAAACTAGTGACGTCCTTCTGTCACCAATTGGCCCTTCAGGATGGAATGGAGACCCAAATGCTGGACTGTGAGTTGCAAATGTTTAATAACAAAAAACACAAAATACCTTACAGGGCAGGAATAACTTGCAGGCAGGAAAGACGAAAAAAGCTGAATAGCGCTTAGGCTAAAGCCTGCTTCATGCTACACCTCTGCTGTCTGCGTACATGTAACTGGAAACCTCGTGTGACAAAATTTACGTCATTGTCTCAACTCCGCTAGTGTCCGCAGGGCTCGACCGTGGACAACTGCGTGCAGCCCAAATTTTGTGACCACGCTGCCTGCCCATGACCTGAATGCGTTGAAAAGCACATGCGCAAGACTGAACATCCCATTCACGAGGTGGCGATATCGACACAGCATGCATCAGTAGATGAAGAAGACAACTAGGAGGTGGAAAACGAGAATAAAAACATACATGAATCATACATACATACTTTCTTTCACAGCGGCAGCGGCATCTTCGTGGAAAAGGAGTGAAAACCGGGAAGTCAAACGGCAGAAATGGACTCTATATTTGAAGAGAAACTTTGTGAAAAAGTCCGCTGTTTCTTCGTTGGTGAAAATCGTGGTGCATCAGCGCCTTGGCACTACCTATCGGGTGAGAGTGAAACTACAAATGATAGTTGTGCGCATGCATCAACCACTTAGCCTGGGTAGATGAAAAAAGTGAGCATGAGCAGTGCCACGTGCATGCCGTGCTCGTCCACAGCGTACGCGGACCACAGCGAACTAGAGGGAAATGGAGCATGAAGCAGGCTTAAGACGTGGAACGCACGTTGGGTTGACAATGAGAATAAAGAGTGGGATACATGCCGGTTAGACCAAGTAGCATAAAGTAGGAATAAAGCATGGAACACACGCTGGATTGAGGTGTATAAAGTAGGACGTCACCCTGAGCTGCGGGGCAGGGTCGCTTTAATCGAATAAGGAGTAATCAACAAAAATTAGATACAGGTGTGGATAATACAGAGACAAGAATAATAACCAGAAATAAAAAATACCTGTGACTAACCACAAAACTAGCTAAGAAAGGAAGTAAATAAAGAACACTATCAAAATAAAAGCAGAGACCGGAATGGATGATAAATCATGATACAGATACAAAGAATGGTGACACCCCACCAAGGCAAGGACAAGAAAACAGTGAACAGCAATAATAATAAATATAAACACTTCAAAGAGAAAATTAGAAGTGAAGTTGGAGAAGGCTCATATACAAACACAGGAAGATATAATTTATAATACAAAACAAGATGGCCATAGACACATAATAAAAATAAACAAGACAATAATAACTAAAGTAAGAAAACAGGAAAACTCAAAACAGAGACAAAGGGCAATCTCAGATAACAAAATACAGACAAAACCATACTCAAATTCAATAATAAAACTGAGATGGGGAAAGTATGGAAAATTACTAGAACAAACTGAAACTGTGCTGAACACGGTTTGCATCACGGTTTGTTTTAATTTGTCTGTAATAAATTTGGAGGAATTACTTTTCGAACTCCCCTAAAGTTATGCCCTTTGGAGGGGGGGTTATCCTCATATGGTGACCTTAACCCCAGCTATTCAATTCAGTTTAACCAATCAGAAAAAAGTTTGCATAAAGAATACAGATGAACCAATAAGCCACAACATCATGGGCAGCACAGTGAAACAGCACTATTGCTTCATAGGTAAAAAGTTTCTGGTTTGAATCCCTGGGTTTTCAGCCTTTCTGTGTGGACTTGACATATCCTTTATTCATTTACTCAGGTGCTCTTGTTTCTTCTCACAATCCAAGATGTACATGTTAGTTTAATTACTGAGTCCACATTATCCCCAGTAATCAGTCTCTGTTAAAGCCATAAAATAGAGGATTAATTTGGTTACTAGAAAAGCACTTTTAGTGGTCATTGTGATTATAGAAAAGAAAAGTGAAGTATCAGTGCAGGTCTATACAAGGGCTGGTACAAGATAAAGAGTGTTTTAAATTGTCAGACTACTTGATACAGTTAAAAAAAAATGGTACAAATCACCTTAGAACAAAATTTTAGATGCAGCATATTTAACGGATTCAGATTAGTTAATGGAACTACCACTGGATCCAAACACTTTTTCCACGAATGTCAGACTATAACTAGACACTAAAAGTTGTCAGCATCCTCCCCAGTAATCCTCCCTGCTGTGCCCACATTATCTTCAGCTACAGGGCGTAGTGACAACTGACTTTTCCATGCAGTTTGGAAGTAGTACATCAATCAATCTCTGCATTGTTATTGGCACTACCTGCTTTGTAGTCAGATTTTTGAAGCTCTTGGTTTTGTATATGCCCAGCTTCAAGATACATATACTCAAACTGGTATTTTCTAGTCACACATGTACCTTTGATGGCTCAAAACTCTCATTTTGTCTAATCACAAGTCCCATCCAGACAGATCAAGGTTATTGCTTTGATAGTTTGTATTTCCTCTGGTGATGTAGCTTTTTTTTGTTGTTTTTTTTGTTTTTTTTTGTCTCAAGCAAATCAGAAGCACAGGAGGAGTATTTGATCTCAAATCCTCTTTGCTAATTCATAAGAATGAATATTGTATAGTGGAGGGTGGGTCTGCAGCTGCATCCTTGCCTCATTAAGAGTCCAAACCCCCCAAAGATGCAGCATGATCCTCCTTACAGGTCCAAAAGGCAGAGGGGGAAAATAACCCTAAGTACCTGTGTCACTGTCATTCACCCTCATTGTTTCACACACTAACAGCAAACAGCAACTATCTCCCTGTCCTTCAACCCCAGCTGCGGTTTCCATGACAACAGAGCTGCTAATCTCCAGTGGACATAGAGAAAGTGGAAGAGCTCAGAACCGAAACGTGCTCCTGGGAAAGTGGTGAAAGAGTGTGTGTGTGTGTACGGGGAGGGGGGGGGGGGCACGTGTATGATAAAAAAAAATGCAGTGCATGCTTGCATATTCCTCTGTGTTTGTGTGTATGTGAGAGAGAGAGAGAGAGACAGAGAAATTAAGGATTGGAAGAGCTCAGCTAGTGTGTATATTGTCATTGTACTTTACAACTATACAATGACAGTAAAGCCTGTTCTATTCTATATGCATGCCTGCTCTATTATTGACCCATGTGCCTCCCTTGTTTTTTACACTATATTTATTATATATGATGAGATGTATTTTTTCCATGCATTCTTTATGTTTCTTTTAGTAATAATCCTACAGTGGTGTGAAAAAGTGTTTGCCCCCTTCCTGGTTTCTCATTTTTTTTGTATGTTTGTCACACTTAAATGTTTCAGATCATCAAACAAATTTAACTATTAGACAAAAATAACACAAGTAAACACAAAATGCAGTTTTTAAATGAAGGTGTTTATTATTAAGGGGAAAAAAATCCAAACCTATATGGCCCTGTGTGAAAAAGTGATTGCCACCTAAACCTACTAACTAGTTGGACCACCCTTAGCAACAACTGCAATCAAGCGTTTGCGATAACTGGCAGTGAGTCCTATACAGCCCTGTGGAGGAATTCTGGCCCACTCATCTTTGCAGAATTGTTGTAATTCGGCCACATTGGAGGGTTTTTAAACCGCCTTTTTAAGGTGGCATCTCACTCGGATTCAGGTCAGGACTTTGACTAGGCCACTCCAAAGTCTTCATTTTGTTTTTATTAAGCCATTCAGAGGTGGACTTGCTGGTGTGTTTTGGATCATTGTCCTGCTGCAGAACCCAAGTGCGGTTCAGCTTGAGGTCACGAACAGATGGCCGGACATTCTCCTTCAGGATTTTTTGGTAGACAGCAGAATTCAAGGTTCCATTTACCACAGCAAGTCTTCCTGGTCCTGAAGTAGCAAAACAGCACCAGACCATCACACTACCACCACCATATTTTACTGCTGGTATGATGTTCCTTTTCTGAAATGCTGTGTTACTTTTACGCAGAATGTAATGGGACACACACCTTCCAAAAAGTTCAACTTTTGTCTCATCAGTCCACAAGAGTATTTTCCCAGAAGTCTTGGGGATCATCAAGATGTTTTCTGGCAAAACTGAGACAAGCCTTTAAGTTCTTTTTGCTCAGCAGTGGTTTTCGTCTTGGAACTCTGCCATGCAGGCCATTTTTGCCCACTCTCTTTCTTATTGTGAAGCATAGGCGTAATTTATGGCGGGGTTAGAGGGGTTATAACCCTGCCCCCCAATAATCAAATCCAGTCAATATACCCCCCCATAATCATATAATTATAATAATAATAAAAAAAATATCTACAACTCAAGCAAGTATGAAGAAGTTGTTTTTTCATTTGCAAGCAACAAAAAGTAACATTCCTAATAATCAATGTATCCCCCCCTGCTGCAGACTTGGTATTTCCCAACTGGTACTTGCGCCTTCTCTGGGTTGGAGTCAGTTGTAAGGGCGGCAGGTGGGGATGTTGGTATGGGATGTATTCAGCTCAGTGAGAGAACATGAAACAAGCTCCACAAGGGCAACAAACCATTTTAAATTGGTTGAACTTGTCAAACAAAAGGACCAAACCCTCTGTCTAAAATGAGGTAAATATCATATTTGGCTTGTGAATTGTCAACTGTTAGAGTGAAATTTATGTGCTTCAGTACTCATCAAAAATGTTAGCAGCTCTGAACATTTATCAAGTACAAACAAAATCTACTCCAACCACCGGTCCTTAAATATAAATGTGTTTAAATATTGCTTGTCATCCCCACGAAATTCAAGTTAACCTTAAACTGTTCTGTATTTTTAAAATGTTGTGATTTTGATAATTATAAAATTCAATTAAAAAGCAAGTTTTACCACTTTTGATTATAGATTAAGTCACTCTGAAGGCTATTCTTAAATATCCACATGAATCTTAAAATAAATTGATTATTTTCCCTACAGATCATTTTCAGATCTTCTATCCTCTGTTAAAATACCACAACTGCACAACAGAGGATCTACACAAATATATAAGAAATAAACACCAAATAGATGAGTGAATGAATGGATGCATTTCATAATCCTAAACTTTTTATAAACTTTTTTCCGTGTCAAAATGACTTAAAAAGCATTACAGTACAGCATCACTGATTGATTGATTTAATTTAATTATTGAGGTTAAAATTACATTTCTAGTTTTCCGTTCCCATTGTATTTAATCACGAGACAGCATTACACAAATTAGGCAGTGACCAAACACTGAGATATTGTATTGAGATATTATATTATCAATGTATAGTGATTTAGCTCCTAGTATGATTCATCACCTTAACACTGTACCTTTTAAGTTTGTTGGTGTTTAAGGGTCCATTTGCAACTAGAAAAGCACTCATAGAGCGCATACCTCTGCCAAGGCTCCTTCCGTTTCTCATGGATCACCTCCAAAATGTAATGGGTTTGTGTGTAGGCCTATAGCCACTTGTGGTGAAAATTGCATCAAAGTCTGTCCATCAGTTTTGGAGTATTGTTGCTAACACACTGTGAGAAGATACAAGCCTTGGCTGAGGTATGCATTCTCAGATCATCACCAAAATATAATGGGTTCCTCTCTAGGCCAAGAACCACCTCTGGTGAAAATTTCATCCAAATCCATCCAGTAGTTTTTGTGTAATCCTGCTGCACAAATAAAAACAAAGCCCTTGGTGGAGGTATGCACTCTCAGGACATCACCAAAATCTAATCATCTGTTCCCTGTGCCATTACACACCTTTCCTGAAAATTTCATCAAAATCCGTTCATACCTTTTTGAGTTATGTTGGTAACAGACAGACAGACAGACAGACAAACGCCGGTAAAAACATAACCTCCTTGGCAGAGATAATAAAGGGAGCGCTAAAAAAATAAATAAATTAGTGTACCATGCCTCTCACCCAAAGATGCTGGGATAGGCTCCAGCCCCCCTGCGAGCAGAAAAGGATTAAGCGGAAGAAGATGGATGGATGGATGGAACTAAAAAGTTGCAATGCTTCTTTCAGCATTTTTTTTTTTTTTTTTTTTTGGCAGCATGTGTCACCTCCTCCAGCCTGTTGCTTTTCCTGCCAAGTAGGGGTCTCTGCAGAATGCTGCGCTGCACCTAGAGAAAGCATATTATAAACTCATTTAAAGCTAGAGCTGTCCTCACTGCCAGTTTGTGGGGCTCCAAATATTCTCTCCAATCTTTTTTCTCTCTTAGTAAAATTCATCAGTGTTTTATGTAGCACTGTGACGTTTCTAATGTCACTTTTTCGTGTGTGCAACTTTTTTGTCATAGTTTTGCAGCTTTTCTTGTTAATAAGAGACATTTTTTTCTTGTAAATTTGCCTACTTTTTGTATAAAATGCAGTATTTCCCCCATGTTGTTTTCCCCCTAAATTCAGTTTCTCACAAAAATGTAGCATTTTTCTTAAATTTGTCATGGAAAATAAGCCTTTTTCTGTAGATATTTGCAAAATAATTTAAATTTCATATTTTTTTAAATAATTTTTTGACTATCATCAAGTTGCTACTTTTTTTCTTGTGAATTTATACTGGTTTCTTCTAAATTTGTACATGTTTTTCTGGCAAATTTGGTAAAGGTAAATTTGTTATTTACCTTTTACGAGGGGAGGGGGGCAAATACCTGAATCCTAAATTTGAAAACTGAATGCTTTTGTAAAAAATTAAATGTCTAGACCCAGAGAACGTTTTTAATACCAGGATGATTTTGTCACAAATTTCACAGATTTATTATCATTTAATGAGTGAAACAAAACACATCTAAGGTGTGGTGTGCTATGTTCATAATGCCTCTGCAGGCAGGATAACTGTTACTTTTGTCATAGTCTAGCTGACTAAATCACACATAGGACATTGGACCTGTGCTATGGATCCATAGAGAGGGCCTATAAATCACTCCCCCTTCCTCCTTTAGGATCATCAGATCACAACTGTGTTCATTTGCTGCCCACATATAAAACTGCTCTCAGAAGAGGCAAAGTGGAGACCAGAGACATTGATGTGTGGACAGAAGATTCAGAGCACAGCCTCCAGGAATGCTTTGACTGTACAGACTGGAAGATGTTCATAATGGCCTGCGGGGATGACTTGGACTCTCTGGCTGAGCTCACATGCTCATACATGGCTCACTGTCAAAATAAGTTTGTTCCACGTAAACGTGTCAAAATATATCCCAACAACAAACCATGGGTTACTAAATCAGTTAAATCCTGCTTACAGAGGAAAGCTCTTGCCTTTAAACAAGGGTCTGTTTCTGCGCTACAGGTTGCCACCAAAGAGCTGAAGGCCGAAATTTTAAGAGCAAAACAGAATTATAAATCAGAATTGGAAAGCAAGATGGCAGCAAATAAACTTGGTTCGGCCTGGGCCAGTATGAAAACTATTGCAGGCCTTCAGAGCACAGAGCGCAGTAATCGTGTGTTTTTAGATGGTTTTAGTTCAGACACAGAGCTGGCTAATGCTCTTAATTGTTTTTATGGTCGTTTTGACTCCTTTGATTTTAGCACAGAAATCCAAGATTTGAAACAGAAACTCAAAGACAATCAGCACTTTAATATTGAGATGCAGGATGTTAAAAGGGAGTTCCGCGCTGTAAAAATGAACAAAAGTCAGGGCCCTGATAATATATGTGGACGCCTGGTAAAGTCCTGTGCACATGAACTGAGTCCTATATTTCATTATATTTTCAATAAGTCCTTACAGACACAACATGTGCCTAAGATCTGGAAAGATGCCGTGGTTGTTCCCGTTCCAAAATCCAGCTGTCCTAAAACGGTAAACGACTTTAGACCAGTTGCTTTGACTTCAATTTTAATGAAAATTTTTGAAAAACTGGTCAGATGTGAGGTCCTAAGGCAGACTGAACATGCATTGGATCCTCTGCAGTTTGCCTATAGGCCTCACAGAGGAGTGGAGGATGCCACTGTCACTCTGTTTGACATGCTTTTTAAACATCTGGATTTTAATGGGACACACGCCAGGCTTTTATTTGTGGACTTTTCTTCTGCCTTTAATACAATCCAACCTCATATTTTAGTTGAAAGGCTCCTGCAACAATTTGATTTAAGCAATAATCTGGTGGGTTGGATTCTGGATTTCTTAACCAACAGGACGCAGAGAGTAAGGATCAATGGCACATTGTCTGACCTAAAGTGCTCTTCTACTGGCTCTCCTCAGGGGTGTGTGTTGTCACCACTACTCTTCATCCTGTACACAAACATGTGTCGGAGCAGACATGACAACAGACACATTATAAAGTATGCTGATGACTCAGTCATTGTCAGTCTCCTCCAGGATGGTGAGAGTGGCCACGGCCCAGTAGTTGATGACTTTGTTCACTGGTGTGAGGATTCCTACCTGCAGCTGAATACAACAAAAACGAAAGATATGATTATTGACTTTAGGAGGAAAACTCCCAGGCACAAAGTCACCATACTAAAAGGCCAGACCACCGAATGTGTACAATCGTACAAATATCTTGGGACAATTATTGATAGTGGATTGAACTTTGAGGTGAACTGTGAAAGGGTGTGCAAAAAGGGTCAGCAAAATTTGCATTGTTTGAGGAAACTTGCACGCTTCCAAATTGACCGAACCATAATGACTATGTTCTATCGGGCTTTTATTGAATCTGTTTTATCCTTTTCTTTAATGTCATGGTTTGGTCAGATAAAACTGAAACAGAGGAAATCCTTGGATCAGGTAGTCAGATGGTCCAGTCGTTTGCTTGGTGAGTCACAGCTGAGCCTGACATCCCTGTACACCAGACAAGTACAGAGGATGGCCGACTCGATTTTAAATGATGACTCCCACCCTTTGCACTGCAACTTTCAGCTTCTTCCCTCCAGACGGAGGTTTGCTGTCCCAAAAAGTAGAACCCAGCGCTACAAAAACAGCTTTGTCCCTGCTGCTGTCAAAGAGTTGAACAAGCTATAAAAATTATATTGTACATATTTTATATTTACCTATTTTGTAAGATGTGTGCCTGTGTTTGTGTCTATGTTGAATGTAATTAGTGGCTTGTAAATATGGATGTCACCAACTGCAAAACAAATCTACCTACGGGTACAAATAAAGTAACCTGAACCTGAACCTGAACATAGTGTCCTTAGTTCATCTGCTTGGTTAAAAATAGCTATACAGTGGTAAGCCTCATCCACATTCAGCAGCTGCATTAACTTCCGTTCTGTGGCTAGAATGACTACACGACCTAATGCACCTGCTGATAGCACTGTTAAGATGCTACTAAGAGGGAAGATGGGGGAGGCATTTTACATCTTTCCAAGTTTTTTGCATGGGAAATTCTTGCATGAATTACATCTTCCAAAACTGTCAGTGAAGTACCTCTCTTAAACCATTTGAACATTAATTGAGCTTATTTTTTGTCAGGAGCAAGAATGTGAAAGCGACAGCAGCAGGGATTACAAAGAGGGAGAGAGGGAGGAGAGAGATGGCCCAGGTGACCAGAGGGAGAGTGAGGCAGCACAGGAAGCACAAGTGACCAGGTAACAACAAAAAATGAACTTTGCAATTTAGAGAACAGACTGCTGACTAGATCATCAAAATAATGTTCTGTTGGACAAACTAATTAATTTTAGATTTGTCATGATAAATGACTGACATTTTCTTTTTGTTCATGTGATTTCCTCACAGAGAGACACAGGGTGAGGGCAGCAGTCAGGCAAATCCATTCTGTTATTACCACTGTATGGTGATTTAGCAAAGAGTCAGGCTAAGATTAATCCTAGTGACTTGTCTGTCAGTGCAGGGGTCAGTGCTATGAGAAATCAGTGCTTTTCACATCCCTAAAATGTAACTGTGTTTAGTGATGTGGATGATGGGAGTTGTTGTCCGCTAGTCGTTTAAAGAAAAAATTAATTATTACTCTATTATATGACAGACGACAACTTTAATTATATGGAAAGTTATCTTTTAAATTGGCAAACATCATATGTGTAACTTGTTTCAAAATTTGATTGGGATCAAAAGATAATGTTGCTCTTGCCATTCATTTCAATAGAGATTTTATTTTATTTATTTTTTTTTTTTTAAGGTCCAATATGCAGAAGTAGAGGGGATGTGACTTAGGCTCTCTATATGGGCAAAGATCTCAACCAACTCAGTGTTTGAAACAAAGTTACACCCTTGTGGTGAAGTCATAAACACTGACCTTAACTGAGGCAACTGAGGCCTGCAGTTCTTTGGATGTTGTTGTGGGGTCTTTTGTGACCTCTTTGATGAGTCATTGCTGCACTCTTGGGGTAATTTTGTTCGGCCGGCCACTCCTGGGAAGGTTCACCACTGTTCCATGTTTTCGCCATTTGTGGATAATGGCTCTCACTGTGGTTCGCTGAAGTCCCAAAGCTTTAGAAATGGCTTTATAACTTTTCCCAGACTGATAGATCTCAATTACTTTGTTTCTCATTTGTTCCTGAATTCCTTTGGATTGCAGCATGATGTCTAGCTTTTGAGGATCTTTAGGTCGACTTCCTTTTGTCAAGCAGGTCCTATTTAAGTGATTTCTTGATCGAAAACAGGTGTGGCAGTAATCAGGCCGAGGTGTGGCTAGAGAAATTGAACTCAGCTTTCCAAAGATGTGATAAATCACGGTTAATTTGTGCTTTTTTTGGGGGGGGGGGTCACTTTTTCCACACAGGGCCATATAGGTTTGGATTTTTTTTTACCCTTAATAATAAACACCTTCATTTAAAAACTGCATTTTGTGTTACTTGTGTTATCTTTATCTAATATTTAAATTTGTTTGATGATCTGAAACATTTAAGTGTGACAAACATACAAAAAAAAAGAGAAATCAGGAAGGGGGCAACCACTTTTTCACACCACTGCATTTTGGAATTTTGCATAATGATATGCAAACACAGGTGTTAACAGTGACATTAACAAGGGTCCAGAGGCCTAATTAAAGGTCCATCAACATAGTGCATATGTTCAGATTCTTTATGTCAATGGTTTTGCTATTTTATTTTATTTTGCTATTTTATTTATTATTTATTTTAAATACAAAAACCATATCCATATTTTTTATATCACAAAAACTGTAGTAGTACACAGGAGTAAGCATGCTGTTTATATCTACTACATATCCAGGTGCATCTCAATAAATTAGAATGTCATCAAAAAGTTAATTTATTTCAGTAATTAAAAACTCATATATTGATTCATTACACACAGACTGATAATATTTCAAACGTTTGTTTCTTTAAAATTTGATGATTGTGGCTTACAGCTAATGAAAAACCCAAAATTCCTCCAGTGCCCATAACACTGGGTATGAATGTGTATAAATGTATAAAAATGTTCAGTGGTGGCCGGAAAGGCCGTTGGTGCAGATTGGCTGCCACGTTTCCGTCAGCCTGCCCCAGGGCAGCTGTGGCTGCAGAAGTAGCTTGCCACTACCATTGTCTGTCTGGAGTGAATGAATAATGTACCTATTTGTAAAGTGTCTTTGAGTATATATGATAAAGCGCTATATAAAATCAATGCATTATTATTATTATTATTATTATTAAAATTCAGTTTCTCAAAAAATTTGATTACATAAAATTAATTAACAAAAGTGGATTTTAATAGAAATTTTTGCTGAATGAAAAGTATGTCCATGTACACACAGTATTTGGTCGATGCTCCTTTTGCATGAATTACTGCATCAGTGCAGCCTTGCATGGAGGTGTTGAGCTTGTGGCACTGCTGAGGTGTTATGAAAGCCCAGGTTGCTTTGATAGTGGCCTTCAGCTCATCTGCATTGTTGGGTCTGGTGTCTCTCATCTTCCTCTTGACAAGTTTGCTGAGAGTTTGCTGGTCAGTGAAGCACAGAGATACCCTGGTCATTAAACCAGGTGTTGGTACTTTGGCAGTGTGGGCAGATGCCAAGTTCATTTGAAAAATGAAACCACATCTCCATAAAGCTTGTCAACAGAGGGAAGCATGAAGTGTGTTAAAATGTCCTGGTAGATGGCTGCACTGACTTTGGACTTAATAAAATACTGTAGTGCAGCAACATCAACAGATGACATGGCTTCACAAATCAGATGCCAAGTCCTGTCATGTGGAACTCAAGGTCCCAGAGTCTGAAGGAAAAGTGGAGAGGCACAGAATCCAAGTGTGAAATTTTCACAGTCAGTGATGGTTTGGTGAGTCATGTCTATCAAAATTAAAAGAAATAAATACTTGAAATACTGTATATTACTCTGTGTAATGGATTTATACAATACATGAATTTCACTTTATTGAACTGAATTACTCAAATAAATTAACTTTTTGGTGATATTGTAATTTATTGAGATGCACCTGTATACTGTACATGCATACTGTATATCCTAGGCCTACTGAAAATTACGTATAGTTTGTGAGCTTTGACCTTTACCTTGAGCACAATGTGGATGAAAACCCGCATGAGGATCATTGTGTGTGAGTTTGGTGATCATCTGGGTAATTGCACAGTGGATATAAAAAGTCTACACACCCCTGTTCAAATGCTAGGTTTTTGTGATGTAAAAAAATGAGACCAAGATAAATCATTTCAAAACTTTTTCCACCATTAATGTGACCTATAACTTGTACAACCCAACTGAAAAACAAACTGAAATCTTTTAAGGGAAAAAATTAAAAATAAAAAACTTACAATAACCTGGTTGCATAAATATGCACACCCTTAAAATAATACAATGTTGGATCACCTTTAGCTTTTATTGCAGCACTCAGTCTTTTTGGGTAGGAGTCTATCAGCGTGGCACTTCTTGATGTTGCAATATTTGCCCACTCTTCTTTGCAAACACGTTCCAAATCTGTCAGATTGCGAGGGCATCTCCTGTGCATAGCCCTCTTTAGCTCACCCCACAAATGTTCAATCGGATTCAGGTCTGGACTCTGGCTGGGCCATTCCAAAACCTTAATCTTCTTCTGGTTAAGCCATTGTTTTGTTGATTTGGATGTGAGCTCTGGGTCATTGTTGTGCTGAAAGATGAAGTTCCTCTTCATCTTCAGCTTTCTAGCAGAAGCTTGAAGGTTTTTAGTCAACACTGACTGGTATTTGGAGCAGTTCATAATTCCCTCCACCTTGACTAAGGCCCCAGCTCCAGCTGAAGAAAAACAGCGCCAAAGCATGATGCTGCCACCACCATGCTTCCCTGTAGGTATGGTGTTCTTTTGGTGATAAGCAGTGGTACAGACGTGGACAAAATTGTTGGTACCCCTCTGTTAATGAAAGAATAGTCACAGAAATAACTTGAATCTGACAAAAGTGGTAATGAATAAAAATTCTATGAAAATTAACCATTGAAAATCAGGCAATGCTTTTCAATTGTGGTTCAACAGAATTATTTTAAAAAACAAACTCATGAAACAGGCCTGGACAAAAATGATGGTACCCTTAACTTAATATTTTGTTGCACAACCTTTTGAGGCAATCACTGCAATCAAACGATTTCTTTAACTGTCAATGAGACTTCTACACCTCTCAGCAGGTATTTTGGCCCACTCCTCATGAGCAAACTGCTCCAGTTGTCTCAGGTTTGAAGGGTGCCTTCTCCAGACTGCATGTTTCAGCTCCTTCCACAGATGTTCAATAGGATTTAGATCAGGGCTCATAGGAGGCCACTTTAGAATAGTCCAATTGTAGAACGGCACCGAAGGCGTTATTTCACAAATGTTTTTATTCAGCGATGCAGGAAGAAAGCAGGTGTACATACCAGAAGTCCTGGCTGTGTGTGTGTGCCACGTACGTGACGTGACGACGTGATGACATCATTCTACATCCCCCTTCTTTAGTATAGAACTTTGGTACAAAGAGAACACTATTGACTCTTGGATTGGTATGAGAAAACATGTCACATTCCTGTGAGAGTGAGTATACTGTGACGAATAAACAACTAGTAAAATAACTTTCAATGGCACCACATAACATACCTATCTTGAAATTAAACTATTGCCTGGCTTGCAAATAAAATAAATTCCCGTGACACAACATAACTGATCTAATTTGAAAATGAACTTATGCCTGGCTTGTAAATATGTCTATATTTCAACACGAAACTACAAAACATCAGCTTCAGTAAATGTCACAATCAGTCTGTATTGTACTTGGGATTAGGCTTCAGGAGTCTACCAAACCTGGAACGGGCCAGGGGGGTCTCGGTGACTTGTGGGAGCCATGGCTCTCCGAGGAGGCCAGGCGTGTGGTCAGTGTGCGCAGCAGGAAACCTGGGAGGAGCGTGCACAGCGGCCTGCCTGGGGGAAGTGTGCACGGCATCATGCCTGGGAGGAGATGCGGGTAGACTGGGCACAGTCTCACTGCTGGTCTTCTGTGTTGGTGAGTCTGCCGGTGAGGCTGGATCTGGTTCTGGTTCTGTTGGTGGTGGTTCTGTGACTGGCAGCAGGTGTCGCCGGTTCCGGCGGTATTCTTTTCCTCCTGATTCCACCACGTAAGACCGTGGCTCTGCTGCGATTCTTTTGATGATGCCAATTTTGTCATGTCCTTTCTCTGTTTGCAGGCGTACTACTTGGGAGCTTTGGAGCGGGGGAAGTGGCCGGCTGCCACGATTGTAGAATCCTTTTTGTGCTTGCCTCTTCTTTGACAGGTGGGTGTGGATCGACTCTGGATTCTTGGACATTGGCTTAAGCAGGTGCCTGCTGATGGGAATATTTGTGTGTGTCTCTCTGGACATCAGTCTTTGTGCAGGTGAGCCCAGCGTGCCGTCTCGTGGGACATTTCTGATGCTCAGAAGATTGAGGAACAGGTCAGTACCGTCTCTTTTGGATGTTTCCAACAGTCGTTTTGCACTCCGTACGGCTCTCTCTGCCAGCCCGTTTGCTTGATGATACTCAGGGCTGCTGGTGACATGAGTGAAATCCCAGCTTTTCGCAAAGTCTTGGAACATCTGACTAGTGAATTGTGTTCCACAGTCTGACAGCAGCTTGTGGGGGACTCCGTGGACTGAGAAGTGACATTTCAGCTTGTTAATTACACATTGTGATGTGATTTTCTTGACTGGATCCAGTTCATACCATCCTGAATAGGAGTCTACCAGGACCAGGTAGTGCTGGCTGTTCCATTCGAACAGATCTGTTGCCACTATTGACCACGGGAGCTCTGGGACTGTGTGTGGTTGCATTGGCTCCTTTTGCTGATGTGGTTCAAGGGCATTGCAAGTGCTGCATGACTGTACATAATTGTCAATGTCTCTCGTCATTGTGGTCCAATAGACTATGTTGCGTGCTCGCCGCTTGGTGGCTTCAGCACCGGGGTGTCCTTTATGGAGCAGCAGGAGATATTCTTTGTGCAGCGTTTGTGGAATTGTTGCTCTTGTACCTTTCATGATTATTCCATCTTCCACACAGAGCTCATCACGGAACGGGAAGAATTCTTTCACTGTGTCGGGTACTTTGCTCAACCTATCTGGCCATCCATGCTTGATGATGTTGCTCAGGGCCTGGAGGGCGGTGTCTTTCGCTGTATGTGTGCGGAGTTCTTCCTGACGACTGGATGAGATGTGCTGCACCGTCATTACCTCGAAGTCCTCACGTTCAGTGGCATGTGAGGCTATGGCGTTGCTCGGTGCACGGGACAGCATGTCTGCCAAGTGCAATTCCTTTCCTTTCTTGTAAACTAGCGTGAGGTTAAACTTGTGCAGCTTCAGCATCATGCGTTGTAAACGCGCAGGCGCTGTGTGGAGAGGTTTCTTCAGGATGGAGACCAGGGGCTGATGGTCTGTCTCCACGATCACTGGTTTTCCGTATATGTAGTCATAGAATTTGAAACAGGTGAAAACGACAGCAAGCAGCTCTTTTTCAATTTGTGCATATTTTCTTTCTGTTTCAGTAAGAGTGCGAGAGGCATATGCGACAGGACTGCCATTCTGGAGACATGCACCACCAAGGCCATACTGCGAGGCGTCACATGTCAGAGTGACTGGTGTTTGTACGTCATAGTACCGGAGTACTGGAGGTGACGTCACACACTGTTTCAGAGTGTCAAATGCATTTTGTTGTTGTTCAGTCCAAGTCCATGCTGTGTCTTTATGCAGGAGCTGGTGGAGAGGTGCTGCAATGTTGCTGTGGTTTGGAATGAACTTGCCCAGGTAATTTATCGTACCCAGGAAGCGTTGTAGAGCAGCTTTGTCCTGGGGGGCCGGGATGTCAGTGATCGCTTGGATCTTTGCTGGATCGGGTTTCAACCCTTGTTCAGTGAAGACATGGCCCACGTAGCTGACTTCCTTTAGCTGGAATCTGCATTTTTGGGGGTTCAGCCTCAATTTCACGTTCCTTGCCCTGTTGAGCACTTTTTGAAGGTTCTCGTCGTGTTCATTAAGATTTCTTCCACCGATTATGATGTCATCAACAATTATTGCGCAAGGGAGGCCGGCAAATATTTGCTCCATGGATCTCTGGAAGACCTCAGACGCTGCATTGATACCATATGGCATTCTCAGGTATCGATATCGCCCAAATGGAGTGGCGAAAGTGGTGAGGAATGATGACGTTTGGTCCAGTTTGACCTGCCAAAAGGAGCTCTTGGCATCAAGCACAGAAAACACGGTTGCGCCTGCCATTTGTGCAGCAACTTCCTCGACTGTGCGCATGGGATGATGGGGGCGCATAATTGCTTCATTTAGGTCTCTTGGGTCGATGCACACATGGATCTTGTCAGTGTCCTTTTTGTGTGTCGCTACCATTGAGGATACCCATTCAGTGGGTTCTGAAATGGGTGTGATGACTCCTTGCTGCACCATGTTTTCCAGTTCTGCTTTCACTTTGTCCATCATGGCAACTGGAATGCGGCGAGGGGGCCGGATGACGGGTGTCACATTCTGGTCCAGTTTCATGTGATAGGTTACTGGGAGTGAACCTAGTTCGCCATTGAAAAGCTCAGCATAGTTATTAAACCACTTTTGAGAGGAGCTCGGTTCGGTCACGTTCACCTGGAAAACCTGGTCTTTCAGAGTCATCAGGTCCATCTTCATGCAGTCCGGGAGCCCTAGCAGTGGTTGCACTTTGCCGTTTACTACATGGAAACGCAGGTTGTAGGATCTTTGGTCACTGGTCTGGCACTTGAACAACACAGTCCCCTCAGTGTTTATCACCGTGCCTCCATAAGCGATGAGCCTGGCCTTGTTGTCTTTGTTTATTTTTTCTGTGTTTCTCACATACCTGAATGCATCCAGGGCGATTACGTTACACTTTGCGCCAGTGTCTACTTTCAGTTTGAGTGTCTTGCCATTGAGTTTTACATTGCAGTGTAGTTCTTCTTTCACATCATCAGTAGACAGTGTGTTTATCTTATTTGCGGCTGGTGACAGCCCGTTGATGTCGAATGATTCAGAGTCCTCGCCGTCACTGTCGGAGTCTGCTTGGGCTATTTGGTTGACAGGTTTGTACTGCTTGTTTCTTGCTGCCGATCTGCAGTAGTTTTTGAAATGGTTGGGCTTTTTGCAGTAATTGCATTGCTTCCCATATGCCAGACAGAGTTCCTTCTTCACTGGATGTTCATGTCCACAGTTGGTACAGCTTATGTTGTCTGATTTGGGACTGTAATGTTCTTTGTACTGCTTGTGGCGAACTGTTTTTTGCATTCTGCGGTCTTGGCGTATTGCATCCACATTTGTTGAACTACGTGGTGTTGTTGCTAGAGTTTTAGTATGTTGTTCTGTTTGTTCATTGATTTGGCATATTTTGATGACCTTTAGTAGTGTTAAATCGCTCTCTCTCAGTAGTATCTTCCTCACGCTATCGGAGCTGATACCAACAACCAGCCGGTCATGAATTAAGTCGTCATGCAATGCTCCAAAGTCACACGTTTTAGCCTTATTTCGGAGTGCGCTTACATAAGCCTCTATGGTCTCACCGGGTTTTTGGTTCCTTGTGTTGAATGCATGTCTCTCCATTGTGATGTTTGTCTGTGGACTGCAGAGGTATCTGAACTTTCTTTTTAGGCATTCTGGATCCTCCCATGACTCTGCCGGACGGATCTCCTCCCCCTCGTTATTCCGTTGAGCTGGTGCATAGGTGAACGTGCGTTCCCTTTCAATAGCCTCGCTACCTGCCAAATTGAGGAGTATGTAGGCTTTGGTTCGGTCGGGCTTGTCGTTGTGGGCAGCCGCGATGAAAATGTTGTATTCTTGTTCGAACACTCGCCAGTTTTCTGCAATTTTGTCGTTGAACACAAGCGGGTCCGGACGGCGGAATCCATCAGCCATGCTAACGTTAGCTGGGGGAGGCACACGTGTACCACAGAATACGCTTCTAATGTCTAACTAAATAATTAGTTGACTTACTGGGTCTATGTAGAGTTCGGCAGGAAAATTAGTTTCCGCTGCTTTACTTCTGACACCATGTAGAACGGCACCGAAGGCGTTATTTCACAAATGTTTTTATTCAGCGATGCAGGAAGAAAGCAGGTGTACATACCAGTAGTCCTGGCTGTGTGTGTGTGCCACGTACGTGACGTGACGACGTGATGACATCATTCTACACCAATGTTTCGCTCTTAGCTATTCTTGGGTGTTTTTAGCTGTGTTTTGGGTCTTTATCCTGTTGCAAGACCCATGACCTGCGACTGAGACCAAGCTGTCTGACACTGGGCAGCACATTTCTCTCTAGAATACCTTGATAGTCTTGAGATTTCATTGTACCCTGCACAGATTCAAGACACCCTGTGCCAGATGCAGCAAAGCAGCCCCAGAACATAACAGAACCTCCTCCATGTTTCACAGTAGGGACAGTGTTCTTTTCTTGGTATGCTTCATTTTTGTGTCTGTGAACATAGAGCTGATGTGCCTTGCCAAAAAGTTCCAGTTTTGTCTTGTCTGTCCATAGGACATTCTCCCAGAAGCTTTAGCCACTTTTCCACTAGCCCAGCTCGTCTCGCCTCGCCTCGATTCGCTACTACTCGGTTCGGCCTCAGTTGTCTTTCCATTGCAAAATGGGTAAAGTGGGGTTAAGCTGGGGTGGGTGGGATTTTTTTTACAGCAAGGTGGTGCCACACTCCCGTGACGTAAAACACGCGACCCAAGCAAAACATAACACATGGCGACTGTACAATGCGACTCCTCGGTCTGTGGCTTTTTTCACCGTAAATGCCAAAAAGGACTGCCAGACAAGGGTACAGGCAGCGAGACGAAACACTCTGGAATAGTACTGCAGCTTCTGGGAGAGCCGAAGACGTGAGGATACAAACTAGGTCATATATGACGGTAAGCTAATGGTTGCTAATGCTAATTTGAATAAGTACGTCGTACTACACTGTAACATCTGCAAGTTATCGCTGTTAGGTACTAAAATATGTATGCTGTGTATGTGTGTTTCAGATGGCTCTGTTGTGGGAAAATTACCGCTTCAAACGGTTGGTCTGGGCGTTCAACACAGCCTGTCACTGATGTCAACACAGCCTGTCACTGATGTCACCCCAGCTTCACAAACGATCAGTGGTTGTAGAACTTAAGAATGTTTGTAGAAACGTTTATTTCCTGTGCAACAAATTGCTCTGATCTGCGTGAAAATCATGGAGAGACTGTTGAGACATCATGGATGTAGCTGCTCCAGCAGCACTGAGTCTGAGGTGGTGTCATAGCAAAAAATGATCAACTGACACAACTTGATCGCCAGGTTAATAACTATATTAGCCACAAAATATATATTCAAAAAGTAAACAGTACTGAGTTAGGTATAATAAGATATATTTGACAATTATGATGCATTTTAGGCCAAAACAAACTTGATCTAGGATTAAAAGCAATTAAAATAATGCAGTCACAAGGTTACATGGAAAATACTTGATTTACTAGATACATGTACTGTAGAAATATATATTCTCTGCATCAACAATGTACTATGCATGCATTCATGTAATATTGCACTGGGAATTGCACTGACAATAAACCTCTGAAGTTTTTGCAGATGTGTCTCTTTTTTATATGTGAAGGTTACCACCATGTGGCACAAATTAAATACTAACAGACTGGAAAAGCTGTCTGAGAACAATCCAGCAGTTTGAGAAATCACTTTTGGTTTGGTGTAAGTCTATCAACAGAATTATGAACCATAAAGCAGTTTGTGTTAAAATGTTAAATCCCATTAAACCCTAACCCGGGGGCTTCCAATCATGTGTCATGGGGGGCCAAGACCCTGCAGGTTCTCTTCTACCCAGTCTCTTCAGCAGGTGTTCTCACTGATCAGCAGTCAGTGGAAGAAGTTCAGTGGAATCTGCTGTTGAAGACACTGGTTGGAGGTAAAGCCTGCAGGGTCTTGGCCCTCCATGGCACATGATTGGACACACCTGCCCAAACCCATTATGATGAAGAGCAGATGCTAATATGACCCAGAATTCCTCCATATACTGGTAGTGTCACTAAAGTATACAGGGTCTTCTGCGGTGGCACATCCAACAATACAGTCTTCAGTTAATAAAATAATTGTTCTAGTTACTTTTTTCTTAAAAATGAGCCATTATTTTCAAGGTCACCGATAAATGCTTTGTACTGTTGGCTCTTTTCTCACCGGTGTCTTAACAGACAAAATAGAAAATCATGATGCAAACACATAAGTCACTAAATTGTTTATTACAATCAGCAGCAAATTCCAGATTATTCAGAATGTGCAAAATTCAAACTGTAAAAAAAAAAAAAAAGAAACTGGAATGGGTCACACACACCAGCCACGCTGCCTCACTGAGAAGCAACTGGATTGGCCCCTCGTACTGGTCCTGGTTCAGCAG
This sequence comes from Pholidichthys leucotaenia, assembly GCA_020510985.1. Lineage (NCBI taxonomy): Eukaryota > Metazoa > Chordata > Actinopteri > Cichliformes > Pholidichthyidae > Pholidichthys > Pholidichthys leucotaenia. The sequence continues at coordinate 222,383,464 of CM035845.1, read as the reverse complement.
ATCTTCAGCCTGCATCTCTGTAAATAGTGAGGCAAGGTCCGGTTTGGATGGATCGTTTTCCTCTTGCCTAGACAAAAAGACAGAAATGGGTGGTGGTTAATTAAAGCAAGTTTAAAACATATTTGGGAAATACACTTGTTGCTAAAAGCCAGTGGTGGAATGTGAATGAATGAATGAATCTTTATTTTGGATAGATTAAAAGTAAAGATTAAAAGAAAATAGAATAATATAACAAAGGGGAAAAAATCTAACAAGGTCAAATTAAACAATAACTCCTCTGATTATACAGTTCAACATAGGTTATCTGAAATGGGTGATGGCTGAAGCCGCAGCTTATATTGCCCACCCATATTCCATCCAAGAATTCAAAAGAAAAACAAAACAGGAGCGATTACAGTTTGAATGTGACACTAAAGTACTTCGTTGTTGTATTTAACCACAATTTTCATGTAGCTGCGCTTCAGTAGAGTAGATTTTACAAGGGCTGTGTTACATTTAAAATCATCTTTTTTTACCGTGGCCTCAGCAATCAGAATGAATTAATACATTCACTTGAATGGAATCTAGCACTTTAACTGAAAGTGTGCATCACTGAGTGTGGAGTCGCTCAGTCAAAATATGGAGTTTTTATCAATAAAAGTTTGTCTTGTCTGTAAAAGTGTCTCTTCTTGCTCTGGCTTCAAGTGTGGATGGTGTTTTGTACTTGTATTGCTAAAATATAAAAGGATGCACTACAATGGGTCTCAAATATTTGTAATGTGTCCTGTTACTGCATGAGTTTATTGATGATAGACTATAAACTACACATATAAACTAAATTATAGTGATGACTGAACAACTCACATTCCCCAAAAGATACAGTTATGAACATAACTCACAAAGGATCACACAAGTGATCTGACAAAAAAATAAATACATTAACAAGCGGTTTATTTTACAGTTGATGTGCCAGTCATTTTCAATTATTCTGTAATTAATATTCACACAATCAAATAAATCTCAGTTCAGTCCCTTTTATATTAAGTGGAAATTGTGCTACTTTGGTTTTGACACTTTACCTATAAAAGCAAAGGATTTCAGTACTTTCCACAGTGGCGAGGTCCATTGTGGGGCGGCTGCTTTCCTCTTGCCTAGACGAACGACAGAAATGGATGGTGATTAGTTAAAGCAAGTTCAACACATAGACAGGCACATCTCAAAAATTAGAATATCATGAAAAAGTTCAATATTTTTGTCACTCATTTCAGAAAGTGAAACCCATATATAGATTCATTACAGGGACAGTGATATATTGCAAGTGTTTATTTTAATATTGATGATTACGGCTACAGCCCATATTAACCAACACCTCAGCGGCCAACATTTCTATTTAAAAACTATTTTTTAAAGTTAATTTTATGTAATACTCTAATTTTTTGCCAAATTGAATTTGGGGTTTTCAGGGGCCGTAAGCCATAATCATCCAAATTAAAATAAATAAACGCTTGAAATATATCACTGTCTGTGTAATGAATCTATATAATATATGGATTTCTCTTTCTTAAATGAGTGACAAAAAATATTGAATTTTTTCATGACATTCTAATTTTTGGAGATATACCCGTGTTAGGGAAATACACCTGTGAAAGTCAGTGGTGGGATGTGACAAAAACGCTTCGTTTCCCTGACCAGCACCGCAGGATTCACTCTGTACAGGTACAAGTACATTATCAATCCAGGGATTTATGGTGGAACAACACAACAGCACTGTTCCAACACCTTTTATGGAAAATCCACAGAATAGGTGTGTGGGTCTATTCTGATGCTTTAGAAAATTATATGAATGACTTTATAAATCACTGGTTTGAAAAAGCACTTTAATATGCTGAGATTTCGGCTCCTGGGGTCCACTTGACCTGTATCCACAATATAAACACTGAGGGAGGCTAAACCCTGGCATGTGGAAACACATTCTAGCATTAAATTGCACACAATTTAATGCGCAGCACCAAAGTGCAATACGTACACAAACCAGGACTTTAACCAGGATTAACATATTTCATCGTTTTGCTCTCAGAAACGAATACTTAGGACAAAACAAGCGTGAATCAGCAGTTGGCTACTAGCTAGCTACTAGCTAACACTCGTTAGCCTGCACAGGACGGCGCTGTATGGCTCAGAAAAAGTGAGCTTACCACCAACAGGATAAATAAGCGAACAGATGCACAATATTACAAATCACTCACCATCGATGGCTCTCTCACGTTCGTCTTCAGCTTGTCCGTAGTCCGGTTCTATGCTGGGCTGCATCTGTAACGGGACAGGTCGCCCCTCTCACTGTGGATCTGCCACCAAGCAGAGAAAACCCCGCACCTCTTCGTTGGACCACGGTGTAGATTTCCGCAAAACCTACAACGCTGTCTGTATTAATATCGTATTTACTCCGTGACCGAGTTAGTGTAAATTCCACTGAAGACAGACGCTTTCGTGACGTTACGCAGTGACCAATCAGTGGCTTGCAGTCTGTTGACGTCACATCTCGGCTCGACTCAGCACAGTTGTACCCTGCCCTCGATCAGGCACGAAAATAGTGCCTGCTAACCGGTGCTACAAACGCGGGCCGAGCCGTAACGTGTTGGGCCAAGCGGGGCTAGTGGAAAAGGGCCTAAAAATGTGGCTTGTCAACATGCAGTTTGGCAAATTCCAGTCTGGCTTTTTTTATGATTTGTTTTCAACAGTGGGGTCCTCCTTGGTCGTCTCCCATGAAGTCCACTTTGGCTCAAACAACGACAGATGGTGCGATCTGACACTGATGTACCTTGACCTTGGAGTTTACCATGAATGTGTTTAGAGGTTGTTCTGGGCTCTTTTGTTACCATTTGCATTATCCATCTCCTCCTGTGGCCACATCCAGGGAGGTTGGCTACAGTCCTGTGGATCTTAAATTTCTGAATAATATGTACAACTGTAGTCACAGGAACATCAAGCTGCTTGGAGATCTTATAGCCTTTACCTTTAACATGCTTGTCTATAATTTTCTTTCTAATCTCCTGAAACAACTCTCTCCTTTGCTTCCTCTGGTCCATGTTTAGTGTGGTCGCCAAACAGCACAGTGACTACTTGTCACCCTTTAAATAGGCCGACTGACTGATGACAAGTTTGTAGACCCTTGTGATGTTGATTAGAGGACACATCTTAGTTAAACATGTCCCTATGGACACATTATTTTCAGTCTTTTCTAGGGGTACCATCATTTTTGTCCAGGCCTGTTTCATGAGTTTTTTTTTTTTAAATAATTCTGTTGAACCACAATTCAAAAGCATTGTCTGGTTTTCATTGGTTAATTTTCATAGATTTTTTTATTTATTACCACTTTTGTCAGATTCAAGTTATTTCTGTGACCATTGTGGGTTTTTCTTTCATTAACAGAGGGGTACCAACAATTTTGTCTACGTCTGTATATTTGCACCAAATATACCTCTTGGAATTATGGCCAAAAAGTTCAACCTTAGTTTCATCGAACCATAACACATTTTCCCACATGCGTTTGGGAGATTTCAAATGTGTTTTTGCAAAATGTACATAGCTGGGTTTGGATGTTTTTCTTCGTAAAGCTTCCATTTTGCCACCCTACTCCATAGCCCAGACATATGAAGAAGATGGGATATTGTTGTCACATGTGCTAAACAGCCAGTACTTGCCAGAAATTCCTGCAGCTTCTTCAGTGTTGCTGTCAACCTCTTGGCAGCCTCCCTGACAAGTTTTCTTCTCGTCTTTTCATCAATTTTGGAGGGACATCCTGTTCTTGGTAATTGTTATGTCTGGAAAACGGGGAAGGACCAATGGAGAGTGGAGTTTGCTGGGAACACAAAATTTACTACAAACTGTGCAGGTTAAAGAAAGCAGACTGTTGTCGTGAGTTTGAGCGCTGCAACAGCGAGCATAGAAGAGTGTGCCAAGAGCCGTAAGATGGCCATCCTTCACTTTTATGAGCTCGGCGTGATGATGTCACCAAGTGGCCGCGTCACCCCGCTGATGCCAACCAAACCTGTAGTTCTCTTGCACCACATTCAAACCCCCCCTCCCCAGAAAAACAGAATAACACTTATGTTCGAATTGAACCTCCCTAATTTGGTACACTGAAACCCCCAAACTAGCTAGGGCCAGCAGGTAGACTACCACGTAACCTAGCGTGACTGAGTAGTTTATTATGCCACTATTTGTTGGCAGCTGCGCCCCTTACTAAACAGTTCTTCTTATATTGAGGAAGGCAGTTCAGTTCAAGGGGCCCTAAGGTGGACGCGCCCCTGGAGGCACCAGCTGCAGCAGACCCGGGCACCATCCTGCTAGAGCCACAGCACACTCGTCAGCAATGTCCCAGCTAGGATCTGCAGCAGCTGCTCAAACCATCGGCAGACGGCTGGCTTGCCATCTCAAACCATCGGCCATCTGGACAGTGGCTGGTCTCAGCTGTGCGGTGATCTTCATGGGAGTCAGTGGTGGTGAGGATGTTGAGGATAACCGCGGGTCCGGTTGTTTGGTTTTGCAGACCCGAACCCAGTCCAACACTATGAGTACCGCTCTGTTCGACTGCGTTTGGCATTGTTGTTGTGATGTTATGACTCTCATGTCTGCTGTGGGGCATCCACCAGGTTGTAGTGGGTCTGCTGCATCCTGTTGGGTCACAGACTCTTCATTCTGAGGCTCAGCGGTGGCTCCTGGAGGCTGATGCTGGTTGTGGATTCGGAAGATGTCCGGTGGCTCTACTGCGTTTTATTGGGTTGCGGACTCTTCATCCAGCAGCTCAGCAGCTGGTGCTGGGCGTGGATTCGGAGGTAGTCCGGCCTCTTCTCCCAGGGGTTGTGTCCTGGGGTTCCTGATAGACACAGTCTCCCTCTCCTGCAGCTCTGCAGCAGCTCCGTGAAGCTCATGCTGGGTGAGGATCTGAGGTGAGTCCAGTCGCTGCTCTTTCTCCTTACTGTGTTTGTTCTCTGTGTGTTGGCATCGCTGCCCCTTGGCCGAGCAGAAGGGGGCTCTTTCTCGTGCATTGGGGAGCTACAGTTGCCACATGGGAAGTGCCTCGTAGCATTCCTCCAATCCTCGTTGTTTACCTCAGCTTCTTCTTTCGTCCTCCCACAAGCTGAATTTGCACATGCTAGCTAGGTGGCGAAGGTCTGCAACAAATTGTTGTGTCGTCTCTCTGGGCTTCTGTCACCGTTGGTGAAACCTAATGAGCCGTGACAACATGCTGTCAGATGTGGCGAAGTGGCTAGCTAGCAGCTCAACTGACTCAGCGAACGTTTCCGTTGGTCCTAGCATGTAGAAAATACGTCGGTTTTCAATGCCCACATAGTGAACCAGTAGCGCTCGTTGCTGTACCTTGTCTAGCTCATCCAGGCCCAATGCCGATATGTAGGTGGTGAAAGCATCAAGCCAGCACGGCCACGGTACGGGTGGCTCGCCAGGGTTCTCCAGAAAGGGCTGTAGTGGCCTCAAACACACCTCCATGGTTAACTCTTGTTGCCTCTTCACTTCCGCCCTCCAAAGAGAGCAGATGCTTTTCTTCCCAGCTCCGGCTCCTTATCTCTCTCCTTCCCTAACTGACTGGATCCCAGCTTGCTATCGTCTGTCTGCGTGTCTTTACTGCTGATTTATCGAACGAAATTATGGATTTAATAAGCTGGGCTTTGAACGCAATTGACACTGTTTTTTCAACGAGAAAATCTGGCCCGGGGGAGCCGATCTGTCTCGCAGGCACTGCTGCTGCGGGTTATTTGAAGGACACAAGTAATTGGAAACTCTTGTGCCTGTGTGATCTTTCTATTGAAGATATTGAAGATTTATATCTTTTCGGAGCAATGGTCATCGGAATTCTACTGATTGGATTTGGGATTGTTCTGGTGTACCGCAAATTGAAGAAGATGGATAGAGCTTATCAAAAAGCGGACCCAGCGAAGCTCACCCATCAAATTGACCAACTGGGCAGGACTCTGACAGCGGCCAATGGAGAACTGTACAGGAAAATGGATTACATCACGATCACGCTGAGAGCTGTCCATGAATCGATTTCAACGCCTGGCCATGAAGGAATTGGAATTGGAGCACTGAATCCGTAAGAGAATAGAAAGTTTTTTCTCTGAAGTCAGTGCTTTTCGACCTGTTTCTTTCGGTGCCCTCAGCACTCAGTCCTCCAGATAATCAACAGTATATTTGTTTTCATAACACTGACGGGCAGCATTTGACTCTCAAGGACAGCTGTCTGGCAAACTATTCCATCTGCCGTGCTCAAGGACACGTGCCTCTGCTTCAGACTGTAGTCATAACATCTGCTGAGGAAGAGACTATTGTTGTCCTCCAACTGATTGCCACTGATTGCACCCAACTCACACAAACTGATCCACTATACTGACTTGAAGATATACACTCACTGCTCTCTTTGTGTCATTGTGTGGATTCTATTGTCTGCTAATTGTGCATTGAGAGTTTTTTTTTCTTGTAATCATAATATCGGTCATATATGAACTTTATTCTGATAAACAATGCTTTTTTCTCTCTCCTACTGTGTCCACCCCTCCCTCTTCCCCACTGCCTTCTGTTCCCCTCCTGCTGACAGGCGCCTCCATGGCTCGCCGCGTCACTGAGAATGTCATTTATGACGTTTTCAGTGTCAAGTCAAATTCCTCGTATATTTACCTGTTATTTACTTGTAAATGTGCTTGGCAATAAACTTATTCTGATTCTGATTCTGATTCAAATGTTATGTCTGGAAAATGGGGAAGGACCAACGGAGAGAGGAGTTTACTGGGAACACGAACTTTATTACAAACTGCAGGTTAAAGAATAAAGACTGTTGTTGTGAGGCTGAGTGCTGTCATGATCCTGAGCATGGGCAGGGTCTGTGCTCAGGCTTCAGTTTAGTTTAGTTTTTTTCTGTTTGTTTCCCTGTTCACTTGTCTGCTGTATTTGGTTCCTGTTACTTGTGTATGGTTAGTTCATTATTAGTTTCTGTATATTCTCTTATGGTTTGCCACCCTGTTCATTGCGGGCGCTGTAACAGCTTGTGCATCACTTCCGGCTGTCAGATTCTGTTCACGGGCTGTCATGGCTGCCGGTAATGATCATCACTCATGATCCCACAGGTGTTCTCAATCCGTGGCCCTTATTTAAGCCGATTGTGCCAATTCTCCGGCGCAGCAGCGAAAATCTTTCCTCTCCGGTATCCCCCGTTCCTCGCAGCAGTAAGTTATTTAACTGCCGGTATTTGTGTGTGTGTTCCACGCTTCTGTCTGGTTTTCCTGGCGCTCTGCACCCCAGCCTCAGAGCTGTGTTTTTCCATTTACCTGTTTTCGTAGTGCTTCAGTGTTTGTGTGTTAGTGTTTTCTGTTAATAAATCTGCAAACTCACAGCCTGTGTGTGATGTCCTCCTGTTTGCCCTCGGAGAGGGCGGTTTATGACAGTTCACCACTGCCACTCGAGACGCCAGTGGACTGTGAGTTTGTTTTTTCTCTCCTCTTCTCCTTTTGTTAAAGTCCATTTTTTGCCAGCATGGCCTCCCGCATGGACTTTAGCGCTTTTGGGTTAAATGAGGCGGAGTGTTGGGCAGCTGAATTTTTGGTGGACATTATCTCCAACGCTCGCACTGACCACACCCCCGAGGACCTTCTGCAGGTTTTCAACAGTGCGGCACAAATCATTGAGGCTTATCCCAGCCTGTGGAGCTATCCGGAGCTCACGGCCGTCCTCGTGTCTGTTGCACGGGGGAGGGGGGGGAGGGGCTCACTACGTTCTGAACCTGAGCCGACGAAGGAATGTCCCCGGGTGTAGATGCCTCCAGAGTCTGCTCCCGCTCCGCACTGTGTCCAATCCATGCCTGTGTTGGCGAGGAGAGGTCCCCGGGTACAGAAGCCTCCCCCTCCTCGCCAGACGTCCTCCACAGTTCCCGGCTAGACCTCGCCTAGACCTGCAACAGTCGTAACCATCACGCCCCAGGAATTAAGGCAAGTTTTCTTTCATTCCCTTTCAGTTAACAATGAATCACCTTGCGTTATTCTAAGTCTTCATTTTGTTTTTCTTAAGCTATTCAGAGGTGGACTTGCTGGTTTGTTTTCAACCATTGTCCTGCTGCAGAACCCAAGTGTGCTTCAGCTTGAGGTCACGAACAGTTAGCCGGACATTCTCCTTCAGGATTTTTTGGTAGACAGCAGAATTCAAGGTTCCATTTACCACAGCAAGTCTTCCAGTTCTTGAAGCAGCAAAACAGTCCCAGACCATCACACTACCAGCACCATATTTTACTGTTGGTATGATGTTCCTTTTCTGAAATGCTGTGTTACTTTTACTGCAGATGTAATGGGATACACACCTTCCAAAAAGTTCAACTTTTGTCTCATCAGTCCACAGAGTATTTTCCCAAAACTCTTGAGGATTATCAAGATGTTTTCTGGCAAAATTGAGACAAGTCTTTATGTTCTTTTTGCTCAGCAGTGATTTTCGTCTTGGAACTCTGTCATGCAGGCCATTTTTGCCCAGTCTCTTTCTTATGGTGGCGTCATGAATACTGACCTTAACTGAGGCCTGCAGTTCATTGGACGTTGTTGTGGGGTCTTTTGTGACCTCTTAGATGAGTCATCGCTGCACTCTTGGGGTAATTTTGGTCAGTCGGCCACTCCTGGGAAGGGTCGCCACTGTTCCATGTTTTTGCCATTTGTGGATAATGACTGTCACTGTTTTTCACTGGTCTCCCAAAGCTTTAGAGATGGCTAGAAAATTGAACTCAGCTTTCAAAGATGTGATAAACCACAGTTAATTTTTGTTTTAACGGGGGGGGGCAATCACTTTTTCCACATAGGGCCATGTAGGTTTGGATTTTTTTTTACCCTTAATAATAAACACCTTCAATTAAAAACTGCATTTTGTGTTTACTTGTGTTATCTTTATCTAATATTTAAATTTGTTTGATGATCTGAAACATTTTAGTGTGACAAACACACAAAAAAATGAGAAATCAGGAAGGGGGTAAACACTTTTTCACACCACTGCATGTGAACTGTGCCGCAGTCTGAGATTCTCTGCTTGTACTGCTGCCCCATCAACCTGAAGCTCGGATAAGTGGGAGAAGATGGATGGATAGATGGATGGATGGACGGATGGATGGATGAAACACTCCAGCATTACACAGTTAAAACAACAAGCAGTTTTGTAAATGGGCAATGAACAGAGCAGCAGCTAGAAATGTAAAAATAAAACAGTAAAACAAACAAAAAAAAAAATGTAGAAAAAACATGACTCTAGTATGTGACCTGCCATGACTGGGACAAGATGACATCTTGGACATTCTGCACCAACATCAGGGCTGATTTTTGCAAGCTTTTCATTGGTGTAATGAAAACAATTTCCTATCTTAAACCAAATTAAATCCATGCTTAATGCAAAAGGAGGATATGTGGATGTACATTAAAATGGGGAGCCATGTCTCTTCATAAAGTTCAAGTCAAAAGTCTCACTCCCATGTACAGTATATTTAGATGTGGTCATAGACTGTAAGTCTATGGTTGTGACCCATGAGGGTGGGTATATAACTTGAATTACCTTGTAAACCTCTGAGATCCTTTCCTTGACACAAGGGTCTGCCTCCAGAATAACTTTCATTACACTTGTAGATGAAATTAAAGGAAATGACAGGTGCTTCTTAGCAAAGCTGTGAATCTGTAGGTATCATAAAAAGTTAGTCTTTGGGATATTATGAGAGTGCTGTAGCAGATCTAATGAGACAAATGCAGCATTAACAACTGGATAATAGTGGTTATACTTTTGGAAATTATTCGTGATATCATCATTTATTGAGAGGCACTTGTACATCATTTTAATTTTCAGCTTCTGTTGTCCCAGAAATTCACCTCTAAAGGAAATAAATTGTGACTGACAAACAGTGAAGAGATATGGACAGATGTGTGTTGTCTTGCTCCTGATTTAAAAGAAATATAAGAAAAGGTAATTTTATGGATTTGTTTATTCTTTGCAGAGAGGTGTGGTGGCACTCTTCCAGAATGATTCTGTCAGTGAGCTAGGGAAAAGAAATTTCAGCATTTAGTAAAGAAAATGTGGAGACATGCAACATTATATTGAGATATTCATAAATGAAAGTGCTATGAGATGACTGTTGTTGTGAAATGGTGCTATATAAATAAAGTTGAAAATGCACCATAAATAAACAGTTCAGATTGGTGTGATTAAGAAATGATTGATGATGCAATCAAAAGAATAAGATCTTGAACTAGCCCTTGTAGGTACCTGGAAATATAAAAATATCTTTAAGAAATAACTTTGTTCAAGTGGCTGCTGTTTGCAGCTCACAAGATGACTAAGCTTAAGAAGCTCGCCCCCTGCTAACCATAGTGGGAACAGGAATTACGATACATCCATCTATCCATCTTCTACCACTTAATCCTTTTCGGGTCGTGGGGGGCTGGAGCCTATCCCAGCATCTTTGGGCGAGAGGCAGGGTACACCCTGGACAGATCGCCAGTCCATCGCAGGACCAGCACAGAGAGACAGACAACCATTCACTCTCACAATCATACCTAAGGACAATTTAGAATCCCCAGTTTTGATGCCAATTAACCTAACTTGTATGTTTTTGGCATGTGAGAGGAAACCGGAGAAATCCCGGAGTAAACCCACACAGACACGGGGAGAACATGCAAACTCTACACAGATCACTGTTGGTCGGGGGCTGGGATCAAACCCAGGATCCCCCGGCCAAGATTGAGTTGCTGTGCTGCCGCAGTGCTAACCACTCCGCCACCGCGCTGCCCAGGTATTCCTTAAGTACATTACAGTAAAAGGCTTGACAGAATTACAAGATAAGCCTTTATTAGTCCCACAATGGGGAAATTCCACGATTGCAGCAGCAAAGGGATTGCAGCAGCAAAGGGATAGCAGCACTCAGAGCAATAGTTAATAAGATAATAACATAAGAACTGATTAGCCAAAGCAGAAAATAAATATACATATGTACACAGTTATATACACAGTGCAGGAGCATTGCAGCTAGATGGTATCAGCAGCATTACTGTTTGTTAAATTACCCGGCAGAATATAAATATGGACCCAGACAGTATATTTCGCATTTGAATCAGCAGTGTTGTTGCCATCCTCAATAATAATTGTAATTGTCTTAGTTGTGTATTGGAGGGGACGAGCTCTATTATGCAAAGTTGACATGTTTAGTGCATTTAATATGACCTCTACAAGCAGCACCAGTTAGGTTATAAAGTCTGACAGCTATAGGTAGGAAAGACCTGTGGAACCTCTCCCTCGAGCACTTAGAATGGCACAGCCTACCGCTAAATGAGCTCCTCAGTGCGTTCAGTGTGTCCCCCATGGGGTGGGACTCGGACTCCAGCAGAGATGACTGCTTAGCCACCATCCTCCTCTCTCCTATCTCCTCCACTGAGTCGAGGCGGCGCCCAAGAACAGAGCTAGCTTTTTTGATCAGCCTGTTCAATCTCTTCCTGTCGGCTGCTGTGATGCCACTGCCCCAGCAGACCACTCCAAATGTAATGACGGATGTCACCACCAAATCGTAGAAGGTCTTCAGAAGTGCCCCTTGCACTCCAAAAGACCTCAGTCTCCTCAGGAGGAACAGTCTGCACTGCCCCTTCTTGTAGAGCACGTTAGTGTTGTGTAACCAGTCCAGTTTATTGCTCAGGTAAACACCCAGGTACTTGTAAGATGTCACCATCTCAAAGTCTGTTCCCTGGATGTTTACCGGTGCTGTGGGGGGTTGTCCTTGCCTGCGGCAGTCCACCACTAGTTCCTTGATTTTCCTCACATTGATCTGAAGGCAGTTCCACAGGCACCAGTCCACAAAATCCTGGATAAGTCCTCTGTACTCCACATAGTCCCCATCAGAGATGACGCCGAAAATTGCAGAGTCATCACAGAGCTTCTGTAGATTGAAGTGTGGTGTGTTGTGTGAAAAGTCAGCAGTGTGGAGGGTGAACAGGAAGGGAGCCAGAACTGTTACCTGGGGGAAGGGGGGTACTGCAAATGATGGTGTCAGACACACAGTCCTGGGTTCTCACAAACTGTGGTCAGTCTGTGAGGTAGTCCAGGATCCACGATGACAGGTGCTGGTTGACCCCTGCACACAGCAGCTTCTCTTTCAGGATCACTGGTTGTATGGTGTTGAAAGCACTGGAGATATCAAAGAACAGGATCTTCACAGTGCTCCCAGGTTTCTCCAGGTGTGACAGGGAATGATGCAGGAGGAAGATCACTGCATCCTCCACCCCGATGCCATGTTGGTAGGCAAACTGAAGTGGATCCATCGCTGGTCCCACCAGGGGGCGGAGGTGGGCAAGGAGCAGCCTCTCCAGGGTCTTCATTAGGTGTGATGTGAGGGCCAGTGGTCTGTAACTGTTCAGGTCCTTAGGGTGCGGAGTCTTTGGTACGGGTACCAGACAGGATGTTTTCCACAGCTGTAGTACCCTCCCCAGCTTCAGGCTCAGACTGAAGATGTGCTCCATGATCCTGTATAGCTGGTCTGCAGAGGACTTGAGGAGCCTTGAGCTGATACCGTCCGGACCTGCAGCCTTCCTCACCTTGATCTTCTTCAGCTCAGCTCTCACCTGGGTCTTAGTGAGAGTCAGGCTGGAGCAGCGGGGCTGTGTGCTGGGACGGGGGGGATTTTGGGTCTGTGAGGGGAAAAACAACAGGGGATGTACGAGGCGGGGTAACAGGAGGGCAGTGGACAGCAGGATTAGATGAAGATGGAGGCAGCAGGAGAAGAATAGGGTGGTTGGTCAAACCTGTTAACCATATACTAGAAATAATTACATTGTCTGTCCTTCTATCAATATTTAGCATGCTGCAGATCTGGTGGATAACGTTTAAACTTTGCTCATTTGTTAAAAAGGCAGAGGCTTTTATGCTGACATGATACTCAGCAATTACAGCTTACTGTCACATGGTCTGGAAACTCATTTTTGTTTTCTGAACAAATAATGAGGCTTGGTTCATTCATGTATGAATGATGGACCAAAAGTGAGTGGGACTAGTCATTCGTATTTCATGAGTTTGTTCAAAAATGAAAGTGAAGAAAACAAACTGGTAAGAACAGAAAAACGGAGCAAATTTGATTGGTTTTTCAATGTTTTATTTGAAAGAAAACAGTGAATTTTGGTGGTTTTATCATTCCAAGCTTTGAAGCAAGATAAATACTCTGTGTTTTCCTTTTATCATTTTTTTCATACGGTTCAAAAAACGGATTATCCAGCAGAAACCCAAACTGGTGGGCTCCTTGGGTATGAATGAGAGAGTGAATGGTTGTCTGTCTCTCTTGGCCCTGCGATGGACTTGTGGCATATTGGAAATACCACCATGCACGTCACGGACATCTGGACACATGCACAATGTGACGTCATCATGCCATGACTATATTAGGAGAGTGATGGCGTGAGACGCTGTCTTTGGTGCTCCGCCTCTAGCCTGCTACCTGCTGTACCACACCTCCCTTTTCTTGCTACTTTGCTTGCTACTAGCTTGTTGTTATACATGTGGAACAGTATGATGGCGATGAGGTAAACTTAATCTTCTGGAGGAAAATAAGACATTTTCCTGAAGATGGAAGCATGTCTGGTACCCGGCCAAAGAGTGTGATGGCTAGATGACTCAGGTTTCACCAACGCCGACAGGGAGCGGGAGAAACAACTCAGCAATATGTTGCCGACCTCTGCTGTCTGGTGAATACATGCAGATTTTAGCATCTAGAAGACGAGATGGTGTGGGACCAGCTAGCGGAGCACACCAACAACTCGAGGCTGCTGGAGAAGCTGTTAATAGTGCCGGAAAACCTGCTACTGGCGAAGGCGGTGGAGTTAACGTTCCAGTTGGAGGCCACCGCCCAGCAAACATCACAGCTAGGAGCTTTGCAGCAACAGACCCCATTAGCTCAAGCGGTTACCCAGGCAGAAGAAGCTGTTGACACCACGACCTTTTCGGAGGACGCCAAGGTGAACACCACAGGACAACAGGACATCATGGGATGCCATACGTGTGATAACTGTGGTTCCCCTGCACACCAAATGTGCGTGCACTCCTGCCTGGTCAGGGGGCAGCAATGTCGGTGCTGTGATAAGTTTAACCATTTTGCCAGAGTGTGCCGTTCAACATGGTCATCGACAAGCTCACCACCCAGCTCAGTTGGACTACCTTTAACAATAACCGTTCATTCAGTGGACTGTAGCAATTTGGCGTACAAGTGGTGCACAGTGAGGCTTGTCAGCCTGCCATTACTACTGGACATCGCCACGGTGAAGTCACTGAACTGGATCACGGTGAAGAGGTTTTTTCCTTGGCATCCAATCAAGCGAGACGCAGTGTAGCTCTACAGATATGGGTACATCAGAATCAGCCTAGTAGGAACCATCATGCTGACGGTTCGCTATGAGTCCAAAGTCATCCCAGCATTCACTTTCCAGGCAGCGATGCATGGCGACCACATCCTGGGGTGTGACCTTTTCCACAAATTGTTGTAATTCAGCCACACTGGAGGGTTTTCGAGCATGAACCGCTTTTTTAAGGTAATGCCACAGCATCTCAGTCGGACTCAGGTCAGGACTTTGACTAGGCCACTCCAAAGTCTTCATTTTGTTTTTCTTAAGCCCTTCAGAGGTGGACTTGATGGTGTGTTTTGGATCATTATCCTGCTGCAGAACCCAAATACGCTTCAGCTTGAGGTCACCAACACATGGCCGGTCATTCTCCTTCAGGATTTTTTGGTAGACAGCAGAATTCATGGTTCCATTTACCACAGCAAGTCTTCCAGGTCTTGAAGCAGTAAAACAGTCCCAGACCATCACACTACCACCACCATATTTTACTGTTGGTATGATGTTCCTTTTCTAAAATGCTGTTACTTTTACGCCAGATGTAATGGGACACACACCTTCCAAAAAGTCCAACTTTTGTCTCGTCAGTCCACAGAGTATTTTCCCAAAAGTCTTGGGGATCAAGATGTTTTCCTGCAAAACTGAGATGAGCCTTTATGTTCTTTTTGCTCAGCAGTGGTTTTTGTCTTGGAACTCTGCTATGCAGGCCATTTTTGTCCAGTCTCTTTCTCATGGTGGAGTTATGAACACTGACCTTAACTGAGGCAAGTGAGGCCCGCAGTTTTTTGGATGTTGTTGTGGGATCTTTTGTGACTTCTTGCATGAGTCATCACTGCGCTGTTGGGGTAATTTTGGTCAGCCGGCCACTCCTGGGAAGGTTCACCACTGTTCCATGTTTTCAACATTTGTGAATAATGGCTCTCACTGTGGTTCACTGGAGTCCCAAAGTTTTAGAAATGGCTTTATAACCTTTACCAGACTGATAGATCTCAATTACTTTGTTTCTCATTTGTTTTTGAATTTCTTTGGACCATAACATGATGTCTAGCTTTTAAGGATCTTTTGGTCTACTTCACTTTGTCAGGCAGGTCCTATTTAAGTGATTTCTTGATTGAGAACAGATGTGGCAGTAATCAGGCCATTGAACTCTGCTTTCAAAAGATGTGATAAACCACAGTTAATTTATGTTTTAAGGGGGGAGCCAATCACTTTTTCACACAAGGCCATGCAGGTTTGGATTTTTTTTTACCCTTAATAATAAACATCTTCATTTAAAAACTGCACTTTGTGTTTACTTGTGTTATTTTTGTCTAACATTTAAATTTGTTTGATGATCTGAAACATTTAAGTGTGACAAACGTACAGAAAAATGAGAAATATGGAAGACGACAAACACTTTTTCATGCAACTGTATATTAGGGGACTGACAGCAGGAGACGCTCTCTTTGGCACTCCGCCTCTAGCCTGCTATCTGCTGTACCACACCTCCCTTAGCTTACTACTAGCTTGTTGTTATACTGTTCCACATGTGAGTTAGCAGTGCATTAAAGCTAACTCTCAACACAGACAACGTGTCTGCTGGTCTCATTTCCAAACATAACAGGACTAGCAGTCTGTCAAGGATGTACCCTGCCTCTCACACAAAAATGCTGGGATAGGTTCCAGCCCCCTCGCAACCTGAGAAGGATTAAGAGGTCAAGAAGATAATATGACTGGTGTAAAATAGGCTTGTCCTCTGTGTTTCTTAGGCTTATTTCAAGGCCATTTAGTGATACATTCACAAGGGCTCTCTTCTGTTTAATCGCACACTTGTGTTTTTTCTGTTATTACATCTGAAAAAGGTCTGCTATGCAATAAGTATTCTGTATAGGAATACACACCTTTTTTTCAGACCTACTTCAGTTTGAGTCTTACCAATACTGAGTAAGTGCCAGTACCAGCATTGATAAAATGTTTTTTTTCACATCATATGAATTCTGCTCTTTTTTATGGTTGTCTTTTACTGTAAACCTCTACATTTTCCCCTGAATAGCTGCATTCACAACTCAGTGGGACATGAAGCAGAAGTTACTGGAGTGACTCATGTCCTGTGTGTTATGTCTGGGAATTAGGACAGCGGAGGCGGTAGCTGTACTGAATGACTTTATTAAAGGACACTGCTCATAGTACGTGTAATGGTATTGTAGCTGCTATGCTAACTAGGAGTAGGTACAGGCTGGTATTGAGTAGAGGCGGAGCGCCAGAGACAGTTTCCCGCTGTCAGTCCCTTAATATAGGGCTGGACATGATGACGTCATCCATGATGCCTCCGTCATCACGTCTGCGCAGTCCGTTGTAACAGTTCTTCACAATACCCCCCCCCCCCCCCGGGAAAACTCAGAACATTATGATCATTTATGGACTGTTGAACACTCAAAACAATAAAGTGAACGGAACCTAGGCCACCGGGTAGACCACCGGTTGACCCTGCACGACTGAGTGGGTTATTCTGTTACTTTTGAACCAGTCGTGCCCCACTAAACAATCTTTGGCGTCACTGCTGTGTTTTTTAGTTCAGGGAGCCTCTGGTGAGCCCGCGGTGGGCGCGGTCCTGGAGGCGCTGGGTGCAGCGGATCTGGGCGCTCTATTGCAAAGTCCCAGTCCGAGTCCCACACTGGCTGGATCGGCTCCAGCATTGTGACTTGGTCTGGGGCAGCTGCTCTTACCTTTCGCAGACGACTGGCATGCCATGTTGAACCATTGGCCATCTGGAAGGTGGCTGGCCTCAAATGCGCAGTAATCATTGACGGTGATTGGAGCATCTGCAGGTCCAGGTGTTTGGATCGGCGTACCCAAACCCAATCGAATACTGCGAGTGGTGAAACTCCCTCTCCTGCAGCTCTGAGGCGGTTCCTTGAGGCTTATACCAGGCAAGGATCAGAGGTGAGTCCGGTTTGTGCCCTCTCTCCATGCTGTGTTCTCTCTGCGGTGTCAAGCTTGGATTGGCTGAATCCTTATGTGGGTGTGTTGCGCTCCCATCATCAGTGGTCAAACAGAGCCCAAGGTTATTATGGATGGTAAAGCCCAGTTCGTAAAAAAGATCACACCCCAGGATGTTGTCCCCATGTGTGGCTACCTGGAAGATGAACGCTGGGAGACCTCTTGACCCATAGTGAACCATCAGTGATATGGTCCCTACGAGGCTGATGCGTGTGTGCCCATAGCTGTACAGCTCTGCTGGATTCTTCCTGATAGGATGGTAAGGGAAGAGTTTCTTCACATTGACCCAGTTCATCATAGATCTTGCAGCGGCAGTGTCCAGCAGCAACAGTAAGCTGATGTCATCTAGCCTTACCGTGCACCACTTGTACACCACTCTTCTGGAGTCCACTGCATGGATGATGGTTGCTAATGGTGGTTCAGCTGAACTGGGTGGCGGGCTTGGTGTTAGTTGTGTCGATTGGTACACCTTGGTGAAGTGATTAAGCTTTCCGCATCGTTGGCATTGCTACCCCCTGGTTGGGCAGGGGTACGTTCTCTTTCGGTGTGTCAGGGAACCACACATTTGGTGTCTTGTGATGTTCCATTGTCCCATGGTGTTTACCTCGGCATCCTCCAAGAAGGTTGCAGTGTAAGAGGGTTCTTCTGCCGGGGTTGACTGCTTATGTTAGCAAGGTCCGTTGTTGTGGGTCACCTAGCTGCGATGTTAGCTTGTCAGCTGTCTCTAGCTGGAATGGTAACTCCACCGCTTTTGCCAGTGGCAGGTCATCCGGCACCATCAGCAATTTCGTCCGCAGCCATGGGTTGTTGGTGTGTTCCGCTAGCTGGTCTCACACCATCTCGTCCTCTAGTTTACCAAACCTGCACATGCTCGCCAGACAGCGAAGGTCTGTGATGTACTATTGAGTCTCTTCTCCCGCTCCCTGTCGACGCTGGCAGAACCTTATCCTCCTAGCCAGCACATTCTCAGGCATCACGAAATGGCCGGTGAGCAGCTTGATGCACTCCTCATATGTGTCCGCTTGTCCCAATGTCCTGAACACCTGCTGTCCCTCGGTACCTAGGCTGTGAACCAGGAACGCCCACAGCCGCATGTTACCAACTCTAACTAGGTCCATTGCCAATACATACATACGGAATGAATCAAACCAGTGAGGCCATGGGATGGGTGGCTCACCTGAGGGCACATGGAATGGTGGCAGGGGTGCCAAGCACACTTCCATGTCAATGTGAAAGTTTCTCCTTGTCGCCAGTGTTATGTCTGGAAAACAGAGACAGTGGAGGCGGTAGCTGTACTGAACGATGACTTTATTAAAGAACACTCCTCACAGCACGAGTAACAGCATTATGGCTGCTATGCTAACTGGGAGTAGGTACAGGCTGGTGTTGAGTAGAGGTGGCACACCAAAGAGACAGTCTCCCCCTATCAGTTCCTTAATATAGGGCTGGATGTGAAGACGTCATCCGTGATGCCTCTGTCATCACGTCTGCAGAGTCTGTTGTAACAATACTTCACAACACAATGCTTTTTAGCCCTCTTCACATTGAGCATGAATATGATAACTGAAAATATTCAGATAATGGAATAAGCGCATCTGATGTGTTTACCTGCACTCAATAAATAGATTACTTGGCAAAACCAAGTCTTTTCATGGTGTTTTATCTGATTTAGCATGATGTGACAATAGTCTTTATCTGATAAAGAAAATTAGATTGTGGGGTTTACATGATTACGTGAATAATCAGATAACTCCAAGAGTTAATCTGGTTATTAGTGCCCATGTAAACAACACAGCCAATGTTTCTTGATGTGGTATGAGTGAAGAGTATCTATGCAAATACAGTGGATATAAAAAGTCTACACACCCCTGTTCAAATGCCAGGTTTTTGTGATGTAAAAAAATAAGACCAAGATAAATCATTTCAAAACTTTTTCCATCATTAATATGGCCTAAAACTTGTAAAACCCAATTGAAAAATAAACCGAAATCTTTTAAAGGGAAAAATAAAAAATAAAAAGCTTACAATAACTGGGTTTCATAATTATGCACACCCTTAAACTAATACTTTGTTGCAGCACCTTTGGCTTTTATTACAGCACTCGGTCTTTTTGGGTTGGAGTCTATCAGTGTGGCACATGTTGATGTGGCAATATTTGCCCACTCTTCTTTGCAAAAATGCTCCATATCTGTCAGATTGCTAGGGCATCTCCTGTGCACAGCGCTCTTCAGATCACCTCACAGATGTTCAATCGGATTCAGGTCTGGACTCTGGCTGGGCCATTCCAAAACCTTAATCTTCATCTGGTGAAATCATTCTTTTGTTGATTTGGATGTGTGCCTTGGGTCATTGTTGTGCTGAAAGATAAAGTTCTCTTCATCTTCAGCTTTCTAGCAGAAGCCTGAAGGTTTTGTGTCAACACTGACTGGTATTTGGAACTGTTCATAATTCCCTCCACCTTAACTAAGGCCCCAGTTCCAGCTGAAGAAAAACAGCCCAAAGCATGATGCTGCCACCACCATGCTTCACTGTAGGTATGGTGTTCTTTTGGTGATGAGTAGTGTTATGTTTGTGCCAAATATACACTACCGTTCAAAAGTTTGGGGTCACCCAGACAATTATTTTGTGTTTTCCATGAAAAGTCACACTTATTTACCACCATGAGTTGTAAAATGAATAGAAAATATAGTCAAGACATTGACAACGTTAGAAATAATGATTTGTATTTGAAATAATAATTTTTTCCAGATACTCAACCTGCTCAAAGGAAGGTCAGTTTTATAGCTTCTCTAGCCAGCTAAACTGTTTTCAGCTGTGCTAACATGATTGCACAAGGGTTTTCTAATCATCCATTAGCCTTCTGACGCAATGAGCAAACACATTGTACCATTAGAACACTGGAGTGATAGTTGCTGGAAATGGGCCTCTAGACACCTATGTAGATATTGCACCAAAAACCAGACATTTGCAGCTAGAATAGTCATTTACCACATTAGCAATGTATATTAGATATTAGAGTGTATTTCTGATTAGTTTAAAGTTATCTTCATTGAAAAAAAAAGTGCTTTTCTTTCAAAAATAAGGAAATTTCTAAGTGACCCCAAACTTTTGAACGGTAGTGTACCTTTTGGAATTATGGCCAAAAAATTCAACCTTGGTTCCATTGGCCCTTAACACATTTTCCCACATGCATTTGGGAGATTTCAAATGTGTTTATGCAATGTATATCGACAGCTTTGCCTTAGAGCTTAGCTCCCCCTTCACCACAATAGACCGGTACAATGTCCGCATTGCTGCAGATGCTGCTCTGATCCATCTGTCAATCTCTCACTCCATTCTTCCCTCACTTGTGAATAAGACCCCGAGATACTTAAACTCCTCCACTTGGGGCAGAAGCTTGTCCCCGACCTGGAGAGGACAATCCACCTTTTTCCAGCTGAGGACCATGGACTCGGACTTGGAGGTACTGATTCTCATCCCAGCCACTTCACACTCAGCAGCAAACCATCTCAGTAAGACCTGTAGGTCATTGCTGGATGAAGCCAACAGGACAACATCATCTGCACACAACAGAGATGAGATCATGTGGTCACCAAGCATGACACCCTCCATTCCCTGTATTGTAGGATGTGTCTAGCTCATGTGTTTAGATAGGGCAGCTCAGTGCATGAACGTGAGTGAGTGAGTGAGTGAGTGAGTGAGTGAGTGAGTGAGTGAGTGAGTGAGTGAGTGCGTGCGCGCGGCTGAGGTGCGCGCTGTGTGAATGCACCCATGGAGCGGACGTGTGTGTACATGTAATGACCGGGGAGGAGACAGAGGCAGCAACCAGGGCAGGTAGCGAGCTAAAAGTGCTACTAATAATGTGCCTCTCACTAATTCACTGATGTGAATTAGTGCTACTAATAAACTGTAATTTCCCAGTTTGGGATCAATAAAGTACATCTATCTATAATAACAGTGCAGTTAGACAATAAAGCCTCAACTCTTCAGCAAAACGGCCTGTTCTTCCATGTGCTACCATACTTTAACAAGTGTGAAGTTTACTCAGGAGTTCACCACGGAGGAAAAGCTGCCTTCGGCCCTGGAAAAGACGGATCTCCTCTGTGTCCCCCAACCACGGATAGGAGACTAAAAGCAGGAATGGTTAGCACTGGTGGCCACGAAGGGACCCTCAAGTTGTTAAAAGAGTGGTGAGCATTAAAAATAAAAGGACAATAACAACTAAGCCGAGTGACTGTACTACAACTGTAATAGCAGCGTAGCTAAGCTAATGCTACATGGCAGCCGCTCACTATCCTGCCGATGTTTATGGACAAGAAACCAACTACTCAAACCTGTTCACGTCGCTAACCAATGATCAGAACTGTGGACAAGGTATTGTGGAAACTTATGAACGTGAGGCTGAGACAAAGTGTGAACATTACAACCCATTTCTGTGTGATGAAAGCTAAGCAAACACACTTGCTAATGGAGAAGATTTGTTCGCGCCATTCAACAGCCCTGCTCAGTTTGCCCCCACAAATCCCTTTTTTGAAGCCGACAGTCAAAGCCACGGCCCCGTGGGAAGCCTAGACATTTACATGCCCCCGTATCCTGCTCCAAATATGTCATTAAAGGCGTCGGCCGGACGAAATTTCAATATCGCTAAATCATATCTTAAATTTTTGTGTGAGACGAGCTAATTTGAACCGCACATGTTTTGGTGTCAACAAATGTCGCATAAGGTGACAATGCGCTATTGAAGTATGATTTCCTTGAGAGCTGTCTGTCTGCCAAGCGATCAGCGGCTAAAATGGCCACTGACTGTGTGACGTCAGGTCAGGGAGCGACCAGTAAACACTCGATGGACATTGCGTGTTGTTTACGTTCGGCGATAACGGATATTTCTAGGAGTACTTGTGGATTACAAATAGAGTATTTATTACGATTAGGATTTCAGTGATCGAATTAATTATGGTTTGGCGTTGTGTTGTCTACGGGTGCGACGGTATACCGGAGGAGCACGCGGTGAGTGTTTATGAATTTCCCCTGCCTGGGAAAATCAGAACCGCATGGGTGAATTTCGTTCAGAAAACGCAAAAAAATTGGAATTATGTCGCAAAATCACCCAACATGTGCAGTAGACATTTTGTTGACAGCGATTTTGAGAATAAGATGCAATTTGAAATGAAATTAGCAAAAAGATTGCTGATAAAAAAATCGGCTGTTCCAACTATATATCCGTTCATTTCAAAGTCCCACTCTCAGACAAGTGTCAGTGACAGTGGCGTGAAAAGCAAGGGTGATCTACCGATGCGATCTGCTGTCAGAAAGAGAAGTAAACAGGGTAAGTTTTCTTTTTTTAATATTCACTGCCAATATTTACTAAAATTATTTACAAGCAATGAATTTCATTGCCTTAACAACTTATCAAATATTAGAATTTTAGGGTATTCATACTAATCAAATATGAAATATTCAGTGCTGTATAGGGAGGTGGTTGTGCCTGTTTGCTCAAGTTATATTTCTATATATGTAATCCAATTTGACACCTCTGGAATGAAATTATGTTGATCTACTGTTTTTGCAGATGTTATCCACTGTCACTCAACCTTCAAATACTGTGGATTTTTTTTTTGAATTTGATTATTCAGCAATTGTCCTCATTGCAGTCATCCATGTGAGGTAACAAGTCACACTAAAGGCTCTCTGTTGGGGATCAAACAACATTGTCCACATTGTGTTGAAGATCGATCCTGGCACAGCCAGCCGATGATCAGGGACATGCCAGCTGGTAACATACAGCTTTCATCCGCCATTCTCTTCACTGGGGCGTCATATGTCAAGGTCCTCAGAGTTCTAAATGCAGCCGGTATCGTTGGAATTTCCACGACCACTTACAAGGAGCTTTCGATTTCTAATTTTTATTAAATTAATTTTATTTCAGAATATGTGGATGATCTGATGAATACTCTTTTCGACAAAACCTTGGTTGATCCAACCCACTTATTGGAGCAGTGGCACTCTGTACAAGCCAGAGTTCCCGCAACATTGAGTGCCAGATTTCAGCGTCCCATCAAAGCTGATGCTGTTGAGCAACATGTATCTAGATTTTCAAAATCAAACATGTAAAAGTAGAATAAATTTCCAATTAGCAATGAAAGTTCAGCTTTCAATTGTTAGGGAAGCAACATATTTTGCTAAGACAAAAAAATATAAGCCTAAGATTTTTAGAGAAATGTGCTTTTAAAAATTGAACACGAATTTTACACCATAAAATGGTAGAAAAATTACTCTAATGTATATGAGATCCGACTTTGATGAATGCTGAAATATTAGAATTATAAAATTGACATGCACATTAATAAACTCAATATATGATTTTAAAAAACTTTATTTAAATAACATTGATCACAAATCTAATCTTGGTAGGCAAAATCCCTTGTAGTGATCAGATGGGAATGTTTCTCTGATGAGGCTCACAGCACAGGCAGGCAATATCACCCTCACTTCTTTCCCAAGATATCCCCAACACCACCGGACCAGGTGCCTGTAGGCTATGAATCTGTATCGCCTGAAAAATATGGGGTTGGCATTGATTATTCCGTTTGCATTGATTATTGAATGTATTGAATGATTTCTTCATAATTGATCTGGAAAATTAAAACACATGAATAAATATTGTTTAAAAACTCACTCGTGTTGACTTGCGTCATGATCACCATATTGCTGTCTGTACGCCAGATAAGCTGTCTGTAAAACCCAGATGTCAAGACAGACAGAACGGAAACCGGGGTGATCAGTGATACACCTTGGTAGGTTATCATCTGTGTATCCACAGCCCTTCAGTTCTTCTAGTTTCTCCTTCACCTTCAATACCTCCTGGCAGCACCGAGATTCAGTTGATGTTGGCATAATGTTGCATTTCTCACAAGTGCACCTGTTAAAAAAAAATGGTATAATCAGATGCTTATAATAAACTAATGGCTCGTGGGAGTGCTATATAAATTGGTCTATGAAGTTTGATTAGAAAATATTTAAAACAAGTAAAAAAATTTTGAGCAGAAAGAGAAGTTATAGGAAAACAATAATGAATCACAATAATCATGATCCATGATGGATCATGTTGATCCATCAATCTCTTAAGAGAATTATGTAGCTTTTGAGACTAGGATTAACATGATGATGATTAACAACATCTCCTAACAAACTCGTAAAGTACACATCCCTCACATACATTATCCTTTTATTTCCACTGATAATGTTTCTAAATGTTTCTAATGTTTATAAGTCGCCAAGTAAGGCAGCGAGGGAACAACTGGCAGTTTTATTTTGATAATTAAGTGTGTGACCATGCATATCGCCTAAAAAAAAAATTTCAAAGCATATTTTACCAATATAAATCGGCGAGGCGCTCGTCCTCAACGTGGTCTGCTCCGGTCACTGTTTCGTCTGCGTCTTCCTCCGCACTCTCGGGCTCGAACAAATACGGCTGAATAACCCCATCAGCACCACCCAAAACTACTTCATCATCAGATTCTTCAGTGTCAATATCATCACTTATATTGCGGTCGTCATACTTGATAAAATAATCGCTGTCCGAATCACTCTGCTGTCGTTCAGCCATTTCCTGTTTCTCCCCGACCTGACGTCACTGCTGCCCGCCCCTATCGAGAGATGGCGGTACTGCAGCATCACTAAGTGAAATATGGGCTATTAACAAATAAAGTCATTTATGGAGGCTGGTGACACATTTTAAATCACGGGAATGGCCAGAATGGAATATTTTCATACAATCAGTTTATTGGTTCAATAAAAAAATGTCACCGTCCGAGGCCTTTAAAGGTGCATTATGTGAACGCAAACCCCTTTGCCACTGCTCGCATGGGAAGTTTTGTACATAGCACACCAACTACTTCCAAACCAGAAGCAAGTACTCTTCCCATGTCTACTCCTTGCATTAATCCAGAAGAGACTGATAAACATGGACATTCCCCATTGAGCCATCCCTGTCACTCACCTACATGTAAGAGCCGCTCTGAGCCCCGTCAGCCTCTTACATCGGACAGTGATGAAGACTATGATCCCAAAGAAAGAGTCCCCACTCTACGTCCAGGCCAGTACGACGGCAGCACACCATGGAGAGAGTTTCTGCACAGATTTGAGAGCTGTGCAAGAGGCAAATCACTGGTCAGTAAAGACAATGGCCATCCAGCTGAAATTTTGCCTCGTTGGAGCTGCAGGCACCATCGTCCACAGAAACCCTCGTTCATCCAAATGGGACTACTGCTACCTGCTGGAGGAACTCGAAACTGCATACTGCCCTTCTTCAGATCACGCAGTGGCCATGGCAGTGGAGCTGAGGCAAAGAGTATGCAAATCTGGTGGGGCCCTTCATGTGTTCAGAGATGACATTTATGGAAAAGTAGCTGTAGCTTATGGAGATTGGTCAGAGGCTGAGCAAGATGCTATAGCTGTTGAAGTTTTCACAAATGGCCTGGGCAATGCAGAGCTAGTCCAAAGACTGTTAGAAAAACATTCAGCCACACTAGCCAGAGCTTATGAGATAGCCCATCGCCATGAAACCACAAAGAGAGCTGCGTCCTATGTCACCAGCGTCAAGCAGCCAGGGGCCCACAACCTCACTGAACGCAGGCACCGGGCCGCTGTTGTCAGAGAAAGAGACAAAAACGAGACTGTAACTGCCACTACACCTGCAGCTAGCCCCTCACCCAATTGCTTTGTCCCACACATGTCTGCAAAAATGCCAAGGCAGCACAAGAACTTTAAAAAGGGTGACATTCGCTGCTATAACTGTAAGGGCTGGGGTCACAAAGAGAGCCAGTGCTCATCCCTTCAAAGAAATGCAAAGACTTTCGTTCCGAGCACTCCTCAGGAAAGCCCACAGGCCACTGTGCTCCACCTTAAAGGCCAGAGTCGTGAAATGAGCATCCACATGCGCATATATGAACTGGAGGTGTGCGCAGTCTTGGACAGTGGAGCACAGAGGAGCGTGCTGCCCCTTCACCATTACAATGCCATTCACTAAGACGTGAGACCCCCACTACAGTCATCCATCGTAGAGACTCTGCTCGGGGTGGGACCAGGAGACGTACCGGTGCTTGGTGAGGCCAAAATACCTGTCAGTATCAACAACCAGTAAGTTGAAGTGGACTTCCTCGTGGTGGACATAGCGGGAAATGAAGTACTGCTTGGCCACCCGTTCCTCACCCAAGCAGAGGCCCGCCTTGATTTCGGTAAGCACCGCATAGTTCTGTTTGGAGAAGAAGTGCCATACTTTCACCCAGAGACTGTCCCAAAGTTGCACGCTGTGAGAGTAGCCAGAACTGTCGTGGTTGAACCTGGACAAGAGTACCTAGTCAAGGGGACTGTGCACTGTGGCAAAGCAGCTCAGGGAGACATGATGCTCAGCCCCACAAAAAGCTTTGTTGAAAAGCACAAAGTACTCAATGCCAGACTCCTAGTCAACGCTCATCCCACTAATGTTGTTCCACTATGCCTCTTTAACCCTGGCAACAAGGCTGTCACTATTAAAGAAGGTGCCATTGCAGGCTTCCTCCAGCCAGCTGAAGCTCTGCCCCCGCCCAGTGTCCCCACAGCGGCAGACTTTCCAGCTAGCTCCCCTGCAGTCCCAGAACACCTCAAGGAGCTCTATGACCAGAGTTCCACTGAACTTAATGACAATGAAAAACTTGAACTGTCTAACCTGTTGTGTGCCTATGAAAATGTCTTTTCCAGAGGACCCGGTGACCTGGGCCGGACCAGTCTTGTGCAGCACAACATCATAACCTGGCCTGGAGCTTCCGTGAAGCAGCCCCCTCGTCGCATGGCTGGGGAAAAGCAGCAACACGCAGACCAGCAGATCCGTGAGAGCCTCCAGAACGGCCTCACCACCCGCAGCCACAGCAGTTGGGCCTCACCGATTGTTATGGTGCGTAAAAAGGATGGGACTTACCACCTTTGTATAGACTACACAGCACTCAACAATCGGACAATCACTGACGCATACCCGCTACCCCGCATCCAAGACACATTGGACACTCTTGCCACTGCCAAATGGTTCAGCACCTTGGACCTTGCTTCAGGTTATTGGCAAGTTGAGCTGACGCCAAGAGCCCACCGCACAGCCGCCTTTTATACTCAAAATGGACTATTTGAATGGAACGTTATGCCATTTGGCTTATGCAATGCACCGGCAACATTCCAACACCTTATGGACTGCGTCCTTGCTGGCATGCAGTGGGAGACCTGCCTCGTCTACCTGAACGACATCATCGTGCTGGCCAAGGATGTGCCTGAGATGCTGCAGTGGCTGAGCCAAGTGTTCCGGAGACTTAAGCAAACATCAAACTAAAACCAGCCAAATGCTGCCTCTTCCACCGCCAAGTTGCCTATCTAGGTCACACTGTGTCCGAGCACGGTGTGGCCACCAACCCCAATAAAGTCCACAAAGTCCAAGCTTGGCCCACTCCCACGTCAGATGTTTCATTGGCCTCGCCTCCTACTATCGCAGATTTGTGAAAGACTGCCTCCATTGCCGAACCGTTACACAACCTGACAAGGAAAAACGCACATTTCCAATGGCACGCTGAACACCAAGTCACCTTCAACACGCTCAAGCACCGCCTCACCACAGCCCCTGTCTTAGGCTACCCACTGGACTATGGTGAAATGATCCTGGACACCGTTGCTAGCGACACAGGCATCGGCGCCGTCCTCTCGCAAATGCAGGATGGTGCAGAACGTGTGTTGGCGTACGGCAGCTGCAAACTACCCAAAGCTGAACAAAACTATTGCACTACAAGACGAGAGCTGCTGGCCATTGTCAATTTCATGTCACATTTTCAGCAGTATGTACTTGGGCAGCCTTTCAAAGTACGTACTGACCACAGCAGCCTGCGTTGGCTAACCTGAATGAAAGAGCCAGAAGGTCAGTTAGCCCAGTGGCTTGAGAAGCTAGCAGAGTACGAGTTTGAAATCATTCATCGCCCAGGTCACTTACACACTAATGCTGACAGTCTCTCCTGCAGCCCCTGCCGCCACTCCTGTCCTTGTAATCTGCAGGATCCCCCCTCACAGCCGAGAACCACAAGTCACCAAGCCATTCAGTGTGAATTGGACTCCGACACCAGCTCTCTGTTGCTGAGTCCGGTGGGGGTAAGCGCTGACAGCTTTACCAATACAGATACTTTAAAACTAAAAAAGACAATCTATGTGACAAATACAAACGAGACCACACTGTTTCCTGGCTGGACTATGGAGGAGTTGCGCCAGGCCCAAGCCGCTGATACAGACATTGCACCAATAAATGCTTGGTTAGAGGCCAGCAGTGAGCCCCCCCCCACACACACACACACACACATCCGGACCGCAGTCTCCCCTTGCAGTCCAGCCACCAAAACATACTGGAGTCAATGGAAAAGACTGTATTTCAGAGATGGAGTTCTGGTCCGTCTCTTTAACTGTTTGGACGACACGGAGTACTATCCCCAAATTGTCCTGCCATGCAAAATGCAACCCAACATTATGTGCCAAATGCACAAGGGGCCAGTAGGTGGACATTTTGGTATTGAACAGACTGTGGCCAGACTTAGATAGATTAGTTTATTTGACAGGGACAGTGCAATAAACATAGACAATTAATCAATGACAATCAATCTGATGTATTGCACATGGAGTGTATAGCTATTAGCTAATTTGCAACTCTTGTCCCTGGATGGGCTTTAGAAAAGAGAATCAAGTAAAGAAAAGAAATAAAGAAAATACACAATAACCACATACATCAATGCAAAAAGATTATAAATACACAATTATAAATATTATAAATATTATAAATACTATAAATACACAATTATAAATATTATAAATATTATAAATATTATAAATACACAAATATAACAACCTGACTCACATTTGCCTATTTCAGGCCTCCCTCCCTTCGTCACTCACTATAAACAAACACATTCATTCCTTCCCTTCATTCACTCTCACCTTGTAGACAATCAATTCATACATGAGTACATTCTTGTTTATTTTTCAGCCAGTTTTTAACCTTTTTAGTGAATGTTTTAAAGTCCGTTATTATTTTAATTTCATTTGGCATTGTGTTCCAGATGTGACTGCCCTTTATAGAGAAAGCTGTTTGTCCAAATGTGGTTCTGCGGTGGAATATTTTACAGTTATTGTTAACAGAACTCCTGGTGGCTCTGCTGCTGTCCTGTCTTTGGATGAAACCAGCAAGTGGCTCGGGTGCTGATTTATGGAGACATTTGAACGTTAATTTCAGAAAACAGAGGTCAATGAAACTCTCAAAACTCAATAGGTTGTATTTTTTTAAAACATTACAGTGATGCCACCTAATGGGCTTTTTGTCCAAGATTTTTAGGGTTTGATTATATAATGAACCTATATGTCTTATTGTGGAAGGGGCTGCTTGAGCCCAGACTGTCAAACAGTATGATATATGAGAAAAAACCATAGAATGCATATACAGTACAGCTGCTTCATAAGGTATGTAATATCTAATTAATTTAAAGCAGTTCAGATTTTTTTTTACTGTTTTTGAAATTTTCTTTATATGAAGATTAAATTTGAATTGAGGATCTAGTACAATGCCAAGGTATTTGAATTCTGTAGCTAAACTGATGTCATGATCATGTATATTAACTTTAAAACATTGCAGGTTACATTTTTTGATTGAAAAGCACATTGAGACTGTTTTCTGAAGGTTTAGCAATAGATGGCTCTGGAGGAGCCACTCTTGGACATCAACCATACTTGTAGACAGTACATCTGCAGCCTGTGCTGGAGTCTTGGCAGCTGTGTAAATAACTGCATCATCTGCATAAAGTTGGCATGTTGCAGCTGAGCAGTGTAACGGCAAGTCATTAATAAAAATGCTGAAAAGTAATGGACCAAGAATGGACCCTTGTGGGATACCCATGCCCTTCAGACCAGATACTACTGGTACCACATGAGAGAAGACGTGGCCCTCTGGTACCGGACTTGTACTAACTGTGCATGCAGAGCCAGACCCCACAAAACTCCACAAGCGCCCATGGGAACTGTCAGGGTTGGAGCCCCCATAGAGCACATTGCACTGGACATTATGGGCCCACTCACTGAGACAGAACGCAAAAACAGCTATGTGCTCGTAATACAGAAGTATTTCACAAAATGGAGTGAAGCATTTCCTATCCCAGATGAAAAGGCTGTCACAGTGGCACGCGTTGTTGCAACAGAATGGGTGTGTCGCTTCGGAATGCCTCACTCTTTGCACAGTGACCAAGGACGCAATTTTGAATCAGAGGTATTCCAAGAAATGTGCCGTCTATTTGGCATTGAGAAAACCCACACTACGCCAATCAGACCACAGTCAGACGGCCAAGTTGAACGTTTCAATGCCACACTTCAAAAGATCCTGGCCTCTACTGCAGAATGCTGTCACTGGGATTGGGACCTGATGATCCCATATGCAGTTATGACCTACCGAGCAACCAAGCACAATGCTACTGGTTTCACCCCCAACTACATGATGTTCGGACGTGAAATAAGTGAGCCAGTGGACCTTGTAGCTGGTTTGCCCCCAGACTCTGACCATGCACCTTCAGCCCCAGAGTATGTGCAACAAATGCGCGAGCGGCTGGAGATGGCTCACAACATCACTCGAGAAGCCCTGGGCGAGTCAGTCACATGTGCAAAAGGACAATACGGCAAAAACGCTTGCCACACACAGTACAAAGTCAGAGACGCAGTGTGGTATCTCATCAAAGGAGCATGTCATGTCAAAAACAAAGTCAAAAAGTTCCTCCCCTCCTACGAAGGACCCTTCTGTGTTATGGGACAGTTGGATGATCTAGTCTACCGGATCCAAAAAAGTCCCAGAGCCAAAGTCAAAGTCGTCCACCATGATCAACTGAAACACTACCGCAGCTGTGAGCCGCTGGACAACACTTGGGTCCTGGACCAAGCCCAGAACTGGATACCTTCTGAGATCTTGCCACCAGCTATGGACGGGGACCCAGCAGACCAGGACCTCGGCCTGCACAACCTCTTCTCTACCGCCTCCAGTGATGGCCCCAGCAATTCCTGGCCGTCTACTCCATCTGCTAATGTTTCCAATATGATCAGGTTTCTTCCATCCACTCCTTCCCATGTGATATTTGACCATGGTGGGGGTGCAGTGGGAGAGCCACACCACCAGGCTCAGCACTCATCACGGCCCAAACGTCAGCACAGAGGACCGGACCGTTGCGGGGACTGGGTTACAGAGTGAGTCAACTGTGACAGTTCATATTTGCACTAGAGACTTTACAGTTTACATTTTTGGACTCAAGTCTAGTTATAATGTTCTATACATTTGCTAAAAAAAGGCACTTTTTCACTGTTAAAAAAAAAGACAAAAAACAGCTTAAGAGACAATGCTTTCATATACCTACATGCACTTTATTCCATTTGAATGTATTGTATTCTGATTCAGTCAGTCAGTATTACTCCTGGTTGCGAAAGAATAGGTTTTAAAGTGTAATGTACTCTTTGTTTAATTAGAGACAATTGCATTTCAATGTATTTTTCACTCATGTGTTCACTGCTAAATGAGCTAACTTTTATCACTGCATAGACACTTGTTATTATAGTATAACCTACCTATTTGGATTCACGTAATATATTGGACACTGCTATCTGTTCACACTTTTTAGGCCTACAGATATAGAGATTGTGTACCAGTTTTATATTATTTAGATGGAATGGAATTAATGCTAAATCGGCAGCACAGCAACCCACCCTTGGCCAGGGGATCCTGGGTTCAATCCCAGCCCCCGACTAACAGTGATCTGTGTGGAGTTTGCATGTTCTCCCCGTGTCTGCGTGGGTTTACTCCGGGATTTCTCCGGTTTCCTCCCACATGCCAAAAACATGCAAGAGAGGTTAATTGGCATCAAACTGGGGATTCTAAATTGTCCTTAGGTATGACTGTGAGAGTGAATGGTTGTCTGTCTCTCTGTGTTGGGCCTGCGATGGACTGGCGATCTGTCCAGGGTGTACCCTGCCTCTCGCCCAAAGATGCTGGGATAGGCTTCAGCCTCCTCGTGACCCGAAAAAGATTAAGTGGAAGAAGATGGATGGATGGATGGATGGATGGATGGATGCCAGTCCATGGTGGGGGTAGTGTTGTAGGATGTGTCTAGCTCATGTGTTTAGATAGGGCAGGTCAGTGCGTGAACGTGAGTGAGTAAGTGTGTGCGCGTGAACCCGTGGAGCAGACGGGTGTGTGCATGTGATGACCGGGGAAGAGACAGAGACGGCGACTGGGGCAGGTAGCGAGCTAAAAGTGCTGCTAATAACAGTGCAGTCAGACAATAAAGCCCCAACTCTTCAGCAAAACGTCCTGTTCTTCCATGTGCTACCATACTTTAACAAGTGTGAAGTTTACTTGGGAGTTGACCCCAGAGGAAAAGCTGCCTTTGGCCCTGGAGAAGATGGATCTCCCCTGTGTCCCCCAACCACGGTTAGGAGACCAAAAGCAGGAGTGGTTAACACCTGGCTGCCCTGGAAATCCATCCTTCCATCCATCTTCTTCTTCCGCTTAATCCTTTTCGAGCCGCAAGGGGGCTGGAGCCTATCCCAGCATCTTTGGGCGAGAGGTAGGGTACACCCTGGACAGATCGCCAGTCCATCACAGGGCCAACACAGAGAGACAGACAACCATTCACTCTCCCATTCATACCTAAGGACAATTTAGAATCCCCAGTT
Source organism: Pholidichthys leucotaenia (assembly GCA_020510985.1). Lineage (NCBI taxonomy): Eukaryota > Metazoa > Chordata > Actinopteri > Cichliformes > Pholidichthyidae > Pholidichthys > Pholidichthys leucotaenia. The sequence continues at coordinate 222,350,360 of CM035845.1, read as the reverse complement.
TGATGCCAATTAACCTAACTTGCCTGTTTTTGGCATGTGGGAGGAAACTGGAGAAATCCCGGAGTAAACCCACGCAGACACGGGGAAAGCATGCAAACTCCACACAGATCACTGTTGGTCGGGGGCTGGGATTGAACCCAGGATCCCCCAGCCAAGGGTGAGTTGCTGTGCTGCCACAGTGCTAACCACTCCGCCACCATGCTGCCCCTGCCCTGGAAATCCTGTCCATAAAAATTACACTGGTCAACACCAAATTTATTGTCTAAGTTGTTTTTTTTTTTAGCTGATTTAGGATAGTTTTGATGTGCTGAATCCAAAAATCACATTGGTTTTGCTCAATCAGGACAACTTTTTGAATTATGGCCATATGTTGTTTTATACGTTTTTGTTTACATGTACGGGTATTTTCGCTTTATATGATGCAAAAAAAATTTTTTATGTCTTGAAATTCTCTGAATTTTGAACAATGATGACGTAACATTCAATTTACATGTACTTACCTTTATATAAAGGTAAGTACACGCACAGTATTAAGTAAGTACAGGTTTTTACTTAGCGCCTGATTGAGAGAAACGGATGTCATTTTCGGATTCAGTGGTGCAAACTTGTCTTAAATCAGTTGAAAAAACACAGACAATTTACAAAAAAATGATTTTTGTAACCCTGTGTTATGAACAGGATCGGTGCCAAAGGGCAGCCCTGGCGGAGTCCAACTCTCACTGGGAATGAGTCCGATTTAGTATTGGCAATATGAACCAAACTCGAGACCGGATAGCTGGTAACAACAAGCCAGATACCCCATACTCCTGAAGCACCCCACACAAAAAACCATGAGGGACGCGGTCAGATGCCTTCTCCAAGTTCACAAAACACATGTAAACTGGTTGGGCAAACTCCCACAAACCCTGGAGGATTCTCGAGAGGGTAACGAGCCGGTGTCCGGTGTGCCTCGGCCAGGCCGAAAACCACATTACTCCTCCTGAATCCGAGGTTCGACCAACGGCCGGATATCACTTTGTTTTTCAGTTGGGTTCACATTAATGGTGGAAAAAAGTTTTGAAATGTTTTTCTTGGTCTCATTTTTTTACATCACAGAAACCTGGCATTTAAACTGGGGTGTGTAGACTTTTTATGTCCACTGTATGTGAGTTTGAGTGTAACACGCTCCAATAGCATTTATCACATTGGTGCATCCTTAATTCATACTCTTCTATGATGGTGCTGTTTTGCATTAAACTGTAGGGAATTTTAAGTATTAGTAGGCTAAATATATTAGACGGCTGTCTTTTATTTTGTGGCAGGCAAACTGATTAGTGATAAATGTGTTTTCCTACTATTTCATATCAAAATGGGTAAAATAGGACAAGCCCTTCTAATTTTACTCAGTGTTTTGGTGTTACTTTATGCTCCTTTTCCTTCTCATGACCTTCACCACTCTTTAAAATGAATCGTCTTTACCTCTCCGCCCTGATTTCTTTCTATACATAAACTCCCTCTTCTTTTCCTCCAGGCCTCTCCACGTGGCTCATTCCTTTAGCGGTGTTCCTCCTTCCTCTCCCTTCACCACACCCTTCCCATCTTCTCAGCTCCTTAATCTCCCAGCCTTCCTCTCCCTCATTTCCATCCTTTCATTTTGCTTCTATTCCCGTCTCTTTTCTCCCCACGCACACTCCTTTCATCCCTCTTTTTTTTCCCCCCTACTTCCCTCAACCCCATCTCTCCCGGTTCTCCACCTCCTGCTTTAATGTCCATCCCGGTTCCTCCCGTTGCTGAAGCCGCTGCTCTTCTGTGATCACACGCATTTGTCAGGGCTGATCAGGCCGGCCAGCGGCCCCCTGAAGGGGATGACGGAGGGATGCCTGGGGAGAGCGCCAGTGAGACGCTGATGAATGACACATTTTTTTCTTCACTCCTTTTTTTTTTTTTTTTTTCCCTGTCAAATAGCCCAGGTCTCTCGCGCGACCCCTCCCGTACTTCAGCGGGTGCAGATGTGAATCAGTGGTTGAAGTTCTGATCCGGTAGAGGGCGGAGTAAAAGTGTGAGCAATAGGGAGAAACGGCGAGGAGGAACGGGGAAGCTGCAGAGGGACTGGAGCTGCGGAAAGAAGGAAGAGGAGCGGACATGGCTGGGAACGGCTGCGGGGCACCCGCAGCGTGAGGGCGGGCAGCAGAGGGAGAAGGACTCGGTCCTGTGGTTGACTGGAGAGGGAGGGCGGGGGTATTACCGACATCTGCGGGATCGGGGTTCGTGGGGTCCGTGGGCGCGTCCACACACTCACTCACTCACTCACACACACACACACAGACACACATGCGCTTCTAAAGAACAGCGGGAGATGCATGACGTCATAGCCTCCAGTTGCCCTAGATGACCGCACGCGCAGGACGGGATGATGCTGGGCTGTTGGACTAGAACGGGAACCGATTCTTCTTCTGCTGCCCGCGAGCGCCCGGTGGCCGTGTCCCGACCGCACAGGGAAGAAGTGGGGGAGCCGCGGTCGCGCGGCCGCCGGCTCTGATGGCTCCGCGCGCCCCAGGCGGGAAGGAGACACAGCAGTCGCTGCGGCGCGAGGGGGACCGGGAGAGCAGGTATCTGTGTCCGTGCCCCAACAAGAGGAACCACGGTGCGCTTGTCGTGCATTTCGCAGGAGGGCAGGAGCGGGAAGGCGAACATGGCCGCGCAGTCCGACGGCGGCAAAGCTGGGGTCGGGTGCGGCGGCGGCGGCGGCTTCGCCCAGCTGTACGATGTTGACGCCGAGGAGCCGCTGGACTCCGCCGCCATCCACATCTGTCAGTGCTGCCGCTCCTCCGCCTGCTACTGGGGCTGCCGCTCAGCCTGCCTCGGCTCTCTGCTCGGCAGGGGCCCGCCCACCGGAGGGGTCGGCGTGCGGGAGACACACTGCCCGCCCCGTGAGCAGCTGTGGCTGGACTGCCTCTGGATCATCCTCGCCCTCTTGGTCTTCTTCTGGGACGTTGGCACGGACTTGTGCCTAGCGGTGGACTACTACCAGAGGGAGAACTACCTCTGGTTCAGCCTGACCCTCTTCTTCGTCCTGGTGCCGTCGGTGCTGGTCCAGATTCTGAGCTTCCGCTGGTTTGTGCAGGACTACACCGGCGGGGGGCTCGGGGAGGTGGAGGGTCTGACCAAGCGGGGCACGGTGGCCCTTGGCTGCCTGTATCCCGGCAGGGACCGCCTTCAGCTGGTCACCATCTGGCTGTGGCAGGCTACCATACACGTCCTCCAGCTGGGCCAGGTGTGGAGGTAGGACGGCAGAGCAGCACCACAGCCTGATCTACACCCACCAACACGCACCCTCCGTCACGCACATCTCACTTGGACACACACTGGCTTAATGCCGCTAATGGATAGAGTGTCTATTCCACGTAGCTGCGAGAAAGGAGATCCTGCCTCAGAGTGACGGGGAGGAGAGGAGGAGGAGAGGAGGAGGAGGGCAGGAGGAGGCTCTCGGTGACCTCTCCAGGGCTTTAGTTATTGTGTGGAGATGACAGGCATGTCAGGAGGGACAGTGATCCCGAGTTCAGAGAAGCAGACTCGAACGTGGGACTTTTCGTTTCTGGGTTAGCTCATGAAAAGTTCATTCAGCTTCTTTCAGTGCAGTTTCCAGTCAGGCAGAGCAGATTCTGAGGCTGCAGGAGTTCGGCTGAATTAATCTTTCACAGACATGAGGCTTGAGCAGCTGTTTATTTTTCACACATTTTAACTTCACTTACTGATGCAGAAATACAGTGTTAGCTTCTCTATACATAACTTTTGTGAAGCCAGCAGTCTGATGTACTTTTGTCAAAAACCCACAGTCAAAATGTTCACTAGTTACACTTTGCTCCCTAGTTGGCACATGTTACAGCTTTCAAAGTTCACAGCCAGTGACCGCTGGTGATGGTCCGCTGTGTCAGTGTAGGCCACTGCTGCCATTTACCAGTTTTCACAGCAATTTTTCACAGTTCCTTTGCATGTTTACCAGAAGAAATTGCCTTCTGGTGTAAATTCTGTTGACGTGCACTGGAGGACAAGACCTAAATAAAAGTTCCATCTCTCAATGGGAGAAAAATCGGCGCCTGGTATTTATATTTAGTTGAATGAGTAGTTCTGATTCAGTTGCACAGAACTGACAAAGGTTTTTTGGCTGGTGTCAGATAGTTTTGACAGCTTCACATTCTTCAGCTGATTGAAAGAAAATGAAAGAAAGTGTAAGGTGGTGGTTAATGTGGTGTTTTTCACTGGGTGTAAAGTTATGTTTCACATTTCATTGAGCTCAGCTGGCAGTAGAGATGACACCAATGTTTTTTTCTCTGTCATTTTGAAATTGACAGAAATGTCCTAATTTTTCTTTAGATTATTGGAGAGTAGACCCTGTGGATTTTCTTTACTCGAGTGTAGGGCTGGGAGTCATCAATGATTTCCAGAATCGATTCAATTCCAATTCAGAAGGTACTGATTTGATTTGATTTTGATCCAGTATTGCCATTATAATTAGGAATGCAAGTTATCGATTAATTCAGTAATTGGTCATCTTTCTTGAGAATCTGAATTTCCCTCGGTACAATACAGTCTATCTTCAACATGTAAAAAGTTGCTGTTTTTTCCATATACTGACTAAAACATGAACATCGTATTCCTCAATGATTTATTGTACCATTTGCATTTTTTTTTACTATAGACAATGACAATTTTTGTAGTTTAAAAAATTTTGCACTGTATAGTGTGTACTACTGCATGTGCTGATACATTTGCAGTAAATTACAAATGCCATGATTTTTTATTTGTTTAAAAAACTATTACCAATATCATAAAATTTATCTTTTTTTAGTTATAAGATAAGATAAGCCTTTATTAGTCCCACAATGGGGAAATTCCAGGATCGCAACAGCACAGGGATAGCAACACTCAGAGCAATAATTTAGAAGATAAGAAAATAAGAGCAGTGAATATACATATGTACACACACACACACACACATATATATATATATATATATACAGTATATATATATACACACACATACACACAGTGCGGGGCATTGTGGCTAGATGGACTAAACAGCATAACCGTCTACTTAGTTACCCTTCATGGTATAAATACGTACCCATACATATCGTCACCCTCCGTAGCGACTGATATTGTCCTAGTTGTATACTGGAGGGGACCATTTGTGTAAGTCTGTTGCGTCCTTTGCATTCAATACTACTAGGTCGTCACGTTTTTTTTGCTATCTCTGCGAGCAGCCCTGCTTAGGTTATACAGTCTGACAGCCGTAGGTAGGAAGGACCTGCGAAACCTCTCGGTCAGGCATCTAAGATGATGTAGTCTACTGCTAAATGAGCTCCTCAGTGCGTCCAGTATGTCCTGCTTAGGGTGGGACTCGGACTCCAGCAGAGATGACAGTTTAGCCATACTAATACTGTATTTAAAAAAAATTCACATTCTAATTTACCGAGATGCACTGGTAGACTGTTTTAGCAGGGAAATAAATTGTGATCCGCTTCATCTGTTGGATGTTAAACATTATCACAGTACCCCAGAAATCCAGGCAAACCCAGTACGATCTGGGCTCCCTCTGTTGTCTGTTACCTCAGTGGCAACTCAAGTCCGGTCTGCTTTCCTGTCTAGCGGCAGGGATGGGTTTTTGCACTCGTGTAGTCTTTTTTCTCGCTGCAGTCCTTTTCTCCGCCCTGTTGATTTGAAGTAGGCGGGTCAACATTGGAACGTACCACTGGAACTTGTTGTGATTTTCCGATGTAACCCGGAAGGGCGAGTTTTTTTTGCTCTACACAGTGCATGTGCTCTGGGGGCTTAACGTCTTCTTCTGTTTTTTCGGTTGAAATGTGGCAGTGGATGACCACGTGCGCCCCTGCCTGAACAGCGATGCCACTACATTTCATAGAATAAGCTCCCATTGAAAAGGACTGCTGAGTTATCATTTAATTGACAACTAATTTAATTTAGTTGTCTAAATCCTTATCGACAATTAATCGAAAGTCAATTAATCATTAACATCCCTAATTATAATGACTAATCTTCCTTGCATAGGAATTTCTCAGACTTAACGTAAATTATACCAGGAACAGTCTTAATGAAATAAATATGAGTTCACTCTCACGAGAGACCACCTCTATACCTCTGACAAGTTTCAGACATAAAAAGGCGTTATATTAAAAAGATTGCTCTTAGGATTTTGTGAATCAGTGTTGGATTGTTTAAAATTGATTCAATATCGGTTAATCAGTATTTTGAACCCACCTCTATTCCAGTGTATCATATGTAAACTGTTGACATTACTCAATCCTATCGCACATAACAGTGTAGGGTATTAAGTAACCAGAAGTCACGTACCTCCTCCAACTCTCAACTGCTAGATCCATTTTTTTCCAGGATCTTCACCACATTTTACATACTCATAGATACTCACGTCCCACATATGTAATTTTTTTTTCATCAAGGTCCATCTGTAATTCGCTGAGAAATTACTCAAAATGTGAAAAAGAGGACTTTCTTGCAAGTTAAAGAAAGTGAAAGCAATTCTTGGCCACACTTCTTGATCCTTGATTTGCAAACATGTCATCTAATGGGTTCTTCTGTGCCCCAAACACCACCTTTGTACCATATTTAATACAAATCGGGTCAGTAGTTTTTGAATAATCCTGCTAAAAGTCAATCAAACTAACTTAAAAAAAAAAACAACTGCAAGGATAAAGTAAATCACATGTGGACACGGTGGTGGCATCAGCCATCACTTTTGGAGTGGTCTGCTGGGGCAGTGGCATTACAGCAGCCGATAGGAAGAGACTGAACAAACTGATCAAGAAAGCTAGTTCTGTCCTGGGGCAGCGCCTTGACCCAGTGGAGGAGATAGGAGAGAGAAGGATGGTGGCTAAACTGTCATCTCTGCTGGAGTCCGAGTTCCACCCTATGCAGGACATACTGAACGCACTGAGGAGCTCATTTAGCAGTAGGCTACACCATCCTAGGTGGATCTACCATCCTAGGTAGAGGTTTCGCAGGTCCTTCCTACCTACGGCTGTCAGACTGTATAACCTAAGCAGGGCTGCTCGCAGAGATAGCAAAAAAACGTGACGACCTAGTAGTATTGAATGCAAAAGACGCAACAGACTTACACAAATGGTCCCCTCCAGTATACAACTAGGACAATATCAGTCGCTACGGAGGGTGACAATATGTATGGGTACATATCCATACTATGTAGGATAACTAAGTAGACAGTTATGCTGTTTATTCCATCTTGCTACAATGCTCCGCACTTTGTATATATATATTTATATATTTATGTGTATGGGGCGGGCGGTGGCGGAGTGGTTAGCACTGCGGCAGCACAGCAACTCACCCTTGGCCTGGGGATCCTGGGTTCGATCCCAGCCCCCGACCAACAGTTAGCTGTGTGGAGTTTGCATGTTCTCCCCGTGTCTGCGTGGGTTTACTCCGGGATTTCTCCGGTTTCCTCCCACATGCCAAAAACATGCAAGTTAGGTTAATTGGCATCAAAACTGGGGATTCTAAATTGTCCTTAGGTATGACTGTGAGAGTGAATGGTTGTCTGTCTCTCTGTGTTGGCCTTGTGATGAACTGGCGATCTGTCCAGGGTGTACCTTGCCTCTCGCCCAAAGATGCTGGGATAGGCTCCAGCCCCCCCCCCCCCCCCCCGCGACCCGAAAAGGATTAAGCGGAAGAAGATGAATGAATGAATGTGTACCTATGTATATCCACTGCTCTTATTTATATTTTTCGTATCTTCTTAATTGTTGCTCTGAGTGTTGCTATCCCTGTGCTGTTGCAATCCTGGAATTTCCCCATTGTGGGACTAATAAAGGCTTATCTTATCTTAGCTTACCTTACATCCAGGCTCTGACTGGGGTGCTCTCCATGGTGCTGAATCGATCTCCAGCACCACAGACAGTCCTCAGTCAAGGTTCATCTTTTTAGAACTGTGTGAAAGCGTGTATGTGAGTGTGTGTGTGCACGCGTGTGTGTTGAGGCATGTTGGCACGTGTGTGCCCAGTGGAAAAATGGTGTCACGGCTCTTCCCGTGAGTGTCAGCATGCATGGAGAGTACAAAGTGGAAAAGCATCTGTGCTTCTGGCAGTGTGTTTTTCTGTCACAGACACACTCACATATACACACCGTTGGACAGGATTAGGTGCTAATTGTGGTGGTAAAAGCTGAAATGCACATGCACTCTCTTCCTGCTGAGTGCACACACACATAGTACGCTTCTTGCTTCATGTATAGTTTTTGCAGTGTCCCTTCTTCTCACCCTACTCTCTCTCACTGTTTGAGGAGACTCATTAATGGTGTACACTTGCCTCAGAGTGGGCAGCAGAAAGAGTTCGCCGATGTGGGTGTGCTTACACCCTGCTATAGTAGGGATGTGCTGCTCAGCTCCTCTGCTTCAGTTGTAGGGTTAAATCACCCCCCACCCTCATGTTTTTTCCTCCTCAGTAACCACCCTCCTTGTCCCACAGAATGGACTCTTCCATTTGGAGGAAGTGGAAGAGCAAAAGAAGAAGTGTGTGTGTGAGGGGGGGCAGGGTTGGAGGTGGGGGAGTGTATCCTGATTGAGACTGATTGCTTATAGATGGAGGGGGGTCTGTGGAGAGTGAGGGAGATGAAGGGTGAGAGCATGCACAATAAGAGTAAAAAAAGAGGGGGAGGGGAGAGGAAAGAGAGCAGAGGGAGAGAGGGGTTGAAGAGAGTGATGGGGGTAGGGTGTGGTGGATGAGCAACTGTATTTTTCTCCATATTGCTAAAAATCCACATCCTTAAAAAAAAAAAAAGCTGCATGCTAAAACCTCATTCTCAAACTGGACATTGAAGTCGTGCTGTTTCCAGGTGCTTTACAGGCCAAACATATGATGCTGGTAATTTAGTCTTGATTGATCTTGAGCCAAGGACACATCATCTCTATTTTTCTTAAGCTAAAACATCCCTAATTCAGCCATAAATGGTTCATTTAGATCCCCTGCCGTACTATAGCTGCATGTACGTGTGGGCGTTTTCCCACGGATGCTGCATTATGTATGGTGTGTCAATTAAGCTCCCATGAGTCAAGCCAAACGACTGCAACAGCCATCCTCGGTACAGAGCCATGCACCCGCACACACAAGAGGATGTTTTTTAGACGCATGCACAGCACAGCTGCACATGCATGGCTGCACACGTGTGCACGTGCTCACTAAATGCCTTGAGGTGATTTGCTAGAAATCTCTCCCCACTTCCCATCCACATGTACTGTACTTTCCCACATCCAGAAATCCAAATGTATGTATAGATGCATGTCGACGTCCAGCCTTGGCTGTTTGCTCTCAGTGAGATCCATTCAGTTTTTACAGTAAAGAACACAGGAAATATAGAAACGCTGATTTTTATTGTGAGAAGTTAAACCACATTTATTTATTTATTACCATTACAGTGTATTGAGGATCAAATATGCTTTTTATTGTTGTTGATACACATACCATTAATATTATTAACCAAGATGAATGATAACCAGTATCTGAAACAGATATTCACCGTTAAAAATTGAAATTTTGTTCTTAAAATTGAAATATTTTATATCATATAACATGTAACAGTAACATGTGATTACAGCCTTAGTGGTCCAAAGTGTCACAAAAACCATGTTTCTAAAAAGAAAGTCACACACACACACACACACACACACACACACACACAGAGTGTCTCACAAAAGTGAGTACACCCCTCACATTTTTATAAATATTTTATAATATCTTTTCATGGGACAACGCTGAAGATATGACACTTTGATACAATGTAAAGTAGTCAGTGTACAGCTTGTGTAACAGTGTAAATTTGCTGTCCCCTCAAAGTAACTCAACACACAGCCATTAATGTCTAAACCACTGGCAACAGAAGTGAGTACACCCCTAAGTGGAAATGTCCAAATTGTGCCCAAAGTGTCAATATTTTGTGTGGCCACCATTATTTTCTAGCACTGCCTTCACTCTCTTGGGCATGGAGCTCACGCGAGTTTCACAGGTTACCACTGGAATCCTCTTCCACTCCTCCATGATGACATCATGGAGCTAGTGGATGTTAGAGACCTTGCACTCCTCCACCTTCCGTTTGAGGATGCTCCACAGATGCTCAATAGAGTTTAGGTCTGGAGACATGCTTGGCCAGTCCATCACCTTTACCCTCAGTTTCTTTAGCAAGGCAGTGGTCATCTTGGAGGTGTGTTTGAGGTCATTATCATGTTGGAATACTGCCTTGCAGTCCATTTTCTGAAGGGAGGGGATCATGCAATGCTTCAGTATGTCACAGTATTTGTTGGCATTCATGGTTCCCTCAATGAACTGTAGCTCCCCAGTGCCGGCAGCACTTATGCAGCCCCAAACCATGACACTCCCACCACCATGCTTGACTGTAGTCAAGACACACTTGTCTTTGTACTCCTCACCTGGTTGCCGCCACACATGCTTGACACCATCTGAACCAAATAAGTATACCTTGGTCTCATCAGACCACAGGACATGATTCCAGTAATCCATGTCCTTAGTCTGCTTGTCTTCAGCAAACTATTTGTGGGCTTTCTTGTGCATCATCTTTAAAAGGGGCTTCCTTCTGGGATGACAGCCATGCAGACCAATTTGATGCAGTGTGCGGCATATGGTCTGAGCACTGACAGGCTGATCCCCCACCCCTTCAACCTCTGCAGCAATGCTGGCAGCACTCATACGTCTATTTTCAAAAGACAGCCTCTGGCTATAACGCTTAGCACGTGCACCCAACTTCTTTGGTCGACCATGGCGAGGCCTGTTACGAGTGGAACCTGTCCAACACCACTGTATAGTCTTGGCCACCATGCTGCAGCTCAGTTTCAGGGTGTTGGCAGTCTTCTTATAGCCTAGGCCATCTTTATGTGGAGCAACAATTCTTTTTTTCAGATCCTCAGAGAGTTCTTTGCCATGAGGTGCCATGTTGAACTTCCAGTGACCAGTATGAGAGAGTGTGAGAGCGATGACACCAAATTTAACACACCTGCTCCACATTCACACCTGAGACCTTGTAACACTAACGAGTCACATGACACCGGGGAAGGAAAATGGATAATTGGGCACAGTTTGGACATTTTCACTTAGGGGTGTACTCACTTTTGTTGCCAGCGGTTTAGACAGTAACCTTCCTCCTGTGTTAGCTTTCTGTTACCATGCCCGGTGTTAACGGGTTGGTTTCGACCCGTGTCTTAAATCATCTTTAAAATACACTAAAAACAACAACCTATCATCCAATTTTTTTTTGTCATCTCTTGGTTACCTTGTTAGGCTTCCTTATCCATGAAAATGTTGAGTTTAATATTTTTGGTGTGGGTCTCTGGGCCTTTTTTTTTTTTTTTTTTTTTTATCAGTATACCTCTCAATTTCAATTTCAGCATCGCTATGCTGATCTGTGTCTTCTCCCTCATTTTCTCCAAAAATGTTATCTAGAACTTGGCTCACCGTAAATCTTCTTTTCATTTTTGCATGCTGCAAATTGGAGATATGCCCTCTGCAAGTCAAATGAGTGAAGTGACCTCACATGTCTGGGCATGCCCGTCTTTGTTTGTTTTGATTTTTTGCAGCTATACTGGACAAATGAGCATCCCCTGAAGCTCACATGATTGGGAGAGGAGGTGGCTGTCAGTGTGTGGGCTGACAGTGCACTTATGATTTCAATTTTGGCTCTAGTTATTGCTTTATAATCTTATTTTTATAACCGGGTCGAAACCGACCCTAACACCACAAAGGATATAATTTCAACCAGAGCATTTTATAATGTAGTGAAAAAAAATTTTTTGTTTAATTTTGTTGAAATCAAGGTTCCTGACAAAGTCAAAAAGCCTTGATGCAATAAACAAATTTTATGTGATTCTTTTATGCATTTAAAAACTAAAACGGGTCGGTGCCGACCCTAACACAAGAGGAAGGTTTTAATGGCCGTGTGTTCAGTTATTTTGAGGGGACAGCAAATTTACACTGCTATACAAGCTGTACACTGACTACTTTACATTGTATCAAAGTGTCATATCTTCAGTGTTGTCCCATGAAAAGATATAAGATATTTACAAAAATGTGAGGGGTGTACTTACTTTTTTGAGGTACTGTATAGTGGTGTGAAAAAGTGTTTGCCCCATTCCTGATTTCTCATTTTTTTGTATGTTTGTCACACTGAAATGTTTCAGATCAAACAAATTTAAATATTAGACAAAGATAACACTAGTAAACACAAAATGCAGTTTTTAAATGAAGGTGTTTACTATTAAGGGGGAAAAAATCCAAACCTACGTGGCACTGTGAAAAAGTGATTGCCCCCTAAACCTAATAACTGGTTGGGCCACCCTTAGCAGCAACAACTGCAATTAAGCATTTGCGATAACTAGCACTGAGTCTTTTACAGTGCTGTGGAGGAATTTTGGCCCACTCATCATTGCAGAATTGTTGTAATTCAGCCACATTGGAGGGGTTTCAAGAATGAACCACCTTTTTAAGGTCATGCCACAGCATCTCAATCAGATTCAGGTCAGGACTTTGACTAGGCCACTCCAAAATCTTCATTTTGTTTTTCTTAAGCCATTCAGAGGTGGACTTGCTTGTATGTTTTGGATCATTGTCCTGCTGCAGAACCCAAGTGCACTTCAGCTTGAGGTCACGAACAGATGGCCGGACATTCTCCTTCAGGATTTTTGGTAGACAGCAGAATTCATGGTTTCATTTACCACAGCAAGTCTTCCAGGTCCTGAAGCAGCAAAATAGCCCCAGACCATCACACTACCACCACCATATTTTACTGTTGGTATGACGTTCCTTTTCTGAAATGCTGTGTTACTTTTACCCCAGATGTAATGGAACACACACCTTCCAAAAAGTTCAACTTTTGTCTCGTCAGTCTACAGAGTATTTTCCCAAAAGTCTTGGAGATCATCAGGATGTTTTCTGGCAAAACTGCGATGAGCCTTTATGTTCTTTTTGCTCAGCAGTGGTTTTCATCTTGGAACTCTGCTATGCAGGCCATTTTTGCCCAGTCACTTTCTTATGGTGGAGTCATGAACACTGTGGGCAGGCTCAACACTTTTTTGTGACCTCTTGAATGAGTTGTCGCTGCACTCTTGGGGTAATTTTGGTCAGCTGGCCACTCGTGGGAAGGTTCACCACTGTTCCATGTTTTTGCCATTTGTGGATAATGGCTCTCACTGTGGTTCGCTGAAGTCCCAAAGCTTTAGAAATGGCTTTATAACTTTTTCCAGACTGATAGATCTCAATTACTTTGTTTCTCATTTGTTCCTGAATTTCTTTGGATCGCAGCATGATGTCTAGCTTTTGAAGATCTTTTGGTCTACTTCACTTTGTCAGGCAGGTCCTATTTAAGTGATTTCTTGATTGAGAACAGGTGTGGCAGTAATCAGGCTGAGGTGTGGCTAGAGAAATTGAACTCAGCTTTCCAAAGATGTGATAAACCAGTTAATTTATGTTTTAACAGGGCAGGGGGCAATCACTTTTTCATGCAGGGCCATGTAGGTTTGGATTTTTTATTTATTTTTTACCCTTAATAATAAACACCTTCATTTAAAAACTGTATTTTGTGTTTACTTGTGTTATCTTTGTCTAATATTTAAATTTGATGATCTGAAACATTTAAGTGTGACAAACATACAAAAAAAATGAGAAATCAGGAGGGGGCAAACACTTTTTCACACCATTATATATATATATATATATATATATATATATATATATATATATGAAGTGTACCAGTGAATTCACATTGATGTTGTTGATTTGAGTCTAAAAGTGTTCCTCTGAACCTCCATAGGTACATCAGGACCCTTTACCTGGGTCTCATGTCGCGTCGACAGAAGGAGCACCAGCGGCGCTGGTACTGGGCCATGATGTTCGAGTATGCTGACGTCAACATGCTGCGTCTGCTGGAGACTTTCTTGGAGTCGGCCCCACAGCTGGTCCTTCAGCTTTCCATCATGATCCAGGAGAACCGAGCTGAGACGCTGCAGTGTAGGTGGAGTGGCTCTCTGAAAATCTTGAGGGGGAAAAAAAGGCAGTGCTTCACAAGCTGTTGTCACGATCACCGGCATAATACCACGTTTCATGTAGCCAACAAAGCACACAGAAATCAACAGCTGCACAAACAGTCCTAAGCAATTTACACACATTGTAGTCAGTAATGTGTGACTGCAGACGGCTGCTGTATTATCACAGGTGTTTTGTATGTGTGTGTGTGGGGGGGGGAGTAGGTTGTTAAAAGAGAAGGAGCAGGATCACAAGTGTTTGAAGGTGGTGCTAGCTAGCTCCATCATCCTCCTCTTCTTATTCATCCAGGATATGCATCATCTCAGATGACCACCCACTATCAGTTAGGACAACTTTTACTTTAATATAGATATGTGACTGGGGCAAAGAAGGTGGATGCAGTCGGCAGCTGTGAAATAAAATAGAATATCTTCTAGTTTGCTTATATTTTATAATAATTAGCTTTAGTAATATTTAGGATAGTGAGAATTCTGTTATTATGTTGCTGGTTATTATTACAGTGCATCCGGAAAGTATTCATAGTGCTTTACGTTTTCCACATTTTGCTACGTTACATCCTTATTCCAAAATGGAATAAATTCATTTTTTTCCTCAAAATTCTACACACAATACCTCATAATGACAACAGGAAAAAAGTTTTTCTTGAGATTTTTGCAAATTTATTAAAAATAAAAAACTAAGAAATAGTAGTAGATTAGTTTATTTGACAGGGACAGTGCAATAAACATAGACAATTAATCAAAGACAATCAATCTGATGTGTTGCACATAGAGTGTATAGCTATTAGCTAATTTGCAACTCTTGTCCCTGGATGGGCTTTAGAAAAAAGAATCAAGATAAAAAATATACACAATAACCACATACATCAATGCAGAAAAATTATAAATACACAATTATAAATATTATAAATACACAAATATAACAGCCTGACTCACATTTAACATAAATATTATAAATACACAAATATAACAGCCTGACTCACATTTAACACATATAACATAACTCACATTTGCCTATTTCAGGCCTTCCTCCCTCCATCACTCACTATAAACAAACACATTTATTCCTTCCCTTCATTCACTCTCACTTTGCAGACAAATAATTCATACATGAGTACATTCTTGTTTATTTTTCAGCCAGTTTTTAACATTTTTAGTGAATGTTTTAAAGTCCGTTATTATTTTAATTTCATTTGGCATTGTGTTCCAGATGTGACTGCCCTTTATAGAGAAAGCTGTTTGTCCAAATGTGGTTCTGCGGTGGAATATTTTACAGTTATTGTTAACAGAACTCCTGGTGGCTCTGCTGCTGTCCTGTCTTTGGACGAAACCAGCAAGTGGCTCGGGTGCTGATTTATGGAAACATTTGAACGTTAATTTCAGAAGACAGAGGTCAATGAAGCTCTCAAAACTCAATAGGTTGTATTTTTTTAAAACATTACAGTGATGCCACCTAATGGGCTTTTTGTCCAAGATTTTTAGGGTTTGATTATATAATGAACCTATATGTCTTATTGTGGAAGGGGCTGCTTGAGCCCAGACTGTCAAACAGTATGATATATGAGAAAAAACCATAGAATGCATATACAGTGCAGCTGCTTCGTAAGGTATGTAATATCTAATTAATTTAAAGCAGTTCAGATTTTTTTTTACTGTTTTTGAAATTTTCTTTATATGAAGATTAAATTTGAGTTGAGGATCTAGTACAATGCCAAGGTATTTGAATTCTGTAGCTAAACTGATGTCATGATCATGTATATTAACTTTAAAATGTTGCAGGTTACATTTTTTGATTGAAAAGCACATTGAGACTGTTTTCTGAAGGTTCAGCAATAGATGGTTCTTGAGGAGCCACTCTTGGACATCAACCATACTTGTAGACAGTACATCTGCAGCCTGTGCTGGAGTCTTGGCAGCTGTGTAAATAACTGCATCATCTGCATAAAGTTGGCATGTTGCAGCTGAGCAGTGTAACGGCAAGTCATTAATAAAAATGCTGAAAAGTAAAGGACCAAGAATGGACCCTTGTGGGATACCCATGCGGTTGTTTAAAAATGAGGATTTATCCTGGTGAACTTTTACACACTGTTCTCTATTCTGGAGATAAGATGCAAACCATTCTAATGTATTTGGGGAGAAGTTAAAAGATACCATTTTGGATAAAAGCAAACTGTGGTTTACAGTATCGAAAGCCTTTTTGAGATCTAGAAAAACAGCTCCTACCACATTACCCCTGTCCAAGGACTGTTTGACGTTTTCAATAAGGCAACAATTTGCTGTTTCTGTTGAGTATCCTGGTCTAAAACCAAACTGATGTGGATGAAGAAGTTGACTGTCTTGTAAGTAGTCTATCAGCTGTGTAGCTACAACTTTTTCAAGAACCTTAGATAGGACTGGTAAAATAGAGATTGGGCGGTAATTGCATATATCGTCTTTACTGCCTGATTTATGAACTGGTATGACGACAGCTTTTTTCCAGCCAGATGGAAATGTACTAGACCTAATGGAGAGATTAATGAGATGAGTCAGTGGTTTGATTAATATTTTGCTGTGCATTTTGAGAAAGGAGGTGCTCATATTGTAGATATCATTAGTTTTTGAGTTTGACAGTGTTTTAACAATACCAGCAATTAACTTCTCATTTACCTCATCGATGTGAAAAGTATCTGTTGGAAGTATGGAATTTGTGTTGTTGAGCACATTTGGCAGCACAAAAATTTTTGTTAAGTCTTCCACAGAGCCCACAAAGTGTGAATTAAATTCATTTGCCAAAGTAGCCTTGTCACTGACGGTCTTGCCATTGATTCTAAGTTCCTTTACCCCCTTCTGATCGTTTTTTTTATTAGTTAAGTTATTTAAATGCCTCCATAGGGAACTGTTGTTACCCTTTGCATGATCTATCAGTTTATTGTAATAAGATATTTTTGATTTTCGCAGCTCATGTACCACTTTATTTCTTAAACTTTTGTACACAAGGTGATCATTTTGTAGTTTGGAGGTTAGTGATGTTTTCAGTGCATAGTCTCGCCTCTTCATAAGTTTTCTTATTTCATTATTTAACCATGGTAGGCTAATCTTCTGTTGTCTACTTTTAATTTGCTTTGAAAATTTTTCTATAGACTTTGTGATTGTTGCAGTTATAAAATTACAACAATCATCTACTTCACATGTTGACATGAGCTGCTCCCAATTTTGATTCTCTAAGTAATGTTCAAACTCCTCATTTTTTGATTTGGGGATAATAAAATTTGATTTGTCAGTATCGGCTCCCCCAAAATACTGTAGTCGCTTTTTAGTAAGTTTCCTGACAGCAAGAACCATGTTATGATCTGAGAGACCAGTTACAAGATTATAGGTTCTGGTTATTCGTTCTGGTTTATTAGTAAATACCATGTCAATAAGTGTTCTGGATTGTTTGGTTATCCTGGTGGGTCCTTTGATGATTTGCTGGTAATTAAATTTAGTCATGAGGCTTTTCAGTTTTTGTTTGTCTTTTTTATCAGACCAGTTGATATTAAAGTCACCATGAATTATTGTTTCTCTGTTCTTCTCAAGTTGTTTAACCAGATCACTTAATTCATTATAAAAGGAAGAGTTGTGTGACGGTGGGTTGTACACTACTGCAATGTTGAAATTCATTACCGGAGAGAGACATACATTAACAGCTAAACATTCAAGTGAAGTATTCAAATCAACCAGTTGACATTTATATTTCTCTTTGATGTAAATTAAAACACCTCCTCCCCTCCCTACCTGCCTGTCTTTTCTAAAACACTGGTAGCCCACAATATCGATCATATTAGTGTCTATGTTACTGTGTAGCCAGCTTTCTGAGAGACAAAGGTAGTCCAGATTTGAGTCCAACAGCAACACCGAAATCTCATCTCTTTTGGGGATTATGCTCCGTATGTTTAAATGACCACCGAGGATCCCCTTTGGTTTAGCCTTGGTGTCCCAAAGAACTCGTGCATGATTAACAGTTTGGAAAAATAAATGTTGTTTTTGCTTTTGTACAGCTCGGTTTTGTGCTAACCCAGTGGTCTGCTGTTTAATAGTGGCAGGTCCAGGGTTAAGGTGAATATCTCCTGCCAGAAGTAGCAGAACTAACAGAACTTTAACTGTATATCCTCTGCCATATTGTGATTTTTGCTTAACAGCCATGTTTGCCTTAATTTGGAAGTTTTTGCTCAGGGCTTTTAAAGACCACATAGAGTGTAGTGTGAGATGTCCAAGCCCAAATCCATACAGATAAAACTTTTTAACTTCACCTTTGGTTGAGTTTGTCGGAAAATCCTTCTTGTTGCAGGTCCAGACACACAAAGACAAAACGAAGAGGAAGTAGAGAAGTAGAGAAGGCTTATTAGTGGTGCCCATCAGCCCGCTTTTTAATCCGGTGGCAGCCATCTTCAGTCTTTCTTGGAAAGAAGGAAAAAGAAAATCTGTGATAGTAAAATAAATTCTGCTTATATCGCCAGAATCTGATCCGATCGTCCTCGAATCCAGCTGGGCCTCAGCTAGCCAACTAGCCCCTTCCGTTGCTGGTCTCGTTGCTCATAGTCGCCGTAACTGGTCTCCCGTCCCGCTCCTCCAACCGAGTCTCGTCACACACCGCCGCTGCCACCGAGCTCCGCTGAGGTCACGGTAAGTCCTCCGCTAGGCACCGCCACCTACCGTCGTCTGCCTGGGTGAAATCTCTGCTGAGCCCCGTCAACAAATAGCCGCTTGCCTGGTAGTATCTCCGCTGGGCCTCGCAGCTGGGCTTCGATTCAGGCTGGTGTAAGGTGGAATGACTGGCGCCAGCTTTAAGCTAACTAGCGTTAGCTTAGCAATCGCTTCGGGTAGTCTCGTCGCACACCGCCGCTGCAGTCACGGTAAGTCCTCCGCTGGGCACCGCCGCCTACCGCCGTCTGCCTGGGTGAAATCTCTGCTGAGCCCCGTCAACAAATAGCCGCCTGCCTGGTAGTATCTCCGCTGGGCCTCGCAGCTGGGCTTTGATTCAGGCTGGTGTTAGGTGGAATGGCTGGCGCCAGCATTAAGCTAACTAGCGTTAGCTTAGCAATCGCTTCAGGTAGGGCACATCAGTGAATCACAAGGAAGCGCTGGAATCGCTGGTCAGTTTACTCACAGTGGCCGGATAAAAGCGATCAAAGGGGTAATCCACCGGAGGTATATCCGATCGCTGTAGGTTAGTTATTTAGAGACTGGCGCCAGCATTAAGCTAACTAGTGTTAGCTTAGCAATCGCTTCAGGTAGCATTAAGCTAACTAGTGTTAGCTTAGCAATCGCTTCAGGAAGGCGCAGGAAGTCGCTGGAGAAAGGCGATTAAAGGGCAATCCAGCGGAGGTGGCAATTCAGCCCGTGCGTGTTCGCCACGAGCGCCGATCGCTGCAGGCCAGCCACTTTTAATGGCAAAATCAGTGACTTTGTCTCAGCACTGAAAAAGTGTGACCATCCCGGTCGCCATCTTGAGTAGGAGCCGTAAAGGTCACACTGGTGTCAGAAGTGGGATATGGAGCGAGATGAGGATCCAGGCGGAGGTACAGCGGCCGGAGCGATTCATCGCTCAGCCGGGAACGGAGTGTAGAGCTGAGACGCCGGCCCCTGGAGAGCTCTTGTACATAAGTATTCACAGCCTTTACTCAATACTTTGTTGATGCACCTTTGGCAGCAATTACAGCCTCAGTACTTTTGAATATGATGCCACAAGCTTGGCACACATATCTTTGGGCAGTTTGGCCCGTCCCTCTTTGCAGGACCTTTCAAGCTCCATCAGGTTGGATGGGAAGCGTCGGTGCACAGCCATTTTCAGATCTCTCCAGAGATGTTCAATTGGATTCAAGTCTGGGCTCTGGCTGAGCCACTCAAGGACATTCACAGAGTTGTCCTGAAGCCACTCCTTTGATATCTTGGCTGTGTGCATAGGGTCGTTGTCCTGCTGAAAGATGAACCGTCGCCCCAGTCTGAGGTCAAGCGCACTCTGGAGCAGGTTTTCATTCAGGATGTCTCTATACATTGTTGCATTCATCTTTACCTCTATTCTGACTAGTCTCCCAGTTCCTGCCGCTGAAAAGCATCCCCACAGCATGATGCTGCCACCACCATGCTTCACTGTAGGGATGGTATTGGCCTGGTGATGAGCGGTGCCTGGTTTTCTCCAAACATGACGCCTGGCATTCACACCAGAGAGTTCAATCTTTGTCTCATCAGACCAGAGAATTTTGTTTCTCATGGTCTGAAAGTCATTCAGGTGCCTTTTGGCAAACTCCAGGTGGCCTGCCATGTGCCTTTTACTAAAGAGTGGCTTCCATCTGGCCATTCTACCATACAGGCCTGATTGTTGGATTGCTGCAGAGATGGTTGTCCTTCTGGAAGGTTCTCCTCTTTCCACAGAGGAACGCTGAAACTCTGACAGAGTGACCATCGGGTTCTTGGTCGCCTCCCTGACTAAGGCCCTTCTCCCCCGATCGCTCAATTTAGATGGACGACCAGCTCTAGGAAGAGTCCTGGTGGTTCCAAACTTCTTCCATTTACAGATGATGAAGGCCACTGTGCTCAATGGGTCCTTCAAAGCAGCAGACATTTTTCTGTACTCTTCCCCAGCTTTGTGCCTTGAGACAATCCTGTCTTGGAGGTCTACAGACAATTCCTTTGACTTCATGCTTGGTTTGTGCTCTGACATGCACTGTCAACTGTGGGACCTTATATAGACAGGTGTGTGCCTTTCCAAATCGTGTTCAATCAACTGAATTTAGCACAGGTGGACTCCAATTAAGCTGTAGAAACATCTCAAGAATGATCAGTGGAAACAGGATGCACCTGAGCTCAATTTTGAGCTTCATGGCAAAGGCTGTGAATACTTATGTACACGTGAATACGTAGTTTTTTATTTTTAATAAATTTGCAAAAATCTAAAAAAAAAAAAACTTTTTTTCACATTGTAATTACGACGTATTTATTTGTAGAATTTTGAGGGAAAAATGAATTTAATCCATTTTGGAATAAGGCTCTAACATAACAAAATGTGGAAAAAGTGAGGCATTGTGAATACTTTCCAGATGCACTGTAAGTTAAATAAATGCTTATAAAACCTGATCAACATTAGAAAATCACTCTGCATTGTTCAGGAGGGTATTATGAAGTTAAAGGGACAGTGCTTTTGAAGTGGAGTAACATGAAATACTTATAATTATTAAATTATCTTCAGTAATCAGTGGTTTGATTGCTTTCCTTATAGAGAATGACCAGAGTCAGGGCTACAGGAGAGCATAACATACCCTTTTTATGCCTAATGTTCACCATCTAAAAAGTCTGAAATTTCTATATCTTCGTGGTGATTCAAGAGAATGCTATCTTAAACTTATTCATATGGCTTCACACAGCACTTTATTTTAGCGCTATATTTTCAATTGAAGATCATCTGTTACTTCACAGCAATGCACAGTGGCCTTGCCCTGTATTCCTCCACCAAACAGCTGTGAGTAATGTAGGTCCAACTCAAAGAACACAAAAAACCCAACTGTATAAAAATGAGCCACTATGACAGCAACAACAAAATTCCTTTCAGTGTGGAGCCTGTGGGAAACATTTACAAGCCAGAATATATAGAGGGAGAGCAGGAGAACAAGCAGAGAGAGTTGTGAAATTCAAAGCGAAAATGAAAATAAATCAAAAAAACTTGTCACATAGATAAAGGCATTGGTATCCTACCTGACAGGTGGGAACAGCCATACTCTTCTGTAAATGCATGTGTGCTTTATTAGTCCTGATTGTTTTATAACAAGAAGACAAGTGAGCACTGCAAAAGCAGAGATGTCTCAGGGCAGTGCAGCAAGTGTTTACGTACAACTTCAGTGCAGTAAGCTACAACTGTCTGAGGACTATCCATCAACGGAATACAGTAAAATCTATACAGTGACTACCTCTGTTGCTTGATTTGAACATACTGCAAATGCCCAAATGCAAACCATCTCTGGAATCTTATTAAAGTGTAAACAGGTGCCCCAAAAAACTCTGACTCCTCTCTGGAGACTCAGCTGTTTGATGGTGGGATGTAGTCCATGGCCACTGTGCAATACTGCATTAAAATACGGATGCTCTTCGGTTCAAATGAAGCGCTCAAGTGCTGTCTCATGCAAGCTTGAAGCATTCACTCAAATCATAGTGAGGTTTTTGTATTTTTGTACAGTAAAAATTAGCTCTAAGAAGGGGTTGTTTACACACCGCTGCAAACCTGACTCTGTGGTCAGCTCCCCTCCCTCACTCTCTAAAAGTAAGGAATGCAGACCACCAGTTACTGAAAGTAAACCATTGACTGCTCAGAAGCATTTTCACATGACCCCACTTCAAAAAAAATATCAATTTAAATCAGTAAAAGTGAAGACTGCGATCCTGTTTTAATCACTGTTCACTTTTCATTCAGGCATATAAAGTACTTATGTTAAAGAGAAAATTCTGGCAGGAGTTACAGATATGGACAAATTTGTTGGTACCTTTCCACAAAAAAACAAAACAAAAAACAAATGACTATCTCTGAAATAACTTGAAATTGACAGAAGTTTAATGGCATCCCTTTTTGTCTGTATCATATTTAACACAAATTAGACTTTGCTTTTGATTATTGATTCAGTTGAATATTTTGTATAATTAAACAAAAAAAAATGCCATGAACAAAAAAGATGGTACCCTTAAATATTTTGTGGCACGACCTTTTGCATCACTGCCAACAAGTGATTTCTGTACTTCACAATGACACCTCTGCATTTGCCAACAGCCATTCAGCCCATTTAAAGGGAAAACACTTGTCACTGAGTAGTTTGGTATCATTGTGTGCATCACACTGAACATGGGCCAGAGAAAGAAAAAGAGAGAGCTGTCTGAGACTCAGAAGATTATAGATAACCATGTTAAAGGTAAAGGCTATAAGATCATCTCCAAGCAGCTTCATGCTCCTGTGAACACAGTTACCAGTGTTATTTAAAAAAAATACAAGTTTCATGGGACTGTAACCAACCTCCCAGGATGTAGGCTCAAGGCAAAATTGAAACTCAGGTTGATCAGACCCCTCATGGATTGTCATCATCATGGTGGGGGGTTTGTGTGCCCTAGTGATCCCAGGAGCTATGTTGTCCGGGGCAATTTGCCTCTGGTAGGGTCACCCACAATAAACTGGTCCTGGGTGAAGGGCCAGACTAAGAACGATCCAACAGACTCTCATGATGAAAGCTCAAACAAGGATTCAGTGTACCCCGCCCGGTTTGGGGTTACCGGGGCCCCACCCCGGAGCCAGGCCTGAGGGAGGGGTTCAATGGCTAGCGCATGGTGGCCGAGTTTCCGCCCATGGGACCCGGCCAGGCTCAGCCCAAAGGAATTACATGGGTCCACCCTCCAGTGGGCTCACCACCTGGAGGAGGGACCGTGGGGGTTCAGTGCTATGTGGATCAG
Source organism: Pholidichthys leucotaenia (assembly GCA_020510985.1). Lineage (NCBI taxonomy): Eukaryota > Metazoa > Chordata > Actinopteri > Cichliformes > Pholidichthyidae > Pholidichthys > Pholidichthys leucotaenia. The sequence continues at coordinate 222,326,848 of CM035845.1, read as the reverse complement.
GGGGCGGTAGAAGGCAGAGACCTTGGCAGTCTGATCCCAGGCTTCCTAAACTGGCTTTTGGGACGTGGAATGTCACCTGTCTGGTGGGGAAGGAGCCTGAACTGGTGCATGAGGTTGAGAAATACCGACTAGATATAGTTGGCCTTACCTCAACACACAGCTCCAGTTCTGGAACCAGTCTCCTGGAGGAGGGCTGGAGCTTGGCGTACTCTGGAGTTGCCCCTGGCGAGAGGCAGCGAGCAGGGGTGGGTATTCTTGTATCTCCCCACCTTGCAGCTTCTATATTGGAGTTTTTCCTGGTAGACGAAAGGGTTATTTCCCTGCGCCTTCGGGTTGGGAAATGGGTCCTGACCATCATTTGTGCCTATGCAGCAAATGATGGTTCAGAGTACCCACCCTTTTTGGAGTCTCTGACTGGGGTGCTGGAGAGTGCTCCTCTTGGAGACTCCATTATCCTACTGGGGGACTTCAATGCGCATGTGGGCAACAACAGTGAAACCTGGAGGGGGTGATTGGGAGGAACGGTCTGCCCGATCTGAACCCGAGTGGTGTTCAGTTATTGGACTTCTGTGCTAACCACAGTTTGTCCAAAACAAACACCATGTTCAAGCATAAGGGTGTCCATATGTGCACCTGGCACCAGGACACCCTAGGTCGCAGGTCGATGATCGGTTTTGTTATCGTGTCATCAGACCTGCGACCGTATGTCTTGGACACTCGGGTAAAGAGAGGTGCAGAGCTGTCAACTGATCACCACCTGGTGGTGAGTTGGAGCCGATGGCAGGGGAGGACGCCATTCAGACCTGGTAGACCCAAACGTATAGTGAGGGTGTGCTGGGAATGTCTGGCTGAGGCCCCTGTCCGGGAGGTTTTTCAACTCCCACCTCCGGAAGAACTTCGACCACATTCTGTGGGAGTCTGGAGACATGGAGTCTGAATGGGCCATGTTCTCCACCTCTATTGTTGAAGCGGCGGCCCAGAGCTGCAGCCACAAGGTCGTTGGTGCATCTCGTGGTGGCAACCCCCGAACCAAGTGGTGGACACCAGTGGTGAGGGGGGCCATTAAGCTGAAGGAGGAGTCCTATCAAGCTTGGTTGGCTTGTGGGACTCCCAAAGCAGCTGAGGTGTACTGGCAGGCCAAGTGGAGTGCGGCTCGGGTGGTTGTTGAAGCAAAAACTCGGGTGTGGGAGGAGTTCTGCGAGGCCATGGAACAAGACTTTCGGTCGGCATCGAAGAGATTCTGGCAAACTGTCCAGCGGCTCAGGAGGGGGGAACAGCTCCCTGTCCAAACTGTGTATCATGCGGATGATGTGCTGCTGACTTCGACTGGGGATATCATTGGGGGGTGGAAGGAATACTTCGAGGATCTCCTCAATCCCACTAACACGCCTTCCACAAAGGAAGCAGGGTTTGTAGACGAGGGGGACGACTTGACCATCACAGGGGCTGAGGTCACCAAGGTGGTTAAAAATCTCTTTAGTGGCCTGGCCTTGGGCGTGGACGAGATCCGCCCCCAAGGACTGGGGGCTGTCATGGTTGACACGCCTCTGCAACGTTGCGTGGAGTTCGAGGACAGTGCCTTTGGCATGGCAAACCAGGGTGGTGGTTCCTCTCTTTAAAATGGGTGACCGGAGGGTGTGCTCCAACTTTAGAGGGATCACACTCTTCAGCCTCCATGGGAAGGTCTATGCCAAGGTACTGGAGAGGAGAGTCCGGCCGTTGGTTGAACCTCGGATTCAGGAGGAGCAATGTGGTTTTCGTCCTGGCCATGGCACATCGGACCAACTCTTTACTTTCTCCAGAATCCTCGAAGGTTCGTGGTAGTTTGCCCAACCAGTTTACATGTGTTTTGTGGACTTGGAGAATGCATTCAACTGCATCCCTTGTGTTTTTTTGTGGGGGGTGCTTCGGGAGTATGGGGTATCGGGGTTGTTATGACGAGCTACTGTATGTGGTCTCTATACGACCATTATGAGAGTTTGGTTCGTATTGCCAACACTCGGTCGGACTCATTCCCAGTGAGAGTTGGACTCCGCCAGGGCTGCCCTTTGTCACCGATCCTGTTCATAATTTTTATGGACAGGATTTCTAGGCGCAGCCAGGGAACGGAGGGTGTCATGCTTGGTGACCACATGATCTCATCTCTGTTGTTTGCAGATGATATTGTCCTGTTGGCTTCATCCAGCAATGACCTACAGGTCTTACTGGGATGGTTTGTTACTGAATGTGAAGCGGCTGAGATGAGAATCAGCACCTCCAAGTCCGAGTCCATGGTCGTCAGCCGGACAAAGGTGGATTGTCCTCTCCGAGTTGGGGACAAGCTCCTGCCCCAAGTGGAGGAGTTTAAGTATCATACAACTAGGAACATACCGGTCGCTATGGAGGGTGAGAATATGTATGGGCACATAATCATACCATGTAGGATAACTAAGTAGACGGTTATGCTGTTTCATTCCATCTAGCAACAATGCTCTGCACTGTGTGTGTTTATATATTTACATATTTATTCCATCTAGCTACAATGCTCAGCACTGGGTGTGTTTATATATTTATATATCTACATATTATTCCATCTAGCTACATTGCTCCGCACTGTGTGTGTTTATATACTTGCATATTTATTCCACCTAGCTGCAATGCTCCGTACTGTGGGTGTTTATATATTTACATATTTATTCCATCTAGCTACAATGCTCTGCACTGTGTGTTCATATATTCATATATTTATTCCATCCAGCTACAATGCTCTGCACTGTGTGTCTGTGTGTGTGTGTATATATATATATTTTATAGTAATACGTACATATGTATATTAGCTGCTCTTGCTTGCTTGTTTTTTTTCTTGCCTTCTGATTGTTGCTCTGAGTGTTGCTATCCCTGTGCTGTTGCAATCCTGGAATTTCCCCGTTGTGGGACTAATAAAGGCTTATCTTATCTTATCTTAAGTGAGGGGAGAATTGAGCGAGAGATTGACAAAAGGATCGGAGCAGCATCTGCAGCGATGCGGACGTTGTACCGGTCTGTTGTTGGTGAAGAGGGAGCTAAGCTCTAAGGCAAAGCTGTCGATTTACCCGTCAATCTACGTTCCTACCCTCACCTATGGTCATGAGCTTTGGGTAATGACCGAAAGAATGAGATTGCGGATACAAGCGGCTGAAATGAGCTTCCTTCATAGGACTGCTGGACTCACCCTTAGCGATAGGGTGAAGAGCTCAGTCATCTGGGAGAGGCTCAGAGTAGAACCGCTGTTCCTCCACATTGAAAGGAGCCAGTTGAGGTGGTATGGGCATCTGATCAGGATGCCTTTTGGACGCCTCCCACTTGAGGTGTTTCGGGCATGTCCCACTGGGAGGAGACCCCAGGATAGACCCAGGACTCACTGGAGAGATTATATCTCCCAGCTGGTCTGGGAACGCCTTGGTATCCTCTCTGAATTGCTGGAGAAGGTGGCTGGGGAGAGGGAAGTCTGGGCTTCTCTGCTTGATCTGCTGCCTCCGTGACCCAGACCTCCGGAAAAGCGGTAGAAGATGGATGGATGGATGGACATTTGGAGGTTGCTCAGAAGAATAGTGTGTATTGTAGAATAAGAGCCTAGAGGGAACCATCCAAAATCACTCATTCTGAACTCCAAGGTTAAGATACATCACCTTCTGAATCACACCATCTTACATTTTGAAAAACAATGGGCTCCATGGAAGAAGACCAGGAAGGTTCCCCTACTGACAGAAAAAAACAAAAAATAGCCAGCTAAAATGCTTGCTAACAAGCCCCAAAGTTTCTGGAAGAATGTCCTTTGTACTGATGAGACAAAATTGGAGCTTTTTTGGCCAGTCATATCAGCTCTTTGTTTACGGAAGGAAAAGTGAAGTTTTAAAAGAAAAGAACGCCAGAGATAGATGCACCACAGAAAGATCTGAAAATTGCAGTGTGGAGATGTCACCCTTCAAAGACAGCTTGAGCAGTTTGTGCAGGAAGAGTGGGCCAAACTACCTATTGGCAAATGCAGACGTCTCATTGTGAAGTAGAGGTCATTTGTTGGCAGTGATTGCTGCAGAAAATTGTGCCACAAAATATTAAATTTAAGGGTATCTATGTTATTATATTCATGCCATTTTAATTTGTTTAAATATATTAAAATTCAACTAAATTGAAAAAAGTGTTAATTAAATATGATATCAAAATAAGGGATTCTATTAAACGTCCGTCCATTTCAAGTTATTTCAGAGGTACTGTAGTTGTGTGTTTTTGGTTTTCGTGGAAGGGTACCAGCAAATTTGTCCACATCTGTAAACTACACTTATTGACATCATTAAGATAAGGGAATCAAGTGTCTCCAAGCAGTGCCATATTGTCACGATCCTCCTCGTGCGCTTTTACGCAACGCATCGAGGAGTGAGGAGGAAGAATGGATTTACTCGCAGGGTTACACCACAACACATTTATTAACAAGTCACACAGTTCCAAAGCAAAGACATACAAAAGGCTACGTAGTGCACAAAAGGGCTCACACGATTGGACGTGCAGCGGGCAGACCACTGTGCACGGTGGCCACAAGACACACAGAACGAAATACACAATAGCTCGGGTTAACTTAGAGTCCTCCAGGATGCTCGACTGGCTGGAGACAGAAACTGGGCAAAGTGCCAAAGCGTAGCAGCAAACTGCACGGGGAAACGCAAACAGTTACTCACAGAGCAGGAGCAGTCTGAGTAGTCCAAGATTTCCAACGAGTACACACAACCAATTACTACACTGAGGGGAGTAGCGACAGTGTAGCTTCCTATATCCTCATAAGACAGTACATCCATAAGACAATACACACACAATGGTCCAGCAATGCTTGACTGGCAACAGCCGCTTAAGTACAAGCATTGCTGGAACAACAAATTGGTTGCACCTGGGCGAGGCGCGGGAAAGGCAATGCTGGAGTGGAATCAGCTGGCTGTCAAGAGAGAGGGGGCATAGTCGGACCGGCAATTGTTAGACAACGCCCACACGAATGTAGGTCAAGGAGACTGCCTAACAGCTGCCGGCCAGAGCGGTGACTACAGGCACGGAAAAAAGAACAACAAACATAGAAACAACAAGAACTCAAAAGATAACACAATACACAAATAACCCGATAACCTGAGCGACAGAGAACGGTCAGAACCGAGTCCAAAGAGCAACACCGGCTCGGTTCGTGACACCATATGCTAGCTCACACTCACATCAATGCCCCATTTAAGTTTAGTTTAATTTTGAACACCATCAGCCATCAAATAAGTATCAAAATAATTAAGTCATGTCTGAAAGGGAGTAGGAGGAATTAGTTATTAAAACTCGTACATCCCCAATTCAATTTTTTTTTTTACTTAATATCTTCGGCAGGTGTAATATCTTGTGATAATATAATGACAATAATAGTAATAACAACCACTGTGATGACCTTCTAATACACTCCAGTAATGGACTTGTGTTGAAATTTTGAATTTCAAAGTATTTTAGTGAGTGCCCTCTGAAGGGTTAATGCAGTATTTATTATTGCACTGTTTTCTTGTCGCTGTATACACACACACACACACACACACACACACACACACACACACACATCAGTATACACACATACATGGATTTACATACAGAACTGAGAAAGTATTGTTTATTTTTTCTTAAATAAACACATTCATACTATACCTTAATTGCTTTATCTCATAATAATCAATTATGTTCACTCTATTTTCTAGTATTACACATTCACAAAACTCCCCTTTCATGTACAGCATATCTAATATCTGGTAGATGTTAGTGCTGCATCGATTAGTTGAGTAATCGACTAGTCGATCGTCAGAAAATTAATCGACAACTAATTTGATAAAATTCTAAAAAACATGAATGTTTCTGACTCTAAAACATGAAAAGTTCCCACTTTTCTTGCTTGTGCATTATGAGTTAAATAAATTACGGTTTTCTAACGTCTGACAGTTGTGTTGCTACAAACATTCTTGATTAATCTGTCAAGTTCAAGTTTCAAACTCATGTTTGATGGGTCATTATTTTGTATTTAGCTATGTGGAGCTTTGATAAAACATTATATTAAAGGCAGAGAGTGAGAACAAGGTGATATTCTCAGGTGTGCAGACTCTTAGCACTCCAGCCAGTTTACCTGAATTTAACATACGGAAAGAAAATCAAATTCTCACCAGAATTTTAAGAGGATAAATTTACCACTTTTTCCCACTCAATTTGCATTTCTTTTAAATTTGCAACTTCTTCCTCAAAAATTTGCAACTTTTTCCTGTAAATTTGCTACTTTTTTGTCCTCAAGTTGCAGTTTTTTTTCTTGTAAATTAGCAACTTTGTTCTTGTAATTTTTTTAACCTTTTTCTCCAACATTTGTACTTTTTTTCCTATAAATTTGCAGCTTTTTTCTTGTATATTTGAAACTTTTCCTTTAACCCCTTAGCATTCCAACCAGTTTCCCTTAATTTAGCATATACAAAGAATTTTATTTTTTTTCCACTGGGTGGCAGTAGAAAATTTGAAACGTCCCGCCAGCTGAACACTGGAATTATAAGAAGTTAAACAGGTGAGGTAAATCATGACCTGGAGCCCTGAACATGAGCCGTGCCAACAGGAAGCCAAGATGGTGGACATGACAGAAATAATCGTGATTAGTCGACTAATTGAAAAAAATAGTCGTTAGATTAGTTGACTACCAAAATAATCATTACTTGCAGCCCTAGTAGATGTAACGAGTCATACAAATGTTGATATACAAAAGGAGCAGTTTCTCAATCCTTCTCTGCCTCTCTCTGCAGGTATCTCCTCCCTCGCCTCCCTCCTGTCTCTCGCTTGGGTCCTGGCTTCCTACCACAAACTGCTCCGAGACTCTCGCGACGACCAGCGCAGCATGAGTTACCGTGGGGCACTGCTACACCTCTTCTGGCGCCTTTTCACCATTTCCTCCCGCGTCCTCTCACTCGCCCTCTTCGCCTCACTCTTTCACATCTACTTCGGCATCTTCGTGGTGGTCCATTGGTGTGCCATGGCGTTCTGGGTGGTGCACGGGGGCACCGACTTCTGCATGTCCAAGTGGGAAGAGGTGCTCTTCAACATGGTGGTCGGCATCGTTTACATCTTCTGCTGGTTCAACGTGAAGGAGGGTCGGACACGCTACAGGATGGTGGCGTACTACATTGTGGTATTGGCTGAGAACTCCATCCTCACTGGCCTGTGGTGAGTTCTGCGCTTTCACACATCCTGGTTAGGACTATTAAATTTTCATGATTTATTTCCAAAAGTAAAGTTTTATTTATTTTATATTTTTTTGCAGGGAAAGGGAACATTTTAAACCTTTTTTTTTGTTTGTTTTGATGTTGATGATTATGATTTATACCTGTTGTGTGTCGGGAGCAGGCAGAGAGGACAGAACCAGAAGATGCAGGCAATATCCTGTTCATGAGGATTTATTTAACACTGAAAACAAGTGCAGGTTCACCACCTGCAGGAGGGATCATGGAAGTCCGGTGCTATGTGGATTAGGTGGCAGTCAAAGGCGGAGACCTTGGCGGACTGATCCCAAGCTTTCTAAACTGGCTTTTGGTACGTGGAATGTCACCTCTCTGGTGGGGAAGGAGCCTGAGCTGGTGTACGAGATTGAGCGATACCGGCTAGATATAGTCGGCCTCACCTCAACACACAGCTCCGGTTCCGGAACCAGTCTCCTGGAGAGGGGCTGGAGCTTGGCCTTTTCTGGAGTTGCCCCGGGCGAGAGGCGACGAGCAGGGGTAGGTATTCTTGTATCGCCCCACCTTGCTGCCTCTATATTGGAGTTTTCCCCGGTGGACGAAAGGGTTGCTTCCCTGCGCCTTCGGGTTGGGAAACGGGTCCTGACCATCATTTGTGCCTATGCACCAAATGATGTTTCAGAGTACCCACCCTTTTTGGAGTCTGTGACTGGGGTGCTGGAGGGTGCTCCTCCTGGAGACTCCATTGTCCTACTGGGGGACTTCAATGCGCACGTGGGCAACGACAGTGAAACCTGGAGGGGGGTGATTGGGAGGAACGGCCTGCCCGATCTGAACCCGAGTGGTGTTCAGTTATTGGACTTCTGTGCTAACCACAGTCTGTCTATAACGAACACCATGTTCAAGCATAAGGGTGTCCATATGTGCACCTGGCACCAGGACACCCTAGGCCGCAGGTCGATGATCGATTTTGTTATCGTATCATCAGACCTGCGACCGTATGTCTTGGACACCCGAGTAAAGAGAGGTGCAGAGCTGTCAACTGATCACCACCTGGTGGTGAGTTGGATCCGATGGCAGGGGAGGAAGCCATTCAGACCTGGTAGACCCAAACGTATAGTGAGGGTGTGCTGGGAGCGTCTGGCTGAGGCCCCTGTCCGGGAGGTCTTCAACTCCCACCTCCGGAAGAACTTCAACCACATTCCGAGGGAGTCTGGAGACATGGAGTCTGAATGGGCCATGTTCTCCACCTCTGTTGTTGAAGCGGCAGCCCAGAGCTGCGGCCGCAAGGTGGTCGGTGCATCTCGTGGTGGCAACCCCCGAACCAAGTGGTGGACACCAGTGGTGAGGGGGGCCATTAAGCTGAAGAAGGAGTCCTATCAAGCTTGGTTGGCTTGTGGGACTCCCGAAGCAGCTGAGGTGTACCGGCAGGCCAAGCGGAGTGCAGCTCGGGTGGTTGCTGAAGCAAAAACCCGGGTATGGGAGGAGTTCGGTGAGGCCATGGAACAAGACTTTCGGTCGGCTTCAAAGAGATTCTGGCAAACTGTTCGGCGGCTCAGGAGGGGAAAGCAGCTCCCCGTCCACACTGTGTATGGTGCGGATGGGACACTGTTGACTTCAACTGGGGATATCGTCGGGCGGTGGAAGGAATACTTCGAGGATCTCCTCAATCCCACTGATACGCCTTCCACAGAGGAAGCAGGGTTTGGGGACGAGGGGGATGACTCGCCTATCACAGGGGCTGAGGTCGCCAAGGTGGTTAAAAATCTCCTTGGTGGCCGGGCCCCGGGGGTGGACGAGATTCGCCCCGAGTACCTCAAGGCCCTGGATGTTGTTGGGTTGTCATGGTTGACACGCCTCTGCAACATTGCGTGGAGGTCGGGGGCAGTGCCTTTGGCATGGCAAACCGGGGTGGTGGTTCCTCTCTTCAAAAAGGGGACCGGAGGGTGTGCTCCAACTTTAGAGGGATCACACTCCTCAGCCTCCCTGGGAAGGTCTATGCCAAGGTACTGGAGAGGAGAGTCCGGCCGTTGGTCGAACCTCGGATTCAGGAGGAGCAATGTGGTTTTCGTCCTGGCCGTGGCACATCGGACCAGCTCTTTACCCTCTCGAGAATTCTTGAGGGTTCGTGGGAGTTTGCCCAACCAGTTTACATGTGTTTTGTGGACTTGGAGAAGGCATTTGACCGCGTCCCTCGTGGATTTTTGTGGGGGGTGCTTCGGGAGTATGGGGTATCGGGCTTGTTGTTACGAGCTATTCGGTCTCTGTACGACCGTTGTGAGAGTTTAGTTCGCATTGCCAACACTCGGTCGGAGTCATTCCCAGTGAGAGTTGGACTCCGCCAGGGCTGCCCTTTGTCACCGGTCCTGTTCATAATTTTTATGGACAGGATTTCTAGGCGCAGCCAGGGAATGGAGGGCGTCATGCTTGGTGACCACAGGATCTCATCTCTGTTGTTTGCAGATGATGTTGTCCTGTTGGCTTCATCCAGCAATGACCTACAGCTCTTGCTGGGACGGTTTGCCGCTGAGTGTGAAGCGGCTGGGATGAGAATCAGCACCTCCAAGTCCGAGTCCATGGTCCTCAGCCGGAAAAAGGTGGATTGTCCTCTCCGGGTTGGGGACAGGCTCCTGCCCCAAGTGGAGGAGTTTAAGTATCTTGGGGTCTTGTTCACGAGTGAGGGGAAAATGGAGCGAGAGGTCGACAGACGGATTGGAGCAGCATCTGCAGTGATGCGGACGTTGTACCGGTCTGTTGTGGTGAAGAGGGAGCTTAGTTCTAAGGCAAAGCTGTCGATTTACCAGTCAATCTACGTTCCTACTCTCACCTATGGTCACGAGCTTTGGGTAATGACCGAAAGAACGAGATCGCGGATACAAGCGGCTGAAATGAGCTTTCTCCGTAGGATTGCTGGACTCACCCTCAGAGATAGGGTGAGGAGCTCAGTCATTCGGGAGAGGCTCAGAGTAGAACCGCTGCTCCTCCACATTGAAAGGAGTCAGTTGAGGTGGTATGGGCATCTGATTAGGATGCCTCCTGGACGCCTCCCACTTGAGGTGTTTCAGGCACGTCCCACTGGGAGGAGACCCCGGGGCAGACCCAGGACTCGGTGGAGAGACTATGTCTCCCAGCTAGTCTGGGAACGCCTTGGTATCCCCTCTGAAGAGCTGGAGCAGGTGGCTGGGGAGAGGGAAGTCTGGGCTTCTCTGCTTGAACTGCTGCCTCCGCGACCCGGACCTCCGGAAAAGCGGTAGAAGATGGATGGATGGAACAAGTGCAGCTCGTGGGCCGAGAAACACAACACTAAATAAACTTAAACACTGGAAAAATGAACAACAAGCAGGAGGCTAAGGATAACCGAGAATAACAAACCACGGAAGACCAAGGAGCCAGGGAAATACGGGGAGATAGTCCACAAAGCACAGGAGATGTGACACCACAACATGAACAGTAATGCCACCATGAGGTGGTGAGAGGCCAGACTAAACTTATAGGAAAACCAAACAATCGGCTAATGATTCATAGGTGAGGACACAGGTCCAGGGAATAACACTAACGAGGAAGTTACATAACTCAAAAAGTAACCTGAGGATCATGACTGAGGATTAACAGGAAAACACTTAACAAAGTAAAACAGGAAATCAAAACATGAGCAACACTGACCTGCAGGGAGAAATAAACACTAAAGTCTACACACGGGACTGGGGTATAACTACAAGAGGAGCATAAATAAAGGAAGACACATTTGAAAAACTATTCTAAGAGTAAACTCTAAATCAGGGGTGTCAAACTCATTCCATGGAGGGCCAAGACCCTGCATGTTTTGCTTCTACCCAGTGTCTTCAGCAGGTGTTTTCACTGATCAGCAATCAGTGGGAAGAAGTTCAGTGAAATCACCTGTTGAAGACACTGGGTGGAGGTAAAACCTGCAGAGTCTTGGCCCTCCATGGAATGAGTTTGACACCTGTGCTCTAAATCATAAGCATGGACTACAGGAAATAACCCTTCAGAATAAAACAGGAAATCAAGTCACATGAGACTAAACAAAACCAAAACAGGAAGTGCTTTTGAAAATAAGGGTGGATTCACTACAGCGTTTGGACCAACTTTTACTGATGTTTTAGCAAACGTCTCGCTCTGCTGGTAAAAGTTAGTGATAGTTGGTGTTTGTTGGCAAACGCTGGCGAAAGTTGTGTTCTTTGAAAATTTTCAGCATGTTGAAAATTTGCTGATGTTTGGAAATAAATGTTGGTGAAAGTTGCTCTCAGTTTGTAAAAGTTGCTGAGCGCTGGGCTAAGTTATGCAGAGTTGGCCTAAGTTAAGTTCCACTGGTAAACGTTGACTGAAATGCTGGTGGAAGCAGATGTTTTTAGACCGAAACTCACTTCAAACATGCATGGATGCAAGAGAAATGGAGAGAAGGAATTAAAAAAAGAATATATATACATATAATCTCCCAAAAATGTGACAGCCCAAAAGAAAAAAAAAGTTCCTCATTGCAAAATGTACTGTTCTTAATTTTCTGCTCCATGCGTAATCATCCTCCAGGATTTATTGGTTCAGCTAACATTATGGGGAATCAAAAAGCACTGATGTGGTGTCAAAAAGTAAATGACATTTAATGGGATTTTATGTTATTTTAATGGCAAGAGGTGTAACAGTCAAAATATAATCACCTGTCATTTTATTTATATGATGATACACTAAATAGTTTTTTTTTTTTATTCCATCCACTTTCACATTTTAATTGCAGACTTACTGCTGGAGTTTATAGATAGGCATTATTGTATTATTTATTTTAGAGGAATGAATGAACAGGGAGAAAAGGGTATGCAGAAGTAACTACATAGGAATATAAAATGAAAATAAATTCTGAAACATATGCTCAAGAGAGATGTGTTCACTCCAAAAGCAGGTCCAGAATGTCAGGAAGCCTCCACAAACGCTGATTTTTCTATGAGTGTCGCCTGACGCTGATGTCAGCTGACCTGCGCTGAGTGTTTGTTTGCTTAAGTTCACCTAAGTTGGCAATACACTAGCCTAAGTTGGCAAAAGTTTGCCAATACTGAATGCAACGCTGGCAAATGCTAACAAAAGTTTGTAAAAGTTGGTGTGTGCTAGATTAAAAAAACCTGCTCACGAATGTAATTTCACTGACGTTTGGACTAATTTCTCTGATTTTTCAAAACGTCTGTAAAAGTCAGTCCAAATGCTATAGTTTTTTTTTTACTTTCTTTTTATTTAGGATTTTCATTTTTCACACAAAAACAAAATTTAAAAAAAAACAAGCAGGCATATATGAAATGAAAATGACAGTTTTCTTTGTTTCAGGTAACAGTTCCATTTTTCCAGTATTTGTCACATTTCCCATAGGCAAGTCTAAAGGAGAAAGTCAGTCATTCCATCGTGTAGATTTCTTTAACAGTGTCTATCCACTCTGAAGGTATTGGTGATTCCACATAAAGCCATTTACAGGTTATGGCTTTTTCTGCCACTGCTAGTAATATCAGCAGAAGGTATCTGTCCGATTTCCTTAGTCCACGTGGTAGATTGCACAAATGAGACATATACATATTTAACCAATCATCTTCAGACATTGTTATATTAGTCCCTTTTACCCATCTACCTTTAATGTACAATGTGGCAACAAAAATCTTTTCCATTTGTAAACATGAATATACTCTAGAAATTTGTTTTTTTTTCTCCAAAACAAAGAAAAACAGTACACAAACAAATGAGATCTGGGAAATAGTACTACAAAAATAGATATATACATACATGTAAATATATATATACACACACACACACACACACATACAGCATTTTTATCACATAAATTATACACAATTTGAAAGTACAATGTTATCTTAAATCTCTGAATAGTTACTAGAGTCCCATTTTTCCCAATATTTCTCCCCTTTGTCCTGTTGAAGCCGAAGTCTGAAGGTCATCTTCTCCATCAGTTCAATAGCGTTCACTATTTTAAAGAAAAGAACAATAGTTGGGGAGCTTCTCTGCAGCCAACATTTTGTAATGGTCCAAACGCTATAGTGTGAACCCAGCTTTAGGTCAAGGGAACCTGAACTCGATAAGAATAATACAAGAAATACTTTAGGGTAACCAAGAACAAGGGAGACTAAACTAGATGAGGACAACACAAGAAATACTCTCAAACCTGAAGCAACACAAGAATAAATCCGAGTAACAAGAAGTCCAAAATAATACAGAAACTCAATGGCTGGCACATGATCACAAATCATGCCCCCAATGACAAAAGCTGAAATCACAAATCTAGTGTCTCAATTTATGAGAAAATTCCCTCAGCTCAATTTACAATAAGATGGAGAGGGATGATTCAATTACATGGCATAGGTGCGCAAGCAGCACCAACAGGGACTCTGTCCCTGGCTGGCCGATGGTGTGGATCCACACTCCATCTACCGACAGTGCAAGCCTCCGGTCCTGTCCTTTTCCTCTCAGCTGCACTTGTGCTGCCCTAATATGTGGCCACATACAGTATAATATACAGCACTATATAGTCAGTCTGGCAGTTCTTTTCGACAATCATGGCAGTATTAGCTTTTAAATTTTTAGGCATTGTACACCATAGTTTCACGAGCACAGTGGGAGAAGCACCTGTGGTGTTTGGATGTGGTGGCGTGCCATAGATGACGTCATCACGTGGCAAACTGGGGACGGCGCCACCCTTCTGTATATAGTTGAGTCGTGTGTTTAATGAAGCAGAGTTCACTTCAGGTCCGTTGTCAGCAGCTCATTCCCAGACACAACAATGATGACAAGGATAAAATCGACAATAGTGCAACCCATGGAACCATTCCTCGCTCTACCAGGTGAGCCACTGATTCCCTGGCCCCGCTGGCACAAGAAATTCCAGGCTTTTATTGTCACTGCAGGCTTGAACGATACTAGAGATGAGAGGCTCAAGGGTGTGCTTGCCCACAGTCTCGATAACGAGGGGCAACGTGTGTTCCACTCTGTCGGCCCTGAGGACACATATCAGTGATTCCTCTGACTTAAAGACCTTGACGCGGTGGCAACATATTTTACCGGCGGGGGGCAGAAAACACATGACACTATTGTAACCGGAATATGTTAATTTTATACTATTTATTTCTTCTTTTACATTTTGCACAGTAACTTTGCATATGGAACTTACCATTTGAAGTACTGTACAACCAAGGCTTGAATGTTGGAATATTGGGCCAGTTGGGGTCCCACCCAGATGTCCTGTATTTGGACTTTTCTCCTTCTCTCCTTCCTCTGCTCTCACCTCTCCTGCGTGGTCGGACCGGCAGCCCGTCAGTCTGCGCTCACAGGAGAGTGAGCCAAGGAGAGCTGGCTCACAGCTGCTGGCCAGAGAGCAGAGACTATGGAAAAGGAAGCACACTGAAATACACAGTAAACACACATAAACAGTGGCACCTAGCCCCACAGGGAGGTCAGGACCGAGCCAGGGAAACCAAGCCGGCTCAGCTCCTGACACCTGGACCCTCTGCCTGAACACTTTCCTCTCCTTGGCTCCTCTCTTCTGTCTCATCTTTCCCTCCCTTAGCTCTGTCTAGTTCAGGTTCTCTCTCTGTCTATGGTGGTATATAAACAAGTTAGAAAATATCAAGTGTCATGTTTTGTCCTGCAGGATTTTTTTTGTCATGGTTTACATAAATGACAAAAATATGTGTATTTTTATGTATTTTTATTCTAGTGTTTCTTTTTTTTCCACTGAGAGAGTAGGGAAGGGGAAAAAACATTCATAATAGTAATGTACTCATGCATACTTAAATTATATGATCAGAGGTGGGTATAGTAGCCAGAAATTCTACTCATGTAAAAGCAGTGCTTTGAAATTAATAATTAAAAGTAAACAACCAAAACTTTCTAGTTGAGTTCAGGGTACAAAGAGCACCCACTTAAAAACTTGAGTAATGACTTCAGTCTTGACGGTTTGAGGTTTTTCTCCAAAATTTATAACAATTTTCTTATAGTTTTCTACTTTTCTCTGTAAATTTATCTAAATTTGAAACCATTTTCCTCAAATTTGTAATTTCCTCTTGTAAAATTGACTTTTCTTGTACATTTGAGACTTTTTCATACATTTGTGGATTATTTTATGGCTAATTTTTGTTTCTTTTTTTAAATAAAATTACTGTTTTGTTTTTTTTTTTATTTGAAACAGACTGTGGCATTTTTTTTTTACTTTTTTCTTATAACAATTTATACTTTTGACCATAATTTTGCAGAGCCAGAACAGAACAATAATTTAACTCTGATTTCAAAGAAAAAAAATGAATAAAATTGTATGAAATAAATTAATTTAAAGGAACAAAGAAGCAGTTATTTCTGTTATAATATTTCTATATATTTATAGTTTTTTTTAGAAATCTCCTCACCACCCAGACAGCAGGAAAAACATACCTCTTCTGATTTTTTTCGGTGTTTAAAGTACTTTAATAAGCTCATGTTTCTCTCGGACAGTGACGCTAGCGAGACACTCCACTGCAGTGTTGCCACGTTTCACGAGAGAAACAAGCAACCAGCTCTATGGAAACAAGCCCAAAAAAAGCCCAACAGGCAACCTACCACACTGTGTAAAAGAGAGGCTGCTTGATAACATATATTGATATTGTAGAGTGTGTGATTGACGAGGCATGTTTGTCTCAAGGCAGTTTATTACACGTCTCCAACATGAGCATTGAAATTGATATTGAAATTCAATGCTGTTATGACAAAAGTCCACTCAAATGTACGGCCGTGTAGAGACAGGAGTAGAGTCCTCTCACCAAAGGTTTTAATGTCCGAGCCATTTGCTGCTGCCATCTGGGGGCCGCTGGAAACTGCCAGCCGGTCGGCGTAGGACGGCATGATGAAACTCAGCTGGGCGCCGGTGTCCACGAGGAAATGTCTCCCGGAGCGTGCGTCCGTCAAGTAGAGCAGCTTGTTCTCCTCCCCGAGGGTCGCAGCTGCTACCGACCCCCGGTCTTGGCGTTTTCCCGAGAGCTTGAACTGGCACGGTGGTATACATTTGCGTGCCTTCTCTGCAAAGCGGCGGTGATAGAAGCAAAGGATGTCTCCTCCGCGTCTTTTGGCGCCCGCCGCCGCTGTCGTCGGTGGTTCTGCTACCGCCGTCAATGGCTCCTCGCCCTCTCCGGCCGTCGCGCCGAGCTCCATCGCTGCCGCCGTGGCCGTGCGTTCTCTGCTGGCCATGACAATCCGATTCGCCTCCCGGGCCAGCGTAGGGTAGTCCCGCTTGGCCAACAACGGCGAACTGGCCAGGGCCGCTCTCGTCGCTGATGGCAGGTTCCTGAGGAAGAGGTGGGTAAAGATGAAGTGGTCATCGTCGGAGCCTTTCAACCTCAGCATCTTCTCCATCAGGTCAATGGGCGTGCAATCTCCCAACCCGGTCAGCGCCAGGAGTCTCTCTGCTCTCTCCTCCACCGAGAGTGTGTAGTGCTGGATGAGTGCAGCCTTCAACGCGCCGTATTTGTCGCTGGCTGGTGGCTGCTCCAGAAGGCTCTCCACATGCTGAGCCGTGTGGTTGTCGAGCTTTGCGATCACATGGTAGAATTTTGTGTCGTCTACCGATATTCCCCGGAGGGCGAACTGTGCCTCAACCAGGTGGAACCAGGAGCGCGGGTTGTGCTGCCAAAAGTCCGGTAGCTGGACCGTAACGGCATACGCTTGGCTGGGGGCTCCCAACGCGGCTGGCCCCGGGGAATTCTCTTCTTGCTGCATGCTACGTCTTGGGTCACCAGTGTGGAGTGTGTAATTGACGAGGCATGTTTGTCTCAAGGCAGTTTATTACACGTCTCCAACATGAGCATTGTAGAAAGAGGACATCTCAGAAAAAACTCGTCCCTTATATACCCAGGTCTTCCTACAGCTCACAAGTCACATTGCATTCACATCAAAGGTAACTTTGCATTTCCTCTTAAATCCCTTAGCATCCCCCTCACAGTCTTTGGCACTCAAAGGATCCTCCAAGTAGTCTCTTGCATATAAAAGATTACACTTTCACAGCTTCCTGTTATCTCCAAGGAAACTCTGCACTTTGTTCTTATCTAAGATGTGAGGCATTATGCAAGGCATTAAGTAAGTCACATGTGTGGCTACAATATATAGATTTATTTTTGTTTGCAGTGAGTTAACTGTAAACACAGTCAGCATTGAATAACTGAATTTTATAAACTCTAATTAAAGGAAAATACATACTGTTTGCATTCTGCATAAGCAACAGCAAATTTATAGTAAACACAGTCAATATAAAAACTTTGCATAAATTAAATTTTTAAACTCTGATCAAAAGAAAAGACATGTACATTCTGCATAAGTAACAGCACTAAACATGGTTACAATTTAGTGATGTTGGATGATGGGAGTTGTTGTCCGCTAGTCTTAAACAAAAACTAAATATTTCTCTGTTATTATACGACAGCCGACAACTTTAATTATGTGGAAAATTATCTTTTAAACTGACAAATATCATATGGTATGTGTAACTCGTGGCAAAATTTGATCGGATCAAAAGATAATTTTGTTTTTACCATTCATTTCAATGGAGGGTTGTTTTTTTTTTTTTCAATTTAAGGTCCCATATGCACTGATATGAATAAAAAAAAAACCTGGATAGCTCATGCCCCATTAGCGAGTACAGAGCCGAGTGGAGTCGGGCAGGCCACTGATTTCTATAAAAAAAGTGGATGGATCATTGGCCGCCAGAAGTGAAGCCCCTGGCCAGCCACTTTTACCTCAATAACTTCCCCAAAAATTAACAGATTTTGAACTTCTTGGCATGGAGATGCAGCTTATAATCTTGCGCAACCAGTGAACTATAGAAATGCAGTTGACATTATGCTTAGCGGCCATATCAAATTGGATGTACTAGTGTTTTGGTAGTACTAATATGGCAGCTAGGTGGCTTCACTTCTGGCAGCCAATGATCCATCTAGTTTTTCTATAGAGATCAGTGGGGTGGGCACGGTAACCAGGAAACGGGGATGTGGATGGGTCCTGTAAACAAACTATCGCGCTCGTGTTTTTTGGGGAGCTGGGAGAGCTGTCACACAGACAACAAAGCAAGCCCAAATAAGCAAGTACACGTTAAAAAACAAGCCCAAAAACCCACAACCCATGACTGAGAGATTTCCAAGCGACTGTAGAGGGAAAAACAAGCCCAAAGTCACTTATACAGTGCATCCGGAAAGTATTCACAGCGCTTCACTTTTTCCAGATTTTGTTATGTTACAGCCTTATTCCGAAAGGGATTAAATTCATTTCTTTCCTCAAAATTGTACACATTATATCCCATAATGACAACTTGAAAAAAGTTTCCTTTTTTTTGAGACTTTTGCAAATTTTTTAAAAATAAAAACCTAAGAAATCACATGTACATAAGTATTCACAGCCTTTGCATGAAGCTCAAAATTGAGCTCAGGTGCATCCTGTTTCCACTGATCATCCTTGAGATGTTTCTACAGCTTAATTGGAGTCCACCTGTGCTAAATTCAGTTGATTGGACATGATTTGGAAAGGCACACACCGGTCTATATAAGGTCCCACAGTTGACAGTGCATGTCAGAGCACAGACCAAGCATGAAGTCAAAGGAATTGTCTGTAGACTTCCAAGACAGGATTATCTCGAGGCACAAATCTGGGGAAAGGTACAGAAAAATTTCTGCTGCTTTGAAGGTCCCATTGAGCACAGTGGTCTCCATCATCCGTAAATGGAAGAAGTTCAGAACCACCAGGACTATCCCTTGAGCTGACGGGCCGTCTAAACTGAGCAATCGGGGGAGAAGGGCTTTAGTCAGGGAGGTGACCAAGAGCCCGATGGTCACTCTGTCAGAGCTCCAGCGTTGTTCTGTGAAGACAGAAGAACCTTCCAGAAGGACAGCCATCTCTGCAGCAATCCACCAATCAGGCCTGTATGGTAGAGTGGCAAGACAGAAGCCACTCCTTAATAAAAGGTGCATGGCAGCCCACCTGGAGTTTGCCTAAAGGCACCTGAAGGACTCTCAGAACATGAGAAACAAAATTCTCTGGTCTGATGAGACAAAGATTGAACTCTTTGGTGTGAATGCCAGGCATCATGTTTGGAGGAAATCAGGCACCACTCATAACCACGCCAGTGGTGGTGGCAGCATCATGCTGTGGGGATGTTTTTCAGCGGCAGGAACTGTGAGACTAGTCAGGATAGAGGGAAAAATGAATGCAGCAATGTACAGAAACATCCTGGATGTAAACCTGCTCCAGAGCGCTCTTGACCTCAGACTGGGGTAACTGTTCCTCTTTCAGCAGGACAACAACCCTAAGCACACAGGCAAAGTATCAAAGGAGTGGCTTCAGGACAACTCTGTGAATGTCCTTGAGTGGCCCAGCCAGAGCCCAGACTTGAATCCAATTGAACATCTCTGGAGAGATCTGAAAATGGCTGTGCACCAACACTTCCCATCCAACCTGATGGAGCTTGAGAGGTGCTGCAAAGAAGAATGGGAGAAACTGCCCAAAGATAGGTGTGCCAAGCTTGTGGCATCATATTCAAAAAGACTTGAGGCTGTAATTGCTGCCAAAGGTGCATCAACAAAGTATTGAGCAAAGGCTGTGAATACTGATGTATATGTGATTTCTTAGTTTTTTATTTTTAATAAATTTGCAAAAATTTGAAAAAAAAACTTTTTGCACATTGTCATTATGGGGTGTTGTGTGTAGAATTTTGAGGAAAAAATGAATTTAATCCCTTTTGGAATAAGGCTGTCACATAACAAAATGTGGAAAAAGTGAAGCACTGTGAATACTTTCCAGATGCACTGTAATAAGAAGACTTGGCAACTATGCTCGACTGCCAACTGTCGTGGGCGGGGTGCTTCTGAACTCAGTCACACGCGTTGTTTGTGTGTGTGCTTGCGGACCGTCATTCCTTCATACTTTTTTCTTAAATTTATATTTCCTCATAGAGTGGCAGGATAATTTCAAGTGTGGCGAGCCGCCACCCGGAAATGTTACCAAAGGAAACCCTGCATATGAAGACTGCATTGCTGTGATGAACAGACATTTTGCCGACACACGTAACCTCATGGTGTGAAGAGTTGCTTTCAAACAGCATCGCCAGCATGAGGACGAGACGGTCCGTCAGTATGTCACTGAGCTCCGTGTCCTAGCCAGCATGTGTGTCTTCGGTGATGGAGTGGAAGAGAGGGTATGTGACAAGCTAGCAGAGCATGCCAAGAGCGAGGGGCTGCGGCAGCAGCTGATACTAGCAGAGAACAACCTGAAATTAGACGAGGCTGTGAGGATGGCGTCCCAAATGGAAACGGACATCCAGCTATCAGTGCAGCTAATGCTGCCTAACCAGCAAGCCCCTCAACCGACCCCATGAACACAGGCCGTCACCACCGCCACCCAGCGCTCTGACCCCGCATCTCCCTGCTACAACCAGAAGAAGAAGGGTAGGAAACCGGACAACACGGGTTAGTGCCTACCGTACCCTGCAATGACTGTGGTTCATATAGACATCAGACTCAATCACCCACCTGCCCAGCCAGAGGGCTGAAATGCTACCGCTGTAAGAAGCCCAACCGCTTTGCTTGAGTTTTCCACTCAACCTTCACAAATTCAACGGCCTGCCCATTAGGCCCAACCGCCATTCACGCAGTCAGCGCCAAAAGCTGGCCATTCAAGTGGTGCACAGTGGAGCTGGACGGTGTCGCCATGCCACTGTCACTGTATACGGTGGCCTCGAGGTGTCTTCTGAGCATGGCTACGGTCAGGCAACTGTTTCCCTGTAAGACCATCACAGCTAATGTGGAGGACTTATTCGGCTACGGGCACGTCAGAATCAGCATGGTAGGGACGGTCACCTTTTCTGTACGCTGCGGTCCTAAAACCATTCCGTCGTTCATCTTCCAAGTGATGCGCTAGGGAGCCCGTTCTGACAGTTTCCTCATCCTGGTAGCACCATTGGCCACCATTCTTCACGGGACTGGGCTGCCTCACCTTTTTCAGGCACCAACCGCTCATTGAGCCAACAGTGTCACCAAAAATTCAGCCTCTCTGTTGACTCCCCCTCGCATTGCGGGACAACATCACAGCAGAACTGCGGAAGCTCCTAGACGCCGGCATCATTGAGCAGGTCAATGCTTTCCCCTGGCTTGGTGGTGGCAAAGAAGAAGTCGGGCGGCCTATGACCATGCATTGACCTCAGAATGGTGAACAAGGCAGTGATCCCTGACAAATATCCCCTGCCCACAACGGAGGAACTGACGGCGGTGTTCCATGGCTCAAAAGTTTTTTTCCAAACTGGACCTCCGCCAAGGCTACCTGCAGGGTCCCCTTCACCCAGACAGCCTTCATCACCCACATGGGAGTGTTCAGGTACACCTGCATACCTTTTGGCCTCAGTTCTGCCCCAAGCTGTTTTCAAAAAATCATGGCTACCATCTTCGCCAGTCTTCTAGAGGTGGTGGTTTACTTAGATGACATTGTGGTGCATGGCGCAGCATCGGCCTCCCACGACGCCCGCCTTGCTAAGGTAATGGAGGTGCTAGCAAAACACGGCCTCACACTCAACAGGGAGAAGTGCATCTTTGAAGCAACGACCATCGAGTTTGTGGGTTTCCACCTGACTACCGAAGGCCTGAGCCACCTTCACACAGACGGTGAGGCGGTACTGCAGCTACCCGAACCATCATGCCCCACATAGCTCTCATCCTTTTTAGGCATGGCAGACTTTTATGGGCATTTTATTGCTCATTATTCAGAGACGATAGAGCCACTGTGCGCCCTCCTAAAGCATGATGTACCCTGGGTCTGGACCCTGGCACGTTCCGCCGCCATCAGCCAATTGAAAACACAGTTCACTACTTCACCAGTATTCCCCCACTTCGATCTACAGAGCCCCACATTTGTGACGTGCGACGCCTCCAACACAGCAGTAGGAGCCATTCTGTCGCAACTTCAAGGGGGGACCGAGTGCCCAGTGGCGTTTGCCTTGAGGTTACTCACTTTGGCCGAGCAGAAGTACTCAGTGGGGGAGAGGGAGGCACTGGCATGTGTTTGGGCGTGTGAACGCTGGCACATGTTTCTGTATGGATGATGCATCACACTGTGGACAGCTCATAGGGCCCTCACGGCGCTGCTGGAAACATCAGGGTCGGGGCACAAACCTCTGCACATCTACAGGTGGATGGAAAGGCTACAAGCATGTAACTTCACCACCCAGTTAACGCCGGGCAGAGAAAACATAGTGACGGACCTATTGTCCTAGGCCACACCTAACCCCACACTGAGTGTCAACCAGGACCCCTTAGAACCTGAACTGATCCACATGCTGCATGGCCTACTTCAGACCGACGTCTCCCTGCAAGAGCTCCAGGCTGCGTCTGAGCAGTATCCAGTACTAACCCAGCTCCGCACCTTCATTCGCGATGGCTGGCCACCCAACGTGCCAGAAGAGCTAGCACAGAGACGATCTATCATGCTGGAATGACATCTGCATGGCAAGGGGCTCTGCACGGTAATCCTGGAGGTGCTGAAGGGATGCATCCTGACCATGGTACACGAGGGCCACCTGGGCGTCGTCAGAGTCAAACAGCGGTGTGAGAGGTCAGTCTGGTGGCCAGTCATCAACAAGGATGTGGAAATCATGGTGAAAGACTGTATGCCCTGCCTGGCCAGTGGGAAAACTGGCATACCACCACCCCCGCCCCTGCAGCCACTGCCATGGCCATCGGCCCCATGGAAACATGTCCAATTGAACATATGCAACGAACTGCATAGTGCCCCCCCCCACGCGCCAACACTTTCTATTAATGGTCTGCAATCTCCACTCAAAATGCCCCGAATGTTGCCCACCGGCTCAGTCACCACCAACATAGTCACCAATTTCTTCACCTCCCTTTTCGCCTGCTTGGGTGTGCCAGACACAATCACAACAGACAATGGACCGCAGTTCACCTCAGTAGCCTTTGTGGGGAGAAGAGGCATTAAGCACATAAGGACTGCTTTCCACCACCCTCATGCAAATGGGGGCATGGAGAGGTTCAACCAGACCCTCAAGAACAGTCTCAGGGCACACCTAGTGGATGGGCTCCCGTTTTCAGCCGCACTGCAGAACACCCTGCTACATTACAGAGCAATGCCTCACGCCACGATGGGCAGCTCCCCATCTCTACTAATGCTAGGACGTGAGATGTGCCTTCTCCTGGACTGACTACACCCCCCATCGGATGCTACCCCAACAGAAATGCCCTCACCTAGGGGGACGGTGGTTGAACAGCAGCAACATATATATGAAGCAAAAGTTTGACAAGAAACGCCAGGCGAAGCAACCTGGGCTTGCAGTACTGGACTGGGTCCGGATCTGGCACCCCAACCGCACTCACAAGCTGTAGTCATTTTGGACAACGCCGATGCATATCACAGCTCAGTTGGGGCCAGCTACCTTTTGTTTCACTAATGGGTCATGGTGGCACACCAGTCGCCTCAGAAAAGTGACACCGACTTCGGCCCCAGATCAGGAGATGGCTGCGGACACGACGGGATTGGGCTGGGACTTCGTCAACACAAGACCCACAACTCCTGAAGAGCGTCCACCGGAGCCTGTGGTGGAGGCACAGCCCGAGCACCTCTTGGCCCGGGTTTGGCGGAGACCCCACCACCTAAAGGACTTTTGAAACTGGGACTCTTATGTGTTAGTTAGGACATGACTGACCACAGAAGCAGAATAATCCACTCGGTCACGCTGGCATACCGGTGGTCCACCCGGGTGTCCAGTTAGTAGCTTTGAGTTCTTTAGGGTTTTCGGCGGGGGGGGGGGGGGGGGATGAATGTGGTGTTTCGACTTCACTTCACGAGTTTGGAGTTCACTTCACATCCGTTGTCAGCACCTCATTCCCAGACACAACAGCACCAACAGAGACTCTGTCTCACATAGACCAACTATGTGGGTCTGTATATCCGTGGGGGTGGTTGGCGTTAAGGTGGATTTATGCGCCACCTCCGCTCTGCATATCTGCTCAAGCACAAGGCTTGTGTGATGTAAATTTTTCATCAGCTCCAGTTGTGGAGCCCCTCTGCATCTGAGCACATGCAGCCCAAATTTTGTGACCACGTTACCTGTATGAATTAACTACGCATGCACAAGATCCATCCTCACATTCAAAAGGACACTTGGCCTAATAGATGCAAAAAGTGAAGCATACATACAGCCGTGTGTGCGCCTGCACACCAGAGCAGAAAGGAGCATAAACCCACCTTTAAGCACCGTGCCACTGCACTGTAATGCTTGCGTCCTTCTGATACTTGCATTGTATAGCCGCATATGCTGAATAATCGTTCAGATCCTCTGCAATCATGGCAGCAATCGATTTTAAATGTTCAAGTTAGGGCTGGTCGATACAACGAATATATTTGTTATATCGATACATTCTATATATGATGTGTTTATCGCTGATCTCGTGCTTTTCCGGCAGTTTAAGGCCGCTTCTCTCTGTCAGCTTCTCTCTCCTCTCCTCTGCACTCAGGCGCTTCCCCCCCTTCCCCGCCTACTCGCATGTGCTTCATTTCAGGGTCATTGCCAGATCTGGTTGGTTTTTTTTTCTGCAGTTTTTTTCTTTAGAAACTGCTTCTTTTGAGCCTGTTCTCGTGGAGCAGAGATGCTTGTTTTATATGCACAATCTGGCAACACCAGCAGAGTGCGGGGAAAGAGGGGGAAAAAAAGAAATGACACATACATACGGAGGAGAAAAACACACCAGCTCCATTCTCCGGCAGTGGTAAAAACTGAACAAAATACAGTTTTGTGCACATTATGTCACACAACCAGCAATTTGTTTCACCACTTGAGATGTCACCCATTATAATATGAAGAATGCATTAAAATCTGCTCTCAACATCCCAGGTAGCCCACTACAAAAAAAAGAAACCAGCCCTAGGAAAATGACTATATGGCTTCTTCATTTGGAAAATGTATCCCATACAACAAAACTGCAAAATGGAAAGAGATCACAACTGTTGTCACAAATTATGCTGCCAAAGACATGGCCCTTATTGTTAAAAACATGACCAAACAGAACAAGTGGACTTTAATTTATGTGGTTTTAAAGTATCTTTCTCTAGAATTCTTGCTTAATGCACTTTTTATTGTGTTGAGTCATTTTTTTTTGTTTTCTTTTGTTTTTAATGGTTTTATTACAGGCCATAATAGGAAGGCCTACTATTATTTATTCTGATTTGTTACCAATTTATGAGTGGGGTTGTCTGACTGGTTCAATAAAGTTTGCTAAATTTAACTTGATTTTATCCCCCCGTTTTTGTATGCAGTTTAAAAAATCAATACATGGATCTGTTTCTATTATCATGCCGGCGTCTTTTTAGAATCAGAATCAGAATCAGAATCAGGTTTATTGCCATTGTTCATGTAGTACACAAACTAGGAATTTGTCTCGGTACAATGCTGCAACATTAAACATGATAAGATAAGAGAAATAAACTATACATGTAATAAAGTGTAGGATAAGATTAAGTGATACTGGTCAACAGTTAAAATATATATTAGCCAGCAGCAGATACTGTGGAGAACTATATAGTGCAGTCGGTAATGCAGGAAGAAAACAGTGATGATTGACATGAGTCTGGTTGAGCTGCTGTACATGGTGCACGAGAGTCAATAAGTCACTTAGTGTTCAGCAGTCTGATGGCAGAGGGGAAGAAGCTGTTCATGTGACGGGAGGTTTTAGTCTGGATGGACCGAAGTCTTCTACCAGAGGGGAGAGGGGCAAACAGTACGTGACCAGGGTGTGAGGGATCGGCTATGATCCGGCCAGCACGCCTCCGGGTCCTGGAGATGTACAGATCCTGGAGAGATGGGAGCTTGCAGCCGATCACCTTCTCAGCAGTGCGCACGACGCGCTGCAGCCTTAGTCTGTCCCTGGCAGTGGCTCCTGCGTACCACACGGTTATGGAGGTGGTGAGGATGGACTCGATGATGGCTGTGTAGAACTGCACTAACATCTTGGTGGGTAGCTTGAGCTTCCTCAGCTGCCGCAGGAAGAACATCCTCTGCTGGGCTTTTTTGATGAGTGAGCTGATGGTCAGCTCCCATTTGAGGTCCCTGGTGATGGTAGTGCCTAGGAAGCGGAAGGAATCAGCAGTGGTGATGGGAGAGCCTGAGAGGGTGAGGGGGGGCAGAGGAGTAGTGACTTTCCTGAAGTCTACAATCATCTCCACTGTCTTCAGAGCGTTCAGCTGCAGGTTGTTATTGCTGCACCAGGACGCCAGCTGGGCCACCTCTCTCCTGTAGGCGGACTCGTCGCCGTTGGAGATGAGCCCGATGAGGGTGGTGTCGTCCGCAAACTTGATCAACTTGACAGACTGGTGGCTGGAGGTGCAGGAGTTGGTGTAAAGGGAGAAGAGTAGGGGGGAAAGTACACAGCCCTGGGGTGATCCGGTGCTGATGCTAGTATAGTCTGAGACAGTCTTTCCCAGCCGCACATGCTGCCTCCGGTCCATCAGGAAGTCGGTGATCCACCTGCAGAGGGAGTCAGGCACGTTGAGCAGGGACAGCTTGTCCCGGAGCAGAGCGGGGCGGATGGTGTTGAATGCGGAGCTGAAGTCCACAAACAGGATCCTGGCATAGGTTCCCGGGGAGTCCAGGTGCTGCAGGATGGAGTGGAGGGCCAGGTTGACTGCATCGTCTACAGACCTGTTGGCTCGGTAGGCAAACTGCAGCGGGTCCAGGAGAGGGGTGGTGATGGACTTGAGGTGGGACAGGACCAGGCGCTCAAAGGACTTCATGACTACAGAGGTGAGCGCTACAGGTCTGTAGTCATTAAGTCCAGTGATCCGTGGCTTCTTGGGGACAGGGATGATGGTGGAGGATTTGAGGCAGGATGGCACGTGGCATAACTTAAGGGAGGTGTTAAAAATGTCTGTGAATACAGGAGCCAGCTGTTTCGCACAGAGTCTCAGGGTGGAGGGAGACACGCCGTCTGGGCCGGGGGCCTTGCGCGGGTTCAGTCTGGAGAACTGTTTGAGCACATCCTGCTCACTGATGATAAGGGGAGGGGGGGAGGAGGGGGGGGGTGCCTTAAATGAAGTAGGGAATGTGGAGGCTGTGGAGCTGGAGGGAGGGGGGGAGTTGGACACAGATGACGAGGTGTCAAAACGGGCATAGTGTTGGGACAGTCTCTGACAAAGGGCTTTGTCATCCTGACCTTTAGGAGCCTGAGGCCGATAGTTGGTGATCTGCCTCAGTCCTCTCCACACGGAAGCCGAATCATTAGCAGTGAACTGCTGCTGGAGTCTCTCTGAGTACACAGATTTAGCCCTCTTCAGCTCTCTGTTAAACCGGTATTTAACCTCCCTGTAGCAGTCCCTGTCTCCACTTTTCAGCGCTGCTTCCTTCTCCTTCCTGATCTGTCTGAGCTTAGCTGTGAACCAGGGTTTGTCATTAGAGTAACTCACCCTGGTGCGTGATGGAAGAATGTTCTCCTCACAAAAGTGGATATATGAGTTCACAGTGTCCGTGTACTCATCCAGATCATGCGTGGCTCCTTTAAGCATGCCCCAGTCAGATATTTCCATGCACGTTTCCAGCTTCTCCTCAGCATCACTGGTCCGTATCTTCGTAGTGCTCACAACAGGTTTAGTGAGCTTCAATCTCTGTCTGTATGTGGGAATGAGGTGAACCATCACGTGATCAGATAATCCCAGCGCAGCTCGAGGGACAGCGCGATATGCGTCTTTCACTGTGGTGTAACAGTGATCCAGTGTGTTTAATCCTCTGGTGGGGCATTTAATAAACTGTTTGTAGCGGGGGAGATCGTGGCTCAGATTGCACTGATTAAAGTCGCCAGCCACAATAATCAGCGAGTCTGGAAAACTCCGCTCTGTGTGTTGAATGTGATCCGCGAGCACGCGCTGAGCTTCGCGCGTGTCCGCGTCGGGAGGGGCGTACACAGCGATCATTATGAAAGAAGCAAACTCCCGCGGGGAATAGAAGGGCTTGCAATTGATAACAAGAAATTCCAAGGCAGGAGAACAGTGTTTGGAAATTACCGTTACATCAGAGCACCAGATGCAGTTGATGTAGAAGCAGACTCCGCCTCCTGTGGTCTTGCCGGAAAGCTCTGTGTCACGATCAGCACGGAAGAGCTGGAAGCCGTCGAGGCGCAGCACGCTGTCCGGTATATTTTCCCGGAGCCAGGTCTCAGTAAAGCAGAGGACAGCTGAGGAGGCGAGGTCCTTAAAACGCATCAGCAGTCTCAGTTCATCCACCTTGTTAGAGAGAGAGTTGGTATTGGACAGAAATATGCCAGGCAGCGCCGTTCGCGAGCCTCTCCTGCGAAGTCGTACGAGAGCGCCCGCTCGTCTTCCTCTCTTCCGCCGTCTCACTTTCCGAGCCAAACAATAAACCAGATCGGCGGCAGGGGCTAGAAAAACTGGGAGGAGGTCCGTGGGGGTGAAAGTCCTGATATTTAAAAGTTCTTCACGGGTATAAGTGCAAGCAGACACACAATTGACAAACAAAAACAAACAAAGAGCGCAGCGAAGCACCATGTCGACCGCTGTGGGCGCCATCTTGGATCGATGATCGATGATTTTATGCAAAGGTTTTAAATTTACACAGTGGTTGGAGGAGATCGCAAGATATTGTGATATATATTGTGTATCGCGATAAAACCCTAAATGTACTGCAATACATGTTAAAAGCCATATCGCCCAGCCCTAGTTTAAGTATTAGATTCTCACTATGGTGTTTTTCTGGTCATTTTGGGTGCTTCTCGTTTCGTTCTATTTTGTTTGTTGTGATGCTAAGTTTTATCCAGTCAGCATCAAGTTAATCCTAAACCACCCAGCAGTTTTCAGGGGTGCTCTGAAGTACCTACCGCTAACTAGTGCAGTACCTCACCCCATACTAGTTCCTGAAAACTTCCCCTTAGGAGAAGGTTCCTGTAGTGCAGACAGATTCATGGATGTAGTGAAGGAGGTAATGGAGAGGGTTGGTGCGACAGAAGAAGATGGAAGGGGTAGGGTGAGATGGAGGCAGATGATTCACTGCCTCTTAAAGGGAACAGTCCAAAGAAGAAGAAAAGACAGTTGAAGTAACAGTGACTTTCATGTCGTTCTAAAAAGGTTGAAAACTGGAAACCAAATGCTTACATAAACAAACTAAAACCAGAATAGTGAGTTATTCAGATACAACTCCTCTGCCTATGATTTACCCTCTGTGTTGCCACCTTCCTGCAGGTACGCCTACAGGGACCCCGTGAAGACCGACTCCTACGCCATCCCCGCACTGTGCAGTGTGTACCTGACATTTGCCGGGGGCGTCCTGGTCATGCTACTGTATTACGGTTTCCTGCATCCCGCTACTGCCCACCTCCAGCCGAGCCCTGCCTCATCCTGCTGCGCCCAGCTGCTCTGGGGTCTCCCCCTCCCCCCGTCTGCCCCACCCACTGCCCCGCCCACACCGGCCCACATGGCCAAATCACAGACAGAGGAAGATGTGGCCGAGACGTGTCTTCCCGTCTTCCAGGTGAGGTCTATGCCCCCCATTTCCAAACCCGAAGGCCCGCTCATAAAGATCGATATGCCCCGGAAGCGTTATCCGGCATGGGACGCTCACTACGTAGACAGGCGCCTGCGGAGGACTATAAACATCCTGCAGTACATAACGCCGGCCGCTGTGGGCATCAGGTACCGTGACGGACCCCTGGTGTACGAACTGTTGCAGTATGAGTCCTCACTCTGACACACAAACATACTGCTCACCTCAGCACACAAAAGCACATATGCACCCTCCAGAAAAAAAGAAAAAAAATGTATGTATATGTGGATGTTCAGATTTAGAGATTTAGAATCACCGACACAAAATCACACTTGATACGAAGCACACACAGCAAAGCAATCCTTCACACTTTTATGCGCAGACACGCACAATCATATTTACATTCCTTGCGGGCACCTAGGGCCCATGAGTCCCACGGCCTTGACTCAATGAGCTGCTTCAGCGCAAATTCACCTCCCTTTTTTCTTAATCTTTCCTCCGGTCGTCCTTCACTCGGTCGCACTTCTTTAGTTTGACATGTGCACGCCCGGCTGTGAAAAAAAAAAAATTGGAAAACAAGTGCAGCTGCAATCGTTGACCACAGAGAGCCAATTGTGTTGCATCCTTCACACATTTGTGGGTTTCACTAGAATAAAAAGATGCAACACGAAGAAAGAGTATTCATCACTTTTTACAAATGGAGTTTGGAAACATGTTGTCGTCAGTCTAGTCAAGCGGTAGTGTATATATTTTCTATTCTCAAAGGGATGTTTTTTAACGTACTGTCATGCAGTCACTGGACAGAACTGTGGACACGTCAGTTTTTTTGGTCGGATTACAAGGTCACACAAGGGAATCAGAGTGCGATGGTAAAGCTGGAGAGAACTGTAGGTAGATGGGATATTAAGGTATTTTGATTGGGTGTTCAAAGATGCAAAATTATGCCCAAAATCATCCATAAACTCTCAACATGTCTCGTTCGTTTAAACTGATATGGCATTGTGAGTACAGCGGTCATGAATAATTGCACGCTGCAGGAAAATGCCACCAGAGGGCAGTGTAAATAGGCAGCTGAGCTCCGTGAACTGTAAAGTAAAACAATTGAAAGTGGTGAAATGAGTGTAACTGGTAAAAGGTTTAGGAGTGTTTTGGGTATGGCTCCATTGATAAAAGCGAACCAGCCGACACAGACAAAGCTGCGCAGCTTTTTTGATCTGTGTAAGCTGCTGTTGAAAGAGGGTGATGTGTCGAATGTTAGCTATGTTTAGCTTACGGATGCTAATGCTTCCTTTGGATGAGTTTTAATAGAAGAATCTGTTCAACTGTAGTCAACCCAAGCTAATCGTTTCCTCGTAGATCAAATTTAAATTTATTAGGAAGGATCACTTTGAATGTAACAACAGCGTCCGACATCTTTCTTTGTTGTTAAAAATCGTGATTTATTGCGTGATTGTGGGCTGATATCTGCTGGTGACGGTTAGTTAACACGGTCAGTTATTATCAATTAATACTACTAGTAAAAAAATTGACACTGAGTAAAGCTGTCACGTCTTAAAAGTTTAAAAACTTAAAAAAAATAAAAGGTATTAACTTTTCTAAATACAAGTTGAAAATACTCATATTTTTTTTATAATGGCAAACAACTACTAAAGTAAAGTGTTAATAATGTGAGCCCTTTGTGGCAGTGGTCCCCAACCGCCAGGTCGGTCCGCAGACTACTTGGCACCGGGCCGCAGAGAAAAAAAATTTATTCTGTTCCTCTGTACTGACTTTTGAAGTCTGTTTAATTTAGAAAAATTACCAAATATTGTCTCTCTTCCAGTGCTGACTTCCTGCCTGTTGTGTCTGTGCATCTTGACACTCGCTTGTCTCATTAGTTGTTAGTGCGATGCTTGAAAAACTAAACCAGCAAGCAATCTTGACTTTCAAAAATTTGAGTTGTATCAAGAGGAGGGGCTCCTGCGTGAACACAGGCAGACCTTTCGTTGTGATAAAATGTTCAACCCCGTGCCTGGTTACCGCAGCGGAAAAGGTGGGAACCGTGAGTGCTGGGAACTCGAAAAGCAGCCGCTGGTACTTACCCTCTTGAGCTAGAACGTTAGCATGTGTTGGTGGCCCAACTCCCCGAGCTGTGCAGGGCAAGGAGGAAAAAGAAACAGCGTCCACTAAGTGTCTGTTTGCAACATCAACCAGCAATCTGTGAGCACACAGAAAACCCGCACCTAAGATGGGGACCGAACATGCAGCTACCACAAAGTGCCACTGCTAATTGCATCTGTGTAAACATACAGTCACCATCCTTTCTCCAAACGTCCTGATGTGGGATCCGTTGGCGGCCGTAAGAGCTGGACCGCTACCTTCTGCCAGCCAGTCTGTGCTGACTGGCAAAATGAGGCTCTTCTGGGAGCCGGAGTTCACCAGAAAACGTCTCCCAGAACGTGTGTTCGTAATGAAAAGCAGCTTCTCTCTGTTATCAGTGGTTGCAGCTGCTACCGAACGCTTGCTGTCTTGTTTACCGGCTTTCTTGAAGCAGCACGGCGGCAGACAATGTTGCGCTTCCTTGCCACAACGGCGGTGATAAAAGCACATCGTCCCGGTCCTGTGTCTCTGGGTGGCCATCCCTGCCACCACCATCGGCCCCCCCGACCTCGCTGGATTCCTTTGGAGATCCCGGTGTCACTGCGTGCACGCTGAGAGCCCTGTTTGCCAGGATGATTCGGTCTGCCTCTTGTGCCAGCACACGGTAGTTCCTGGTCACCAGCAACGGTGAGTTAGCGAGGATCGCCCGCGCTGTAGCTGGTAGGTTCCTCAGGAAGAGGTGAGTAAACAGGAAAAATCTGTCACCTTTACCCATTAGCGTGAGCATGCTCTCCATCAGTTCCACAGCCGATCTGTCACCTAACTCCGAGCGTGTGAGGAGTTTCTCTGCCCTCTCCCCGTCTCAAAGGGTATAACGTTGCTGCAGGGTTCGCTTGAGCGTGTCGTATTTACCCTGGGTTGGCAGGTCTTGGAGCAGGCTCATGACTTGTCGTGTGGCGCGCGCGTCCAGCGCAGCTACCACTTGATGGTACTTTGTGTCGTCTGTTGAGACTCCGCGGAGAGCGAACTGGTCTTCCATGTGAATAAACCAAGCGGCCGGGTTGTGGAGCCAAAAGTGCGGGATTCTGACTGCAGCGGCACATACAGCGGTGGGAGCCTCCGTGGTGGTGCTCGGTGCGTGTCCCATTTCACGTCTCTAGGTCACCAATGTAGAGGAAGGAATCGGACGAGATCGTGAGCTGATGACACCAACTTTATTTCTCCTCCATCAAATACAACAGACTGCCTCGGAGTGCCAGAGCGAACTCTCTTATACACTTTGTTCCTGCCTCTCTGGCACCCAGGATAAACACATTAACATACACGCCGTGAAACATGCACACACACCACATACACATTAACCTATCGTTACAGAGCAGGTCTTGATACAATACATTCACACCCCTGTGTCCTCAGGTGTGAACCTGGCACAGCGGGGGCGGAAGACACATCTTTATTTGGCTTATTACCTCCTAGCGCTCTGGAGCTCTTCTCACCTTTTCCTCATTACCATTTCTGACTATCTTCTCCCCCCACCAACCCCCCGTCCTGGGTGGAGTGCCATTACCTATTGTGTCCCCCCACAAGCCGCTACATCACACTTCCTTGTTGTCATCCCGTGATTGCGCTTGGTTCACCTCGGTTACTGTCGGCACTCTCAGGTCTTTCTCGAGATCTCGCGTTATTGTGTATAATTCTCACGTGATATTGTATTTCAGACTCTGTTCTCATTCATGCCGCTTCAGAACACAAACGGATTTGGTAGGGACAAACGCAAGGGGTCATCCGCCCTGCATCTGCAGCGTAGTGCGGTCTGTGTGAATTCTGGGTTAGTCTGTAGCACCGAGGCTTCACAATGGTCTCTGACTCCAGCTACGTTTAGAAGATTCTGCTGACTCTTTGAAAAAGCAGCTGAAAACCTTTTTCTAATCAGGTTTTCTGATGAGTTTCAAATGATCTGCTTTTTATATGGTCTGATATTTTTAAACTATTTTAAGTTAAGTAGTAATCTAGTTAATTTTATTCTATTGTGTTGCACAATGCTTTGTGAAACATGTCTGTGAAAAGTGGTTTACAAATTTTACTTAATTTTGTTCCGTTCATTTTATCCAAAGTTTTGCAAAACTTTTTTCTTTGTCACTGGTCCAGGAGGCAAAAATGTTGGGGACCACTGCTTCGTGGGATTTCACATCAATCCTAGCTATTACATTGTATAAGAGTAATTAGCTACAGTGTGTCTGTAGCACGTTCAGGAGAAAAAAATGTTTTTTATGCTTGCCAACAAGTTTCTCTACCTTGACTGTAGCCATTTTCACACAGATGCAGTAATAATTACAAAACTGCTATGCCCATCAGTATTTAATTTTTAAATAATCATGGTTTCTAGAACTCCCCTGTGTTCTTAAAAGGGGCTTTCTAAGAAAAGATTTAGCTTATGCATTCTGCTGTGAGTAAAAGTGAGTCGTGTCCAGTAGA
Source organism: Pholidichthys leucotaenia (assembly GCA_020510985.1). NCBI lineage: Eukaryota > Metazoa > Chordata > Actinopteri > Cichliformes > Pholidichthyidae > Pholidichthys > Pholidichthys leucotaenia. Next base: position 222,292,504 of record CM035845.1, on the reverse strand, counting down.
TTATTTTGGGTGTGATGTCTTAATCACGTTGGTCCCACGCTAACTCGGCGCTGCCACTGAAGCTGACATTAAACGATTCTCCACTCCAGTCATCACAACCCTCCCGATGACTTGTCTCCCTCAGTACCATGTCCAGTATCGACTCCTCCAACGCCACCCACAGCTGAGCTGTGATGTATGGCTCATTATTTATTTTTTTCTTCCATTTGTTTACCCCTCTAATCCAAGCTGTTATGTTGGCAGGCGACGACACACAAGCGTATCGGTCACCAGGCCATCAACGGAGCACTCCCGCTCCTGTATCCCCCACCCACCCACCACCACCACCACCAGTGGGGTCGCCTTCACACAAAATATGGTGACATCAAACTTACAGACTTGCTTGTGCGTATTGGTCCTGCCTGAGACGATAGAGCAGGTGAAAGATGCTTTACTGTTGATGGTTGGTAAATTTGAAAAAGAAAATCTTGAGTGTGCCACTAAAACCAAGATAACTAATGTTAAGATGAGATTATTTCTGATCTGGAAATAAATCCTTATGTCTAAACTCCAAAGTTTGAGGATTTAGCAGTTCTGTGTGATTGGTTTTAGACTAAATTGCTACCTTCACCTAGAAAAAATGGGCTCACAAAACAAACTTTGTCCCAACAGACCTTTATCACAGCAGCTGTTTTGACCTTAAGAAACAGAAAAACAAGTCAGTGCCTGATATTTTTGTGGCTCCCTGCAATTTTTTTAATCCAAAAATTGCTCAGAATGGCTCTTTACATAGTACATGCATAGTAGAAGCTGCCAGTCTCTTGCTCGTGTCATGTTTATTGTTTTCTCTACTTAATGAAGAAAAATTCCTCAAATGCCAGGTTGCCAGAAATCTGCCTGATATTGTTCTTCTCTACTATTTCATGACAAAATGGCTGCTATAAAATGGTTTAACAGTTATTTTGCTGCAAGCCCTACTTTTGCATGTTTCATTTATCCAATGGATGGAGCAAGAGTTGGAAAAAGTTTGGCTAATAATAATCATTTTTAATAATTTTGCTCTTTTTTTCTAATCCTGTTACTGACCATAAACTCTCCAATATTTAACCTGTGTCTCATAGGAGTTGTCCCCAGGTTTGGAAACGTCACCAGAGATAAATTTAGATGCCTTTTAAAAAAAAATACAGTAGAACTGCTGATGTGGCACATAAATAAAAAACATGGATGCTAGAAATGCTAAAGTGTCCCTTTAAGTTTGAACTCCAATGGAATTTACTTTCATTTTCTCTCCATGGTGCTTATCTTAGAAAAAAACAAATAAGTTCATTTGGTGCAGACTAGTGAATAGATTCAGTAGGTGCGAATGCGCAACAGAAGCAGCGCCATCTGTGTTCATAATGGTGCAACGCTCTCAAGCTACAGAGTCAATTGGCTGCTAATCCCACTTCATATGGTGCGAATACTAAACACACATGTACTTATGGTGCAAAAAGGGCAGATTGTCTCTTTGAATTCTGTGGTGCAACTTGAGTACTGCCTTGCGTTATCGGCCAAGGCTGTGCCAAAGGCTCCGTGCAAACGGACAACTGCTCTTCCTGTCCTACTGAAGCTATGCAAGTCTCCGACACGAGGAGATGTGCTTAGTGTACACATACAAATAGACACTCGCAAACAAACACACATACAGGGTTTTCCTCCATGCCACTGAAAAGCAGCATAACGACAGGGGATGTATCCCTACCTCACCGGTGGAGCACACACACACACACACACACACACACACACACACACACACACCAATCTCCAATAATCCCTTACCCCTTTATAATTTGGGAACAATGTTCATATGGTGCTATTGCATAAAATCAAATAGTCTTTGTACAGATGGAGAATTTAGCCAAATATGTTTAAAAACCTCAGTGTTTCACATTCAGAAGACTGATTGAAGAGTGTATAAATCTGGGTTTCCTCATGTTCAGAGTGTACATAAAACCAGCAAAGCCCTCTGTCTCTGTGAAACTGGGTGACAGACAAAAGCGGCAACGTCTCATTCCGCTCAACCAATGTGGAGTGAGACACCTGCGGGTGGCGCTGCTTTGTGCTACACTCTGATCGGGCCACGCTCTCTACATTAAACACTGAAGGAAAACTGTGCAAGCATGCCGTCCTGTAAACCCAACGTGTGCCATTTAGAAAACACAATCAGGCAAACTGGTTACATTGTGCTCGAGACTTTCTTGTATGAATGCTCTTGATGTGAAGGCACAAATGAATGGTTATTTCAGAGGCTTAAAGGTCTGATGAGTCAGTGCTTCTGGGTTTCCTGAGGAAGATTATTCTGAGCTTCAGAGCAGCTGTCCAACTAGTGTTTCCCCCTGCAGTGATCTCTGATCTTAGAACCTAGACAACATCAACCCCCCAGCCAAGCAGAGATCAGGTTTATTACAGTCAAATCAGGTTGGGCACAACCAAATAATCAAGTTGTCTCTTTTGTCTCTTTGTACGGAAATGAATAGAGTTTAGGTTCAACTATATTCTCATAGTCAAAGTGAAGAAATCATCCATACTGAGTCTACAGTTGAGTCTGCACTAGGGATTGGCCGATTATCAGTTACTATTTTTTATCTTTTCCTGTTGTGTTTCTTTTGCCCCCCTTCTAAACAAATTCATTTCACCTCTCTAGACACTGTCTAAGAATAAACAAATTATCACAAGAAATCACATGGAAAAATATATAGCAGCTAAGGCTAATGACCAAGTTGGCAGACAGCAGCAAAATCCCCTGAAACAACAGGAGGAAAACCATTAGAGCTTATGAATAATAAGAACTGACACAACAGCACATACTGCAGTTGAAAGCTGATAGTTCCCTGAAGGTGTGGAACAAGGCACAGATGTTATCGAAATAACTTTTCATGTGGTATTGTGCTAGATTTTGATGTCAGTATTTGTGTTGTTAATTTTACGATTTTTAAATTTAAGGCATCGAGGAGCAGAAATCCCAGTTTTGGTCATGGGGGACATTTCTATAAGAACTTCATGTTATCCTTGTGTGGATTTACTTCAGGTACTCAGGTTTCCTCCTACAATTCAAAGATATTCTCATTAGGGTAACTGGCGATGCTAAAATGTAAAAAAAAATTCTATACATATTTATCTCATAGACTGCATAATAATGTGGATGACTTGTTGCCTGTTCCTTCCATTGAAGAAAGGTGAAGCTGTACTTCCTGGATTTACATCACTTACAGCCAGAGTCTGCCTAATAGCAACCAAGAAGCAGTCAAGTTTCTGCCCATGTGGCCACATATTACAGTCTATGCAGCAACCTCTGTGCAGTTCCCTCAACCAATCACAGCCATGCTCAATCATGACCACACCCTCATTCTTACAACATCAGCTAAATAAAAGCAAACCGATATGGAAAAACAAGTTCCTGAATATACATCAACATGGTAAAAGCTACCTATGAGGACAGAAACCATGTTTTATAAAAATATATTATATATTTTATAAAAATTATATATAGTATTTTCAGTTTTCAGTTTGGCAAAGTGACACAATAATAGGAGGTGCAGCTTAACGTCTTACTGTCGTCAGCCACCAGAGGGCGATCAAGATGAAGAGTGATCCTGTCATCCATATTTATATACAGCCTATGGTTTATCCCAATTTCTTGGATTGCTAATGATCAGTTGTAGGTATCAGATATCGGCCAGTCCCCTAGTTTGCACGCTGCATTAGCAGAGCTCACAATCTGTAAGAAATTAAAAATGCAGCCAGTGTTACTGTTGTGTGGTGATACACCCACTATGCAAGGTTTCAGACATGAAGGCTCTGGGCCGAGATAACCTTTACACATTCATGTTGCTTTTTGTAGTTGCATTCTTTTTTTTTCTTTGTCTTTTTTTTAATTTGCAGCAATGCAAACATATGATGTTATTTTTTATATCTTTGCATCTATTTATCACATTCATGGCTATATATATATTTTTTTTTTCTCTAGGAAGATTGTCTTTTGATGGTTAAAAGTTGGTCGGAGGGGAAAACTGTTATTACGGTGAGAATACTTGGGTCAATGCCACCTCCCACCAGAGGAATGTGTATCTTATTATGAAAATCCAAACCAGGAAGCTGTTTTTTTAATACATAAATGTTCCACTATCAGGGTCTATGAAGCATATGAGGCTTGTTGTAGGGCTTTGTGAATGTCACTAATGCTTCATATGCTTTTTTTTTTTTAAAAGTCAAACTTTCACTCGTTTGTTCCAGAAAAGCTACCATTGCTCATTATGATTTTGTAAAAAAACAAAACAAAACAAAAAAACTTCTCTATGATCTCAGATGAATTTCTACCAAAGCTGAGTTTAATGACAAATAAAATCCTGTCCATGTAGAGCAGAGGGTTTTGTTGATGTGGCAAAAACACTATAAATAAGTGGGAGGATTTTAAGTGTTTTTTTGACTCAGGTTTGAATTCTAAAAGCACAGGGCAGGGTCAAACTAAACCTTAACTTGGATGTATCTAAAAGATCTAACATAAGCTTTTATTTTGTTGGGATCATGCTTTTCTACTGTGTTCTTTGGTTTGGGTGGAAGTAGCTCTGAATTTGTTGTGCAAAAGTAGCTTTTCTTTTCCTTGTGGTTGGCCTTTGATTGTAAATACCTTCTGAGTTGGATCTATGTTCCATGAGTTTGCTTAGATGGCTCTTTCAAAAATGTGCTGGTCGTAAATGTTCTTTATAGATATCCAGAATGTAGGACAAGAGAAGAAAATTGGAAACTGTGTTTTCGTAGGAACTGTGCCATCGTGATGTCTCAAGTAAAAGCACACTGATGTTAGCTCTGTAGGCTGGATGGAGTTTTTAGAGGCGTTTAGTCAGACAACCAATCCTTTTATTAAAAATGAACCAAAATAAAGTGGTAAAAATAGATTGCTCACAAAGTGACATTTCAACATGCTGAAATATTGGCAATGTTTACATGCACACTAATAAACCAATTATAATCAGATTTCTAGACTTATTTGATAATTCAAGTAATCATGTAAACAGAATAATCAGATAAAGGCAATTATCAGATTTGCATTAACTCAAATAGTTTATTGTCCAATAATCCATTTATTCAGTGCATGTCAACATGTCAAATCTGTCTGTGCACGTTCATTTTCAAACGTCCAGGTGTCAGATAAACTTTCATCAAAGAGTTTTATTTAAAAACACTGGACTAAAAATTAATTAAAATTCAATTTCGATGTTCATCCGAACACCATCATCAGTTGTAAGACTGCAGCAGGAAATGTCTCTGCCCAATAAATAACTTACAAGGAAGTCACATGGCAAAAGGACATAAAGTCACATGACTTGTGGGAAATGTAATCCATGTCAAATCTGATTATTCTCAAGTATCGGATTATTTTGACCATGTAACCGGGCTCACTGTCAGTATTTCTGGGTACAATCAATTAAAAAATGAATTTCTTCAACAATTTCAAATACATTGCAATGCAGGGCACATGATCTATATTCTACTGTATGTTGCCCCAAGATAGAGAATTTTTGAAATTTCACTACTTTTTCAAGATTTTGGGGCCTTTTTTAGGATGTTTATGACTTGCCCATCACTGGGGCTTATGTTCCTGAGATTGTTATAAAACTCATCACTGGCAGGGTGGAGGACAGGGGGAAGTCTGGGCTTCTTGCCTTAGACTGCTGCACCCACTACCGGACCCCCTGAACGAGAGATGGATGGATGGATTATTCTTTGGCCAAAGTTCCACCCTTCCACCAAATTTAGTTCAGATTGGTTCAGTGGTTTTAGCACAATGCTAAAAAAAGAGAGACTGACCACAATACTTTCAAATTTGATTTTAAAGGTAAAAATTAGTAGTTCAGCAAACTTCACTTAACTTAAAGGTTAAAATGATAAAAAAAAAAACAACAACTATACAGTAAAGAGAGGGAGATAAAATTAAGATTAAGGACAATTTTTGTCATTGAAGTTGTACATTTTCATGGAATAACCATGAAATAATGCTCACAAGGCTGTCTCAAACATAACACTCAATGTTAACTTTTATTTATTTAATTAGTTTTCACAAATGTACAATTTTGAAGTGTTTTAGTGCTCTACAGTGCATTTGCACAGACGCGTTTGTTAGTTTCTGTCTGCCCATTGTATGGTTTTCTGCTGTACGTCCTGGCTACCTAATTAGGCAATGACTGTGCATGCGCCTTGTGCTTGTAGGAGGGGACTGATTTGAAGTGGGTGAGGCTCGGCACAAAGTTTAGCGCATTTGTATAAAGTGCATGCTCTGTCAATGCACCTTAGAATATCAAAAAGCAGATCTGAAATAAGCAGTGCATTATCAAAGGTGTGAACGTGCACTTACTGTATACCTGTTACTTCACTGGGACTAGAATTCCTGTGTCCCTTATTTTGATGGACTGATTTTATAAAAATCTGTCATAATCCCTTATCTGATCATTCATTCGCTATCTGCCCAAGGGGTACCTCGCCTCTCACCAGCAAAATGGATTTGTCTTGGCATTTCAAACTGTCATATTAGTATTACGCCTTGGCTCTCTCACCCATTTATTAAAAAGGAATGAGAGCAAAGACAGTGGCTTATTACATATTATGTCCAAAACACACTGCTGAACTGAATTCAGAGCATTAGGACAGCAGAATTCATTTTTGCACTGCTCTAACCTTGGAGTTACACTGACTCTGGATCCAGTCCATTACAGCTGCGATCTGGACTCCGCAGTATATAGTTGCCATTCTTGTTAATTTTCCAATCCCCACCTGGGTCCGGACCACTGCGGAACAAATCCAGTTTGTCGGATTCAGATCGCTAATGATGCGGATCCAATCTGCAAGGAAATGCCTCATTTTAACAATTTAAAGACCGTCCGTTATTTTCTGAGGTCTGCTCCTCCACCACTGTGCCAGAGAAGGTAAAAACTTTGACGTAACATATAAACACTTCATAGAATTAAAATTAATGGGCTACTTATGTATTATTAGAGCACAAAAATCCAGGTGGAGAGCCGGTATATCACGCTTCCTTGTTGTTATCACGTGATCACAATCGAGTCTTCTCAGTCTCGCCCGGGTCTTTCTCGAGATCTCGCAAGCTTGTATTGAGAACCTTGTTCTTAATAAATGCTGCTTCAAAACACAAATGGAGATGGTAGGGATGGATGCAAGGCTCTGTCCGCATTACATGCATCCGCAGTCAGTGTAAATCCTTGGTAAGAGTGAAATGGACTTGGACACCCCCATAAATGCGCTCTGCCCTTACCATCTTTAATCAAATAATTGATACTGCATGTGAGGATTTTTTTTATTTTACACATGACACAAATGTCAAAAATTCATAAGTGTTCAAGTTTTTCAAACATGGTAGCTGATCTCACCAAGTATCAAAACCAAGCAGCCCATGAGTAAATAAAGTTTATCTATTTGATCAGAGGGATATTTTGGAATTATATCTCCAAACAGCTCAGTAGCAACAGAAATAGACTAAAACACATTAATAGATGAGGAAGGGCTGTCTGACTTAACGCCTCCACACTTCACAGTAGAGACGACGGCTGCGGTCATCAGCCGTATTTGAGCCGCTCCTACGTCTGTTCATTAAAAAAATAAAATGCCAGTCAGGAATCTTCTGGTCTTTGGGGGGGAGGGGGACCTACACCAAAAATCTCTGACCAGAAACAAATGAGATGGCAGAGAAACGAGAAATCCGTTTGTGTATCTCCGGGTGTGTCTGTGTATTCTGTGTCTACAATAGTGTATAGAAATGTTCTGGGGAAGAGTTGAATGATATTTTCAGCATTAGGAAATGTGTTATTTTTGTTACAATACCTCCTGAAAATAAAAAGAATTCTATTTATCTGTGAAGAGATGAAGATTTACAATAATACAGATGACTTAAGAGAAATTATGACAGATTTTAAATTATGTAAAGGGGATAAAAATGAAAATGTGTACAGTTCATTTGATTTAAACACAACACAGAAAAGTATGTGTCAATAATGAGTTTGATTTTATATATTTACCATTTTATTACATTGTAATGTTGTGATTGCGATGGAGAAAAAAAAAACATAAAAGAATATAAAGTGATTTTTCCAAAGGTGTGTCTCATTTTTTTCCCTCTGTGACATCATAACAGGAATTTTAACACCTTTTTGGAAAACAACACAACACAAAAAGTCAGATTATCAATCAACTTTATTCATTTAAACATAATTAAATCACAGAAGTTTCCACATGCCAGGCACACTTTGCACAGAACCAAAACCATTTAATGTTGACTTTTAAAACCCTGGTACACAGTTACTTTGCACGATCAACACAAACAGAAGACCGAAGATGAGGTGAAACAGTAATTATTAAACAGTATTTCACATAAATCAGGGGCCTTAAAAACCTCAGTCTGAGGTTGTTTGGATGAGTCGTTCACATAATTTGGCAAAATGAAATAAAAATAGTTACCTAATGTTCCATAAATAACCTGGGTTTCACTCACTGAGCAGCAAATAAAAAGCAGCTAAAAAAACACATGAAACTGGAAGATCTTGTAATTGGGAAGTTTTGGAAGAAAACCTTTGAAGAAATTTGTTTTCTGACTGTCAGTTGAAGATAAAATATAATTATTTAAAATGTGTTAATGAAGCAATAATTACTCACTTTCAGCTGCTCCCTATTCAGGTTGCCCCAGTGGATCATGGGTCCACATATTTGATTTGGCATGGGTGTGACACTGGATGGCCTTCCTGACACAAGCCTCTCCATTTACCCGGGCTTAGGACTTGCACAAGGAGTACACTGGTTTTATGCTTCCTCCTGTGGCTGGATAACCAACTTTCCCTTCTATTTATGCTGAGCACCAAGCTAGAAAACACCATTTTTTCATAGCTGGGGTTTGAACCCACAGCATCCCAGCTATGGGGCAGATGCTCTACCACTAGGCCACCACTCTAGCTTTGATAATGTAATAATGATAATAGAATTATTTTTATTTAACCAAAAACGAGCAGGGTCATTGTTGTTATTATTATTACGAGTGCATTGCCCGTAGAACACAAGAATTCCTGTCTGAAACAGGTTCCCAATCAGGCTTTCCAGGCCCAAATGTAGGCTGTGTTTGAAAGTGGAATACAGAGGCGTAGCCTATATGGAGGCAATCACATGTTAGACTCTGACAAATATAAAAGGGACTAAATGGCACTAAGATTTATTTGATTGTGTGAATATTAATTACAGAATACCTAAATACTGAAAATGAATGTGACATCCAACATTAGCGACTGTTTCAGATCTCTTGTTTATTTGTTTGTCAGATCACTTATTTGTGTGATCGTTTATCACTTATATTCAAGATAATGGTGTATCTTGCACTTTGGGGAATGAAAGTTGTTCAGTCATTATAATTATTTTATTTTATCTCACTGTTCAGTGATGAGTTCAGTGTAATATTGAATTGCTTCTGTGTATCGTCAATAAACTCATGCAGTACTATAACAGGACACATCTACAAATATCTGAGACCCTTTGTAGTGCATCAGTTTATATTTTAGCAATATTTTGTTATTAAAAGGTTTTTTAAAACTAATCAACCGAACTGACTACAAAACACCCAACATTATTCTACACAGCAGAAGGACCCGTTTGACTGCAACCGTTGCATCACTGTTTCCCATTTGTCAGTAAATATTTAACTAAAAATGATTTATGTTGTTATTTGGGCATTTTTGTGTCCTGCATTTGGTCGTTAAGTCATTCCAGCCATTCCGCTCCACAATCACGGCGGTATTGTTAAGTTTTTAATTTTTAGATACTCGTGCGGGAGGGGGGACTCGCAGCCCTGCAAAGTACAGTGGTACCACACAGGTGAAGCAGCAGCAGGGACTCCCATGTACTGCTGACTGGGCAGGCTGGGTGTGCCTCCCCGCAATGGACCGTGGTCTATCTGGTCAGGCCGCTGTTTCTCCCGACATGTCCCATTTTAATTTTTAGATACTCACATGGGAGGGGGGACTCACGGTGCTGCAAAGTACAGTGGTACCACACGGGTGAAGCAACAGTCGGGACTCCCATCTAACAGTGACTGGGCGTGCCTCCCTGCGAAGGACCTTTTTCTGCCTAGATGGGCCGCTGCTTCTCCTGGCATGTTCTGTGCTGGATACACCGGTGTTCTTTGTCAGACCTGGTTCCCTGCCGACGCTCCATCCAGTCTGCTCACATGCCTCATGTTCTCCACATATGCCAAATTATCCTTTTAGACCTACACAATCACAGCAACTTTATGGTATAATTTTTTTAAGCATTAAATCTTCAGTATTATCTTTTTATGGTCAAATTTGTCACTTTTGGCTTCCTTGTTTTGCTCACGGAGCGCTGTAGTTACTGACGCCACGATGCCGCGTATTATCCAATCAGTATGGAGTCAATCTGAAACCGCAACCCACACTTCTAGAAGCCAGAGTATGAGGAAACACAGCAGTGGATAAACTTTCATTAATAAAAATTACATATTTTGACTGAGCATCTCCATACTTGGTGATGCACGCCCTTGTAACCTCAGCAAAGCACTTATAAAATCTTAGGTCAGTCTGACGAACGGTTCATGAGATATGCATGGAACAGACACACACACACACACAGATTCCTTGCATTTATAGACAGATATTAAAAAACTTAACACATGGCATAAACCACTGTTGTGCAGTAACGTGCTATCTTAGTACTGCTTTGTGAACTGAAGTTAAAATTGAGAATTATCTTCTAATTTGCACATAGAACAACAACTTCAAAGAATGAGCTCTCACTTATGAAAGCAAAAAACACAATGTTTTAGAAAACCACACAAAACTATTGCAGGCTGTCATTCAGTGGTGCTGCTGACCTAGTGGTAAAGGATCCGCCACACAGCTGGGAGGTTGTGGGTTCAAGCCTGGGTTAGGTCATACCAAAGACCATAGAAAAATGGTACTTCCTGCCTTCTAGATTGGTGCTCAGCGTAATAGAATAGATTCCAGATGTGAGTGACATTGTAGACAGGAGAAATGTAGTTTCATTCTGCTGTATGGACTGAATGAGAATAAACTTGACTTTCTTTCTAATCAACAAAACAATATTTGCATTTTGGGACAATAATGTTGACCTTGCTACTTTTCAGTTTTGTGGAATCATTGATTTCTGCGTGAAATTAAAGTATTGCAAGCTTCCTAAATAAAAACCGGTATATATAGTAATATTGTCTTAAAAATCCTTGATTTGCAAACAGCATTTGGGATTTTTTTTTAAATGACACCATGCTAGGATGGGATAATTATTTTGTTCACAAGTGTATATTAAAATTCAGTCAGCCTAGCTCCAATAATAAGGTAGCTATAGCTCAAAATCTATTTTGACCTCTTTTTTAACCTTGTGACCTTGAATTTTGACCTCCACACTATGCAGGAAAGTCACATGACTATAGAGGGAACTCAGTAGAACTGTGGAAAAACTCAGTTTTTGGGCACTGCTCCCAACATGCTGTTGTCTCAGCACCATTAATTACATCATTAAGGTGAGACAATAAAGCATCAAATATTAACACTGGTTAAAAAGTAAGTAGCAACCTGTATTTTGGAGTAAATACACATTATATAACCATATTAATAATCATGTTAATGACATGCGAAGCTTGCCATTCTGACGCCTGATGTAAACATTGTCTAGTTGTTGGACGTTTTCACTGCACTTTTTAGGGCTTGTTTTATAAACGTTCAACGTGACTAAAAATGCAAACAGACTGCACAGTGAGTAGGGAGTGTTATCAGTAACAGCTGAGGCACATCAGACACAGTGATCCTAACTTGAATTGTGGTTGACACAGAGGAGCTTGAACGCCGTTATATGAGCGGCTGGCAGGACGCACAGCAGTGACTGGCCAACGCCGTCGTATAAACTGTCACTGTGTTCAATCACAAAACAACTGTGACACTTTTCACGAGGGATGGGCCATAATTTTATGCAGTTACTGTATGTGCAAAAGGAAAGATAATATGGCCAGTGTTCGTCACCTCTTTTAGCAGTCAGGAGGATACCAAAACACGCACACATGTATACACAGTGCATATGACTACACGCATGTCAGCATTACTGCAAAGAGACCACCTAGTGTGGTTGTTGTAAATATTAAAAAGACCAAAACAAGGATGCAAGTCTGTCTCTATGCAGTATTTTTCCCCTTTGTACAGCTGAATTACCTGCTAATCTCTGCTCTGTTGCTAATGTTAAACAAAGTACAGGTTTAACTGATTTCAATGACTTGGTGAACAAATCACAGAGTTGCCAACTCTCATGCACGGTGGCCCTTTCACAGCTCTCCTGCCACACCCTACCGTCTATGCTGGCCACGCCACCAATGATATCATTTGGATTTCCTTCAGCAGTAAGAGCCTATCAAATCTGCCTGTCAAAGCTTTAAATTCAACAGGAAACTGACAGGTCTCGTGCGAAAGCCATTGCTGCTGCTTCTTGATGGAGCTGAAGGAGTGGGAGGATTTATATTTTGGGGGAGAGCAGCTAGTGGTGAGCATACCGTCTACGGCAGTGAGCAGTAGTCTTATTTAAACATGCCTATATGCATTATTGTCAACTAAATTAACATTAGTCAGTCATGTTTCGTTTGCTCTTGACGTCATGCTCTGTTTGTGTAAGGTTGGTGTGAGTTACAAATTTAAAAAAAAACACGTTAATTTCATCGAATTCTATCTCAATCTCACTCAGAACTTTTCTGAAAAGATGACAACCCTTAAGTCACAAAATGCAACAAGTTAAACACCCAAGCCTTGGAAATACTTGTTAGGAATATTTCAACATTCACTTATTGGTTTTTAAAATCTCTTTGGGGCATTATTAGAACTATTAAAAGATCCACACAGCCCAAACACCCTGAGCACGACTCCAGACCTGCAGCTTCCTCTTTAAAAAATAAAAATAATTGTCTCCAAAAGCTCCAAGCCACTACCTCAATCATTTCGAAACTCTACACTATTGATAGGTTTTATATTGGTCATATTTATTAATAATATAAATCCATGTGAAACAACTGCACTATTCCTAATTTCCCTACCATTCATGCGGCAATCTTGTCCAAATCATTTCTTTGGTATTACTGATGCAAGATTGCATCTAAAAAAATGAATATTGTGAATACTTTCTTTTTTTTTCTATATTCACACATATAAAGTGAGCTATTTCAAGCCTTTTTGATGACTCCAAGCTCTTTGAATTAAATTCCTGATTATGATATTGTAATTTCAATGAGATGCACTAATATAGACAGGAATTCACCTTGCAGTGCAATATGCAGAAATTATTACTTGAAAAGCAATACTTTTCTGATATGAAAAATGCATTAATTCAAATTTCAAGTTACTTTTGACCATGCACATAAAATAAAGGTGGAATTAAAGAAATATTCAGCAGACATCAATGACAAAAATATGAATTCAAACCGAACAAGCAGGCATATCTTAAATAAGCTAATGGCTCCCTCTACTGGAAGAATGTCACACTACAAAAAAAATCAACACAATCCCATAGAAAAAAAATATAAAAACTATTAAAACAGCAGCGTCCATCACTCTGATTGTCCTCACAATGAATGTTTACATTACTCAGCAAAAACTTGCTGTGTTCCCGCTGCATGTTTAATTTTTAACAACGGTAACACTGAGACGTCCATCATCCCCAACACAACGGAGGGCTGCAGTATCAAGACACAGGCACTTTTTTGGTTCATTTGGAACACTATAGATGGCTAAAAGGTCTGATTTGCCCATAATAACAAGAGTGAATAAGTTGTCACAATCATAAGAAAAGAAAAAAAAATTGTAACCCAAAAGTTTCAGAGGGAAAACTAATTTGGAGAGATGTCTCACAATTTACAAGAAAAAAACAGCAAATCTATGAGGAAAAAGCTGCATATTTATTAGCGAAAAGGTCACCAGTGTATGAGAAGCTGCAAATATACAAGAAAAAAGTGACATCTTACAAGTAAAAAGTCATAAAATTAGAAAATATGTAACAGACTTTAAAAAGTGCTGACAGAACAATTTCACGTTTAAGAGGAAGAGGAAAACTCTGCTGTTCAGTTTGATGGCCGAGATACACTGCCTGGCCAAAAAAAACTCACCACCTGGATTTAACTAAGCAAACTGGTTTGAACCTCCCATTGGATAATTACTGGTCTAGGTCTAGGCTCAGCAATGTTATGTGCCCAAAGAATGAGGTCAGCTGACTACCAGGATATACTGAATGACCAGGTTATTCCATCAATGGCCTTTTTCTTCCCTGATAGCACGGGCATATTCCAAGATGACAATACCAGGATTCATCAGGCTCCAATTGTGAAAGAGGCTTCAGGGAGTGTGAGACAACAGTTTCACACATGGATTGGCCGCCAGAGTCCAGACCTTAACCCCATTGAGAATCTTTGGGATGTGCTGGAGAAGACTTTGCACAGTGGTCTGACTCTCCCCTCATCAATCAATCAATCAATCAATCAAACTTTATTTGTGTAGCACTTTTTAAACATTAGATGCTGCGCAAAGTGCTTTACATAGATAAAAACAGTAGACACATTTAGTTACGTATTTTACACACTACATCCCCACCCCTTCCAACCCTCCCATAAACATATCCACAAACACACACAGGCACATACATCACCCCCTACTTCTCTTACACACATATAAAATAAAAGAGACATTGCTCGGCACCGAGGCACCACGTGAAGGAGCAACCGTCCTGTGGAGCCCCCCATGCCGGGAAACCACACAGCCTGTAACCCCAGAAGGCGCCACAAAGGCCGCCTCGACCAGGACAGGCCGAGGCCCAAACCACAGCTGTAGGCAGTGGCATAAAGCCCCCACCCACCCAAACTACAGCAACCCACGAGACTAGCATCCCTGCAGATGGGCCAGGCAGCATCTGGCATGAGGGGCCCCACTGAGGAAACACTGGAGCTAAAACACATAAAATACAAGATAAAACTAAGAACACATAGAACAAAGGGAACTAAAGACCCATACTTAGAAACTGAGCTAACAACACATCAAAATAAAAAAAACTCTAAAAGCAAATGGAGCTAAGAAGAATGTAAAACAAAGAAACATAAATGACTACTTTAATAATAGTTAAACGGTTTGTTAAAAGCCAAAATTTAAAAAGGTACAAAAAGAAACTAAGAACACATAAAAACGGGAACTAAAAACCCATACTTAAAAACTAAACTAAACACATCAATAAGAAGATGAGAAAATCTAAGAACAAATGGTGCCAAGAAGAACATAAAACAATGGAACATATATGACTACTTCAGTAACAGTAAAACAAGTTTATTAAAAGCCAAATTGAAAAGGTGGATCTTGAGCCTGTTCTTAAAAACATCTATTGACTCTGCGACCCTGAGGCTCTCTGGCAGGCTGTTCCACAGACGAGGACCATAATAGTGAAAGGAGGCTTCACCAAAGGTCTTGGTCTTGACTTCAGGAACCATTAAAAGGCCAGTACCAGAGGACCTCAGGGTCCGTAAGGGCTCATAAGATAAAGGCAGCTCAGATAGATAAGAAGGCCCAAGACTACTGAGGCATTTAAAAACTACTAAGAGAACCTTAAAATCGATCCTAAAACACATAGGGAGCCAATGCAGCGATTCTAAAACTGGTGTAATATGCACCCGCCCCTTGGTCTTCGTTAACACTCATGCTGCTGAATTTTGGAGCAGTTGGAGATCTACAAGATCTTGGTGAAAAATTAATGCAACTCTGGAAAGAAATAAATGTTGTAACATTGCAGAAGCTTACTGAAACGATGCCACAGCGAATGCATGCTGTAATCAAAGCTTAAGTCCAACAAAATACTAGTGTGTACTTTTCTGGGGCTAGGCAATGTATGTTTTGCGGATCCATGCAGATATTTTTGGCAAAAAATATATATATGTATAGCTAGAGGACACTCAGAGAGTGCATACCTCCGCCAAGGCTTTTGTTCACCCAAACTCTGCTCTGCCACTGTGTATCGGCTTCAGGCAAAAATCTTGGTGGTGATAAAAATCCATCCAGTAGTTTTTGTGTAATCCTGATAAACCATTGCTAAGACATTGACCCCTGGTGGAGGTATGCATTCATGGATCACATCCAAAATGTAATGGGTTCGTGTGTAGCCCAAGAGCCACCTGTGATGAAAATGTCATCAAACTTTGTCCAGTAGTTTTGGAGTAATGTTGCTTAAATATTGTGAGAAGATAGAGCCTTGGTAGAGGTATGCGCTCTTGGATCATCAGCAAAATGTAATGGGTTCCTCTCTGCCCAAGGACCATCTCTGGTGAAAATTTCACCCAAAACCATCCAGTAGTTTTTGTGTAATCCTGCAAGGATTTGCTGCCCTGTGGTCTAGATATTTGAGAGGCGGGAAAATACGTTTACCAGTCAGTTTTCCATTCTGTCAGCAGAATATAATTTATGTTCAGCAAATTTTATTTATCGTTTTTCATCATCACCAACTAAATCCATGTCCCAGTACAACATACTGTACCAGAGAAACGGCTCTGCATGACAGCTTAACATACTCCCTCAGTTAAAAAGTTAAGAGTAAAACTTAGGAGTATTTCATAAGAAAATACAACCAAATTCCAACTGACTTACAGTGAGTTATGCATTACCATGGTGACCTACCCAGGTATAAAGAGAACCTCCTTTGAGCCAATGCAAACCCTAACATCACTCTTAACGCACCTCACCTATCCATTAACCTTGGCTCACAGTAAACCCTAGATAACAGACACACTCAGTCCCAGTCATTGGCCAATCCATTCCTCTTGGAAAATGTTATCAGTGGAAGATGTTGTAAAGCCCACTGACAGTATAGTACCATGCAAAGGCTTAATGATGACCTTACATAACTTTCTACAAGCCCATTTAATCACTTAAATTATACCAGAGGCACCATTTAATGCTGTCAGGCTGCAGATGAAAGACTGATGTTCAGACCAAATGTAGAACAAACATTCCTGTCAAGTTACACTATCCACTTCCTGGAGTGCTACTGGATCATTACGCAAGACAAAATATTCGTTCCTAACCCCAAAGGCAGAACTATCATCAAAAGCAGTACAACTGATAACCTGGGATCAAGTAACAGTAACATGTTTTTTCAGAACCTACCAGGAAGTCCTATTATTTTGCATAGTTTTCTCAAAGCTCAAAAAATGGAACCAGAAAGCTTAATCTCCATTTCTGTCACTAAAACTCTGCTCTGCATTTAGAAAACATTTGTAATTATCAAATGCAAGTAAAAACGTGTAAAAGGAGACCATTGCAAATGCAGAAAGTGGAAAAACGTCATTCCAGCCTACATATGGCCCACCCTGACAGAACTGCTGTCAAAGGAACTTTTGGTGGTGATGATTCACTGAATAACAACAAACTTTGAAACATATATTAAAGGTTTGGGGTGCAGGTTAGTCACAGTATTCTGATGTACATATATGTGAGCTGCATCTTTATAACTAAAAAGACTTTAAAAGGTTAAAAAAAACATACCAGAGCAAGTGAGAAAGGGTTGTAGTAAAGTTAAACACCAATTTAGGCAAAACCTGAGTTTAAATTTCATGCACTCACTTGACAGTACAGCCCTCAGGTCTTTTAACCTCTGGCCTAAACATATGCCAAGATCAAACAGTGACCATAAAGTGCAACAGGAATATCTGACCATAGATGGTAATCTGTGCTGATTACTTGGTTGGTTACTCCAACAAGGGGTCATCATCATCGTCATAGTTGACCTGCAGTCTTTGAAAGGGCCGGGGCCCCGCAGAGCGGCGAGCTCTCAGTAACCTGAAAAGAACTGATGCAAAACACTTCCTATTAGTTAAGTCATATTTAAACCACACAGTTTGGTAAGAGGTGCCTAGAGTTACCCAGGGCTCCATATTGGGTCCCCTTTCATTGTTTACCATTTTCCTGCCCTGGGGTGATACGATACAGACATAAAATGATTAAAATATGACAGACTTACTAGTGATTGCAGTGAGAACCAGCAGGACGCCAATCACCAGACCAGTCACCGTGGGAACGTCCCAGCAGGTCTCAGCAGCCAGCAGGCATCGAGCCTGGGACCAGGTGCCGTTATTGGGTTGAGGTGGTACCATCAACAGGTGGCACATAAGTGGGTAAACGTCCACGGTCTGCAAAGTGCTAATTCGATATCCTTGGCGAAAGCTGGGGCCTGTCGCAGCCAAAAAGGGGTGCATGCTGGGTAGGGAATTATCGTAGCCATGATCACCCACTGAAAGGGAAGAGGATGGTGGTGGATTTTAGTGAGCGTAAGACAATGTTGCTGTAATAAAAAAAAAAGGTTACATGTGACCACATTTTATCCTGAACAATAACGAATTAGTACTCAGACCCACATCTCGGCAGCTTGTTCCCATGCTGCACTATGGTCCATCCTTCATCAGCGATCAGTATGATTGGCTGGATCCGTTCATTGTCCCGGTAGTGCAACCTATCAGGGATGGCCTTCTTCAAATATGCAGTCATGTTGGGGTGGCAATTGCTTAGATTGCTGAAGACACTATTTGGGTCTGCACAGCACATGGAGATGGAGTTGAAAATGTAATATTAGAGAAAAAGTCAAAGGTGCTGTATGCAACTTAAAGAGAACTGCAGTCCCATTCAGGACTGTGAGTTGGATTCTATGCCAAACCAGCTGAGGCTGTAGGAAGCAGGAATGGAGTGTCATTAAATTTAGTTATCATTTAATTAGCTAATGTTTTTTTTAATTAAATAAGCCTAATCACCTCCTCTAGGAATGAGAGCTGCCACAGGAGTGAGGTCCACCAGCGTGTAGTTTTCAGGATGGAGGCACTCGTCCAGCCGTATAAGGCGATCGGCTGAGCACTGGGCCATGCCGTGGTCACTGGTTATCAGGACGTTAACATGTCCCCAGAGTTTCACCCGCTCCAGCTCTGACATCAGAAGACCGATGTTGCTGTCAACCTGATTGTGAGTACAAACAAGTCTACTGATAAATCTTGGCATTAGGTAATCTGGAGAAAAGGAGTTTCTTAGCAATTTTATTAATCTTCAGCCGTCATAGAAAATGTCACATGTGGGTATATAAAACTGGAATGGGTTGACAACCCACCGAGCCTGTGGGGGGAAACAGAAAGTTTCCAGAGGTGGGTCATTACTAGTTACATCACTTAAGTACATGTGATCAAGTAACTTTTTTTAAAAAAAAATATATACATTCATGAGTAGTTTTATTGCAGGATTACTTTTTACTCATACCTGAGTATGCTTTCTTCTCACTGGATTTTCACACTTCAGGGTCACAGGGTGAACCTGTGTACCAGGTTTGGTGGTCCTAGCTTTACTCGTTCTATAGTAATAGTGCAAATGGAATGTTAACCTTGACCTTTGACCCCAAACCCATAGTCAGAGGTCAGGATCCCAAGGTGAACCTTTGTAGTAAGTTTGGTGATCCTATCTTTCTTTGTTGTTGTGATATACTTTATAAGCCATTATGATGTTCATCTTTAACCTTGCTATCCCAAAATCACAGTCACACTTCAGGGTCACAGGTGAACCTGAGTACCAAGTTTGGTGGTTCTAGCTTTACTTGTTCTATAGTAATAGTGAATGTAGCATTTACCATTTACCATCATGCAACTGCAATGTTAACTTTGAACTGTGACCCCTTGACCCCAAACCTATAGTTAAGTGAGGGTGTAAATCATCCAAGATGTGTATTAGATGCAACTACTGTATCGATCTGAAAAGCCTACATCATTTCTTTCAGTAGTTATTATGTTTAGAAGATTTAGGGAAAATCTGACTTCTGACCTTTGACCTCAAGGTCATCTGATGAGAGTGAAATTGCAATATGTGCATCATCAGAGTATATCAAACCATGGCATCAAGTTTCAAAAACAATCGGAACCAAACTGCAGGAGGAGTTGATTTCACAAGACAGTTACTGTATATGAAGTGAGGTGAAATAAGAGGTCATAGGTCAGGGGCTACAACTCCTGCAAAAATCATCCGATCAGAACCAAATTGCAAAATGTCCATCATCAGTGTATATCAAACCCTGGTACAGTTTCAAAACAACTGGAATAAAACTGTAAGAGGAGTTGATTTCACAAAAGTAGGAGGGATGGACGGACTGACTGACCCATAACATGATCCCCCTGCGGCCTTCACCCAAAGAGCTCTTCAACCCCTTTGGGCTTCGTCCGGTGGGGTATAAAAATGATGTAAAAGAAAATAATGAAAAACAAATAGTGAAAAAAACCTTACAAATCTTTGAGGAAAAAATCTATTAGAAAAAGTACTAAATTTATGGGGAAAAAATCACAAATTAATGAGAAAAAACTCACAAATTGTCAAAACATTTTACTCACTATAAAGCAACTTTTTAGTAAATACTTTATTCGAACTTGAATAACTCTTTTCAGGACCATTCTTATTCATGCTTGAGGAATCATTATAAAAAGATAATTCTACCTGAGTACAATTTCTGGCTACTCTACCGATATCCTGTCTATAGTTTCTTGGCAGACATTCAAGCCATTTTCAAGACCTTGCTCAGTTAACCAAGATTTTACTTCCTGTCATCTGGTCATGGTTCATGATTGTAGCTAATTATTTTTCAAAAGCTAAGAAGCCAATCCGTAATCAGGTGATTGCATGTAATTTAATAAATAACCCTCAAGGACTTTTCAACTTAATGAAACCAAACCCTCAACAAACATGAGAGGTCAGCAGCACTCAGGCAAAAAATGTTCTATAAATATATATTAAATGACTGCACCTTTTTCAGCACTTTTTCCATTTCAGTGGTGTTGTCAGGGCCAAACCTGTGGCCTGATCGGTCTGGCTCTTCAAAGTAGAGAGCGGCAAACTTCACTCCTTCCTCCTGGTGAAACAGAGGTTGACATATGTACAGTAAATCCTTCCCACATCGGAGACAAACAATTTAAGGCTTCCATTTGATTCTAGGCTTTTTTCATTTCAACATTTTGGAGACTTTCCAGGAGAAGTTATGAGTGGCATGCACAGGTGCACATAAAAAAAGAATAATATCCATGCAACTGAGGAGTGTTTGAGCAGAAATGGAAAACAGCCTGTTATGCTCATTTGACAGAGATCATGAAATACAAAACTAGCCTATAACAAGATGAAGAAACAATTCTGCAGCTGTGCCATGAATTATGTTCAGTTGTCCCCGTTTTGAAATTACACCCCAAGGTGAGGATGTCTCCATTTGTTCAATTATTGTTCTCTCGACTCCTCTGTTGTTCCCTCTGTGATTTGAGAATGCCTGAAAGTGCCCTATTATCACTTCTCTCAGATAGACTGATGATGTGTTTGGATACAGTGATGTGAAAAAGTATTTCCCCCCTTCCTGATTTCTCATTTTTTTGTATGTTTGTCACACTTAAATGTTTCAGATCATCAAACAAATTTAAATGTTAGACAATGATAACACAAGTAAACACAAAATGCAGTTATTAAATGAAGGTGTTTATTATTAATGAAAAAAAAAATCCAAACCTACATGGCCCTGTGTGAAAAAGTGATCGCCCCCTAAACCTAATAACTGGTTGGGCCACCCTTAGCAGCAACAATTGCAATCAAGCATTTGCGATAACTGGCAATGAGTCTTTTACAGCACTGTGGAAGAATTCTGGCCCACTCATCTTTGCAGAATTGTTGTAATTCAGCCACATTGGAGGGTTTTTGAGCATGAACCGCCTTTTTAAGGTCATGTCACAGCATCTCAATCAGATTCAGGTCAGTACTTTGACTAGGCCACTCCAAAGTCTTCATTTTATTTTTGTTAAGCCATTCAGAGGTGGACTTGCTGGTGTGTTTTGGATCATTGTCCTGCTGCAGAACCCAAGTACGTTTCAGCTTGAGGTCACCAACACATGGCCAGACATTCTCCTTCAGGATTTTTGGTAGACAGCAGAATTCATGGTTCCATTTACCACAGCAAGTCTTCCAGGTCCTGAAGCAGCAAAACAGCCCCAGACCATCACACTACCACCACCATATTTTACTGTTGGTATGATGTTCCTTTTCTGAAATGCTGTGTTACTTTTACGCCAGATGTAATGGGACACACACCTTCCAAAAAGTTCAACTTTTGTCTCGTCAGCCCACAGAGTATTTTCCCAAAAGTCTTGGGGATCATCAAGATGTTTTCTGGCCAAACTCTTTCTTATGGTGGACTCATGAATACTGACCTTAACTGAGGCAAGTGAGGCCTGCAGTTCTTTGGATGTTGTTGTGGGGTCTTTTGTGATCTCTTAGATGAGTCGTCGCTGCACTCTTGGGGTAATTTTTGTCGGCCGGCCACTCCTGGGAAGGTTCACCGTTTCATGTTTTCGCCATTTGTGGATAATGGCTCTCACTGTGGTTCACTGGAGTCCCAAAGCTTTCGAAATGGCTTTATAACCTTTTCCAGACTGATAGATCTCAATTACTTTGTTTCTCATTTGTTCCTGAATTTCTTTGGATTGCAGCATGACGTCTAGCTTTTGAGGATCTTTTGGTTTACCTCACTTTGTCAGGCAGGTCCTATTTAAGTGATTTCTTAATTGAGGACAGGTGTGGCAGTATCAGGCCTGGGTGTAGCTAGAGAAATTGAACTCAGCTTTCCAAAGATGTGATGAACCACAGTTACTTTACATTTTAACGGGGGTGGGGGAGTCAACCTTTTTGTAGGTTTGGATTTATTTTTTTTACCCTTAATAATAATCACCTTCATTTAAAAACTGCATTTTGTGTTTGCTTGTGTTATCTTTGTCTAATATTTAAATTTGTTTGATGATCTGAAACATTTAAGAGTGCCAAACATACAAAAAATATGAAATCAGGAAGGGGGCCAACACTTTTTCACACAACTGTAAATAAATGGTACACTAAGCCCAGATGTACGTTTTTATGACCATCACTAAAAATGTGGGCATCACATGTATTATAACAGCAAACAAGTTATGACTCTCAACCTTTCCATCTGCTAACATCCAGCTTGTCACATTCCCCAGTCGCTCCTTAAATGTCATATTGGGGTTGTATTTAAAGTAGTGGGTCAGTGAACGGTTTCTGATCACCACGTCGGAGCCGGGCCACATCACAGCGCCAGTCTTGTAGCCGGCATCGAGCACCGTGATCCAGATGGGCTGCGCCTCATTCCACCACATTGGGTCGGTGTTGTTGGAGACATGGAAATACTTGTCAGTTTTGGGGTCATACATGTTGCTGGCCACAATGCCGTGGGACTCTGCAAACAACCCAGTAACCTGAAAAGTAGAGAGTAGTAACTGTTATTGATTGTGTTTCATACCTATAATATTATACAGCAGGGAAAATAAGTATTGAACACGTCAACATTTTTATCATTAAACAAATTTCTGATGGAGGCATTGACCTGAGATTTTCACCAGATATCAGTAACAACCCAAGTAATTGATGCATGCAAAGAAATCAAGGCAACTGTGTTCACAAAACAAATTATATTTAATAAAGTGGAATTACAGAGGGAAAAAGTATTGAACACTCTTGGTGAAATTCATTTAATATTTAGTAGAAAAGCCTTTGTTGGTAATAGCAGCTTCCAGACACCTCCTATATGAAGAAATTAGGCACAGGCATTGCTCAGGAGTGATTTTAGCCCATTCTTCTACACAAATTGTCTTCAAATCTTGAAGGTTCTGTGGGTGTCTTCTATGAACTCTGATCTGATAGATCTGATCTGAAAAATCTGATAGATTTTTTATTGGATTCAGGTCAGCTGACTGACTGGGCCATTCTAGCAGCTTTATTTTCCTTCTCTGAAGCCAGTTGAGAGTTTCCTTGGTTGTGTGTTTGCGATCATTGTCTTGCTGAAATATCTATCCTCATATCATCTTCAGCATCTTGGCAGATAGCAACAGGTTCTTATCAAGGATGTCTCTGTACATTTGTCCATTCATCTTTCCTTCAATTATATGAAGTCTGCCTGTACAATGTGCCATTTCTTCTCCAAACATGCTGTGTGTTGTGGGATCCAAACAGTTCAATTTTGGTCTCATCTGACCAGACTATATTCTCCCAATATTTTACTGGCTTGCCCAAATGTTGTGCAGCAAACTTTAACATGCTTTTTCTTCAGCAATGGAGTCTTGCGAGGTGAGTGGGCATAGAGCCCATGTCGGTTGAGTGCATTACTTATTGTTTTCTTTGAAACAGCAGTACCTGCTAACTACAGGTCTTTCTGGAGCTCTCCCTGAGTGGTCTTTGGCTCTTGGATAACTCTTCTGATAATTCTATTGACTCTTCTGTCAGAAATCTTGTGAGGAGCACCTGGTCATGGCTGGTTTATTGTAAAATGATGTTCTTTCCACTTCCGAATGATGGCTCCAACAGTGCTCACTGGAACATTCAGCAGTTTAGAAATGCACCTGTAACCAATGCCATCATTATTGTCAAGGCTGGTTCCAATGCTTTAACAAAATAAAGGGGAAAGACGCCAAGATTGCCAATGATACCATTTATTTGTGAAAGCAAATTAACCAACTAAAAAGAAAAAGGTTTAAGTGTGGAGATCTGTTGAATCAGTTGTGTGGGATTGATGGATGTGTGAAAATATGGTGAGTGCATGCTGTATGACAAATCAACATAACCAAAACGCTGCACGCGGAGAGGAACCTCTCCTGAATGAATGGAGCAAAGGGTTCTTGAAGATTCCAGAACACCGGGCCCATGTGCATCCAGTTGCCAGATTAAACAGTCCTGCCCATCAATCACCTGGAAAAGAATAACATTAATAAGAGGGCCAAAGAGGCCGTCACATTATGTTTTGCAACAATAAGATTGCGAAGGTCTAAAGAGAGCTCTTTGCTTCTACCTGTCATGAGTTCTTTATGATGTGACAATCTGATATTCACAGACCTGTTTAAAGGCTGTCAGGACTTAACCAGCAGAAAATAATTTGCACTGATGGGGGATGAGATGGCTTCCTAAATTCCGATGGATTTCAGCTGATTTCTTGGCTTTCTATGCCTTTTTGCACCTCTTTATCTTCATGCATTTAATACTTATTACCTGTGTCATTCCACTTCATTAAATATAACTTGCTTTATGAACACAGTTGCCTTGATTTCTTTGTATGCATGAATTACTTGGGTTGTTGCTGATATCTGGTGAAAATCTCAGGTAAATGGCTCCATCAGAAATATGTTTAATGAGAAAAATGTTGACATGTTCAATACTTATTTTCTCCACTGTATTATTGTGTGTATTTCACAGGGGTGGTTGCCTACTGCTACAGTATCTGCCCCACAGCCAGAAGGATGTGGGTTAACGCCTCAATTGGGTTATACTGTAGATTAGGGCTGCAACTAACGATTATTTTGGTAGTTAACTAATCTAACAACTATTTTTTTTCGATTAGTCAACGAATCACAATTATTTGTCTCATGTCCACCATCTCTGCTTCCTGTTAGCACAGCTCCTCTTTGGGGCTTCAGGTCATGTTTTACCTCACCTGCACACCTCTGAATATCATTTTGTTGTCAGTCTCTGATTTAATATAAATGTATCCTATTATAAAAAGTTCCCATAGCCAAATAAAATGATGACCCATCAAACATGAGTTGGAAACTTGAACTTGACAGCTTAATCAGAAGTGTTTGTAGCAACACAATTAAATAACAGACGTTAAAGTGCAGTGTTTTAAACCCCAAAATAAAGTGCAAAAACTCAAATAGCAGCTTCTGCTACTCCATAAAGGGCTGCTGTAACTCCGCATATTGAAAACAATCTAGAGTAATGTTCAACTCCATTAGAGTTAAAAAAGAAAATAATAAGCTCATCCTGTCATGAATGGCTCTTGCGAGCCATTAAGGAGACACTATAGGCGACCAGTGAGTTTGCGTTACTTTATTAACAAAGGACACTCAACATACAAATAACAAAGTAAAGCGCCACGTGGGGCAAAAACACACTCATAACTTAAATAGCATCCTAACCTGGGAGAAAGGCTAGGGAGACAACGAGGGGAAAACGCACGCTGGGCAGCAGCACTTACGGAAGGGAGAAGAGCAGAGACAACGGGGACACTGGAGTTGGACGTAGGAACCCCAGTCGTGGAAACACGATGTCCGTCTTTCCTTTGTTTAGGTTGCAGCGAGGAGTGATTCTCAGCTGCTCCCTTAAATGAGGGACAGAACCCAATCAGGAGCGGGGAAGGTAATTGATAATAATAACAGACAGCTGTCCCGGAGCAGCTGGGCTTGACAGCCGGAAGTCTGAAATGCTGTCAAAGCTACGAGCCTCGGAGGAGGCCATAAGACCAGGCCCGGAATGGGATGAAGCTGGAGTGAAACTGGACGACCTGAGCATGGATAGCAATCAGCGCTGAGGCATGACAGTACTCCCCCCCACCACCACCACCGAGCCGCGCCTCCCGGCGCGGGCCTACCCCCTCCCTCAAACAGAAGGCCACCAGGACCGACCCAGGGAGGGTGGTGGGGGAACCAGCCAGGGGGGAGAGAAACGTTAAAGGGGAAAAGAAAAAAAAACATAGGGAGAAACCCAGGTACAGTGGAATAAACGACATAATAAACATGCTGCCCGACAGGCCACAACAAAAATACAGACATACTCAAGACCATATAACACTGGGAAAAGGGAAAAAGAAAAATTCAGTATTACAGAGCAGGCAAACAGATCCTTCCAAACCGCATAAGGAAAAAAAAAGGTCAACCTGGAGGCCTAACTCAGAACATAGTAAAGTATGCCACATAGACAGTCTTAAACAAAAATAACCATCACCCCCTCCTCTGCAATGACCAAACGGTTGATACAAATAACCACAGAAGGCAGGGCAAAAGGAAAAAAAAAACCACAATGAACTCTGGGTGAGGACAAGACAAAATTCATGTCCCGAAGGTCATAGAAAACAAATTAATTCTGTAAACTCGAGGTTAAAGTAGATTCCCACTCATGCAAACCTGGCCAAGACAGATCAGTACACTGAGAAAAACAATCTGGGAGTAACTCCAAGAAATTGAGCCCGGTATTGCAAATTGACATACTAATACAAAAAAATCGGCTCCTCAATCACATCATATCGGCACTACAGATGTCATAAATCAGTCTGGAGGACTGCACGGTGGCGCAGTGGTTAGCACTGCGGCAGCACAGTTTACCCTTGGCCGGGGGATTGTGGGGATCGTGGGATCGTGGGTTCGATCCCAGCCCCCGACCAACAGTGATCTGTGTGGAGTTTGCATGTTCTCCCCGTGTTGCGTGGGTTTACTCCGGGATTTCTCCGGTTTCCTCCCACATGCCAAAAACATGCATGTTAGGTTAATTGGCTGTTTTAAATTGTCCCTAGATATTTGTTTCCTATAGCCCCTTAGAATAGAGGGTGAGTATTAATGAAAGCGCTTTGAGTGGTCTTTGTGACTAGAAAAGCGCTATATAAGTGCAGGTTAGTTAGTTAGTTAGTTAGGAGGGTATGAATGCAGATAAGTTAAATAACTCAAAATGAGGCCAGGCAACATGAAGCAAAAATACTACTTTAAGGGCCAACATAAATTAGAATAAATACTGTCTGTCCTATGGGCAAAATAGGACATAGAAAATAGTTCTTCCAAAGAAAATTTAGCTGGACAGATACCACAGCGAAAACGCTTGCAAAAAAACTTCAGTGTTCTGAATAGAAACAAATAAAGGAGGACAATCCAAAAACAAAACAACTCACACACACAATTCTTTCAGGGGCGCCGGCAGGTGGAGAGGGGCAAGAGATAACAATTCGTCCGGCAGGCGACCCAGACCTGGATTCCAACTGGCCAGGAGCGACATCCACAGTTCGGGCAGCCTGCCCACGTCCCAGGCTCGGGAACACAGTATCTCAGGTGGCCGACCCAGATCGCAGAACCAGCCAGACGGTTCCACAGGCGGTCGTCCCGCGTCCTCAGACCACCAAGAGCAGAAGGAGGAGCTTAGGTGCGGCTTCCTCACTGAGGAAGAGAGCAGGAGGAAAGTGACACGGATGAGGGGAACCCCAACAGCACCCGGAGGAGAGAAGACGGAGGCAAGGGACGGAATCAGCCTGACGTCCGCGGAAAACGAACCTCCAGTTCCCTCACCGGCCTTTAACCGGACCGGCGCAGCACTCCCGGTAAGCCCCGATTGGGCCGGCGCAGCACTCCCAGTGGGCCCCGATTGGGCCGGCGCAGCATCAGAGGCGAACTCCGTGCACAGAACCGGAACCTCCGTGGCGACAACCAGAGCGGATCCGTCTCCGGTGACCCTGGGGAAACGCTCAGAGGAACAAAAAGAACCGGGATCAGGATCACCGGAAGCGCCAGAACCCAGCGAGACAAGCTCGGATGCAGTGGACGGCTGAACCCGGCTCGCCCCCCCGAGAGACAGGCAAAAATGCTCAATAATGGAAAAGACAAAGACAACACTGAGCACTTGCCTGATCTCAAGTTCAGACGCCGTCCAGGACTTCGACGATCCAGGTTCAATATGCAGGAGTTCGTCTTTCGGCTCCCACTCGACTGCGACGGGCTCCGCAGCTGGCATGATGGTTCCCACAGTTTGAAGATCTCCCGGCGCCGAAGTCTACGTCGAAGGCCCGCACGGCGTGGTGGCAGGGGATCTGAGTTCTGCTGGGCCGAACCATTCCTCCGTGGAGACCCGGGGACGCTTGATCGTCGGCGCAGGTTCCAAGTGGCAGTCCAACCTCCTCCTCTGCCCACAACGTGGCTGCGGGGCTGGAATCAGGCTTTCCAGGGCCGCAGGCTCCCTCCTTGTCCGGCGGTGTAGTCCCAGAACCGGGGAACGCTCAGGGGAGAGAGACACAGAAGGCGTAGGTTTATATCTTATGTCTGCAGCAGGTGGAGAGGGCACAGGGGGCTGTGAACCCCGAACTCCACCTCCAGGAATCAAACAAGGCAATTCATCAAATAGAGGAAGAGAATGAAAAGGCACTTGCCTGATTCCCAGAGAACCAGTGGAACCCGCCGCAGTGGACTTGAGTCTTCCCTTCCCCCGCTGGATGGAAGTGGAGGACCCCCTGGGAAGACGAGGAGGAGCCTCTCGCACTGGATCAGGACCGGGGGCATCCGGAGATGGACTCATGCACCTCACAGCAGCTGAAGTGAGCGTCGAAGAGGAGGGAGAAACGGCCGAGGCGAACTGGGAACCAGAAGCTGACGGGACAGCGGGGAGAGATGACCCGGAAACGGCTGATTTACCTCTTCGGCGAGACACGGAGGCAACAGCTGGCAGGGAGACAGAGATCGTGTGACTACCCGGAGCTGGATCCGGACGGGGTTTTCGCTGAGGTGTATGGGAGGGTTGGGAGCAACGTCTTCTGGCCGAGGGTGAGGCAAGTGTGAGATTAGGGAAACGCCGCTCCTGCACAGAAACTGAAGCGAGCAGGTCAGCGTATGCCGGATAATCATGCAGCTCAGGGTTCTTCTCTACCAGCCGGACCGTCACCGTCACATGCTTCATAATTGCAGTGGGATGGGCGGTGGAGTGAGCGGCAGCCACCCGGTCCTGAATGCAGATTGCTGTCACCTGTATTCTCTCCGGGGGAACCCCGGCTGACGTCACTGCCTCATGAGAGAGAGAGTAACCCCTGGGTGGTGCGAACTCCTGGGCTGGATCGGAGGCTGGAGCGGGATCCCGAAGCGAGGAGCGATGGAGCCTTGTCTTCGGCTTCCTGCCAGGGTTTTCCTCCAGCCCACAGAGTCTCTCCCGGAGCGCAGAGATGTCTGCCCTCCTCGCCTTAACTTCAGGATGTTGGAAGTAGCGAGGAAGGCCACTGATAATGTCCTCAGCGAGGTCCAGGTGCCAGCGTACATCGCTGGGAGTGTCATAGAGGCCCGCGGTGAAAAGCGTCCCATCCACGTAACCCAGGGCTTCTGTGAGTTCGTAGCCTGGGCGCCGCACGCACCTCCTGAAGGACGACATAATTCCAGCTTGCCAGTACCCAGAAGAAGGGTGAAAGACAACAAGTCCAAATTAGCTAAACTCACGGTCTCCGGCGTCTCAGTTTGGCTGCGACCTACTGTCATGAATGGCTCTTGCGAGCCATTAAGGAGACACTATAGGCGACCAGTGAGTTTGCGTTACTTTATTAACAAAGGACACTCAACATACAAATAACAAAGTAAAGCGCCACGTGGGGCAAAAACACACTCATAACTTAAATAGCATCCTAACCTGGGAGAAAGGCTAGGGAGACAACGAGGGGAAAACGCACACTGGGCAGCAGCACTTACGGAAGGGAGAAGAGCAGAGACAACGGGGAGACTGGAGTTGGACGTAGGAACCCCAGTCGTGGAAACACGATGTCCATCTTTCCTTCGTTTAGGTCGCAGCGAGGAGTGATTCTCAGCTGCTCCCTTAAATGAGGGACAGAACCCAGTCAGGAGCAGGGAAGGTAATTGATAATAATAACAGACAGCTGTCCCAGAGCAGCTGGGCTTGACAGTCGGAAGTCTGAAATGCTGTCAAAGCTACGAGCCTCGGAGGAGGCCGTAAGACCAGGCCCAGAATGGGATGAAGCTGGAGCGAAACTGGACAACCTGAGCGCGGATAGCAATCAGCGCTCAGGCGTGACACATCCATCCTGTTTGAAACCTTGCTGGGTCTTGAAGTTTAAAAGTTTAGGCTTCAGATGAAAATCAAAAGAATTTCTTCCAGTCCAAAAATAAGAGTTTATAAATACTTTAATCCCTTAGCATATCAGTGCAGGAATGTGAGCCTTCATCACACATACAGTGAAATATTTAAGCCGTTTTAATTTAATTGTGATGATTATGGTTATCTTTTTTTATTAAATTACAAATCATGGTATTCTAACAGGTTTGTCCTATTTAAACCTCAGACATTTAGTTTGGTGTGCTTCTGACTGTTGAAGTGAGAGTGAACACCATGGTGAGCTCAAAACGGCTGTCTGAGGTCTTCAGAAAGAAGATTGTTGCAGCTTATGAGTCTGGTAAGAGATTTATAAAGATATAAAAAAAATTGAAATCAGTCATTCCACTGTCCAGAAAATAGTCTACAAGTGGAGGACATTCAAAACAACTGCCAACATGCCCAGGTCTGGCCGTCCAAGCAAGTTCACCCTGAGAGCAGACCGCAAGATGCTAAACGAAGTCTCCAAAATCCCTAAAATGTCATCACGGGACCTACAGAAGGCTTTTGCTACTGTTGATGTGAAAGTGCATGCCTCTACAATCAGAAAGAGATTGCACAAGTTTAACTTGCATGGGAGGCATGCAAGGAGGAAACTTTTGTTCTCTAAAGGGCCTTTTCCACTAGCCCCGCTTAGCCCAACACGGGACAGCTCAGCACGCTTTGTAACTCTTTCCACTAGCCCCAACACGGTTTAACAGCCGCGATTTTCGTCCCTGCTCGAGGGCAGGGTACAACCGTGCTGAGTCGTGCCGTGTTGTGACGTCAAAAGACTGGTCGCCGCTGATTGGTCAGGTCGTAACGTCACGAAAGCGACCGTCTTCTGATGAATCTACACACGACCACCATTTGCAATATTTCACGGACTAACTCGGTCACGGAGTAAATACGATATTAATACAGACAGCGTTGTAGGTTTTGCGGAACTCTACACCGTGGTCCAACGAAGAGGTGCAGAGTTTTCTCTGCTTGGTGGCAGATCCACAGTGAGGAGTGACCCGGACCGATACAGATGGCAGCCCAGCATAGAACCGGACTACGGACAAGCTGAAGACAAACATGAGAGAACCATCGATGGTGAGTGATTTGTAATAATGTGCATCTGTTTGCTTATTTATCCTGTTGGTGGTAAGCTCACTTTTTTTGAGCCATACAGCGCTGTTCTGTGCTGGCTAACGAGTTTTAGCTAACGAGTTTTAGCTAGTAGCTAGCTAGTACCAACTGCTGATTCACGCTTGTTTTCTCCTAAGTATTCGCTTGTGAAAGCAAAACGATGAAATATGTTAATCCTGGTTAAAGTCCTGGTTTGTGTACGTGCTGCACTTTGGTGCTGCGCAATAAATTGTGTGTGTGGCACATATATGTGGGTTTCATATGCACAAATACTGTATATACCACCTCATGCTTCATGTGTATATCACTGTATGCTTACTGTATGCTTCATGTCTCAGATGAACAAAGGACTGAGCCTCCTCAGAGATAACAGGAGGATGTGAAATGTGGTCTTTGATATGCAAAGAGATGGCCGGGGGGGATTTCCTGGCTGACAGTGACTTTGGGTGGGGGTGATAAGATCTGAAAGGCATGCATTGTTATTTGGGATTAAATGCATTGTGACTGGAGCTTTGAAGCTCCTGGGGTATAAAAAGGGGATGAAGGTCTGGGTTTCTTCCTCTTCCTGTATTGCTCATGTTGGAGAATGTGAATAAACCTGACTCGTGAGATAAACTCTGTCTCGTCCTTTCACATTCCCACACTGGTGACCCTAAGACGATGAGTGAAAGAAATTCCCCCGAACCAGCCGGGTCAGGAGCTCCCAGCCAGGCGTATGCCGCTGCTGTCCAGCTACCGGACTTTTGGCGAGACAACCCGTGCTCCTGGTTCCTCTTGGTCGAAGCACAGTTCGCCCTCCGGGGGATAACGGTAGATGAGACGAAATTCTACCATGTAATTGCCAGGCTCGACAACCGCACGTCTCGGCATGTGCAGAGCCTTTTGGTGAACCCACCGGCCGACGACAAATACGGCGCGTTGAAGGCTGCGCTCATTCAGCATTTCACTCTCTCAGCCCAGGAGAGACCGGAGAGACTCCTGGCTCTGAACAACTTGGGAGATGGCACGCCCGTTGACCTGATGGAGGACATGCTGAGGTTGAGGGGCTCAGACGGGGATGATTTCCTCTTCACCCACATTTTCCTGAGAACCCTACCGTCGGCCACAAGAGTGACCCTGGCCGGTTCACCGTTGTTGGCCCAGTGGGACTTCCGCGCGCTGGCCCAGGAGGCACACCGGATTCTCAACGCCAGCAAACAGCGCGCAGCCACCGCAGCAGCGACGGGGTGCGGCGTGACAGCCGGAGACGATGAAGGGCCAGAGACGGCGGTAGCAGACCCACCGACGACGGTGGCGGCGGGGGCCAAGGATCGCGGAGGAGACACCCTCTGTTTCTACCATCGCCGCTTTGCAGAGAAGGCACGCAAATGTATACCACCGTGCCATTTCAAGCGCTCGGGAAACGCCAAGACCGGGGGTCGGTAGCTGCTGCAGCCCTCGGGGAGGAGAACAAGCTGCTCTACTTGAAGGATGCGCGCTCGGGGAGGCATTTCCTCGTGGACACAGGCTCCCAGTTGAGTTTCATCACACCTTCCTCCGCTGACCGGCTGGCGACTTCCAGTGGTCCGGGGGTGTCAGCAGCGAACGGCTCGGCGATTAAGACCTTTGGTGAGAGGACTCTGCTTCTGTCCCTACACGGCCGTACATTTGAGTGGACTTTCGTCATAGCTGCAGTGAATTTCAATATGTTAGGGGCTGATTTTCTGTGCTCACATGGTTTGTTGGTTGATCTTGCTAATAGGCGCCTGGTTAATGCACTCTCTTTTTATTCTATTCCCTGTACAGCTCGAGTGGCCCCGCCAACAGCACAAGCCAACGTCACAGCTGCAGGTGGTAAGTTCCACACACTGCTCACTCAGTTCCCAGCACTCACGGTCCCAACATTTTCGGCGGCTGTGGCTAAACACGGGGTGGAACATTTTATTACTACCACCGGACCGCCCGTTTTTGCAAAAGCCCGGTGCTTGGATTCAGCTAAACTGACCATAGCGCGTGAGGAGTTCGCCAACCTGGAAAAGTTGGGCATCATCAGGCATTCAAAAAGCCCATGGGCTTCACCGCTTCACATGGTCCCGAAAGCTGATGGCTCGTGGCGTCCTTGCGGAGATTTCCGCAAGTTGAACAACGCTACAGCGCACGACCGCTACCCAATCCCGCATATCCAAGATTTTTCAGTTCATTTGGCGGGGGCGTACGTTTTTTCTAAGATAGACTTAGCACGCGGTTACCACCAGGTCCCAGTACGCGCTGAGGACATACCCAAAACAGCGGTAATAACTCCGTTCGGTCTATTCGAGTTTTTGCGCATGCCGTTTGGGCTTAAAGGCGCGGCGCAGACGTTCCAACGCATGATGGACGCGGTGTTGCGCGATCTCCCCTTCGTGTTCGTCTACCTGGACGATATTTTGGTAGCCAGCACGTCCGAAGACGAACACGAAAACCACCTCACGGCGGTTTTCCGGAGGTTGGGAGAGCACGGGTTAATAATCAACCCAGCGAAGTGTCAATTCGGGGTGACGCAGATTGATTTTTTGGGGCATCGCGTCTCTCCAGAAGGAGCGGTTCCTCTGCCTGACAAAGTGCCCGCGGTAACAAATTTTCCCCAGCCACAAACAGTCAAAGCGTTACAGGAGTTTTTGGGAATGGTGAATTTTTGTAACCGTTTCCTCCCCCGCACAGCGCAGCTCATGCAACCATTATATGCTGCACTAAAAAAACAAAAACCCACAAATAAAATCGAATGGTCTCCGGAGCGAGAGCGAGTATTCTCGGAAGTCAAAACAGCCCTGGCAAACGCTGCGTTGTTAGCACATCCAGACCCAACGGCCCGCATAGCGCTCACTACTGACGCGTCAGATGTGGCCATAGGGGCGGTCGTGGAACAGCATGTAGCCGGGGCTTGGCAACCGCTCGCCTTTTTCAGCAGGACCTTGTGCGATAGTGAACGAAAATACAGCGCATTCGACAGGGAGTTGTTAGCTCGCCACTTGGCCATTCGCCACTTCCAGTTCTGGCTGGAGGTACGCCGTTTCACCGCGTTCGTTGATCACAAGCCGCTGACTTTCGCGATGGCCAAGGTTTCAGAACCGTGGTCAGGCCGGCAGCAGAGACACCTGGCCGCGATCTCAGAGTTTACTACTGATATCCAGCATGTGGCGGGTAAACTTAATGTAGTGGCAGACTGCCTCTCGCGCGCCGTGGCGGCTCCAGTCCGCGTGGGGGTAGATTATGCAGCCATGGCCGCGGATCAGGTTAGCGACGCGGAAGTGCGCGCGGCCCCAGTCCACGTAGGGATAGATTACGCAGCCATGTCCGCGGATCAGGTTAGCAACGCGGACGTGCGTGCACTCCAGTCTGGACCAACAGGGTTAAGGCTGGAGAACAGGGTGCTGCAAGACGGTATGCCCCCCCTAATCTGCGATGTCT
This sequence comes from Pholidichthys leucotaenia, assembly GCA_020510985.1. NCBI lineage: Eukaryota > Metazoa > Chordata > Actinopteri > Cichliformes > Pholidichthyidae > Pholidichthys > Pholidichthys leucotaenia. The sequence continues at coordinate 222,257,195 of CM035845.1, read as the reverse complement.
CCACTGGGCGACCGTGGCCGGTACGGCGCCACCGCGTTTTTGACTCGATTCATTCTCTGGCGCACCCGGGAGTGCGCGCGTCGGTCAAAATGGTGGGAGAGAAATTTGTATGGCCGAGCCTGCGCAAACAAGTTAGGGAGTGGGCAGCAGCCTGCATGGCCTATCAACGAGCCAAGGTACACAGACACACGAGAGCTCCCTTGGAGCCGTTTCACATCCCGGCTAAGAGGTTCGATCATGTTCACGTGGACCTCGTAGGCCCCCTTCCGCCGTCACAGGGGTGCACACACCTTCTGACAATGGTAGACCGCACCACGCGCTGGCCGGAAGTGGTCCCACTGGCGTCAACCACAGCCGAGGAGGTGGCGCGCGCATTTTTAACAGCATGGGTAGCGCGTTTTGGAGTCCCGTCGGATGTTACATCCAACAGAGGCCCTCAATTTGATTCAGAACTTTGGTCAGCAATGGCCCGCAGCCTGGGGGTAACGATCCACCGCACAACCGCGTACAATCCGCAGGCTAACGGGTTATGCGAACATTTTCACAGGTCATTGAAAGCAGCTCTCAGAGCGTCGCTTACGGATGCAAATTGGGTGGACAGGCTACCATGGGTTTTATTGGGGTTGCGTTCTGCACCTAAAGAGGATTTAGAAGCGTCCCCGGCGAAGCTAGTTTTTGCGCAGCCACTTCGGCTGCCCGGGGAGTTTCTCCCAGATAATCCTGCGCCAGAATGTTCCCCGGCTCAGTGGTTGCAGCGTGGCACGGAATCGGGCGCGCCGCCTGGCCCCGTTCACCACAGTTTTCTGCGCGTTTTTATACCTAAGGCTTTAAAAAACGCGGAGTTTGTTTTTGTCAGACACGATGCCCATCGCCCGCCGTTACGACCACCTTATGATGGGCCATTTAGAGTGCTGGAAACAGGGGATAAGCATTTTTTGCTAGATTTGGGTGGCAGGAAGGAGAAGATTGGCATTAACAGGCTCAAACCCGCCTTTGTGGTGGCGGACGACGACGTGCTGTTGGCCAAGGCTCCTCGACGCGGCAGACCCCCTAGAGAAAAACCCCCAGAACACCCACAGGGATTGACTAACAATTCTCACCCTCAGACAGCAGCCCCCCAGCAGGATGGCGCCGCGGAAGTGTTGAGGCCGGCTTACAGCAGATACGGGAGGAGACTGAGGCCCAAGCAACACGTGGGCTGATGTGTAATGATTTTATCATGACAGGCTGACCGTTATTCTGTTGTTACATCTTAGACGTTTGGGGGGGGGGGGTCATGTGGCACACATATGTGGGTTTCATATGCACAAATGTATACCACCTTATGCTTCATGTGTATATCACTGTATGCTTACTGTATGCTTCACGTCTCAGATGAACAAAGGACTGAGCCTCCTCAGAGATAACAGGAGGATGTGAAATGTGGTCTTTGATATGCAAAGAGATGGCCGTGGGGGATTTCCTGGCTGACAGTGACTTTGGGTGGGGGTGATAAGATCTGAAAGGCATGCATTGTTATTTGGGATTAAATGCATTGTGACTGGAGCTTTGAAGCTCCTGGGGTATAAAAAGGGGATGAAGGTCTGGGTTTCTTCCTCTTCCTGTATTGCTCATGTTGGAGAATGTGAATAAACCTGACTCGTGAGATAAACTCTGTCTCATCCTTTCACATTCCCACATGTGCAATTTAATGCTAGAATGTGTTTCCACATGCCAGGGGTTAGCTGCTCTCAGTGTTTATATTGTGGATACTGGTGAAATGAACCACAGGAGCTGAAATCTCGTCATATTAAAATTGCTTTTTCAAACCAGTGATTTATAAAGTCATTCATATAATTTTCTAAAGCGTCAGAATAGACCCACACACCTATTCTGTGGATCCTGCAGTGCTTGTCAGGGAAACGGAGCATTTTTGTCACATCCCACCGCTGACTTTCACAGGTGTATTTCCCGAATACAGTTACATCTCCAAAAATTAGAACGTCATGAAAAACTTCAATATTTTTTGTCACTCATTTCAGAAAGAGAAATCCGTATATTATATCGATTCATTACACAGACAGTGATATATTTCAAGCGTTTATTTATTTTAATTTTGATGATTACGGCTTACAGCCCCTGAAAATCCCAAATTCAATTTGGCAAAAAATTAGAATATTACATAAAATTAACTTTAAAAAATAGTTTTTAAATATAAATGTTGGCCGCTGAGGTGTTGGTTAATATGGGCTGTAGCCGTAATCATCAATATTAAAATAAACACTTGCAATATATCACTGCCCCTGTAATGAATCTATATATGGGTTTCACTTTCTGAAATGAGTGAAAAAAATATTGAATTTTTTCATGGTATTCTAATTTTTGAGATGTGCCTGTATAAGTGTTGAAATTGCTTGAAACTAACCACCATCCATTTCTGTCGTTCATCTAGGCAAGAATAAAGCAGCCGCCCCACAACCTACCTCGCCACTGTGGAAAGTACTGAAATCCTTTGCTTTTATAGGTAAAGTGTCAAAACCAAAGTAGCACAATTTCCACTTAATATAAAAGGGACTGAACTGAGATTTATTTGATTGTGTGAATATGGCACATCAACTGTAAAATAAACTGCTTGTTAATGTATTTATTTTTTTGTCAGATCACTTGTGTGATCCTTTGTGAGTTATGTTCATAACTGTATGTTTTGGCAAATGTGAGATGTTCAGTCGTCAATATAATTTACTTTATATGTGTAGTTTATAGTCTATCATCAATAAACCCATGCAGTAACAGGACACATTACAAATATTTGAGACCCATTGTAGTGCTTCCTTTTATATTTTAGCAATGCTAGTACAAAACACCACCCACACATGAAGCCAGGGCAACAAGAGACACTTTTACAGACAAGACAAACTTTTATTGATAAAAACTTCATATTTTGACTGAGTGACTCCACACTCGGTGATGCACACCTTCAGTTAAAGTACTATATTCCATTCAAGTGGATGTATTAATTCATTCTGATTGCTGAGGCCACAGTAAAAACAGATGATTTTAAATGTAACGCAGCCCTTGTAAAATCTACCGAAGCGCAGCTACATGAAAATTGTGGTTAAATACAACAACGAAGTACTTTATTGTCACATTCAAATTGTAATCCCTCCTGTTTTGTTTTTCTTTTGAATTCTTGAATGAAATATGGTGGGCAATATAAGCTGCAGCTTCAGCCATCACCCATTTCAGATAACCTATGTTGAACTGTATAATCAGAGGAGTTATTGTTTAATTTGACCTTGTTAGATTTTTCCCCTTTGTTATATTATTCTATTTTCTTTTAATCTTTACTTTTAATCAATCCGAAATAAAGATTCATTCATTAATTCACATTCCACCACTGGCTTTTAGCAACAAGTGTATTTCCCAAATATGTTTTAAAATTGCTTTAATTAACCACCACCCATTTGTCTTTTGTCTAGGCAAGAGGGAAACTGTCCACCCCAACGGGACCTTGCCTCACTATTTACAGAGATGCAGGCTGAAGATCTGCTGAACCAGGACCAGTACGAGGGGCCGATCCAGTTGCTTCTCAGTGAGGCAGCGTGGCTGCCGTGTGTGACCCATTCCAGTTTTGGTTTTTTTTACAGTTTGAATTTTGCACATTCTGAATAATCTGGAATTTGCTGCTGATTGTAATAAACAATTTAGTGACTTATGTGTTTGCATCATGATTTTCTATTTTGTCTTTTAAGACACCGGTGGGAAAAGCGTCAACTGTACAAAGGGGCTGCACGGTGGCGCAGTGGTTTAGTACTGTGGCAGCACAGTTTTACCCTCGGCCGGGGGACCGCGGGGATCACGAGATCGTGGGTTCGATCCCAGCCCCCGACCAACAGTGAGCTGTGTGGAGTTTGCATGTTCTCCCCGTGTTGCGTGGGTTTACTCCGGGATTTCTCCGGTTTCCTCCAGCACACCAAAAACATGTAGGTTTAGGGCGCTCGCGCACGCAGCGACCAGCAGCCGGTGGCTTGTCACCAGACTGCAAACCAAGTCTACCTACGGGTACAAATAAGTAACAAAAAAAAAAAAAAAAAAAGGATTTATCGGTGACCTTGAAAATAATGGCTCATTTTTAAGAAAAAAGTAACCAAAACAATTATTTTATTAACTGAAGACTGTATTGTTGGATGTGCCACCGCAGAAGACCCTACATACTTTAGTGACAGTACCAGTATATGGAGGAATTCTGGGTCATATTAGCATCTGCTCTTCATCATAATGGGTTTGGGCGGGGGTGTCTAATCACGTGCCATGGAGGGCCAAGACCCTGCAGGCTTTACCTCCAACCAGTGTCTTCAACAGCAGATTCCACTGAACTTCTTCCACTGACTGATCAGTGAGAACACCTGATGAAGAGACTGGGTAGAAGAGAGAACCTGCAGGGTCTTGGCCCCCCATGACACATGATTGGAAGCCCCCGGATTAGGTTAAATGGGATTTAACATTTTAACACAAACTGCTTTATGGTTCATAATTCTGTTGACAGACTTACACCGAACCAAAAGTGATTTCTCAAACTGCTGGATTATTCTTAGACAGCTTTTCCAGTCTTTCAGTATTTAATTTATGCCACATGGTGGTAACCTTCACATATAAAAAAAGAGACATCTGCAAAAACTTCAGAGGTTTATTGTCAGTGCAATTCCCAGTGCAATACTACATGAATGCATGTCTAGTACATTGTTGATGCAGAGAATATACGTATATTTCTACAGTACATGTATCTAGTAAATCAAGTATTTTCCATGTAACCTTGTGACTGCATTATTTTAATTGCTTTTAATCCTAGATCAAGTTTGTTTTGGCCTAAAATGCATGATAACTGTCAAATATATCTTATTATACCTAACTCAGTACTGTTTACTTTTTGAATATATATTTTGTGGCTAATATAGTTATTAACATGGCGATCAAGTTGTGTCAGCTGATCATTTTTTTCTATGACACCACCTCAGACTCAGTGCTGCAGAAGCAGGTACGTCCATGATGTCTCAACAGTGTCTCCATGATTTTCACGCAGATCAGAGGAATTTGTTGTACAGGAAATAAACGTTTCTACAAACATTCTTAAGCTCTATAACCACTGATCGTTTGTGAAGCTGTGTTGACATCAGTGACAGGCTGATGACATCCATGACAGGCTGTGCTGAACGCCCAGACCGAATGAAGCGATAATTTCCCCACAACAGAGCCATCTGAAACACACACAGCATACATATTTTAGTACCTAACAGCGATAACTTGCAGACATTGAAGTGTAGTACGACGTACTTATCGCAAACTAGCATTAGCAACATTAGCTTACCGTCATATATGACCTAGTTTGTATCCTCACGTCTTTGGCTCTCCCAGAAGCTGCAGAACTATTCCAGAGTGTTTCATCTCGCTGCCTGTACCCTTGTCTGGCGGTCCTTTTTGGCATTTACGGTGAAAAAAGCCACAGACCGAGGAGTCGCCTTGTACAGCTGCATGTGTTATGTTTTGCTTGGGTCACGTGTTCTACGTCACGGGAGTGTGGCGCCGCCTCGCTGTTATAAAAATCCCACCCACCCCAGCTTAACACGGTTGTAATGGAGACAAAAGCGAGCCGAACCGTGTCGAAGTGAATCGAGACGTGCCGAGGTGTGCTGGGCTAGTGGAAAAGTGCCTTAAGAGAAACAAGAAGGCCAGACTGAAGTTTGCCAGAGAGAATAAAGACAAAGACCAGGATTTCTGAAATAATATTCTTTGGACAGATGAGTCTAAAGTTGAATTATTTGGACACCAGAACAGAAGATGTGTTTGGCGTAGACCAAATACAGCATTCCAGGAAAATAACCTCATACTAACTGTGAAGCATGGAGGTGGAAGTGTCATGGTTGGGGGATCTTTTGCTGCAGCAGGACATAGCCAGCTCACCATTATAGAATCCACCATGAATTTTACCGTGTATTTCTTTTTAAAATTTGTATACTTTATTAATCCCTCAGGGAAATTCAGTGGGTGCTTGAGAACCATGTGAGACCATCTGTAAAAAAATTTAAGCTGAAGCGGATTGACCCAAAACATACCAGTAAATTCACCAAGGACTGGCTAAAAACTAAGAAATGGAGAGTCCTGGAATGGCCAAGTCAAAGTCCAGATCTTAATCCCATTGAGACGCTGTAGGGTGACTTGAAACCGGCTGTACATGCAAGAAAGCCCTCAAACATCTCACAGCTGAAAGAATTCTGCATTGAGGGGTGGGGCAAACTTTCCTCAGACCTATGTCAGAGACTGATAGATGGCTACAAGAAACATCTCACTGAAGTTATTTCAGTCAACAGGGATAACACTAGCTATTAGGTAGTAGGGTGTCCTAACTTTTTCCTCAGTTAGAATATGCATTTTTGTTGATATCTTTTGTTTAATGAGTAAAACAAGGTTAATTTGTTATTTACCTGCAATTAAATCACCTTCTTTTCCAGGGATAAATAAAAACAAGATTAGACATCAATATGTGAACGTTTCTTAATAAAGAACTGAATATTTAATGGGGTGTCCTAATTTTTTTACATGACTGTATTATAGGATACTGTTTTACACTTGAGTACATTTTTTCTGAAATACCTGCACTTTTACTCAATTACTTTTCAAGGTATTTTTTGATTATTTAGATTGCAGATGATGTGGTCCTGTTAGCTTCATCAAGGAATGGGCTACAGGTCTTACTGGATGGTTTACTAATGGTGTAAAGCAGTCAAGATGAGAACCAGCACCTCTGAGTCCAAGTCAGAGTCCATCATCCTCAGCTGGAAAATGGTGCATCGTCTTCTCCGGGTTGGGCTCAAGCTTCTGCCTCAAGTGGAGGAGTTCAAGTATCTCAGGGTCTTATTTACAAGAGGTGGGAGATTATGGACAGATTGGAGCAGCATCTGCAGTGATGAAGAGGGAGCTGAGCTCCAAAGCAAAGCCGCTGATTTACCAATAAATCTACATTCCTACCCTCACCTATGGTCAGGAACTTTGGGTAATGACCAAAAGAATGAGATCACAGATACAAGTGGTTGAAATGAACTTTCTCCGTAGGGTGGCTGGACTCACCCTTAGACATGAGAGGCTGAGGAGCTCAGCTATCTGGGAGAGGCTCAGAGTAGAGGCACTACTCCTCCACAGTGAAAAGAGCAAGTTAAAGTTGAGGTGGTTTAGGCACTTAAGCAGGATGCCTCCTGGGCGTCTCACAGGGAGGAGACCCCAGGGCAGACCCAGGACAGGCTGGAAAGACTGTCTCCCAGCTGACCTGGAAATGCTTTGGTATCCTCCCTGAAGAGCTGGAGGAGGTGGCTGGGGAGAGGGAAGTCTGGGATTCTCTGCTTTAAATAATGCCCCCATGAACTGGATCCCCAAATAATCTTTTGTCATTTGAGTCAATTTCTTTTCATTAAATATAATTTTATTTACAAATTTATTTCTTTGAAATCAGAGTTGAAATCATTTTTCCATTCTAGCTTTGCAAATTTAAGGCATAGATGAAAAGCTTAGATTTACGAAACAAGCTTCACAGATCATCTGTCACAACAAAAAAGACATGCTCATACCAGGCTGTAGTGGTTAGGAAATGTTTTGGTGGTGAAGACATTGGTGAGCTGCTCCACCAGGACCCCTTGGCTGTATAGGACCTTCAGATTGGGCATGTGAAACCTCTTCAGGTAGTCAGCCCGAAACCCATCGAACGACACCAGCAGCAGTGGTGGAGGAGAACCCTGTTGATTGGTGCCTTTTTCTGCCCTGGAAGCACAGATGCCACACAGGACGCCCAGAAGTATTTTAAGCAACATCCTAGAAGTAAAAGAAAAAAACTATCATGAATTGGTTATCAAAGACATTGTTTCCCCAAACACTGATTGCAACAGCACAGGGATAGCAACACTCAGACCAATAATTAAGAAGATACGGAAGATATAAATAAGAGCAGTGGATATACATACACTACCGTTCAAAAGTTTGGGGTCACCCAGACAATTATTTTGTGTTTTCCATGAAAAGTCACACTTATTTACCGCCATGAGTTGTAAAATGAATAGAAAATATAGTCAAGACATTGACAAGGTTAGAAATAATGATTTGTATTTGAAATAATAATTTTTTCCTTCAAACTTTGTTTTCGTCAAAGAATCCTCCATTTACAGCAATTACAGCATTGCAGACCTAACATGATTGCACAAGGGTTTTCTAATCATTCATTAACCTTCTGACGCAATGAGCAAACACACTGTACCATTAGAACACTGGAGTGATAGTTGCTGGAAATGGGCCTCTATACACCTATGTAGATATCGCACCAAAAACCAGACATTTGCAGCTAGAATAGTCATTTACCACATTAGCAATGTATAGAGTGTATTTCTGATTAGTTTAAAGTTATCTTCATTGAAAAAAAGTGCTTTTCTTTCAAAAATAAGGAAATTTCTAAGTGACCCCAAATTTTTAAACGGTAGTGTACATACACATCAATATATAAATATATATACAAAGTGCTGAGCATTATAGCGAGATGGAATAAACAGCATAACCGTCTACTTAGTTATCCTACATAGTATGAATATGTACCCATACATATTGTCACCCTCCGTAGCAACCGATACTGTCCTATTTGTATATACTGGAGGGGACCATTGTGTAAGTCTATTGCGTCTTTTGCTTATATAGTGGAAGATGAAAGCAGACGAGGCAGCAAGCTGGACTACACATGAACTTTATTCACCTTCCAACATAAAAACACAGAAAACTTCTCTCCCGATCTCTGGGCGCCTCCTTTTATACCACTTTATTTCTGCTCGATGAAACCCAAGGCACCAAAGGCAATACACACAGTGCGGGGTGCACAGTGAACAGTGCAGGGTGCAGCTCGTCCTTTCTGTTATATCTGAGACTCCCTGGTGCCACTTCCTCTTTCAGTCCTCTATTCCACCCCCCCCCCGACTTCCGACTCTCGGTGGAGAACCCCCCACTATGTGCCACCACACAGCCACCCGTCCAACCCGAACACCCAGAAAGGGGACTAAAGCCAAGGACCGGGTCCTTGGACTCAACCCCAAGGACACGGTCCCTTGGGCTTGAGCCAGTGCCCATAGCAGCTGTAGCGGGGGGTCACCGGTCTGGTCGAAGCGCCCTCCTGGCGAGGTGTGCGGGAGGGCACGTTGATCTGTGAAGGGGAAGAGTGTAGGGGAGAAACAGGTTAGCTTCACGAGCACAGTTCTCAACCAGGGGAACACCAAGTTGAGGAACCACCATTGGTGGGCGTCCGCGCCGGGGAACTTGGGCCAACACCACCTGCTCGTCTGCCAACACATAAGCGAGCTTCAGCCTGTAATGCAGACAGTCTCCTTACGCCCCCCCAAGTCTAACACAAAATGTTTTGCCCGTTTCCAGCACTCTGAATGGTCCATCGTACAGTGGGCGCAGCGGGGTTCTGTGTGCATCGTGCCTGACAAAAACAAACTTGGAGCTCTGCACGCTCTTTGGGATGAAGGTGTGGGGAAAACAGTGGTGAGCCGGACCCAGCACGCAAGCAGCCTCTGTACTGTAAAAAAAATTGCACGCGCAGGTCGGTCCCGGGTGCAGGGTTTTCCGGTAAAAATTCCCCAGGGAGCCACAGCTGCTGAGAAAAAACGAGTTCTGCCAGGGAGGCTGCCAGATCCTCCTTAGGCGCGGAGCACAACCCTAATAGAACCCAGGGCAGGCGGTTGACCCAATTTGCATCCGTGAGTGAAGCTCTGAGCACTGCTTTAAACGACCTATGAAAACGTTCACATAACCCGTTAGCCTGGGGGTTGTACATGGTGGTGCAGTGGATTTTGACCCCCAGGCTCTGGGCCATCGTGGACCAGAGTTCCGAAACGAATTGCGGACCCCTGTCAGAAGTGATGTCCAACAGGGATCCGAACCGTGCAACCCAAGCCGGCAAAAAGGCTCAAGCCACTTCCACGGACGTGGTGGAAGCCAGCGGGACCACTTCAGGCCAACGCGTGGTGCAGTCCACGATTGTCAAAAGATGCGTGAAACCTTGCAACGGCGGGAGGGGGCCTACCAAATCCACGTGGATGTGGTTGAACCTCCTGGCCGGGATTTGAAATGGCTCGGGGGTGCTTTGGTGTGCTTGTGCACTTTGGCCCACTGGCACGCAACGCACACCGCAGCTGACTCTTTCACGTCCCTGCATAAATGAGGCCAGACAAATTTCGCCACTACCAGTTTAACCGAGGTGCGCACGCCCAGATGTAAAAGGGAGTGGACTGACTCAAAAATGTGGCAGCACCAAAAGCTCGGAACCACCAGGCATGGGCGACTGGTGGAGATGTCACAGAGCAAGGGGGGCACCCTTCTAGCACCACCCTGCGCTCCAATTTTAACCCCGTAGGTGCGGACTGGAGCACGCAAATGCCCGCGTCCCCGGCTTGCTCCATGGCCATGGCAGGGAAATCTATTCCCATGTAGACCGGGGAGACTAACGCGCCTGGGGGAGGAAACGGTTGTAAAAGTTAACCATGCACAAAAATTCATGTAGGGTCCTCACAGTCTGCGGATGCAGAAAATCCGACATGGCGCGCACCTTATCAGGCAGCAGAATCGCGCCCTCCAGCGAAATGCGATGGCCCAAAAAAATCAATCACTGGCACACCGAACTGGCTCTTCGCCGGATTAACAATAAGCCCATGCACTTCCAACCTCTGGAAAACTAGTTTGAGATGGGCGAGGTGCTACTCCTTGGACACACTACCCACCAAAATGTTATCTAAGTAGACAAAAATGAAAGGCAGGTCACAGAACACCGTGTCCATCATTCTTTGGAAGGTTTGCGCCACCCGAACGGCATGCGTAAAAACTTGAAAAGGCCAAAAGGAGTTATTACCTCTGTCTTGGGAACGTCCTCCACGCGCATTGGGACCTGGTGGTAACCGCAGACCAGATCCACTTTCGACAAAACACACGTCCCGGCCAGGTGCACGGAAAAATCCTGGATGTGCAGGATGGGATACTGATCGTGATCCGTGGCGTTGTTCAAGCGCCAGAAATCACCGCACAGTCACCACGACCCATCAGCCTTAGGCACCATGTGTAGTGGGGATGCCCATGGGCTGTTGGAGCACCTAACAATGTCCAGCTGCTCTAAGTTGGTGAACTCCTCGCACACGCTGGCTAGTTTAACCGCATTCAGGTGCCGAGGTCGCACAAGCACCAGCAGGTGTTTTATGGTTACGAAATGTTCAACCCCGTGTTTGGTTACTGTAGCAGAAAATGTCGGAACCGTGAGTGCTGGGAACTGTGAAAGTAAATACTGGTACTTACCCCCTGGAGCTATAACGTTAGCCTGTATTGTTGGCCCAACTCCCCGAGTTGTGCAGGGCAACGAGGAAAAAGAGACAGCATCCACTAAACGTCTGTTGGCAACACTGACTAACAACCCATAAGCACATAAAAAATCTGTGCCTAAAATTGGGACAGAACATGCCGCCACCACAAAGTCCCATTGGTTATTGCATCCGTGTAAGCGCGCTGTCAATGTCTGTTCGCCGAACGTCTGTTTGCCGAACGTCCTGATGTTGGATCCGTTGGCGGCCGTGAGCTCGGAACCGTTGCCTCCTGCTGATCTGTCTGCGCTGTCCGGCAGAATGAGGCTCTTCTGGGAGCCAGAGTCCACTAAGAAACGTCTCCCCGAAAGTGTGTCTGTGATGAAAAGCAGCTTGTTCCTGTCACCAACAGTCACAGCTGCCACTGAGTGCTGGCTGTGCCGTTTCCCTGGCTTCTTGGATTGGCATGGCAGCAGACAGCATTGGGCATTTAAGCCGAAGCAGCGGGTTCTTGGTCACCAGCAGCGGCAAGTTGGCCAGGATTGCCCTCACTATAGCAGGTACGTTCCTGAGGAAGAGGTGGGCGAACAGGAAGGATTTGTCGTTCTTCCCCATCAATGCTAACATGCTCTCCATCAGCTCCACAGCTGATCTGTCACCTAACTCTGAGTGCATTAGGAGTCTCTCTGCTCTCTCACTGTCCGACAGGGTATACCACTGAATTAGCATCTGCTTGACCGCGTCGTATTTCCCCTGGGCCGGCGGTTCCTGGAGCAGGCTCGTCACTTGCTGCGTGGTGCGCACATCCAGTGTAGCGACCACACGATAATATTTGGCATCATCCGTTGTGATCCCGTGGAGTGCAAATTGGGCTTCCACATGTAGAAACCAAGCAGTCGGATTGTGAAGCCAGGAGTCTGGGAGCTTGACTGTGACAGCGCATGCCGCGCTGGTGTTCTCCCTCTGGGTTGTCTCCGGGGCGATGCTCGGCTCGTTCTCCATTGCGTGTTTTAGGGTCACCAAAGTGGAAGATGAAAGCAGACGAGACTGCGAGCTGGACGACACACAAATTTTATTCACCTTCCAACGTAAAACACAGAAAACTTCTCTCCGGATTTCTGGGTGCCTCCTTTTATAGCACTTTATTTCTGCCCCATGAGACCCAGGGAGCCAAAGACAATACACAGTGCATAAAGCCTGTCTGGCACAATAACATCACACAAACCCTGCTTCTCACTCCTTCTCCCACTCTAGCGAATTCCGATGTCTCCTGACTCCCCGGGGTGTGGCTCGTCCTTTCTGTTACATCTGAGACCCCTCGGTGCCACTTCCTCCTTCAGTCCTCTATTCCAGCCCCCCCACCCAACTTCCAACTCTGGGTGGAGAACCCCCCTCTCAGTGCGACCACAATATATAGTATATGTCGCGAGTCTGAGCTCAGTATTCTCTCAGAGCTCAGACTCTCTATGAGTATTTTATGTCTGTTATGATTACTTTGTCTGATTCTGTTTATTTTTTGTGTTGTGACATGAGCGCCCTTCCTCTTTCCCAGACACTTCCACCAGCTACTTACTCTGTTCCTCAGTCATCTCAGCTGTGAGTAGTTGAATAATTAGGTCACCTGCTCGCTCATCGGCCCACACCTGCTGCTCATCTGATTGACAGCTATTTAAAGACTGGCTGCTCATTCTCTCACTGCAGCAGCATTGACTTATGTCTGATGACTTTCAACAGAGTTCTCTCGCAGTGCAATTTCGGCTCTGGAGAGTCCTTCTTTGTAAGTTACCTTTTCCCTTCAGCACTCACAGAGCGATTCCGGCTCTGGAGTGCTTTTCTGTTAGTTACCTTAAGTTTGCATTTTTGTGTACCCTGCACAGTTTGGTTCTTATGTTCATTTTTGTGAATAAAAATCACTACTGTAGTTCAGCGTGTGGGTCTGTCTCTCTGCCACGGAGGGGCCAATCATGACGTGTGTGTGTGTGTGTGTGTGTGTGTGTGTGTGTGTGTGTGTGTGTGTTGTGTGTGTTGTGTGTGTGTGTGTGTGTACACAGCAGGGAAAATAAGTATTGAACATGTCAACATTCAAGTAATTCATACATACAAAGAAATCAAGGCAACTACGTTCACAAAACAAGTTATATTTACTAAAATTGAATGACACAGCGAATAAGTACTGAACACAGTGAAATTCATTTAATATTTAGTAGAAAAGCCTTTATTGGTAATAAAAGCTTCCAGACATGTCCTGTATGGAGAAACTAGGCACAGGCATTGGTCAGGAGTGATTTTACCCCATTCTTCCATACAAACTGTCTTCAAATCTTGAAGGTTCTGTGTGTGTCTTCTATGAACTCTGATCTTCAGTTTTTTCCATAGATTTTTTTATTGGATTCAGGTCAGCTGACTGACTGTGCCATTCTAGCAGATTTATTTTCCTTCTCTGGGGGCAGTTGAGAGTTTCCTTGGCTGTGTTTGGGATTATTGTCTTGCTGAAATGTCCACACTCGTTTTATCTTCAGCATCTTGGCAGATGACAATAGGTTCTTATCAAGGATGTCTCTGTGCATTTGACCATTAATTTTTCCTTCAATTATATGAAGTCTGCCTGTACCATGTGCTGAAAAACACCAACACACAATGATGGGATGTGCAGTGCCATTTATCCTTCAAACACGCTGTGTGTTGTGGCATCCAAAAAGTTCAATTTTGGTCTCATCTGACCAGACTATATTCTCCCAGTATTTTACTGGCTTGCCCAAATGTTGTGCAGCAAACTTTAAATGAGACTCAACATGCTTTTTCTTCAGTAATGGAGTCTTGCGAGGTGAGGGGGCATACAGCTCATCTCAGTTTAGTGCATTACTTATTGTTTTCCTTGAAACAGCAATACCTGCTAACTCCAGGTCTTTCTGGAGCTCTCCACGAGTGGCCTTTGGCTCTTGGATAACTCTTCTGATAATTCTTTTGACTTCTTTTGACTCCTCTGTCAGAAATCTTCTTCTTTTAGATTTGATTGGTGGTTGGCAACCAGCCAACAGGTGCATTACCACCACTGACTTGATTATCATCACTCTATACAGTATCTTTGTATAAGGAGCTCTGAACAACTCCTTATATGTGGAAAAAATTATCCGTCCTTGGACTGTGTCCTAGGTGCAGCTGTTTCTCTTCTTTTTGCGAGGAGCTCCTGGTCGTGGCCAGTTTATGGTAAAATGATGTTCTTTCCACTTCCGAATGATGGCTCCAACAGTACACAGTGGAACATTCAGCAGTTTAGATATGTGCCTGTAACCAATGCTATCATTATGTTTTGCAACAATAAGGTTGCAAAGGTCAAGAGAGATCTCTTTGCTTCTATCCATCATGAGTTCTTTGTGGTGTGATAATCTGAAATTCATAGACCTTTTTAAAGGCTATTTGTCAGGACTTAACCAGATGAAATTAATTTACACTGATGGGGGATAAGATGGCTTCCTAAGTTTTGATGGATTTCAGCTGGTTTCTTGTCTTTCTTTGACTTTATGCACCTCTTTTACGTCATGTGTTCAATACTTATTCCCTGTGTCATTCCACTTTGTTGTAACATGAGTAATATTATGCATAGCAGTTAAACATATCTATGCTTACACTAGGGGCACTCTCTATTTTGCCAGTACTTCCTGTTTTTATGCCCTGTTGTTATGGCGCACGCCGAACATCGCTGCCATTGTGTGATATAGTTTGAACCTGTCAGTACGATAAAGTACTTCTGGAACATTGCAAGCATCTCTTTGGTTTCCTTCATTCCTAAAGGTTACCACATATTTTTGGCGACAAGGTAAAGTGGACTTTTGTGCTACTTTTATTTGTCGGAGGCCACCCCATTTTGTTTTGTTGTTAGCTGTGGCTAAGTTGCAGTGTTAAATTTAGCTTGGCAGCTAAATCAGCAGTGGTATGGAAGGAGAACGGTGCCAGTTTGAGATGCACGGAGCGCCAGGAACAGCAGTGGAGCAGTGTGGGGCAGAGGAGCCTCCCGGCCGGGTGAATTCATGGAGGGAGCTGAAGACTGGACAGAGTATGAGGAGAGGTTGGGACACTTTTTCTCTGCAAACGGGATTACTGAGGAGGCTAGACAGCACTCAATTCTCCTGAGTGTGTGTGCGGCAAAGACTTACAAGTTAATAAGGAGTCTGGCCCCACCACAGAAGCCGAGGGAAATCCCTTATGATGAACTGGTTCAGCTTGTGTCAAACCACCACAATCCAAAACCTTCTGTGATAGTCCAGTGGTTCAAGTTTCACAGCCATTTCAGAAAGCCAGGTCAGTCTGTGGCTAATTTTGTGGCTGAATTAAGGCAACTTTCAGAACATTGTGATTTTGGAGCGGTGTTAGACGACATGCTCCGTGACAGACTGGTGTGTGGAATTAATAATGATGCAATCCAGCGGCATCTGCTGGGGGAAGCCCCACCATTGACTTTTCAGAGAGCACTGGAAATTTCCCTGGGCATGAAAACAGCTGCTAACTAGAAAAGCACTCGGAGAGCGCAGACCTCCGCCAAGCGCCGCAGTTCCACCCATACAGTCTTGAGATTCCTTGATCATGAAAACATATGAGAAGCAGTGGTTCAGTAGTTATTCAGGAAAATGGCATTTTCCATAATGGCGGCCACAGTTCCTCCCATACAGTGTTTGTGTGTACGTTTTCAGATTCCTTGACCATGAAAACATATGACTACCAATTGGATTGACAATGATAGGATTAGTGGTTCAGTAGTTATTCTGGAAAATGGCATTTTCCATAATGGCGGCCACAGTTCCTCCCATACAGTGTTTGTGTGTACATTTTCAGATTCCTTGACCATGAAAACATATGAGTAGCAATTGGATTGACAATGATAGGATTAGTGGTTCAGTAGTTATTCACGAAAATGGGATTTTCCGTAATGGCGGCCACAGTTCCCCCCATACAGTGTTTGTGTGTACGTTTTCAGATTCCTTGACCATGAAAACATATGACAAGCAATTGGATTCACAATGATAGGATTAGTGGTTGAGTAGTTATTGAGGAAAATGGCATTTTCCGTAATGGCGGTTTAGCGCTACAGTTCCCCCCATACAGTGTTTGTGTGTACGTTTTAAGATTCCTTGACCATGAAAACATATGACAAGCAATTGGATTGACAATGATAAGATTAGTGGTTCAGTAGTTATTGAGGAAAATGGCATTTTGCGTAATGGCGGTTTATCGCTACAGTTCCCCCCATACAGTGTTTGTGTGTACGTTTTCAGATTCCTTGACCATGAAAACATATGACTAGCAATTGGATTGACAATGATAGGATTAGTGGTTCAGTAGTTATTCTTGAAAATGGCCTTTTCGGTAATGGCGGCCACAGTTCCCCCCATACATTGTTTGTGTGTACGTTTTCAGATTCCTTGGCCCTGAAAACATATGACTAGCAATTGGATTGACAATGATAGGATTAGTGGTTCAGTAGTTATTCACGAAAATGGCATTTTGCATAATGGCGGTTTTCTTGTGGACGGTGAGCCGGATCACCACCAAAATGTAATCATCTGTAGGATACCCCATTTCTGACAATCTGTGAAAATTTCATGAAAATCCGTCCATAAGTTCTTGAGTTATCTTGCTAACAGACAAACAAACAGACAAACAGACAAACAAACAAACAGACAAACAGACAAACCAATGCCGATGATCACATAACCTCCCCCTCTGGCGGAGGTAATAATAATGCAAAGGAAATCCAGAAAGGACATGGGAGTGCGCAGTCAGCAACAGTGCACCATGTTAACAGAGAGACTGGTAAACAGACCAAGTGGGCGGAATGTTTTAGGTGTGGAGGGTCACACTTTGCCAATGACTGTAAATTTAAAGGCCAAATGTCACGTAACAGGGTACTTTAAATGTCTTGAAACTAGATATAAAAGGGAACCGATCCGTTCGGGTCTTGGTGCATATGCTTCAGTAACGCCGGAATATTCGTTAATTTAAAACTGCCGCGCTTGGCCTGACGTTCCTACTCACGGCCCCTGGAATCGTCTGGGGAAGAAGGCGGAAGTGACGAAATTGATTGTACCTTAGTTTGATGCTTGGGGTATCCCGATTGATTGTTTATATGGAGACTGGAAGATTGAAGTGAGCAACAAGAAAGAAAAAATTGGATATTTCACCCATACCTTAAAACGGGGCTATAAGGGACAGCTGGGTAATAAGGGACACTTTTCTGGGAAATGTTTTCATACCTGTCAAGTGAGACGTTTTCGCCGTATTTTAATACCGTAAAACGCGGCTATAAGGGACGGCGGGGTAATAAGGGACACTTTTCTGGGAAATGTTTTAAATGTAATTCGTGTTGTTATTGTCAGATATTTTAAGGATTCATGGATATTTGACAATAACAACACAACTCAGCATCCGGCTCAAAATAAAAAAAGCAGAATTCTGTATTTGTAAGGCAATTCCTCTCTGTTCCGCAGCCGCAGCACAGCTGAAAGTGTTAAGCCATTATCCTAATGACGTCTCATTGTAGTGATAATAGCTCCCGCTGAGCGATCTGCAAGCACCCTAGCTGTTGGAGTCTCACACACACGACGTTTTCCTCAACACACTCAATAATTTTTTTCCCCGTATATTTTTCTTTTGGGCGTACAGAAATGGCAATACGCCCGTATTTGCTAAAATTGCATTTTCCCCGTATTAAAATACGGCGAAAACGTCTCACTTGACAGGTATGCGCCTCCATTTTCATATTGATCTGGTCAATTTCTTGACAGCAGCGGCTCTCCTCCACTGTAATAACAATGGCTTCGGAAAAATCAATATTTATGGGGCGCCCTCGACAGACTCCCTTCGGCTTCCCAATTCTGGAGGCGATTAATGTCCAATTCAATGACATTTTCCACTGGTTCTGCTCTCTGGTCATCGTTGGAACTGTTGTCATCAGACAAAGCATCTGATTCCATCTCGGACGGCTCGAACCTGTAAGGTTCTATGCCTCTGTCACTGTCTGAACCACTGACAAAAAAAAGACAAAAAAAAAAAAAAGACAAAACTAAACTAATTTGTTCACAATCGCTGTCACTTTCCGTCATGATTGTCCAATGTTGATAAGTGTGAATGTGGATAGGCAGGGCAGCCAGAGTACAACTTGTGACGTCAAAAACATGGGCGTGGTCTGGATTGGCTGTCACAAGCCAGCGAGCAAGGCGGGGACTTCGCCTGGTGTATTTTGTGCAATTATGTAAATACGGGTGGGTGATATGGTCTCCGGTATGAATATTTGGTTTAAGCTATGTGTATTTTATCTAAATTCGTTGTCATTTAGAAAAAAAAATTACGTGACATTTGGCCTTTAAGGACTCTGTGTGCCATGCTTGTAGTAAAAAAGGGCATTTAACTAAAAAGTGTTGAAGTGTGAAGAGCAAAGTAAAGCAAGAGAAAGTTAAGCATGCAGCCATATATCACCTAGAAGAGGGGGATGATGGCATAGAGGCAGAATGTTCTTTTAACACTGGGGTGCCCAACCAGTCGATCGCAATCGACTGGTAGATTGCGGACTGATTCTCAGTCGATTGCAACTACATAGTCTGCAAAGTTTTCTCTTTCATTGCTCCTTAGTACACACACATACACACAAACACAGTGCAGCTCAACTGGACTGCACACACGGCACTGTGCACACACGCGGTACGTACCATACATGCACACTAACGTGCATGTACAACGTGCCAGGTCACAGATTTATAAGTGTCGGACTGGCCGCCATTAAAGTTCGCTAGCAGCCCATGAAGATGGCAGAAGCGAAAACAAAAAACAAAAACGTACCATTTTCATTCAGAGTGGAAGAAGGATTATTTTTTTGTTTATTTAAATTCAAAGTCCATTTGTCTCATTTGCAATGTTGGCGTGGCCATACCAAAGAAGGGCAATCTGGAGTGGCATTTCAGAACAGTGCACAAAAACTACGAGATGGATTTCCCCTCTAAAACTGCTCTATGTACTCGTAAAGTGCAGGAATTGAAGAGTCAGCTTGCAGCGCGGCAGTCCATTTTAACGAGGCCCAACACCAAGGGTAAGGCAACAACCATCGCATTATATTGAGTCAGCCACGTTCTTGCTAAACACAAAAAGTCTTTCAAGGACGGCAAAGTTATGAAAGACACCACGGTGGTCGAGCAGGACCAGCCTCACTCAGGCTCAACACAGGAGGGTCTCAGTGCCTGCGCTAGAGATACCTTGGACTGGCCGCCATTAAAGTTCGCTAGCAGCCCACGAAGATGGCAGAAGCGAAAAAAACAAAAACGTACCATTTTCATTCAGAGTGGAAAGAGGATTTTTTTTGATTATTCAAATTCAAAGTACATTTGTCTCATTTGCAATGTTGGCGTGGCCATACCAAAGAAGGGCAATCTGGAGCGGCATTTCAGAATAGTGCACAAAAACTGAGATGGATTTCCCCTCTAAAACTACTCTACGTACTCGTAAAGTGCAGGAATTGAAGAGTCAGCTTGCACTGCAGCAGTCCATTTTTATGAGGCTCAACACCAAGGGCAGCATGGCAACCATCGCATCATATTGAGTCAGTCACATTCTTGCTAAACACAAAGTCTTTCAAGGACGGCGAAGTTGTGAAAGACACCACAGTGGTCGAGCAGGACCAGCCTCACTCAGGTTCAATGCAGGAGGGTCTCAGTGCCTGCGCTCAAGATACCTTGGACGAGGGTACCGAGCATGACGGCGAGGCGCCTGCGTCAACAAGTGACAACGACAAGCTAGCTCCAGTTTTCCACTGAGCTCGGTCGCAGTGGGCCAGAGAATCTGGGGCTACAACTGCAACCGCTGCAGCAGCTTTAAAAGAGGTCGGGGCCAGACCGACAGGCACAGAGGGACTGCGTGCAATCAGCAACAGGTAATGGCAGAGGATGTCGACGACACGACCGCCAAAGAAGAGCTGCTTACAGTTTTGCCATTGAAAGAACATACAAGAG
This sequence comes from Pholidichthys leucotaenia, assembly GCA_020510985.1. Classification (NCBI taxonomy): domain Eukaryota; kingdom Metazoa; phylum Chordata; class Actinopteri; order Cichliformes; family Pholidichthyidae; genus Pholidichthys; species Pholidichthys leucotaenia. The sequence continues at coordinate 222,236,854 of CM035845.1, read as the reverse complement.
GTGAGGCTATTTTTAACGCTTTCATGGAGTTTGTTAACAGGAGCCAGCTGCCTCTTTTCAAGCTCATCTCCATCACAAGTGATGGTGCTCCAGCGACGGTAGGCCACACTAATGGGTTCATTGCATTGTAAAAACAAAGTAAATCTTTCCCAGACATCCTTAATTATCATTGTATTATTCACAAGCAAGCACTGTGTGGGAAGACTTTAAACATGAAACAAGTGATGGATGTTGCTATGAAAATAGTGTGCTCTGTTCGTGCCAGGAGTCTACAGAGAAGGTTATTCAGGGATCACTTGGAGGAGACAGGAACTGAACACACAGACCTGCTGCTTCACATAGATGTAAGATGGTTAGCAGAGGTAAATTTTGGGGGAGGTTCAGTGAGTTGTTGCCTGAAATCAAATATTTTCTGAAGCTTTCAAAACAAGCAGAATATGCACAGCTTGAGGACTGCCAGTGGCTTTTGGACTTAGCATTCCTGACAGATCTGACTGACATGCTCAACGATTTAATTTTACAGCTCCAGGGTCAGGATAAACATGTGATCAACATGATTAGTTCAGTGAATACATTTAAAAGCAAGCTGCAACTGCTTTCTAGTAGGCTGCAATGTCATGACCTGCGAAACTTTCCTCAAATGCAAGCATAACTCCAAGGTCATGGCAAAGATTTTGGGGGTTCGCCGATCCAGTCGAACCACCCTCCTGGCAGGGTGTACAGGAGGGCACGTCAGTCTGTGGAGGGAAAAAGGGAGGGGGAGAAAACACATCACCTTTGCAAATGCAGGTCCCTGCCGAGGGAGCTTGGGCCAACACCACCTGCTCGTCTGCCAACACAAAAACGGGATTCAGCTTGTTGATGCAGACGGTCTCCCTATGTCCCCCCAAGTCTAACACAAAATGCTTTGCCCCAGGTTCCAACACCCTGAACTGTCCGTCGTACTGTGGGCGCAGTGGGGTCCGGTGCGCATCATGCCTTACAAAAACAAAACTGGCGCTCTGCAAGCTTTTTGGGATGAATGTGCAGGGAAAACAATGGTGGGCCGGGCCCGGTACACTCACATCCTCCGTACTGTGTAAAAATTGCATTGGCAGATCAGCCTCGGGCGCAGGGTTTTCCAGTAAAAACTCTCCAGGGAGCCGCAGCGGCTGAGATAAAAAGAGTTTTGCCGGGGAGGCTGCCAGATCCTCCTTAGGTGTGAAGCGCAACCCTAAAAGAACCCAAGGCAGGGGGTCGACCCAATTTGTGTCCATGAGCAAAGCTCTGAGCGCTGCTTTAAGCGACCTATGAAAACGCTCCCATAACCTGTTAGCCTGGGGGATTGTACGCGGTGGTGCGGTGGACTTTGACCCCCAGGCTCTGGGCCATCACGGACCAGAGTTCTGAAACAAATTGTGGACCCCTGTCGGACATGATGTCCGATGGAGATCCGAAACGTGCAACCCAAGCCGACAAAAAAGCGCGCGCCACTTCCACGGACGTGGTAGAAGCCAGCGGGACCACTTCAGGCCAGCACGTGGTGCAGTCCACGACTGTCAAAAGGTGCATAAAACCTTGCAATGGCGGGAGGGGTCCCACCAAATCCACGTGAACGTGGTAGAGCCTCCTGGCCGGGATTTGGAACAGCTCGAGGGGAGCTCTGGTGTGCTTGTGCACTTTGGCCCGCTGGCACGCGACACAAGCTGCAGCCCACTCTTTCACGTCCTTGCGCAAGCGCGGCCAGACGAATTTCGCCCCCACTAGCTTCACTGAAGCACGCACTCCCAGATGCGAAAGGGAGTAGACTGAATCGAAAACGCGATGGCGCCAAGACCTCGGAACCACCGGGCCCGGGCGGCCGGTGGAGACGCCACAGAACAAAGGAGGGCACCCTTCTTGTACCACCCTGCTCTCCAGCCTTAACCCAGTTGGCGCAGACTGGAGCGCGCAGACTGGAGAGCGCAAATGTCCGAGTCCCCGGCTTGCTCCGCGGCCATGGCAGGGAAATCTATTCCCATGTAGACCAAGGTGATTAACGCACACGACAGGCAATTGGCCACGACGTTGAGTTTACCAGCAACGTAAAAAAAAAAAAAAAAAACGTGTTGAATGTCGGTAGTAAACTTCGAAATTGCGGCCAAATGCCATTGCTGCCGGGCCAACCATGGTTCCGAAGTCTTGGACATCGCGTGTGTCAGCGGCTTATGGTCCAAGAATGCGGTGAACTCACACCCCTCCAGCCAGAACTGTAAATGGCGCGTTGCCAGGTGGAGAGCCAGCAATTCTCTATTGAATGTGGTTGGAATTTGGTAATTCCAAAATGGGGGCAGTGCGCATGGACGCAGCGGCCCCTCTTGGCATCAGCGAGTGTGAGAGTTTTGAGTGTTTTGACCTTCCCAGACGTACATTCTGTAAAACTTACAACCGTGAGACCTTATTAAACATCAAGGTACTGCACGCTGCAAGAATCGCGGCGATTGGTTGTGATTTGGACATTCTACGCCAGCATGGAATTCTGGCAGAGTCCCCGCTGGAAGCTACCCGAGAGAGAAGGAGGCGTAAGCGGAGCGAATGCAAGCAAAAGCGTGGAAAAAGGGCCGGGATCCATGCTAGGCTAAAGGCTAACCCCTCCAGACCAGCGGTACCATCGCTCATTCTCTCTAACGTCCGCTCCCTCGAAAACAAGCTGGACGAGCTGCGTCTGCTGAGAGAAACCCGGAGAGAGTGGAGAGACTGCTGTGTGCTTGCGTTCACTGAGACATGGCTCCACGACAACATTCCTGACGAGGCTATTCAACTGGAAGATATGGCGATGTTCCGTGCCGACAGGGGAACAGCGAGCTCCGGTAAGAGCCGGGGGGGTGGGCTATGCATCTATGTTAACAAGAACTGGTGCGTTAATGCCACGTTAGTGTCTAAACACTGCTCTCCGTTGGCGGAGTTCCTTATTGTAAATTGTCGGCCATATTATTTGCCGAGGGAATTCAGCAACGTGTTTGTAGCGGCTGTTTACATAGCGCCGAGCGCTAACGCTAACGCTAATGCTAAGAAGGCACTCGGGGAACTGCACAATGCGATTAGTGAAATCCAAACTTCACACCCGGACAGTTTTGTGGTGGTTGCGGGGGATTTTAACCACACCAGCTTAAAGACTGTGCTCCCCAAGTTTAAACAATGTGTAGACTTTAAGACCAGAGGAGAGAATATGTTGGACTTAGTGTACACAAACACAGATGCATATAAGGCTATACCCCGCCCCCATCTCGGCCTTTCTGACCACATATCCGTGATGCTGCTGCCTGCCTACAAACCTTTATTGAAGCGCAGCAGGCCAGCAGTGAAACAAATCAGAATTTGGCCAGAGAGTGCAACCTCTGCACTGAAAGACTGTTTTCTGCACACAGACTGGGAGGTCTTCAAAATAGCAGCCTCCCAGGAAGACAAGACAGATGTGGAGGAGTATGCTGAAACGGTCACCAGCTACATCGCGAAGTGCACAGAGGATGTCACTACAGTGAAGACCATCACTATGCGGGGTAACCATAAGCCCTGGATGACTGCAGAGGTGCGCTCGCTGCTTACAGCCAGGGATGCAGCCTTCAGAGCGAAGGACAGGATCGCCCTCCGCTCAGCCAGGTCTGCGCTCTCAAAGGGAATTAAGGCGGCAAAGCGCGCCTATGTGAAGAAAATCCAGGGACACCTCTGTGACACTAGGAACACCAAGCAGATGTGGCAGGGAGTTCGGACACTGACGGGCTATAAGTCTAGGCAGGGGGTCGATGATGACGACGCTTCGCTTCCAGACAGGCTTAACGACTTCTTTGCACGTTTTGAAGCATCAAACTCGACAATCAGAGGGAGGGCTGGCCCACCCCCACCATCGGTCGGACCAGCTTTTACCATCAACACAGCGGACACACGAAGGACCCTAACCAGAGTTAACCCACGTAAAGCTGCAGGTCCGGACAACATCCCGGGACGTGTGCTCCGAGACTGCGCGAGCGAGTTGGCGGATGTCCTGACTGACATTTATAACATCTCGCTGAGTCAGGCCATCGTTCCCAGATGCTTCAAGACCTCTATCATTGTACCGGTGGCAAAGAAACCAGTTGTGTCCTGTTTGAATGACTATCGTCCTGTTGCACTGACACCAATTGTGATGAAGTGTTTTGAACGGCTTGTCAAACCACACATTACAGCCTGCCTCCCTGCATCACATGACCCACTCCAGTTTGCATATTGTTCAAACCGCTCCACGGAGGATGCTATAGTCACCGCCCTACACTCTGTCATCACCCACCTGGACCAGAAAGACACCTACGCCAGACTCCTGTACATTGATTTCAGTTCAGCATTCAACACCATTATTCCCCAGAGACTGATGGAGAAATTACTCCTTCTCGGTCTGAACACCGCCACATGTCTCTGGATCCTGGATTTCCTGACTGAAAGACCTCAGTCTGTCCGGGTTGGAAACAACATCTCCAACTCTGTCACGCTGAGCACCAGATCCCCTCAAGGCTGTGTACTCAGTCCACTGTTGTTTACATTTCTAACACATGACTGTGTATCCAGACACGAGGGGAACCAGATTATTAAGTTTGCAGATGACACCACGGTGGTGGGACTTATTCAGAGGGATGAGGAATCAATGTACAGGGAAGAAGTGAGAGACCTGGAGGGCTGGTGCAGGGAGAACAATCTGGTGCTCAACGTGGACAAAACGAAGGAGATGATTATCGACTTCCGGCGGTCACAGCCTGAGCACATCCCCCTCAGCATCGGCGGCCGTTTAGTGGAGAGAGTGGAGAACATCAAGTTCCTCGGAGTGCAGATCTCGCAGGACCTGACCTGGAGCAAGAATTCCTTGGGGATCAGGAAGCGGGCTCAGCAGAGACTGCACTTCTTGAGGAAACTCAAACAGGCCTCTCTCCCCATCTGCATCCTCAGGACCTTCTACAGAGGTGTGGTGGAGAGTGTTCTGATGTACTGCATTGCTACATGGTACTCCAGCTGCAGTATGTCAGACAAAAAAGTCCTGCAGAGGATAGTCAAGGGGGCTGAGAGGGTAATTGGAGTCTCCCTCCCCTCTGTCCAAGAACTTTTTCAGAACCGTTGTAGGAGCAGGGCACTGAACATTGTCAAGGACCATTCTCACCCTCTGCATAAACACTTTGAACTTCTTCCATCTGGTAAACGATTCCGGAGCATCAGAGGCAGAACCACCAGACTGATCAACAGCTTCCTTCCACAAGCTGTCAGGATGCTGAACAGTTGACCCAGAATCTCTCATACACACTACTGCACCTACGGACATTTTGTATATTATTTGTATATTATAGTTAGTTAGTTTTTTCCCAAGTATGTCTCAGGGATGTGTGAATGGATGGGGGGGTGGGGGGGTGAAGCTATGTGTGAGTGTGTCTTAAATCATGCTGCTTCTATTTATATGGATGCCGAGAGAAACGCATTTTCATCTTGCCTGCACTACAGTTGTATGTACAGCAATATGACAATAAAGTTTGATTTGATTTGATTTGATTTGTGTACTTGCATTCGTTGTTGCGCAAAGTCTGGCTAAAAAATGAGAGTGGCTGCCACGAACCTGAGACGCACTGCTCCATCACTGCCCCTATGGCAACATCAGACGCAGAGCTCTGGTCGCCAAGATGATGCAGTCCACTTCTTGCAGTCCGCTTCCTGCACCAGGGCGCGGTATTCCTTAGCAATCAGCCGCAGCGAGCTGGTCAGGATCGCCCTCGCTGCAGCCGGTAGGTTCCTGAGGAACAAGTGGGCGAACAGGAAAGATTTGTCGTCCTTCCCCCTCAGGGTCAACATGCTCTCCATAAGCTCCACTACTGACTTGTCCCCTAACGCCAAACGCGTTAGGAGCCTCTCTGCCCTCTCACTGTCAGAAAGGGTATAGCGCTGGAGAAGCATCCTCTTGAGCACTTCATATTTTCCTAGGGCTGACGGCTCCTGGAGCAGGCTCGTCACATGTTGCGTGGCGCACGCATCCAGCGCAGCGACCACGTAGTAATATCTGGTATCGCCCATTGTTATCCCGCGGAGTGCGAGCTGGGCTCCTATGTGCAAGAACCATCAGGTTGTGAAGCCAGAAGTCTGGGAGCTCGACTGAGACCACGCACGCGGCGCTAGTGCTCTGCCTGGAGGGACTTCCGACCATCGGAACATAATGTATGATGGTCGGAACTTCTGACCATCATACATTATGTTCAGAACAAAGCCTGTGTGGCACATTAACATGACATAACACCGGTGCCGCTCTCACACCATCTCCCAGCAGCCCGGCATTTACTCCTCTCCTCAGGGGGTGCATAGTCCTTACTGTTACATCTGATACCCCCAGTGACACCTCCTCTTTCGGTCCATTGTTCCCCGGGTGGAGAAGTCCTACACCATGCCCCCCACTATATGTACACTACCATTCAAAAGTTTGGGGTCACTTAGAAATTTCCTTATTTTTGAAAGAAAAGCACTTTTTTTCAATGAAGATAACTTCAAACTAATCAGAAATACACTCTATACATTGCTAATGTGGTAAATGACTATTATAGCTGCAAATGTCTGGTTTTTGGTGCAATATCTACATAGGTGTATAGAGGCCCATTTCCAGCAACTATCACTCCGGTGTTCTAATGGTACAATGTGTTTGCTCATTGCGTCAGAAGGCTAATGGATGATTAGAAAACCCTTGTGCAATCATGTTAGGTCTGCAATGCTGTAATTGCTGCAAATGGAGGATTCTTTGATGAAAGCAAAGTTTGAAGGAAAAAATTATTATTTCAAATACAAATCATTATTTCTAACCTTGTCAGTGTCTTGACTATATTTTCTATTAATTTTACAACTCCTGGTGGTAAATAAAAGCGTGACTTTTCATGGAAAACACAAAAATTGTCTGGGTGGCCCCAAACTTTTGAACTGTAGTGTATATGTATATATATGTATACAGTGGAGTGAAAAAGTGTTTGCTCCCTTCCTGATGTCTGATTTTTTTGTATGTTTATCACACTTAAATGTTTCAGATCATCAAACAAATTTAAATATTAGACAAAGATAACACAAGTAAACACAAAATGCAGTTTTTAAATAAAGGTGATGATTATTAAGGGTGAAAAAAATCCAAATCTACATGGCCCTGTGTAAAAAAGTGATTGCCCCCCTGGTTAAAACATAAATTAACTGTGGTTTATCACATCTTTGGAAAGCTGAGTTCAATTTCTCTAGCTACACCCAGGCCTGATTACTGCCACACCTGTTCTCAAATGACAAAATGAAGTAGACCAAAAGATTATCAAAAGCTAGACATCATGCTGCAATCCAAAGAAATTCAGGAGCAAATGAGAAACAAAGTAATTGAGATCAATCAGTCTGGAAAAGGTTATAAAGCCATTTCAAAAGCTTTGGGACTCCAACAAACCACAGTCAGAGCCATTATCCACAAATGGCAAAAACATGGAACAGTAGTGAACCTTCCCAGGAGTGGCTGGCCGAAAAAAAAAATTACCCCAAGAGCGCAGCAACGACTCATCCAAGAGGTCACAAAAGACCCCACAACAACATCCAAAGAACTGCAGGCCTCACTTGCCTAAGTTAAGGTCAGTATTCATGAGTCCACCATAAGAAAGAGACTGGGCAAAAATGGCCTGCATGGCAAAGTTCTAAGACGAAAACCACTACTGAGCAAAAAGAGCATCAAGGCTCATCTCAGGTTTTGCCAGAAAACATCTTGATGATCCCCAAGACTTCTGGAAAAATACTCTGTGGACTGACGAGACAAAAGTTGAACTTTCTGGAAGGTGTGTGTCCTATTACATCTGGTGTAAAAGTAACACACCATTTTAGAAAAGGAACATCATACCAACAGTAAAATACGGTGGTGGTAGTGTGATTGTCTGGGGCTGTTTTGCTGCTTCAGGCCCTGGAAGTCTTGCTGTGGTAAATGGAACCATGAATTCTGCTGTCTACCAAAAATCCTGAAGAAGAATGTCCGGTCATCTGTTCGTGACCTCAAGCTGAAACATACTTGGGTTCTGCAGCAGGACAATGATCCAAAATACACCAGCAACTCCACCTCTGAATGGCTTAAGAAAAACAAAATGAAGACTTTGGCGTGGCCTAGTCAAAGTCCTGACCTGAATCTGATTGCGATGCTCTGGCATGACCTTAAAAAGCGGTTCATGCTCGAAAAACGGCCAATATGGCTGAATTACAACAATTCTGCAAAGATGAGTGGGCCAAAATTGCTCCACAGCGCTGTAAAAGACTCATTGCCTGTTACTGCAAATGCTTGATTGCAGTTGTTGCTGCTAAGGGTGGCCCAACCAGTTATTAGGTTTAGGGGGCAATCACTTTTTCACACAGGGCCATGTAGGTTTGGATTTTTTTCCCCCTTAATAATAAACACATTCATTTAAAAACTGCATTTTGTGTTTACTTGTATTATCTTGGTTTAATATTTAAATTTGTTTGATGATCTAAAACATCTGAGTGTGACAAACATACAAAAAAAAATGAGAAATCAGGAAGGGTGACGAACACTTTTTCACACCACTTATATATATATATATATATATACAGTATATCATCTGGACAAAGGAGCTTCTGTGCTTCCTCCCCAATCATCTGAAGCTGTAGCAGGTGCCTCTCTGCTGTACAGAGGAAAAGACAATTCTCCAGACATGAAAATGACTCTCACTTTTGCTGTGCAGGTTGTGAAAATTTTGTAGCGGTTTATTCTCATTTTAACGGTAGGCAGCATGAAAATTCTAACCACACAGGAAACATACATTATAATGCAAGACACATAGGTCGATTTGCTGATTTTTACCATAGTTTCAGCCATGTTGTTTCTGTGTAATGTAGACAAAAGAAAGGAGTGAGTCATCAGATAATACAGCTCAGAAGCGGAGGAACTGGTCCTCATCTAGTGAGGGGTAGGGTAATATTAAAAAGAATTGAGTCTATCTGTAGAGTGCTAATTACAGAATATGTCATATTAAAACCATGTTTCATATGCAAGTTACAATACAATATATTGCAAGAATAACAAGATTACACACATCTAAAAAAATAAGTTAAAAAAGCATCATGCAAAAAATACAATTAAAATTGCACCATTACACGTCGTACTTAACCAGAAAAGCACTCAGACAGCGCATACCTCTGCCAAGGCTTCTTTCATCCCTCATGGATTACCTCCAAAATGTAATGGGTTTGTGTGTGGGCCACGAGCCAGTTCTGGTGAAAACTGCATCAAACTCTATCTGGTAGTTTTGGAATATTCTTGCTAATACACAAGATAAGATGGAGGTATGCATTCTCGGATCATCACCAAAATGTAATGGGTTCTTCTCTAGCCCAAGGACCCTCTGGTGAAACTTTCATCCGCATCTATCCAGTAGTTTTTGTGTAATCCTACTGCACAAATACAAACAAGGTCCTTGGTGGAGGTATGCACTCTCAGATCATCACCAAAATTTCATTTCATCCTTGGCCCAAAGACTACCTGCGGTGAAAATCCATCTAGTAGTTTTTGTGTAATCATGCTAACAGACAGACAAACAAACAGACAAACCACCCTGATTACATTATCTCCTTGATGGAGGTAATAATACCACTCTTGTTATTTTAAATCACAAACTGCATTTAAACAACTGACATAGCTTCCCTGTCTAAAAAGTGAAGCCAGTGAGGCAGCATCTATAACCTGCATCCCAAGGCTACAACACACATCCACCTCTCTAAAAGTCTAAAAGGTGACAACATGCCCTTTAATCCACCATGACACTTTCCTGGTGACTTTATGCCTAAAGAACTAGTTTTATTTTTAAATTTTAAAAACTAAAATAAAACAAATAGTTCTGTCTGGCTCCTGCTTTGTGACTGACAAGCAGCCAACTTATTCTCAGCTCTCATTTGCATCCCACTTCAGTGTAGGGTTGCAGCTATCGATTAATCAGATAAGCTTTTGTGTCTTTTTTTTTCTTTTGATTGAAGACATTTTGACCAAAATCTTGCTGTTTATGTATTAAGCAAACTTGCACTGACCAATCTGTGCTGAACCTTCTTCCCTAAAGAGTAGTATCAGACCCTTCCCTCTTGCCCCCCTAGCAAAAATTTTCATCAAAAGGTCTTCAATCAAAAGAAAAAAAAGACACGAAAAGCTTAGTCAGTTAATCCGATAGATGCAGCCCTACTTCAGTGCTCAGCCTCACAATGAGACCTTGTGAACCATATTGTGGGATCATATAATAATAATATAATTACCTCCGCAAAGGGAGGATGGAGGTAATGTTTTTAGTGGCGTTGATTGGTTTGTCTGTTGGTTGGTTGGTTTGTCTGTTAGCAAAATAACTCAAAAAGTTATGAATGGATTTTGATGACATTTTCAGGAAAGATGTGTAATGGCATGGGGAACAGATGATTAGATGTTGGTGGTGATTTGGATCACGATGTGGATGCAGGAATTTTTTTAATATTATTTTTATATATTAATATAGCACTTTTCATGTACTGCCCCTTTAAGACGTGTCCACAGAGTTACGTGAGTGGTCACGCCATAGAGTCATGCACCTCAGCAACCCGGAAGCCAAACACTGAAGGAAAAGTATTAGGGGGTGTGCCCACCAAACTCGGTTTTTCTGCTGTGGGAGACTATTTTCTATTCATTCTCTAAGTAGTCCAGCATTTACAGCGCTGTGCACCCTTGGCGCTGAAACGCTTTGAGCAGTGGCTGCTTCTTGTTGCAGTGCTAAGGGGCAGAAAAAAGTTCAACTTGTCAGACTAATGTACAGCTGCACTCGTCAATATCAGACCTTTCTAAGCAGCCAATCAGAATAAAGGAAGGGCGGGACATAGGACGCCGGTACAGGAAGACGACAACGGTAGGTGACAGACGATGGATGCTGAACTTTATTGCATCAAACAACCCGGTACTCATTGGTCTGACACTAAAAGGATAGCACGCTCAAAATTTGAAAGCAAATGCTTGGAGGAACATGTCCGTATCTGTCAACATCTTGTTATTACCTCCGCCAAGGGAGGAGCGAATATTTTCAGTAGCGCTGGTTAGTTGGTTGGTTTGTCTGTTTCCAACATAACTCAAAAAATTATGAATGGATTTTGATGAAATTTCCAGCAAAGGTGTGTAATGGCACAGGGAACAGATGATTAGATTTTGGTGATGATCGGGGGAAGTGACCATAAACCTGTGAAGATCGGACTGGACATCAGCTACAAACCACAAGAAGCTAAGACATTCCCCAGGTGGAATTATAAGAAGGCCAACTGGGTGCGCTTCTCAACACTGGTGGACCGGTACTCTGCGGAGATCTGTCACAAGCAGCAGAACCTCAACAAGAAAGTCAGGGTGCTGAACCATGCTATTCTGAAGGCTGCAAATGAATCTATACCTCGGGGAGCCAGAAAGAACTATAGGCCTTACTGGACAGAAGAGCTCCAGCAGCTTGAAGACAGTGTGGCAGAGGCAAGGAAAAAAGTAGAAGCAGATCCTACAGTAGAAAACAACATTGCCCTGAAGGCGGCCACTACAAAACACAGGCAGACATTTATACAGGAAGCTCGAAAGAGATGGCAAGAAAAGACAGAGCAGCTCAACTTGGACAAGGACGGCAACAAGCTTTGGAAACTGGCTCAAGCCCTCAACGACGAGAACAGCAAAAGCTCGCCGATCACAGTACAGGCAGATCAAGAACTGCTGACTGGCAAGAAAGCAGCAGACCATTTCATCAACCAGTATGTGAAGACGAGCCATCTTCAGATTCCACCAGAAAGAAGAAAGGTTGTCAGAGGAGCCCAGCGAATTCATCAGAACGCACAGATTGAACCAGTGATGAACTCGCCATTCATTCTCAAGGAGCTGGAGGATGCAATGACAACACTGAAGCTGAAAAAAGCCCCTGGGTCTGACAAGATCACAAATGAAATGTTGCTGAACCTTGGCCCCAAAACCAAGAAGAAACTTCTGCAGCTTTTCAACGACAGTTGGAGATCAGGGACTGTGCCTCAGATCTGGAGAGAAGCCACGATGATTCCAGTGCACAAAAAAGGCAAAGATAAGTTGAAGGCTGAAAGCTATCGCCCCATAAGCCTTACAAGCTGCATAGGAAAGCTGCTAGAGCGTCTCATCAACACCAGACTCATGTGGCACTTGGAAGGAAAACAACACATCGGCCCAGAGCAAGCAGCCTTCAGGCAGAACCGGTCTACAGAGGACCAAATAACATACATCTCTCAAGCCATAGAAGATGCCTTCCAAGAAAAAAAGCACACCCTCACTGTATGGATTGATCTAGAAAAGGCGTTTGACAGGGTATGGAAAGATGGCCTCAAGCTGAAACTGCGCCAGTGCGGTATCGCTGGGCGCATGTACAAGTGGATTGCCCAATACCTGCACAACAGAAGAGCCAGAGTCCAGGTCAGACAGTACTCCAGCAAGAAGAAGGTGTTGAGGGAAGGAGTCCCACAAGGAGGAGTGCTCTCCCCAACACTCTTCCTTGTATTCATTAAGGACATCATCCAGAGTTTGCCAAGGAACGTACAAGGTGCCATCTATGCCGATGACCTAGCCCTCTGGTGCAGTGAGGAAAGCATCGTGACTGCAAACTACAGGGTGCAGCAAGTTCTCCAGCTGATCGAGGCATGGACCAAGTCATGGCTTGTAAGCTTAAATGAGAGGAAGACTACATACACCGTCTTCACCCTGTCCACCCAACCCCAGAAGGTGAAACTGCAGATCAACTCCCATGCGCTTCAGGCTGAATATGCACCTACATACCTTGGGATCACCATGGATCGCAGACTGACTTGGAAGAACCAGCTGCACAAGAACCAGGCAAGAGCAAAGATCAGGATGGCCCTAATGAAGAAACTGTCAGGAACAGACTGGGGTGCAGACCAGGGTGTCCTGAAGAAGCTCTATGTGGGGAGGATTCGGCCTGTTCTGGAGTATGGCATGGCAGTAACCTCAACAGCTGCCAAAAGCAACACTGAGAAGCTGGACAGACTCCAAAACCAAGCCATGCGAATGATGACAGGAGCCATGCGCAGTACACCTATCAAAGCGCTGGAGACAACAACAGGCCTTGCACCACTGGAAGACAGAAGAAACGTCAAGGTACTGACCCAGGCCGCAAAATTCAAAAGACTGGAAAACCATCCCATGAAGGACAGACTGAACAAGCCAACAAAAGGGAGACTTAAGAGATCGAGCTTCATCCACCAGAGCAGGACACTTGAAAGGAGAGACCCAGAACTGATGGACCACATACCCACACCAATACCACCCATAGCATCTGTTCCCTCCTGGAACCGACAGAACTTCCCAGCCATACGCACAGACATATCGGGCATTGGGAAGAAAGGAACACAGTCAGACCAAGAGAGGAAGTCGCTGGCTCTGGAGTTCATTCAGTCTGCCTACCCTAAAGAGCAGTGGACTCACGTCTACACAGACGGCTCTGCCATGGAAGCAACCAGGAATGGCGGAGGCGGCGTGTACATCAGGTACGCTGACGAGGAGACCCATATTCCCATTGCGACTGGAAAGTACGCCACCAATTTCAGGGCTGAGGCAGAGGCCCTGAGAACAGCAGCGGCCCACGTCAGGGAACATCAAGACAAGGCACACAAGCGGGTCGTCATCTTCACTGATGCCCTCTCTGTCTTGGATGCACTTCAGGACCCCCAACGCAAAGAACTGAATGAACTCGCCCTCACTCTGTCTCAACTAGCAACACAGGTGAACGTATCACTCCAATGGATTCCTGCCCACTGTGGAATCTATGGAAATGAGACGGCTGACAGACTTGCTAAGGAGGGTGGGCAGCAAGACCAGGAAGACAGGCAGGTCTCTTACAGTGAGGAGAAAACCATTATTAAGGCCCTGTCTCACAAGAAGTGGCAGCAGCAACACCCAAACTTCTGCAAGGATGACAACTACTATAGTCTGAGCAGGGCTGACCAAGTCGTTCTGTTCAGACTCCGAACTGGACATAACAGAATGCATGCTCACATGCACCAGAAACTTAAAGTTGGACAATCGGACAGATGCCCATGTGGTACTGCCCAAATGACCAGCGAACACCTCCTCCAAGACTGCCCAGACCACGCTGCACTCAGACGAGCTACGTGGCCTGACCCCACATCGCTGAACCAAAAGCTGCACGGGGACCTCGGGGACCTCCGCAGGACGGCAGCATTCATCAGGGCAGCTGGTGTGACCATCTAGTGATCGACGAAGAAGAAGAAGGTGATGATCTGAGAGTGCATACCTCCACCAAGGGCTTTGTTTGCATTTGTGCAGCAGGATTACACAAAAACTACTGGATGGATTTGGATGAAATTTTCACCAGAGGTGCTTCTTGGGCTAGAGAGGAACCCATTATATTTTGGTGAAGATCCCAGAATGCATACCTCCACCAAGGCTCTTATCTTCTCACACAGTGTTAGCAACAATACTCCAAAACTACTGAATGGATTTGGATGAAATTTTCACCAGAGGTGGTTCTTGGCTTACAGACAAACCCATTACATTTTGGTGATGATCTGACAATGTATACCTCAGCCAAGGCTCTTATCTTCTCACAGTGTGTTAGCAACAATACTCCAAAACTAATGGACAGACTTTGATGCAATTTTCACCAGAAGTGGCTCTAGGCCTACACACAAACCCATAACATTTTGTAGGTGATACATGACAGACGGAAGGATGCCTGGTGAAGGTATGTGCCCTCTGAGTACTTTTGTAGTTATTATTAATAACAGTAACATTGTTATTATTATGATGATGTAGTCATATAATGTAGTCATATTAAATTTTTGAGAAAACTGTTTATATGCAGCTGAAATTTTACGACGAACACAGTATTTTGGATATTTTTCAATCCGGTTTCAAAGATCTTCATAGCACAGAGACAGCCTTGTTAAGGGTTTTTAATGACATCCTCTTAGCATGTGATGAATATGCTTGCTTTAACTGCTACCTTTGACTCAGTGGACCATCACATTTTAATCTCCCGTTTGCAGCACCTAGTGGGCATTTGTGGCACTGCTCTTGACTGGTTTAAGTCCTATCTGGCAGAAGTTTTAAAGTTAGCATCTCTGGGTTTGAATCTTCTTCTGCTCCTCTGCCACACAGGGTCCCACAGGGGTCAATTTTAGAAACAAACCAACGCCGGCAAAAACAACCTCCTTGGTGGGGGTAATAACAAGAAAAGCACTCAGAGAGTGTGTACCTCCGCCAAGGTTCCTTCAGCCCCTCATGGATCACCTACAAAATGTTATGAGTTTGCGTGTAGGCCTAGAACTACTTCTGGCGAAACAGTCCAGGGCTCCACTCTGTATACTGGTCCATTCTTGATTTTAACCACTCATCTTAAATTTAATACCAAGTTGGAGTCTTTTAACTTTCTCTGTGTAACTGTAAAACCTTGAGGTTGATACAATATGTATAGTGTCCATGTAGCCACTGTCCGCTATGTTTCATTTGAGGGTGGCACAAAATTGCTTTGTAACCCAGATAGCCTCCACCCTCCTTAAAGAAGCCGTCAAGATTTTTCACCATTACTGGACATCGCACTAAAGCTCTGTTGACAAACCAAAACAAAGCTGTTGTTTGGCCACACCTAACACCTGCAGTCCCCACACATTGCCTGCTTTCTAATTCTCTGTCAAATTTTAGCAACTAGCTAACTACACTACCTATAAAAAGTATTCACCCCCTTGGATATTTCAACCTTTTATTGCTTTATAAAATGAAATCATGATCAAAATAATACCTTGCTGCCTCTATATTGGAGTTTTCCCCGGTGGACGAAAGGTTTGCTTCCCTGCACCTTCGGGTTGGGAAACGGGTCCTGACCATCATTTGTGCCTATGCACCAAATGATGTTTCAGAGTACCCACCCTTTTTGGAGTCTGTGACTGGGGTGCTGGAGGGTGCTCCTCTTGGAGACTCCATTGTCCTACTGGGGGACTTCAATGCGCACGTGGGCAACGACAGTGAAACCTGGAGGGGGGTGATTGGGAGGAACGGCCTGCCCGATCTGAACCCGAGTGGTGTTCAGTTATTGGACTTCTGTGCTAACCACAGTCTGTCCATAACGAACACCATGTTCAAGCATAAGGGTGTCCATATGTGCACCTGGCACCAGGACACCCTAGGTCGCAGGTCGATGATCGATTTTGTTATCGTATCATCAGACCTGCGACCGTATGTCTTGGACACCCGAGTAAAGAGAGGTGCAGAGCTGTCAACTGATCACCACCTGGTGGTGAGTTGGATCCGATGGCAGGGGAAGAAGCCATTCAGACCTGGTAGACCCAAACGTATAGTGAGGGTGTGCTGGGAGCGTCTGGCTGAGGCCCCTGTCCGGGAGGTCTTCAACTCCCACCTCCGGAAGAACTTCAACCACATTCCGAGGGAGTCTGGAGACATGGAGTCTAAATGGGCCATGTTCTCCACCTCTGTTGTTGAAGTGGCGGCCCAGAGCTGCGGCCACAAGGTGGTCGGTGCATCTTGTGGTGGCAACCCCCGAACCAAGTGGTGGACACCAGTGGTGAGGGGGGCCATTAAGCTGAAGAAGGAGTCCTATCAAGCTTGGTTGGCTTGTGGGACTCCCGAAGCAGCTGAGGTGTACCGGCAGGCCAAGCGGAGTGCAGCTCGGGTGGTTGCTGAAGAAAAAACCCGGGTATGAGAGGAGTTCGGTGAGGCCAT
Source organism: Pholidichthys leucotaenia (assembly GCA_020510985.1). NCBI lineage: Eukaryota > Metazoa > Chordata > Actinopteri > Cichliformes > Pholidichthyidae > Pholidichthys > Pholidichthys leucotaenia. The sequence goes on along the minus strand of CM035845.1, from coordinate 222,220,110 downwards.
GAAACAAGACTTTCGGGCGGCCTCAAAGAGATTCTGGCAAACTGTCCGGCGGCTCAGGAGGGGAAAGCAGCTCCCCGTCCACACTGTGTATGGTGCGGATGGGACACTGTTGACTTCGACTGGGGATATCGTCGGGTGGTGGAAGGAATACTTCGAGGATCTCCTCAATCCCACTGATACGCCTTCCACAGAGGAAGCAGGGTTTGGGGACGAGGGGGACGACTCGCCTATCACAGGGGCTGAGGTCGCCAAGGTGGTTAAAAATCTCCTTGGTGGCCGGGCCCTGGGGGTGGACGAGATTCGCTCTGAGTACCTCAAGGCCCTGGATGTTGTTGGGTTGTCATGGTTGACACGCCTCTGCAACATTGCGTGGAGGTCGGGGGCAGCGCCTTGGCATGGCAAACCGGGGTGGTGGTTCCTCTCTTCAAAAAAGGGGACCGGGGAGTGTGCTCCAACTTTAGAGGGATCACACTCCTCAGCCTCCCTGGGAAGGTCTATGCCAAGGTACTGGAGAGGAGAGTTCGGCCGTTGGTCGAACCTCGGATTCAGGAGGAGCAATGTGGTTTTTGTCCTGGCCATGGCACATCGGACCAGCTCTTTACCCTCTTGAGAATTCTTGAGGGTTCGTGGGAGTTTGCCCAACCAGTTTACATGTGTTTTGTGGACTTGGAGAAGGCATTTGACCGCGTCCCTCGTGGATTTTTGTGGGGGGTGCTTCGGGAGTATGTGGTATCGGGCTTGTTGTTACGAGCTATTCGGTCTCTGTACGACCGTTGTGAGAGTGTGGTTCGTATAGCCAACACTCGGTCGGAGTCATTCCCAGTGAGAGTTGGACTCCGCCAGGGCTGCCCTTTGTCATCGATCCTGTTCATAATTTTTATGGACAGGATTTCTAGGCGCAGCCAGGGAATGGAGGGTGTCATGCTTGGTGACCACAGGATCTCATCTCTGTTGTTTGCAGATGATGTTGTCCTGTTGGCTTCATCCAGCAATGACCTACAGCTCTTGCTGGGACGGTTTGCCGCTGAGTGTGAAGCGGCTGGGATGAGAATCAGCACCTCCAAGTCCGAGTCCATGGTCCTCAGCCGGAAAAAGGTGGATTGTCCTCTCCGGGTTGGGGACAGGCTCCTGCCCCAAGTGGAGGAGTTTAAGTATCTTGGGGTCTTGTTCACGAGTGAGGGGAAAATGGAGCGAGAGATCGTCAGACGGATTGGAGCAGCATCTGCAGTGATGCGGACGTTGTACCGGTCTGTTGTGGTGAAGAGGGAGCTTAGTTCTAAGGCAAAGCTGTCGATTTACCAGTCAATCTACGTCCCTACTCTCACCTATGGTCACGAGCTTTGGGTAATGACCGAAAGAACGAGATCGCGGATACAAGCGGCTGAAATGAGCTTTTTTTGTAGGATTGCTGGACTCACCCTCAGAGATAGGGTGAGGAGCTCAGTCATCCGGGAGAGGCTCAGAGTAGAACCGCTGCTCCTCCACATTGAAAGGAGTCAGTTGAGGTGGTATGGGCATCTGATTAGGATGCCTCCTGGACGCCTCCCACTTGAGGTGTTTCAGGCACGTCCCATTGGGAGGAGACCCCGGGGCAGACCCAGGACTCGGTGGAGAGACTATGTCTCCCAGCTGGTCTGGGAACACCTTGGTATCCCCTCTGAAGAGCTGGAGCAGGTGGCTGGGGAGAGGGAAGTCTGGGCTTCTCTGCTTGAACTGCTGCCGCCGCAACCCGGACCTCCGGAAAAGCGGTAGAAGATGGATGGATGATCAAAATAATTTGGCTTTTTTGACAAAAATTTGCAAAAAAAAAAAGCTTCTTTCATGTTACAAACTACTGTCAGTTAATTAAAATAATATCAGGTAAAATAAATGATTGCATAAGTATTCACCTCTTTTAAAGTGACTGACCTAATTCAGCAGAGGTCCAGCTAGTTGATGCCTGCAGTCTCACAACTGGTGAAATGGAGATCACCTGAGTGCAGTTAATGTGTGTCAAGTGATTGTACTATAAAGACACCTGTCTGGGAGGTCCAGTCTCTGGTTTATCAGTATTCCTGCTACAACTGCAACATGAAGACAAAAGAACACTCCAGGCAACTCATAGAAAAGATCATTGAAAAGTGTAAGACAGGAGATGGCTACAAGAAGATTTCCAACTCAGTGGGCATCCCACGGAGTTCAGTTAAATCCATCATTTAGAAATGGAAGCAGTATGGCACTTGTCTCAACCTGCCTAGAGCTGGCCGTCCTCACAAACTGAGTGATTGAGCAAGAAGACTGGTGAGGGAGGCCACCAAGAAACCTACAATCACTCTGAAGGAGTTGAGAGCTTCAGTGGCCTAGATGGGAGAGACTGTACATGCAACAGCTGTTTCCCGGGTTCTTCCGCAGTCCAAGCTGTATGGAGAGTGGCAAAGAGAAAGCCACAGTTGAAAAAAAGCTCACATGAAATCTCTCCTGAAATTTGGCCAACTTTTTGTTATTTTTTTAACCTTTATTTAACCAAGCAAGACAGATTAAGGACACATTCTTATTTACAACTGTGACCTGGGGAAGGCATGTGGAAGACTTCAGGGTCAATTGGAAGAAGGTTATTTAGTCTGATGACACAAAAATTGAGCTTTTTGGCCATCAGACTAGACAACATGTTTGGCGACCATCAAACACTGCACATCACTACAAACACACCATCTCCACCATGAAGCATGGTGGTGGCAACGTCATGATCTGGGGATGCTTCTCAGCAGCAGGTCCTGGAAGGCCTGTAAAGGTAGAGGGGAGCATGAACACAGAAAAATATCACCAAATCCTGGAGGATAATCTGATTCAATCTGCAAGAGAACTACGACTTGGTGAATGTTCTGGAGTGGTCAAATCAAAGCCCAGATCTCAAATTTGTGGTTGGACTTGAAAAGTGCTGTTCACACCCAATCCTCAAGCAACCTGACAGAGCTTGAGCTGTTTTGCAAGGAAGAATGGAGAAAAATTGCAGTGTCCAGATGTGCCAGCCTGATTGAGACATATCAACACAGACTCAGTGCTGTGATTGTAGGCAAAGGTGCATCTACTAAATACTGACCTGAAGGGTCTATGCAATCAATTACTTTACCTTGTATAATTTTAATTAATTTACAACAGTTTGTAAAAATCTGTTTTCACTTTGACATGAAATAAGTTTTTTTTGCAAATTTCTGTCCAAAAAGCTAAATTATTTTGATCATGATTTCATTTTATAAAGCAATAAAAGGTTGAAACATCCAAGGGGGGGTGAATACTTTTTATAGGCAGTGTAGTGTTGTTGTAATAATGATTAAATCCCCCTGGACTCTATTTGAGGCTAGACTCACAGTCTAATAATAATAATAATACTAATAGTAGTAGTAGTAGTAGTAGTAGTAGTAGTAGTGTCCCATAAACCTCTGCAGTGCAGTGGAGCATAACATCACATGGCCAAGCAACAGAGGCAAGCCCAGGGTTCTAAGACCAAATGTAAAAGGAACATTTGCATGGCTCTACTCGTGCAAATACAGCCACCAGAGTTGAGATCAACACGTGAAAATTCACCCTTCGGTAGGGCGAGGTTACCTTCATAACTTCTGCAGTTCCTTTGTATCTGGTATGGAAATCCCCCAAAAAACACTGACATGTTTGCGTTTGCAACACTATCCAGAAGGGCACACATTTGGGAAAATGTCACTGCCTCCTCCAGAAACTGCACCTTGATGTCGACCATTTTCAGCACTAAACAAGCAGACCAGTGTCCAGTTTCATGAGCTGCTAGCCCTCGTTAGCAGATTGGTAGCAGCCTAGCAGGATGTCAAAGGTGGAGACCCCCTCTGTCTCAGCTGTAGACCTTCAGTCCATCTGTTTCCAGTGAGTGGCGGTCTCAATTTCAACCTAATTTATTCTCGGCTGTTGATACTCACTCCAGTGACAGCGGAATCTCAACACTACATGGCAACCAAGAATCAAGCATTTTTTTTTTGCTTTAAGGCTGCATGTCCATCAAATGCATTTTCTGTCACCCGACTGCCCTGAGCTTTTTTTTCAGCGTTTGTGAGCTGCGTTCTGGGGAAAAAAAAGTCCATGCCCTGTATCCCAGCAACAGCTTGTCACTCTCATCTCAGCACTTCCGCTTTTCCTATTGTCAGACTTTCTACTGATTTTTTAATAGCAGTCAACTTCAACTTTGAGCGCCCTGAGCGTCGTGACAAAAAACGGCCACCGCCGAGCGCGTTTCAGTGCCGTGGGCGCTCAGCGCTGTAAACGCTGGACCACATAGAGAATGAATGGAAAATATTCGCCCAGAGTGGAAAAAACGTGTTTGGTGAACACACAGCCTAATTCAACAAAATGTAACTTGCACGATGCAAATTTGCATGTATTCACATCGACATGAGTGAATCTGTGTATATACAAGTCTTTCTATTTACTTTGGGGGGCTTATATGGGCTTATATGGGGGGGCTGGAAAGTTCATAGTGGTCAGATTTTACCAAATGTTTATTTTTCAACCACAGGGAACCAAGCGCTGCAAGGCTGATGGAAGAAGTGTGTGGACTGAAGGGAAGACTATGTGGAAAAACAAACCACGTTTGATCAAATTTGACCACTTTTCAGCCCCCCGCCCCGCCCCCAAACAGAAGTAGAGCCTTCCGTTAATTTTTTTTAAATTTTTTTTTTGCCTGTTCTGGTTAAGGTGGTAGTTTATAAGCCCCTAGGGGTTTCTTTTCTGCCCCCGCAAATGTTTCTATTGTTTGTAATTTCTGTATTTTGTTTTAAATCTGTGCAAATAAATGAAATGAAAAGCGCCAGGAGCAGTGAGCGCTCAGCAGGAAGTGACAGCGGTCAACCAGAGCTGAACGCGAGATTTGAGTTGTTGGTTGATCTAAAAGCCCACATGCTGCGCCTTTAACCCAGTAGCAACTAAAGACACTAGTGTGCCCTTCCATCAAATATGAAAGAACAACTCAACAAAGTTCCAATATGTAATTATACCGGTTAGTTTAAATTACTCTGAATAAACTAAGCTAAAATCCATTTATCTCACATGCTGTTGTGCAATGGAGCCTGCTCTTTCTCAAATAAAAAGCACACCGAATCTCTCCCTCTCTCTATGTTTTTAATCGAAAAGTCATTAAATCATTAAGCAACACAGACCTGACCGTTACTGTCTCATTTTTTCCTGTCATATTGTTTATACATACATTGAAAATCGAAAATAAACGTACAGGCTGTGGTGCCCTGCTGGTCAAACACACAACCAGGAAGTCACCGCTTTAACAACGCCGTCGCCGACATAACAACACTGAATATTTACACTGACGAACAGTTATTACAAAGCATTAACTAAATGAAAATGTCCGTTGCCTAACGAGACGGAACATTTTAATTATTTTTTTTTAAATTTTATTTACAAACTCACCGATTTTACGGTCTGGGCAGCCATACGTTAGCTCGGTATATGTTAGCCCATGACGCAGTATTAACTGTTTAATAACATTTACCTGTTGCTGGCTGACAGGTGAGTGTCCTCCTGCTGATTTAACCCTTTCCTTATCTACTTTCACGTCGACATCATGTGCCCACTTCCGCGGACCACTAACATTACGCATATCATTAGGCAGTGTCACTACCCGACAGTTCCGGTTAGCTTTCAAAATAAAACCCTCTTGAAAAAGTCAGTCGTGCTGTTATAATACTAAACATAATTCAGCTAATCACCGTTTCGATATTTCTATAACAGTTTGGTTAAACACATACAATCTAACAAAAGTACAGGAGCACGTGTAGTATTTCATGTATTTTTTTTAAAAAAAAACAGTGCTTTAATTTCTGCTTTCCAACTACATTCTTTTACTTTAGTTAGTCTATGATCAGCTGTAGAAAACTTGACCACTGATTGACAGTTCAAACAACGTTCAGATGGTAAGAGTAATTTCTAACTTAAAAATTTTTTTTTTTTTTTTTTTTTTTTTTTTTTTTACTCATTTGTACCCGTAGGTAGATTTGGTTTGCAGTCTGGTGACAAGCCACCGGCTGCTGGTCGCTGCGTGCGCAAGCGCCCTAAACCTACATGTTTTTTTGGTATGCGGGAGGAAACCGGAGAAATCCCGGAGTAAACCCACGCAACACGGGGAGAACATGCAAACTCCACACAGCTCACTGTTGGTCGGGGGCTGGGATCGAACCCACGATCTCATGATCCCCGCGATCCCCCGGCCGAGAGTAAACTGTGCTGCCACAGTGCTAAACCACTGCGCCACCGTGCAGCCCGGTGGCGCATAGGTTAAAAGACAGCAGTTATGTCAAGTTTTATGAGGTTATTCATTTTTCATTCATTTTATCTGGATGTATATTGTGACGTAGGCGAGGTTCACACAAAGAAGAGGAGCAGATGGTTGCGAAGAACAGGCTTTATTAAAACACACCACTGAGCGCAGACAGGGGGGGAGGTCATCCTCCCAGACCTCCATTTCAATCATGGTTACACACACATGATGCATCTTGCCCTAATCCTGCCTATAAACACTGCTGGTGTGGCGGCATGAAATAATAAGCTGCGAACTGAGAGTTTAAAAGTGGATTTTATTTATCATTCATCCCGCCATCACAGAACTCACCCCGGCACTGTATAAGCGTGCCAGAGCAAGCCCTCAGGCTCTCAGGCAATCGTGTGGTCAGTTGAGCAGTCAGACAGAGAGAGAGAACATGTGAATTTCAGTCAGCTTATATACCCAGTTACAGACAATACATGAAAGGCACATTAGCATCACAGTACAGAGCAGGAAGCCATGAACACCTGCATTTGAGTCACACATATCAACAGCAGGACACTGGCGCCTGAACTAGACAAAGAGAGGCTGCCTATTGATATCAATACACACATCTCATTGTTCTGCTAATTGCCCCAGCTGAGCGCTCTGCTTGTCCATAGGCTGTGGGGGTGACCCACACTGGGTCATTATAACGCAGTTATAATGACACAGCAGTATAATAACTCAGTAATCACATTAAATACACACACAAAGTAACGTTCTCTGCTGCAAAGCATGCTGGGGAAATCCCTGCCCCCCCAACACAGCCCCGACGTTACACTATTAATAGTATGACCAGACCAGACAGAAACCACTTTGTTGGATATAGTGAAGTTAACTTTTTTATATAGCACATTTAAAAACAACCTCCGATGACCAAAGTGCTGTGCAGATGATAACACACACATTCTATGGTTAAGACTGATAAAATAAAATATTGTGGCGGTTCGGTTAACCCCCACAACAGATAAGGACACTCAGCTCTCTTGTCTCTGTTTTTCCCGCTGCACTACTGAGATGCAATGTGCCATTCATGTATTTGTGATGCAAACATGCATGTATTGTGATGTAATGCACCATTCTCGTATAATGTTCATGCGTCTTGTCCTTACTGTGCTTCTTCTGAGCATCTTACATATGTAGATGTGCTTTGATGTAAATCCCCACAAACAGACTGGTCAAACACAGCGCTCGGCTAGAGCAAATAACAGAACAGGAAATGTGTATTAATGTCTACAGGCAGACTCATTTCGTCTGGCTCACCTCTGTAATGTTAATGTTGCCTTTCATGCAAATGTCTCATGCCTGTCCTGTTATCTCTTTGATCAGACCAACTGCTGTGAATGCTTTGATGTATTGTTGTAGTTGGGTGTATATATACTGCATTGTAACCATGCTCTCATCCTCTCTCAATCTGACTTCAACCTCTGCTGCAGGACACAGACTTTGTGTCCCTCCTTCTCTGAGAGCCGTGGGCTCGCTCTCGGCGCTCATGCACGGCGCCGGGAGCGGAGCTTGTGACGGCGGTATGATAATAAAACTCTACTTAAAACCTCCAACAACGCCGCTTTATTTCATGCCGCTGCAATATAATGATATATACTGTAGTGATCCCAAGATGGCTGCTACGCAGAGGCTCATGGGACTTTGCTTGCTTGTGTTTTTCATGCCAGTTACAGTACTGTTACAGCTGAGTTCTTGTGTTAGTGGTCACGCTGTGGTTTTACTAAACATGTCGTGTTGGGATTCTTGGTGTGCTGTTGTGTGACTCACCATGAGTGAGAATGATGTTACATATATTGACCTCTGGTCATTGTTTCTGTCATTGAGTGTGCTGTGCTACTGGAGTGAGAATAGAAAGACCAGCAAGGCCAAGATGTGTAGAGTGATGATATAGAGTGAAGTACAAGGAGATGAAGAAGAGTGATGTCTGAAGATAGAGTTGAGGTTCGATTGGACACAGCAATGATGATAGAAGGACTACAGCTCCTAACCAGATAGAATGATGATATAGAGTGAAGTACGTGGCGGTAATGCACCTGTAAGCTGGTTGCCAACTGCCAATCAAATCTAAAAGAAGAAGAAGAAGTCACTGAGTGTGTTTAATGTTAATAAAGGTCCTTTAAATACTTCAGCCTGTTTTTTTTTTTTTCAGACTATAGTCGTATTTACAGAAGCAAAATTTCTTCAATCTGATTACAGTTCAGATCTACCATGCTGTGTGTATTTCTGTTGGTTGGGGTCTGTGTCATGCTGCTGTTGCACTGTAATTTCCCAGTTTGGGATTAATAAAGTATATCTATTTATCAGAACTTTACTGTTTACATGGACCCTAAAAAAGTTGACCCGATTATGACATGCATTTACATGTGTCACACGTTTGAACGGACTAAATCATTTTGACATGTGCAGAATTGTCTGACACTACAGAAATAGTAGAAGAAGCAACTTTTGATGTAAACAAACCCGCTTTGTGTGTCTCTTTTTGAAATGGACCTGTATTGTGTTATTCAGACTGTACTTTAGCTTCTTCGTAAAGAAGTTACAAGCCCAGCAGTACATACTTCTGCATATGATGAACAGAGGGAGACAGCAGGACGATACAAACCAGTTCTGTTTTACTCCCACCATTTCTTCTGCTAGCTGCTGTAAAGGCAGAAATACGTTACATTGACGTGTGGCTGACGTACAGACATGCACAGTAAACATATGGCCCTTTTACACTAGTGCCTACTCAGCCCTACTTGGCTCAACTCTACTCGGTTTGTAGGGTTTTCCATTAGTTCCTGGTACCTGGTACCAGGTACTTTTTTGGGACGTACTTCAGTAAGGTTCCAACGGTGATGAGTCGAGCTGAAAATGTGACATCAACAGATTGCAGGCCACTGATTGGCCAGACTGTAACATCAGTAGATGAGAGTGAAGTCTTCACAAGATTCAAAATTGCCATTTGTAAATTCGGCCGTGAGTTTTTATCATTTCTGTGATAATCAACAAGATAAATGGCTACACACAAATCAATTCCATCACAAAACACTCACCATCTTCCCCGAGAGCAGCCATCAGCTCGGAGACCTCCTGGTATTTCATTTCAGAAAGCTCCACTGGCACTGGGGCTGAAAAGTTCATAGGCTGAAAAGGTCATATATAATGGTCAAATTTGACCAAATGTGGTTATTTTTCAACAGTCTCCCCATCACTGCACACAGTTCTTCCATCGGTGTTGCAGTACTTGGATCCCTGCACTTGAAAAATAAACTACATTTGGTCAAATTTGACAACTATGAACTTTTCAGCCTATGAACTTTTCAGCCCCATTGGCCCTGCTGTGGCAGAGCAATCCGAAATGAAAAAGTATACCAGGAGGTCTCCAAGCTGATGGCTGCTCACAGGGAAGACGGTGAGTGTTTTGTGATTTTAAGCATCGTTTACATTATTTATCAGTAAAAATGTCAGCATGTCAACAACAACGGGATAATGGGCCGCCTTTCTGTAATGAACCCACTCACTTGAGGTGGGACTCCGTTGAAATGGAAAACCAACCACACTGTGTCGAGCCGAGTAGAATCGAGGTGAGTCAGGCTGAGTATGTGCTAGTGGAAAAGGGGCTTAATTATTTTCTACCCAAACTTCGGAATAAGTGTTTCTATGCATACCAATCGGATCAACAATTTGCATAACGCGTTTGTCTTGATCGGAAGGAAATTTTGATCTGAAGGAGTGTGATCGGGTCAGGATCTTCAGATTGGCATGTTTATATGAAGCATTTTTATTCCAATCAGGCTTTTAATCCAGTTACTTGTGTCCATGTAAACATGGCTTATGCTACATTGGTGTTAGAAGTAGGATGGAAGATATGGAAAGAATTTCTCTTTCCATATCCAGGATCTGGAGCAGGCTCTGAAGCAGAACATGCGATCAGAAGCAGATGGCGCAGACCATCAATGGAAGACTTTCACTCTGCACTGATGGTTCCAATGTCCTCTTCAGGATAGAAGGGCAAATGAGGCCCACCTGCTGGGAACAGATGCTGAGGAAACTCCCCACGATGCTGCCTTCCGCACCAATGAGTCTCACCCAGCAGCATCCAGCTGTAGCCCAAAGCAGCCCACAGTGATGACCAGGACACCTGCCAAGCTTCTGAAGTATGATGGTGCAACACAGCTAGAGCCCTATCTCTCACAAGTGCACCTAGTGGCAGTTTATAACGGATGGAGTGATGAAGAAACTACCATCTACCTGGTTCTGGCATTGGAAGGGAATGCATTGAAGATGCTTCTTGACCTGGCCCCGACAGAGCAGCAGGATCTCCGCACTCTCACCAGAGCACTGGAGAGGTGTTTTGGGCAGTGGCTTTCCATCGACCCAAGCAGAGAGCAGCTAGTCAAACGTCATGGTAGAGAAGGAGAGAGCCTGGGCACCTTTGCTGCAGATGTGCAATTGAATACACGGCATGGCTATCCAGAGTTCCCTGTAGCTGCTCAAGAGGAACTGAGCCTCCATGCTGTTTTGCAAGGACTTTCACCAGAGCAGCTACGCCAACAGGTTTGCCTGGCTGGCCCCCGGTCTCTCACTGAGGCCCTCCGTGTAGCTGAAACGGCTGAACTGCTGCTCTCTACACATCCTACCCACCTTCCAACCAGGACAGCACACTGCGTGGAGGAAGAAGAGACAGAAGAGGTTTGCCAACTCTGCCCTCTGTCACCTCGAAGACTTCAGAGCAGACAGACAAATCTGTGCTATCGGTGTAATGAACCTGGCCACCTAGCCTGCGATTGCCCAGCACCAACTCCAAAACCCAGAACCAACCACCTGCAGGGAAACAGCAGCGAAGTGGTCTAAAGAGGGGGCCACCACTCCAGTTGCCTGCTCCCCTGCAAGGAAGATGCACACTGGTTGGCTCTCTTGATCATACCACGGGACTCTACCTGCCCTGCACTGATGGCAAGCCTTCCCAGGGCCTAGTAGATACAGGATCAGTTTTTTGCATGGTGCAACCCGGTCCACTTCTGGCACCACCGGACCACTCCCAGCAGGTTGGACAGCTACCAGCATCAGATTAATGACAGTGACCAGGGAGGAGGCTGAAATGAAAGGAAGAAAATCATTGCATATCCAGGTGGGGAGCATGGAGCTCATACACAAGTTTTGGCTTGCAAACATCCAAGACCAGTGTATCATTGGCCTAGATCTGTTGACCTACTGCAAGGCCAGTGTTGGTGTAGCAAAGAAAACCATCACCCTCAGTTCAGAGACTGTGTCACTCCAGCATGGAAAGAAGAAGACCAAAAACCAACAAACCAGTTACCAGACAGCTGCTACAAGACAGACAATAGACGCTGGTGTCGCACCAACCACCTCAAGTGACCTTGCATCACCATCACTTACCTCATGCCCTAAAGCTGTGCCTTCAAATTTCCCCATGGCTGAAACAATGAAGGCTGTCCAGGATTTATGGAGACACAGCAGCGTCAACCTTAACCCCCAGCAGTGCCACAATTTAAAGGACCTCCTTGAGCAAAATGTTGACATTTTTGCTGCCAATGATCAGGACTGCAGGTGGACTGGATTGATCCAACACACCATTGAGAGTGACTCTGCACAACCCATCTGCCTACATCCTCACAGGCTGCCCCTGGCAGAACAGCAGGTGGCAGAGGACATGATCCAGGAGATGGTTGCTGCTGGAGTGATTGAGCCCTCTGACAGTCCATGGGCAGCACCTGCTGTCTTGGTTAAGAAAAAGAATGGAAGCTAGTGGTTCTGCGTGCACTACCGATGACTCAGTGCTATTACTAAGAAGGACTCATATCTACTCCCTCAAATAGATGATGCCCTTGACCCCATTGCTGATTCCAGCTCATTCAGTTCCCTTGGGCTGCGTAGTGGCTACTGGTAAGAGGAGCTAGTCCCTGAAGCCAGGCCAAAGACTGTTTTCATCATTGGGCAGGGACTGTGGCAGTGCCGCATTATGCTATTTGGACTCTGCAACGCTCCTGTGACTTTCAAGCAACTGATAATTCTAATGGACATCCCTCATAGCCACTGTACTGTGTACAGTGTGTACAGGCGGCAGTGTCTCAGGAGGTAGAGCCGGTCGTCCAATAACCGCATGGTTGGTGGTTCGAATCCCGCTCTCCCCAGATATCCTGCCATTGTGTCCCTGGGCAAGACGCTTCACCCCCAATTGCTCCTGGTGGGTCTGGAAGCGCCATGTTAGGTAGCATGCTGCCATCAGTGTGTGAATGTGTGTGTGAATGGGTGGATAGCAGGATCTGTAAAGCACTTTGGTCATCAAGAGATGAGAATAAAAGCGCTATATAAGTGAATGCCATTTACCATTTACCTAGATGACTTACTACTACATGCCAAGAACTTTGACAAAGCTCTGTTCAACTTGAGTGAGGTCTTCACAGCTATTCGACAGGCTGGACAGTGGCTGAACCCAACAAAGTACCAGCTGATGGTGAGAGAGACTGCATTCCTTGGCCATGCTATCAGTGCTAGTGGTGTAGCTATTGACCTGGCTAAGGTGGCTGCTGTTTGGGACAGGCCTACTCCTGTTAACACCAGGGCGCTCAGAAGTTTCCTTGGCTTGACATCATACTATGGCTGCTTTATTAGGAACTTTGCTACCATTGCCAGCCTCCTTCACCACCTGACAGACAAGGGCCAACCATTTAACTGGGACAACACTTGCACTGCAGCATCTGCTCTGGCCAAAAAGAACTACTGTGTCACCTGCCGTGAACTGCTGGCTGTGGTCCTGGCAGTACAGCACTTCCAACCCTACCTGCATGGCAACCACTTCCTTCTCCGCACTGACCATGCCTCCCTGACCTACCTTCTGAATTTCAAGCATCCAGAAAGCCAGGTGGCTGGAAATACTCCAGGAATATGGTTTCGACATCCAGCATTGGGCAGGCCGGCAGCACAGTAATGCTGATGCACTATGCCAGGGGTGTCTAACCAGGTGCCATGGAGAGCCAAGACCCTGCAGGTTTTCTCTTCTACCCAGTCTCTTCAGCAGGTGTTTTCACTTATCAGCAATCAGTGGGAAGAAGTTCACAGAAATCTGCTGTTGAAGACACTGGTTGGAGGTAAAACCTGCAGGGTCTTGGCTCTCCATGGCACCTGGTTGGACACCCCTGCACTATGCCCATGGCCATGTGCAGTCTTGGAATGCCATTGCTGTCAGCGACAGGAGGAACGGAGCCAGTCAGCACCAGTGTTGGGTAAGTTACTAAAAAATAGTAACTAATTACAGTTACTAGTTACTTCTTTTCAAAAGTAATTTAGTTACTTTACCAATTACTGCATGATTAAAGTAATTAGCTACTTGGAAGAGTAACTTTCACATTGTGGAGCATGTAAATGAAGAGGCAGATTTATTTCAGGCGATTTATTACACACTCACACTTGTCAAGCACAGAACAGACTGAACACTTCAGCAGAAACTCCTCTCTTAAGTTTCATGGCATTTACATCACACACAACATGACATGTGCATCACACTGCATTCAACTCCCTCATCCTTGACTCCTTCCTGCTATCTCATCAGGAATCCCCTGCTCTTTGTTCTCCCAAGCTTATCCACTGTCTCCTGTCTGAGATGCTAGACAATCTGGCTCTCCCAAGGTGTTACACATCGCTACACATCACCCCCCCCCCCCCCCAGCATCTTAGATAGGACAATAGAATAACAGTCCACATGCTGTGATAGAACAATTGAACATCAGTCCACATGCTGCTTGGGCTTCCGTCTCCTCCCGTATCTGATGTAACTGGGGTTTACCGCCTCCGCGGCGCTGCTGTGCCGGGGGGGGGGCACTTCGGTCTGTCCGTGTGGCTGCTCTGGTGAATCATTTCCCTGGGGAGCTCTCTGTGGGGGTCTTCCACGCCGAGGGGCCTTAGCCAACAGCACTTGCTCATCCGCCACAACGAAAGCGGGTTTGAGTCTGTCTATGCCAATTTTTTCCCTCCTACCCCCCAAGTCTAGCAAAAAATGCTTATCCCCTGTTTCCAACACTCTGAACGGTCCATCATAGGGTGGGCGCAATGGAGGGCGGTGGGCGTCGTGTCTGACAAACACAAACTCCACGCTCTTCAAAGTTTTAGGCACGAAAACACGCGGAAAACTGTGGTGGGCAGGGCCTGGCAGCGTGCCTGTGTTTGCGCTACGCTGCAAAAGCTGAGACGGGGAGCTGCCCGGCGCGGGATTATCTGGTAGAAATTCCACGGGCAGCCGTAGTGGCTGCGCAAAAACGAGCTCTGCCGGGGAAGCTTCCAGATCCTCTTTCGGCGCGGAGCGCAACCCCAATAAAACCCATGGCAGCCTGTCTACCCAATTTGCATCCGTCAATGAAGCCCTGAGTGCCGCTTTCAGTGATCTATGAAAACACTCGCATAACCCATTGGCCTGTGGGTTGTACACGGTTGTGCGGTGAATTGTAACACCCAGGCTGTGGGCCGTCGCGGACCAGAGTTCGGAAACAAATTGCGGGCTCCTGTCGGACGTAATGTCCGACGGGACTCCAAAACACGCCACCCATGCTGTTAAAAAAGCGCGCGCTACCTCCGCGGACGTGGTTGCCACCAGCGGGACCGCTTCTGGCCAGCGCGTGGTGCGATCCACCATTGTCAGGAGGTGCGTGCACCCCTGTGATGGCGGGAGGGGGCCCACGAGGTCCACGTGAACATGGTCGAACTTCTTAGCCGGAATACGAAACGGCTCCAAGGGAGCCTTCGTGTGTCTGTGTACCTTGGCTCGTTGGCACGCCACGCAGGCTGCAGCCCACTCTTTCACTTGTTTGCGTAGGCTCGGCCACACAAACTTCTCTCCCACCATTTTGACCTACGCGCGCACTCCTGGGTGCGCCAGAGTATGAACCAACTCAAACACGCGGTGGCACCACGCGGCCGGGACCACCAGACGCGGGCGCCCCTTGGAGACATCGCAGATTGGGGGGAGGCGCCATCCTGCAGCACCCAGCTCTCCAGCCTTAACCCTGTTGGTCCAGACTGGAGCGCGCGCATGTCTGCATCGCTAATCTGCTCCGCGGCCATGGCTGCGTAATCTATCCCCACGCAGACCGGGGCCACTACGGCACGCGAGAGGCAGTCCGCCACCACATTCAGTTTACCCGACACATGCTGAATATCGGTAGTAAACTCTGAGATCGCGGCCAGCTGTCTCTGCTGCCAGCCCGACCACAGTTCTGAAACCTTGGCCATCGCGAATGTTAGCGGCTTGTGGTCCACAAACGTGGTGAAGCTGCGCCCTTCCAGCCAGAACTGGAAGTGGCATATGCCCAGGTGAAGGGCCAGTAACTCTCTGTCGAACGCGCTGTATTTACGTTCGCTGTCGCGCAAAGTTCTGCTGAAAAAAGCGAGCGGCTGCCAAGCCCCAGCAACACGCTGCTCCACGACAGCCCCTATGGCCACATCCGAAGCATCGGTGGTGAGCGCTATGCGGGCCGTCGGGTCTGGATGCGCCAGCAGTGCGGCGTTAGCCAGGGCTGCTTTAACTTCCAAGAACGCCCGTTCTCGCTCCGGGGTCCATTCGACCCTATCTGCGGGTTTCTGTTTCTTGAGTGCGGCGTACAATGGTTGCATGAGCTGCGCCGCGCGGGGCAGGAA
This sequence comes from Pholidichthys leucotaenia, assembly GCA_020510985.1. Lineage (NCBI taxonomy): Eukaryota > Metazoa > Chordata > Actinopteri > Cichliformes > Pholidichthyidae > Pholidichthys > Pholidichthys leucotaenia. The sequence continues at coordinate 222,204,155 of CM035845.1, read as the reverse complement.
ACGGTTATAAAAGTTCACCATTCCCAAAAATTCCTGCAGCGCCCTGACCGTCTGCGGCCGGGGAAAATCCGCCACGGCGCGCACTTTGTTGGGCAGCGGGATCGCTCCTTCGGGAGAGACGCGGTGCCCCAAAAAATCAATCTCCGTCACGCTGAACTGGCATTTGGCCGGGTTGATTATTAACCTGTGCTCCTCCAACCTCCGGAAAACCGTCGTGAGGTGGGTTTCGTGTTCGTCTTTGGACGCACTGGCTACCAGGATATCGTCCAGGTAGACGAACACAAACGGGAGATCGCACAGCACTGCATCCATCATGCACTGGAACGTCTGTGCCGCTCCTTTTAACCCGAATGGCATGCGCAGGAACTCGAATAGACCGAACGGAGTTATTACCGCTGTTTTGGGTATGTCCTCAGCGCGCACTGGGACTTGGTGGTAACCTCGGACCAGGTCTATTTTGGAAAAAATGCGCGCTCTGGCAAGGTGAACGGAAAAATCCTGTATGTGGGGAATTGGGTAGCAGTCGTGCGCTGTGGCGTTGTTCAACCTGCAGAAATCCCCGCACGGTCGCCACGAACCCTCAGCCTTAGGGACCATGTGTAGCGGGGAAGCCCATGGGCTGTTCGAGCACCTGATGATGCCCAACCTTTCCAGGTTGGCGAACTCCTCGTGCGCTATGGCCAGTTTAGCTGCGTCCAAGCGCCGAGGTCTTGCAAAGACGGGCGGCCCGGTGGTGGTGATAAAGTGCTCCACCCCGTGTTTAGCGATGGCCGCCGAAAACATCGGGACCGTGAGTGCTGGGAACTGAGTGAGCAGTGTGTGGAACTTACCGCTTGTAGCTGTGACGTTGGCTTGTGCTGTTGGCTGGGTCACTCGAGCTATACAGGGGAGACAGTCAAAAGACAGTGCATTAACCAGGCGCCTGTTAGCAACATCAACCAGTAAACCATGTGCACACAGAAAATCAGCCCCCAGTATATAGTAATTCAGTGCTGCTACGACAAAAGTCCACTCATATGTACGGCCGTGTAGAGATAAGACCAGAGTCCTCTCACCAAAGGTCTTAATATCCGAGCCGTCTGCTGCCAACATCTCGGGGCCGGTAGATCCTGCCAGCCGGTCAGCGTAGGTCGGCCGGATGAAGCTCTTCTGGGCTCCGATGTCCACGAGGAAACGCCTCCCCGAGCGTGCGTCCGTCAAGTAGAGCAGCTTGTTCTCTTCCCCGAGGGTCGCAGCTGCTACCGACCCCCGGCCTTGGCGTTTCCCGAGCGCTTGAATTGGCACGAGGGCGCACATCTGCGTGCCTTCTCTCCGAAGCGGCGGTGGTAGAAGCAGAGCATGTCTCTCTGGCGCTCCTTGGCCCCCGCTGTTGCTACCGTCGGTGGCTCCTCGCCTCCTCTGGTCGTCTCGCTGGGCTCCGCCGCTGCCGCATTGACTGTGATCGCCCCGGTGGTGATGATGATCCGGTCTGCCTCCTGGGCTAGCGCACAGTAGTCCCGCACAGCCAGCAACGGCGAATTGGCCAGAACCGCTCTCGCCGCTGTCGGAAGGTTCCGGAGGAAGAGGTGGGCAAACAGAAAGTGCCCATCGTCCGTGCCCATTAACGCCAGCATCTTCTCCATCAGGTCTACGGCCGAACCATCTCCTAACTCGGTCTGCGTCAGGAGCCTCTCTGCTCTCTCACAGTCCGAGAGCGTGTAGTGCTGGATGAGCGCAGCCTTGAGCGCCTCGTATCTGTTGCTGGCTGGTGGCTGATCGAGCAGGCTCGCTACCTGTTGAGCTGTGCGGGTGTCGAGTGCTGCGACCACATGGTAGAATTTGGTGTCATCTGCCGTTACTCCCCGGAGGGCGAACTGAGCCTCGGTGAGGTGGAACCAAGAGCGCAGGTTGTGCTGCCAGAAATCCGGTAGCTTGACTGAAACCGCACATGCATGGCTGGGGGTTCCAGTCCGGGCTGTCTGTGGGATGGCTGCCGCCTCGCTGTAGCTTCCTGACCGGGCCGGCTCCGGGGATCTTGCCTCGTGTTCCATAATACGTCTTGGGTCACCAGTGTGGAGCGTGTAAATGAAGAGGCAGATTTATTTCAGGCGATTTAATACACACTCACACTTGTCAAGCACAGAACAGACTGAACACTTCAGCAGAAACTCCTCTCTTAAGTTTCATGGCATTTACATCACACACAACATGACATCTGCATCACACTGCATTCAACTCCCTCATCCTTGACTCCTTCTTGCTATCTCACCAGGAATCCCCTGCTCTTTGCTCTCCCAAGCTGATCCACTGTCTCCTGTCTGAGATGCTAGACAATCTGGCTCTCCCAAGGTGTTATACATCGCTACAACATTACTTTTAAATGCATGCTTAAATCATCTTGTTCACATAGCAAGATAATTTAGTTAATGGATTACATTACAGCTTTATTAATGTCAGGCTGAAAACAGACTGTTTCAGACAGAGCTTTTAGAACATGTTCAGTCTGCTTTATCCTGCCTTGAGAGCTCTTAAGGTGTGTTCACAACAAATGCGAACGGGTTGCGCGAATCCATACAAAGTGAATGGGAAGACGCGAGTATGCGTAAATTGGCGTGGCTGTGCGTCCTCATCTGCTAGCTAGCTAGCTTTGAGATTCTGCTGTCACCGGAGAAAATTATCACCATTGCAGAGTAAACTAGATAGAAAATGAAACTCACTCACCAGGAGACAGGAGGAGTGGGAACTCTTCAGCTGAATCAGGATTTTGGAGTTATTTACCCACGGTTTCTGGCCACGGACGTCCTAGCAAGCTAGCAACGTAAACACCCATCATCTGTGAAGTTTTGGAGGCTTGAGACGACATTTTCAGGTGAGCCCCCGGTCGGATAATGTAAACCTAAGCATGATGTTATTTTGGGAATTTCCACAGCAGGTTGAACACAGCTGCAGAAGTTTTAAAGACAACCTTGCCTGTCTGCATTTCACTATTCATGTCTGTTGGCGTGTTTACATTGACATATAATGTAATCATGTTGCATGAAAAATTTGCCTGTTCGCATTTGGTGTGAATGCACCTTTATTGTGGGAAAAATCTGAACAAAATCAACACCATATTGCCAGTAATTTCCTCATTTTGGAGTGAGAAATAGGGTTTTTTGAGAGAGAGAGAGGGAAAAAGAGTGAGACTCACTCCAAAAGAGTGAGAGTTGGCAACACTGCATAAAACTGTCCATGTTTATCTTATCTTTATGATATGGATTTAATCCGATGAGCAGTGATCCACAGAAAGTGTCCACTATCCACAGTCCAAATGTCTGCTGTGACAGAGACATGATACAGTCCCTCAAATTCCTTTTGGAGATCAAAATCCATTTTTGAATAATCTTTATCCAGGTAGCAAGTAAATGCATTTTAATTTCTGTGGATCACAGTCCAGGGTCTGGGTTGCAGACTGTCCAGATGCATATCTGTGCTTGAAATCCAGCTGTGGGTGTTGAAACAAGAGTATTTCCACTTTTCATCTAGCCATGCCTGTTCAGATAGCATAGATCCACTAACACAGTATTGTTAGCATAGCATAGCACTAGCTTTGTTGGAGCTTTGTTGCTGTTTTCAAGTGCTTCTGAAGGTTGTAGTAGGTCTCAGCCGGCACTTAGATTGCAACCCACCAATATGCTTTTGTCCTTAACTGTGACAAAGGAAAAATAATCTATTTCCACAAAATCAAAGTAGTTTCATCTTTTCCTCAGCTCAGGAGTGAAGACTCAGGCTCTTTGCAACAGGTCACGTCGACTGACGGCTACGTCAGTTACAGTAGGGTCAATTTGTATATTAATTTACTTGCGCTAAAAATATCTATCCATATTAATAAAACAAGTAATGAGTAACGCTTCTGATCAAATTTCAGCAACTGTAACATATCACTGAATTTTTAAACAAATTTTGTTACACAGCACATTACTGCAAAGGTAGTGATGTTACAGTAACGCGTTACTCCCAACACTGGTCAGCACTGAGAGTTGCAGCCTTTGGGACCATCTCTAGTGAGCATATACAAATTGACCCGACCGTAACTGACGTAGCCATCAGTCAACGTGACCTGTTGCAAAGAGCCTGAGTCTTCACTACTGAGCGGAGGAAAAGATGAAACTACTTTGTTTTTGTGGAAATAGATTATTTTTTCTTTGTCACAGCAACTTTGAGCTCTGTGATGGCCTTGTGCACTGGAGATGGCAGGCCCCTGGACGGGGTAAAGGCATCTTACAACTGCTGGTTCCCTATTCTCTCAGTCGTCAGTTACTCCAGCTCGTACATGGTTCAGTGGGGACAGGGCATTTCGGCAATTCGAAGACACTCCATCATCTCAGGGAGTGCTTCTACTGGCCTAGCTGCAGACAGGATGTGGAGTTACATGTATACTGCTGTGACATCTGTATGGCTCAGAAAGGACCTACTCAGCGCTCCCATGCCCCACTGCAGCAGTATCTGGTGGGGGCTCCAGTGGAATGGGTCATCATCATCATCATCATCATTTTTTTTTTTGATTTTGTATACTTTATTGATCCCCAGAGGGGAAATTGAGGGCATCCACCTGGATGGATAAAGCAGCCACGATACGGCGCTATCCCTTAACCATTCACACACACATTCACACCTAGGGCCACTTTAGAGTCTCTAATTAACCTAACCTGCATGTTTTTGGCCTGTGGGAGGAAACCGGAGAAATCCCGGAGTAAACCCACGCAGATATGGGGAGAACATGCAAACTCCACACAGATCACTGTTGGTCAGGGGCTGGGATCGAACCAGGGATCCTATGGCCAAGGGTGAGTTTCTGTGCTGGCACAGTGCTAACCACTGCGCCACCGCACCGCCCTCATCATCATTATAGCAGTCTGTCGGGAGTAACAATGACTGTTTCATTTAGGTCTGATCAGATTCCTCCACGCAGCTCTGTCCTTTGCCCTCCGCTGCCAGGAACTCCTGACCTTGTTAACCCGGGCAACATCTGAGCCGGTATGAGTTGCTTTCTGACTGACCATTTCATGAAACTGCTTGCAAAGTATTTGAGTACCGCTTGCTTTTGCTGGACTAGCGGCACATTTTTGGCAGATAGAGGTATTATCAGTGGCAAGGACAGGCCAAGACAAACTGATTCCAGTATCTGTTGCAGTGACTGACCAGATGATAGGTTTGTTTATCTCTGCTCTTCGTGTAGTGCATGTCACGATGCACCAACTGGCAAAAGTCCACCACAGACCTTGCGACAGATGTGCTTATCTGCCAGGATGTCCAGTCTCACCCCGTGTAACTGGGAGTGGTCCACCACAGACCTGTGACATATATTGTTTTTAGTTCTGCCAGGATGCCCAGTTTCACCCCCCCACACCCTCAGATGGGCAGGGTTGCTGGTTGAGTCGCCGACGGCCCAACCCATGAGACAGGTAGTATTGGTTTTCATGGTTATCCGGGAGCAAGCAAACCAATGCCTGACCTGACATGAGATGGAATGGGTAGGAGTAGATATTCTGGGTCCATTCCCCATCTCTGATTTGGGCAACTGGTAAATACTTGTAGCCATGGATTACTTTACAAAGTGGCCCAAAGCCTAAGCAATTCCAGACCAGAGTGCAGCTGTGACAGCAAAGAAGCTCGTGGAGGAAATGTTTGCCCATTTTGGGGTTCCGACTGAGCTCCAAAGTGACCGGGGTGGAACTTTGAGTCCCAGATCTTCAAAGAGGTCTGCCAGCTCTTTGGGGTAAATAAGACTGTTGTGTTGTCAGTAAGACTGGACTTAAGGAATGTCTAAAAGTAGCAGCAAACACGTACAAAAAAGAAGAGACAGTCACAAGGCTCAGTTCCAACCATTAACTTCCTATATTCTCTTCTTCACATTCTAAATCTACAGCAACTCAAGTTATTTTACTCTGGCGCCCTCTGGCAGCGTATGTATAGAACACAACATATTCAATTCAATTCAATTCAATTCAACTTTATTTATATAGCGCCATGTCACAACAACAGTCATCTCATAGCACTATCAACTGTAGGGGGGACCCCCACAGTTGCAGAAAGACCCCAGCAATCAGGTGATCCCCTGTGAGCAAGCACTTGGTGACGGTGGAGAGGAAAAACTCCCTTTTAACAGGAAGAAACCTCCAGCAGAACCAGGCTCAGGGAGGGGCAGTCATCTGCTGCGACTGGCTGGGGGGTGAGGGGATAGAGAAGAAGAAAAGAACAGACATGTAGAGAGCAAACAGCACGATGGGGACTCCGTCTATGGGAGAGAACAAACAAATGTTAATGACCAGCAAAAAAAAATATTTCATAGAGGGTGAGGAAAGGAGTGAGGCCCAGTGCATTACTGGAGGTCCCCCGGCTGACTAAACCTATTAGCAGCATAACTAAGGGAGGGTTCAGAAACACATGATCCCTCCCTAATTGTAGGCTATATCAAAAAGGTAGGTTTTAGCCCTATTCTTAAAAACAAAGATTGAGTCTGACTCCCGAATCCAGATTGGCAGCTGATTCCACAGGAGAGGAGCTTGATAACTGAAGGCTCTGCCTCCCATTGTACTTTTGGAGATTCTAGGTATTACAAGTAATCCTACATTTTGGGAGCGTAGTGCTCTGTTAGGATAATACGGTAGTATCAGATCTTTTAAATAAAAAGGAGCCTGATTGTTTAGAGCTTTGTAAGTAAGAAGAAGGATTTTAAACTTAATTCTAAACTCTATGGGAAGCCAATGAAGGGAGGCCAGAACCGGAGAGATATGATCTCTCTTTCTAGTACCTGTTAAAACTCTTGCTGCAGCATTTTGGATCAGCTGAAGACTTTTTAAAGATGTTTTAGGACAGCCTGATAATAAAGAATTACAATAATCTAATCTCGAGCTAACAAAAGCGTGGATCAGCTTCTCAGCATCACTCTGAGACAAGACGCTCCTAATCTTGGCAATATTACGCAAATGATAGAAGGCAGTCTTAGAAACAAATTTAATATGTGAATTGAAGGACAAATCCTGATCAAAAATAACTCCAAGGTTCCTCACAGAGCTATTAAGAGAAAGAGTAACTGCATCCAAACTGAAAGTTTGATTTGGAAAGGATTTTCTAAGGTTTTTTGGACCAACAAGAATGACTTCAGTCTTATCTGAATTTAATAGCAGGAAATTACAAGTCATCCAAGCTTTGATTTCCTTAAGACAGGCTTCTAACTTGGCTAATTGATTAGTATCATCTGGCTTCATTGATAGGTATAATTGTGTGTCATCTGCATAACAATGAAAATGTATACAGTGCTTTCTAATAATGTTGCCTAACGGAAGCATATATAAACTAAAAAGAGTAGGGCCTAGCACAGATCCCTGTGGAACTCCATGACTAAGCTTTGAGCTGAAAGAAAACTCATTATTTACATGAACAAACTGGAACCTATCAGATAAATAAGATCTAAACCACTGCAACGAAGTTCCATTAAGTCCAACATAGTGCTCTGATCTATCAAGTAGAATATTATGATCAATAGTATCAAAAGCTGCACTAAGGTCTAAAAGGACAAGTACAGAAACTAGTCCATTATCAGATGCAATGAGGAGGTCGTTAGTGACCTTCGCTAAGGCTGTTTCAGTACTATGATGGATTCTAAACCCAGATTGAAACTCTTCAAGTAAACCATTTCCCTGCAGGTGGTCAAATAATTGCGTAGCAACAACTCTTTCTAAGATTTTTGAAATGAAAGGGAGATTAGAGATTGGTCTATAGTTAGCTAAAGCTCCTGGATCTAGCGTTGGCTTTTTGAGTAAGGGTTTAATTACAGCCGTTTTAAAAGCCTGCGGTACATGGCCTAAAGTTAATGAAGATTTGATTATATGAAGAATAAAGCTACCAATAAGTGGGAAGACTTCTTTAAATAACCTGGTAGGAATAGGGTCTAAAAGACAAGTTGAAGGTTTGAATGAGGAAACTATTTTGTCTAACTCACAAAGGTCGATTGGAGTAAACTCATCAAGACAGACATCAATAGAAGGAGTTGTAGTAGTTACAGTATTTAAGTTAACTGTGGGAAGAATCTGATTGATTTTATCTCTGATGGATGAAATTTTATTATTGAAAAAGTTCATAAAGTCCTGACTAGTAAGCTCTAAGGGAATGCTAGGATTGACAGAGTCCTGACTCTTTGTCAACCTGGCTACAGTACTGAAAAGAAACCTGGGATTATTCTTGTTCTCTTCTATTAATGCAGAGTAATAACTCGTTCTAGCTTTTCTAAGAGATTTTTTATAAATTAAAAGATGATTTCTCCAAGCTAAATAGATTTCATCTAAATTAGTAGAGCGCCATTTTCTTTCTAATTGACGAGTCTTCTGTTTTAAGCTACGAGTTTCTGTGTTGAACCAAGGAGTTAGAAATCTCTGATTAGACTTTTTCTTTTTTAAGGGGGCCACCAAGTCTAGAGCCTGATGCAGAGAAGCTGAAACACTATCCACCACGTTATCAATTACAGAAGGAGCAAGTTGTCTATAGCTTATTTCCGTTGTGTTGACACATGGCATAGAGGAAACAATCTGCATAAATTTGGAAACAGCATCATCTGAGAGGCATCTACTGTGATAATATTTTTCTTTAGGAGCCAAATAGTCAGAAATAGTAAAATCAAAGGTTAACAGACAATGGTCTGACAGTACAGGGTTATGAGGAGACACTACAAGATTTTCTATTTCTATGCCATATGTCAGAACAAGGTCCAATGTATGGTGGAGGTAATGAGCAGAATTTCCTACTTTCTGAGAAAACCCAATCGAGTCTAATATTGAATTAAATGCCACATTAAGGCAGTCACTATCTACATCCACATGTATATTAAAGTCCCCTACTATAATTATTCTATCAGATTTCAGCACTAAATCAGCTAAGAAATCAGCAAATTCGGATAAAAATTCTGAATAGGTTGATGGGGGACGATAAACTATGGCAAATAAAATTGGGTTTAACCTAAAATTGCTAAAGTGCCCAATACTGAGGACCAGGCCCTCAAAGGAATTATAACATGTTTTTTGCTTTACATTAACTAGTAATTTGGAATGGTAAATTGTTGCTACTCCTCCTCCACGACCAGAACTTCTGGGATTTTGACAGTTTAAATAACCAGAGGGAGTTGATTCATTTAAACCAACATAATCCTCTTGCCCTAACCAAGTCTCCGTAAGGGAAATTAAATCAATCTGATGATCAATTAACAGATCATGGACTAACAGAGACTTGGGAGTTAGAGACCTAATATTTAATAAACCACATTTAATTTTTAAATTATGAGGAGGAACAGAGGCCAAATCATTCAATTTAGAGGCTTTATGTTTAATTTGAGTTTTACCAATATTTTGCTTTATCACTTTGGTATGCTTATACATTATATTTTTATTTACTTTGGAGGGAGCAGACAACGATTCTCTGATGGGGAAGACAGGGGCTAAGCTGAGGGGTGGCGGATGAAGAGGAGCTGCAGAGAGGCGTGTAAGACTGCGATATTCCCCCTTTACCTAAATAAAATTACTCTCATAAAAGTCGGAAGTATAACGTAGTAGTATGAACCTATAAGAATGGAACGACCTTGTAACATAGCATGCTGTAGCATAATTTTAGCAACATATTCTCTAACGTTTAGCGCAGTTAGGACACATACAGTGGGGTAAAAAAGTATTTAGTCAGCCACCAATTGTGCACGTTCTCCCACTTAAAAGATGAGAGAGGTATCCAATTTTCATCATAGGTATACCTCAACTATGAGAGACAAAATGAGAAAAAAAAAATCCAGAAAATCACATTGTCTGATTTTTAAAGAATTTATTTGCAAATTATGGTGGAAAATAAGTATTTGGTCACCTACAAACAAGCAAGATTTCTGGCTCTCACAGACCTGTAACTTCTTCTTTAAGAGGCTCCTCTGTCCTCCACTCGTTACCTGTATTAATGGCACCTGTTTGAACTCATTATCAGTATAAAAGACACCTGTCCACAACCTCAAACAGTCAGACTCCAAACTCCACTATGGCCAAGACCAAAGAGCTGTCAAAGGACACCAGAAACAAAATTGTAGACCTGCACCAGGCTGGGAAGACTGAATCTGCAATAGGTAAGCTGCTTGGTGTGAAGAAATCAAATGTGGGAGCAATTATTAGAAAATGAAAGACATACAAGACCACTGATAATCTCCCTCGATCTGGGGCTCCACTCAAGATCTCACCCCGTGGGGTCAAAATGATCACGAGAACGGTGAGCAAAAATCCCAGAACCACATGGGGGGACCTAGTGAATGACCTACAGAGAGCTGGGACCAAAGTAACAAAGGCTACATCAGAAACACACTACGCCGCCAGGGACGCAAATCCTGCAGTGCCAGACGTGTCCCCCTGCTTAAGCCAGTACATGTCCAGACCCGTCTGAAGTTTGCTAGAGAGCATTTGGATGATCCAAAAGAGGACTGGGAGAATGTCATATGGTCAGATGAAACCAAAATAGAACTTTTTGGTAAAAACTCAACTTGTCGTGTTTGGAGGAGAAAGAACACCATACCTACTGTGAAGCATGGGGGTGGAAACGTCATACTTTGGGGCTGTTTTTCTGCAAAGGGACCAGGACAACTGATCCGTGTAAAGGAAAGAATGAATGGGGCCATGTATCGTGAGATTTTGAGTGAAAACCTCCTTCCACCAGCAAGGGCATTGAAGATGAAACGTGGCTGGGTCTTTCAACATGACAATGATCCCAAACACACCGCCCGGGCAACGAAGGAGTGGCTTTGTAAGAAGCATTTCAAGGTCCTGGAGTGGCCTAGCCAGTCTCCAGATCTCAACCCCATAGAAAATCTTTGGAGGGAGTTGAAAGTCTGCGTTGCCCAGCGACAGCCCCAAAACATCACTGCTCTAGAGGAGATCTGCATGGAGGAATGGGCCAAAATACCAGCAACAGTGTGTGAAAATCTTGTGAAAACTTACAGAAAACGTTTGACCTCTGTCACAGTGATCTGTGTTGAGTTTGCATGTTCTCCCCGTGTTGCGTGGGTTTACTCCGGGATTTCTCCGGTTTCCTCCCACATGCCAAAAACATGCAGGTTAGGGATACGGGGCGCTTGCGCTCGCAGCGACCGGCAGCTGGTGGCTTGTCACCAGACTGCAAAACAAATCTACCTACGGGTACAAAATAAGTAATAAAAAAAAAAAATTGCCAGCAAAGGGTATATAACAAAGTATTGAGATGAACTTTTGTTATTGACCAAATACTTATTTTACCGAGGAATTTACCAATTAATTCATTAAAAATTCTTCAATGTGATTTTCTAGATTTTTTTTTCTTATTTTGTCTCTCATAGTTGAGGTATACCTCTGATGAAAATTGGAGACCTCTCTCATCTTTTAAGTGGGAGAACTTGCACAATTGGTGGCTGACTAAATACTTTTTTACCCCACTGTAGGTGTCATGATTCAAATAGTGATAGACCCAAAAGCAGGCAACAGAGAGATGGCAAGTTAACAATGATTTTATTGATAAACGTGCAAGGACTGAACTGCGCCAAGGGGTCTGGCAACCCTATGGAGAGAGAGAGGAGACCAAGGGTACGTTTAGCAGTGATAAGGAATATTCACAGTACTAAAGATTGCTATTTGCTTTCAGGTGCTGTGAGGGAGAAAAGGGCGACAGGTTAGGGAACATTGGTAAGTACACTTACAGGGGATGAATAAAGGATCCAGGTGAAGCCCCCACAGCTCAGGGGTCTAATCCACCAGGGTTGGGTCTACTGTCCGCCTGGAGTATCGTGGAGGAGAGAAGAGGGAATAGTAGTTGAATGAATACTTCTCTTTCCTTTGCAGAGGCATTGGAAGAGATGTACTGGCTGCACATGCGTCTAGGTGGCATGAAGTCATCAACGATCTCCTGAAGAGTGGAGGATGCTGGGGTTATTTAAGGAGTCGGATGATTACTTGCTGATGGTGAGTACAGCTGTGGAGAATGAGATTAATTAATGAGGGAGAGAAGCAGTGTGCAGCTAAACCATGACAATAGGTGCTTTGGCAGAATAGACACAGAATAGCCGGAATCCACTGTCAGTTCCACAGGTATTGTAGTAGTAGCAGCCTTAGGGGCAGATTTACTGAGGCAGCGCAAATTAGTGAGTGCGCAATTTAGACACCTAAGGGAGTGGCCAATTTTTGCCAATTTTTGCCAGTGATCTACTAACAATACGCAAAATTATGAACACAGACGCAGTCATTTCATTTCAATAATGACCACCCATTCACCCAGAGCACCACAAAATTGCGCACAGGCACAGCTGATGAAGCGGGTCATCAACACAGGCACAGCCAGTTCGGAGGAGCATAATATATAGAGTGTGGCGGTTTGGGAAAACCCCCACAAACAGACTAAGGACAGACAGCTCGCTACTTCTGGTTTTTTCCGCTGCATGCTGTGATTTAATCAGCCATTTATGCATTTCACTGCTGTGAGGTTAATGTGTCACCTTTCATGTATTGTGTTCATGCATCCTGTCTGTGTCTCACAAATGCAAATATCTCATGCCTGTTCTGCAGTCCCTTTGATCAGAGGGACTTTTACTTGCTACCTGGATAAAGATTATTCATTCAAAAATGGACTTTGATCTCCAAAAGGAATTTGGATCATGTCTCTGTCACAGCAGACATTTGGACTTGTGGATAATGGACATTTTCTTTGGATCACTGCACATTGGATTAAATCCATAATTATTCAGGTAAGATAAACATGGATCGCTTTATGCAGTGTTGCCAACTCTCACTCCAAAATGAGGAAATTACTGGCAAATCATGTTGATTTTCTTCAGATTTTTCCCACAATAAGAGCTCTCAAGGCAGGATAAAGCAGAACATGAACATGTTCTAAAAGCTCTGTCTGAAAAAGTCTGATTTTAGCCTGGCATTAATAAACCCATAATGTAATCCATTAATTAAATTATCTTGCTATGTGTGCAAGATGTCCCACCCGTGGAACGTTTTGCATTGGCTGGATACTGGCTAAAACGGTAAGGGATTTAAATCTAGAGCTGTAAATCAGGTATACGTCTGTTAGTTTATTACCAATTTTCTCCAAACTTTTAGAAAAAAACTGTTGCTACACAATTATTGGAGTGTAAGGAGTCTAATAATTACTTACATCATGTCTATGGCTTCTGACCAAATCATTCAGCTGAGAGTGCTAAGTCCTACTTGGCTGAACAAATTCAAAACAAAAAAACTCAATAGATGAAGGTCAGGTTGTGGGAGCTGTTTTTCTGGACATAAAATAAAAAACTTCTGATGCAGTTAATCATTACATTTTAGTTACAAAAATATTTTTCTAATCTGGCCATGCAATGTTTTCGTCTTATCTGTGTGACAGACAACAATGTGTAATGGTGAATAATGAAAGATCTTCTTTCTTAGCCTCTTAAAATTCTAGTTTTCCACCCACAGAACGTTAAACATTGGCTGGAAACTGGCAGGAATGCAAAGGGGTTAAGTATGCATTTAAAAGTAATGTGAAAGTTACTTTTCTAAGTAACTAGTTACTTTAATGATGCTGTAATTGGTAAAGTAACTCAGTTACGTTTGAAAAGAAGTAACTAGTAACTGCAATTAGTCGCTGTTTTTTAGTAACTTGCCCAACACTGGTTGTCAGTAAGACTGGACTTAAAGGAATGTCTAAAAGTAGGAGCAAACACATACAAGAAAGAAGAGACAAACACGAGGCTTAGTTCCAACCATTAACTTCCTGTATTCTCTTCTTCACATTCTAAATCTCCAGCAACTCAAGTCATTTTACTCTGGCGGTGTATGTATAGAACACAACAAAGATGAGGACAAGACCACTCCACCCCCAGAGTGACAATCTGGTTGAGCAGTTTAACTGCACACTGACCACACAGCTTGCCATCCTCACAAGCCAGCAGCAGTGGGACTGGGACCACCCTGGTCCTTATGTCCTATCGAACAGCTGTCCAGGAGTCCAGTCAGTGCACACCTGCTGCCCTCATGTTTGGTCGAGAGCTCAGAACACTGGTGGACTTGGTATTCAGAGCCCCAACTGAGCCTTAAATTGTTGGGGGAGAAGAAATAGGCTACTTCAGGGAGTTGAAGGAGCATCTGAGGTTGATTGATGAGTGCACCCGCCAAGCTCAAGCTGACTCTGGGAGGTGGCAGAAGAGGGCGTATAATACAATGTAAAGAGGGAGACCATTCACGCCTGGGGACAAGGTGTGAGTATACTGCCCTATCCACAAGAAGGGTATATCCCCCAAGTTATGCAGTCACTGGCAGGGTCCTGCAGAATTCATGACAGGACTGTCTGAAGTGGTGTACCGACTGCACATGCCCGGCCGGGGGCGTTTGGTTGTGTTACATCAGGACAGGCTTTCACCATACCGCCCCCTCATCCAGCCTTCTGTGGGTGAAGGTGATGACAGCAGTATGCCTGAGTGCTGAGACTCTCCCTCTGTTGGCTTCAGACAGCCCGTCCGTTTCTCCTGGACACTTGAGGGACTTTGTTTTGGGTGATGGAGTTGTCGGGAATGACTAACCCCTCAGGTGGGGGCTATGTAGCAATCCCAAGATGGCTGCCAGGCAAAGGCTCATGGGACTTTGTTCGGGTGTGTTTTTCATGCCAATTACGGTGCTGTTACAGATGAGTTGTAGTGTTTGTGGTCACACTGTGGTTTTACTAAACTTGTGTTGGGATGCTTGGTGCGCTGTTGTGTGACTCACCATGAGTGAGAGGGATGTTACATCTATTAACCTCTGGTCATTGTTTCTGTCATTGGGTGTGTTTAATGTTTAATGTTAACAAGTTATATTGAATGGTTCAACCTGATTCCTCCTTC